>LR990165.1:1470000-2940000 GCA_905147325.1 Notodonta dromedarius | reverse complement strand
CGGCGTGGAGGCTTCGACGGAGGGAGTGTGGGCGTCTCGCTCGCACGCCGGCGGAGTGAGCGAGAGCGCGTGGGCGGGGCGAGTCTGTTATGTCACGTCGCGGGCGGCGCGGCCCGAACGGAGTGCGTCGCGGCGCATCACCAGCACGCTGCACCCGCTGCATCCGTCACACTTCCCGACTTTTCATTATTGGCGCTCGGGTCACCGTCAGATAAATTATTTAGTCAGGTGTGACGCGCATGTCAAAATTATTGATATGGACTTCCTCTAATGTCTGTATTATTGATAAGTGACTTGGCTTGATGTATTTGTGAGAGCGAGTACATCGTAATGCACTGTAAATAAAGATAAGGGTTTGTTTGTTGTTTTTCATTAATAGAACAGAGAAGGTTCGAATTACGGGATGTATCAATTCATTGCGAATCTCATTATTAATTCAAAAGACGACTACTAAATAAATTTGATGTCTACAAGAAACGGAGGAAAAATAAAGTACCTATAGTATACATTTTTGTTAAGTATGATCAATTCGATGCAAATGTTATTCTTTTGCACATAAACAAAGTGCGTTGGATAGAAAACGGCACGATTTAACCGCACATGGCACAAGGCGACGTTTTACTGCGCACCGCGACGTTTATAAATCATACTTTTATGGTTATTCTTGCCGATAAACCCGACATTTCTAACGCTGCCGCGTCGACGCGAATGCGCCATGTGTGCAACGCCCGCGACACAACGCGACAGGGAAATATTAATTAATTAGGCTGAATACTTTTTTTTACTGACTTTCAAACAAGAAAGAGGTTCTATGTTCGTCTGTGTATGTACCTATGTTTTTATATGAAAGTATGTTTACCAAAACTCCGTCAGTTGTGGACCGATTTTGAAAATTATTTTTACTCCATATGAAATAAATTACAAGTTCCCTAGTTATTTGTAGCTTTTTACTGCACCCAATTTTTTTGAAGACGGCTAATATTTTTACTAATAGTACATTGTTACACGAGTGGTGAAAGTGACTTATTAAGTCCCGAGACGGGGTTTGACGCCCGAGCGTAGCGAGGGCGCTAATAGTTCGAGGGACAAAATAAGTCTTTCACCCGAGGTAAACACTGTGCTTTTCATTACGAATACATGGAAAGTAAAAATAAAAACAGGAATTGGGTAAAGAAATAATACAAGGAAGTATAAACAATACTCTACAATTAAAAAAAAAAAGATCGGATTGCCGCCTATTTTTTTTTTTCGTTGGCCGGCCAACTTCGTTATTTAGCCATTATTTTTCATTTTCATCTTTAAATATTTTGCCCAAATCTATGTTATTTTAAAGAAATTCTTGAAACTAAATTATAATTAAGTCATTTAAAAATATATATTCTTTAATTAATACTTAACTTTATGTTATTTCAATTTTACATCGTGCTGTAATTGAGTGACTGTAGAAAATGTTTGAACATGGTTCCATAGAAATGTGAAAATGGAACTAGTATTTTTTTTTATAATTTGACAGCTGTCAGTTGAAAGTGATTCTCCCGGGCCGGAAAAGTATTACTTTCAACCCGCTCCTCAGGGACTTCAGACCTACTTTCAGAGTATGAGTAATGAAAAATATTTTAATAAAATAAAGTCGAAAAATAAGCGTCCGACTCGCCTGATGTAAAGCAATTACCGTAGCCTGTAGATGCTTGCAATACGTACGCAGCTAGCTATAGTAGCCTACTTAACGCCGATATTTTGTGAGAGCGTGGTACTACCCTGGTGGAGTCCGCCAGTATATGAGCTGTAGTCAATTACTTACAGCTTGGCTCTACCACTATTACCCATTGTGAGCATTGGGATATACTCTATACCACTATCTATATATATATAACTTAAAGGTGACTCACTGACATAGTGATCTATAGACGCACAGCCCAAACCACTGGACGGATCGGGCTGAAATTTGGCATGCAGGTAGATGTTATGACGTAGGCATCCGTTAAGAAAGGATTTTGATTAATTCTACTCCCAAGGGAATAAAATAGGGGATGGAAGTTTGTTAAGTTAAACTCCTCGCGGACAAAGTCGCGGGCTCAGCTAGTCTATTATACTTATTGAGCGCTTGCTGTTCCCTGCGATTCTACCTACCCACCTATTTGTCCGCATATCTAGTTGAACGTTTCCGAAACACATAAGCCTCATACAGTGTACAAGATTTACGATCAACCAATCATAATGCGTCAACCGTAGCTGCAGTCAATTGTCTACAGTTTCGCTCTACCACATATAATAATTAATTATAGTAGAGTATGGGAAACTCAATCGACTCTCTCTAGACGCCGCGCCTGTAGATGAGAACACAAATAAGCCGGTCTATCTAATTGCCAGGTTCTTTGTAATGAATCGTTAGACGGGCCCCACTTGATTGGCTAATTTATAAACCTACCGATACGCATTAACAAAATCTTTCTATTCTGCGACCGCTTGGCGCAGTGGTTCGAGCGTAGGCCGCTCGACTCACTGCAAATAGTGGTTGCGGGTTCGATTCCCGCCAGGGCAAATTTCGGAAATGGCCTTTTCGTAATTTGCCCTGGTCTGGGTGTCACTGGGATCGCCCCCGGTCCATTGTACGGTACCCATAGTACAAGCGTTGCTTAGTTTGGGACCATACAGTTGGTGTGCCAGTCTGGCGATATTTATTTATATTTCCAACCCCCCTACCTTCTACTCCTTCATTCCCACTCCCCTTCAGGACGGAAACATGCGAGCACTCCCATTGGTATTAAAAGCATCTATAGACATGTGACTTAACATTAGGGGGGTCGTACGTTTGTTTGCCGGATATTGTACACAAAAAAACCAGTTTACAAAATTGTTTGAATTTCCACGCGAATTGACTACTCGCTATTGCTATTTAAAGGATTTATTATGAGTAACGGTTCAACATATCAAGTGTTTCTGCGAAATGATAGCCCGATAAGCGTTTAATATACCTACAGCGATAGAGATACGGCATGTTTTGAGAAACAGGTAGCTAACAATCAAACGTGTCGTTATCTGCGGACTATTATATCATTTTGTATAATAAAATAATAATTATTAACGCGATAAAATGTGGCTATA
The DNA here is from genome assembly GCA_905147325.1 of Notodonta dromedarius. NCBI lineage: Eukaryota > Metazoa > Arthropoda > Insecta > Lepidoptera > Notodontidae > Notodonta > Notodonta dromedarius. The sequence goes on along the minus strand of LR990165.1, from coordinate 2,936,895 downwards.
CCTACTCTGTAAAATCTATATTGTTGAGTTTACTGATTAATAGGTTGAAATAAAACTATTTTTACGGATTATATCGCGTTTATTTACTTTTTATGTTCCCGACGTTTCGGTTGCTTTACAGCAACCGTGGTCACGGGTGGACTGAGGTGTTAGACGTCCTGATGTCATAGTTAAAAGCTGGGTACCCTCAAAATTTAGTTGGTGTACCCAGGGTTGAGGGGACCCAGTTTTTAATATAAGAAAACAATATGATTAATAGGTATTGCTCGCGAATCTCTATATGTGCCAAATATCACTCGCCAACTAAAACTTTCTTGAGATATCTGGCGCCATAACCATCACCGTATTAAAACCTCTTGAGATCTTAAGTTACGTTCTTAAGCTTAGTTGAGATCTTAAGCGATGAGAGGCATACCAATGCAGTCAAATTTAACTTCTATGTGACATAAATAAATGCAGATCAAGTTTACAGTGGATTGTTTTTAATTATTGTTTTTTTTTCAAAATTAGAATAACAAGTAAAGTACCAGCAATACTCTACTTACAAAAAAAAAATATTGGTGGTGATTCTGTTTATCTACACAAATCAATCTGATTGTATTGCCAACCTTTTGTGCAAGCGGGACTGATATATTTCCAGATGTCTGAGATATAGTTTAGTCGTGAGTTGACGACTAGTTTGATGACGATGGAATTGATGTCATAGTCGTCTCTACCATCTAGGTTTGACTCTCAACGAGTCAAACCTCGACGTCATTATTGGTCACCATTGTCGATCTTGGCTTACAGGAGTTACAGTGGTGGGAGTGTGTGGCGGGACTAGTCCCTCAAAAAAAGTCATCTCTACCATATCTCTACATTAGTATTTGTCAATTTAAAGACTAACCGATCGTCTCTACCATGGCTCGCACTGGTATTTTTCAATTTAAAGACTGACTCATCTATGTTTCAGGTATACAAGTTTTCCTGTATTTTTTTTTGATAGAGCAAATGTTTATGTATTGAATTATTCTTTCTCTTACCAAGATTTGCGTAGTACCCGGCTGGATGCATCGTGTAATATTGATCACCGTAGTAAGCTTTCCATTGGTCACTTACCTAAAACGAAATGAAAAAGCACGAGATTAACGGAAGAAGAAATGGGACAAATGATTATCAATTTCAGCGGCTCCTATCTATTTTTATGTCACAACTAGTTTATGCCCGCGACTTCGTCCGCGTAGTATTTAACTTAACAAAAATTTCGGGATAAGGGATAAGTAATGTGTTAATCCCGGTTATAAACTATCTGTGTTCCAAATTTCATCCAAATCCGTTCGGTAGTTTTTGCTTGAAATAGTAATAAACATCCACACTCACAAACTTTCGCATTTATAATATTAGTAGGAAGTAGGCAAACACGCTTACGGCCTGCCTGTTGCTTGATACCAAAGCCATCACTATCTCGTTTCCGACAATAGTGTTACAAAGAGAGGGGAAGGGGGGTTAGTCCTTCGGCTCTCTCAATCATCGTACGAAATAGGTATAATAGCTACTTTACTCCGATCTCCTGTGAGGGGGTGGTACTGCCCTGATACAGCCAGCTCGTATCTATATGAGCTCTAGTCAATAGCAACAGATTGGCTCTACAACTCTACATATCAGCTACCGGAATGTACTTCAATATTTCGGACTTTTGATACAACCCGTATACTATGAGATGTGTTAGCACGACGACGTCCTAAGATGTGTCCGCAATAATTAGCTCATTTAGTTAGTTGATTAATTGCATTGGTATATGCATATAATTATTATGAATTCGTTAGACCGCAGAATGTAATTACGTCATACAAATGTATTGAGGTAAATGGTAAATAGGTACAGACGTGTGGAGTGCGCTTTCTCGCGGTGATGACACGTAGTGGAAAACTGATTATGATAAGTTAATTAGTACTAATATTCATGTAGGTAAATGAGTTTTTTTTTTTAATTTACGAGAAAAAAAAATTAGCAAAAAATCTAATTTGGATACAATTTTCATAATTATAATCGTTTCTATGTCCGATACTAATTCGACCACCAAGTATTATTTCTGACTTTTTAACAACCTGTGTATCTCGCGATGATAACACGTATGAATTGGAAATGTGATATTGATAAGAAGTACCTATTAAGGTAAACTACGATATTGACTTTTGCATATCACTTGTTTAATCCACCTCTGCCTTAAATACAAATAATATAAGTCTGGGGATTTCGGGGAACACTAGTTGATAACTCTACGAATTTAGTGAAATAATCAATTTCATATCGCTTTTCGTTGGCCGTGATATACGTAAGTACATACTGGCTCAATACTACGTAGTATACACATTTAGTATGCACACTTCGAATGCACAAATAAAAGCCGCATTCGAGTGAGTTTTCATTACAGCACGTGGTCTCTGGCTATTCGCGGCTATTTAATAGAAACGTTAGTATGAAACAACGACACGGGCCCTGCAGACCAGAATATATTGGTTTCCATGTTCAGTATTCCCAGTATACATATACTTACTTATAAATATACATACACTACGGGCGGCAGTTTATGTAGAGTCATAAGTGTATGTGAACAGAATAATCCATATTACATGAATGAAATCAACAATATCGGTATCTTTATTTGTGAATGACATATACATTTTCGTAAGTTACCACTGTTTTAAGAATCAAACGAGGGAAAAGGTTGCAATTTGCTTCTTATATTCAAGTTCTTGAATCTTCAACCATAAATAGCAAATACTAATCCCTTATCATGTTTCCGCTGATGCATACTGACGAATGAGGTGATTAGTATTGAACCACAGGCAGCCTCAATAATCAACAGCCTCATAAATTATTTGAACAACGCCACGAAATGTTTGTCGGATTCAATTTACCCGTTGTCACATTATTCTCTTGCATTATTTGCGTCCAGTGCATGGAATATTCGGCATAGGGGCCAAAATTCACGTTGCAAGGGCCGCATATTCCGACGAGGCATGCGGAGGCGAGCACACGTGGCTGCCTCGGAAGCCTGCCTCGGAATCTGACCAAATGCCCATCGGAGCTCGATTGTTAGCTAAATAGCAATGGCTTATTTATGAGATGTAGTGTTTGCGGCCGAGCCGCTCTTGGGTCACAGGCGCAGGTGAACGGATGGAATTTTAAGCTTAGTGCTTGCTTAGGCGTTGAACGTTCAACGGTATGGTATACTCTTGTAGAGATAAAAGGTATGTTCTAAGTTCGTGTAAAAATTTTCCTCCAGTTATTTTGTTTCACTATTATTATATTTTTAAAACAATTGTAAATGGATAGTAGATTAGTTAGAAATTGTATAAATTTTGGTGAAGTTAAGGCTGTATCCCTCTATCTCACCAATATTGCATGGAAAGCGCAATAATAGTGGACTGACTTCATCCAGCCAAGGGATGTGAAATTACTAGACGGTTCAAATCCCTGAACATAGGTTCAACGTGGATTCAACGCATCTAGGCTGTCAATCTCCGCGCGCTGAAACGTGTGGAAGTTGTCTCCGCTCCACTGAATAGTGCGAAGCGAGCAGAGCGGAGATTTCGAAATTGTATTGGTTGATTTCTTTTCACATCTCTCCGATCCGCTTCGTGCTTCTTCGGTTTCGTGAACTTCGATTTATTTGTGTACCGACCGATGTCAAAAAGAACATCTTGATGATAGTTTTCACTTATGAATACCCAAACTAATTCGAAACGGAAGTGAAATAGCGTAGGTGTCGCGACCCAAATTGTTATGCCTGTCTATGCTGTGCTTAATTCCCCAATATAATAAGATAAGTAGTGTTACGAGTTGCCAACGTCAAAAGAAACGTTTACACTGTTCATGTACAGATAATCCTCATAAACAGCAATTTGCGTCGTGACAAACGATCTGTGTTGCGTCGCTTAGTTTGGAAATCGCGTATAATGCCGCTATTGTTAATTATACAAGTCACCGCGCCGCTAAACATACGATTTATTGTCAGCTAACTGGAACGGCGATACGTCTGCTTCGTCTACCGTGAGATCTGCGACGCCCTCGCTCAATACTCGAAAACATTGAAAAATTAAGACAGACAACCGTCTGGTCGCCACACAAATGTCATATCTTTACAAAAGATTAACTTTCCAAAACGTTTCGTTTACTATTCGGTAGGAACTAGATCGAATATAAAATCTTAATGAGCCGAGTAGGCGGACTGGCATTTTATTTACAGTCGCATGTCAATAAAGCTGGTTTAAGGTTTGAAAAATCGACATCTTTGCTTCTCAACAACGCAGCAATGTCGGACGAATGGCGATCGAACGGAAAGATAACAGAAATCGGGCTTCAGATCTGACGGCTACGCTTTTTGGTCGAGAAAATCTACCGACGGCGGCGACCTTACCGCTTTACTTACTTAACTTTATGCTTTTAACGGAAACATATCGCGATATCAAATCTGGAGCGGCGATTAGGAAACAATAGGACATTAATAAAAAATTGTTCTCGAGCGAGGCATGAAGCGTTCCGATTCTATGGCTTGTTCATTTTGTACAAACATATTTTTTTCCATAACGCAATTTCAGCCGTATTACATGATGATACAATTTTAACCTAAGTATCAGAAGAACCCCAATGAGGAGCCATCACGTCATAAACAAACTTTTTTTTCAGTAGAAGAGATAAGCCAGTGTTTTCGAATGACGAAGTCAACAGACGCACGTTCACAACTGAAAACGAATGTTGCCCGAGCATTTTCACGTTGCCCGCTGAATTACAGGGAAAAATCAAATAGAGACAGTTACAGGTGTCACTGCCAGTACCATAGCTGCATATCTTTCAGCAAGGCGCGCAGAAGCATCGGGCAGTAGGAAACAAAACAATGGAACAATGAAATACGCGGAGCCGAAGCGCGCCTCCGCTAATGAACTGCCAGCCAGACACCGAACGTTCTTGGTATTAGAACGAACATTAGTTTATGTTGAAATCGCTAATTAATTTACCTCCATTACACAAAATGCCATTGTGCTGGTGAAATAAAAATATTTAGTTGAACTGTTTGGAATATATAACGGTGAATGTGGCCGTAAGTGGTTTTTGTAGAAATAGTGACGTTGATTCCAATAGTAGTGTCAGCATCTTAAATAAAATACAATTTTCGTTTTATCGGGTGTAAATTAATAAGGTGAATTGAGTAATGAAATCGTGGTGTAACGCTTTAACAGAACTATTAATTAGAGAATTTCTTAATATTGATTGTTTCATAAATTGGTAGGTAAGGCAAAATTAATATTGATAATTAACCCTAGTGTATAATTATAAAGTGTTCGGCACGCGACGGTCTCGGGCTCGAGTCTCAAGTGCGTTCGGTCGGCGAGTGTTGCTAGATGAAAAAGTATCAGTCGAGGTCCAGCGAGGTATGCGCGGAATGGAGGGAGCATCCGGGCGGCTGCGATTGTTACCAGTTATCACTGAATGTTTTCCACCGGGCATTTTGTGCCGCTACAAAAAACCACATAAAGGGCGGGCGCGGCTCGTTTGAGACGGGGGCGGCGGCCTGTGGGAAAATCGTCGCCAGAAAACTGCGGCGCAAATAAATTATAAACTCTCTCGCGTGGAACGCGGCGTCGCATATGTGGGCAGCTTTATGCGAAACGCATAAAGCGCGCTTTGTTCAAACTGCAACTATGCGAAAATAAAAACAATGGCGAGAACGAGACGAAGTAGCGTTTCGTGATACAAATCGTCGGCGCAATCGGCCTTTGTAAATGTCGCGTGATCTCACGGCGAGGAATCATTAGCGAAAACGGAGCATCCCGGAATAGACTGACAGCGGGACGATTGCAGCGCCGTGATGGATGACGGGAGACGAGCGGGTTATTACCGCGCTTAATATCCACGCGGCAAGAATCTCTTACGATAAAGGGAAGAATCCAAGTTCCAACGCCATATAGGCACTTAATAAGTTACCTTTGGCCATAGAGGCGGTCACGCTTCATGAATTTTGGCATAACATTAGGTAAGTAAGGTTTTTTATCGGTAAAGCGGAAAATTTATAATAACCTTAAGTATAAATAAGAATGGTTGAAATTCTTGACGAATACCACGAGATTAATTAGCCACTGAATGTGTAGTTAAGAAACTAAAAGAAGTCGGCGACGCAGCTAGTGCCGCGGCGGGGCCGTTCGCATTGAAAACTTGTAGAAAATTTATTTGCGATAAGAAAAAAATCAGTTCGTCGAGCGCATATAAGTGCAGCATGGCGACGGTGACATTCCACAGGGAATACTTCGCATATCGAGACTTAAAGTAACCATTTACCGATTGCAGATACGCGATGGCCAGCCGAGCAATCTGGTCAGATCGCTTCACTCGCATACTTGTTGCTACACATAATTTTTAACCTAAATAAGTAAGAAATATTTGCCTTCATGGTGTTTTAATGAGGTTGCGAGAGTGCGTCGCGTACGCTGTAATTTATTACGACCATTAATTGGTGCCGACAATGCCTACAAAAAACGTGCAATATCATTGTACGTTTTTAAACCATGAGAATATTTTCACTGACAACTTCTATGAGTCAACAAGAAAACGTTCAAAATTCATTGTTGACGGAACATCTTTTACTGAAGGCATCATTATAGGAACGGAGTTATTGTTAACGGTTAGTCTCGTCGTGGAATAACAAAAAAAGCGGTCCTGTGTCGGCTATGTTTCCGTCCTCGTCTGGCACAGGGCTGGGCTTAGGAATGAGCAGGATGATGGTGTGTTTTAATATGCGGCGTCTAATGTGAGTTGGTTTTAATTTATCGCGCGACAGCCGCTGGGCTGCCGTGGCCGGCAGGAGCGGCGCTACATCAATCTTCCCGATGGAGAGCGGTGGCTAAACACTGAACTCTTCGTAGAATACAAACCATACACTATGGAGAGTTCACAAATAATATAATATCAATATCATAATATTTGTTATATGGTTGCTACTAACAGTACAGTAGGTAGGTACTTACCGACGCGAAAGTTTTAGCGAGTAAAATTAAATTTTGACATGGAATTGATAGTACTTTAACTGGATTTAAAAAAAACATTATATCTACAACTACTATCATTTATTATTGTATTCGACTGTACTTTATTATGATCTACGAAATAAATATGCGAAATCTAATAAACATACCTTAACGCTAGGAAAAGACCCGCATAAATAAATCTAAATTATGTGTGTACATAAATTATTATATCATTACGTATTGTTTTGAGGTTTTCTAGCATATTCAAGAGTTCACTGTGTAAGCGGCAATTGCTCTACAAGGTGATGCTGTCAAAAAAAAATAATACATAATATAATATCTATCTACCTGTCTGCTTATGTAATATGTAATAGTTTCGTGATCATCTAACATTCGAATTGAACGTTATAATAATAGGTAATTAACTTCCTACTGCTGTGAAAATATACTATGAATCAAACCAAACATTTATTGTAGAGACGCGTCAGTTATTCCCTTGTGGCGCCCTTGAGCTAGCTGCTCCCCTGCCCCTCTGGCTGGAGCGCACTTGCGCTCGCCCTCTGTCCGGGTGAAGTTGTTATGGCCACTCTGGCCAACAACATATAGTCAAATAAAAAAAAAAGCGTCAGTTACGTTGAGTAAATGAGTTGACGATTGCTCGTGAGTGGTATCAGTTGCGTACGTTATCTCACCGTAGATCACTTTCATATCTTTAAATTGTCAATCGCACCTACCTGATTTTTTAAAGGACTGAATGAACTTTATTGTCATTAAAATAAGGGAGTTCCATTCGCTGTATTATTTATCCAAAAAAAAGTGTTAACCTTGTTAAAAAGGTTATTGTTTCAATGGTGATAGTACCAAGCTGTAGCCAATTGATTACAAAGGGACCCACTTTTGCAAAATGGAACCAACCCACACACACTTCTGCAAACTGAAACCAACCTAGAACCACTAACACAAGGTTGGTTTTGGTCTACAGTAGTGCATGTGGGTTGGTTCCATTTTGCAAAAGTAGGTTCAACTCATACACGGGCTGGCTCGACCAGGGTAGTACCACCCTCTTACAGAAGACCGCCGTATAGTAGCTTTGGTATGAGGAGCGAGAGAACTGGAAGCCGAACTCCCTGTCCCTTCTACTCCCTATGTCCCACTCCCCAACAGGTCGGCAACGTCCGAGTAATGCCTTTGGTATTACAAGCATCTATAGGCTATGGTAACTTTTTAACATCAGGCAAGTTGTAGGTACGCTTGTTTTCTAACATTGTTTTATAAAAAAATTGTATTAAGTACCTACAGCGGATGTCAATACTTTTTTTAGATCATTGAGTTTCTTATACAACTTTTAAAGTGTTTATTTAGAATAGTCCTCTCGATGTCTCCCCCCGTTGTCCGTCGCTAATGAAGCAACACAAAAACTTGTAATTGTCGCTCCGACATCGGCTCTCTCCGATATTTCCATTAGATCCACTACCTACTGTTTGCAAACGGAACTCTTAGAAGTTCGGGTGAAGTAACACAGATTATCTCACCGAGAGTTTGTTTTCTATATTTATGGATAAAATACTTTTTTTTTAGTTCAGTAATGGTATTCGTTATTCCGTAACCCCGGAAACATTCATGTCGAACATTAGTAGCCTAAGTATATATTAATTAAAGGCGTAACCTATCTCCGTACCAAATTTCACTACAATCGGTTCAGCCGTTTTTGCGTGCTGCATAATCAAACTTACATACAGATAGACACACTTTAGCATTTTCTATTCTAAAGATTTTGATCAAGAGAAGATAGAAACATTGATTAGTCACCTCTTTACGAGAGATCGATGCCAAGTAAATTCTGCGTTGTATCATAATTTAATATTGTTAGGCGAAATTCCCACAACATTACTATTAATAATTTGGGCACTCAACTTCTGAGACGCTTTGAAGGAAACAACATCCACATGCGACATATTTTTGAATGAGAGGGTCTTTTCTTTCCACTAATAACATGGAGTTATTCAAAAGGCAAGTGTACAATGAGAAAAAAAAAGTTACGGCATCAAATGATTTTTGTACTACCTAGTATCCCGTACGAATAGTAAGAAATACTTTAAAAAAAATCTTGGAACTACTAATATCATTAGGTTGCTGTCGTTTTTATTTTTCTCAGTAGGGGAAGTGGAATTGTTTTCTTCCCACTCCTCCTATTATTTCTTTCGATTAAATTCGTGCGTGTTCCAAGGCAATTTAACTTTTCCCCGGGCCTCGTCGAGGGTCAAACCTCGACGGCATTATTGGTCACCATTGTCGATCCTGGCTTACAGGAGTTACAGTGGTGGGAGTGTGTGGCGGGACTAGTCCCATTAAAGAAAGGTATACAAGTTCCTATAAGGCCGGCACTGTTTCTGCACCCCCTTATATTACAGATGAACTCGACTATTATTACCATCATCTTCTAGTATGCCCTTAGGCAGTAAAAAAGGCACAGATCTGCATCCAGCAGTATATAATTAATCGGATTGATAATAAACTGACCGCCGCAGACGAAACAGACAACTGATTTTGCGATGAACTACGTTAAAACAACAAATTTGTACCAGACAAAAGGTTCGCCCGCGAGCCGACGGACAATCAAAGCGAGCACGAGCCCAATTGCGAAATAAAACGTACAAATAACAAGTTTAATTAAATCGCAAAGACCGGAGTGCGCCGTAACAATTTCCGAGTACAACGATAGTTTAACAAGTGAACTCAAAGTGAGCTTCGCGTAACGAATTCTACCTGCCGTGCGCGGCATATGGCGCACTCAATCGAATTATTTGTAAACTACAATGATTTAACGTTCGAACTTATTGGTACACAGTTTTCTATTATTCCTGTGTAGGTATAGTTGATTTTAATACACTAGCTCCCTTATTAAAAACGTGGATTAGTACCGAATAGTTACACACCGAACTATCTCTTTCTGTCATCAGTAATTAGACAATCGAAAGAAGAAGACAAAGCATGGTGTAACTACACAACCGCTAATCCACGTTATTAATAAGGGGCTATATGACTAGCGAAAGGCCGATTTTTTTGTAAACCCAGCATTTCTTGTGAGGCGCGTCAGTATAGGCCGCACTCGAATTAAAGTTCTGTTTGAGTATTCGGCAGCTAGTGACCGATCTTTTTTCGTCAGTGATACATTACATTTACGATTATATATGCTATTTAAAACGATTACATTGATAAATAGTGGCTTAATTAGATTCTGACATTAGTATGATGTAAAAGTAATTTATATAAGGAAGGCATTGTTAAAACACCATGAAATTAGAAGAGTTTTACTTTGAATTGATAAGCACAACGCCGTAAATTATACCTACTATTAACCAGATGGGCTTTATTACAAGCGTTAATTAACAATAAAAAGTGATTAACGTGTTCTTAGAACTGGGTAACTTTAGGTTTGGTATTAAAACCACTTTCATTAAGTAGTCAGCTACTTAAATTCTGAACAGTATCTTTGAACAATAACAATTGTATTCTGATTTGTATCTGTACTTATATTAACGAACTAGCTGTGCCCGTGACTTCGTCCGCGTGGAATTTAATTGACAAAGTTTCATACAAACTTTCATGCCCTATTTTATCCCTTTGGGGGTAGAATTAATCAAAATCCTTTCTTATCGGATGCCTACGTCATAACATCTACCTGCATGCTAAATTTCAGCCCGATCCGTCCAGTGGTTTGGGCTGTGCGTTGATAGATCACTATGTCAGTCAGTCAGTCTGTCAGTCACCTTTAAGTTATATACTCGTATATTTAGATGTGAGCATATTTTTGATAAATATTAAGTTCTTAACAGTAAAAATATTTAAAGATATCGTTCAGAGGCTGCGTCTCTGTATAAAAATTAAAAGGACTTATCTGCTACGTAAAATTCGTATTACTCTTTGTTGATATCAAAAAAGTACGTCACCATTACAGAACGCTTGATATTTAGTTATATTATCACAAACCACACCACGCCGCGACATAACAATAAAATTATGTTCTACTAAAAAGCGCAATAGACAAAGTTTGTAAACCGACGCTAGGGAATTAAATCCATCGGAAACTGGTTTATCTGGTTGCCCATTTAACAATCGATACGTTTGGTTGGCTTCGAACACACGTATAACACGACTGGCCAATTCGCGCCCAAAATTTCCTACTCATTTGCAAATCAACGGACGGAACTAGAAGTATTATAATTTAGTTATTCATTGTGACTTATATTTTATTACCTATACAGACAATAAAGAATCTTATCTTGGAACTGAAAGGTATAAAAAACAATTTAGATTTCAGAGATATACAAAAAGACATTGAAAATTGCTTCAGCGTTAGCTTTTTTTCCAAATTATAGCATAAAATATAGTATGAAAAGATAATATTAAAACGTTTTTGAGCACCACCAACGGGGAAATACCCGTAATGATAGCTTAAGTAGAAATTGCCTTCTAATGGTTTTACGGTCTCACTAGAAGAGATGGTGAATGCTTAGGTAGTTAAAGAGCTACAAATAGCCCAAGAGTATCTATATAGTGATTCGGACCTCTGCTTGGGCAGACACGAAAGGAGTTATAAAGGCTGAATACAAAAATAAATGTTTTTTTTAAGATAATTACGAGAGTTTGCATGTTACCTCAACTAGGTATTCTAGGTATAGGTATTTATGCCTATTCTAAAACCCACGTCATCGCGGGAAAGGCACCACTCGCTGTTATTTGTTATAATATTTGTACGCACGTAAATTTCTGGAAAGTGTTATACAAAAGTACAAGCGACACCGATTTCACACAACCATAATCCTCATTTGTCACTTCTTTAGTGAACGAAATTAAGATAAATAAGAGGCAAGGAGTGGGTCCTTTCGCTCGAATACCCCTCGCACGAGAAGGACGAATGGAGCGCGATGCAGTAACTGAATGTGGACTCTATTGCTGTGGCAATATGGTCTATTAAGTGGGCAGGGAGTTTCTCGTGTGTAATCCACAAATAGGAGTCTGAGAATAGAGCGAGGCTACTGGACAGTCGTCGCAATCATATCTCCAGGCGATGCTGTGAAAATTTTTAAACGCTGTGCTCCATGACTCAATCGTTTTGTGCTCTATGGAATATTCATTTAGCGATACGAACTTATACATAAGACGGCTGAGACGTTAGTTAGAGGTTATTTATTTGGACCGCATATCCGGATTTTTTTATTAACAGGTTTGATGAATTAGTAACGACTAGAACGACTATTTAAAATAACCCTGTCTCATGGTAGAGCTACAGTAGAGTTTGCCCACGTTTCTCCCGCGTTTTCGAACATTAGGTAGAGCTTCCGTTTTCATATTCGAACTCATTTTTAATTCCGAATCGACAGTTATTACCTTCATTCATGAATGAAACGGTCCGTGATCGGTGGGACTGTTTTGGGATTAAAGGGAGTGAAGTGAACCTCGGCTGTAGGTCAATAAGAGCAGGTAGCGGCAACCGCGAGGCGCTCTCCCGCCGCCAACTGGCCGCAGATTAAATCAGTTTACGATCGAGATGAAAAGATGTAATGAACTTTACTGGTTTATCTGATCATTGTTTAGCAATTATTTCAATTGGATTAGTACGAATTTTGTTAACGAGTTAGATTTTTTTTGGAAGACGGATTTTTGTGATCGCCTTGTAGTAAATCTTGGGACTGGGACCTAGCACAAACTACTGTTTCTTGTGCAAGGCTGGATCAACTGTGTCCCACAAAGACACCGAAGTTTGACCCTCAGTGAGTCCCAGGGAAAGGCTAAATAAATAGTCTTGCAGCCCGCGCGAAAAATAAGGAAGTTATTTTGCAAGAGTCAATACTAAAACTCGGCCGAACATGCATTGAAATATAGAGTAACATACTCACACTTCACTTTAAGCGGTTATCCCACCATAACTCTGATTCTTTACATCATGGAACGATGACATGAGTGATCACAAGTTTCTGGGTCAATCAATGTAGAAACAAGAATGTGTAGGTATCATTAACGACTTTTGTATTCGTATTGGAAGTTATGACACTGTGAAATATGATAGACTAAGAACTGATGGACGGACTGACCGGATGACCAGTCGACTTTAACCAGAGTCGCAGATAAAAGTTATTTTGGGAAGTGAACATATAATTTGTTTTTGCACACATTTATATGTAACTCTCTTTAAAATAAATTAAATAGCTTAATTAAGAATTAAATGACAAATTCATTCACCATTTAGCTTGTATCTACTAATTATCATTATTTATAAAAATATATATATTATGTGTAGCAAATTTAGTAGCTACATACGAACCTTAATACGTGACTAGATTTTAATAAAAATCTCTAACAACATTGCTCTCTACTCCTTCAGAATTATCTCCTATTAGAATTAATTTTTCCGTGAACTCTGTTACGTGACCCTAACCGTGTGTAAATTGAATAGGGCTCTACGATTATAGCATCCGCAATGCACATCAACATTTCCATTAAGCTTCGCGAAATGCAACTGCAGTTACTAGGTATATCATAAATACATCCTTATCCTTACTAATATTATAAATGCGAAAGTAACTCTGTCTGTCTGTCTGTCTGTCGCTCTTTCACGCCAAAACTACGGAACCGATTTCAATGAAATTTGATACACAGATAGTATAGAGCCTGAGAAAGGACATAGGCTACTTTTTAATGCGAAAAAAGAGTTTTAAGGGGTTGAAAGGGGGGATGAAAAGTTGTATGGAAGTATCGTCATTTTTAGAGCTAGAAGCTTGAAACTTATTTGTTAGGCTGTTGATTCGATATACATTAATAAATATGACATTCAAAGTTTTTATGGAAATATAGCTCTTTGCAGTAAAACACTGCAAATAGTTCATTAAAGTATGTCTTATCCGTATGTCTTATTTGTAAAAAAAAATGCCTAAATAATTAAAAATGCTACCCAAAGACACTATTCCACGCGGACGAAGCCGCGGGCATAGCTATTAGCTAGCTATTAGTATTATATAAATACAAATAATGACATAACAAAGAGTTCTTATTCAAATATCTGTTTTCTTTTAAAATTATACTCATTATGCACTCCTATTATGGGATGACTCATCCACTCATGGTGAAGAAGGACCTATAGCAGTTAAAAAAGGATCAACGATAATTATTCTAAGAACTATGCTAGGTTCTGATAATACAGCTTTTATACTATGCCTTACATGGCTTGTAATGGTTCGCATCATTTGCAGAAGACAAGATTTGCAACGATACTTTACTGTGTATTTTTGATTATTTATTTATTTAGGTACCTATAGGCTGCAACCCTTGAAAGATTGCATGTTGTTTTTAATAAACTATTGGCAATATAATTATTTCATTATTTATTTTCAGTTCTCTAGTGCGGTATCATACCTATTATACTTATTAAATTCAACACTTATTATTTATATTGATGATTTTATAAAATTACAGAGGATTGACAAGAGGAACCATTATCTAAAAGCCTAGGTTATAGCAAAGCATAAGCTTGTAAAATGGCTCTGCCTCTTGGTAATCATATTGGTATCTTCAAGTTTGCCGGATTCTAACCCGAGTTTTACCCTCCCTTTTCGCAAGTTCTATATGAGATAAGTACTTGAGTGAAAGACGACAGTAAAAAGTGTTTAATCAAGGAGCGTAGTAATAACATCTAAAGGGGCAAGCGAAATTCAATTTCCCTAAGACGGTATACGTGATAAATCGTTTTAAATCGTCCTTTAGATGCGACGCCGCGTCAGGGTTCTACTCTCATTCTCAACTTCCGAAGTATTCATAAGAGTAGACTGACACTTATTTTATTTACTTCTTAATTCCTATCGATAAATTTTCGTAGCTTTATTCTTATTTCTATCCTCTTCTTATTTATACAGGGTTTACTTCAGTTGCAATCAGCTCTTTGAGACACAACTTGAGTTTACTACAACTAGACTATTCGATGGCAACCTATTGAGAAATTTCACAGAACGCTAAAGCACTACTTAGCACAATGTTCTTGTGTACATTTCATGCTCCAATAAAAACTGTTTTTTTTAAATATGGTTGATGGTTATTGAAAAAACAACAAACAAACACGGAGTTTGCACTCACGAGACATTTACAACCATTTGTGTAGTTGTCTCTGCTGTCAAAAATAGGGAAAGCAATAAATGTGTAAGTAAGTACCTAACCGTGAGTAATAATTACACGACAATTGAAATCTTGCAGATAAGTGAATTAGAGTAGATCCCCTGTCCTGCAGTTTACACGTCTTTGGCCGTAGTGTTCGCAAGTTGCCGGCGTCGGGCGCGTCGCGACGCGCAATAAAAACATCAACTGTATTGACCAAAATAACTCTTGGCACCCATTCGTGAGCCCGACAGACACTGTAAGTGAAGCGGCTCGTGATCTACAGAACTAAACACTTATTGATATTTTTTTTGTAACAAATACTTATAAGCCGCGTAGTTTTGATTTTCACATAAATACCTACCAAATAACTAAAAAGTTTTCTTATTATTCTGTAAGTAGGTTTATTTATTGTGAGTAACTACCACAATTTGTAATAATGATAAGGTACCTAGATACTAAATTAAAAGTCGTCGTGAATATTCACAATATGATAAAATGCCCCGTTTTGATTATTTAAAATGATGTACTACCTATTGACAAAATACATCAAATATTTATAAATACAAATCAAGTAGGTATCTATCCTACAGTATATTATGTCTATATTGTTTTAATGTACATTGCGTGATGTACATAGGTAAATAATTATTTATTTAATATTAGACCCCGTCCTGACGGATATTTTATGAAATCAATGTCAATATAAATCAAATCAATTTTTACGCACTTTATTTAGTAAACAATCAAAACTTGGTAGTGGCAATCTTCAATACATTTGTAAAGCTAAAGGTTCTTAAAATAATTTAGGCGGGAAAAAATAAACAAGCATTATAAAGTACCTATGTGAGGCACTGATCGCTGCCGCGCGCCGCGCGCCGTCGGCATTTATAGTTTTCTGTGTTTCGAATAATTAATATTTCGTTACCTATTCATAATTAATTTAGTTTCATTTATGTAGAATCCAATTGTTCATAAATGCTAATATGCACCTACTTATTTGTTTGAAATTGATTATTGTTTGTAGTATACTAATTTAGTAAGATAATATAATAAATGACGCTTATGTGATTATAAATTTGTTTAAAAATTTAATTAATCAAAACATCAAATAATATTTTAAAAATTTGATCAACTATTCCAAGTATGCATCAAAGAATGTGAGGAATTTTGTTGTTTATTTACTATGAATTCCAATAAATAAGTACTCACGTCTCGGATAAAATTTCGAATAATAACAGTCCATTTCACTCGTAAATAATTTCACAGCATTTATATCAATTTCACTGTCAATTTGTTTACAATTCACTCGCGCGTTACATGTAAAACGTTTGACATTTCATAAAATAAGTTGACAAGTGACATCACTCCGCGCAGAATACGTCAAATCGCATGCAGCCACCAACGCGACTGAAGTGTATTGCGGGCGAACGATACCATACCGCGTCTTTCGAAAATTGCGCCATCCCAGTAAGCACACTCAAGCGAATTTAACAACACAAAAGCACCTTGAGCACACTTCATTCCCAACAGCTTGTCTAAATGCAGCTGAATCCTAATACTAGATAATGTTTACATCGCGAAATGCCGACACCCGAACGGCCGGAAGTCGCAGCGAAGCAAACACGACAACTATGTAAAATATTGCAGGATCGCGATCGCATTGTTGACATTCCCTAATAAAAATCACTAAAATCTCGAGTTGATTGTATGAAAAATGTATTAAAAATAATTTTCACTCACCTATTATGGAGTTCGAAGATGAAGTGAAGGGACGAATTTTGATTAAATGTCAATTTAGGACTAAATTTAAAGAATATACTCTTATTGGTATGCGAAGAATGGCACAAAGAATCCCGACAACGCACGCGACGAATGCGCACCTCGTTTGCGCATATGCTGACACAACTTCACGGACGTTACTCCCCTTGCCCCGCGCTCACCCGGTTTTCTTTACTTGTGTGTGTGTCCAGAGTGGTCAAACGTGAAATTTCATACACGTATACACTACCACATACACAATTTGTACCTGCCCTAGCTCCCAATCGCCGCCATCTTTGATAAGAAAGAGAACAAATGTATGTCTATCTCATTGCGTTCTGGCTTCTAATGACATCTGACGGCTGTACAGTACATCTCAATGCAGTCAGTAGATGGCGCTAAATCTGAATAATTGTAAAGTCAACTTACTTACTTTTTATTAACTCTTATTAATTATAATTCAAAACTGTATACTTTTTAACATAAATCTTAATTAATTTACTAGAAGAAGTGTTGTAGATTTTGAGAAAGTATAAATCAATTTATAAATTAACGAATTCAACATGGAAGTTCTTAGCTTTGATGCAAAGTTATATTCTTTGGAAATTAAATAGACTATGTTCTTTATTTATGTTAGTAAGTGATAGACTACACCAGAGAGGGATTGTAGTAAGGGATTGTAGTCTTTGGACTACACTATTAAGTAGGTACTGTTCTGTAAATATCCTAATAATTTATGTAATAAAACAGTTTTTGCGTAATAGTTAAATAATATTGTCCAGGAATTAATAAATACCGCGCATGGAAACGCAACAAAACAGGGTTATGAATGATTTATTGCATAAAACAAGAATGACCGTAATTATGATATGACATGTATTAGACTTAGCAATATATAAATCAGTAATAGATAAATGATTAGCTGTACCTATTCAATAACTATAGAACAAGTAACAACATAATAAAAGTATTTTCTAATAGGTAGGTAATTATTTATCATTCGCATAACAATTAATACTTAATTATAATAATTATATATTTCAGTGTTTACATCGGTTTGTTTGATGTAATTGTATTAAACTACCTATAAGTACAGAGCAAGTTAGTGGTAATTTAACTTATAGGTACAATAATAATACCTAAGAAGGTAAGTACGCTCTAATTTACCTAATTCTGTGCTTTGTGTACCTACTATTATGTACTAGTGTCCATAATTTTATTCATAATATTCATAAACCTTAATTGAATACAATACGAAAGCAATTTGAGTGATTATAAAAATGTCACTTACAAATTTCTATACTATTATAACAATTAACAATGAAAGTTAAAACTCAACAATGATAGTAGTTACTATTCCAATTAATAATTTTAATAATTATGTACTTTAGCTATCACTAACAATTTATATGAAGACAATTTTTGGAAAAAAGTATATTTTAAAAATACCTAAAGTAACAATAAATTTTGTTATTAAAATTTTAAGTAGGTACATAGTAGGTAAGGTTTTTTTGTAAATTTAATAGGAGTAAGGTAATACAAATTATCGGAATTTATTCCTAAAGTTTTTGTATAACAAGATTTAGGTACCTAATTAGAAGTTCAAAGCAGGGGCTTAGTAAATTATTAACTAAAGGTACCAAAACAGCAACCAACTAAAAGCGATACGAAAACGAACAGATTATTTTATGAAATCTGTTGTTTTGAACATTGCTCCTGCTTTTACACATTACGGTTTCCGACACAGACATAACAGCGAATTTAAAAAATTGACGCCTGAAGTTGGCGAGCCCGGCGGTGACCGACTTGATCTAACATTATCACCATTCTATTTCGCTTCTCGTTGATTATGGTACAGGTAAGAATGTGGTAATTTAACGCTAACTTAAATATTTGGGGCAGGCACTAAGCTAATTTCGTGTCAACAGTGGTGTTGCTTAAGCCTAATACCAAAATAGGTTAAGTAGGTACTAAATAAATAATAATCATTTAGCCCTTTTGGACGTCCCACTCCTGGGCGCGGGCCTCTTCTCACTACGAGGGGGGTACAGGCCGTAATCCACCACGCTGGCCACCGGGCCACGCACTGGCGTGTTGGCCGATTTCACATGTCTTTCGAAAATTGTTTAGATTTTCTAAGACATGCTTTCCTCACGATGTTTTCCTTCACCCTATTACTTACGTTACGTCATATTTTATTTCAGTAGGTAGGTATTTAAATATATAGGGTAGTGTGGTTCATTCAAATAAATTACTATATGCAAAAGGTCTTGGGGCTATAGTCCGGATGTCTTTCGTCGTAAAAGCTTTAAAGAAAGTTCGGGTGCATTAGCTTCTTAATTTTTAAGTCTAGAGACTGACCGAAACAGGTTTTTTTACCGAAACCGAACCTTCGGCCTGGGCCTCCGTATCGGCCGAAGCCGAAACCGAACCTTTGGTCGGTCTCTATTTGTAAATAACACAGTTCTAGGTCAACGTTGTGTTCAATTATTATCTAATCAAATGTGTGGGTCGTAGGTAAGTACCTACATTACGAATCTCAGTTCGTAGATTTTTTTTTCCTAATTTGTCTTGCCCGCAATTAGGTAATGATCTAATGACGTGTGACTACCTATATTTTCTAAACTAATCAAAATAATATACTTACTTACTGCTTATTTAAAATAATTATGTATTTTAATGATGATAGTTGGTAACAATTTTGTTGTGTACTTCAAATAATAAGTAAGTAAACGAAATATCATAAAACGCCAACTGTGTTGATCCCAACTACGCTTGTACATTGGGTATCGCACTAAGGTCTGGGAAGGATCCAGTGACATCCAGAGGCAAATTGATAATAAAACCTCTTCTGAAAATTTCCACGACGGTAACGGAGAATATGGATAGGTCGAAAAATCGCTTGAAACTTTGCCACAATAAGGTTTAAGTGACTGGAAAGACGTTTTCTTTCATGTACTTTTGAAGTAGCGAGCAATGCCTTCAGTATACTCAAAAGTAAGTATCAATCTACGCTATGGTAATTGCTCAAAATCAGGCGAGTCGTTCGCTTGTTTGCCAACTATGCTGTAAATGCAAAAAAGCTCAGGCCGCTCAGCTCTCAGTGGTTTCGGATCCCATTTCCCTCGGGGCAAGTTTGGACCTAGCATTTTCGTAATTTACCCCATTCTGGGTGTCACTGGGTTCGCCTCCCGGACATTAAACAATACCCATAAATGTTACTTAATTTGGAACCATACAATTGCGGTGTTATTCTGGCGATATACGCCCCAATTCAAAAGTATATATTCACATTTTTTCTCGAATTACTTACTTATATTAAAATCTAATTATGAAATCTGCAAAGGTCCATCACGATTGTTCCGCTAGGTGTCTCTGGCCGGACTCGTAGTGGGATGTTGTATGTACATCTTCAGTTCGGCTTACTGTGAGTGGGGCAGACCACTTGCAGCTCGTGCAGGGGCAGGTCCCGGACTACGACGGCGTGGAATGCCATGTTCGCCGTGGCCAGTATGTACTCGCACACCGAGAACCATGTGAACGCTGAAAATGTTAAATGTGTACCTTAGAAAAAAGCTGGAAAAGATATGGACTGCTTTTTTCGAAGTCGGAAATGTTAGCATCATAGGTATTTTATAGAGATGACAAACCTACATAGGCGACATGAAAAAATTCAAAAGGTAGCTATGGTGAAGGTAAACATCTTGAGGAAACCTGCATGTCTTAGAAAACCTAACCAATCTTCGAAAGACATACTTATGAATCTGCCAACCCACACTGGGCTAGCGTAGTAGATTATGCCCCGGATCCCCCGTGCATTGAGCCCTCCTCATCATTCGATCCGTGCCCAGGAGAGAGACTTTAAAAAAATGCAAATTTTTTTTATTAATTTACTAGATAACATGCATACATTAACATGTAACCACGACACACAGTTTGAACAATTTTCTCTGCTTCGTTTTTTTTGTACCAGGGGTCTATTTTATTTTTATTTTATACCTTTTAGTGAAAGAAGACACGCGTGGAGTGTGTTCAAAAAGTAATCTAGCCTACCTATATAAAAACTTAATAATTCAACCAAGAAAAATACATTATGTATCTTACCCAACGGTCGACAAAGCAGTCGATGCCGCAGGAAGAATATGACAAGTCCCAGTGTGGCCGCAACGGCCACGTAGAACAGAGTCCACACGAGCTTGTTGGTGCGCACCGGCTCAACGCAGTCGCTGCCGATGCAGCCGACGCGCGCGCGGCACAGCATATGAAGCAGGGCCGCTATCATGAACACTATGAATATCTTCTCGTGAACAACTGGAAATAACGGTCTGCGCGTGAGTTGAATAAGTGTAGGCCAAACGCCGTGTGATGACGATAAAAAAAAGAATCTTAGTGTGTAAGTACTTACCTAATTAAACAAAAATGCTGGATTGGTGATACCGCTCGATTCGCAGTGCTTACGAGGATATCATAAAAGGCGACTAAAGAATGTATCACCATGAAACGTCTAGCCACATTCAGACAGTAAAGACAACAACGATTTTTTGTACATACTCATTTAGACAGGTTTTTACCGTTTTCGGCAGCCGAATAAGACTTATCGTCTTTGGAAAATTCGTTGGATAAACTGTTAGGCGTCCTTCACACGGTAATGACGCTATGTATGAAGCTCAATAGTATTAAAGTGGGGGTGGTTAAGGTATGCGTTTGTTAGAGAGTAGGTACCTACTTCGCGTGTATGTATGTTATAAGAAATGCTGGTATGGGACCTATTTCAAACAGAAATTCCATTAACAGTAGGTTATTAATGTAGGTTAAGTACTTACAATAATTTTCCCTATTAGAAATGTAAGTCACGCCTGTAAGCGCAAACAGTTCTATAAAATTAAGCCAATAGCAAGCATCGCCCAACGCCGTTGCCTGGAGCCGAGCCTGAAAAAAATCAAGAACACATAATTAGATACCAAATTACTAAATTAAGAATAATCTCGTGTAGAAATAGGACTTACTTCAACCGGATAAATGGGCATTATTATTTTACCAGAATAAGTGCCAAGGGTCTATTGAGAGGTTCGATTTCCGTCTCGTACAAAATTTTATTTGGGCAAATTAATAGGCTAACTAGGGAGTAGGCAGTGAAGGGGAGTATGAATAGGCTCAGTAGGCAGAGGTGGTCCTATTATAGGGATAATAGGACCACCTCTTCCTATTCGTTCGGGGAATTCAGGTATTATGAAATAACTTACGGTAGTAGAGCCAAGCAGTAGCCTATTGACTCTGAACCTCTCATAGAAGATCGTCGTGACATAGCTTGTCCAGTAGTTCTAGTACCTATAGCTGCGTTTCGTACAATGAGTGAGAGAGCCGGTAGACTAATCCCCTCGCCCTTCCCCTCCCTGTGTCCCACTCCCCTTCAGTTCAGCAATGTGCAGGCGATGCCTTTGGTATTGCATGTTTGCAAGCATCGATATACTATGGTAACTGCTTACCATCTGGCGGGTCGTACGCTGGTTTGCCGACTTTGTTACTGATATTGTATACATAAAATACTTATTATCTAATTTATTTCGATGTCATTAAGGTGTCAAATCATATGAAAGGAAGGTTAGTGCCTTAGAAATGTCGGCAGTAATACTGCTTGCGTGACCGCGCGTTGAGCGGTACCTCGGAGAAAGAGAAATTAGCGGAATGTCGCTATAAATTTGATATCGTCATTTTCATCTAATTGATAGAGCATAGCTTACAAGTTATTATTTCCTTCGAGTTATTTTAATAGAATATTTTTTTTTTATTTAAACTTTTGCTTGAAGTCCTGCAGAGATTATGAATGTGCATGGTGCATAGCGTTATGAGATTTAAATACCATGTCTAACCCTAGGCTCTCAAGTATAATATTATTAATATTAATATTAATAATAAAAAGTACCATATTTTTTTTGATTCTCGAGCCAACAAGCAAACCGACAAATTAAATAAAAACTTATTTGTATGCAGGAATATTAACATTGCTTGTTTCACTTTATACAGACATACGTAAATATAATTTTAGCAGATTTTATAATAGTTGATATTGAATATAAATTATAATAATAAAATAATAATTTAGCCCTTTTGACGTCCCACTGCTGAGCACGGGCCTCCCCTCAACATGAGGGGGATTCAGGCCATAATCCACCACGCTGGCCCAGTGCGGGTTGGCGGATTTCACATGTCTTTCGAAAATTGGTTAGATCTTCTAAGACATGCAGGTTTCCTCACGATGTTTTCCTTCACCGTAAGCAAGTGATAATCATATAGAAATTATGATTCGTACATAGATTTCGAAAAATCCAGAGGTGCAAGCCGGGATTTGAACCCAAGACCTGGTGCCCGCAATACGCGTGCTTTAACCAATCGGCTATCACTGCTATATGAATATATTACCCGTAGATAAATTATGTTAGATAAGAATATAGGCAAGCAGATGAACTTACTTTCGCCTCGGTAATATAAGCAGTCCGTTCTTTATGATAGTTGTAATACAGCGAGCCTATCAACAACCTTGGTCCTAAATGAAAAGCGATGCATATCCTCCAAATATAGCGCTGAGGGCTTATTCCGGTAATCGCACTTATTGACGGCACTACATTGTAAACCTGAAAGTGAAACGATCAAACATTGCAGTAGGTACAAAACCATCAAAAGAATTAAAACGAAATAAAAAGAAAAAAATATCTAGAGGGCTGTTGTAATTTTTTTTTAGAAGTTAAGTTAAATTAATAAAAGCTACAGTTTAGTCCATATGAAACAGTAAGTATTAGTTATCTAAGCCCGTATCGATAGTGAGTCCATAAATGTGGATATCAGAAGGTAATTTTGAGCCGTGTATTTTTTGATGGTAAAAAAATTAACAGTTCGTTTCGAAGCGGGCTGTATTGAGACCGTGTATTGATCATGAACTGTGCATCTTGACTATGGATCCATGACACGCGTTAGCGATACGGATACGTTGAACGCATCAGCATAAATATATTAGGTCTTTACCTTACAAAGTTTATGGCATTAGATAGCCTATAAATACCTAATCTACTGATAGAGACGATTAGGTACTTACCCTACAATGTGTTTCATGTATGTCATCTGCTTGAAACATAGACGCTGTCACATAACAAAATATTAAAGCACCTAATGGAAGCCAGAGAGCAGTCAAACAAATTTCTCTTAAACCACATGTCCACAGCAGTCCCTTCGAAAAGAAAAAAATAAAAACATCATTCACTTGAACTTATTAACAATTTATATAGTTTGTACCTAAGCGAGTTATTCACCTTATATTCCAGAATTTTAACAGTTCTGTTTACATGGCAAATCGCATTTGTGCGTTCGTCGCTCGGCTCGTCCAATTTAGGCGGCGACTGTACTTGTGCGTCATTTACCATTTTCTCTCACACTCAATCCTCCTTTGAACTCTCTGGGCTCACATTGTTTTAGATAATTCCTCTTCTATCGTCCCTGCTTCTAATTGATAATGGCACACTATTCATGTTGGAACTTGGTTACGGAATTATTTTAACAAAGATTACTGAAGTTTTATAACCAGTAAACAAATTAGCGCTCTTGTGCTTAGTCGTAGGTGCCTTTTGTAGGTATTATAAGGCAATATTAAAATTCATGTGGATGAACTAAGGCGTGGAATGAATGAGGTTATTTGGACATGCGCAAAGGGTAGCTGGCTGTGCAGCCGAGGGTGTAACCATACCTACCTATTACATTCACCCACTTCCATTTGCGTAATTACAGAGTTCTATAATGCTCATATTTTTTACGCCTGCTGTACCTACCTAGTACCTACTTAATGTCCCTTTTTTATTGCCCGTTTTTGTGTAATTAATTGATCGATTTTCATATCGTGTTGCAGCTAAGTATGTTGCAGCTATGTACTTAGGTATAATTATAACTGTTTTAATATTCATAGATAGGTAAAAAAGTACATAAGTAAGTATTAAGTACTATCTATCGATAGGTACTTATAACGCCAAACTCTATCAATCCCAGATAAGCCTCTATCCCAGAAAAATCAGGCAAGTTAGGTACTCACTTAGTTAGGGAATGTTGCCAAAATCGGGGAGATACTCGTTTACTTACTCCAATTACACCCTGTGCAACCTCATACCAATTTAAATTAAGCGCGCCCCGCTTCACAGGATATCCGTTGATTTTGTAATAACGATCGCTAACTATAAAAAACCGTTACCTATATCATTAAGGTGCGGGGTGCGACGACGATAATAACAGTACAATTATGTCACTGTTATACACTATTTGACAGGTGTCAGATTAGCAGCACATCGCTCGCGCACTGGCACATGTCAATGCCATTTAGTCGGTAGGTCGGCACTTGCTCAGTTTTTGGTCGTTTTCTCGATTATTTCGTGATTTTATGGTTTATCTGGGTCAACTAAGACCGAATAATTGTTTTTAATAACTGAAGCTAAGTTGTTGCATTATGAATATGCATTTCTAGTGTAAAAATGGTGCTTAGAAGTTTCCATATGGATTTAATAAGACTTTGGTTTATGTCCAGTTTGTGGACTCTCAACATACAGGCTTCTACACATTGGATGGTCACGGAAAATGGATTAATTCAACCCAGGGTATGATAACAATTTCCTGCTATGTTGTTATATCATTATTATAAATGTATTACTATAATTTTTAAAAGAGATCATGCGATTTAGAAACCTTTATTATTATTAGTACAAGTGTTTGTAGTGACACACTTTGGGTGATCACATGCGGTAATAGACTGTAATAAGCGGAAGAGAAGGATAATATCTCTTTTTCCGTGCTTTAATATGTTCCATAAAACTTGTTCATTATATTTTGCATCACATTTCTGTCACAACATTTGAGTTTAAACTTGTTTAACATGTTCATTCTGTGAATTATAACTTACTCATGAACTTAATAACTATTTTTATAGTACTGTTAGTTTATTCTTAAGCAGTCTGAAGCGGGGAGGTCATTAGAGAACCATTCACCTGCAGTGGTACCTACTTAATTTATTCCATTATCAGAATAAATTAACTTGAATTAACACAATACAAGTAGTGATGTAACAGTTTGAAGTTATCACAGATACTTAGACCTATTAGACCCTGACAACTAGTCTCATTGCTTCTGCTAAGAGTGGGATCACTTGGAATTGAATATATCCACTTTTCATATGTATTGACCCATTTTTACCAATTTGCTAACAGTATAATATACATACACTACACTATAAGTATTATGTATATTTTATAATAGATATAATTTCTGCTTCTGCTTCTGCTAAAATACTTGTGACTATCTGTTTTTGTTAAGACATTTCTGTTGCATCATCACTATTATAAAGTAATTAATTAAAGATGTAGACAAACATAAAAAATAATTTTGCCCTTTTGACGTCCCACTCCTGCGCACGGGCCTCCCCTCACTACGAGGGGGATTCAGGCTGTAATCCACCACCGACAAACATAAACAATATTGTTCTCTTTCTTTTAGTTGGAGTCACCCTTTGAAATGGCACAGCCTTTTGACTTGCTCGCATTCCTCAATCAGGACACACGCTGGGATAACATCATCAATTTGCATGAGGATCTTTCGAAACGGCAGATCCTCATCGATAGCCTGTGGGCTGAGTTGGAGAGAGACATTGATGTAGGCACAGTTCTCACTCAAGATGACAACTGTCTGAATGTTGGGCCTCTGAACTTGATAGATTGGTATACTTCGTTCCTGGAAGATGGGAAATCTAAGATACAGAATAAGGACTTTTTACTGAACAATTTAGATTATGGAGATATTGATGTTCCCGATTGTAAGAAGATATCTTCATTGACATTTAGTATGTTGGCTTTTGAACATTTGGAGGTGAGAACATTATCTAATTACTCATATTTAACTTTAGTATTTAAATTCATAAATATTAATAGCTGAATAATAATCATACTAATATTATAAAGAGGAAAACTTTGTTTGATTGTAATGAATAGGCTCCGAAACTACTGAACCGATTTGAAAAATTCTTTCACTGTTGGGAAGCTACACTATCCCTGGGTGACATAGGCTATAATATATTTTAAAAAATTAGGGTTACTTACTAAAACTCGAATAATGTAACCGCAGTGTACCCGTGCGAAGCCGGGGCGGGCCACTAGTAGCTGAATATACAGGTTTATTGCAGGGTTAAGGCATATTTTCCTGTTGGTAAATTTCAGTCCAATTATAGAATTAATTTTATAATTAAAATGATGGAATAAGCATCAGAATATATTGTTTTTGTTCCTCAGTATACCTCACAATAAACTATAATTTAAAGAAGCAAAAGCTTCATGATGAACTGCTTTTGTTATATCAGCAAGTATACAAGTGGTATAAACACTAATTTAATTTGTATATACTAGGTGGAATAGAAAGGGTAGTTATATTTTTTTTATTGTTATAAATCTAATAGGCTTTGCCAGAAAATTTTAGAATTAAAGTTGGTGTAGACATATGAAATATTTGGACAGCTATATCCCAACAATATCACTTGTTATTCAACTGTCCCGCAAAGCCAATGGTTTTAGAGTTACAACAACATAATAGTATACCCTTTCTGACTTCGGTTACATCATGTATAACACAAATAAACCTATAAAGACATAAAATTTCAAGACATAAAAGATATAAAATTTATTCCATTATAAATCACATAATATAATTATCATTGGAACTCAAACTAGGCCCGCAGGGCAACCTGTATCTTGAGACCAAGGAACATAATTAAAATTGCTGATTAGGTTCAGTGAGGAATGTATGAGTTTACAAATGAGTACACTTAGTGTTGTCTAAGAGTAACTAAATATGATTATTTATAATAAAGCTATGTAACACACATAAAAATGGTTCTCATTCTTCCATAAAACATTTATAGGGCATGATACATCGTGACAACCTTAGTGTGAACCCCGAGGTGTCCCTCCCAGAGCAGATCGCGCCGCTCATGACGGTGGACCAGCTGGGTCACTGGATCGCGGGAGTGCTCAGGAAGAACAGCTCCTCCTGGGTGCACTACAATATGGCGTCGCTGTATTGGAGGGTCAGGGGGAATGCTCCTAAAGCTGTTGAATGTAGCCGCCGGGCTGTGCATTATGCACCAAGGTGAGTTAAATATGAAGGCAATTTATTTTCACACATTAGTTACACAGTTTTTTTGTGATATACCAGAATATGAATTACAATCTGTCTTTTTAAACATAATAATGGGTAAAATACTCTGTCCCTAGATGTATTGTTGAGTGAGATAGAGCTATACAGAAATGTAGGCACTCTGCTTTCTTTGTATAGATCAGTGCCTCTTCTTTTAGTGTTGTCTTGGCTTAACAATCAATAGGGATATATCCACTTTAGATAGTGCAGCTCGGAATAATGACTCTGGCAATAAATAATTATTTGCATTTTGAAAATTATCCATCTGTTTATTTGATAGGACTTGTTGGATAGCTTGTTGAGTTAGCTTATCATTTAATCGCCCAATTTATCATTTAATACTCCTGTTGGGAATCTCAACAAGAGTACTTAACAAGCTTAACAGTATTGCTCTTATAAAAAATCGCAGGAACGAATATCGTTGTACTGGCCGAGTTTCGACTCTACTGCCCCTGATAAATCTACATTTTTAATCAACAACTTAAACACTATATGGATATCACTTGCTTACGGTGAAGGAAAACATCGTGAGGAAACCTGCATGTCTTAGAAAATGTAAACAATTTTCGAAATACATGTGAACTCCGCCAACCTGCACTAGGCCAGCGTGGTGGACTACGGCCTGAATCCCCTTCGTAATGGGAGGCCCGTGCCCAGGAGTGGACGTCAAAAGGGCTAAATTATATTATAAATTATAACTAAAACACACTCTAAAATATTTTTCCAGAGATTACAAGGATATAGCCCTATTAAGCATGGGGCTAATACTCCATCGCAGTAAAATGAGCGGAGACGCCGCAGTAGTACTCGGTGCGGCGGTGGACCACGACCCCACTTGTCCCATAAACCATTTCGTCATCGCCAACGCCTACGCCGTCCTCGGAGACTTCAATAGCTCCATAAAACACTATGATATGTGCTTGAAGTTTAATCCGTCATTTGAATTGGCGCTCAAACATAAGTACGGTGTTCTTTGTCATATATTTTTGATGAAGAAACTGCAAAATGTGCGAGAGTAAGTAGTTTATATTAATATTTCTGTGTGGTTTCACCTTTGCCAGATGTGTACTTATAATTCGTTATCCTCATTTTCTTCCTTAACTGCTTTATATAAATTTAGTAATGGAGGAAAATAATATGTTTATTTAGTTGTACAGTGGTTCATACAGCGATATTACAACCTATTATGAAAGTAATGATTTTTAATTAATCGACTTGAAAAAGGAGGAGGTTCATAATTCGTGTGTATTTTTTATAGTAGTATATAGTATAGTAGTATATAGTATAGTAGAAGTATATTTTATATAGTAGTTTTAGTTTTTTTTATCGTAATTCGCGTACTTACAGAAATGAATTAAGAACCTATATATTCTGATGAAAATCTTTGGATCTAACAAGAAGAGTAGGCTCCCTGTGCAGTACTTTATATAAAAGTATACCTATTATTACTAACACTTCATATTATAATATTTCAGTATTCTACACAAGCTCCGCGAGGAGTTGTCACAGTACAACTACAGGGAGACGCATTGGCTCAAGTCGCAAGCAGCGTTATTGAGGACCATGAAACATGCAGAGGATTTTGGTATGGTTTGATACTTGTTGCATTGTTACATATTATCATCATTTGGCATATTGACACTCTCTTATCTTATATATAAAAATCTCGTGTCACAATGTTAGTCACCATACTCCTCCGAAACGGCTCGACCGATTTTTATGAAATTTTGTGTGCATATCGGGTAGGTCTGAGAATCGGCTACTATCTATTTTTCATACCCCTAAATATTAAGGGTGGTCCACATTCCACGCGGACGGAGTCGCGGGGCACAGCTAGTATTACTATAATGAGACGTTTTTAAAACATAACAGGTTTATATTCGAGTGCAATACCGACCCCGCTGTGAGATTCTGCGACAACTTTGATACTACCGTCGATAAAATCCGATGTGACGCGTTCCACCTAAATCGAGGTTCGAACCTACCTCGAGGTGTTGTTAAGTTAGTTCTAATCCCTCCCCTCTCTTCCCCCTCGAACCGCTTCTAAGGCATATGGTACGGTGGTAGAGCCAAGTGTTAGACAATTGACTACAACTCATATACAGGCTGCTTGGACCGGGGTAGTACCACCCTGTCACAGATGGGCGTGAAGTAACTATTATAGCTGCGTTTCGTACGATGAGTGAGAGAGCCGGAAGCCCAACGGAAGCACTCATCTTGAGGTGGGCATTGTGCTAGCAATGCCTTTGGTATTACAAGCATCTGTAGGCTACGATAACTGCCTAACATTACGCGGATCGCACGCCGCGCGCCGGCTGCCGATTTTCTTATATAAAATACTAGCGGCCCGCCCCGGCTTCGCACGGGTACATTGCGGTTACATTATTCGAGTTTTAGTAAGGATCCCAAATTTTTGTGAAAATATATTATAGCCTATGTCACCCGGGGATAGTGTAGCTTCCCAACAGTGAAAGAATTTTTCAAATCGGTTCAGTAGTTTCGGAGCCTATTCATTACAATCAAACAAACAAAGTTTTCCTCTTTATAATATTAGTATGATTATAGTATGAAATAAGCTCTCAAGTGCATTAAGCGCTTACCGTCTCTTTCGCTAAAGCCATAAGGATTAACGGCATTTCTATTTAAATTCGAAAAACATATCTCTTTCAGATTACAAGGATGTCGATAAAAATTTCGAAAAGATGTCAAAACTAACAGGTCTGAATATGAAAGAGTTAAAAAAGGAAGGGGACAAGTACTCATTAATTCAATACTTCATGGAGGGGCCCTTGCAGAGCGACGATTGGCTGACGGAAAAGGGCGTGCTCGCTTTAGACTCTGCATATAATCTGCAGAGATTGGTGAGACACGTCAGCAAGCACACGAACATTGCGACAGACTTTATAGCGCAAAGGGATCAAATAAAGTTGCCCAATATAGAGATTATAAAAGAGATTGGTCCAACCCCGAGTTTTCCGGACATGTTTCCAGATTCCAAAAAAGGTAAATGCCCACAAAAAAAACACTTATTTAATTATCGTGATATATTATTTTGAAAAACTTATTGACCTGTACGCAAATAGTTTTAATGTAAAACCAGGGTTCGCCGATATATATCAGCGGATATATATCATGATATATATCACGATATATATCAATTGATTTTTATCTTGAATTATATCAATTGATTTTTCCTGTTGTCTGAACTAAAATTTTTGGAGATTAATGTTTACCCTGGTAACACGTAGCGAAAAACTACAATTCAGAATAGTTTCCCAATATGGCAACCACATTTAAAGTTGGGGAAATCCCCTTTAACTTACCAGTACCGCTAGCTTTTAAAAAAATGGGGATTCCCTGGTGCTCCTAGCGTTAATAATTTTCACATTCTAGGGATCCCTGAATGTATTTTTTATGATTACAAATTATTATTAAAATTAGTTGATTTATCTCACAAACAAATGAATATTATTATAATAATAGTTACTTTTTTAAGTTTATAAAAAAAAAAAAAGTGTTAATTTGAGACTTAAGTATATTACTTTAAGTACAAATTTCTTCCATATTTTTAAGTGTTTAATCCCCTTACACTTACAGGGAGAAATTCGCTTATTTTTCTAGCCTAGTCAAAAAATCGGATTTTTTCGAACCCTGTGTAAAACAATCTCTGACCTCCATATCAGATGACTTAGCGGGCCAGGCCTAAAAGTGCCCGAACAAAAAGAAAAGAAAATACTGTTTATGCCTATTATACAACGACCGCTTGGCGCAGGGGTTTGAGCGTAGGCCACTCGGCTCACTGCACCAGGTGGTTGAGGGTTCGATTCCCGTTGGGGCAAATTTCGGAATTGGCCGTTTTGTAATTTGCCCTAGTCTGGGTGTAACTGGGTTAACCGCCAATCCATTGTACGGAACCCTTAGTACAAGCGTTGCTTAGTTTGGGACCATACAGTTGGTGTGTCCATACAATTTATTGTCCACTGTGATGTTGTAACCGCGGACAGTGCAACTTTGTTTTGTCCATGCATCGTCCGCGCTAACAATCCGCAACTTGGAGGATGGGAACGTTAGGTACTATCGTCTTTGAACGCATTGATGCTGGGGAGAATGCAACCTTTTTTCTAACATCCTCGCGGATGGGTCTAAACCTCTTTACCTATTTGACGGTTTTTTTACTCGTTTAGTTTTGCACTAAGAAGGTGTATTCTACTTAAGGTGAAGGGGCCTGTCTAGCCCGCGAAGTTCAAAATTTTCGAGTATTTTTATAGTTTATCCAAAATCTGAAAACATTTAAGACAAAATTTTGTGATTTGCGACAAACACAGTATGCAGTGCGTTTATTAATACATTTATTTTACTCTAAATATTATCACGGTGGATATGATACTAGTAAATCACTAAATATACAGAAATTGCCAGATTATCTGGATAGCTGCCGTTCTTGAAATGTTTTAGAGTAAGTTGGATATATTAATAAATGCACTGCACACGGTCTTTTTCGCGAATTACAAAATGCCCCTCTTATTATTGTTAGATTTTGAAAAGTGATTAAAAAACCTCAAAAAATTTGAACTTCGCGGGCTAGATGGGCGCTTTAACCTTAAGCACAATGAGCTTTGCCCTTCACATAACACCTCGCAATTTTCTGTCTCGAACTATCTAAAAACACAAACAACGAAATTTGTTTTTTATTCCTAAGATTATAAAATCTATTTTCAGGTAATATTCAGACTGATGCCAAGGTAAATCCAGTACCAGAATCGACTCCTCAGGCTCCCCCCGCTCCCCAGTCGACGGATAAAAAAACAAGTACAACCCAAAATGGGGATAGTATGTATGAATATGACACAGGAGTGATTCTGTAAGTATTAACTTGAAGTAAAATGTTCAAAATAACGTTGTATTTTACAATTGTATTTGTGCTTAAAGTAGTTATGTATTATTTCTAGGTATCCGTCTACATTAAAAATCAGTAGGAACTCTGAGGATTTCGACAAGGATCCTGAATGGCCTGCAAATAGACTATGCAAAGAGGCTGCGTCAACATTTCCCGATAATTTGGAAGCGATATATCAAATATTTTTACCTTTTGAGAATAAGGGCATACGGTAATTATAATCTGTAACATACTAGCGACCCGCCCCGGCTTCGCTCGGGTGCAATGCTGTGATACTAAAGTGTTTTTCTACTATATTATGCATGTAAACCTTCCCTTTGAATCACTATATCTATTAAAAATACCGCATTAAAATTCGTTTCGTAGTTTTAAAGATCTAAGCATACATAGGGACAGACAGCGGGAAGCGACTTTGTTTTATACTATGTAGTGATTTATACAAACCTTGGCGGCTTGGCTCACTGCATATGGTGAATGCGGGTTCGATTCACGCCGGGGTAAATTTTGGAAATTGCCTTTTCGTAATTTGCCCTTGCCTGGGGTGTTACTGGGATCGCCCCGAGTCCATTGTACGGTACCCATAGTACAAGCGTTGCTTAGTTTGGGACTTAGTTGGTGTGTCAGTCTGGCGATATATTAACTCACTCATTACTAAATCTCATCATTATTAAGCGGATACATTTTAACTCATGTATAATTATTGTTGTGCACGAAGTCGCGACTAAATGCCGAGTAGCATTTGTATCACCTAGAAGTTTGAAACTTAACCTCAAAGATGCAGGGTTCAAAACCGTTTTTTGTATTTTACAGGCTAAATTCTCTACTGACTGAGAAGATAGGCGTGCCAGCTAATACTGAGCACGATTTGCCTTGGCACCCACCCACATGTCCGCAAGGCAAAGAGGCTGCTGCCTTTACTCAGAAGAAATCGCAGAAGTAAGTATATAAACACCTTTAGAATCAGGGATGATCTGAAATTGATTCATAATTATGATGGCTAAATTAGGCTAACAGTTCACTGTCAAGTGTTAAGTGTCAATATCGGTCCATACCAATGTGTCGCCGCCCTAATAGAAAAAATAAATCTGGATGCTCCTATTGTCAAGTAATAGTAATGTATAGTATAAGGTGTTAATAGCCTAGTGGTTAGAGGAGCCGCCATCGTAGCTGAGAGGTTCCGTGTTCGATCCCCAACCTGGCCATTAAACTATTGACGTGAGCCCACTCTTAACAAGCATTAGCTTAGCTGGATGGGCTTACGGGAATACTAGTAATGTGATTAACAAACAATGGTCTTAAAAAAACTGTCAAAAAAATTTGTCTGCCATTACAATCAATTATGTTAATTCATATCGTACTTGTGAATATTTGCCTGTTAACGATAATAATGCAAATCCTATATGAAATCATTGTTTACAGGCCTCAAATTGTAAGTGAAGTGATAACCTCAGAGTACCTGAGGCAGAAGTTATTAGAGTACGTGGGCGACGGCGACGCGGCGCAGGCTCGGCACATGCAGGACACGGAGATCGGCCAGCGGATATACGCTGCTATGCAAATGGTATTAGAATCTAATTTATTTATTGTGTATAGACTTACCGCACACTGAAATTGTATTTTATGTTCATGAATCTATTTATAGGATCACTAAGATTTCGTGTAGTTCCTGTTCATAAAATGATGAGTAAACATAAACATTGATGTGTCGGGGTATGCCTTCATTCTAAATGTGTGGATTTGGATCCACACATTTAGAATGAAGGCATGTACCGCTGTGTTTTTTATTGACTAAATGACCGCTTGGCGCAGTGGTTCAACCGTAGGCCGCTCGGCTCACTGTACATGTTAGTTGCGGGCTGGTTTAGAAAATTGCCTTTTAGTAATTTGCCCCGGTTTGGGTGTCACTGGGTCGCCCCCAGTCCATTGTGCGTTACCCATAGTACAAGCATTGCTTAGTTTGGGACCATACAGTTGGTGTGTCAGTCTGGCGATATTTATTTGTTCATTAGAATAGACATAACAACTACACCCGGACAGAGCGTGAACACAAAGTGCGCTCCAGCCAGAGGGGCAGGGGGCAGCTAGCTCAAGGGCACTACAAGGGGCAAGGTCTCGCCTTGAGCTGCTGCCAAGTGACATGGCGGGGGTAAAACTACCACCGGAACGGAAACCGCTATGCTGCGTTTACTAGCTTAATTAAATATAATGCTACATACAGTTTTTCTCTGACGAACAGACTGTGTAACAGCAGTTTATAATCTTCTATACATAAGCGCGCATAATCTCGTTCAAGAGATATCGAAAAGATTGGTCGACGCAACCGGCGACCCAAGGGCTGGGCATTTCCTCGCCAGCGAGTGGCTCTAGCCATCCAGCGAGGGAATGCGGCTAGCATCTTGGGTACGCTACCGCATGGGCCAAATTTTGTACATTTTTTAAATAATTAGTAAGTTTGTAATCATTTATTAATAACTTGTAAAAGTAAATCTAAATATTGAATGAATTAATAAATACATATTTATATTTTATTTTAGAAATTAGCCCCAAAATGGTTGCTTTACACCCTGTCGTCCCTATACTGGCGGGTGCGGGCGAACAACGTGCATGCTTTGCATTGTCTGCTGTCCGCCGCGCGCTCAGTCGGGGCGCGGTACAAGGACCTGGTCCTGGTGTCGCTGGCGTCGCTGTATTTGGAGATGGGATACTTCGACGAAGCGCTTGCAGCCGCTGAAGAGGCTTTTAAGATTAGTCTTTACGAGGTACGTGTCTGATCCGCGAGCGTCGTCCACTGCTGCACACAGGTGTAACGATTTCCACACTTAACAGTCATATGCTACGATAAAGCATACATTGTAGTTGGCCCCATTCGAAACTACGCCTTCCGAATGTTCCAACTCCTGGGAGCGTCGCTAATTAACATAGTTTATTATTAAACTCGGGAATATAAAATGTGAAAGGATAGAAAGGATTTTTGAGGCTCGCGCAGTCTCTCCGATTGAAGTTGGTTCCTGATCAACTCTTACCGATATTTTCCGGCAATTAGCTGAATAGTGAATGATAGGATATGAATTATGTTTCTGCTGAATTCTCTAGAAATAGGAACCTTGACTTTCCAGATCGATTTTCAATGCAAAAAATGTATGGTTAAAAAAAAAACTAAAAAAACAAGGTTTTAAAAAGATTTTTTTTACCATATTTTTTTTTATAGATTTCGTGTTCTTCTCAGCAAGCTTTTCATTTGATACCCATACTGTGGTAGTGCAGAAAAAATAACTAGCCCGCCATCTTGGATGATCCGCCATATTGGAATTAGAATGACGTCACAAAGCTGCTTAGCTGACAATGCATGCTTATGCATTGTCATCCAAAATAAGCGTGTATACCAAATTTAAGCTCAATCAGTTAAGAACTAATTTAAAATTCAGTTGCAAGATTCCACCCCGACAAACATACATACATTGCAAGTTAAATAAAAGCTTGTAATATATGGTTTTCTGCTTTCGTTTCAACAGCCGGCCACCAATTTCATACTAGCTGAACTGAACATGATAAAAAAGCATCGCAACACGCACATGTTCCATTTGAAGCAAGTGGTGCGCGTGGAGCCGGCCTTCA
Source organism: Notodonta dromedarius (assembly GCA_905147325.1). Lineage (NCBI taxonomy): Eukaryota > Metazoa > Arthropoda > Insecta > Lepidoptera > Notodontidae > Notodonta > Notodonta dromedarius. Next base: position 2,900,262 of record LR990165.1, on the reverse strand, counting down.
TGGGCGGGCTGGCGCGGGACCTACTGCACGGCTGGTCGTGCTTGTTCAAACAAGTGAATGTGCTTCAAGAGTTAGGTGAGTAGTCATAATATTACTATAATGGGATTTTTTTTCTCTGTGGAATTCTGATATTTCACGTGTGTGGCAAGTTTTACAACCATCCCACCAGGAAAGGTACATAAAGTGAAAAAATATGTGTTACTTATTTTGAGACTTAAGTTAAAAATGTATTTGACATATTAACATTGCTATATAATTTTGAAAGCTCTATTAGAAATATGATTATTTTTTAACGGCTGGTATCACTCCCCACGTTATCAGATGTAACAAACATTTTGTATTATTTTTAAATTCAATATAGGAGTAAACAAAAAATGGTTTATTATATATAAACTGTCAAAAAAAGATCCACGGATTCCACGGAATAAAAACTCCATCATAGATGACTTCTAACCGAAGTCAGCGGTCAACAATGCTTCCTTCACTCAACCAGTTTTACTCCAAGTCTAAATGGCGTTCGATGGGTACTGACTAGGGGCAAGAAACAAATAATCTATTCTTTTATAGAATTCGGCGAAGGCGATATATGTACACAAGTAGAAGCAGGGATGAATATGGTGTGCGAGAAAGACGGAACTAATTGTCACGTCACCAATATCCAGTGCTTCAGCAGTCACGAACGAGGTAAGTAGACCAGTGGCATGTGTGTTCTGTGTTTAATAATGCTTAGATTACACTGCTTCGACTTCTAACCGACAGACAATAATTAATTCTTAATCGTTCTATGTGCTATGCTTAAAGTGTATGTATGGGGCCATCCATAAATTACGTCACACGAATTTCATGATTTTTTGAAAAAATGTGATGTCACAAAATTTGGCACACCCCTTGTCACACAATGTCACACTTTGTCGACCACCTCCCTCCCCCTTAACGTGTGACGTAATTTATGGATGGCCCCTGTCTATAAAGTGTGCCTATCAACATCATGGAATTATGATAAATTATATTGTAAAGATAGAGAGAAAAAATAGAGCTCTTTAATTATTATCTCCTGTTTCATCTCCGTCAATTTAATGATATTGTGAAGATAGAGCGAAAAAATAGAGCTCTTTAATTATTATCTCCTGTTTCATCTCCGTAAATTTAATTATATTGTAAAGATAGAGAGAAAAAATAGAGCTCTTTAATTATTATCTCCTGTTTCATCTCCGTAAATTTAATTATATTGTAAAGATAGAGCGAAAAAATAGAGCTCTTTAATTATTATCTCCTGTTTCATCTCCGTAAATTTAATTATATTGTAAAGATAGAGCGAAAAAATAGAGCTCTTTAATTATTATCTCCTGTTTCATCTCCGTAAATTTAATTATATTGTAAAGATAGAGAGAAAAAATAGAGCTCTTTAATTATTATCTCCTGTTTCATCTCCGTAAATTTAATTATATTGCAAAGATAGAGAGAAAAAATAGAGCTCTTTAATTATTATCTCCTGTTTCATCTCCGTAAATTTAATTATATTGCAAAGATAGAGAGAAAAAATAGAGCTCTTTAATTATTATCTCCTGTTTCATCTCCGAAAATTTTATTATATTGTGAAGATAGAGAGAAAAAATAGAGCTCTTTTAATTATTATCTCCTGTTTCATCTCCGTAAATTTATGACGGTACCAATTAACAGTTTTAAACATATAATTGAACACTTTTAAAACAGCATTCGAAAAATTCATGAAGTGTCATTTCCGAACTAATAACAGTCGCTCATTTTCACAATTGGCTCGTTTCGATACGTATGACATTAGAATGAGTGATTGCAATTATTTCCTCGTTCGGAAGTGATAGACTTTGCTAATTCCTCCGATGCTACTTCTGAACTGCGCAGTGCTTTACTTGTATTTGTTCTAACGCAAACTTTTCCGTCCTAATTGTCGCAGAAAGCAGCGCTTTAGTCAGACTGCTTGAACTAAAAGACGATAATATCCAGGGCTCCGCTGTGGACGACCTCAGCAGGGAACTCTTCGACCAGGTCATTGAGGGGATGCCTCCAGATAGGGCGGATAGACTCGACCACCAGAAACATTACGAAGCGATGATGAAGACTGTGCGGAAGGTTTTGAAGGGATGCGGGAGTAGGGGGTGTTCTAGTAAGACATTTTTTAATTATTTCCGACATTTATTTCACCTCCGTGCTTTGGAGGGCCCTGAGTTGGCAATCTCTAATAATCATTGTAACTATAACCGTCGTTACAGGCGGAATTTTTAGAAATCCGGTCCTTACTATAATTATGCAGTGCCGTCTCCTACCAGAGGTTGGCAAACATTACAGCTATTTGCGTTAACAGGGCCCTAACCACGCTAGCTACTCAAATCGTAATAGAAAGGCAAAAGCTAGCGATTGCGTTTCAAACACTTCACTTTTGACGTTTTGCTGACACTATTTATATGGTATGGTGTCAGCAAAACGTCAATAGCAGAGCGTTTGGAACGCAATCGCTAGCTTTTGCCTTTCTATTACGATTTGAGTAGCTAGCGTGGTTAGGGCCCTGGTCTTTGGTTAACAATTAATCTGACGATATTAATTAATCTATCTCAAGTCTGAGTACGATCTTGAGTACGCTTTTGACAGGTCATTTAGAATTAAAATAATATTTCCAAGATCGCTCTCAGACTTGAGTTCAATAATAATTTGTTTAATGGTAATCTATAATCAGCTAAATGTAGACTATCTACAAGCTAACAACATTAAATTTGGGGAAAAACTTATTATTTTTTTGTGCAATATAATGTAACCTAACCATATGTTAGTAGTTGCTACACCTATGTACTTACTGTTTAGGTATACGAGCGGAAGATTTATCACTAAAGGAAGAGGATTGCACATACCAACATTTACAATTAGGATACTGGTTACATATAGTTAGTTTAAGGCAGTTAATCAGCGATGCGGACTCGAGGTAGGTCTATTATTTTCTCATTTATTATGTAATTGTGAGACGAGATAATATATTATACTGTTAGCATTATTGATTTCATGGTGGTGATAGCTTTTACCAAATGTACAATAACCAAAAGGTCAGAGGTGTTCCATTTTTAGAACGATATGAGGCAAATATAATATTTGTTGTGTGCAAACAGAATTTGTTTTCAACATGCTGTACAATTAAAGGGTTTTGCAAGATGATGTTTTTACTAATATCACCAGACTGACACACCAACTCTATGATCCTAAACTAAGCAATGCTTGTACTATGGGTACCGTATAGTGGACTGCGGGCGATCCCATTGACACCCAGACCTGTGTTGCTTGGTTGGTTGGTTTGGGACCAAACAGTTGGTGAGTCTGTCTGGCGATATTTATTTATTTATGTGTTACTCATTGTTACTCATAAAACTGACCACGGGGACGATGACGAATGTTCTTTTTGCTGAGGACGTTGCAACTTTTAATTACCCATAGTCATAGAGATAAATCGGCTCCGGGGAGGATGGGAATATTTAGTGTCGATTGTTCCCCGATCTTATTGTTGCCGGGGACTATGGAACTCTGTTGACCTACTGGTATTAAGGGAGATGGGAATATTTTTTGTCACTGTCCCCAATCAAACAGTTGAAGAAGATAAGGCAATTTTTATTCGCGATAACGTCCACGGGGAAGATTGGAATTAACCCATTTTTTCATTATAGGCTACCGGCGGACATAATATCTATGGCGCCGTCAAATAAAAAAGTTCCAGAATGTCGTCTTAACGTCGATCCGTCTGAGGATTTCTTCCTGGAGCGAATGTCCAAAGCGGACTCCGACGGCTGGGAGCCAGTACTCAGTCTGATGCACCAGTTCGCAGAAATATTCAACTTCTACGACTACGTCACTCTGGGAGCGAAGATTGCTAAATACGTGGATACTGTGAGTATGAACTGAGAATCACAATGTTTATATTTTTCGTGATATATATTCGCTACGCTAACTTAATTTATTTATTACTAGCTGTGCCCGCGACTTCGTCTGCGTGAAATTTAATTGACAAAGTTTCATACAAACTTTCATCCCCTATTTTATCCCCTTGGGGGTAGAATTAATCAAAATCCTTTCTTAGCGGATGCCTACGTTATAACATCTACTTGCATGCCAAATTTCAGCCCGATCCGTCCAGTAGTTTGGGCTGTGCGTTGATAGATCACTATGTCAGTCAGTCACCTTAGAGTTATATATATTTAGATTAAATTAGAGTTGACTTGTCTTTTAAAATCAATTTTACCAAACTTTGAGTCTCATTACTGATTTTAGGTTTTAGACGAGTTATTATTTGTATTGTTAACATAATTAATTTATCTAGATTTATGACTTAAAACCGTAAGATAAAAAATGAGGGTTAAAATTACGTGTTGTTTTTTTCGGCTAACTCGTCTAAGTTAAAAGGCGCGACGACGGCATAATTGTTATAGGCTCGCCCTCCATTATATTGGGACTAAAATACCATCGTTGAAATGAGGGTTATATACACTACATTCCAGCGCAGTACACCTCTGCCTATCCTCTTCGTGGCCGCTTTTGTAATCAAATGAAATAAATATAGAACGGTAGGAGTTTAAACCCTAGAGTGTCGTGAGCACCTACGTAGGTGTACAAGATTTGAATGCTCCAAGTATAGCGAACGCTAGCAATCCTGCTTATGGGAACCCCTACGGTATAAGCCGCGAGCGGTAATTGGTTGTTTATTTGCTACGTTAAGTAACATGTCAACGATAATAGGGTTTCATAGATCGACTATGTCAAAATCTATCTGTTTTAGTATCGATTCTTGTAAAAACTTTATCGATCGGCCCACAAAAAAAACATTCTTCCGAAATATTACGGTACTTGGAGCAGAGGGCGCTCGGAGATGGGGATAATTGGAAGGGTTAATAAGTAAGTGGTGAATGGTGGGTGCAGCGTCCGGAGTCGTGGGCGGGGCTGGCGCTGGCGGGCTGGTGGTGCGGCGCGGGCGGCCGCGGCGCCTGCGCGCTGCGCTGCCTGCTGGCCGCCGCCGCCGCCGCGCCGTCCTCCCCCTCCCCCTCCCCCTCCCCCTCCCCCTCCCCCGCCGCCCCCGCCGCGCCGCACGCGCTGCGCGCCCTCGCCGCCCTGCTGCACATGTATGAACTTACTTCTTACATCTGTTAATGGCCTCATACGGTGCGATCCGTCGTTTCAAACTGATGGAAATGACGAACCGATAGTGTATGTATCCCAATATTGTTAACGATTTACTTAATCGAAGACGACATAGGAGGTCGCAACAAATCCATGCAATCTTGAATATCGATAAATCGACTGTGTATGGCTGTTTGCGAATGACGATTCAATTTTTGTCCCGGTTTGACTACTTACATGCGTGTGCAATAGGCTAGCAGATTATCATCGCAAGCGCAACGACCAATCGGTTTCAATCGCTTCATGTATGAACGGCAAGTTGAAGCCATTGATCGTCATGATTTTCTTCAGATTGCTCAAAGCGACGGATCGCACCGTATATGGGGCCCTTTAGAGATCGTCTTAACTAAAATCGTCCCCACCATTAGGTGTGATTTTGGCAATATGTGAAGGTAAATACTTATTGCAACACGTTACTTGTGTGCGGCGACTGTACTCTGGACATGGATCTTTCCGGTCGACCGATCGAGTGAACAGTCCAATCATTGTTATTGTATGTTAGGGGCGCGCGCTTCGTCAATTGAACATAGTTTTGCAAAATGGAACCAATCCACACATAATTCTACAAACTGAAACCAAACTAGCAAGCACTTGCACTAGGGTTGGTTTTGGTTTGCAAATTTATGTCCCATTATGCACTGGTTGGCCAACAAATCCAGCCAATTTTAGTTTTAGAGGAACTCGCCTTGTGATGAACCTGTAATATAAAGAATTCATATTATCATACTTTTGTTATCAGACAATCTAAACACCAGAACGCCAAAGACATCTCGTACATCTCCTTCTACACGTCTCCGAAGAGCAAAACAGAGGCTTTTCTCGTTGCAATATCGCACACGTATTTGGTAAGTAACACAATCCACGCTACCACTGTCAAACGTGAAATAAAACGTTATAAATCTATTTGTTAAAGTCAAGCCATGAAGTCTTTACTTGCGGTTATCGCTGAGAGCGTTTTCCTCTGACAGCCTAAACTTACATAGAAGCTGAGTCAATTTGTCTTAATGTTAGACGCTTCTGGGAGCGCGGAATGTCGTGTTTTCTGACTGTAATTAAGATTTCTCAGGCCCTATTTTGAACAGCTCCACTTAGATTGGTAGCCAGATACAATTTTGCAGCTAGACACTAATTCAAGTTTTAATAGCCAGTCGCCTATGTTGCCTCATCTGCGGGTCGGGGGTAAGAGAGGCTTGTACATATTGGCTGCAGAATTCCATCGTATTATCTATGTTTGTTTTTATTTTCTCCCTTTTTCATATGTGTTTATTGATACGCTTTTAAAATATAATTGAAACTTAACTCTGCGTATAGGGTTACTACTAAATTTCGGATTATTTGGATAATAAATAGGCTTGCGACTGAGCAGCTCAAATATCTATAGTCAATAATGATGTCAAAGCGTAGCGTGTCTTGCCCTACTAGTCCAAACCGAACTACTTTATGTAATTCTTGGTAATCTCAAAAGGCAATACAATACACTGGAGCTTATTAACTTTAATATCTAGTACTCTTTGTAATTATTAAATATATAAGAAACTGGCCATTTAAAAAAATTAAAATAGGCAAGCCCGCTGAGTTTCTTGCCGGATCGTCTCAGTCAATGTTGCGTTCCGATCCGTTTGTAGATATAAGAAAAATATGTAAAAATAACAATTTGTAAGTACCCCTCCGTAGGCCTGAACAAAATAAACGCTTTGAATTTGACTTTTCTTTCTCCCCAGGCCGAGTACGAGCAAGCAGTGTGGATGTACCGCTACGCGTTAACATTCGACGCCAAGTTCTTGCCGGCGAAGGCGTGTCTGCACGCCACCATGTGCCTCATGCTGTTCTCGTCGCCTGACGCTTCCACTACTAAACTCAAACACAATTAATAAAACATACTTATAATAAGTTGAAAAGGAAAGGGTATACTTTTTTCAAAACTTAACTTTTTAATTCTAAAACTATCAGCTTTTGAGGAAACTTGAAAAACAAAAGGTGTTACAGGGATACAGCTGTTGACAGATTTCAAAAGTCCACAAAAGCTTTAGTACTTCAACTGTCCCACAAAGCCGATAGTTTTAGATTTACAAAGTAAAGTTGCAAGAAGTAGTATACCCTTTGTTTCACCTAGTATATGCGCTATTCGTTACCGGTATTATAGTTAGTTCATTCACGACGGTGCCTGAATTATTGCAAATTGAACCATATGTCAGTGTTATAAAAGTCACAGCACGTGTCTTCGTGAAATTATCGGACTATAGCGATACGCGGAGCCATAGACTCTAGGTCAACATAGTTTTGGGTGTATGTTACCGTAAATGTGCACAAAATTTGCGGATTAATAGATCTTGTTACATTGGGCGCTTTTTATACCAGTACAAAATGACATGTCAAAAGCGTACTTAAGATCGCTCTCAGACTTGAGATAGACTTACCGGCCCTACATATTAAGTGTTTTCATTATCGGTAACCCACACATTGCGGCCCTGCGTTTAACACCTGCGGCCCTGCGTTTAACACCTTTCAGTGTCTGGTAACGAATAGCGCTATACCCCAAACAAGTTTTATATACTGATTGTAAACAACGAAATCACATTGTAAAGACGCTACGAATTTATATAACTGTAACAAAGATTTGAAATAAAATTTGTGATTTTGAACTTTGATGCAAGCGTTGCAACGTATCGCGTTGAGGGCAACAAAGTTTTAGCTCACTAGATGGCGCTTGGACGTTATCTGTCACTTCACTTCTGTCAGTGTCACTAGAAATACAAATCATCACGACACACATACCATCGGAGTTTGTAAACTTACGTGGTTTATGGTCACCCACTACAACGTGGCGCCGCCTGGTGGCAAAATAAATTCTGGATGCCCTCGTTGCAAAGCGTTACTTATATACCTTGAGTAATATAAACACCTAATATACTTAATGATCTATAAGCCGTTATGTTGCTCAAATATCCACACGGACCATCACTTGGACTCCGCACTTGATAAATAATGAAAAATAAATATATAAGAATAACTTTTATCAAAGTATTTACGATAAAAGTTGAGGGGCGGGAGTGGAAGTAACGCCATTGTGATTTGATTGGTTGAGAACGCATGCAACGAATTGTGATTGGTTGAATGGATTGTGATCGTCAATCTTATACACCCTATTGAGCGTATGTGGTTCGGAATGTTGACCTAGAGTGCGGAGTAGGTGTAAAGAGTGGATGGTCCGTGGATTTCCATTATGAAATAAGTCATCCGCCTAATCGAACAAAATGTCGATCATTCCTCTGCTGTTAATGTTATTATTATATTATCGCCTCTATCTTGTTTCTGGTTCGTGTTATCCATAGCATAAGATCTTTATGCGTTTCATAAGTGCACGTCATTCAAAGGCCTAATGAGACTTGAGATTGATCTATTAATACGGGCCTTAATACCTTTCAATAAACTATGTTGATGTGTACTCATGAATTGCAAATTTATTTATATATAACCGCGGTCACGGAATAAAACTATGCTCTTTGCGCTCCAAGCGTCGACATCAATTTGGGCATGGTCACAAAGTGCAAGTGCTTATCGCTGCGAGCGTTTTCTACTTAAGGTGAAGGCGCCTGTCTAGCCGGCGAAATTCAAAATTTTCGAGTATTTTTATAGTTTATACATTTAAGACAACATTTTGTGATTTGCGACAAACACAGTATGCAGTGCGTTTATTAATACATTTATTTTTATCTAAATATTATCACGGTGGATATGATACTAGTAAATCACTAAATATACAAAAATTGCCAGATTATCTGGATAGCTGTCGTTCTTGAAATGTTTTAGAGTAATTTGGATATATTAATAAATGCACTGCACACGGTATTTTTCGCGAATTACAAAATGTACCTTTTATTATTGTCAGATTTTGAAAAATTTTTAAAAAACCTCAAAAAATTTGAACTTCGCGGGCTAGATGGGCGCTTTAGCCTTAAGTCTGTTTCTAAAGCAGACGGAAAAAGGTTAATGACCCGTGACCGTACGGTGAAGATAATCAACCTTTTTGTCGCGTGCCGCCCTGCATTCGCGAAGACGACGGTCAGCGTAGCGACGCTGACCGTCGTCGTTTATTAATACGTAGTAGGGTAAGCGTACCCTACTACGTATTAATAAAACGCGGTATGTGTGGATGCTTTTATTATTCACCTTAGTACGGCACGATTTTATTGTCACGGTACAGTGGGAGAGCAAAATGCACGAAATGGCTTTTAAATTATTTTTCATTACTCATACTCTGAAAGTAGGTCTGAAGTTGCCTGAGGCGCGGGTTGAAAGTAATACTTTTCCGGCCCGGGAGAATCGCTTTCAACTCACAGCTGTCAAATTATAAAAAAAAAAACTGGTTCCATTTTCACATTTCTATGGAACCATGTTCAAACTTTTTCTATAGTCACTCAATTACAGCACGATGTAAAATTGAAATAACATAAAGTTAAGTATTAATTAAAGAATATATATTTTTAAACGACTTAATTATAATTTAGTTTCCACAATTTCTTTAAAATAACATAGATTTGGGCAAAATATTCAAAGATGAAAATGAAAAATAATGGCTAAATAATGAAGTTGGCCGGCCAACGAAAAAAAACAAAATAGGCGGCAATCCGATCTTTATTATTTTTTTCGAGTTGTAGAGTATTGTTCATACTTCCTTGTATTATTTCTTTAGCCAATTCCTGTTTTGTTTTTACTTTCCTTGTATTCGTAATGAAAAGCACAGTGTTTACCTCGGGTGAAAGACTTATTTTGTCCCTCGAACTATTAGCGCCCTCGCTACGCTCGGGCGCCAAACCCCGTTTCGGGACTAAAAAAGTCACTTTCACCACTACTACTATTACGTTACCATTGATGAAAAACTGAAAATTATTTAAAAGCGTTTTGGTACAGTTCAATCTCCCTTTATCAAAGAGTTCAATGTATTTTTTTTCATAATGTACCGTGACGCCACCACCAATTAATACCACCCTATGTTAATTTATAAAAGTGCCCTATGGAGAGAGTGCGATACGTATTGTTTTTGTAACGCTAATATAGGTAATAATTAAACCATTTGTTTCCGCCTGCCATATTAACAAAGTATAGCAGCGTCAATATTGTGACACGGAAGTTACATACACGTGTTTTTTTTCTAAATGTCTTTTTAAGAAAGCTTGGAATTATTTCGTGACCCCTGGTTAAAAAGTCGTTAATTTTTTCGCTACTGTTCTTTTGATGCTTCATTGTTACGAACAATTAAGCAAATATTTGCTATTGCATTTTTTACATTTATAATTAGAAGGTCAATTCCACTTTTCTATATCTCATTGGAGATGGGTATATAATAAATTACACTGACCGTAAGTACAATTTAAATAAGCTATGTATCAACATCGAAAAGTACATAATGGACGCACAAACTATACCTTTGGAGTCTAATTAATAATTTCGACGACCGCTCGGCGCAGTGATTTGAGCGTAAGCCGCTCGGGGCACTGCATCAGGTGGTTGTGGGTTCGATTCTCGCTGGGGCAAATTTCGGAAATGGACTTGGCGTAATTTGCCCTGGTCTGGGTGTCACTGGGATCGCCCCCAGTCCATGGTACGGTGCCCATGGGACAAGCGTTGCTTAGTTTGGGACCATACAGTTGTTGTGTCCGTCTGGCGATATTTATTTATTTCTGATGCTATTAAGCGATTGTTCCTTTCACGTTCCAACTATTTACGCGTGTGCGTGAATAATTATGTGCGTTAGATTTAAGACTGATGATATGTTTCAATATACAGAAACGATTTTAAAATTCTTCTCGTGTTTTACTTATAAAGTCCAAATGCTTTTCATGAAGCAGCTTATTCATCTTGACAAATCAGAGGCCAAAAAAAAAGTTAAACTTATTCATATAATTATTATACGTGGAAAGTCACAGAACAAAGAAGACCTACTGCTTCTTTGGTATTTGTGGCAAGTCGTGTGGATTAACTAAATTGCGGGCATTAAAAGAATCCGTCATTCGACACAATTATCTTTCCATAAAACACCGGTGGTAGATTGATAATACAAACCCACCTACCATAGTGGTGGCAACCGGTTAGGTTACTAGAAAATATGTTTCACTGTCAAATTTCAAGGTATTCAGTGACTGTCCGCCAGCGATGTACTATATACTAGGTGATACAAAATGGGTATACTATTTTTTTTGCAACTTAACTTTGTAAATCTCAAACTATCGGCTTTGTGGGACAGTTGAAGTACTAAAGGTTTTGTAGACTTGTGAAATCGGTCAACAGCTGTATTCCTATAACACCTTTTGTTTCCAAGTTCCCTCCAAAGCTGAAGGTTTTAGAATTACAAAGTTAAATTTTGAAAAAAAAAGTATACCCATTATGTGTCACCTTGTATAGCCTTTTTCACATACGAACGCCCGTAGATGCGGCGCTGTAGTCGCGTGTCGGCATTACAATTTACACTGTGTACAATTTAGTTGCGCGTTTTTCCGCGAGACTTCCTATGTGAAATAGACCATAAGGGAAATAATATAATATTCTATTTTGGTGTTCCCCGTGGTGGCTGTATACGAGAGAACGAACGTAAACAATCCACAGACTGCTCTCACAGTTGATTCCTCCACTGTAGGAAAAAAAGAAGTAGGTAGGTATCCTACTAATATTATAAATGCGAAAGTTTGTGAGTGTGGATGTATGTATGTATGTATGTATGTATGTATGTATGTATGTATGTATGTATGTATGTATGTATGTATGTTTGTTACTCCTTCACGCAAAAACTACTGAACGGATTTGGATGAAATTTGGAACACAGATAGATTATAACCGGGATTAACATATAGGATACTTTTTAACCCAATAATCCAATACTACGCGGATGAATTCGCGGGGCACAGCTAGTCATTTATATAAACAACTGTAGTTACATCCTGCGCAGCTTATAAGTACGTAGGTACACAGAATTCAGTGTCAACTGTGTTTCCTAACTTGTACCTATTTAATAAACAATCTTGGTTTTATATATCTTTTAATATTAACCTGTTTAAAATATAGATATTGCTTGTTCCCTACGCGTAGGTAATCCGAAATTTACAAGAACTTCATTTAAAAGCCACACCAAAATTGTTTACTAAATATAACAAGTACTTAATGAACAAACACTTTAGGTAGGAATCAAAAACTTATAATTATTTTGTACCTTTAATAGTCCAAGTCCAACTCCAAAGTAAAATCCAATTAGGTTAAAATGATTATTAAAATTAAATTAATTATCAAAATTTGAACGGCCGCGGCGACCCGTAGTCAGTGAAGCACCGCCAACAACTATAAGAACACGCACAAGAGTGATTCAGATACTATTCCTGTGCAGTGCCCAATAGTCGTTTTGGGCTTCTTACTTTATCTTCATCTTCCTTGATTAGGTACTGAAAATGGAACGATTGATTATTATAAAACACTGAAAATGCTTGGCGACTGAGGGACTGAGAGCAAAAGTGAAATCACAAACGGCCGAATACTCAATGTTCACTCAAATAGGTATCTATTTGAGCCGTCGTTATGTTGATTTATCGTAAATAGAAGATAATCGACGTAAAAATCAATTTCGTCCCCCATTTAAATTAAGCTTGGTGCGCTTTGAGTTACCATGATTTAACCACTCGACGCGAGTTGTACTCGACAAAGTATAAAAACACGTTTAACCAACTTTTGAAGGAAGAGTACTGCATGGTCCCAAACTAAGCAACGCTTGTACTATGGTTATCGTACAATGGAGTAGGGGCGATCCCAGTGACTCCCAGACCTGGGGAAATTACTAAAAGGCCATTTCCAAAATCTTCCCCGGCGGGAATCAAACCCGCAACCACCATGAGCCGAGCGGCCTACACTCGAACCACTGCGCCAAGCGGTCGTCATCAAGTATTGTTACATTACTCCAGCATAAATGCCGTCTCTGTGTAAATACTTACTTATTAGAGTTACGAAATTATTGTGAACAATTGTAAGAATGCCATAGGAATAAATTAGAGAGTGATAGCGCTTTATGATAGAGAAGGCAGCGTAACAATGACCAAGGCTTATGTTTTTCGGTGCATAGCTAGCAGGGTCCAGTGGTTAAATCGTCCTATTCGGACTTAGGTAAGTGATATAATTGACTTAGTCTTATTATTGCCCTAATAGCGTTAGTTGCATAAAAAGTTATCTGGTATCATTGTGGCTGTCTACCTTTGCACTCACTACCTCATCTATAGGTATAGTTCGTTCATTTCACGAAGACGCGTGATGTGACTCTTATGACGCTGGCATATGGGTCAATGTGCAATAATTCACGCATCTTCGTGAAATAAACGGACTATACCATGGTCAGCGAGCAGCGATACGAAAAAGTTTATTTTTTTTATTTTATTACTAGTTTATAACCTTTCGCCTTTATTTGTTATCAAATAACATGACGGTGTCTGCCCAGAATGAACGGATCTAAATGTTGGCGTGCCCGGTGGTGACCGACTTGAATTCGAACCATTTCGTATCGCTTCTCGTTAGCCATGTTGTAATTATTAATATCAGACACACAAGTACACACGTAAAATACAACTTTATGTTACGATAATATTATACTGATATCTAAATTAATTGTGTTTATGTACTAAGGAATCATATTGGTAGCTCTACCATGAATTGATAAGTTTGGTATCTGTATCGGTCACCCGAGGAAGTGGCAATGATCCATATTTCTAATTTATATAGGATATTGTAGAGCAATACATTTTTACGTTGACCCTAGCGACTACTGTACCGTATTAAGAACTCATGGTAGAGCGAGGGTGTTATCTCACATAGTTAGCTTTGCACCTAAGTTAGAGTTACAGTCAAACTAAAACACTGTGTGAAAAACCTCAAACCCTGAAAAAAACTAATCACATTAATAATTATAGTAAAATAATAAATGGTATACTAATACAGTTTTAAACATAAAAAACAAGCTCTGCTCATCGACTACAGCTATCACGAACAAAAGATATCAACGACACACACACAGGGGAAAAATAATGACGACAAATTATTTTTGAAGTTCATAGTGTCCCAGTATTTTTTACTAAACGTTGTGTAATTACAGAAAACAATTTATTTATATTATTACTAAACGTTCAGTTAAATATAAAAAAAAACTTACACAAGATATTACAAAAATTAGTAGCCGTTGAGTTTTATTAGCTAAGTTTAGAAATCCCAGATACAAAATAAAAAAAATAGTTAATTCCACTGGAGGTAGAGGCTCTTGAAGGTCGCTATGATCTCTCCCGATGATCTTCTCCGCTGTTACGGATTTGCTGAAGTATTTCAGGAGTTGGCTTCTCACACAGGCTAGACACTCATCAATGTACATAAAATTGAAATGGGCGACGTTTAAATATTTGCCGTAGGTACCTATATGAGACTATTTTATACATAAATCTAAAACTCTACCATGATTATTACACTCGTAAGTTGCTAACGAGCTGGGTAGCTCTACCACGGCCAACGATAAGGGTACAATATAGTAATAATGTTCAAGTTTAAGTTCGCCAATTCGTTCATTCTATCTCGGAAACCGTAATGTTAATTAAAAAATAAATAAAGGGTAAATGTTAAAAACAACGAGGTAATTCAATGAAATTATTCATTTTCGTATCGCTTCTCGTTGGCCGCTATATAGTAACATAATGTATGGTACATTATACAACGTGTTTATCATTCACCTGGGGAACTAACAATATGCGGCACTAATTATTTTACGAAGATGATATTGACCGGCGACTCTAGTCAACTGATGATCTCAGCTTGTTAGAGCTGTCATGATTTGTATTTTATAAAGTTAAAGCCTATGCGCAGTGATCTGTTTGGCTGTCTATCCTCCATAACGTAGTTTTCTAATCTCGCAGACAATGAAACGCCCGCAATAGCCGCTGTCACACGCACAAGAGTATAGTAGAGACTAATCTTGTACAGTGGCCAGCAGCTGCTTTGGACTTCATTCACTCCAACTATTTGAAGACTGGACTTTGAGTTCTTCTAAGGTGTTCATAGACGATAATCTTACGTGCGAAAAATAATGAAGCTAAAAAAAAAACAAGATTTTTTGAAGAATTCACAAAGTAACGGTTTTGCGAACTCTTCAGACAAAGAAAATAATATTTACAAACAAAACAAAATCAATAACAATAAACACAGGTGGTAGAAAAATTAAATGAAATAATTCATAGTTACAATTTGAAAATATAAAAATAAAAGAAAATAAAAACTTGATAAGGGTCGACCACTTGGCTGTGCTATGAAGCGGATCCGCCCGCTTCGACCAATAGGATCGCTTCATTTCCTCTGCTTCATCCAGCTTAGCTCAATTTGACAGAAAATTAAGCGATCCTATTGATTGCAGCGAGCCCACTCGCTTCATAATAAAGCCTAGTGGATGGTCACTCTTAGAGATGATATCCTACATTATTTGTCATAAAAAAGCAAAATAATCAAATAATTAAAAGTATGTATCGTGTTACAAACGGCAGAGCCCATGGGGAAGGTAAAAAGTAGTGGTGTCGGATGGCCCCGCGAAGCCCCGCGCCAGTAGGAAACCTTACTACCGGCTTAACTTAATTCACACATGTCCGAACACACGATACCTACTAATAGCAGCAAAGGTACTTTGCGATCGGATTATTATAATGTATAAATTAATTTATGGGGAAACCTAACAAAATTTTAATTTTACCAAAAGATTATTTCGACCAGAACCAGAAGAAACCGAGTTTTAATTGTGGTTCATTTGTGTTTTTTTTAAATGTCTGTATCTATGCAAAGCTTATCATTAGCATTGAATATTTTTTTGCTTACATTTTTATTCATTCTGAATATTAGCTTTAAGTTATCCGAATAAAATAAAATCATGGAACATTGTAAACTGTACCTATGTTTAAGAAAGTAAATGGATTCAAATATCACGCGAATAAAACCTCAGTATCTACCAAAATAAAGTAACTATTACCATGCATTCTGAAAAGGTACCATTCCTACGTTACCTAAGGTACCTACTTCAGTCCCCAAACTCATTTGTCTGTCGCCATTTTCAGGGTAATTTCAGGAACTAAATACCTAACCTGAACGGACTATTTGCAATTAAACCTCACTTGATAAAAAAATATTCACCAGTAGATACAAAGAAAACGACAGAAAAAAATAAACCCATTAAATACTCACTTGCAAACAAAAAGAAAACACTAGAATTAATTAAATGGAATAATATATCAGACAAATACGTCATCACTGTTTCCTTTTTAAAATAATAAACGTTCTAAAAAAGCAAACTAAAATATTGAAAAGACGTCTGTGCACAGGGTAGGTCGGGGTGCGAATGAGTGTTGGCAAAGGCTACCTTATAAACTGAGGCTATGCTGTGTGTCTCCACCCCTAGGCCGGTTGGCGCATGTCACAAGAGCTAAGCGGGATGGAGGGGGAAATAATTTAGATACTCCACCTTCACGACTGAATTTAAAAAAGGGTAGGCAGAGTCTCTCTGCAGTGCATCTACATTCGTCGATAATATTTTAGCCCCATACTAGTAGCGAGCGCAACCATTGCTATTTTAATTCTTCAAAAATATTACATGAAATGATAACATAGATATGTATTTGCTATAAAATCTTCTAGAAGTACCTAGCTTAGTTCTGACGTAATACTTCACTAGCTATACTGTTTTCGAAGTTTCTATTTTCTATTCTTCTGTATTTTTGCCTATTTTAAAGTTATTTTGAAAAAGATATCAAAGGTAATAGTCGTAAGGCAATGCTTTACATAAACGATAGGTATTACAAATAGTCATCATCCCTATTATAGGTACAGTTATTGAATATGAAACAGAATAGGTTTATAGATAACGTGAAGTGTAATCTCGTTATTACTAGACAGACTATTGAATGAGCTCGGATTATCCGGTTGTTTTGAAATTAAACCCATCATAAACCTATCGTAAAACGATTATAGAGTGTTTACTTTTAAACCGCTTGCTCTCCAAATTTAGACTACGAATTGGGAACTACACACAGCGCGGCTTCCTAATCGTCCATTGGTTAGTTCCAAATAACTTGGAATTGTAATTTTTTTCTTCCATATCCAACCAATAACCAGATTTATAATGTACTAGTAGCTGCCCGCGACTTCGTCTGCGTAGACTTAAGTGAAGTATTCTATGTGTTAATCCAGGTTATAAACTATCTTGGGGAACCCCCCACAGTGCTTGCGTCCTCGTCGCGTTCCCTGGGCAACGACCCGGTTCTGACCACCGTAACGGAGTGGCAGACCGGTGTTCGGCTAAAGTGCACTGTGACGTCGTAGTCTTTGCGGTTAACTACGACATTTGCGGATACACGTGTAGAAGTGTTTGCGTTGATTAATTTCCGCCACTTTGAGCTTGTGTGAGGTTTCTGCTTGTTTATAGGGCCCTTTTTTAGGGCCACCGATGCCAGTGGCGTTTATTTGTTCAGGTGTTTTTGGGCTGGGGCTCAGCGATGGGCTCTGACTCAGACATTCCTGGAGGTAGAGGGAAGGGGAAGAGGAGGTGTGATGTGGTGGAGTCAGAACTTTCTGGCTCCGACAGTGAGATGGGTGTTGTTGCGGCGAAAATACCCACAACGCGCCGTGGAAAGACTTCTGGGGCTAAACGTGGGTCGGGACTGACTCGTGCAAGGGCGGAGCTCAGAGCTCGTGAGGCAGAAGACAAGGAGGTGGCCTTTGATAAAGCGCTGAGGTCCAAAGCGTTCCGCAAGGAGGTGGTAAAGCCGGTCTTAGACCTCACAGAGGAGGAAATTCCTGGAAGCTTTGATGCGGAGGCGCTCCCAGCGGAGGAATTGCGGGCGTTGGCTGGCCATAACATTACAACAATCCTGGAGGTGGCGAAAAAGTCTGGGCATCTCCAGGGGCCATGTGTTAAACGGCTGAAGGATGCGGCGACGAAGATGCAGGAGATCGTCGACATTCTTGTTTCAAGGCCAGAGGAGGAAGAGACGCGCCGTCTCAGGAAGAATAATTGTCTGCTACGCAGGGAGATTGACTCCCTGAAGACTGAACTGGGGGCACATCGACGCGAGTTTGAGGAAATGAGGGCTTCAATGGCGGCCACTCGAACGTCGCTGCCTCCTCCCCCACAGGTGATTGATGGTGACGTGATGGAGGAGTTTAGGCGCTCCATTGTTGTCTCGGTGGGCGAAATGGTGAATGCTCGATTTGCTGGAATCGAGGAGCGTTTACTGCCAGCGATTCTACATCGCCCACCGTTGGCGGCAGATAGTAGGCGGCAGACGGCTGCAATTGTGTCGGAGGTGGAGGAGCCAGTAAGGGCACGGCTTGGGCCATCGGCGGGCCGGACGAAGACAGCTGGGCGGCCGAGAGCAGCTAAAGCTGGAAGCTCATCGGCCTCCGATCATCCTATTACAGCATCTGCTCCAGTGGCTACCCCTGTGGGTCAAGAGGATGGGTTCACGCTTGTCACCAAGAAAGGGAAGGGGAAGGGGAAGAGGTCAGCCCCTCCGGCGAATCCCAATTTAACGGATGCCCCGGCTCCCCGTGCGGCGAATGCCCCGGCTCACACTGCCCCTGCTCCTCATGCAGCTGCTCCAAAGCTGGTCCCTCCCCGTACCGCAGCTGTAGTAATTACGCTGCGGGAAGATGCAAGCGCTGCGGGGGTGTCATATAGCCAGATTTTGGCTAAGGCGGAGGAGAGGGTAAACCTGGAGGAGCTGGGCATCGACTCTTTAAAGTTCCGCCGCTCGGCCACTGGGGCTAGGGTTCTGGAGCTGCCGAAGGGGCAGACCGCTGAAAAGGCTGACCAGTTGGCGGAGAAGCTCCGCACTGCACTAGAGGGGATGGCCGACGTCGCCCGGCCTACGAAGTCCGCTGAAATTCGGATCTCTGGTCTGGACGACTCGGCTACCAAAGAGAAGGTGGTCGCTGCAGTGGCAAGGACTGGGAGTTGTGCAGCGGAGCTGATTCGAGCCAGGGAAGTGCGGACTGGCCCGGGAGGCATGGGCGCTGTGGTGGTGCAGTGCCCGGTGGAGGCTGCAAAAGTTCTGGTCGTTGCAGGCAAAATTTTAGTTGGGTGGAGCTCAGCTAAGGTTGAGGCACTACAGCAACGCCCAATGCGCTGCTTTCAATGTATGGGGATCGGCCATACTAGGGCGATGTGCCCTTCTGGAGTGGATCGTGGAGCCCTTTGCTTCCGCTGCGGTAATGCAGGCCACAAGGCAACGGGATGCACGGCAACATTGAGGTGCGCGGTGTGTTCCGATATGGGTAAGCCTTCTGGGCACCAAATGGGGGGGGCACAGTGTAACCCCCCCCACACGAAAGGAAAGGCGGCTGCTCGGACCTCGGCCGCTATGGAGACTGGACGTGAACAGGCGCGCGAGGAAGGTAACATGTCGGAATGAATATAACACCACATGTTACTTTCCTCCAGGCGAATCTGAACCACTGCGCCGGGGCTCAAGATCTCTTCTTGCAGTCCATGGCGGAGTGGGAGGTTAATGTGGCAGTGGCTTGCGAGCCCTATTATGTCCCCCAGCAATCGCACTGGGCGGGGGACTTGAATGGCTTGGTGGCAGTCACCATAAGATCCGGTTCCAATACTACCCTGTCAATCTTAGAGAGGGGGGTTGGGTATGTGGTGGCTGAATGGGGAGGGTATGTGATAGTTGGTACTTACTTCTCCCCTAATCGCAGCCTGGCAGAGTTTGAGGCTTATCTTGACTCCGTCAGGAATGCCCTCAATAGGTGGTCATCGAGACCTATTATTGTAATCGGCGACCTAAATGCAAAGGCCAGGGAGTGGGGGAACCCTAGGACTGACGTCAGAGGGAGGGCAGTCTTGGCTTGGGCCCTTATAGGCGGCCTGTCCCTTCTAAACAGGGGGGAAGTCCATACATGCGTGCGACATACGGGGGGGTCCGTGGTGGATATTGCATTCGCCACCCCCGCTGTCGCACAAAGAATCTGCGACTGGCGGGTTGAAATAGGGGTGGAGACCTTATCGGACCACCGGTATATCCGATTTGGAATTTCCACCCCTCTAGATTTGACGGTCACTCCTAGGGGGCCCAGCCATTTCCCTCGCTGGGTCCTGAGTCGGTTAGATCTGGAAATGGCGAAAGAAGCAGCCATTGTCCAGCGTTGGGTCTATGGTGGAGCCGGTCAGGATGACAGCGTCGACGAGCTGGCCAACCGTATGCGCAGAGCCTTAACTAGGGTCTGCGACGCGGCCATGCCGAGGGCTCGGCGCCATACTGGTCGTCGCAGGCTCTACTGGTGGTCCGCCGAAATCGCAGGGCTCAGAGCGGCTTGCAACTCTGCACGTAGAGAGTACGTGCGGTGTCGAAGACATGATGGACGCGATCCAGTGTTGGAGGCCCGGCTGAAGGACGCCCTTGATCAGGCTAAAGAGGCGCTCAATGTGGCCATCTGTCGAGCCAAGGAGCAGGCGGATGAGGAGATTCTAGCTGACCTTGACCGAAACCCCTGGGGGCGGCCCTTTCGTGCAGCTCGGAAGAAGCTCAAAGGCAGTGCCGCCCCAGCGACGGAGACTCTTCCTCCGGATCTCCTTGGGAGGATTATGGGGGGTTTGTTCCCGAGAGCGGTGGAGAACTTCACCCCCCCTAGGATGGCGCCTCTCCGCCAAGTGACTGCAGAGGACGGTCTGGTGGTTGCCCCTCCTGTTCGGGATGAGGAGATGGATGGCATCCTGGAACGACTTCGGACAAGGCGGAGGGCGCCAGGGCCGGACGGTGTGCCGGGTCGAATTGTTGTGGTGGCCTCCGAGTTCCTAGGAAGTCGGCTCCGGGAACTGTTCGACGAGTGTCTCCGCGCTGGACAGTTCCCAAAGTTGTGGAAAGAAGGCAGGGTTTGCCTTCTCCCGAAGGAGGGGCGTCCTCCGGATCAGTCGTCGGCCTATAGGCCTATTGTGCTCCTGGATGAGGTGGGGAAACTCTTTGAGAGAATTCTCGTTTCCCGCCTTATCCGGCACCTCGAAGTGGTTGGGCCTGGGCTATCGGAAACCCAGTGGGGGTTCAGGGCTGGTCGCTCGACAATAGACGCTCTGAGCCAGTTGAGGAGCATCTCTAGGGAGGCAGTTGAGGAAGGGGAGGTTGTCCTGGCGGTTTCTTTAGATGTGCGGAACGCCTTCAACAGCCTCCCGTTTGAAACTATAGGGGAAGCACTCCGTTATCACAGAGTGCCCTTATACCTCGAGAGGCTGTTGATGGCGTACCTGCAGAGCCGTCAGGTGGTATGGGAGGGGAGAGCCGGGGAGCTTTTCCGGCAGCGAGTCGAGCGAGGTGTTCCACAGGGGTCAGTGTTAGGACCTACGCTGTGGAACATCGGGTTTGATTGGCTCCTTCGAGGGCCACTCCTGCCCGGGATGAGGGTGTTGTGTTACGCGGATGACACCCTCGTCACAATAAGGGGGAGGAACTGGGAGGAGGTGGCTCGTAGGGCGACAGTCGGGACCACGCTGGTGGTGGACCGCATTTGTCAGCTGGGTCTCGAAGTCGCTCTGGAGAAGACGGAGGTTCTCCTTTTTCATGGGCCGCGGCGAGGGCCCCCAAGGGGCGCTCAAATTATCATCCGCGGGACAGCCATAAAAGTGGGGGCCCAAATGAAATATTTGGGCCTTACATTAGATGGACGCTGGGGGTTCGGGGCCCACTTTGCCCGGCTGGCCCCGAAGCTCGTATCCAACGCTGCTGCGCTGGGGAGGCTGCTGCCCAATGTGGGGGGGCCAAAGTCCACGTGCAGGCGCCTATACTCCGGAATAATCCGAAGTATGGCACTATACGGGGCCCCCATCTGGGCGGAGGCTCTCACCGCCTCAAATAAGATCCTCTTGCGGAGACCGCAAAGGATCATAGCGGTGAGAGCAATTAGGGGCTACCGAACGGTCTCTTGGGCGGCGGCCACACTCCTGGCGGGTGATCCTCCCTGGGAGCTCCAGGCTGAGGTGCTAGCAGTAGTCTACGCCTTCAGAGATACTGAGCGGGTGAGGGGCGCCGTACCGGACTGGGATGCGGTACGGCGCATAAGAAGTCGGGCTCAGCAAGAGGTAGAGCGGAGGTGGGGGGAACAATTAGCGTCCTCACAATACGGTCGGGCGACAGTGGAGGCAGTCCGTCCCCATCTGGCGGCCTGGCTTAAAAAGCGTGGGCCGCTCACTTACAGGCTGGTGCAGGTGCTCTCCGGACACGGGTGCTTCGGTGAGTATCTGCACAGGATAGCCAGGCGGGAGGCGACTCCCATCTGTCACGCGTGTGACGCACCCGTGGACACAGTGCGTCACACGCTAGAGGATTGCCCGGCTTGGGGGCGGCAGAGGCACGACCTCATGAGTGTCGTTGGAGGGGATCTCTCGTTGCCGAGCGTAGTCGAGGCCATGCTCGGCAACAAGAGGTGCTGGGAGGCAATGGTCTCCTTCTGCGAAACAGTAATGGCGCAGAAGGAGGCCGCGGAGAGGGTCAGAGAGGAAGATGCCTCTGCTGACCCGATCCGGAGAGCACGGCGGGGCAGAAGGAGGAGGCGCTATGCGCACCTCCTGCCTCCGCCGTAGCGGAGGGACGGGATGTTGGGTTGGGGGTCGGGGGACCCCCTGCCCAAATAATTCCTTTGACGGGGGAGCTATATCCCGTCTTGATGTCTGCGGCCTGGCAATGCCAGGCCTGCCGCCGGGGCGTCACAGTGCATGTCCGATCCTGTGGCGCTCCATGGTAACGGCGGCGAGGGCAAACCGCTGGGTTTTAGTGGGTAGTCTGGACCAACGTCCAGGAGCCCCACATAACCGTCCGAGACCCCCCGGTCTCGGATGGTATGCGTAAATGCATTTCCCAGCGCAAACAAAAAAAAAAAAAAAAAAGGTTATAAACTATCTGTGTTTTAAATTTCATCCAAATCTGTTCAGTAGTTTTTGCGTGAAAGAGTAACAAACATACATCCACACTCACAAACTTTCGCATTTATAATATTGGTAGGATAGTATGTTAACTATGATAGAAAATTTTATTGGTAGTCCGAATAATTTTATTGATTGGCTGGATCAATAGCTATATAATAATATGGCTCGGATCAGCTGCTCAATAGTTTTGCTGTCAACTAATCTAACTCTTGTCTTACTAATACCTTCCCAACAAAGTTTGACTCTGACTTTTTTTCATGATTTCAGGGGTCCAAAGGGAAGCAATAGGGCATATAATGCTTTGTATAAAATATCGATGGCATTAAGTGATAAGTCCCAGTATAGGTCGGAATGCTAGGGTGGCGAGGCCGCGGCGAAGCCCCACGAACGAGGTCGGCGCCTTCCACATTACAGGATTATGGACAAACCGCCACAAAGATTTAAGCCTGC
The DNA here is from genome assembly GCA_905147325.1 of Notodonta dromedarius. NCBI lineage: Eukaryota > Metazoa > Arthropoda > Insecta > Lepidoptera > Notodontidae > Notodonta > Notodonta dromedarius. The sequence continues at coordinate 2,876,660 of LR990165.1, read as the reverse complement.
CTCGTTCTAACCTGTCACTCATCAAGTATACATTGTTAGAAATAAGCCATTTATTAGTGTTTCTGTGTATGGTAAGTAACTGTTGTGAAAAATAATATGAACCTTATTACTATTGTAAGACCGACTAAATTCAATGAAACACTGCTTGTTATTAAACTTATATATAAAACTAGCTGTGCCCGCGACTTCGTCCGCGTGGAATTTAATTGACAAAGTTTCATACAAACTTACATCCCCTATTTATCCCCTTGGGGGTAGAATTAATGAAAATCCTTTCTTAGCGAATGCCTGCGTCATAACATCTACCTGCATGCCAAATTTCAGCCCGATCCGTCCAGTGGTTTGGGCTGTGCGTTGATAGATCACTATGTCAGTCAATCAGTCTGTCACCTTTGAGTTATATATATTTAGATTACCAACTACCTATTAACACTCCGCTTTTTTTTTAAGATACGAGTATCAATGCCCCGTTAGCAGCTCCAACAAAGCTAACGCTTATGCTAGGAGTGGGTTCACAACAATATTTTAAATGAACCTGGTACCTTCTCCTAGGTAACTGGGATTTAACCACTAGTCTATTAATGCTTCTTCTTCTACTTCCTTTTTCAGAATGAATAAAAAATAATATTAATTACCTATCAATTCCGTCCTGTATAGTTATTATAGCTGCGTTTCGTACGATGGGCGAGAGAGCCGGAAGTCCAACCCCTTCTCCCACCTACTTCACCTACCTTAGGTTGAAACGTGTGAGCAATGCCATTGGTATTGCAAGCATCTTTAGGCTACGGTAACAGCTTAATATCAGGCGGATCGAGCGCTTGTTTGACGACTTTGTTACATAACATTCTACGGTACTATTCGTATTATCAGTTATCCCTTTACTTATAAGACTCATCGCTATTGCTATTTTACATGATTATTATCACGCATCTCACTCTCTCAAAGGATTAATTTTAATTTTATATACTTACCAAGTTACATTAATTGTTATGATTTTTCATCTCTTCAGTCTTATTATTGTATTGTAACGAAATGTACCCAAACAATTGATTTGTTAGTTATAGTTGTTAGTTATGTAAAATAATGCAAGTGGTTCACCTTTAATTGGCTATGCATTTTATTTGGAGCTTGTAAGTTTTACTGTAACACTCGTTGGTAGACCTAAATAAATAAATAAATAAAAAAGATTAGGAATCCATTCCGAAGCCCTTCCGCGGAAGCTACGTCCGGACACTCGACACCGGCGCATCGCACCGCGGGTGATCTAGCACCGCGCCGTATTATGTCGTGATAGCCTACTCTGCCGTGCTGCCCTAGTGTCAGGTTGCGAAGGGATGAGCGTTTTTTACACAAATTCGGGATAGCAACACCAATGACCGTACCGAAATTAAAAAAGAATAACATTTTTAACCGACTTCCAAAAAAGGAGGAAGTTCTATGTTTGTCTGTATGTATGTTTCTTTTTTATGTTTGTTTACCGATTACTCCATCAATTGTGCACCGATTTTGTTTGATATGGTTTACTTTGAGCTTGAGAGATATGGACGATTTACGGTCACCAGGAATTCAATACGTCTAGTTTACCCAAAGAATTTGTAATAATGTCTTATTATTACAAATTCTTTGAGTTTACCACTAAAAATTTGGAAAAAAAAATTAAAACAAAAAAAAACAAATCCAAAAATGCCTGGGTGCACTAAAAAGCTAGAAATAACTAGGAACCTTGTAACTTCTTTCATTTGGAGTCGGAGCACTATCTTTACACTATGTTAGGATTACTTCTTAGGTACCTATTCAAGTAGGGGTCTACTTAATAGCCACCGACTCCAAATGAAATAAATTACAAAGCTACTAGTTATTTCTAGTTTTTTGTGCTAATTGTGGCAGCTACTTGTAAATGTTTTATATACTGTTTTATGTTAATAAAACTACTGTTTTATGTTTTATGTTTTATGGTAATAGAATGTGTTCTGTGGACGCAATACGAAAATTGAGACAAAAAATATACGTATCTGCCTTCTAGGCATCCATAGTAATAACCCTTGTATACCTACAAACCAAAATCACCTGTATATTATGGGAAGTTAAGGTAACCTCTCCGTGGTAGATAGGTACAGTACATTATGGACTGCAGGCAATCACACCCAGACTAAGCTAACCTAGCAAATTACGAAAATGTCATCCGAAGCCCGCACAGAAATCGAACCCGCAACCACCACGAGCAGTGAACATAGCGGTCCACGCTCACTAGACGCGGGCGATAGTCAATGAACATAATATTTTTCTGTTGAAATTAAAATCTACTATATAAAAATAAGTCGGGTTTTCCTTCCTGACGCTATAACTCCAGAACGCACAAACCGATTTCCACGGTTTTGCATTCGTTGGAAAGGTCTCGGGCTCCGTGAGGTTTATAGCAAAGAAAATTCAGGAAAAATTTCAACAGAACGCGGATGGAGTCGCGGGGCACAGCTAGTTGTTTATAGAAATAATAAATGGGCGACTATAAGCATACAGAATGGATAATCCATTGTGCGTTATACACCCATGTGTAGGTATGAAATCACAGGTAAATAAAGCCAAACACATGTAGCAAACGTAAAAATGCAAAAAGAAAAACAGATGGCGCCGTACGCAGGTACGGAAAATAATCTTACTGCAGCTATAGGGTGGTTCGGCTCAGTTCCACCTGGAATAATAATGCGGACTTTAACTAGAGGGCGCTGTTAATAGATCTTCTTTTATGTAACAAAGTCGGCCATCGAACGTGCGACCGGCCCGATGTTAAACTGTTACCGTAACCTATACATATAGATGCTTGCAATGCCAATGGCATAACTGCTCGCATGTTGCCCACCTGAAGGGGAGTTGGATAGAGAGAGCTGTAGGGAGGGGTGGTCTTCGGGCTCTCTCACTCCATCGCACGAAATGCAGCTATTTTCTGTGAGAGGGTGCTGCTACCCTCATCGAGCCAGCCCCTATAAGAGCTGTAGAGAGTGTAGAGCTGTCAGTGGCTATAGCTTGACTCTACCACGGTAAAGATAAATAAATTCGGATTCGAGCTAAATATTCGGATACATTTTTCTAAAATCCTATCCCTAATCTAACTAAGGAATTCATGACCAGGCCATTTTATTTTACCTCGTTTTTTACCTCATGCCATTTTGTCTTGTAAAACAAATGCTGTAAAGTTTTTTATTAAGTGTCATCGAAAATTTCTCACGCGTACCTTCTCTAAGCTCTGTCTGCGTTGATCCGAATCATGCTGGCAAGTCTAGTAATATCCGATCCAATCAAATACCTACTTAATTTATATTAGTTAGGTGTCAAAATTAGAAATTAACACGAGCGGAATAATATTGGCGATAGAGCAGTGACAGACATGCGCCCGCCGCCCAATACACACCCACATCTATAAATAAACCGACCTTCAGATTAAAAATAGACGCCGAACCCTCCGCACCGAGGTCGGGAAATTGGGTCACTGGAGCACCCATCTCTTTCCCTCTATAGGAACACTCCTGGAGCAAGAAGGACGAAAATAAGGGCCATAGAAGCGGTGACGTCGCCGAGTTCGTTCATTGAATTTTACAGGTTCTGGTGCAACGCTGTAACTTTTTTAAATCAAGTTATCTATGGCGAACCATTAGCAACTAATTTCTAATCCTATCAACACAGGATATTTAAAACCAAGTTATGGTTTTTCCATTTAACACCGGTGAAATATTGTTGCCCGGAAATAAATAATCCTCGATATATTCCGATACAATTTTAAAGTGATTGATTGGTTTAACCGTAAATGACTTTAGCGAACCTGCTTCAATGGTATTTATTTCATTTTTATGGGAAAATGTTTCTCTGACATTCTATAAGAGTAAAAATTCAAGGAGAATCGTTTTGTTGAAGGGTTCTTTGTTAACTGGGCACAAATTATAAGATGCATCTTGCAAGAAATCTTGATAAATCTATAACTCGGCAAGATATAGTAGGCAACTTGGTGACTTCTTCATTTCAAGCACAAAACTAGCTCGATAACGAGAACCTTTAGGACGACGCATTCTCCGATGTAACCCCGCTTTTGGAGGCACTCGTGACGTCAAATGCGGGTGTGGCAGAGACCCATGACGTCACAAGAGAACTCTGACGTCAAACCAAGCCTCCCCCACCCCTGGAGCTCATCCCTGAAGCTGAGACACCCGTGCATACGAATTGCTTGTACAATTTTATTTAATATAGTATAATGGTTATTTCTGGTATTTACAAAAACTCTATAATATATATATATATGTATACTAAAAGATGTATGTATAAGCTTGCCATTTTTTTCATCTGTAGGTGACCGACTATTTATGATAATTATAATGAACAAAGGAATCCTTAGATTCTTGTAGAATTTATTAATGCAATGTTACTAGATCACAAAAAAACAATACAACTAAGAGTGGTCTCTCATCAATAGTGTAATGGGCAGGGCGAGGATCGAACCCGGAACGTCTCAGTTACGAGGATAGCCTCTCTAATCAAGGCTATGATAAAAATAATGAGGGCACCTTAACCTTATCAAAAAGAAGGTATTGAACGCACAAAGTAGATAGTTAAAATAGCAATGTAATTATAAGTAAATACACCTATTTATTTGTTGCTTTACTTTTTTTTTTGTAGCATCTACAATCATTAACGTCATCATTGTTTTTAAATATCACGCACACGACTAGGGTACCATGGAAACAAAATATTACGGAAATACTTAATAAAGCAAGGGTGACCATGATTGAACGACTTCCACACCACATAACTACCATTGTGTTTGATTTACTTCATTCTGGTATTATGCAAATAATCTGCGGCAATCACATTTTATGTGGCATCAAAATTGGTACTGGTTGAACTAAAAACCGATACTTTGAGCAAGACAAAAGATGCTCTATGCATCTCATCCACTCTTATGCAAAGGTATATGCGTGTATCTCGTTTCAGTAGCTGGCAAAATGTTAACAGCGACTCTAACTGAACCACAAACAAATTTTCTTCGTCTATGGACAAAGGACTAAAAATAACTGTACTCAAGTACATTATTTATGGATATATATACCTCAGCAAATGAGCTTTTGTTACAATGTTTGGTATCAATGGAATCGATAATTTTAGAATTGTTTAATAATTGTTGAGAAATATTCTTTGTTTGTACAAGAATCGAATTATGAATACGTTTTAATATGTGGCGTAGGTGTATTTTAGTATACGTACACAAATAATGATTTTATTGTAAATGAAAAAAAAGTATTCTTAAATGACTTCAAGAAAGAAGGAGGTTCTTTGATAATCTGTATGTAATTTTATGTGTAATTTCTCCGACAATTGAGCCCGAATTCGAAAAATTTCACCGACTCTAAATGAAAGAAATTATAAGGACCCTAGTTGTTTTTTATTATATTCTTAATAAATATTTATGAGATACCACTATGGAAATACTGATGCACGAGTGTATAAGCGTTGTACTCAAATTTTATTCATAGTGCTGTTTGATTCTATTCCAGGCACCTATGATACTGATATTATACTCGATGTGCTTTGTAATTGCTGATAATTGACATAATTATGAGTGCTCTGTCACAAGCTTATCCCAAAAAACGATCGATGATAAAAAGTACTAAGGCAACTGATACGTACTATGTTTATTTAATGTGAAGTTATAAAATTGCTAGTTCTCCCATTGTTACCTCTAACTAAGCTTATCGTAGGGGTGGTCTAATACCTAGCTTTGAAACACATTCAAAGCACATATACAATACAGGGTGTAAGAGGCATCGTAACGAAAACTGGATATTATTCTGGACCCCCCCAAGTTGTATCACTCCGTCGACATTTTCTGGAATTATACTCAAATTTATCGCCATTTTGAATTGATCTTAGCACGAAATCATTATGAGTCTATCTTAACGTAATTTTACATAAATAAACAATTACTATTTGAGACATAAAATAAGACTGTCTAAGATATTAAAACCAAAAAAAACGCTCGAGCGCGCATAATTTATAATGATTTAATGGTAAAATCAATTTGATAATGTTGAAAATTTTGATGTATTTCATGTAAATGTCGATAGAAAATTCTAACTCTTGGGGTCCAGAATCATGAGTTGAATCCATTAATTCAAATGAAACCCATAGTCTTATTGCATAAGAAGTGAGAAATCAATTTGTTTGATATTGCTACATAAATGTTTTTGTACATTATATTTTGTGTCTAATACTATCGCCAGTCCTAAAGCGTAGGCGAGTCTACGGTGCTACGAGCCAGACAGCGCGTAGGCGGCGTAGCACCACTCGTAGCCCTACACGTGCTTGCTACGAATTTTTTTACTGAAATACCTTTATTTTTTGGCCTTATAAGGTAAGCTGAGCTTCAAAATAAAAAACGAGATATCTTCTGAAGATAGAAGAACTAAGTGTCTAGTGTTATATCGCTTACTTACCATCATCGAAGTCCAACATCAGCTGATTACAAACCAATTCATGCCAATATACTCAAACTTTTCCCAACAGCGCTAACTTTAAATTTTTTTGGGTATCTGCGATGGCGCGGGGTCCGCACCGCCATCGCCTTCGCGGCGAACGCTCGACTGCTGCCTTCAACGAATCTCCCTTCAGGAGTTAGGCTTGAATGGATCTGCGCTCTCATTGGTCGGGGGCTCGTGACGTCATAACGAAAATCACAATCATGTGGCCTCGTGCACGTGTGAGGGGTGCGGGTGTGTGGGTGCCCGGGGCGCTATGAATGGGCGCCCGCTGCCGCGCCCGCGGCGCGCCTCTCGCATCTGACGTCACCAAACACCAGCCTCCATTATGCAACCGAGCATCCGAAATAGGAGTTACGCTATTAATAACTTTCAATGCACCAGAAATATTTAGAGCGGACATTTAGGGAAATTTTTGAGTTTTTATAAGCTATCTTGGTAAAAATCTGATAGTGAATCAAAGATAGGCATACAAGCAGTGGTAGACAATTTGATTGCTTGCGCCTTGCGGGCATAAGGTATTGTTTCCAAACCCTGTCTCGCACCTCTGGGTTTTTCGAAAGCCATTTGCGAATCATACTTTCAATATTATTATTACTTGCTTACAGTGAAGGAAAACATCGCGAGGAAACTTGCATGCCCATTTCCCTCTTTGTTAAGTTCTTGTGATATTTCAGTGGTGTTTTGGATACCAAATTCATTAAAGATTTATCGCCTCACAGTTTAGATTAAGAAAACCATAACTGAAACCAAAGCAATGAATTACAGAAATTATTGAATCGATTTCGTAAATGAAATACGAATTTATTTATACAGATACCGTTTTATCAACTTTATTATATTCAGAAAAACTCAAAAGTGGAGGGACTAGGTAGTACAAGAAAAAGTTACGTATGTTCTTCATCTGTAAACCACACGATTTAAATTTAAACTCCTCCATTTCTCAAATGAAAGTCGTTGCAAACATTTTTATAGTAAAGATGGAATAAAATCACATGAAATAAAGCAAAAATGATAGCACCGATGTCTCTACGTGTGGAAAATGTGACCTTCCAACTTTAATGCAGGTTTGATCCTAAAATAGGTTGCATGCAGCTGGGTGCGCCCGATGCGGTCGTTGCCCGCCCCGAGAGCTGATCCCCCGCGGCCCGCGCGCCCTCCGCACCCCCCGCCGTGACCCGGTCACTGTGCAACAAGTAGAAGGTGTATCGACTCTACCCGTTTGACATTTAAGAGGAAACTCGGCTGCATAGAGTAGGAAAAATTGTTCAAGGATCAATTGGAATGTATGTTGTGGGTTATTTTCGCATAAAGTGTTTTTGTTTTAAGATGCCTAGCAATAATAATAGTTCCGTGAGGTCCTACTAACGACTATACTTTTTGAGCGCAATACCTAAGTATTCATCAGCCTGTCACTGTCCACTTGACATAGGCCTCCACAAATTCCATCACTTAACCAGGGCCCTAACCACGCTATCTACTCAAATCGTAATAGAAAAGCAAACGCTCGCGATTACGTTTCAAACGCTCCGCTTTTGACGTTTTGCTGACATCATACCATATCAATGGTGGTTAGGGCCCGGATCCTCCGCTTTGGTCATCCAGTCTCCGCCGGCAATTCTGCGCAAGTAATCCGTGCAGCAGACCGAAAAGCCTCAGTATGATAGGCAATTTTAAAAATAATAATTGAAAATTGGAAGTAGGTACCTCAAATAATATAATACATTCCAAAATTATACCACTAAAATATTAGGGTGTAGTTACCTACCTCTGTTTTTTATGATTATATTTTCTTTGTGGTCGAGTTTAGCTATATTGAATAATAAATCAATTTGTTTGGGTAAAACGTTTGACATTCCAGTTCTAATAAAAATATTACTCCATTTTCACCAAACACAAAGAAGTAACTAATTATAAATTGGTAAGAACACGATTATTTAAACAGCCTTTTTAAGTGCCAGTGTCACAGGGCCCCTCAATGCGATATGGGATATGGGTATAAATAATTTTAATTCATGATGTTATTCTTAAAATGCCTTTAAAGCCATAAGCGACAGAGGTGCTGTGGACGGTGAGCTCTTCTCCAAGGCGGTCGCGTGCGTCACGACGCAAGGACGCGGCCTTCCCTTCTGGCTACTCTTTCACCCGGCGTGTTTGAACGCCCCTATTTTAACACCACACTGTAATGGATTTAGCTATTTCTGTCCCATTTACCAAACTATTATTTCGGGGACAGCATTGACGATAGCTTGTCTTGTTTTTGGGTTAGCTGTCAGACAGTAGACAATATTATTATGGCTTATGATATTTGATCTAGTTGCCACAGTAATATGAAGTCTTAACTTGGGTGGGCCATATTTTTAAAGAAAGAAGAAGAATATGAAGTCTTATTATAATAAAGCATATCGTATTTTGCCATGTCGCCACAGTAAATAGTATAGACGATGTACTTATCTACCACGAAAAAACCGACGGTACTTATACGAAAATCGTTTCTGTTGGTTGGAACAGCTGGTTGGTTGCGAGCGATCAAATGTCAGATATTAGAAGGAAACTTCATGGAATGTTTTAATAGGTATACTACACAGTACCAATAATACTACATCCATAGGAAACTTATGTGTTTTTTTAATTCAACCATAAGATGATGTACCTACCTCACTTACCTACCTGGTGCATTATTTTTAGGTTGTATTTAGACTATTTAGTAAGTTGCCATCCAAGATAATATCATTATTAAAATAAGGTGTATGTGTTAGTCACAGTTTGTTTTTTAAGTAGAGGAAGTGATACAGCGTTAAAATACCGGTGTGTTCGAAGTAATGATTTCGCTCCGGTTTATAAAGAAACAAATAAATATCGCCAGGCCACCAACATTATAGAGAGCCAACCCAAGTAATGCTTGTGCTATGGGTATCATAAACTGCACTATGGGGGCTATCCTTGTAACCAGCAAATAACGAAAGAGTAATTTCCGAAATTTACCCTGTAAAAGAGCCCCTCTTTTGCAATTTGCCCACAGGATCATTTCATGGGTAACCATAAAGTACACGCGTTGCTTAGTTTGGGACGAAACTAAGGTATTTTAATTTGGCGATAGTTATTTTAAATGAGTTGTATTTTCAATGATATTGCTATATTACTGGCAATCTGCGTCAATCCAGAACAGGTGGAATATGTTCGATTAACAACTGCGGACAAGAATGAACGAGTGCGCGTCACCCTGCGTGTTTCGATTCATGAATAGAGGCTTGCAACCCGGGATGACCCAGTTTTGACTATACTCCCCACCCCTACATCTTGCTGCGACGTAACCGCCACCGCATTTTCCACGCGATTTTAGCAACTATTCCATGATAATAAAATGGTTATTGGCTGAACAGTGAAATTGGAATTTATACTTGTTGTGTTTAAGGTATGTTATGACGTCAGTCGGTGCGGAGGGGGACTGCAGCGGTGGAATTAGGTCAGTTTCATTCTGAAACAGGTTCGGTGATGGGGGGGAAGGGGGGACTGAGGCAAGGACAGGGCGGTCCTAGCTCAATTGGGAATTTTATAGCTTCTAATTGTTACAAAGTTCGTGAAGGTTGGTGGAAATGTTGTTTTTAGACCGAAGGTTGATACATTATCATTAAGTTATACATAGATATAAAGTAATTTATACACGGGACCTACTTATACATTATAACTGTTTAGATGGGTTATGATCATAGTTCAACCGCGTCACACTTTAATATGTAAGTATAGCTACTTTTTTAACGAGACCAGCGCAGATAATTTATTTATTTCACATCCAGTTAATCATTATCAATACAAGCAGTGATAACCGGTTGATTAAGCACGTGTCTTGCGGGCACCAGGTCTTGGGTTCAAACCCTAGGTCGCACCGCTGAGTTTTTAAAAATCAGTAAAGGAAAACAGTGTGAGGAAACGTGCATGACGTAGAAAATCTAACCAATTTTCGAAAGACATGTGTAATCCACCAACCCTCACTGGGCCAGCGTAGTGGACTACGGCCTGAATCCCTCTCGCAGTGAGGGGAAGCTAGTGCCCAGGACTGAAACGTCAAAAGGGCTAAATTATAATATTATAATTATTATGAGTTCCCAGCAGTGTGAGGAAGCAGTGGTAGCCGATTGGTTAAGCACGCGTCTTGCGGGCACCAGGTCTTGGGTTCAAACCCCGGCTCGCACCTCTGGATTTTTCGAAATCTATGTGCGAATCATAATTTCTATATGATTATCACTTGCTTACGGTGAAGGAAAACATCGTGAGGAAACCTGTGTGTCTTAGAAGATCTACCCATTTTCGAAAGACATGTGAAAGCCGCCAACCCGCACCGGGCCAGCGTGGTGGATTATGGCCTGATTCCCCCTTGTAGTGAGGGGAGGCCCGTGCCCAGGAGTGGGACGTCAAAAGGGCTAAATTATTTATTTATTTTATGCGTTCCCTAGATGCGAAATAGTCAAATTGTTTGTCTACAATCTTGTTCAATGGTTCAAAGAATTTCAAGAATACCTACGTAAGGGGGTAGATCAGTTTAAAATATAGTGTTAACAATACAACTACTGTTTGTATAAATACAACTTGTTGTCGCATCCAGCCAACTCTACCTATAATTATTATTTTACTAGTTTATGCCCGCGACTTCGTCCGCGTAGTATTTAATAAAAAGTATCCTATGTGTTAATCCCGGTTATAAACTATCTGTGTTCCAAATTTCATCCAAATCCGTTGAGTAGTTTTTGCGTGAAGGAGTAACAAACATACATCCATACTCACAAACTTTCGCATTTATAATATTAGTAGGGTAAATCCTACTCCCAGAACACCTAAAAACATTTTTCACTGCAATGGTGTTGTTACTCAAATCGTGAACAAAAATGTATTTTTACAATGCTTCATTGGCTAAAACCTTCGTATTGTAAGTATTTCGTTACCAGTTTTCATATTTGCCTTATGTAGGTCACCTGATTAGTGCGCTTCCTCGCTGTTGCTAGGAGAGCTATGACGTCATGCACCATGCGCTGTGACCTTTATCGCACTGCGAGGCCAGGGCTCTAGGTGATTCATAAAAAAATAAAGTTCTGCAAATGTTCCCAGCTTAGTATGGGAGTTGCGTGGGAGAAGTTCTGGAAAAGTAAGTCCCTATCCTGCATGGCGAGAGCCCGACTCATCATTTTCGCTCTACGATGCTCTACGTGGCCCTACGATGCCCAACGGTGCTCTATCTTAACAAAGCGTAGGGATTACCCTACGATGCCCTATGCTCATGTCAAATGCTATTAGGTGTTTTTGTGTAGATATGTAGATGTAGATATTATTAATATTACTTTGTCTAGTTTTGCAAGTTTTACGGACTACGAAACATGCCTGCAACCACGGAACTTATTTTTTTCACTCCGCTCTATAATACTAACAGCGCCATCTCTTGGGGGTTTTCCGTTAACACTTCAATCAGAAAACTACGACCGTGCTGCCATCGTTGTATTAACGTTACAAAGTGGAAATGAAATGGCAACGTTGCAAGTTTAGTTGTTTTTCGTGTGCCTTTATTTTCGAGAAGATCCTGATGATATGGATGACTGAAAGATGTCGCCATTAAGTGAAAATAAAGCATTCAATAGAAACGGTCACTATTCTACAGCGAAGCGAAATTTTTATATAAATAATAAATAATATAAGATCGGTTATATACATTGGATATATTATATTGCCAGCATATGTATACTTACGAAGTAAAAATATTGATTCTTTGTACTTAAGTCTCAAAAGTCTCTCAACTTTATTATAAGTAGAAAATCACGGGCAAAGTTTTATAATAAGTAGGTTGGTATATATAATACTATCTACTTACCGAATACTTATTATTTATTTCTAACTTGAAGGTTTATTTGTACAAAGACTTTTTAAAAAGGTATTTATTTTTTATCACAGTGAATCCCAGCATATATTTATTATCCATGCAATATTGCATTAGAGATATTTTCATGTATACTATTATGATTCTTGTAATGCACAAATTAAAATGAAATTTCTTATATTTACTAGCTTCTTCCCGAGACTTCGTCCACGTAGACTAATGTAAAATACTTCTGAGACATAGGATGTCCTTGATCCAGGTAAGAACTAACAAGTGTGCCATATTTCATCCAAATCCGAGCTGTTTTTGCGTGATTGAGTAACAAACATCCGAACATACAAACTTTCACTTTTATAATATTTGTGCGATTGTAATATTTATTATTCTTCATACATCCTTGGTTTTGTTTCATTACTCTTATTTATCAAGGGTATTTTTTATGGAAATCTAGAGCAGTAGGTAGGTATGTTCATTTGAAGATGGGAGGGAGTTCATTAGAATACGGATGAATTTATGAGAACGCAGTCGCAAAATTTCACAATTTCAAAGGGAAATGTTGATGTTCGGGCTAAGAGAAAACCTTTGGAGTCCATTTTCATAATACTAGCTATATTTTGACCATCAAAACGTGGCTAAAATTAGAATTTCTCTGAAAAGTTTTTGTTTCTGTCTTTTATTTAAGTAATGGAAATCGAGTTTCAGGAAACTGGGCAGAAATGGGCCGTTTATTGTCTCTAAATGTAGTAAAGGCTCTATGTTATCTTATAGAGTAAGGGGTGCCCCTCATACATTTATTATGCTTTGTAAAATTTATTAACTAAATCATTACATTTGTTGTCCACTGTAATAGTTAGAAGTTTAAAAGTACAACAAAGTTTCCAAGAGAACAAGTATTATTTCAGCTTTCTGTGCTATTTTCGTGTCGGCTATTTTGATAGTGCGAATGAGCGACGCGACGGCCGGTCTCCGATGTGTATATAGCTTTACAATACCATTGAAACTCCATTGTTATTACGATAGGTACCTTAGAAAAGGAATATCAATAGAAGTGCGTACACTTGTAATAAACAGCAGCAGTACAAAGACATATCAATTAAAACAATGTTAACCATTTTGGAATGACTTCCACACACCACGGAATCAAATATCGATTACATACACTTCATTTTGGTTATTATTATGCAAATAATGTACTAACATTACTGAAAATTATGTGCCAATTGAACTAAAAACCGGTACGCTAAGCCAGATACACGATACTTTATGCATCTCGTTCATACTAACGCAAATTCAGCCTTTATAACTATTGCTTCCAATTTGTTTAAAGGCAAAAAAATTGTATGTGATAATCACCTTATGCAAAGCTTCAAGGGCAGGGATATGTAATAGATATAGAAGATTTGGCTATATATTATGTAGAGCTAGGATGTAGAGTATCTTTGAGTATCAGTCGGCTCTGACGTTGTCTTGTACATACTACATACTAACCTGTAGGTACATCCTTTAGAAGAGGCATTTCTTTATTATGACTACAACAAAGTGGTTTTTATCATTAGTAGGATTATTTACTTCGCTACACTTAAGAAGAAAGTGGAAAAGGAACGGTAAGAAACACAATAGGAGTAGTTATCTGAAGTATAAGTCGAAAATGGTTTGAAAAATGACAATAATTTTCAGATGTAGATAACCAGTCGTGTCCGTCTGAAGAATTATCCATAAAGTCGTTATAGGTATACATATGTTTTACCTTCCTATGTATTCCTATAACGACTTCCTATGTATACATAGGAAGGTAAAACATATGTATGTAGTAAATATATAGGTGCGTTAGGTAACCTACCTATATATTTACTTTAAAGTAATATATATTTTGTTTTACTTCCTTCAAAAAAATCGTGCATACTCATGTACATGTACTACAGTGCATATTCCATAAATAATATAATCTATTATTACAGTGCAAAATTTTCTCACTCACCCATACAATCTCTATTACTAAATATAAAGTCTTAGGTATGAATTTTAAACTGTCCAGTTCTAAAGTAACATAGAGTGAGTTTTTGGAAATTCAAACCCTTAAATATATCAACACTCCCAAGGAAAGAACAATTTGTATGGTGTTATGCGCGCACGACATTGTCATCATTTCCATCATCATAATGTAGTTCTGTAGAAGTTGACGACCGCTGTTCACCTGACGTCACTAGAGCTGCCCACATTCGTGACGTCATAGCCTTCCCACGGCAGTTTTCTGTGCACTTCAAATGCCCCTGACATTCCATCGAATATTTCGACTTTTTTGTTCTCTGTACTTCTGTGTATTTGTCTTTACCTCCCCGAAGGGGTAGGTAGAAACGAATTTTTGGTGTAATCATCTCAATGAACCTATAGGGGTTATTATATTGGGCATATTTCCCCTCAATGCAAGATTTCCTTTTTTTTTATTTCACCATTATCCAAAAATATAATCCAAAAATCCCAGAGGCGTGTGCTGTGATTTGAATGTGCGCACCGTGTGTTCGAAAGCATACTTTCGACCACTGAGCTATCACTCGCTCCTACTAATATTAATTCTTTGAGCGCGAAATTACACAGCGTTTCTTGCAGTGCGCCGGAATACTTCATAGGCGTGGCTATGGTCTGCACGGGATAATATTATTTAAATATACCACACAGAACGGTTGAAATCCTACTGGCGCAATCACTTTGCATCGATTATTTATTTGTTAGCGTACGGTTTCTGCAAACGGATGTTACGTCAACCATAAATAAGTACGTGAGTAAAGTATAGCTTATACTGAATGCCAGTCCAGATGAAGTGTTTCCAGGTATTCTCAATTTCATAATAAACTTCAGGGTTGCTCATAGAGCTGCTTTGCAATTTAAGTTCTGATTTGGGTTTTGTGACGTGGAGCAAATTAAGCAACTATTTTCAAATAGTTTAGCTTAGTAAGCATTTCGACAGAGATTTCCGACAAAGAACCAAAATTATCGACATAGCTCAAAGAATTAGCAAGCTGAAATGGCAGTGGGCTGGCCATATCTCGCGAAGAACCGACAACCGTTGGGGTAAACGTGTTCTTGAGTGGAGACCTCGACTCGGCAAGCGTAGTGTAGGACGCCCTCCGACCAGGTGGGATGACGATCTGCGATAGACTGGAGGCAGATGCTGGATGCGGCAAGCTGAAGACAGGGCGCTATGGCGCTCATTAGGGGAAGCCTATGTCCAGCAGTGGACAAATATAGGCTGATGATTGATTGATTGATTGAGTAAGCATTTAGAATATTTTTATTCCGACGACCTCTATTCCATTCCGAAATTTCTGACGGAGACTTTTACCCCTTTATTAATAAACGTGGATTAGCGGTTGTGTAGTTACACCACACTTTATCTTCTTCTCTCAAATGTCAAATTACTGATGACAGAAAAAGATAGTTTGGTGTGTAACTATTCGCCCGCTAATCCAGGGGGTAAGTGTAGGTACGGCACGTAAAATGTATGGAAAAGTTATGCTCGTCTTTGTGGTACAAATAGAGCATTAATTTTCATGAAATTCTCAATAAAGACATTCTATACTCAAATCCATTACATGCAAAGCACTGAAATACCATTGCTTCCTTCTCTTTATCTATATTTCGTAGTAGGCACTCAGAGAGCCCTCCAGATCTATACAGACCCGTAAAAGGAACGCTAGGATCATTCTAAACATTCACTCCAGTATGTATTTAACTGAAAGCTTGGCCTCGATAAAAGAATCCAATGTTAAGCAAAAATACTTAATTAAACAAAATTTGGCTCAGAGTGGCTTTATTTAAAGCCTCGAATTGTGGGTTTAGCGGTTCGCAATCCAGAGTATCGTGTTACGACTGGAACGTTAGTTATAACGAAGTTTAAATTAAAACAGTTTAGTTACACAAAGTGAGTTTGCACAAAGTTATGTCACTTATGAAAGTGGCCAACCAAACGGGGTTGTAAGTTAAGTTTGCATAAGTATTTTTATCAATTTAATAGGTGTCACAAAGTAAAAGTAAAATTGTTGTCGATATCGGGAGCCGAGAACGATACTAAAATGTACAAGCATTTGTTTTATTTTATTATAACTTTATTATATTATTAATTTTATTTATTTAACAAGAAATAAGAAACAAGAGATGTCGCGTGCACCATTAATAACAAAATAACTTTAAAACAAGGTTAAATAATATCTGATAAATTGCATTATAAGCTTTAAAAATCAATGCTCTCACCGTATAAAAGGTGGAATGTAGTAATTTTATCGCCTATCGGTCGGCAATAAAGCCTCTGCGCAGTAGGTACACACCCATTGAAAGCCTATCGACGCAAATGACGGGATTTATGACCTTCTTAAATACACATAAAAGGCCGCGACTTTTACAAAGATATCTTCATTTACGAGAATTCCTATAAAGTTGCTGTATCGCCACTTAACATCGGCACGGGGCCCATAAACGAAGTCATTTACGAACTCGATTCTACTTGAAACGTGTACCAGGAGAGGCAGTACCCTTCTACATCGAAACGCGTAACACTATCCTTATCATTTACGTGGAAGGCGTAAGGGATGGGCGCTTCAGAAAGAGTTTTCTTTTTGCATTAAGTACATAGATTCACTTGCTCGGCCTTCGAGAATTATTTAATGTCAACGGTTATCACCGGCACGCTAACGGATTGTTAGAGCAGGATTCGGCAATCGGTTATAGCTCTAACGGCCAGTCCATTTTTTGGCGAACTCGGCTCTAAGAAGATCTTAGGATCTCCAAATGATTTCGAGTCGAAATTAGAATTATAATGAGTCCATTCTTTCAGTAATCTAAATACAATCTTACATTTAAAAAACGCAAACCTAGTCAACACTACAATATCAAGGCAGGACAGTAGTCTGTGACGTCATGTTTGTTTTTTCTTCAGAGCTATAGAATGGTGACAATAGCTGTTTACGTCAACGTCGGTCGAGCCAGCACCGGCCACTCGGACTGGCTGGACTGCCCATTGTATGTCGCTATTTATTTGTAATAAATAGCCGTGTTTACACAGGCATTGACATCTCAAGGTTTGAAAATAGAATGATTAATTTTAAATATTCTTGTTCTGTTTTCTTTATTAATTAATTAATTTTAGACGTCACTTAAATTGCGCTTATTCTAGTGGTTGGTACATAAACTAAACTAAATTCTCTTGGGCGTGATATCATCATCATTAGTTTAGTCGAAATTTGCAGCCCATCGTATTACCATCATTATCTACTTCTCTAGCACTAATGCTAGCTCAGCTATTTTTTTTACACATTTTCGTTAGTTTAAGTTATTCATAAAGTTCTATTTTGTTATGTACCTAAGCAAGCACAAACATTAAACTGCGATAGTCAGTTAATAACGGCCTCATTCTTTGCTTTGTAGTAGCTATTTTTGATTTCAGGTTAATTCTTGCAATAACGGTATCGGGTTACATAAAATAGAATTAAATATGTTAGTACATTTCGGCTTATATTTTTTAAAATTGTATCCTTTAAATAGGAAAATAACACTATTCGGAAGTACTCAAAAGAACTTTATTAATCTTAAAGTAATCAATATTGTATTGTATTTAAAAAAAGTTGTAACGTAAATATATTATGTCTTCTGATATCGACTACATACCAACGAATACTTAACGTCATAATATAATAGGACGTAATTGCTTGCTTTATGTTCTCCCATGATTACGACAAACATATTGTATTACAAGAATGTGATATTTAGGCAAAGTGATGTCAATGTTATTCTGTTGTCGTCAAATCACAATATAACGAAATTGGACCAAAATACAAAGATAGGTACTCGCTATGCCGACATACTATATAGAATATTTTAGCTACTACTGTTTTCGAACCTATAAACATCAAAACTATTTTTTTTTTAATTTGAGCATGCGGTTTTGGCAATTTTTTTGTTATTTTACAATTTAATTCACTGATAGTCATCGTAAGACTCTTATATACTTATGCATTTAAAGTCGATGAATATTTTATCATTAAACTTTCATTCCTAATAGTAGGTGTGTAAAATCTAAAACCTAATAGCATATATAAGCTCAAAACACGCGCACGACTCAGTAGGAATCAGGATTAGTTGAAAGTCGTTTGCAACAGTGACTACGGTCCTCAAACTTTGATTAAATCCGTAATCGAACCCCGCTCTAAGCTTGATCTCTAGCTATGCGATGAGCATTTATAAAAAATGTAGAGTTTTAGATGATCTATGTATAACATAAAAATAATGGTATGTAGAGTAGATGGAGCATACTCTGAAAGTATGTGGAAGTACGGCATAGCTGTCACAAATTTTCTGAAAACTTAGCAATGGCGGCATTTATTGATGACAAATGATTACCGCCATGCGAATAAAATTGTTTACAGATAACGGACGCACATGGCGCCATTGGTTGGTCAAAAATTTACGAGGCATCCGACTTGCTTCGAACTGGAGCTTACATCGAATGTTATTTCGGTGTTGGTGTCAAAACGACACTGCTCTAAAAATGTCTGTACAGAAGCAAGCGATGGGGGGCGGGCGGAGACTTGGGCGGGGTGCGCGGGGCGGCGGCGCCTACGCACTGCCCGCCGCACCTTGCCGCCCGCCTCACGCCAGTCAGCAGCTGTGACTCGTGTTGGCTGAACCATCTATAGGGCCACCTTCTTTTTCTTTGCCGTAGGTGAGTTTAAGTGAAAGTTATTTATTTTACTAACATTTTAAAGGATATCGGCGTTAAAGTGCATCGTACAGTGAAGTGATAACGTCAATGTCGCGGTAATATGGACCCTGTAATGCACCGTTTGCGCGGTTCAGTGTGTGCAAGCTTTTTGTGCAATGGAGATATGTTTCGCGCAGTGACGACATTCTAGGGTTGCGGATGACCTCATTGTGAACTAGCCTCTTTGATACATAATGTTTTCTTTTATAATATTGCTGCGATGGATATTAAATGATAGCCGTTGTTATCAAGTACCTACTTATTTTACAAGCCTAACAAATTTCTACACAATCAGTACATATAAAATTGAATTTGTGGTCTTAAGCGTAATAAATATTTAATATGCCTTAAGATAATCTAAATTGTTTGGGTTATTGGCCAGATAAGTAATATTTTCAAAAAATAAATTTAGTTTAACATAATGAAATTAATTTGAGTTTAGTTAGTTGCATTTTATATTTTTAAAGTATATCATCCTTCCGCTTGTCCACCTTGCATAGTGTACGAAACCCGAGTAAGCGCAGCCAGTCGCTCGTGCCACCAAATTAGGATACGCAGTGAACGAGCGAACCTATTTCAGTCGCGCGCGCACCTCCCGAACCCCGCCGAAGATCCCCGAGCTCACCCGAAACTAATTGTGGAATTTACATTACGTTGGCAACGGTTTATTACACAGATTCTTTTAGCGATGTTCCCCGTAACAATTTCCCTGACCTAATTTTAGGTTTTTAACTTTTTTTACGACAGGACTTGTACTTTATTGAATCCGTTTTGCATAACGTAATTAGGAAGTGACGGTATGTTATATTTAGCGTTTGTTTAAGATCGTGTCTCTGAAATGGAGGAAAGATAACCGGGGGCGTCCGGGGGTCGCGTATCAAGTGTCAGATTCACACACCGACTTCTATTTGGCGACTAGCCAAAGCGTTTCAAATAACGAAGGAACGTGTTCTTTCTGAGCTTAGCCAAATACGCAATATTTACTGGTATATCGTTGCATAATTAACTTGTGAATATCTATCATTGGTGCAGCCTTGACATTTGATGACAATGTTTTGGAGACATTGAATTTATAGGGGGCATGACAGACAGATAGTTAATTGATAATTATTAATGATTGGCAGTACACATTAGGCATTTCTTGTAATAATACGAATACATCATGGTCCCCTCGCGTAGGGTTTTCATCATATTTTTGGATAGGTAGGTATTTTTTTAAAGATATTTCCGTAAGATATTGTGTATTTTCAAAACTTTATGTAGACAATTCGTTTCCGAAAAACAACTTACTTAAATTATTTTAAACTTAACGTAAATTATTTGAAAAATAATGAAATAAATTTAGTGGATTGAAGTTTTTTTTTTATTTGCAGGACATCTAACCCAACACATACAAAATGGCGGATGATGATGTAAGGTATGTTATAGAGTCGGCCAGACAAATGGGAGACAATTGATTAATGGAATTCCTGGTATTAAAGACTAATCTATAATTTTAAGATTTAGTGAAAGAAGAAGTATCTTTTCTGTATTAACACTATCAAGGGAAACTTCATACCATCTTTTTAAAAATAAAACCCTACTTTTATATTTATTTAAAAATCTAACACAATATGTGTATTTCTTTTTCTGTTTCATTATTACTTTTCCTGTGGCCTGCCAATGTTCTTCACCTGGATCCCCTCGACGCGGTGCTCCTGGGTTCATCATTACAGTACCGAATGCCATGTCTCCTCGAGACTCAGGTAACTATTGTGCTTGTTTAACAGAATGCATTTACACACTCACAGCTACCATCGGCCGGCAGTGATAAACTTCGAAAGTGACAAAAAATATTAATATTTAATTCATACGTACCTCATCATCTGCGATTTAAGAATATTTTTTTTTTGGGAAAAAGTTGGAGCTTGACGAAGTTTTCATTGCCGGGCGGCGATACATAGTACAACACAAAAATACATTATCAATGTATTGATATCATTTTGCTGTATTAAGAAATAAGAAAAAAATATGAGGTTCGTTCTTCAATTTTATGTACATAACGCGGACTTGGCTACGTACAATATGTACCTAATTCGACACGAATAAATGAAACAACAATATACCATCCTGTTCTGCGATTGTTAATTAAATTGTTCTTAATTACATTTTTTTATATATATATTACCTTTCTATAGGAATATTAAGAAAACAGGTTCAGACACAAAATATAGGAATAAAACAAAATATCATACTAATATTATAAAGAGGAAAACTTTGTTTGATTGTAATGAATAGGCTCCGAAACTACTGAACCGATTTGAAAAATTATTTCACTGGGAAGCTACACTATCCCCGGGTGACATAGGCTATAATATATTTAAAAAAAAATTAGGGATCCTTACTAAAACTCGAATAATGTACCCGTGCGAAGCCGGGGCGGGCCGCTAGTTACTAATAACCGTCCCTACCTCACAACAATGTTTCTCTTATTATTCTATTTTTTACAGCTGTTTATTTTAATCAATACAAATAGATTTTAGAAGCGTTGTAAGTCAGCAGTAATTACAAATACCTACATGTTTTAACTACACTCAACGAAAATAATACACTGTGACTAATGATAATTATAATAATAATTACCAAAAAATAATCTTAACTCAAATATTAATTTAATTAAAAATAATCGCATTAATTTAATGATTAAGAGCAAAACCTTGCACAATTTATTTTATTTTACACAAATGTAACGAATGGCTTTTATAAATAATAAAAATGCACATAATGTATAATAATATACGCACCGCGCAGCCGCAATGGTTAAACAAAGATAGCAAAATAATTTTAAATATGTATCAATAATACTAAATTAGCTTATAAAATATAGATTCTAACTTTATTCTTTCAAAGAAAATATGTCAATAAAAATATATGTTCCTAACTATATTACTAAGAGGTTATAATTAAACAAGCTTAGGCAGCTATAGTAATAGTTAATATAATAGATAAATTAGCATAATCTCACTGAACTCATACCAACTGCACACTGATATTACTTGCACTATAATATATAACAAAAGTTTTTTTACGATACACTGCAGACTAAAACATCATAACAAAATGTTTCAAAGTAATTTTGTTATTAAAGTAAATTTTCTTTAATACTCAATTATTATTTTTCCGTGAGCTTGCAGTGTGTCGTGAATAAAATGAAAAAAATACCAACACAAATATTTTAAATATATTTTAATCAGATCTTAATTCTTATAAATTATTAAATAAAATTGACGACCGCTTGGCGCAGTGGTACGCCGCTCGGCTCACTGCACATGGTGGTTGCGGGCCCGATTCCCGCCGGGGCAAATTTCGGAAATGGCCTTTTCGTAATTTGCCCAGGTCTGGGTGTTACTGGGATCGCCCCCAATCCATTGTACGATACCCATAGTACAAGCGTTGCTTAGTTTGGGACCATACAATTGATGTCAATCTGGCGAAAATAAAAATAAATAAAATAAATAATAATTATAATAATTATAATAATTGTTTGTGTTGGTATTTTTTTTTTGCAATTAATTTATCTCCATTACTAATAAATGTCCTTTTCTTTTACAGAAAAAGCGTCTCGAGGAGGTAAAGTAATGGCAGCTCAGCAATCACTTGGTCAAGTTACATTATTATATTACAGACTTACAAATCTCTCTACATAATATACAAATAATTTTCCCAATTACACTAATTGCCACATACCTCATACTGCAGGACCAGCAAAGTAGAAAATATCATAAACAACGTATGTAGGCACACACGGACAGACATATAAGGACTGATACATCGTTACACATATATACTACATATACACATAGAACAATATCATATACCTACCTTAATAGATATAATACATAATCACCTAGGAAAATATATACTAACCTATATATAGGTACCGTATTTTAGTTATACAGAATCGATATTCAAATGACACAAAATATATACGTACACTTTTATATTACAAATTATTTTATAATTGACATCGAAATACCTACATAATACATAACACTTCATTCACGTGAGTGCGGAGCGGATTACCATGTGGTTGACTGTCTCCAGGCGAAGAAGGCCAAACAGGCCGAGATCGACCGCAAGCGTGCTGAGGTGCGCAAGCGTATGGAGGAAGCCTCCAAGGCCAAGAAGGCAAAGAAGGGTTTCATGACACCCGAGAGGAAGAAGAAGCTTAGGGTGAGTAGCGTAAATTCTAAACTTTATTGCTTTGTACTTTATTATTTAAATAGATATAAAATTTAAGACATCCATGTCACAAACAAATGTCACTTAGGAATATCTAGTCTTATTGATATCATTTAAATATATATATCATAAATTATATTAAAAGCATAAAGGTTTTGATGATATTCTCAAGACACGTTTTGAAATATATTTTTTGTCATCAAAAGCTCTGATCATGTTAGGATCTGAGTTTATGCGTTCCGTCTAAGTTGTATTTTCATCTAAGGATTGTAGGTACCTAATAAAATCTTGGAGATGTAACTAATACGTTCGGACATATTGAAATAGTTGCTGCTGCGTAAGAAAGCCGCCGAGGAACTGAAGAAGGAGCAGGAACGCAAAGCCGCCGAGAGGAGGCGCATCATCGAGGAGAGGTGCGGCAAACCCAAGAACGTTGAAGATGCAAACGAAGGTAAACACACAGCTTCCACCAGCCATCTAATACATATGAACATACAATAATAATGTACCAATATGCCTAGTGATAAGCTATATCATACACTTCACAACACGGCCATCAATCCATGTCCTGTGAAATGCGATACATCTGATTATTTGTAAATGTATTATGTCGTATTATAGATACAGTTAAGAGGGTTTGCAAAGACTACCACGACCGCATCGCTAGCCTCGAAGACGAAAAGTTTGATCTGGAATACATCGTTAAAAGAAAAGATATGGAGGTAGCGCCCTGAGCTACGACATAGTAGCTCCATTTTGACACTCACAAAACTTACAACTTTACCTTTCATGATATTAAAATATTTAACGTTACTTGTGACTGTCAACTGCCGTGTTGTCTTTACTTCGTCCGCTGGTTTAACAAGTATCTTAATGGTGTGTCAGGCCGCTGGTGTCTCTGGCCTACTTGTCTATCTAATGCGTTTCTCTTCCTCTAAGCTCCATGTGAATTCGTATTTATTTTGCGTTCACTTACTATCTTCTAAATTTCCGTTATCATAAGTTTCTTCCTCAAACTCACACTGGCTAACTGTCGTCGCTGGAGCGGTGACACCGCCGCCGCCGCCGTAGGCCCGTCCCTCGTAGCCCGCGAGTAACGCTTGTTGATGTTGTAGCGGCTCTCACGAGCATCATTACCGGTTACCATCAGCGTATCACCAAGCTCGAAGAAGAGAAGTACGATCACGAGATGGAGGTGACCCGCAGACAGTTCGAGGTCTGGCCCTGTTTTGGTGCATCGCAATTACGCTCTCGTTTGAGTAGTTCATGCCGACAATGTGACTAGTATAAAATATGGTTTTGTTTTCGCAGCAAATTCATAATTGTCGATTTACGGAGCTGAAAATAAATTATACTTTCAACCTTAACCGTGTGGATAACAAGTAAATTTTTATACGCTGTAATAACAACGACCCGTTGTAGCGAGTCCGAAGCTGCAATAGTTACTGTAGATACTGTCACCGGTGTTCCAGTCAATAACCACATTGATTATCTGCAGTAATTGTCCATTTGATACCCACCTGAGTAATGATCATGTAGCTTCGCTTCCGCTTTGATTCCGCCGGTCGAGGTCCGCGCGTACCACTACACAACAACACCACAGACCCGTGAGACAGCCATCGACGCGCCGAAATGATTCATACCCTTAAAATGTGATTGTTTTTCTTTAGCGGAACTGCAGACGATATGTCAAATGTACTGGCACAGAATATACAACCTTGAGGGGGATAAATATGAACTAGAACGAGCGATCGAAATTAGGAAAATGGAGGTAAACCACATAATTAGGATTGGGAATGCATATGACATGATATGAGTTGATTCTGATTTAGTTGTTACGACATATTGACATGATAGTTGTACGGCTCACCGCACACATGCACACGTCGCTCCACGTCCACAGACGCAGGGTACTCACAGCGATGCCGATGCTCATTCTGCTGGCTCAATAATATGTCTTTCCTTTTTCTATAGCAATGCTCAAGAGAATAATACAGGAGTATTATGACCGCATGTATGTGTGTGAGGGCCAGAAGTGGGATTTGGAACATGAAGTCAGGAAAAGAGATTTTGAGGTATTGACCAATACATTACAGCCATTGTGAATACCACCAGTCATCGATTCTGTAACAAACGTGCGCGTGTGAAAGTTCATGTTTATACATTGATAACGCTTTGTCAGTTTTCGGTTGTTTGTTGTTGAATTGTAAATAACGGTGGCAGGTCGGTTCGTTAGTGTTGTATTTGTAGAGCGGGTGTGTGCATTGCGTAGAGGCGGCGGCGCGGGCGCGGCCCGGCCCGCCACGGCAGGCGTGCGGTGCAAAATCGATCTCCGCCAGCGCCGGCGCGGCGCGTCATCCGACATGGAGCTTACACCATTAACTACACTAACTTCAGTAACCACCGGTTAACTGCAACCACACTGCACTCACTCTCACCGGCGCGGGTCGCCGCGGCAGCCCGCTGCATGCCCGCGTAACTGTCTCATAGTAACGCATCATCGCGTCGCCACCGCGGCCACGTCACGTCTCCCGGCAGACATTACCCGATCAAATCATTCACGCGTCGCCTCGATGACCTCTTCATGTGGTAACGTGCTCACATCCATCCGTACAGTCGGCAGTTGGTCACCATCCGCTATCAACTATAGCTTCTTGCCTGTTGCATGTCTCATAATTGTGTAACCACCATCAGTCCTTATTAAATCATTCCTAAAATAGTATGGCACTTTAATATATCTTAATAGTGTGTCGATGTAATCAGACATAATTCGCTGCATCCGCCAGTGTGACGCTTCATGTGTGGTGGCGAGCTTAGTGGCCCTTACTGAATTTTCTCTTTTTTATAAATATAACATCTAGTTACCGTTGAAGTAATTGGAACGCTGGACTGGTTCCTTTATTGGCACACGCAAATGCATCGTGTAAGTGAAACTTCTTGTTCCAAATCTCCAACTTTTCACGTATGTTACAATCCGCGCGACATGTTTGCGTGTTCGGTTGCTGATACCCCACAACCTTTTGCAATACCTGTATACACGAGTGTTTAAACCGAAAGTGCCATGCTCTGGTCGAGTTCCCGCCCCTCCTCCGGCGGCCGGGCGCGCTCGCCGCCCGGCGCGCGACTGCATCACAATCCGGGACACGGAGTATTATATACTATGCTCACTTGCGAGTCCAAGACACACAACACATTTGTATCTATACACACGCCCACATATGCAAGTCTGGATCGATTTTGCACCGTCCCTCCATGACACACATATTTTTACAACGTGGTACTCATCCATTGGTCGTCGTCGATGTAAAGAATTGATTCTATCGAGACGTGCAGTCATGTATTCACTCTGTAAAGATTCATAGCATATCGATGTAGCGCTCAATATGTTACAACTTCGATAACTGGACTTCACTTAACTGTAATTAATTATCTGAGACAAGTTTCGATCGCATTCGAAGGAGTACAATATTGATGGCGCTCGCTCGTGTTTTGTTGCACCTGTAAAATATTCTGCACATACATAAATGTATTTTTGTGAATATACTTAGATTATTGAGGCACAGGAGCTGCAGACGACCAGCTACCAATCACGAGGCACGATAAGTAGATTGCACGAACATGACCAGATATTGTCCGTCCATTAGTACGAAGAACAATGTAAAGCATAGGATAAAGAGCACAGGTTTAAGTTATTCGGCCACAATCATAATTGGGAGCAAGCTATCAGTGTTCCCACAGACCACAGATATAAAGAAACAGACGACAGCTCGCAAATAACACTGCCTAATATTTGCTCAGCTCTATATATCTTTTTCTGTGCTTCTCTTGTATTAATGTTTCGAACTTTTTTTTCTTTTAATGACATTGTGCATTGTTCGTTGTGTTGTTATTTTTTTTCTATTTGTAGATTGAGCTTTTAATATGACACACTGGTTTACGCATGGGCTTCGGCCGTGAACTGATGAAAGCATTTCACAAGATTGGTACCTTGGTAAAAACATAAGTACTATTATCACTTATTTATTACTTTTAATACTTAATTATTTTTGAATGCAAACTTGTGGGATGTTTAAGGCATCAACATCATCAAGGTATTTATGTACACAAGTATATTTTGTCATCTTATCTGGCCATTCATATTCCTGAGATTGGTAGGAACATTCAATTAGATTATCCTGCTTTGATATTTCACGTATTCAAAAGTATTTTTTTTATTTCTAGGTATATGGATGGTATTTTGTGGTATAATAATATTGTATTGTCTATTCATTTATATACTGCATTTTTATATTACATGTTGCATTAGTTTTTTTTAACTGAATTCCATATAATAGCGCTACCTATTTCTTCTATTATAAAATAATTATATATTAATAGAGTACACTTTTGGTAGTTTACTGACTTTCCCTATTGTTTTTGCTAATATTCGTATGATTTTATATTTGAATAGAATACTAAAACACCTTTTATTTTGACAGATCTCCGACCTGAACTCTCAAGTCAATGACCTCAGAGGCAAATTGTAAGTATCCTTGATATTGTGATATTTCATTCTAATGTTCAGGAAATTCATTGTCATGTTGGTAGCTTACCTATAGTAACTTACGCATGGGACAAAGAACTCTTTTTAAAAGAAAATAGCGTTGGTTTTAAAGACAAGATGTGTCCCTGTATACAGTTATACCGTGGTTATGAGATCAAACCATAGAGATAACAAGCAGCTAGAATTCTAGGAGTCCATGTAATATTGTGCATATACATGATTATGAGAAAATATGTTCACAAAAAAAAACACGCTGTCTATCTTTTATTTCCACTAAAAATATTATTTGTTAAAAATACTTAGTAGTTAGAGTGCGGTAGTGATGATATAATTTATATGAGTATGTTCTTCAATGCTGTCGAACATAGTCTGAAGTGAATTAAATTAAATTTGAATTGAAGACCGATTGGAGGTCGGTGGACTTATAATTTTTTTATTAGGCTGTAAATGATGGCAGGCAAGCAAGTAGAGCGTCGTGTCTTTTAATAGAGTTGGGTGGAAGTAGAGTTTGAAGTTTCCACATATCAGTGATTCCTATAGTTGCACTTAAATGTAACTTTTTTGCGACGTCCGCTTGGCGTAGTAGTTCGAACGTAGAATACCGGGCTCTCTGCACCAGGTGTTAGCGGGTTTGATTTCAAATCGGGGCAAATTTCTGGCATAGCCTTTCGTAACTTACCTTGGTCTGGGTGCTTAATTTGGGACCATACAGTTGGTGTGTTAGTCTGACGATATTTATTATTTTATTGACTCTACACGTATGTGTATCTATGGATCATATTCCGCGGTTGCTAGGAGTCGTGACAAGGACACTGCGCCGCTCTCCACACCCTTTGTTAGGGCACGCCGTACCGAGTTGTTAAATAATGTACACCAATACTAACTATATCGTGCTGTTGGTACTAATGTACCAACAGCACGATACAAAACACTGTGTATTTTCTGAAATGGTAAATTGTTACATCTCCATATCGTTAAAATAATTGGATTGGATGAAAATAGTTTCGTTATTGAGGTGTACGCAGAGAAACTCTTTTGTGAGATTTTTTTATCGGGATGTAATTTTTTTTTTATATTTCCTCCGATTTGTAGAGCTCAGCATCACTTAGCAATGTTTAGGGATGTATGATATATGTATTTCTTGTCTTAATTAAAAGTTAGCTAATATCTAAAATTAATTAGTACCAATATTATTATAAATTCTATGGGTGGTACGGTCGGTTGCACATCTCAGAGAACATTACCAGCATAAGCTGAGCTGCCTTTATCACGAGTGTCAATAATTAAGTGTTTCCTGAGAGGTTCAGGTTACCTAGGTAGATCCCATTCAGCGATATACAAGAAGGTATATTCGCATCTCTATTGAAGTCGTTCCTATTATATTTCAATTAGTTAATAAGCCATCCTTCCAACACAGCGTCAAACCCACACTAAAGAAGGTGTCCAAATACGAGAACAAATTCGCCAAGCTCCAAAAGAAGGCCGCCGAATTCAACTTCCGTAACCAGTTGAAGGTAGTCAAAAAGAAGGAGTTCACCCTTGAAGAGGAAGACAAAGAGGTCAGTAGAGTCATTTACATTAATAAATTGGAAACATCTTAACGATATCTCCGAGGATTTTTCTGGTTCATGGACTTGTCTGGTTCATGGCCTTGTCTGATTCATGGACTTGTTTCGTTCATGGACATGTCTGGTTCATGGACTTATCTGATTCATGGACTTGTCGGGTTCATGGACTTGTTTCGTTCATGGACTTGTCTGGTTCATGGCCTTGTCTGATTCATGGACTTGTCGGGTTCATGGACTTGTTTCGTTCATGGACTTGTCTGGTTTGTGGACTTATCTGATTCATGGACTTTTCTGATTCATGGACTTATCTGATTCATGGACTTATCTGATTCATGGACTTGTCTCATTGAATTATAATATTCCGTTATAGTGTCTACACATCAAAATGGTTAAATATTTTTAGTTTAGCATTACGATACCACCAGAACACACCACACACTCAAGTCACATGTGACTTATCAGCATTTGGTACTTTTTAAGTGTGACTATTGATAATTGTGAACCTCCACAATTATCAATGACTAATTGGCAATAACAATATTTTTTGTTTAATTAATTAATTGGTCACAATTGTATTTTCTTCCAACAAAATCTATCAACTTTATAACATTTTCACAAACCTTTAACTTTTCTGCTTATCTAAATCTTTAACTGGTGGGTTCTAGTTTTAGTCGTAAAATATTCAGTTTAACTGTTTATAGAAAGCAGTTATCTATTCACAAACAATTACCACTTACCCAATCGTGTTCAACAGGCTAAGAAAGCGGAGAAAGCTGACTGGGCTATCGGAAAGAAGTAGACGATAACTAACATCTAATATCTTACTATCATTTTCCACTGTCGAACAAAGGATGACTTATTATTAATTACCTTTTAATTTAATTAAAATAAATGTTTCTTTTCTACGATAAGTCTTTTGAGTTCCGTTCGCAATCCAAATTTGACATGAGGTGAGGAACATTTTTGGATGCGGTACTTTGCTTCATACTCAGTTGTGAATTTGTTGACGTGTCAATAACATTTTTATCCCCAGACCAAAGGCTTACGCTGCGAGTTACAAGCGAGTTCGTCATTATTCAGGCCTTTCCTCTAAAGCTTCGCTAATCCTTTTAAATATTACAGGAACTCAAATTATTTTTATCTACTAGTAACTAACATGTTATAAATCTGCGTTAAGGTTTTACTAAATTATTTTTAAAAATGTGTATAAGATCTTCAAATATAGAATCATTTAGGATACACTCCACTCATAAACACATGTACATACAATAGTTGTAACTCGCGGAGGTATATTTTCAGTCAGCGCTCTACCGAAAGTTGTATGGAAATTTATATATACCTGTTCCCTTATCGTTGTACATATGGGTTTTGAATATCCCTATTGTATATTTAGTTTACTTTGTACCTTTCCAGTATTATTAAAATAGGAATTATTGGTGTTACAATGTCATGACGATGTTTCGCAGGGTGGCGCCGCGACCAAGGTAAATCAAATGTAGAGCGGCGGCGACACGGGTTTTAAATTAGACATTGCTCACACACGCGGCATGTTACTTTTAGCACAGCTGGACCGTTAGAGTGGCTGCAAATACCTAGTTTATTTTTTTCGCTCTAGTCTGAAGATCTTTGCCAATTCTAGACTCGATGATTGGCATTAATCCATTTTGATTCCCTATACCGCCGTGTATAAGAGCGTATTCAGTTCACTCTTCCGTCATTTTCCCTTCATATTACGCTATGTCAGGAAGATATTTTGTAATGATAAAAGCTGTAATTACACTGCATTGTGAGCCCTTAGCAGATTTATTGTGTAAAGTTGCTTTGTGTGATACGAACATACGCGTCACACGACATACCACACGTCATATACACTTGTAATATAAATACGTTATATTTTAGGTTGCTACACATATGCTTCGGTTTCTGATAGAAAACGGTTTTCCTAGACGTGTTCAGGTCTTGAAAGCTTCGAAGTGTGTGCTTTAGACAAATACTTCATACGATTTAAGGTTCCGATGTTTGTTATAGCGTTACATACGTCAAATGACAACAGTTTTTTTTTCTATTTATTGGGGTAATACAAACAGTATCACAATAGGGTGCTTAATATGTAATATTAATCTTAACTAACAGTGCTAATTGTGATACCAGCACCGTAACCAGATAACATTTTTTTGAAAAAAATATTCCGCTAAAAAATAACTTTCCTTAGTTATAAAATTACTTTGTCACTTGACGTATGGTGCGGTTGTTCTGCTATAAATGAAACATCAAAAATATCAATGTTGGAAGGCAATGGTGAAATATTAAAAATAAATACTACAATTACTTGTTTTAAATGCTTGATTCGGTTGTTGTTGTACTTTGAGGAAATCCACGGTTGATTGATTTGGGAGAAGGACCCACCACTCACCCTCCACTAGTCAACCTCGAAAATGATCATCCGAAAGTTGATCTATAATAGAAGAGACGAACAAAACCTGACTCCGTGAGTCAAGAGTCCGTCTATCAAGAGTGTCAGGGACCCTAATAAAATATTAATTTTTTTAGGGAACAAAGCGATTTCCCTTTATAATTCGACGTATTTCGCCTCTATACGAGACATCCCAAAGATAGTCAGGAATATTAGGGTCCCTGACAGAGACTTGGCTAACGAAGTTAAATCTTGGTGGCCTTTTCCATTATCTTATTTGTTATATAATTTAGGAGGTTGACAAGCCGAGGGCTCTTGCTTTAAATACGAAAGTATTTGTGGTCATTCGTCTGTTCCTATTCCTTGCACCATTTACTTCCATGAGCACTACCAGATCGCATTTGTATATACGTTTATTACAAACGCTTCGCCATCCCTCGAGTGGTTTACTTCGTTTCAAATTATAGCCTGGAAACTTTAGTAAGTCACTGATGGAGCCTGTTACTTAGGCATAACGATCTCTTTTGATTCCACAGAAAAAGCCAGACTGGTCGAAAGGCAAGCCGGGAGACCAGAAGGTAAAAGAGGAGGAAGTCGAGGCATGAAATTAATACCCCCACCTGTAAGACCAATTAATGTATGCCAGCTGACAATTGTTATTAACTATCAGTTCAATGTGATATACCTACGTGGTGACTGTCCTATAGGTACCAACAATCTCTACCATACATTGTGTTGTCGATGACGGCAACCACGTACCGTTTCGAACATGTCAAAGTAATTTTTATAAATTATTTATTTATTAAATAATGTTTTTTTGTAAGATACGTTTAATAAATTAATTTTCTGTACTGTATTACATGTTGCGGATGTCATTTGTGCCCTATACCCCCCTCCCCCCTGTGTAAACTGAGAAAAATAAATAACGACAGCAAATTACTTTATAGTTCCTATTATTACTAATTTTTACTAAACATTTCGTAAATACCTACCACAAGTTATTTATGAAAATACGAAGCATTACATTTTTATTACATACTAGGAACTATAAAAATCATTTGCTATCGTATATTTTTCTGTGCATCCTGTAGTATCCTTGTGTTTAGTATCCCTGTGTTCATACAATTATTAGCAACAGAGTTGGGAACACGATCAATGCGGTAACATTATGTTCAGTCACTTTAAGGACCGTATTAATAAACCGATCTCAAGTCTGAGAGCGATCTTGCGTAAACTTTTGACAAGGCATTTTGTACAGGTATGACATTAGATCGACATTTCCAAGATTGGTCTCAGACTTGAGATCGATTTATTAACAAGGGCCTAGACCGAAACGGGGTGAACACACACAACACATCTTCTTGCACCTCTATGGATGAATTAGATGTATCCTTGAAACTATAGAGGGTACTCATATAACAATTCATGTCAAGCTTTATTACGGCAAGTAAAATAAATTACATACCTGGGAGGAAAAAAATTGAGAATATTTACCTAGGTCAATAAAATATTCTAAATAATGCGCGTGCCAAATAAACCTCGTATACGTACTGTCTTCTAGCTAATTCATATCTTGATCGGTACAATATGGTGAGATTGAACGCTTGATTTCAAAATAATTGTTCAATAAATAATCAAACTTCTTCCAAATAAAAAGTAATCATTCACAGGTAACTTAAGCCCCTACATAAAAAAACGGTTTTGTTGTATGCAACATGTTCCTTTGAGCAAAGATTAATGGCTTTATTTGTTGGCATACACTAAAAACATGGCACGATACGTATTTCACAGTAAATTAGTTTTCACAAACAGAAGCGGTAAATTGCTTTCACAGGATTCATTTCAAACTCTTGGGGATTTTTGCGTATTTTTATTTTTATTTACACAGAGGGTTGAAAGCGACAGAATGTAGAATTATAAAGCTTTTTATTGTCTTTTTAATACATACAATTTAATAGACTCTGTAAATCTGATAAAGCTAGCTTGGGAAGTAAATCCCTTTCATTGTTTATTTTTTTAGCTCCGCATACAATTACATACTATTTTTCAAAGGAGCATTTTATTTTTTTATAATTTTTTAGAATAAACCAACAAGATACATACATGTTTGTTTTAATGACGTTGTGTTTGTGTTAAACAATAATTTTAAAATAGTTGTTTTTATAAACCTGATGTGTGTAGTCTCGTGAATAACAACGCAGCGACGTATAAATAGATCTAATTACTTATACTATGTTCACGCAATGTAGTCTTTTTCATTTTAGCATCATGAGGAATTGGAGTTGTAATAATATGGGAATGTAGTTGCAATTACTATACTCGATACAGAATAGATTCTGTTTCTTATGTTTTGTTAACGATCCAATGACATTTCTAATTAGTTGAAGTAGTATTAACTAGGTAAGTACTATACCGCAGTGGATTGAAAAACCTTTGTAGCGTTCATAATAGCCACTCTTATTTCATGGTAAGTTTTCGTAAATATATAAACATTTTTTTGCATTGAAGCTTATGCTATGTTATGGCACATAGCAAGTGAACGCAAGAGAGATAACAAGATGGCAAGGAAATATATAAGTACCTACGTTAATTTTGCTTGTACTCAATTATATTATGTTAAGGTTCCTGTAATTGATTTTAATTATTTGGCAATCGTTTTAAGCGTCAGCAAGATTGTTTAATGTGTTTATCAAACAAGATCTAAGTCATCGCCTTGAAGTCACAGATAGAGGACATAATAGAATTTAACAAACGTCTTTGATCATTTGCGTTAACGTGAGACGACCGAACAAATTTTATCGTTTCCAGAGCCCTTAGGTAAGTGATTTTGTAAAAGGTATATTCACGTAAATATTGAACCTATTACCCTTATTGAAGATTTAGAAAGATAGGTATCTACCTATACTTAACTCTTTTGAAGCGAAGCTTCTTTACGGACGTTCGGGGCGCTCGCTGCCCGGGCACTAAAACGGTGAAAAGCGTTACGCGTTACGCTTTACGCATTAATATATTTAATATCTACTGCAAAGCTTCGCTTCTTACGGGCGTCCCTAGACGGCACTGATTTTTCCATTTTAATTTATTCTAAAGATCTTTAGGTACTTACTTCTTTCCGTGCTATATACAAAAATCGGCATCCATGTTTATTGTGAACAAGTTTCGTGTCTGTTCAATCTCGTTCACTTGCTGTGTAACTACATCATCCGCTTTTAAATTTTCATCGCGCCGTAGTCACCGTCACATACTGATTTATTAAATTCAACATCAAACTAATTGATGTCGAAAATGGAAACTCATAAAATAACTTCGCCTGAATAAAATATAACTTTGTCATGTTGTTAATTAAACGTTTCAATATTAATCCTGGATGTAAATTCATTTAATGGGGTCACATGAAACAGATTTGTGTATTTAGTAATGATGAATTGGATAATCATTTTATTTCTTGCTTATAATCGAAAATTTTTTGGACGTTTTTTCTTTGGATAGGAAAGTACGGCTTCATGCATACGACTAACAGGGTTCTGTCCGTACCTATACAGGATTATTTCATATCAGTCTTGCTAATTCTAATAATAGTATAACCACGACTCTATTAATGTTGATCAAGAGCTAGAGAATCTACCCATGATTCATCATAACATTTCATCTCAGTGTCATTTACACTCCATTAGATCATACAAAGCAATAAAATATTGATGCTTCGAATGCTACGCTTGCGATAGTGGCGTATCATTATGGTGGAATTAATGCTGATTTGTTTATTAGGAAGGTGACGCACAAGGCGCTACTCCAGGTGACGCACCGCCCGAAGGTGCCCCATCGCCAGCGGAAGGAGCACCAGCGCCAGTGGAAGGGGCCCCAGCGCCAGCGGAAGGAGCACCAGCGCCAGTGGAAGGGGCACCGGTGCCAGCGGAAGGGGCACCGGCGCCAGCGGAAGGGGCACCGGCGGCAGCAGAAGGGGCACCGGCGCCAGCGGAAGGGGCACCGGCGCCAACAGAAGGTGCACCTGCTCCTGCACCTGCGGAAGGGGAACCCGCTGCGGCTCCTCCCGCGGAAGGTGCGCCCGCACCCGCTGCGCCAGCAGATGCTGCTGCGCCAGCACCAACCCCAGCGGAGGGTAATTGATTTTACAAATAATGTATTTTTGGTAGGAACAAACAATTAATGCAAGGTGCGTAAGATAATGACTGTAATTGTGGTGTTAAAACAAATCTGTTATAGAATGGTCAATGTCGTAAGGTTAATTTTTACAAGCCGTGGTTCAGACTACCTACCATTGTTACACTCACCAATAATGGAATGTACAACAATACAACAATAGTTGTTACAACTGCCTGTTTTACGTACCGGCTTTACCTGAAAAAGCTGATGGCCATATTACAAAGTCCAGTTAAATATGTAATTAATTTATATTGTGCAGGAGCGGCAACCGCTGCGCCAGCGGAAGGCGCGCCAGCAGCGGCGGCACCCGCTGCGGCACCTGCACCTGCACCCGAAGCCGCACCCGCAGCAGCCGCACCTGCTGAGGGTAAGCCCAGAGAACTCAATAGTATTGACTTACATGTAGAGCCCATCTTGATTATCACTTCCCTTGTTTACGGTTTGGTTTTCTCAAACATACAGTTTCCTTACAATGTTTTTAGCCACTGTGCAATGATACCCAACCAATGGTTTGGCGACCACTTGGCGCAGTGGTTCAAGCGTAGCGTAAATTTCGGAAATGGCCGTTTCGTAACTTGCTCTGGTCTGGGTGTCACTGGGATCGCTCCCGGTCCCTTGTACGGTACCCATAGTACAAGTGTTGCTTAGTTTGGGACCATACAGTTGGTGTGTCAGTGTGGTGGTATTTATTTAAAATGTCAAATATGAAATCATTATTATTGTATTTTAGCCCCAGCACCACCTGCTACGCAACCAGCTCCGGCACCTGAAGAAGGTTTGTATTCACTTTTTATAATTATTACTCATCATTGGTTTACTATTATTTACTAAGAACATCATGCTATGCTATAAGAACATACCAGTGTATGTAAATTGTTCCTATATACAGTGTTTACTATTATCACAGCGCCTGCGCCGGAGCCGGCTCCTGCAGCGCCGGCGGCCCCGCCACCAGTCGAAGGTAGGTAATAGAAGGATACGTGATACTTGGAACTTGATGCTTACGGTTAAGGAAAACATCGTGAGGACACCTACATATCTTAGAAGATCTAACCAATTTTCTAAAGACATGTGAAATCCGCCAACCCGCTCTGGGCCACCGTGGTGGATTATGGCCTGAATCCCCCTCATGTTGAGGGGAGGCTCGTGCCCAGGAGTGGGACGTCAATAAGGGCTAAAATTATTTTATTTTAACTGGAGTTATTCACACGGCTACTATCGTTTACCTACTTACGCTGAGACAGTTCCTGAGGAAGCTGTGTAGCGGGAGGAGTAAAATTATACCTCACATGTGAAAGTATAATGAAAGAACTAAACCTTTCTTGCAACGCGCAACTCAGGTCCTTTCTCAGTAGTAAAGGTTCTGTACGCATCCACGTGACGTGACTTCGAGATCGATTCGAGATCTGACGCATGATCTGATACGTGACTTGTCGGTAGAGATAATTTCCTCTGTAAAGTTTAGACAAGTGGCAGTCAATTGTCACGTTGTTTAGGTTAGTATACAGCTCTATAGACTTGTAGCTACCTGATAACGATGGATAAATTAGGTACCAACTTAAAATTTCGGTTTTTTCAGCTTCCGCCTAAGCTACTCATGAAGAACATTGCAAATGGTTGAATCGAAGTCAGCAGCAGGCTGATGTGGACGTCACAAGTCATTCAATGATACTACTGATATTTTTATACATTTGTATCATTATTATGTAGGGTACCTATACATTTGTAAATTTTGTATTGACTTATTAAATAAAACACTTTACATCTATGATAAAGTTGATTTTGATATATAAAATAAATATCGTCATACTGACAAACCAACTGTATGTTATCAAACTAAGCAACGCTTGGACTGTGGGTACCGATTCTAGTGACACCCAGACTAGGCCAAATTATGAAAAGGTAATTTTCTAAATTTGTCCCTACGGGAATCGGACCCGAAAATTAATTGGGTTTTTCGATCTATTATTTACGTCTGTGATAATATTTATTTCATTAAAATTTCAGTGTGTTTGTGTGTGTTCCTTATTATTCTCCTCTTAAACGGCTTAACAGATTTTGTCGATTTTTTTGTACCTACGGGAGCACTTGGATGGTTCTTATAGCCATAGTTGAACCAGTTATGTGGATTTACGAGAAAAAGCTACATTCCTCTAAAAAATCTAACGAAGAGGAAGGTCAAATGCGCTTTCATTTAATATAACCCAAATACGTTAGTCTCGTCTGTCATCGTCATCAGCATTTTTCGAGGTCAGTGAGCAGGCCGCATAAATCAACCCACTAGTAGATTAAGCACAGCTCAGCCGGCCTTTCCGAGCGATTCCATCCCACTCTCTCCACCCCCCAAATTAGTAAGCACGAAATAAACCCTCCTCGCAGAAAGGACACGTGTTACCGGCACTTAACCCTAATATCTCAGCCCTTATTACTCGGATACAGCCATGAGCAATTTCCCGAACTCTTTGAGGTAAACTACCCAGAGATCTCAGAACAACGTAATGCGGAACCTTCCTCATGAATTGCCTATTCAGGGGACACTGCGGCCCAAATTGTCGGGTATTTCTATATAATTTCCAAATCAGAAGCGGAGAGGATCTAATTTAACGTTATTGCGTACTCGTGTTTCGTCTTTAGGTAGCGTTGATTTCGTATTCCACGCGTGGTGTAGATTAACCAGATTACCTTTGATCTCACCTCCTTGTATGTTTCCTCGTAAGGTTATATAAAAAGCATTCAAATTGTCGGGTGAAATAGCCAGGTTCGAATGACCTCAATAATTATCTCATTCGCTTTATCTCCAACCCTACGGCGATAATGAATAGCG
Source organism: Notodonta dromedarius (assembly GCA_905147325.1). Lineage (NCBI taxonomy): Eukaryota > Metazoa > Arthropoda > Insecta > Lepidoptera > Notodontidae > Notodonta > Notodonta dromedarius. Next base: position 2,837,795 of record LR990165.1, on the reverse strand, counting down.
AACGTTAAGTTTAATTAAAATAGCCCTCTCTGTTGCACACTAATTTCGACCTTCTTGCAGATTGGGGTAGATTTTTTTGCCTCGAGGTGCGAAGTGATTTGAATAAATTCATTGTTCCCTGTTGACGTTCTTACGCGCATACGGCAAGAAGGAAAAAAATATATTTTGTAGATGAAAATACTTCCGCAGAACATTGAATTGGATTTTTTATTGTGGAGCGCGTGCGCTTATTTGCGTGACATAGTTTTCTTATTTTACGTTGATATTCTTATTGTAGTTACGTGTCATACTTTTCGTTGGTTTTTAGAACAACGACTATCTGAAAACTTCAGCATGGAAATAGCAAATAGAAATAAAAAATGAAATTAGAAAAAAAATATTGGGGCCTCCCCAGCGGCGCGCCGCGTAAATTCTTTCTTTAGGATTATTGGCAAGGTGTTAATCTGAGTCAACGCCACGACGCTGCCACAACGCTGCCGCCATAGCTATTTGTCTATGATTCATATCAAAAGTCATGACTTAGAACATTATACCAAAATAAGTCAACATGAACGTTTTATTTTTACGCATTGTTTTTGAGATACTAAATGCCCATCAATGGAACCACGACAAACAAGCGAATCCATTAGGTAGAACATAAAAATAAAATTGAAATTTCATTTTCCTTCCATACAAAGCTTCTATTGTATTCTTGGATGACAGAAATATCAATTTGTCCATCACGGCAATTTTTTCATAGCTGACACGAAATTAGATGCTCGCTTTTCCCGATTTGCAATTTTCCACCGCCTGAACTTCTGCAATTTTCGTTTAAGATGAATAAAAAATAATGTCTATAGTTTGTAAAATCGAATTAAAATAAAACAAAGGGCGTTAAACGAATAATGAATAGGTTTATTTATCTAGATACATTATGTAGGTACTAGGACTAACGATATTCAGTTCACTACTTATGATTTCATGAAAGTCATTTCCTATTCGAAATGGGCGCGAATAAATTTGGATACAGTTTGTTGCAATCAGCATGGAGGCTCACCACACACATACAAAACATAAAGAAGTCAGATCATGTGGCTACGAGGACGTGTCCCGATTTTTATGCAAATAAGAATCAAAGTTGAATTCAGATGTACCGAAAATGTAATAAGATTCCATCGGAATACAGTCGCTTTTACGAAGGCCGTATTTTATTCAAAAAACTCATGTTTCTTGTACTTTCTAACCGACTTTAAGGAAAAGAGGTTCTGATTTTCCCCTGCAATTTAGGTATAATGAGATTAGTAGAATATTTATTTTTATTATTTATATTCAGGCGTCGGAGGCCCTTAGATACATACCTTATCAACTAACATTTATATTAATAATACAAATAACAACTAGGTAAACTATGGTTGGTGACGGCGGCAATCTCCCCCGAAAGGGCCTGAACACTACACCCTTCGGCCAGTAGTCCAGTAGTCTTCCTGCATGAAAGTTGACAGCCACTCCGTGGGGCCCTAACCACAAACGCCTTGAAACAAGCGTTGTGAGTTGTGACTAGCGTCCAACGGCTGAACTCAAATGTTTTTTTATTACATAATGGTTTTACTTCTGTCTCAAATATAAATTTACGACAACACCAAGTTACCTTTCTTTATGTGGTGACTATGTGAGTGAATATATCTAAACAGGTATCAATTTATATTTTATAATAATAATCTAAGTAAAATCATAAAAGTGGTAACTATGCATTGCATAAATCTTATACCCTACTTATGTACGATTAACTTAATTATTATTTCAAGGTCGGTAGCTAATCAATCTACACACGAAGAACAGGTATATGTCCATGTTCATAAGTTTCATTTTTGTTTGACGGAGGTGGCAGAGTCATTGGCAGAGGGGTGGAGACGTCGGGATGTATGTCAAAGTCTGCAGCAGTGAATACTTGAAAATCCTTCACTTGCGCCCTGAAAATTAATACAAAAGAAAATTTAAATGAATTTATGAGAATTCACATTCACCCATATAATATATATATAGGTGTTTCAAATGTCCAAAATAATAATTCACGTGCATACAGAAACTTATATAAGATTACTAGCTGTGCCCCGCGACTCCGTCCGTGTGGAATGTGGAACAACCTAAACATTTAGGGGTATGAAAAATATAGCCGATATGCACACAAAATTTCATGAAAATCAGTCGAGCCGTTTCGGAGGAGTATGGTAACTAACATTGTGACACGAGAATTTTATATATAAGATAGATTGTCTAGTGAAGTCGGACTGCGTCAGAAAATTACGAGTTGCAGCCTATAAAACAGATCTAATGGCCTAGAAAACATTGTGACATGGATTAACAAGAAACAGCCTCCAATAGGGGAGAAAAAAAATCCATAGCAATTGACATAATTAAGTCATATACCTACTGAAAAAGCCATGCTCCAAAAGAAATCCAGCCGAACTCCTAAATAGGTAACTTCCTATTGTTTAGGACTTTGTTAACACCCTATTAAAGAATAAATAAGTATTTATACTTACCACAAATCCATAGAAATTACAGGCCGTATTAAAGGTATTGGTAGGCTCGAGAACCTGGTCGAAAACGTGATGGTGTAGGCCCCGTGGTTGTCGAACACCAGCCAGTCCATCGGCGTGCACCTCGGCAGGCGGACGGTGAACCGTTCCATCACTCGGTCCAAGGAGTCACAGCTCGGACCCCATAGGATCGTGTCTTCCAACTTGCTTGTTTCTATTATTGAGTTCATCTGAGAAAATACATGATTTTATTTACTTTTTAGATCACCGTATAAATAAATACCCACTACATTTTTAATAAAAAAGCATCTGCAAGTAAATTATTTCGAGGCCTCCATTTTGGTTTTCCAAAGTGGACGGTCACATTTTTGTATTGTATTGTTATTAATTGTGTTTGTTATAGCTATTTGTTACTTGACACTGTCGAAATATCTATTAACTTGGGTGGGCCATATTTTTAAAGAAGGAAGGAAGGAAATTATTTCGATAATATTTGTTCAATAGTTTTAGAGATATTATTTATGTTTTAACACCAATTGCGTATTGTGACGTCATTAAGTTGGGTCAGACCGTCAGTATATATTGTTGAGGAGTTTTAGCTATAGTACATTGTTACACGAGTGGTGAAAGTGACTTATTTAGTCGCGAGACGGGGTTTGGCGCCCGAGCGTAGCGAGGGCGCTAATAGTTCGAGGGGCAAAATAAGTCTTTCACCCGAGGTAAACACTGTGCTTTTCATTACGAATACAAGGAAAGTAAAAATAAAAACAGCAATTGGCTAAAGAAATAATACAAGGAAGTATAAACAATATTCTATAACTCGAAAAAAAAATAAAGATCGGATTGCCGCCTATTTTTTTTTTCGGTGGCCGGCCAACTTCATTATTTAGCCATTATTTTTCATTTTCATCTTTAAATATTTTGCCAAAATCCATGTTTTTTAAAGAAATTCTTGAAACTAAATTATAATTAAAAAATTTAAAAATATATATTCTTTAATTAATACTTAACTTTATGTTATTTCAATTTTACATCGTGCTGTAATTGAGTGACTGTAGAAAAAGTTTGAACATGGTTCCATAGAAATGGAACTAGTTTTTTTTTTATAATTTGACAGCTGTCAGTTAAAAGCGATTCTCCCGGGCCAGAAAAGTATTACTTTCAACCCGCTCCTCACGGACTTCAGACCTACTTTCAGAGTATGAGTAATGAAAATTTTATTTGAATGCACGACCAAGAAAATTATGTAGGTATAGTGGTAAAGTGTACAAACACGAACACCAGCGCAACGAAACAAAAATGTTTGTGACTTACCGGGAATTTGGTAAGTTTGTGCCAATTTTCTGAATATCTAATTGTCCCGTACACGCCGTCGTTAATGTAAACCATGTTTACTACTTTATCCTTCTTTTTCACCTGAAATCATGAAAATTCTCATTGAAGCGATTGCATAAGAATTGCAAGGTGCAGTGTTATGTCGAGTTAAAGAAATAGACCCTACTGCAAGTTTTCTCGTTTCATTTTCCCCGATTTTCGAACCCTCATAACTTCGTTCAGGGTACGATTACAGTCCTCAAATTTAAAGGATTTGAGCAGAATATCATAAGCACATAAGTTTAATTTGTGTAGTTAATAAATTATAATGTACGTTATTGGTGCATTAATTTTAAATTATATATAATTTTCATTATTCCTTACACGGCGAACGTTACTGATGCTGCAGTACAGCGTGAAAGCGGAGTCACAGACATATCTTCCCGGCTCAGCAATGATTTGAACACTTTGATCCGGAAACAACTCCTCAATTGTATCATTGATCATTCTGGATACCTGTCAACCAAAGAGGACTGGTAATTTAAAAAGTAGGAGTTTTATGGCCCAGCACGTAATATAAGAACGTAAAATAATATAGAACCCAAACTTTTATTCATCATTTAGGTCGAATCTGTATTGCAACTCTGACCGAAGGAAATAAATTAAGTACCTATGAATGTGGGGTGAATTGGTTTAAATGGGTGTGGATCGTAGCCAACAGTGATATCTCCTCGAGGGAGGATATGAGACTTACCTCCACAGGGTCATGCGTGAATATAGATGTTTATGTAAATAACGTCTAATTTAATAATGCACGATATTACTCATGGCATCTTGATAACTCCTAAATAATCTGATCTTCTATACAAATAAATAAAATTGGAGTGTCTGTTTGTAATATCAAAATAACACCTTTTCACTAAATGCATATGAAAGTACATACGCCACCTATAGCAAAAACGCGATTTAATTTTTTTTTTGTCTGTCTGTCTGTCTGTCTGTCTGTATGTTTGTTCCGGGTAATCTCCGAAACGGCTGAACCGATTTCAACGGGACTTTCACTGGCAGATAGCTGATGTAATAGGGAGTAACTTAGGCTACTTTAATTTTTGAAAAAAAAATTGGGTTCCGCGTAAAAAAATAAAAACACATGAAATCAAAGAGTATTTCCGAAACGGCTGGACCGATTTTGAGGGGACTTTCACTGGTAGATAGCTGATGTTATAAGCAGTAACTTAGGCTACTTTTATTTTAGAAAAACAAAATTAAAAAAAATGGGTTCTGTCGCGCGGGCTCAGAACGAGGGAGCGGGCTTTTTTGTTTAATTAAATTCCACGCGGACGAAGTCGCGGGCTCAGCTAGTTGTATAAATATTTTCCGTTATTTGGTACAGCTGCTTGGTAGCGAGACATTTAATCAAATGTCAGTTGTTAGAAATTAACAAATAACACATTCCTACTCTGCTCTCACCTGGTCGATTTTTTCAGTCCTATCACTAGCGAAACCACCGCCAATGTCTACTATCTTCATTTCCCTTCCAGCGCGGGCCTCGTGGTCGAACAGCGCTTTAGCATGCCTCAGACCGGTCACGTAACTCTCTATTGTAGAACATACGCAGCCGACATGAAATGCGATACCGATCACCTGAAAAAAAAAATTACAAAAACCGCTTTGTAGTCCAACAAGACTACAAAAAGTATGTCAATCGCGGGCCGCGACAACTCATGCCATCATGAGGTCGGCAACCTGCGGTCTAAGTCAGGTGGTAACCGTTGCACTAACGCTCGAATTGCTTTCGACTCGCAATACATCGGCTTCCAACTCCTCCAATAATTTCCTTCAATTAAACTTTTACAGGTTTCAAGGCAATTGAGCTTTGCCCCGGGACTGGTCGAGGGTCAAACCTCTGCGTCATCATTGGACAGTTTTGTCGATCCTGGCTTACAGGTGTAACAAGTTAGGAGTATGTGGGACTATTGTTTATTGAGCGAGGACATATATTCAAAAACAGATTTTATTACAAAAGTTTTGATCGGTTCCTACTGTAATATTAGATACCAATAAGAAAAATCGCGAAAGTCGACATGTTTACCCAAGAGCGGGCAGACATTGAAACATATTTCATTTCAAAGTTTGATATATATTTTTTTAAGACTAGGTAGATTATTACTATGCTTGTACGAAATGTAAATCTGAAGCCTAACCGTAGATAATTCTGTCGTTAGCAAAATTACCTACGCCTAATTTAAATTTGAAAGGTACACGATAGCAAAACCTAAAATTGTTAATTATTATGTTTTACTCGCTTGTTATAGACATAGGACGATAGTATTATGTTAAGCCTAGTAAGTTCAAGTTTGTGTGCCAACAAAATTAGCACCATTGTTAACAGTAACCTCACCCCACCAAGTCAAAGTTCCTTTTTGAAGCTTTCCGGTGTTTTCTTTAAACCTTCAAAACTTAGGTATGGGTAAAACTTCAGGTCTTAAATGTTCAGGGTCGTCATCATCGTCATCATCATCATCAGCCTATATATAGCCATCATCATCAGCCTATATATGGCCATCATCATCAGCTGATGATGATGTTCAGGGTCGTATTTACCTGTAATCCCAAGCTAGCGGCTTCTTCTAACAACTCCACAGCTTCCGTTTCGTAGTCGCATCCGAACTTCTCTCCCAGCGGGATGTGACTCACGCTCTCAACCCGAATACGCAGCAATAATCTGAAAAAGTCATCCTGTCCATACTATAGGATGTCAGTTGCATGAGCTCAGCATATGACAAGACACGAATTTATGGTCCGGTAAATAATTTTGTTATATTTTTATTGAGATTTTCGTTACTATTTTTAATATTGTTTGCGTTTTTAATTGTTTTGATTAAGTATTAATAATAAATACCGTTTCTCAGTTTGTTTGACGATTGTTTGGCGCAGTGGTTCGAGCGTAGGCCGTTCGGCTCACTGCAGATGGTGATTGCGGGTTCGACTCCCGGCGGGGCAAATTTCGAATAGGCTTTTTCGTAATTTTCCCAAATCTGGGTGTCACTGGGATCAGCCCCCTACCATTGTACGTTACCAATAGTACTAGCATTGCTTGATTTGGAGTCATACAGGTGGCGCGTCAGGCGATATTTTTTTAAATACCTAAACGTTTCATATAGAGTTTTCTCTTGTATAGCTAGTTATGTTTCTAGTACATACCGAGCATCGGGCCAATACTCCCTCAATTTCTTCAATTCATAGGAAGTGTCGAAAGTGGTATGTTTCACTCCCATCCCCCTGGCGCACAGCATTTGCTCAGATGTTTTCGTTGGCATCGCATATATTATACTCCTGAAAATTTATATATGTATTATCACTCTTCTGTCTGTAGGTTTGTCGATGAACCCCTCCTAAACGGCTGGACCGATTGTTTAGATTGTTTAGTTTACAATTGCCTCTGTAGATGGCGCTGTACTCGGGTTCTAGGTATCCATTTTGAAATTGCGTTGTAGGTTAGAAATGGTAGTATAGGATTAAGATATTATCTATTATTAGAGGAATTAGTCAAACTAATGTTAAATCTGTGACACTATATTTACCAACAAAGCTTAGATAAGTCCTTACTTCCAGTGCTAGACTTATAAATAGGCCTTTCAGGCCGCGGCCTATTATAGGGGCGGCAATGACTTTGGAGTAGCAGATTCCAAAGAGAATTTCACATGAAAGTGGTAGAGACAAGCTGTATAGACCACAGCTCATATACGGGCTGTACCACCTAGTAACACCCTCATACAGAATAACGGTGTAAAGTAGGTAACCATAATAGCTGCGACTCCCCCGTCCTTTCTCTCCCTCTGTCCCACCCCCTTTCAGGTCGGAAACGTGCGAGCAATGCCTTTGATATTGCAAGTCTCTATAGGGAACTGCATCAGGTGGATCGTACGCTTTTTTGCCGACTTGAATAATCAAGTCGGTTTGTATAAATAAGAATAAAACTTTTTAATACCTCCCTAACCTACTATTACTGCTACTAAAGAATAGTATGATTCCGGCACTATGTCTTAATATTCCTGAAAAAATGAACTCACGATGGAGGCACATTCAATTGCCTCAGTTTATGAATCTCCCCCGGAGACGCACAGTCGAAGCCGAGGCCCAGAGCGATTGCCAACTTCAGCATCATACTAGTGTCGTTTGATTTCATTGCTGTAATCAAAGGACAAAATAATTCCATAGACCCACGATTTCGTCTACATTCCCATGAAAAGTTGAAAATTAAGCTAACTTAATAGGTAGTAAAATTGTGATTAGATTTATGGGATATTAATTTATATTTATTTTACCTAAGTACTCTTTGTGATCATTATTAATCATAAAAACTGGCTACTGGCGATTTAAAAAAATATAACAAATTGTAAAAAGACAAGCCCGCTGAGTTTCTTGCCGGATCATCTCAGTCGAGGTCGCGTTCCGATTCAGTTGTAGATTTAACAAAAATATAAGACTGTCAATTTGTAAGTGCTCCTTGACACTGGATACCAGGAATGGTGGTCGTGGGCAAAGTTCAATTCGGAAAGACTGCGAGAAATATCTACCATAAAATATCTGCACTCTCGGCATCATATCCTTGAAGTGCTTGATGCGACGGTAAGCCTCGTCCATGTTGAATATGTAGAAGGACTGCTTCTGGTGGCCCCGCTCTATCATGGCCTGGGCCACAGTTTCAGGAGAGTGCTCGTCAAGCACAAGGCCAGCGAGCAGACGCTCGATGAAAGCTGTATCCTCAATGTTGTTCATTGTCTGCAACGGGACACATATTCTTACTCCTTGGAACTCACACTCTATGTATTATTATTATAACCTATTAATTATTATAAGCCACTGGGATTTCAAAAATAAAAAATGTTAAAGGACAATCTCGCTGAGTTTGTCACGTTCCGATCCAGTTGTATATTATGTAAATGACAATTTGTAAGTGCCCCCGTAGGCCTAAACAAAATAAACGATTTTACTTTGAATATGATATATTTTTTTTTGTTCAATTCAAAAAACCAAATCATTAGGCAAGTTATTCCGCTACACCATATTCGTTCATGCCTAACACTATAGTAGGTACTCTGTACCCTGTCAGTATTTGCAAATTACTAACTTAAGTTAGTATAGTAGTTACTGGGTTATGTTAATAATGGGGTCCCTTTGTTACTAGACAGAAGGTTAACGAACTTTATTTCGCCTGTCTGTAAGTAGGTATACACATCACACAGGAATCACGATTTTATAAAACCAGATAGAACTAGGTTTCTATATTGTTTCTCGGGTGACTTGAGTTTTGTTCTGAATTTCACTTCATAGTAAAAAACTAAATTTTTGTTACAGTTTTAGTAAGTAGGTAATTAAAAATTAATAAATAAATAATATTGAAGCTGTGATAGCCGATTGGTGAAAGCACGCGTCTTGCGGGCACCAGGTCTTTGGTTCGAACCCCGGCTCGCACCTCTGGATTTTTCGAAATATATGTTCGAATCATAATTTCTATATGATTATCACTTGCTTACGGTGAAGGAAAACATCGTGAGGACACCTGCATATCTTAGAAGATCTAACCAATTTTCGAAAGACATGTGAAATCCGCCAACCCGCACTAGGCCAGCGTGGTGGATTACGGCCTGAATCCATCTCGTGTTGAGGGGAGGCCCGTGCCCAGGAGTGGGACGTCAAAAGGGTTAAAATTATAATTATAAATAACATTGACTTACCGATGGAATAACAATTTCAAAAGTACTACTCAATAAATAATAAATATAACACAAGTCGAATTAGACTAGCTCTAATAAGCGTTGGTCTGACCAAGAAAATCTACAACCAACTGTAACGACTCTCACGGGTGAAGCTTACCTATATAGTAAGGCTGGATATACCTGTATAATATATGCTACGTGGAATATTAAGAACTACTTATCTATACATCTATACAAATAAATAAAATTGGAGTATGTTTGTAATATCAAAATAACTAATTTTCACTAAATGCATATGAAAGTACATACGACACCTATAAAAAAAACGCGATTTAAACATTTTTTGTCTGTCTGTCTGTGTGTTTGTTCCGGGTAAAAAAATAAAAACACACGAAATCAAAGAGTATCTCCGAAACGGCTGAACCCATTTTGACGAGACTTTCACTGGTAGATAGCTGATGTTATAAGCAGTAACTTAGGCTTTTATTTTAGAAAAACAAAATTTAAAAAATGGGTCCTGTCGCGCGGGCCCAGAACGCGGGAGCGGGCTTTTTTGTAAGTTAAATTCCACGCGGACGAAGTCGCGGGCTCAGCTAGTTTACTATAAAATGTTACATAGATGTTCGCAGCACAATATCCAGGGAAATTTAAATTGTGATTGTAACAGAAACGACCTCTTCTGATAGAAGGTAAATAGTATACCTGTAACACCTACTTTTTCGACTTAATTACTGACTGGGTGATAATTCCATTGTTCCATGAGACATTACTTTTTTAAAAAAATGTAAGCTGTGCACCGTGACATACATAGCGAGTAGAAATATCTTTGGAATACTAATTATGGAGTACATTTGTTTTACGAAATACCTTACCTTTATGTTAATCTGACATTATGTAAATAGGTAATGAACTCGATAGGGAGCATCATTATTCCTGAGGAAAACTGATGATTAACAAGCACGAAATGTGTGTATGGTAGGTAGGTATTTGTATAAAAGGTAATTAATCGTCTTCTTCTCTTATTAAACCAAGATCTAGCTTTTTATATGGATAGTTCGGTCACAAAGAATTTATAATAAATGTCTTATTATTACGAATTCTTTGGACCCAACCCATATTTGAATAATCTACTATATAAAAATAAGTCGGGTTTTCCTTCCTGACGCTATAACTCCAGAACGCACGAACCGATTTCCACGGTTTTGCATTCGTTGGAAAGGTCTCGGGCTCCGTGAGGTTTATAGCAAAGAAAATTCAGGAAAAAAATCAACAGAACGCGGACGGAGTCGCGGGGCACAGCTAGTAATATATAAAATCCTCACAATTTTATCTTTCTTGCGAGTGATGAATCATATTCAAAGTATGATTCGCACATAGATTCCGAAAGACCCAGACTTGTTAGGTGGGGTTTGAACCCCAGACGTTAAACTCGCAAGACGCTTGCTTAAAAAATTGCGGAAACGAAGCTAAATTTCACGGTACCTACGCTACCGTCACGCAGCCGTGTCTGATGTACAAATAGTTTTTCTCAGACGATCTTTTGTTTACAATTCATTACAGTTCGCATCCAATTTCAGGCTACATCTCATTATCCTCGCCATAAGAAATTCGACTGACTTGGCCTTGTCATAATGGGATCATTAGAAATGGAGTTAAGTATGAAGGTTATAACTCTTTCAACTCCTTTGGAGTGAACTGGACCATATCATCGACTTAAAGCGTGTTTCAGACGGCACGATTTGTGTGACGATCGGTAGGGCCAATCGGTAGGGTCGATCTGGGGAGGTTTGAGAAGGGGCACCCCACTTGCTAACTGACGTGTCAATTGGTTGGGACCACAGATATAGATTTACATAGATAACGCAAGTATCACGTTTTGTATTGAAACCAAGCGTGCCGAATTTTTAACACCTACTGTGACGTCATTAGTGACGGGAATTCCAAAATTCAAATATTTTTATTTCAAATAGGCCAGATTTAAAAAGTCAAGAACTAGGTGCATGTTCCAAACAAAGTCCTATGGAGAAGAACATGCAAGAAACTCCATGGATACATTTTTTTTTTCTCTTTTTTAAAATTATGTTTGTTTATTTACAGTAGGTATTAAGAGATGTGAGGACAATGTAGGTTAACGCATAAGGCATCACAAATAAAGAAGTAATAGGCCCATAATAATGCCATGTCAAAAACTTATTTCTACTAGGAAGTTATGCTATATTAATGCATCAGTGCTTACATGGTGCTCACATTTTAACATTTTGTCATTATTGTTACAATATTATTTTGCTGTCTATCATTTGATTAGGTACCTACTTTAAATTTATACAATTCAAGTATACCACAATTGAATATGATTTGATTTGGAATAACATTTGCTAGATATAAATGTCAGCGAGGAATTAAATCATAATCATAAGATTTCAAATTGTAATGCCAGTGGGTTGCTGTGTGCAGAGAGGTATTGTATGCCAAGCGTCTTTATCATCAATATAATCTTTAATGCTATAATATGCTTTGGATATTAACGTGCATTTAATTACGTCTTTAAATTTTGTATCTGGTAGGTCTGTGATGCTAGATGGAATTTTATTGTAAAACCGAACACTATTGCCCATAAACGTTTTGCTGGTTCTACTAAGCCTGTATCCTGGGACTGCAAGCTTGTGCTTATTTCTAGTGTTAATACTGTGGATGTCACTATTTTTATCATAGAAGGAGATATTTTTACGTATGTACATGGTATTCGTGAGAATATATAACGAGGGTAAAGTAAGTATATTTATCTCCTTGAAAAGCTCACGAAGGGAATCGCGGCTGCCTAGGCAGTAAATAGCGCGAATAGCTCTTTTTTGTAAAATAAAGATAGTATTAACATCAGCAGCAGACCCCCACAGCAATATGCCATAGGCCATGATGCTGTGAAAATATGCGAAATACACTAGCCTAGCTGTAGCTATATCAGTCATCTGTCTTATTCTCCTGACGGCATAAGCAGCAGAACTGAGTTTTTTTGCGAGAGTTTCTATATGAGGACCCCATTGCAGTTTAGAGTCTACTGTTATTCCTAGGAAGACAGTTGAGGGTACCGGATCTAGCGCTTTTCCGTCGAGTTTTACATTGGAATCAACCTTGTATACGTTTGGGGTAGAGAATCTAATACATTTTGTTTTGCCAGCATTTAAAAGTAAATTGTTTGCAGAAAACCAATTTGAAATCATAGTTAGTGTTTTATTGGGTTCTACAAGATCCCTATCTTTCCTATTCACTTTAAATATAAGTGATGTGTCATCAGCAAATAGGACTATATTAGCCATTGACTCTTTTATTGTGTGTGGAAGGTCATTTATGTATATTAAAAACAAGAACGGACCCAGAATTGATCCTTGGGGAACTCCCATCTTAACTTGAGAGCCTGAGGAAGTAACATTATCAATTGCCACCTTTTGTTCCCTATTTGATAGGTATGAGTTTACAAGATCTAAGGATCTACCATGAATTCCATAAAATTTTAGTTTTAGTATGAGCGTATGGTGGTCTACGCAATCAGATGCCTTGGAAAGGTCACAAAACACACCTATCGCATCCTTCGCCTCTTCCCAAGCCCCTAAGACTGTTTTAATTAGGGTGGATCCAGCATCTTGTGTAGATCGACCTTTTGTAAACCCGAATTGTTTTCCATGTAGGATACCGTTTTCGTTGAAGTATGTTGACATTTGGTTAAGTATAATTTTTTCAAATATCTTGCAAAGATTAAAGACACCGATGCCGCCGATGCCGCTCCGTCCACTACGATTCTCTCGAGTGATTATCTTGCTCATACTCATATTTTTTATATCTGTAGTCGCGTGGACTGCAAGTTAACGGCGACCAACCTTGACGCTTGTTCGGGGTTTCGTACACGCGAAGTACATGCATTTGCGTTATCTATGTAAATCTATATCTGTGGTAGGGACCCTAGCGAACGGCGTCATCGGTCGCGAGTCAAATAGTGCCGTTTAGAACACTGTTTACAGTGTAAATATTTTTTATCAATAACATTATATTTGTAGTATGCATGCGCTGATGCTGGATTGTGCCTTGTCAAATACTAGATTCGTCAAATTCTCAAACTGACGAATGTTTAGCTTGTCAAATTAGCTATTGGCCAAGCATGCTTTGGTTCAGTCAAGAAGAAATAGAAACCACAGGTTAAGGTGAAGGCGCCTGTCTAGCCCGCGAAATTCAAAATTTTCGAGTATTTTTATAGTTTATCCAAAATCTGAAAACATTTAAGACAACATTTTGTGATTTGCGAAAAACACAGTATGCAGTGCGTTTATTAATACAACACTTATTTTACTCTAAATATTATCACGGTGGATATGATACTAGTAAATCACAAAATATACAAAAATTGCCAGATTATCTGGATAGCTGTCGTTCTTGAAATGTATTAGAGTAAGTTGGATATATTAATAAATGCACTGCACACGGTATTTTTCGCGAATTACAATATGTGTCTTTTAATATTGTAAGATTTTGAAAAATTTCTAAAAACCCTCAAAAAATTTGAACTTCGCGGGCTAGATGGGCGCTTTAGCCTTAACTCTAATAATGAGTTTGCAATTATCTTTATTTGAAACGCTACGTTTCACAATAAATAAGAGTTGGTCTAGGTCCCCAGGTCGGCGTGTCTTCATCGACTGAGTGGAATAGGGGAGCCCCTCGCACTTTTCACTTTCCCATTTCCATAAGAATCGGTTTCTTTTAATTCGCTGAATGGTTGGCTTGTTATCCTACGTACGTACTCCAAATAGCGCTTTAGATTATTATCTCAGTGAAAGAAAACGAACAATTATCTCAATATCATATTTTATTTCCAAAGAAATATATATTCTATAGCATTATACAGGTTGACACATTTGTTTATTTTTATTTTTCGAAATAGGCAAGTATTTGACTACAATCTCACATAATGGGTGTACTTTTTTTTTCAAACTATTTTTGTGTCTAAATCTATCATCTTTGTAAGAAAGTTGAAAAACAAAAGGTGTCATAGGAATACAGCTGTTGGCAGATTTCACAAGTCTACAAAACCTTTAGTACTTCAACAGTCCCACTAAACCGATAGTTTTACATTTACAAAGTAAAGTTGCAAAAAAATAGTATACCCTTTTTGTTTCACCTAGTATACTATGTTCCAATAAGTAAATATTCAAAAAATATATAATTGAAAGTATGTCAGGTACTATCTTATGTAAAATACTAGTTTATCATGTGAATGCCTACGTAAATAATACAGCGTTTAGGTTATTACTTCTATATGTAAAATAAATAGTCCTTTCCAAAAGAAACAACTAACAAACAAGGGGAAAAATATTAGTTTACAAACAAAATAAAAGGCATTTTTTTTAAAAAATTGTGAAATTAATGACATATTTGATAAGCTCTTAATTTCTATTAATATCGTTAATACCTACAATAAGTGAACATTATTCTGATCAAAATTGTACTTAAAGTACTGTACCTAATTAAAGTTTAAACGCTACTCAAATGTTTAAGTCCCGCTTAGCTGCATAAGACGCAGTTACTGTGATTTTCTGTATGGAGCACCAAAATTAAGCAGCACTTAAATTTGAGCATTCGGCGGTTAGTCAATCAAACTCGACAGGTGTGCATGTTCGCGGACGTCAGGTTTTTTCAGGAGTGGTGGCAGAGTTGAGGGTAGTGGCGCCGTGACATCAGGGTTGGCTACAAAGTCCCTTGCACTGAATACCCGGCAGTCCTTTATTTGTGACCTATAAATAATAAAGATCATTAAATAACAACAGCCCAAAAACCAAATGTATGGCCTAAAAATTTGTAACTCTAGGCCGGGAAGGCACCGGTATGGACGATTGCGATACGACAACGATTTCGTTAAAAGAAACCCTTATATAAATACTTATAGGGCGGTGACCGCATTCCATAAGCGACAACTTGTTTATAAATCGTGTGTTAATCGCAATCGTATAACCGGTATGGCCTCAAATTCAAATTCAAATCGTTTATGTTGTTTAGGCCTACGGGGGCACTTACAAATTGTCAATTTAACATTTTTATTCTTATATCCACAACCGGATCGAAACGCGACCTCGACCGCCTTGGCTTAAGAAACACCTAGGTACGCACAATCGCCACGCGTATGGCCAATGCCGAAATACCTTTGGTAGAGGAACTTACACAAAAATAAGTCCAGGCTTATTAGTCTGCACTGACGAAACATTTGCAGCAATATAAACTGATGCTGTCTCTGTTTGTTTCGCATAAAAAATCCGTGTATAACTAATTAAATGCATTGCGAATGTAAATCTCGAAAATAGCTATAGAACATTGGGGCTAGTTCTTTTGTCTACAAGTAAAGACGAAACGAAATTTGACTTAGTAATTAATATTCCAGCTTTACAGAATTTACGACCATGCGACGTATACAATAAGTAGGTTAGTAAGTTATATACCGATTTCATATAAAAAAATACAGTGAAAAGTACCGTAGATTCTCAAAATAGGCTAAGCTTAACCAGATTTTGTTTGTAGAACTAAGTCGGCAAACAATCGCATAACCTGCCTGTTGTTAAGCAGTGAACTTAGCTTATTGATGCTTGCAATACCGTGCATTGATCGCACGTTGCCAGGGCCCTAACCATGCTAGCTACTGAGATACCATACCATATCAATGGTGTCAGCAAAACGTCAAAAGCGGAGCGTTTGAAACGTAATCGCGAGCGTTTGCTTTTCTATTACGATTTGAGTAGCTAGCGTGGTTAGGGCCCAGGTGGGGAGTGTGACATATTTAGTTTGTGTACCAACATAATAAGCATCTTTGGGAAAGTGTAAAAACGTGAAATCTTACCAAAGCCTCGAAGATATGATAGGTCTAATCAGAGGTGTTCCGAAGCTGCAGTATGTATCAGCGAACGTCGTGGTGTAGGCGCCTTGCATGGTGAAAACCAGCCAGTCGTGAGGGGTGCATCGGGGCAGCTGCACTGGGGCCATGTGGTCCCTAGAGTCCGGCGAGCGACCCCATAGGAACGTCTCATCTAACTTTTCGTAGTCTGATGAGTTCTGAGCAATATAAAAAGAATTAAACAGTGTTAAGGTGCGCGCACATAGCAGGCGCTCAAGCCAACATTTGTCGAAACAAAAAATTGTTACGATAATAAATTCGGTTAACAGTACCTAGTACTTCCATGAGAGCCAGGTACTTACAGTGAGTTTCCGAACTGTATGCCATTGCTCAAAGAATCTTAATGTTCCGTGTACACCGTCATTTAAATACAACACGTTGAGTGATTTTTCGTTATTATTGAACTGCAACAAAAATAGAGTTTATTGTAAAACTATGAATAAGTTCTTACTTATTAGTATGTTAACTCTTTCGGAATAGAGGTATGTAGAGGCAGGTTTTAATAACGGGACTTTTATAGTGGATTATGCCGGACTCTTACCGGCTAAAATCCCACGAAGACAGTCATCGACCTGTCAGAGAGACTCCGCACCGGTGACTCTCAAGTCACCGGTGCGTTTCTTTGGGAGTGCAGCATATGAGTATGCTGCGCCCCCTAGAGAAGATCCGGCAAGATACTACAACAAAACCTTTGTGGGAATTCCATGGCCGGAATTTTTTGCACAGAGCAGTCTGAAAGAGCAAAGGGGAGACCTTTGCCCAGGAGTAGAACTAAAAAATATTAAAAAATGCCTGGTTTACCCTCTTCACGTTGTTGATGTTACAATAAAGCGTGAAGGCCTTCTCGCACACGTACCGGCCCGGCTCAGCTATCACCTGCACCGAGGGATCCGGGAACACCTCCTCCAGACTTGAGTTAATTATTGCTGATACCTAAAAACAGGCATTATAAGGAACGACCGCTTGGCGCAGTAGTTCGAGCGTAGACCGCTAGGCTCACTGTACGTGGTGGTTGAGGGTTCGATTACCGCCGGGGCCAATTTCGGAAATGGCGTTTCGTAATTTACCCAGGTCTGGGTGTCACTGGAATTGCCCCCAGTCCATTGTACAGTACCCATAGTACAACTTTGCTTAGTTTGGGACCATACAGTTGGTGTGTCAGTTATAGGTACTAGAGACTATTGTAATTGTTACGTAAGTTCATAAACATACAATAGTATCCATGAATGGTGCAAAATTATTGTTCATATTGAAAATAATTTATTTCACATACTTTGAAAAGGTTCGGTCACCAACTATTACTGAAGGTATTGTCCTAAAAAGTTAAATGCAAAATAGTCAAAACATAGTTGGTATGGTTCTGCCTTTGTTTAACGTTTACCTACTACAATTTTCTTCAGTTACATAGCTTAAAGATACCTATATGTTATTATTATAATAAGACAACAATAGAAAATATTCAGAGCCGAATTCTCAAGGCGAACAGCGTGAAATCGGCTTCTTAAAATGTATTCGTTACTTTTCCAAGACGATAGCAAAATAAATTAAGGACCGCCTCTTTTTTCGGTGTAACATCCGTAATATGATTTTTGTTTGTATCAAATGAAGCCTGTGTCAACTGGACCATAATAACGAATCTATTGATACCTCGATCATCAAAATCAGATGAATAGTTTGGGCGCTACGATGGAATATGAAAATGACACATACATAGTCTGCTAAAAAGAAGAAGAAAATAACATTTATTGGGCACAGCTCAAAACACTCAATACCAAAAGAGTCTAAATTGAACATTTTAAAAACCCCCGATGCGACGACTTTTTAAACTACAAAAGAGCTGGGCCCTTATTACGCTACCTACTTCAATTGCAATTGGAAAGCAAATGCAAGCGAGTGAAAGCTAATTTGCTTTCAAACGAATGCTGAATGCGAATGCTCATAAAATTATAATACATTTTACTAATAATAAATAAATGGAATATAATAATAATACAATATAATAAAATAGTAAATAAAAATTAAAATAAATACATAGATATGTATATTGTTAAAACATAAAAAATAAAATAAATATTTTTTATTTTTTTTAATATATTTTATTTATTTTATTTAATATTTTTTTTAAAAAATGTTATTTTTTATTTAAAAAAATATACTTATTTATTTATTTTAATTTTTCCTTTTTTTATTATTATTATTATTATTTTATTTTATTTTTTACATCGTATCGAAATGCACAGGGCCGCTTGATTTTTAAAAAAATACTTAAAAAAAAGAAGTCAGTCGCAAGCTCAAGTTCAAAAGCTAAGAAACGCTAACTTAATACAAAATCAATGTCAGTAGAAATTGGGAAGCTCGTGTCAGCCGGTGGTTAGTAGAATACGCATTTGCTTTCCAATTGCAATTGAAGTAGCTAGCGTAATAAGGGCCCTGATAATTTTCAAACGGCAGAACCGATTTTCATGGAACATTTCTAAGAACACTCGATAAGAATAACCTTATAACAAAAATAACTAAATTAAAATCTGTTAATCCGCTTGGGCGTTACGTTGCCACAAACAGACACATAGATACACAGATACACATGTTAAACTTATAACACCCCTCTTTTTTCGTCGGGGGTTAAAAAGAGGATGACATAGAAGTGTATGGGTCTCCCGACTGGTCCAAATAAGTTCCTAGATCAGCCTAATGCCAGGTGTAAGCTTGGCGTCTGAAAAATGTAACCCTCCCTTTTGGCTTTGCCGTAGTTAGATAAAAATAATATTGGTACCTTATCAAATCTGTCAGTGTTGTCACAGAAAAATCCGCCGCCAATATCTATGATCTTCATCTGTCTTCCTGCCTTAGCTTCATGGTCGAAGAGGGCCTTCGCGTGACGAAGCCCTACGGCGTAGCTGTTTTCAGAAAAGCACGCACTGCCCACGTGAAAAGCTACTCCAATCACCTACAAATATAGTATAGTATAGTGCAATCGCGGTCATTTTATCCAGGATGCTACTCTTAGCAACGAAAATCATATATGGCGACATTCGTATTGTCGAATCCTACTTTAAATTCCATATGTTTGCCGCCGAATATCGTCTAAATGAACGATAATGTTGTTCGTTCAGTAATCGATACGACTGCAAAACATATGGAATTTACGTCACGATATATCGATTATCGTTGCTAAGAGTAGCACCCCGGATGTTGCAATAGTCCGAAATAATATTATAATGATTTAGGTAGGTACTACTACTACGAAATAACACTTGTATAAAGTAGCCTCGCGAAGACATACTATAAGTACGTAACTGTCATATTTTCTAAGACACAGGACTTTAAGTTTAATCTGATATGGTTTCGCAAAATGGAATTTCTGCGAACTGAAAACAATCTATAATCACTGGTACCAGGGTTGGTTTTATTTTTCAGGAGTGTGGGTTGGTCCAGTTTGCAAAACTGCATCTAATTTTAGAGCACTCCGACAAAGATGGACCATGGATAAACAATTACATCGACAATTTAAATCAGAGTCTCTACTGCATAAAAGCATGGTATTGGTAGCGGTGGTAGTTTGGTATCAACTACCTATATAAGTGACCGAAATTCCTACCAACTTTTTTGGTTTAATTAAGTACTTAAGTATAACTTACAATTCAAGACATTAATATAGATTTATCGGAGCATTAAGGAAAAATAAGTTAACAAATAAAACGAACAACGAGTCCAAGAGAGGCTGCTTCTTCGAGCAAGTCCACCGCTTCGGTTTTGAAATCGCAGCCAAACTTCTCTGCTAACTTGTATACACTATCACTGTCCACTCGAATCCTTATAAGGAGCCTGTATTTAAATAATAAGTACAGTTATAATATAAATATAAAACATCATAATTTTTTTAAGACAAAAAAAAAACTCAAAACTTTTATCATTTCAACTCCTACCGAAATACACGTTCCAAAACAAACTTCACTCCGAAAATAAAAAAATATTAAAAGAAATGTGTTTGGGTGAGACATAGCGTATTTTTTTTCCTTGCGTGCATACTCACTTAGCGTCCGGCCAGTATTGTTTTAAGTTCTTAAGTTCACTGGATGTGTCGAAGGTGGTGTGCTGGACACCAACCTGGCGAGCGTACGTCATCTGCTCCGGAGTTTTTGTGGGCACAGCGAATATTATGCTCCTGAAAGTAACCACATATTAGGAACACATCCACAAGCTACAGCCACAAGCCATATCCGTCTAGTTGATTGTGTTTATATTAAACTTAAAATGCACCTTTGTAGGTATGTATTTCCTGTACCTAAGTGTTACTGTAATGTAAATATTGATCGACTTTGACTTTGATGTTCTTTTTGTACTGTTGCGTCTTCGTCTCCACCCTGCCGTTGGGATCCCCGAGGGAGAGCCGGCCATGCTTTTAACGTTTTTATACAGATCATTATAACATTACTAGTATATTTCTAGTCATCTCCATTTTAAATCTAATATCATCAAGTCCACCATATCGAGGCGTAACAGTACTCAACTGAAAATTTGAAACTACGCGCAAAATAGTATATTGTTACACGAGTGGTGAAAGTGACTTATTTAGTCCCGAGACGGGGTTTGGCGCCCGAGCGTAGCGAGGGCGCTAATAGCTCGAGGGACAAAATAAGTCTTTCACCCGAGGTAAACACTGTGCTTTTCATTACGAATACAAGGAAAGTAAAAATAAAAACAGGAATTGGCCAAAGAAATAATACGAGGAAGTATGAACAATACTCTACAACTCGAAAAAAAATAAAGATCGGATTGCCGCCTATTTTGTTTTTTTTTCGTTGGCCGGCCAACTTCATTATTTAGCCATTATTTTTCATTTTCATCTTTAAATATTTTGCCCAAATCTATGTTATTTTAAAGAAATTGTTGAAACTAAATTATAATTAAGTCATTTAAAAATATATATTCTTTAATTAATATTTAACTTTATGTTATTTCAATTTTACATCGTGCTGTAATTGATTGACTGTAGAAAAAGTTTGAACATGGTTCCATAGAAATGTGAAAATGGAACTAGTTTTTTTTTAATTTGACAGCAGTCAGTTGAAAGCGATTCTCCCGGGCCGGAAAAGTATTACTTTCAACCCGCTCCTCAGGCAACTTCAGACCTACTTTCAGAGTATGAGTAATGAAAAATGTATTTAAAATAAATAACTGTGAAACAAGCAATAGATATCTATGTGTACGAACGTAGGGGAAACCCTGTGGTTCCTGATTCTGCTGATCTCTCCCGGCGACGCGCAGTCGAACCCGAGCCCCAGGGCCACCGCCAGCCGCACCATCATCTCCGAGTCGTTGGCTTTCATTGCTGCAATAAAACCATTTTATTAACCATACACGTATTATGACGATGCTGCAGTTTTTTAGGGTTCCGAAGTTCCTACGAGAAACCCCTATAAGATCATCCAGTCCGTCCGTCCGTCCCAGTCTGTCACAGTACCATAACTTCTACAGTTTTTGTCGGAAGTTGATGAAATTTGATACATATATACCTTACGAATAGATCTCACTGTCAAAAATATAAAATGTAGCAAAGTTACTTTTTTAAGGTAGCTCCCCAAAGTAGAAAAGAGGGATATTATTTTTAAATCTGAAATCATTACAAAATCAACAACGATAGAGCCAAGCTGTAGCCAATTAATCACAGCTCGCGTAAACGAACTGACTGGAGCCAGGTGGTACCCCCTGGCGTAAAGTACAAGAGTATGATGCCGACAGCCGGAAGGCCAACCCCACCTGCCCTCCCTCTGTCCCAATCTCCTTCAGGTTAGCAACGTACGAGCAATGCCTTTCGTATCACTAGCATATATCTATAAGCTACGGTAACTGCTTAACATCTGACGGGCCGTATGCTTGTTTGCCGAATATCTATATATATATAACTCAAAGGTGACTGACTGACTGACTGACTGACATAGTGATCTATCAACGCACAGACCAAACCACTGGACGGATCGGGCTGAAATTTGGCATGCAGGTAGATGTTATGACGTAGGCATCCGCTAAGAAAGGATTTTGATTAATTCTACCCCCAAGGGGATAAAATAGGGGATGAAGGTTTGTATGAAACTTTGTCAATTAAATTCCACGCGGACGAAGTCGCGGGCACAGCTAGTGTTATATAAAACTAGCTGTGCCCCGCGACTCCGTCCGCGTGGAATGTGGACCACCCTTAACATTTAGGGGTATGAAAAATAGATAGTAGTCGATTCTCAGACCTACCCGATATGCACACAAAATTTCATGAAAATCGGTCGAGCCGTTTCGGAGGAGTATGGTAACCAACATTGTGACACGAGAATTATAAATAAAAGATAAAGACTAAAAAAAGTCTCTATCAAGCGTCAATTTGTTGGAAAACTTTATATCGTAATTTAAAAATATATAAGAAATGCTGGGTACCTTATTGCTTTCAAGGCTACGTTTTTTTCCGCTTGGTAGGTATTAATATCTTAACAATGTCTTACAATATAATGCTTGTAGATGATCTTCTTACCGTAAAACATTTTCACTCTGGGCATCTGATTTTTGAATCTCTCTACGTGACGGTACGCCTCGTCCATGTCGAATATGTAGAAGGGTTGCATTTGCCTTCCACCCTTAATGCAGGCCATTGCTACCTCATCCGGAGTACAGTCGTCCACAACAAACGCAGCCGGCATCGGATGTTTAGCGTTTTGAGTTACACGATACATTTTTCTGAAATTAGAACATGGTTAACAAAATTGTGTTCTTATATTTACGCGAATACTACACATTGAAATAAAACTATAACGTCGGGAACATAAAAAAGTAAATAAACGCGATATAATCCGTAAAAATAGTTTTATTTCAATGGTTGACAAAATGTTCAAATATACAATTTTGTATTTTAATCTATGGCGTACATAGAATAATAAATTAATCGTTATTTAAAAAAAAATATTTATATTTTTATATACTTGTCATACATATAGTCTACTATCTTTGAATGTAATACAATTGTATATATATAAATTAATAGTAATACTTATAACTTTATATTTAGCTTGAGATACTAGAATTAAATAAATGTTTTAGTATTTTATTTAATAGTATTTTTAAATCATAACAAAACATAAATACATATTTTTTTAAAACGTACGTATTTTTTTTCAATAAGCTACCCAGTACACCCTGACCTTACTACAGCCCGCGAGACAGTGCCTAAGCAAACTACAGTTCACCAAATATTACCGGTTTATCGATACAAATAAATAAAATTGGAATGTCTGTTTGTAATATCTAAATAACACCTTTTCACTAAATTCATATGAAAGTACATACGACACCTATAGCAAAAACGCGATTAAAATTATTTATTTGTCTGTCTCTTTGTCTGTGTATTTGTTCCGGGTAATCTCCGAAACGGCTGGACCGATTTTAACGGGACTTTCACTGGCAGATAGCTGATGTTATAAGGAGTAACTTAGGCTTAAATTTTAGAAAAAAAGAAAATTGATATCAAATATTGCCTGTCGCGCCGGCTCAGATCGCGCGAGCGAGCTTTTGCGATAGTAGGTATATAAAACACGTCGAAACATCGACTCGCAAATGTTAAATTACATTTTTGTTAAGTTAAATTCCACGCGGACGAAGTCGCGGGCACAGCTAGTTATACATAAGACTCCGGCAAAGATAACAATAATAGTTCTTAGAATAAATTACGCTCTCCGTAAAGACAATTAAACAAATATCAACTCTTGTGAAGACGCAATAGAGTTCTACTCAGCTCACAGAGCGCTGCATTTGCAAGTTATATTATATATGTCCTAACTACAAAAGTGTCTCTTTCTATCCCGGAACTCTTATCTTTTCTGACACGCGATAACGGATTGTGGGTCCATCAAAGCGAAGCCGCAATAGTACTTGTAGCTTCTTACCTAAAGTTCAGAATGCGGCAGGACTGACTCCAGTTGTGATGTGATGCTATTAACGCCTAAAAAATTATGATACTTAAAGTAGTAAATTACATTTATTGCTGTAGTTATTTCATAAGGAGCTGGGATTTAAACTCTAATTAATCTATACTATACTAAAATAAAATAAAAGTAATTTAGTTTGTAATTAAGTATGTTTGTAGTGTTGGAACTGCTGATTCGATTCTGATAATTTCAGCGATAGAAAGCTACACTATCCGTGAGTGACATAGGCTATATCTCGAAATAAGCACCAGGCGAGTGGAGCCGCGAGTAAATGCTGTGGGTAATTTCTCTAGATCCATTGATTTCTAGTACTATTACAAAGTAGAAATCTACTATAAACCTACCTATACCCCTTTAATTATAAACGTGCATTAGCGGTTATGTAGTTACACCATTATTTCTCTTCCTTCTTCTTCTTCTTTCTTTTCGAATTACAAATTACTGCTGACAGAAAGATATAGTTCGGTGTGTAACTGTTTTCCAAAGTGGACGGTCGCATTTTTCTATTGTATTGTTATTAATTGTGTTCGTTATTGCTATTTGTTACTTGACACTGGCGAAATACCTATTAACTTGGTTGGACCATATTTGTAAAGAAAGAAGTAGAAGAAGAACTATTCGCCCGCTAATCCACCTTTATTAATAAGGGGGCTAGAGTTTAGGTACAAATTGTAGCATGAGATGTTCGTAGGTACTTACAAATAAAGCATTTATTTTTAACTAGCTGTACCCCGCGACTTCATCCGCGTAGTATTGGATTATTGGGTTAAAAAGTATCCTATATGTTAATCCCGGTTATAATCTATCTGTGTTCCAAATTTCATCCAAATCCGTTCAGTAGTTTTTGCGTGAAGGAGTAACAAACATACATACATACATACATCCACACTCACAAACTTTCGCATTTATAATATTAGTAGGATTAGATAGTTATCAACATACTTATGTGTGTATATGGTAATAGTTTTATCCTATTTGCATCATTATTAGCGAAAATATCGCTCGTGCATAAACAACCGGCGCCGGCGCACACTTCGCCGCCTTCCGCGTTCTATTTGGAGTATCACGACGTTTGACAAATATTTCCACGAATATCGAACTGAAATATCGACGGTAAAATTAGATTGCTTTAAGAATTTTGATAGATATTTGCTTATCTACCGTACATATACCGTATACTATATCTATTCTTAGTTGCTGTTTATATCAACCATTTTATTTCTAATTTGGATGTTGGGAAATCCTACTAATATTATAAATGCGAAAGTTTGTGAGTGTGGATGTATGTATGTATGTATGTATGTTTGTTACTCCTTCACCCAAAAACTACTGAACGGATTTGGATGAAATTTGGAACACAGATAGATTATAACCGGGATTAACATATAGGACACTTTTTAACCCAATAATCCAATACTACGCGGATGAAGTCGCGGAGCACAGCTAGTAGCTAATAAATTTAAAATCCTTGATGCATAGAATTAGATTCGCATATGCAGGAATGGCTTGGAAATCTACCAAAGGTTTTTCGTAGGCACTTAAAAAACTTTATCATTGATATAATAATAATAATTTCGAAAATCGAGAAATTACAATTATCTGCTCTTTAATTGGTTTTGAAATTAATTTAGAAGCGGCTCACAAAAAGTTCATGATTTCGTTAAATTTACTTTGATGTCCTCATTAAAGGTGAATTGTTAATGGTAAATTCGTCAGGCGACTGAATAATTTTGAATGTAGGTACATCAACACAGGTGTTTTAATTAGAATGGCAGCTGTAAAACACATGCTATCGGTACTTACTCATATTTTTATATTGAGCTCGACTAATTTATTTATATCTTGACCAAGATTTCTATAATACCTACATATTTTTCGTGAAAATACACACCAAGATGACATGTTAGAAGAACAGGTATTAATTAAAATCATCTATATATTAGTCACGTTTAGTAGGTGCCACTATTGTAGGTTGTTTACCTAGTGGTACCTAGTATTTAATTTTCATAGTAGGTAGGTACACACCTGCACCCGTGATGCTGGAGGGTCGCTGTGTTTTAATCATTGAATAATTATGGTATTTTATGTAAAAAAAGATTTGTAGAGTTTATCACATTACTCGTATTCTCGTTAGCCCCTCCAGATAAGCTAATGCTTGTGTTAGGAGAGGGCCTATGGTTATAGTTTAATGGCCAAGATGGGGATCGAACCCGGAACCTCTTGCTACGAAGACGGCCCCTCTAACCACTAGGCTATTGACGCCTTGGTCTTTTTAATGTAGGTCGATAAGATTTTAGAAACATCCCGGCGTCCATCGCCAACGAATTGAAAGGAATCTCAAAAAAAATATGAAAAATTAGTCACTGCGATAAGCGAAGTCTTATGGACGCCAACTTTTATAAACTAAGTTTCGAGTCAGTTGAAGTAAGTGATCATCACTACCTATTATCTAAGTATTAGTTGATGACCAGTGGGTCGAGTACCTACTCGTGGCATCCTATTGCAAAAGTCTGAGGCTAACTCGTTGGAAGTTCCGACATAGCACACATTCCTCGCTAACTCCCTTTCTTGGAATGAACGACAGCCTCGCAGATCGCAAATTCCAACTTCAAATCTTGAAATAAATGGGTACCGGATTAATAGGTATATACATACTAGCCAGACTTACACCCCAACTGTCTGGTATAAGAACATAATGGACTGGGGGCGATTCTAGTGCCACCAAGACCAATAATCCAGTAAACGTAAGAGTTTCCTGGAACCTCAGAATTAGAGCTATTATCAACATAAGAAAAGGTTCTTAAACATCAAATAAATGGTAGACAGTCACACCAATTACTTGCATCTTAGGTTTATTGGACGAAAGCTCTTGGTAAATTGAACAAATAAGTCCTGAGTCAGCGAGCAGGGGGATATTCTCAATGTATACGAAATTCGCTCTCAAATAAATTTACAGCAACATTTTCACTAGCTCTACCAATTTTAAAATTCTGTTGCGAATTTCTTTTAAGTCCATAATATTTACTTTTATTTATGGGATTAACAAATCTGTACATTCGTGACCTTTTCTACCATTTTATTGTTGATTATTTAATTCAATGCGGGTTTTTAAAATTACAAAATATCCACCTTTGCCAACAAAGCACTTATGAATAGTTAGAAGTTTGCAATACTGCTTCCACTAAACAGATCCACTCAGCCCTACTTTGTTATCGGTCGCTTATAACTAAGCAAGATAGATAACAAAGAGTAGAGAGTACTACAGAAATAGCAAGTAACTTTAAGCTGGCCGGGCTCACTTGGGCAAAACATCCACGCTCTATATTCAAAATCACAAAAAAAAAATATAAAAATAGAATAATATCGCGTATTTTGTGAATAGGGTCTATTCTCGGACGGCATGTGCGCGCTCGTGAAATTACTGACTACTCATTTCAGAATGCATTGCACTGTCTAGCTAGTCCTTCAAAATAATTCACCTGTGTGTCCCATTCAAACATGATTGCTGGAATAAAATTCACCTTAAAGTCTAATGAAATGTGACGACTGCATAGTCTGAACGCAGGCTACTCGACTCACTGGATCGGATGGTCGCAGATTCAATTTATATACTAAAACCACTCCCAGTCCATCAAAGGTTACCCATACCTGATACAAGGGTTGCTAAATCTGGGAGCATATTGATGATTCAATAATTGTTGTTTTTGTCTTAAGACACTTGCTTATTTCTGGTACCTAATTGGACCAAATAATAATAATAATAATTTAGCCCTTTTGACGTCCCACTGCTGGGCACGGGCCTCCCCTCAGCATGAGGGGGATTCAGGCCACAATCCACCACGCTGGCCCAGTGCGGGTTGGCGGATTTCACATGTCTTTCGAAAATTGGTTAGATCTTCTAAGACATGCAGGTTTCCTCACGATGTTTTCCTTCACCGTAAGCAAGTGATAATCATATATAAATTATGATTCGCACATAGATTTCGAAAAATCCAGAGGTGCGAGCCGCGATTTGAAGCCAAGACGTGGTGCCCGCAAGACACGTGCTTTAACCAATCGGCTATCACTGCTATTTTAATTGGAATTGGACCAAAACCTTTAAAAAATACCAGCGGCAAAATGTGGGTGCGCTACTACAGTGTACCTTTTCGGAGAATACAAGCGCGTTGGTGACGGTGTATAGTATACTTAATTTAATAGCAACCATACATTATTCAAGACCCTCAAATTACAAACATGGCATGCGCAGGCGCCGAACCAAAAATGTAGGCCGCCACTCTACCGCCTTATAAGGTAGTCATACCTAAATAGACTAAGTAGCTCGGACGACACACAGCTGAGCTATTAATCGGCTATAACATTATCAAATATAGAGACGGCCACAAGGGACATTACGTCATGCAAATAATTTTCTCAGGAACGGTTCTCGAACATACACAATTATTTTGGAGTGGAAGGGGTGTAGCAAACGTGGATGTAGAGCCTAGTATTACCATACGAAAATAACCTCCATTGTTTTTATCAACTACATACAAAAGTGGTGAGCCGTACCGCCTGGTTCATTGTAGTATCTACATTTTAGTACAAGCGACCACTTGCCAATACATTAAAACAGCTCGCTACCGATGGTAGAGACCGTCGATATCCGATATGCGAGATCCGATACCTTTTTGTTCAACGACACATTATTATAAAGTTTTTCAGGAGAATATACCTCCGCACTCTCTCACCCAACCTAGATTACAGCAGTGGGATGAAAGCCTCTTAACCACCAACCACTCTAAACTGGTTTACCTTTAGCCGGAAACTGTTAATTATTCACGCTTTTTTATTGACAAAATTCTTTAAAAAGATTATGACTCAGGCATGATTGTAGCTATGACATTTGTGTCATTATACTTAAATCATGATAATTAGCCCTTTTTAATGGCTCACTATTCGGCACAGACCTCCCCTCAATGCGAGGGGGATCCAGGCCATAATCAGTGCGGGTTAGCGGAATCCACACGTATTTTGAAAATTGTTTAGATTTTCTAAGACATAAATAAGTACAGGTTTTATTCATGATATTTTCCTTGGCCGTAAGCAAGCGAATCATATTGGAATTATGATAATGCTTTTCAATTATGCCTTATGCTATTTATTTTATATTATGAAGACTAGGTAGCTATCGATTTATCACTGAACGTAGCGTCAGCGTTGTTTCGATTTGTCAAGAGTCCTCCATCGCTCCACTTACTTCGGGCAGTACTTGAAAACCGTTAGTACAGTGGCAGGTGGATTTGGAATGGAATTTACTTTAAAGCACTCTAGAGCACTCAAAATAAGCATCATAAGTAATGATCCCCCATAATGATTTAGTTCGATAGGAAATATATGTATTGGTCATGAAGTTGTTGAAAAGAAAATACAAGAAAATACATGTATACATTTTTTAAACAGTACCTAGGAGCACTATGTCGGCTTAGAAGTCCGTAATTTTTAACTTATTATTTAATTCTTCTATAAGTACAGTAAACGACAAAAGTAGCATGACATTTGAAATTTCCAAAATATTCATACGTATTGTTGAACACCAGATGGGTTCTAATGTAAATGATCACAGAATATTATGTACTTATAGCCCCTTATTAATAAACTTAGATTAGCGGGTGAATAGTTACACACAGAAATATCTCTTTCTGTCATCAGTAATTTAACATTCGAAAGAAGAAGACAAAGTATAGTGTAATTAATAAGGGGGCAAGTCTTGGTGAATATTATGTATGTAAAATGTATGTGGTTTTATAACGTGTTCAACAATATGATTCTTATGGACATTTTAGATACCAAGGTACTGTAACGTCCATGTCGGCGCACTGGCCACTAGAGATAGGAGTTCCTCGCCGACAAGAAAATATTAAAATTTAAGAAAACATTATGTTTTTGAAATTGAAAGCTCTGCGGTGCGCGGGCAGTGACAACCGGGGACCGTTATGATAGGACGTGTATAAAAATATAAAGATATTTGTATTAAATAATAGTAATTAACAATAATAAATATTACCAAGTGATTTGAGTTATTAATATATAACCCCGTTGTCACAGTACTTTTGATATTGACTGTTCCAGATATTTTTTTTATTATTATCTTACTTTCTGTTAAATAACATATCTGTTGTTGTGAGGACTGTATTACTTCTGACATCAGACCGCAATTGCTTGTCTAGCCACCAACTAGAGCCAAAGCAACTCCATCATCAACTTGTAAGCTTCCATTAACGTCAAACATTTCAATATGAATATTTATCACCTTACATTATGAAATACATTTCAATGCTTTATATTTCAAGTGGTTGTCGTTTCTAATAGAAGTAAGCAGTTTTAGCGACCACTCTCAAAGACCTGTATTGGTTCTTAAATTTTCATTCTTGTAGACTGGAAGCGGAATAGGTGGAGATGGAAGGAGCGGTCGAGTTACACTGGTCCGTGACATTTCTTTATTTTGGTAGCCGGGACAAGAACCACCCACGCGCGATGTTTCCTAACCTTATTTACCCATTATAGTTTGTCGAACCCAAACAAGCCAGTCGGGAACATTGCTATTATATAATATACTATTGTTTTATACAAAACGTCGTATCTTTCTCTTGATTTGTGGAACTCATTAGGTATATTAATGTATACCAAACTTATGGAGATATTGATATATTATTATATATTAATAATAATATTGGAGTAGATATACAAGTTGATATTTAAATAGTCTGCGTAAATTACTTTTATTACGCATAATACCTAACCAGCAGAAATACAGAGTGTTTCAACTACGAAATAATGCTTGGGGGTTTGTGTGGATGAGTATCGGAAATAAAATTAAATTGTCTCAAAATTTGATTAAGCCGTGACTAATATTTAAATGCCCGTAACTCAGAAAATATCATAGTTACATAAATAGTATATCTTCACTAGAAATCTACATATCATTTAGGTATACGTAGCTAGATTATTATTTGGAACCTTCCAAACACCCTGTATACGAATCGGCTCCCCCTATCCTCAATAGGGTATTTGCATTCAGAGCGTGGAAAAATTTCGCCCAATTTCCAAATATTTTCGCTAATAAGCTCGCCGTTTATCGAAAATTTCCCTGATTATGAATAAAAAGGGAAGTCGTTCATTTGAATATCTACTTTTTAATAAAATACGTGTAATACCGCCGAATATCCAGAGGACAAGAATAAAGGCGACATCGTCATATAAATTACTTTATATGACGATGTCGGTAACAGAAATAAATAGGTACCAAAAACTACCTTGTTATATTATCTACCTGTTATATTCACACGAATTTATAAACGTAGGGTGGTTAATACTAGGCAACAGTGGTAACTTCAACCATGGTCAAATACAAACACGATTAGCGAACATTTGAAATTGTTCACAGCTCACAAACCAATATGCACTAGACGCCGTATAGTCGGGCACCCCCCCTCGTCTAACATAATATGCATTGCCACTGCATATGTATGACCGCACCTGTCATTTTGATTGGTCCATTCAGGGCTCGACCTTGAACGGACCAATCACAATTCGTCGTCTACCCCGATATCCACTCTCAAACAGTAGTGGACGTAAGCGCTGTTTCGCCTTATTGGTCTGTGTCACAACTATATCGGTGAATAAATTCCAGTAAGTCTCGAAGTTTGTAATTGAATCTAAGTTGTTTCACATATCTCTTATAATGAGAGCACCTAACAGCCTCTGTAACTATGAAGCCGCTCGCTGCCGCGTTCAAAGCTTGGCCTTTCAGAATTAGCTGGAATTAGTGAACCAAATGACCAGACCGGGTGGGAACTTCCGACGCAGGTACCATGCGTTTTCCTACTGTTGGAAAACAGGCGATCGTCTGGGCTAACATAAATTACAGGAAGATTTCCACGGAACTAATCCAATGCCGGCTTGCGTAAGTTGTTTTATTTACGCGAGCTCCCTCGCCCAGCAATGAACAACGTGCAAGACGACCATCACGAGACTGATTACGTTCTGTTCGAGGCCTTTTACGTTGTATAGATGTAGATCGTGGAACTACGTGAAGTCAGTACGGCGGCAACGCTTCGACCGTAAATACGTGTTGGGTGTATTACGTTATATCGATGCGATTTTCGCGCCGTTTTCGAATAACAGTTCTGTATATCACATGTTTGTTTTTTTAATGTGTTTCAGTTGGAAAATCTATACTGACGTCTTAGGGATTGTGTGAAAGTGTGTGTGAAGTTCAAGTTGAGAATTTCGTGTTAAGAACTGACGTTGGAATAAGATATTGCTTACTGTTAGGTGAGTAATTAACTCAATTTATATTTTTTATCATACATTTCTATAACTCTGGAAATGTTAATAATTTCAATTATGTAAGATGACACTCAAGGTGAATACCAGAGTCATCTTTTTAAAATAAATTCATTGGGAGGTAGGTACTTATTCTGAAATATCTTTATGACAAATCACATCACGAATCTAGAACATAGTACTTAATCAAAATCAGAACAGTTATATGTAATAGACCAACAGCAACCTAAAATAATAAGAAATAATAGTGAATACTGCAATGAACCTAACACCATTTGGATAAATAACATTAACCTGCATCACTAATTCAAACATCACAACATTTAAACAATTACCTTGAGTGATGTTTAAAAAAATCAATACAAAAAGCTGTTATCTAACAAAAACAGCTGGTGATTTTAGTGTATAATCTGTGAGCATTATAGTTCAAGGCGGCCTTGTTTATCCGACGCTATTATGTCACCGAGATGCGAAGTGAGTCGCATGAGAAGTGCTAACGGGTATCTGATGACTTTTCAATTGAGTGGATTAATCGTTTAGATGCTAATTTGTTTGGGACGCATCACGTTTGCTATTGAAGGACTTACATGGCGATGCGATGTGCATGATTTCAAATGATTTGTCAGTAGATACACAAAAGGGATACTGTTATCAACTTATTATTCTAACGGGGGACTACTGAAACGCTACTTAAATATTTAAGTCCCAATTACTATTTAATTAAAGTAAGTATTATAGTTTATATTCTGATCGCTTGGCGAAGTGATACGAGCGAAGGGTGCTCGCCGAGTGGTTGCAGGTTCGATTCTCTTCGAGACAAATTTAGGAAATTAGCTTTTCTTAATTCGCCTTGGTCTGGGTGTCACTGGGATCTAGTCTATGGTGCCCATAGTACAAGCGTTGATTACGGGTGTGGGACAGAAGGTGGGGAAGGAAGGGGAGTTGGGCTTTCGACTCTCTCAATCGTCGTACGAAATGCTGCTATAATAGCTACTTTATATTGACCGTCTGTGAGAGGTTGGTACTACCCCGATCGAATTAGCCCGTATATGAGTTGTAGTTAATTGGCTATGGCTTGGTTCTACCAGGTTTCATGATGATACTACCAACGCTACGGGGCCCTAACCACGCTAGCTACTCAAATCGTAATAGAAAAGCAAACGCTCGCGATTACGTTTCAAACGCTCCGCTTTTGACGTTTTTCTGACACCATACCATATCAATGTCAGTAGAAATCGTGAAGCTCGTGTCAGCAAATCGTCAAAAGCGGAGCGTTTGAAACGTAATCGCGAGCGTTTGCTTTTCTATTACGATTTGAGTAGCTAGCGTGGTTAGGGCCCGGGTCCGTTGTAAATTTTGGTCGTAAAGATTCCCTTATCTACTCCCTATACCTAGGCTTGTTTTAAAGCCTCAATGGCTATTGAGTTTACTGTCTAGTAAACTCAATAGATTCATTCATTCGTTGAACGCTGATTTCAGTCTGCTGGGTTTGTTAACCTTGATCGAATTAGAAATGTTAAGTAGCTCTCTAATTAATAGAAAAGATGCCAGTATGATTCAGATTGAGTTAATAGGAAGAATTCGTCATTATGATTCAAGACTGTTAGTGTTAAAAGATCAAGAATGAACTCTGACGCATGTGGGATTTTTGTGAATAACTAGGCGATGATCGATGATGATAATAATTATGTTAAATAAAGGGGTTTTATTCCGACCGGTTATGACTAGTGGTTGGATCGATGGCGGCTCGGCCCACTGAACCGAATGTTAACGGGTTCGATTCCCGCCGGGGAAAATTTCGAAAATAGCATTTTCGTATTATCTACTATCTGGTGGTCACTGGGATCGCCCCCAGTCCATTGTAAGGTTTTCAAAGTATTGTCGCCTGCGTCTCTCCGTGAGCATATCCAGAATAAACTGAGTTCTCTTTATCACGGGTGATAATACTAAACAGAGTTCATTTTACGCTAGAAACGTTCCCTGGGATGTGCAGGCGACTGTACAAGCGTTTCTTAGTTTTGGGAGCATGCAATTTATGTGCTAGTCTGGCGATATTTTTTTAATTGACACTTCTTTTTCCTCTTAGTACCTACCTATGCATACATAAATGATTTTAATACAAATTCTTCGCATCTCTTTATTATTGTTTGTACAGGTTTCCTTTTTTGTGTTTCTCTTACAATAAAGAAGAGAAATGACGACAGCCAATGATTTTTGTGGTTCCTAGTACTTTTTTTAATATTTTTCACTAAAAGTTTTGTAATTACAACAAAGATTTATGTAATTCATACATTACCTATTTGCTATTTCAATTTATTTGGAATTGCAAAATCATTTGTTGCCGTTATTTTTTTACTATGTAAGTATTAGACAATATTATTAGCCTGTATACGGTACAAAATATTTTGATTGATAGAGTCGTTTTATACTTGTCTAAGAATACGATGATTCCGTCGAGTCACCATCATTACGGACGAATGATGTCGGAAATCCCACCGCGTCATGTAGCGTCGGCATGTTCACACTGAAATATGATCTATCAATAAGTGGCATTTTTTTATTTAAGAGTAATCTTCAACCATTGTCACCAACTCGTTGTCTTGTTATGTGCTGATCATTTTAATTGAGCTCAGTAGCCCTAGTAAATGCCTTTACGTGACAACCATGTTAGTCGACTTAAGGGTGACCGCCCACCTGGTTGTGCTATAAGATCAAGAAATTTATTTATTTATTCGGTTTACCAGCGTTAATATGCATTACAACATTCATAATACACATTCAGATAAACTTAAAACGAAATGTAATAAACAATTGAAGGTAAACACTGTAACGTGTGTTTCTTACCTTCACACAGTTACACACCAGCAGCTCAGTACACACCAGTAGTTCACATGTGTTCACTTGTAAGAAATTATATTATTTCACATTAGATAAGATATAAGTCCATTTAAAAGCGTGTTTAGGTACACAATGGTACAGTTATTCTTTGTTTTCTTGAAATAATATTAAGTTCATAATTTTAAACTCAATGAATTATATAATTTTACGCAGCGATGTCAAATTATTTCACACAATCGTCTCATTAAAAAGTTTTGCCTTGTATAACCGAGTTTAGTACAAAACTTTAGCCCGTCTTTTGTCAAGGCTGGTATCCATCGCTTCTAACTACAGCTCCTTACAGGGTTATGCTTTGTTAGCGCTAAGATGAAATAGACTTGCCTCCCTGTGTCTCAAGGCAAACAAGGGATTATTTTCAACACTAGAAGAGACTTTAGTAATTTTAAGGTTTAAAATTGTATGAGTTCTCAACATGTACTCTTCGGCTACACAGACTTGCTTTTAAGGGAATATTGCTTTGTAGGTATGTAGGTGATGTACAGCCCTAAAAGCTTAAATACAATCAATGTCTGAAGTTACTGTGGCGTCTACCTCCAACCCATGATACCCTTGTATGAATTGGCGGAATAACTTTCTATGACGATAGGTAAAATGTTATATTAACATTAACCATTTCTTGCACATATAATTCTTCGTATTTTCAAGTCATCCCCATCGTATTGTTCAAATGGAAAATGAGACGCGTCTTTCTTTGACAACTACGCGACTACCTACTTATCATAAACAAAACTTGTTTAGAAATGTGGAAATACTATGGACTGTTAATTCATAATATAATTATCTTTATGAATGGAAATATATTTTATTGTTACACATAAATATAGATTATACTATTATATACATTTTCAGTAAAATTATGTTACCTATGGAGAAAGCTTGATGCTTGGAATGTGGTACTTCACACGATAAATCCAACACCGTTCCATCTATTCATTTTTGACAGATAATGGCCGTATTTGACATCTGGATACAGTATAATGTAAATAAATAATCGGTGCCGGGTTCACCGTGTGAATGACCGCTCACTAATATTTTTTAGGAACAGATGGAAGCATTAACTTTTTTACAAATCTAGCTATAATAAAGAAATTGTAACCTAATACGACTATTGTATATAATAAGAAATTACATTGACGATATAAAATGGAGTTAAAGCGTAAATAAATATAATTATCTAGTAAGTAGTTTATACAAATGTTGCTTATCAGATTTTTTAAATTAACCACTCACTGAGCAAAGTAGTTCCCTTCTGACTGCAAAGAGGTATGCTCATGTTCATATTATTATTTTAATCGCAATTTAAATTTATAATACACGTTTTCAACGATCTGATATTATCTCTATGACTAAGTATATATAAGGGGAAGCCTGAAAGTAGCGCCGGTGACAGAGAAAATAAAGAGCGGAAGGTTAGCGTGGTATGGACATGTTATGCGAAGAGAGGATGATCATGTGGTCAATAACTCTAAATTGAAAATTTAAAAACCCCCCAATGCGACGACCTATTCATCAAATGTATAATTTACCTAGTTCTTCCAAATAATGAAGTTAGCGCGATTTGCGTAGCTCCCGTAGCTCAGTATCCATAACTCATCTCGCAAATTCATCTGGTACAACTAGTTTCGATGCCAGATTATGAAAGCGCCATTTACATAATTTGTTTTGGCTTCCTCATTTATAATCTGTTGTACAATAATCAACAGAAAATCTGTGTAAAAGTATGAGACACTATTTTGTTATGACATTAGAATAGACAACGAATCTAAATATTGATGCCACGGAGGTTTAATTCCCAGTAAAATATTATCAATTATGATTCAATTTGATGTAATAACTCTGGTTGAGGCGGACGGGAGCAGCCCAGGGGAAGAATTTTCAATAACGCTAAAATTATTTTAAATTAGATTTGTTTTTTTATATTTTTTCTCAATGGCGGAGCAGCGCCCTCTAGAATTATTATAGCGTAATATTCCATGACCATTAACAAAACAAACAAAATTTTACGCATGCGCGTATCCGTCATTTGAAACGTGACTTATGGAACGTCTTTAGTTCATACACAAATCTCATATAAAAATTGATAAAATATAATTTTTTTCCAGAATCAGGGAAACTTTTCAAATTTATAATATTGTAAAAAGCCAGTTCAGACTATTACGATCATTTAAAAATATAATAAATCGAAATCCAATAATCACAAAATTCGAATGGATTCGAGCCGTGGGAATTGGTTTTGGCCGTGAATGTGGCTTTTTTAACCTACAAAAGAGCTGATGATCTTCAAACGGCTGAACCGATTTTCATGAAACATAGCTAAGAACACTCTCGATCAGAATACCTATCTAACAAAAGAAACAAAATTGAAATCGGTTCATCAGCTTGGGCGCTACGTGGCTACAGACAGACACACAGATACACAGATACACAGATACACAGATACACAGATACACAGATACACAGATACACATGTTAAACTTATAACACCCCTCGTTTTTCGTCGGGGGTTAAAAAGACGATAAGTATGAGAGTGAGCGGTAGTCGGGGTATGGGACGTCCTAAAAAGACGTGGATGAACTGCGTGGAAGAGGGTATGACCGAAAAGGGAGTGAGTGTAGAGATGACGGATGATAGGCTTGAATGGAAGAAGAGAACGTGCTGCGCCGACCCCACCTAGTGTGGGATAAGGGCAAGGTGATGATGATGATGATGACTCTATAAACCTTACCCATTCTTACAAAACTTATTTAACTTGAGTAGGTTATATCTATAGCTATAAACTACTCAAGTTAAATGTACGTAGGTATATATGAATGAATTTATTTTCCGTTTTCCTAGTGCCCCATTATACCTAAGTTGTAATATACTTATATCTCTATATACTGAATTATAAATAGTATTGTAATATTATTGTGTATTGTTGTATGTGTTCGAGTGGGTCTATTGATGGCTTAGATTCACAATTAGTTTCGGTAGGTGGCGTTGCAATCGTATTCTTGGTAGGGCAGGAATAAGTATGCCGGCCGGGCTCGCTAGTAAATATATATATATCCTACTAATATTATAAATGCGAAAGTTTGTGAGTGTGGATGTATGTATATATGTATGTATGTATGTATGTATGTTTGTTACTCCTTCACGCAAAAACTACTGAACGGATTTGGATGAAATTTGGAATACAGATAGATTATAACCGGGATTAACATATAGGATACTTTTTAACCCAATAATCCAATACTACGCGGATGAAGTCGCGGTGACACATAATGGGTATACTTTTTTTTTCAAAACTTAACTTTGTAATTCTAAAACCATCAGCTTTGGAGGGAACTTGAAAAACAAAAGGTGTTATAGGAATACAGCTGTTGACCGATTTCACAAGTCTACAAAACCTTTAGTACTTCAACTGTCCCACAAAGCCGATAGTTTGAGATTTACAAAGTTAAGTTGCAAAAAAAATAGTATACCCATTTTGTATCACCTAGTATATATATATATATATATATAGCATGTATTTAATGTTATTATTATTGTACAATATACTCGTATGATATGATATTAACGACCGCCAGGTAGAGCTATACGTGCTCTCTGTATTATGGTCGCGAGCGCAAATCTACCGACTTTCATAATTGGACATAAGTAGTTATGCAAATCAATCCAACCACCCATACTTCTGCAAACTGAAACCAACCTACAACTATTTGTACTAGAGTTGGTTTTGGTATGCAAAAATATGTGTGGGTTGGATATATTCTGCATACCATATTCAATTTACCTCAAGTGCGTTGTAGGGTAACCATAAAAACTCGGCTTAGTTTAAATACAATGCCACCACAATTGTTTATACGGCGAATCCGATCTAGCCAAATAAGGGTGACTACCTTTTTTGAGTACCTACTAAACGTTTATAACGACTTTTTATAACTCCGAATACAAGTAGTAGGCAGGTACTTATACTTTTATCTAAAGGATGTTCCAAAAGTCCGGAATAATACTTGGAGGTTTTGATGAGTATCGGCCAAATAATTAAATGGTATAAGAATTTGATGGAATCCATTTCTTTCTGTTAAATATTTTTCCCGTTAATTTAAAAAAATTAATCTCTCCTCATCATTTACTATGCAATTTTTTAATTAATTTTAGTGGACATTGTTGGCACTAAAGTTGTGATTAAGACAAATATTCAAGAGACCGTAAAAATGTTATAGTTATGTATACTCCGTGTTCGCCAGGCATGTACCTACATATCAGCTACCGTATAAGTACTTATGTATCTAAATTATTATTTCGGACTTCTGAAACACTCTGTATTTATGCGTGTTTACTGTTTAGTTACATCTGGCATGAGCACGTGGAAATATATAAAAATAGCCGACGCCTTACCAACTGTAGAGGGGTGCTCTTGAACGTTGACCGACCTCGGCGCCGTCGGTTATTGAAGTTTTTATTAATTTTAAAAGTCTATGAAGTAGACTTTAAATACACATAGTGAGTACTTAAAAGTAAAAGTATAAAAACTTGTGCCAGTATAAGTGCACTTAAAAAAAATGTTGGTAGTAATTAATTGATCTCAAGTCTGAGAGCGTTCTTGGAGATGTCATTCTTACGTCCTACCATTACAAAATATCGATCTCAGACTTGAGATAGATCTATTAATACGGGCATTACATAATTTTTGCTGTAAGTACAAAACGTTTCGTAAAAAAAAATATTTATTTATTTTTCTCAGTGTAACAGGTAGGTACAGTTTATGAGCAAAATCAAAACGTTAACTGTTATTCATAAAATTTTTGTTCATAAATTACCCAATTTTATCTCATTTCAGTCTAGCGTATGGTGGTCGGTTATTCAAAAACGTACTAGTTTCTGAAATAACACCAGTTCGTAAGATCGCTGACTCTACCCTGATTGGATTATCTTAGGTATATCCAAAGAATTTGTAATAATATTACAAATAAATCATATTATTAGGTAACTGAAATAGGTAGTTATGTCTTTAATCATTTATAAACTCATAAATTATTATTTACAAGGTATTTTTTATCATTCCATGACATATCGACTCTTCATCCATGGGCCATTCATGCAGGATCTAATTGACTTTTGGCAAGTCACTTCCGGTCAAATGCATAACCATCAACTGAATTGGAAAAAAGGTAGGGTACCAATAGGGTAAGAGTGCAGGTAACATATAAAATAGGTTAGATATATTTACGTTTAGATGTCGATATGAAAAAGGGATGGAGAGAAGGGACGGATGGTTGCGTTCTAATAAAAATATTTTTTCATTTGAAATCATTTTTTCTTGAAGATTCATTAGTAAGTACAGTGAATAAAAAAACATTAAGCTGGTTATTGGTCTACCACTCAGCCGCACGATGCCGCAGCGGGTCGCTCTATCCGGAAATGGCTCGCCTGAAATAAATTCCCATGCTACGCGCTCTATCAGTACACAGCTATTTGTTTTGAACTTACAGTAACCACGAGAAACGACAGCGGTGTACAACATACACCAACATTTTGCTAAAGGTATTAACACCTTATGTCTATATTAAAATAAGATTTAACTTACCAATGGTAGATCAAATTACTCTTATGTTATAACTGATATTAATCCTAAAACCTTTCACACTGAATCAATGTTATGTCTTTAATATTATACAGCAATGTAGCGTCACCATAACCTAGACTGAGCGGCAATCTGTACTAGGACTAGAACCGCAACACACTCCCACACCTGTTACTCCTGTAAGCCAGGATCGGCGAGGGTGTCCAACGATGACGCAGATGTTTGACCCTGGACGAGTCCCAGGGAAAAGCTAAATTGTCAAGGATCCCTCACAAATTTAATCGAACGAAAGATTAGGAGGAGTAGGAAGAATACGATCCACTTCTCTTTGTTGAAAATAACTTACACAGGCCTTACTTGTAGCTATTAAACCAACGGCGCAGACTTATTAATAATTAAAATCAGTAACTAGTGTATATGTTAAATTTCGCTCTACAAACGTAATCCAGCGTCGCGTCTCTGAGGGATCAACCACTCACACACATGAATAAATCGCTAGTCCGAGCGGGTTCAGCGGGCCGCCTTAGACTAATGATAAGCGAACAAGCATTATTTATCTCAGGTAGGGAGTACATTTAACTACGTGTGTGCACACGCACTATTAGCTCCGAGTTAACTCGGAGTCAAAATAAGTAAAAATATTTTTAAAGAAGGACCCCACCCACCTCTCTCTCTCCACTTGTCAACACCCAAAATTATCAACCAAATAAGTTGATCGGTAAGAGGCCAACAAGAGCTAAGTCCATCCGTCAAGTGTGCGTCTGACATGAGTCTCTGGGACCCTTATGCAATTTTCCAATTGACCTACTATGTAATTTTCCATGGAAAACTACAATCCAACACGTGTTTCGTCTCTCAACGAGACTCAAAGCTCTGTCGTAGTCCCACTATCCCGAGAATTTTCCGTAAAGTAAAGTGAGTCAATCAATAATCTGAAAGCATGTGTTAAGTATTTTATCACAACTTATTCCTTATTCCGTTGTTGAATTATTAAGCCCTGGCCTATTTAATCTTTTAATATAATATTAGCATAGTTATCAAATATAGGTTCTCGATACGATCTGCCAAGTAGTTAACTTTTCCGCTTGCCCACAAAAGCTTTCATGTCTATACAAAATGCAAACTTCCTGCAGTTTTCTTGTATTAAATGTCGAACGGTCCAAAGAATATTGCAGTCAATACAATCTCTGGGGTCCAGCCGATGTCCGCAGCCGGGAACGAGGGATTGCCAGGCAACTATCAGAGGCAGCTGTGTAGTAAATGCACCTATCACTTTTAAATTTTTCAGTATTGTGAATTTTGTTTCAATGTTGACTTTAGAATTATGAAAACAACAGGTTGGAAATAGTTATATTTCTTCATCTATTATAATGTGAAATACATAGTTATGTTTTACTTCTTTTTAGAAAATGTATAATAAAAAACAACTTTATATACAAACCTAGCTATATACCTAATCATAAACAAATACTAATCAATACTATGAATCCCCCTTATGTTGAGGGGAGGCCCGTGCCCAGCAGTGGGACGTCAAAAGGGCTAAATTATTATTATTATTACTATGAATACAAATGAATTGTTGAACGACATAATGCAAAAAAACTTAATAAAATAAATAATACGTAATTGCAGAAATAGGAGAAATAGCGTCGTAACCATATTTTGTTTTTTTTTGTGTGAAATACAGCTTTGTGCCAATAAATTAAAACAAAATAAAAATGTAAGCATTATAGCAATCCCTCCAAATTTATCATTGGTGATATCCATCAAAATCGTATATCTGTTACATACGCGGATTCATATCAAACGTATCGAAAGAAATATGGCTAAAATGTAAGATTGATGGGTTTTGAATTGCTGATTTAAAACCATAAAAGCTACCTAGCGTCCGTATTTTACAATCCATTAAAAATATAATTAAGTAGTTACGCACTGTGTAAGCTAGCGGCTTTATTAGTGAATAGGTTACTCAGATTTTTGCTTATATACGTGTTAAATTGTATGTAGATTCATTAAGGATTGATAGGGTTATAAAATTACAATGTCAAATTTGAGTAGTTGATACTAAAGCAGTAAGAACTAATACGACGACTTATAGTTTTGATTTTTTTTAATGGCTCAAGCTCAAGTTAGATTAGTCTTTAGGTACTTCGGCGGTTGATGAAATATTCCTATAATATATGATAGGAAAAACATAGATACAATATTTTGGAAATAAAAAATACAGTTTGTGGGTTGCAATGAAGCGGAAACCCCGGGGAAATCTTCCGTTCTGTCTCGAATAACGCGAACAATGTAATCGAAGCTGAGCGCGAAATAACATTAGTATAGATGACTATTTCATTTCTAATACTAGCACGCAATGTAGATAAAATAAAAATATTTATTATTAGACTACTTAATCATTTTATTCTTTTTATTTATATTTACTACCAGGCACTTATTACTTCCATGGCAATGTATTGATATCAGTACAAAAGCATAGCTTGCAACGGATTTCGCAATTTTTTTTCGGCAGCGCTATTTTCACCACAACTG
The DNA here is from genome assembly GCA_905147325.1 of Notodonta dromedarius. Lineage (NCBI taxonomy): Eukaryota > Metazoa > Arthropoda > Insecta > Lepidoptera > Notodontidae > Notodonta > Notodonta dromedarius. The sequence goes on along the minus strand of LR990165.1, from coordinate 2,794,014 downwards.
ACGACTAACGAGAATCTATACAAGGCTACTGAGCTACTATGTGACCTATGCGTGCGTAGAGTATGATAGGATGAAATCTTCAAAAATTTGCATATTGCATTTTCAGCAAGTCTGGTCCCACCAGACTTGCTGAAAAAGCTGGTCAGTCTGCTGCATGCTATAGCAATACTGTTTGGTGAAAGTCCAAAATGTCCCCAGATGCTCCCACGGGGGTGTGAGGCGTGAAAAGCGTGAATCGCCCCATTCCCCGATCGTTCATACACCTATTAAGTGCTTAATAGGTAGATTATCTTTGGGTGTTCGAATGAAAAGGTGTCTGGTTATTTTCTTTTCAAAATCTCTGGATTTTATTATTTAAACTAACATTTCGGTATCCATCAAATCCACATAGGTGCTATAAAAAAGTCGATACCAATCACTGCGGTCAATTCGTTACGATCCAATTTGTACATTCAGTAATTGGTTTCGCGTGATTTCAGAGTTTTGCAATTTGTACGGGCTGTGCAAAGTTTATTTTACATATTTTTATTTTATTTACATTAAGCTTTCTTTTACTATTTAAACCATGATGCGACGTGTATATCGAACAAAATACATACATTTATGTATTTCTATAGTTGGTTAACAATTGTCAGTACGGAGAAGCCTGTAAGCTAAAATGTAACCACATGAGACCGTTATATGGCAAGCGTAATCGGAATTTAAATTAATCTTAATCAAAAACATTTTTTTTATAATAATACATATATGTATATCAACTTTAGCTTTAGCTTTATGTATATCGGCTAGCAGTGATAGCGGATTGGTTAAAGCACGCGTCTTGCGGGCACCAGGTCTTGGGTTCAAATCCCGGCTCGCACCTCTGGATTTTTCGAAATCTATGTGCGAATCATAATTTCTATATGATTATCACTTGCTTACGGTGAAGGAAAACATCGTGAGGAAACCTGCATGTCTTAGAAGATCTAACCAATTTTCGAAAGACATGTAAAATCCGCCAACCCGCACTGGGCCAGCGTGGTGGATTATGGCCTGAATCCCCCTCATGTTGAGGGGAGGCCCGTGCCCAGCAGTGGGACGTCAAAAGGGCTAAATTATTATTATTAACTTTAGCTTGAGCAGCTTTCATTTTGTTTTTAATTATCATTTTCATTATCCGTTTAATGTTTGACAAACAAAATGTTACCGTTTTGTCCACTGTGTTCATTGAAAAATTTAATGTGGAGCAAGTGAAACGTGTACAATAGTACATTGTTACACGAGTGGTGAAAGTGACTTATTTTTCCCGAGACGGGGTTTGGCGCCCGAGCGTAGCGAGGGCGCTAATAGTTCGAGGGACAAAATAAGTCTTTCACCCGAGGTAAACACTGTGCTTTTCATTACGAATACAAGGAAAGTAAAAATAAAAACAGGAATTGGCTAAAGAAATAATACAAGGAAGCATGAACAATACTCTACAACTCGAAAAAAAAAAAGATCGGATTGCCGCCTATTTTGTTTTTTTTTCGTTGGCCGGCCAACTTCATTATTTAGCCAGTATTTTTAATTTTCATTTTTAAATATTTTGACCAAATCTATGTTATTTTAAAGAAATTGTTTAAACTAAATTATAATTAAGTCATTTAAAAGTATATATTCTTTATTTAATACTCAACTTTATGTTATTTCAATTTTACATCGTGCTGTAATTGAGTGACTGTAGAAAAAGTTTGAACATGGTTCCATAGAAATGGAACTAGTTTTTTTTTTATAATTTGACAGCTGTCAGTTGAAAGTGATTCTCCCGGGCCAGAAAAGTATTACTTTCAACCCGCTCCTCAGGCAACTTCAGACCTACTTTCAGTGTATGAGTAATGAAAAAACCTTTTTCGATGTTCGGTGTGTTGTGGCATCTATTCGCTTTGCTTTTTCTGGACCCTTTATGAGTTGATGATACCTTTTCATTTTGTTTGCCGTTTGATATTAGCTTCTGGCAGCGACTGTACCTATCAGCTTGCGTAATAATACAGGTTGTATTTTTGTCTTAAATTAATCGGGTCGTTTCAGGCCTAAATGTTTTTTTTTGCAAGTACACTCATGACACTTGTACCTATATTGTTACTGGGGGAGCGACGCTTTTCCGCTTTGCACTTGATTTCCGCCCTATCTTGCTTTGTTTATAACACGCACTCTCCAAACGTAGCGAATGCAATCAATCAAATTGCAGACTACACTTGATTCATGTTGTATTGGACAGTGGTTCACTTTTGCAGGTATGGGCGCAACCTGTTAATTTAAATGGGCAATGGTTTATTGATCGGTTTCACAACTTACCAAGATCTGAATGAAAATTCGAAGACAATTATTTTTATATATCTCAATTCCCAATTTTTGTGATTAAATTAAAAAAACAGTTTGACACGGGAAATGGTACGTTCGACAAAACTAAAGCGTTACCAACTTACACGATATTTTATATGAAATAGGTATTCACAGTAAATAAAGTTTGATACCAAGGTAACATGTAAGTAAAATTCGATCTTATAGTATCAAAATTGCTTCGCAAAATTAGCCTAATGTTGACTGTACACAGGTCAACAAATCATATTTTGTTGACATGTGTACAGTCAACAAAATGGAAGACACTTATGGAATGACTTATAATAACATCTGAAAAGTTATATTCGCACAATCATGAAGGATAAAAAGTGTAATGAGGTCTCTAAAAATAAATTTCGGGGAGGAAGATAAATCTGAAGTAAAAGAAAGTAACCAGCCTAGGTTATAAATATCCGACACGAGCGATAGCGGCGTATCACACAATTTACGAGCCAAACTTCCCGGCGACGTTCTGTTCATATGTTACAGATTGGCCTTCAACTTCGTATTACCTAAGAAATACTCTTCAACATTTGTTTAGGCGTAGGCAATAGATGGTACCTGCTTTAATCTTTTTTTTACAGCTATCAAATGTCCCACTTCTGGGCAAATGCATCTCCCCCACACATCTCTGCTCTGGGCTAGCTCCTGCCAGGATCCAAAGGTTTTCAAATCATCTCACTATCTATTTATCTTGATGATAATATCTTTATAATATCTATCTTTGTTATCAATCCTACTATCCTACTTCCTACTAATATTATAAATGCGAAAGTTTGTGAGTGTGGATGTATGTTTGTTACTCTTTCACGCAAAAACTACTGAGCGGATTTGGATGAAATTTGGAACACAGATAGTTTATATCTTGGATTAACACATAATACTTTATTTAAGTCTACGCGGACGAAGTCGCGGTAAGAAACTAGTATATAATAATTATCTGTTGCACTTTCACTTGAAAATTCCCTTTATAGCGAACACTTATACTAGGTGAAACAAAAAGGGTATACAATTTATTTTGCAACTTAACTTTGTAAATCTCAAACTAACGGCTTTGTGGGACAGTTGAAGTACTAAAGGTTTTGTAGACTTGTGAAATCGGTAACAGATGTATTCCTATAACACCTTTTGTTTTTCAAGTTCCCTCCAAAGCTGATGGTTTTAGAATTACAATGTTAAGTTTTGAAAAAAAAAGTATACCCATTATGTTTCACCTTGTATACACACATGAATTACAAACAGTGGGAGACTCACGCTGTAGCCAACTGACTACAACATCACTGAATACAACTCAGTACCAACCAGAGATAATCGGCGTTAAGTAACTTTTACAGCTGCGTTTCGTACGTTGAGTGAGAGAATCTTAAGCCCGCCTCTTCCTATGCCTCTGTCCCATCTCCTTTATGTCGGCAATGTGCGAGAGATGCCTGTTTTATTGCAGGGGATGTCTACGTCATAGTAGCTTTATGCATGCAAAGTCTCAGCCCGATCGGTTTAAAACTGACAAAGTTTAATACAAACTTCCATCCCCTATTTTATCCCCTTGGGGGTGGAATTAATCAAAATCCTTTCTTAGGGGATGTCTACGTCATAGTAGCTTTATGCATGCCAAATTTCAGCCCGATCCGTCCAGTGGTTTGGGCTGTGCGTTGATAGATCACTATGTCAGTCAGTCACCTTTGAGTTATATATATAGAAGTATAAGAAACGAAAATAGGGTTTCATTTGCAATTTCTTCCACTCTACTGGAATAGTGTTTTGAATGAGGAGACGCAAACAAAATCACGAGACGAACTCTCATCTGAGTGAAAACATCGATGAAATCCCACGAGACGGTGTACAAAAAGTGTTATGATTCGAATGTTACTATACGAGTATATTTCACGGCGTTTTCTATCTCGTCTCCATTAGCCATTTATTTCATAGTGGACATCGTTATCAAACGCGTACAATTCAATTTACAGCGGCCCCTGTCGTTATTTTTTATTACACAGCTTACCATTACGGTAGAGCGTCGTGCGGGCGTACTATAAACAACCAAACAATAGAGGCTTCTGGTAGAGCCTTTCAAACTGACTTCGGGTTATGCGGGCATGTAAACTAGAAACTACATGAGTGCACGCGGAAACTTGTCTGCGTAAAATAACGTTATCATACTATATATAATCATACTAATATTATAAAGAGGAAAACTTTGTTTGTTTGATTGTAATGAATAGGCTCCGAAACTACTGAACCGATTTGAAAAATTCTTTCACTGTTGGGAATCTACACTATCACCGGGTGACATAGGCTATTATATATTTTCAAAAAAATTAGGGATCCTTAATAAAACTCGAATAATGTAACCACAATGTACCCGTGTGAAGCCGGGGCGGGCCGCTAGTCATTACTATACGCCAGACGTTCGACCTCGTGACGAGATTCAGTGATGTCATACGCGCCATGGATAAAGTATTGTATTATTATGATTGTTTTGATTTAAAACATTGCGCCTCCGTACCATGTAAAAATATCGAATGGACATTTAGGTACGGTAAGTGAGCACATACCCACGTCTTGATACTAGATAAGTAAGTCTAACCTCCTAGGCTCATTGCACCGGGTGGGTGTGGGTACGATTCCCACCGGGTAAAAAAATGGGTCGAAACTGGTGCTTTTTTGTATTTTAGCCTAGCTAGTCTGCATGTAACTGGGATCGCCTCTAGTCCATCCACAGTACAAGCGCTGCATCTTTTGGAAACATTCAGTTATTATAAAATATGTAAGGATTCCAAGTAGGGACTACGGAATCTAAAAAGAGGTTTTCTGACTCTAGCAAGGTCATTTAGCTCGCAATTTTTATTACACTGCCTTGAGACAATTCCTTTAGCGTTTCCGTGTTTCAGCAAGGCATTACAGAATAACAACAACGATTTTCACATTCACAATTTAAAATAAATCCAACATACAAAAGCAAGAGATAGCGTTTCACTTCCAAACTCCATGTAAAACCGTCACAATTTCGCAGTCTAGCGAGCGCGTTGTTCCATAAAACCTATGCGGGTAGTTGTAAAATATTGATATGTTTACAAGAGCGGTGGCCGGCTATCGCGCGCCACGTCCGCGGCGGTCCAGTCGCCCGAAACCGCCGAGTTTGTTTTGCATATGAAAATCCTTATTTATTTTCGTACATGCGCATAGCCGTTCGATTTGACATCCGGCTGCAACCCTTGAAAAGCTTCCCTGTTGTTGTCATTCAACTATTATTATTATTATTATTTTATCCGCAAATTGTTGAAAAGCGAGATGTGAATATTTTAACATTTGTTGTTAATTTTATAATTTTTTTCAATAAATCTACTTAGGTTGAAATAAAACTATTTTTCATTACTCATACTCTGAAAGTAGGTCTGAAGTTGCCTGAGGAGCGGGTTGAAAGTAATACTTTTCCGGCCCGGGAGAATCGCTTTTAACTGACAGCTGTCAAATTATAAAAAAAAAACTAGTTTCATTTTCACATTTCTATGGAACCATGTTCAAACTTTTTCTACAGTCACTCAATTACAGCACGATGTAAAATTGAAATAACATAAAGTTGAGTATTAAATAAAGAATATATACTTTTAAATGACTTAATTATAATGTAGTTTCAACAATTTCTTTAAAATAACATAGATTTGGTCAAAATATTTAAAAATGAAAATTAAAAATACTGGCTAAATAATGAAGTTGGCCGGCCAACAAAAAAAAACAAAATAGGCGGCAATCCGATCTTTTTTTTTCGAGTTGTAGAGTATTGTTCATGCTTCCTTGTATTATTTCTTTAGCCAATTCCTGGTTTTTATTTTTACTTTCCTTGTATTCGTAATGAAAAGCACAGTGTTTACCTCGGGTGAAAGACTTATTTTGTCCCTCGAACTATTAGCGCCCTCGCTACGCTCGGGCGCCAAACCCCGTCTCGGAAAAAATAAGTCACTTTCACCACTCGTGTAACAATGTACTATTTCGGATTTTATCGCGTTTATTAACTTTATGTTCCCGACGTTTCGGTTGCTTTACAGCAGCCATGGTCACGGGGGGACTGAGGTGTTAGACGTCCTGATGTCATAGTTAGTAACTGGGTACTCTCATATTTAGTTGTTGTTTGCGGTCCGATCCACGCAGAAAGTGCTCACAGTGTCTCGAGGTCTTGCAATGGTACACTTGGTTTTGGATTTAATTATATTAATTACTGGATCCCAAGTTGGTCGTAGCACCCAGCCATCTTCCCTATTGAAATTAGGATGTTTTTTTTAATTTAAATGGCCTCACGTATCATCCTTGGTCGGAATCGGTGTTCTTTTGTAAGGATCTGTGGTTTATCAAATCTGATATAATGGCGGGTGCGGTCCTGTACATGTTCACAGATTGCAGACTTCGTGGAGCGCCGGTGTTTCACGTCAGCTATATGTTCTTTTACGCGGGTTTTGCGGGTTGTGAATGTGGGCTCTCCTACATAGGGCAAACTAAAAGATCAGTAGTTTTTTATTTGTATTACAGTCCCGGTCAAAAGCCTCCTCTATACTTGTCCACAGATGTCCTGCCACAATGCCAATTTCCAACAAAGGTGTTGAAATCGCTTTGAAGCGGGCCCACCCGCTTCCAGCAATAGTATCTCTTCATTGCCTTAGATGAAGCGATCCTATTGGTGAAAGAAAGCGAGCCTACATCATACCACAGCCAAGTGGACGGCCACCCAGATTGTTAAGCTCACAATAGATTAGCCTAACGTGCTCTTAATGCTTTCACGGCTATTACAATATGTTTATAAACAAGCAACTACAGTAAATGTCCGTGTGTATTGAGTAGAGTTTGCGTCGTCATTGAATTTTTCTTCTCAGAGTAAAATTTCTTGCGCGTTCCAAGTAATACCTTGCGGGTATCGGACTAAATTAATGCATTTGTTAGACTTAAAACACTATAGTAGGTATGTTATAAATAGTATGATAAAAACTGTAGTCAAGGGGTCCTTGACAATACTTACGTGAGGTGGTAATGTCAGCTCAGCTCAAGACAGCTCGAATTGACTACGATTCTTTGCTGAGGGCCCTTGAGGAATTGAGTTATCCGTCTCGTAGTGAATTCGATATTTTTCTACATTATCCAGAAAATGTCCGACGGAAAAGGTGGCAATATAGATCGTATTTAATAAATGTTGTATATTTATAATACATACTAAATACAACATTTACCACGGTCATCTAACGTCGCCCATCTACCTATCTACCGTCCTGTTTGGGCTAATCTCGTAAACTTCTTTATTGATTTTGTTCAGTGTTTTTTTTATTTGTAAGTAGAATGCCCAGTTTGGTAAATAATCTTCTATCAAATCTTTAATTAAATGAGCAAGATAATATACTTACTACAATTCAATTACTTATTAACGTCTGACTTCAAGACCAAGTAATACCGAATTATTCAAACACATTGCTTTGTTCCACATTTTAATTGGGTAAAATATTTGCCGGTCTATATTGAAAATTAATTATTGCTAACGCAATTTATATTAACCAACCGAGACTACTCAATTTAAGCCACAATACTAATGAATTCAACAAGTTATATCGAATTTGCTATTCAATTAGATTTTTTAAGGACTTTAATGTGAGTTCAAGTCAGTAGTAGAATTCTTGTTTTTTATATTATGTATGTAACAAAGTCGGCATGCAATAGTACGACCCGCCTGATGTTAAGGAGTCACCGAAGCCTAAGGATTCTAGCAATTCCAAAGGCAAGGCTCGCAAGCCTCGCATATTGCCGACCCTGTAGAAGAGTGGGCCAGGGAACGGGTTGGAGTATCGGTTCTCTCACTCATCGTACGAAACGCAGCTATATTAGCTACCACACGCCGATCTTCTGTGAGAGGATGGTACTACCCCAGTCTAGCCAGCCCTTATATGAGCTGTCGTCAATTATCTCCAGCTTGGCTCTACCATCGTAAACCATCGGCCGCTAGCGAAGCTAATTGCTTGTACTAGTATTGGGCTCTCATAAATAGTTTAAAAGTAAAAGTAGGCATCGAATCTGATACCTCTCGAAGCTCTCGACAGATATCGAGGAAAAAAAAGTTGTGAGGTCGGGGGACCCCGTCAGAAACTAAGTTTAAGGACCCAAAATTATAAGTTTTATTGTTAAAAAAACATATGGATTTTAGGTTTGGTTATAAAAATATTTAATAAAGAAGAGATTTCAGGTAATAATAAGGTCTAACAACTTAAGTCTAACATCATATTAGTTCACAAAATGTTCAATAGATGTCGCACTATCCAGTCACATGAAAAACTCACTTACGCCATCTAGTTGATGTTCTAAAGAGTTTTGTCACAGTGGACGTTAGACGTTACAAAGTAGTTTACAAAATTACTAGCAGATACCTAAAGGGTGTAACGCTTTTCAAGTGTGACAATATTTCTATCATTCCACAAATCCCTATAAATAACAACTGCTCGAATATCTGAAAACAATTACTAACAATATCGATATATTAATGTCGTTGTTTACAGTGCCACTCAGTGTTGTATAATGTTCGGAGCACGAAGTCTGGTGGCCTTGGCTCATATACTCTCCGCGATAGCACCCATTGAACTGGCAAAGTCCAGCTTATGTAGACCCCTGAATCCCTTATGTTGTACCTACATCCTAATAATATTATAAATGCGAAAGTTTGTGACTGTGGATGTTTGTTACTCTTTCAGGCAAAAACTGCTAAATGGATTTGGATGAAATTTGGATCACAGATAGTTTATAACCGGGATTAACATATAGGATACTTTTTATCCAATAATCCCGAATTTTTTGTTAGTTAAATACTATGCGGACGAAGTCGCGGGCATAAACTAGTACAGCAATACGGTTATTGTTGTATTAAATGTGCGTATCCGAGACAGACCGGGAGCCCAACTCTGCTAACCGCTGGCATCTCGATCTAATCGCAATACGTGAAAACTGACGTATTGCGTATTTGAATACATCAGTTTTGTCAGTTTTCCTATAGAAAATCTTCCAAAACGGAAGTATTAAGTATTGGGCTCCTGTTTTCCTAATTCGTATTAACAGATTGAATGCCGGAACATACCTACTTAGATCCACGCGACACATAATTGATATTGTGTTGTGTCTGCCATTATCTACGGAATTATACTAGTGCATTGGAAATCTGCACCTTGTGGTTAGTTAACGAGAACAGTCCAGCCAAGACCATAGAGCCAAATTGTTTCCAAGCTCATACACAGACTGGCTCGAGCAGGGTAGTACTACCTTCTCACAATAAAGCGGCGTAAAGTAGCTGTGTAAAGTAGTAAGAGAGCCTGAAGAGTCTCCCCTCCCCCTGACTCTGTCCCACTCCTCTTCAGGTCTTCAGGTCGGCCACATGCGAGCAATGCCTTTGGCATTGCAAACATCCCTATAAGGCTCCAGTTAGTAGTAACAGCTAAACATTAGCCGGGTTGTAAATTTGTTGGCCGACTTTGTAATATAAATAAATTCCCTTTTTTTAGAACTTCATCTTTATATACACCTGTATTGTATTACCAGATATACCATGTATTTAAACACAACAAATGAAACATCTTATCGCGCTATTTCCATTACCTTTATTAACCCCCGACGAAAAACGAGGGGTGTTATAAGTTTAACATGTGTATCTGTGTATCTGTGTGTCCGTCTGTAGCCACGTAGCGCCCAAGCTGATGAACCGATTTCAATTTTGTTTCTTTTGTTAGATAGGTATTCTGATCGAGAGTGTTCTTAGCTATGTTTCATGAAAATCGGTTCAGCCGTTTGAAGATCATCAGCTCTTTTGTAGGTTAAAAAAGCCACATTCACGGCCAAAACCAATACCCACGGCTCGAATCCATTCGAAATTTGTGATTATTGGATTTCGATTTATTATATTTTAAATTATCGTAATAGTCTGAACTGGCTTTTTACAATATTATAAATTTGAAAAGATTCCCTGATTCTGGAAAAAATGTATATTTTATCAATTTTTGTATGAGATTTGTGTATGAACTTACCAGTATACAATAGTAGTCTTTGGTATGAACCAAGAAGCTTAGAATACCACTGGAGATATCACGTAGAACTATGGAGTGAAGACAGGTTTTTTTACATACATACATATGCTCTGACCCTCTCACACTTCATCTGAAATTGCCATGATAAACACAAAAAAATACCCAAACTAACGTGTGATGAGCCAAGATTTCGCAAGTCCATGGTTTTCGTGTCTGTTTTTTATGGATTTAATTTACTTATTACATATGCGTCAATTTGAGAATCCTCTTGTGACTTCAGTATTTATTTTTATATAGAAAACCAAAAAATATATCAACCGTTCACTTTCCTGATTGTCGGTAGCTGTTATTTTAATAATTTAGCAACACTGATAGAACACTCAATTTGACACTATGGCCAAACTGTCAAAGATTTTCAAGCACTTCGCATTTTTAAATTAGTTTAATGCTTAAATAAAAGTGTATTCTTGTAATTTAAACGATGTATTGTGTTGTGCAAAATTGCAGAAGTGTATGGATACCAAACTCAAACATTAAGTTACACGGGTAATTGTATTTTACGCTAATCACCGTATTAACCATATTTATATTATTTTTAATGGGAGACATAATAAAACATCAATAAATGATTATTATTAGTATTGTGTGGCTATTGATTAATGATATAACAGTTTATGTTGTACTTTTCGTACTATATTCATTTAGTTTTTACATGAACATTTGACCTAAGAAGGGTGACCATCATCTCACTGTATTTCAGATTTTCAAAGTCAAAAATATCATCTTATTACACTTATATGAGTACCCACCATATATTGTGATTGTGCTAAGTTTATAAGTACCACAATCACAATGAGTACCTATTTTATAACGGGTGCGTATACCTAACTTTGCCCCCTGCACACTTCGACCCTAAGCAGGAGCCGAGCCGGCGCGGCGTTCGGCTCGCATACGTGCTCGCACTGGTACCGCGCTGTGAGTTAGTGACAGTTAGACCGTCAGGCAGAGAACGCGCGTAAGCTCGAATGCCGGTTGGGTTATTTATACAAACAAATAAAATTTGAGTGCCTGTTTGTAATATCAAAATAACACCTTTTCACTAAATCCATATGCGAGTACATACTCGTACAGTACATAGGTAACAAAAAAGCGGGTTGAAGCGGTTTGTTCTGGGTAATCTCCGAAACGGCTGGACCGATTTTGACGGGACTTCCACAGATAGCTCAAATATATTAGCTGTTACATACCGCATATTTATATTTTTAAATTTTAAGTAATTTTGGAAATGGTTTCACTGGCTTGTTTCATTTTTTTTACTTGTTTATGATGAGTGAGTTTGTAACGCGTATCAACATATGTGATGTGACTTAAATGGTTGTATCTTTTGATTGCGGTGACTTGGAAGCTTTATAAATTATTGATTCTTCTTCTTTCTTTAAAAATATGTTCCAGTAATAGCAATAACAAACACATTTAATAACAACGTCTAGAGACGCCCGAAAGAAGCGAAGCTTTGCAATAGATATTAGATATATTATAAGTGGCGTGCATAGGGTTTTGAAACGGGGTAGGCAGAGTGTAACATAAAAAAATACTTTATTCAGAACCTTTATCAACAAAGGCCATAGCACGTTGGGTACATCGGTTCTCGTCCGATCACCGAAGTTAAGCAACGTCGGGCGCGGTCAGTACTAAGATGGGTGAACGCTTAATGGACACGCGAAATTGTGAAGTATTCTTAATTTTTAGATATATTTAAATTATTACCAATGTTCTATCTAACCTTCAAGCGATATTTAGTATAAAGCTTAGGGCGCCGCAGCTCTGACGTCATCGTGTAACGCGTAACGCGTAACGCGTAACGCTTTTCACCATTTTAGTGGCCGGGCAGCGAGCGCCCCGAACGTCCGTAAAGAAGCTTCGCTTCAATACAATACAAAAATCAGGTGTGATGTGATTAAGATAAGAAAAGTCATGATAACATTCATTATCATCAAACAATCTATTTACTATTCTAGTAAGTTTTGTGGTAGCTTCACTTCCACTGGAATTGGGATCACCGCTGTTGCACAAGCAATCAATAGCATCAGCGACAGAAGAACTGAGTGTCTGCGCTGCAAGACGTACATATATGTATTTATTTTCATACTATGATAGTTGACATATCCACCTGTAACTTTTTGGACAATTTTAACCCTTCTTTCAATTGCACCATGTGAAGTTCATTAATAAATTTAAATGACATTTCCGTCCGGCGTTGTTAATGTGACCGCAATGAGAACCAAAAGGGCAAACCTTTATGAACTAGATCGACGTCACTGCAACCAGCTACAACCTTCCGGGGAGTTTTTACAGGGCGGTTCACCGTGTTATGATATTAGGCGGGAGTTTTGCAATCCTCATAAGATGAAGGTGATACAACACAGATGGTGACGGAGTGGGACCCACAGAGCCAGTGCCGCGCCGCGTCGTGTGACTGCACTCGTACCATTGTGCCATTGTATCGCGTCAGGAATTGAAGAATGCTAAATATTAAATTATTCATTATATATATTCATTTATCCATATTGTATGTGCGTACTAGTGACGCTGCTCCTGCTAGTGACGCTGCTCCTGCTGCCGCACCTGTCGTGTATGGACATTCAATTCAATATCTAATTTGGTTTACGTACACTACCCGTCAACACTTGTGAGTTCACAAAATGAGAGTGAGTTATCCCATCGTTCATGTTATACTGCCATTGTAATCTTCCAGTGTACCTGTATGTAATTGTATAATAAGACAACATGCATGACATACGAATCATTACTGAAATGATCTGATTTAGAGATACAATTGTTATTATTATTAGATTTATGTTTAAATTGTACTCTACCTATAATCAGACATTTCTAGTAAGCTTTAAAATATACGTAGCATCTAATAAGCAGTGTACATTGTTAACACATATGTCTTGTAACGATCTTGACTGCGCTTTTGATATGTCATTTTGTACTGGTATGACATAAGAAACATTGACATTTCTAAGATCGCTCTCTCAGACTTGAGATCGATTTATTAATATGGGACCGAAACCGTCAGTCCTAAACTTGAGATCCGATGTTGTCACCCTAAAGAGAGAAGCAACAAACACGTGACGTTATTCAAGGTCATATTTCTTTGCTTCGAAACATTGTTCGTGTTAAAACATCCAGTGTTATGTATAAAGTTCTTGGTATGAACTAAAGACGTTCCATAAGTCACGTTTCAAATGATGGATACGCGCATGCGTAAAATTTAGTTTGTTTTGTTAATGGTCATGGATTATTACGCTATAATAATTCTAGAGGGCGCTGCTCCGCCATTGAGAAAAAATATAAAAAAAACAAATCGAATTTAAAATAATTTTAGCGTTATTGAAAATTCTTCCCCTGGGCTGCTCCCGTCCGCCTCAACCAGAGTTATTACATCAAATTGAATCATAATTGATAATATTTTACTAGGAATTAAACCTCCGTGGCATCAATATTTAGATTCGTTGTCTATTCTAATGTCATAACAAAATAATGTCTCATACTTTTACACAGATTTTCTGTTGATTATTGTACATCAGTTTATAAATGAGGAAGCCAAAACAAATTATGTAAATGGCGCTTTCATAATCTGGCATCGAAACTAGTTGTACCAGATGAATTTGCGAGATGAGTTATGGATACTGAGCTACGGGAGCTACGCAAATCGCGCTAACTTCATTATTTGGAAGAACTAGGTAAATTATACATTTGATGAATAGGTCGTCGCATCGGGGGTTTTTAAATTTTCAATTTAGAGTTATACATAGAGATTTTATAATATGCAAATTTGATGTATTTACTTTTTATTTATTTTATATTTTAATTGTTTGTTTTTACTATATGTGGATTTGTTGTTTAACTGTAGTACACGTGGACCTACTCGTTAAAGATAACTTGTTTAGAAGTCTTAACTTTACGTTAAGGTATTTAATTGCCTAGGAATATCTTTATAAATATAATAAAATAATAACGCTTGAATAGATTTAATAAACCTTTGATTAACTTTTCGTTCTCTCTCCGACTGAAGTTATTAATTTTACTTTGGACCGGAACTCATAAAATTATTGCTTTACCGGATAATATAAAATTAATATCTAATTTACAGGGAATTGTAGGGGATTGTAAGGATGGATATTATATTTTACATCTATTTATTATTTATAACTGAGAAGTTTCAGCAGCTTCTCGGGGATAGATTTGTTGCCTTGGAACCCACGGATGACACTGACGAGACTCTACATAATCTGGTCGAAGCGCTGAGGGACGAAGGCATCAAGTTCTGCCAACAGCAGCGTACGGGCAAGAAGTCTAAACTCTCGGATAAGACTCTCGGGCTGATGACAAAAAGACGGGAAACCACCCAAGCGACTTCGTCAGAGAGGTCAGACCTGAATAAGCAAATTGCGAAGATGGTACGGCGCGACCTTCGGAGCTCCAACACTCGCCTCATTGAAGAGGCGATAGAGCGAAACCGAGGGTCCAAAGTATTCACTCAGCAGCTTGGCAGGAGCCACCTGACGAAGCTTAGAACGCACGACGGGAGGACCGTATTGTCGAAGCCGGAGATCTCTGCCGAGATAGAGAACTTCTACGGCCGTTTGTACGCTGCACATGCCCCTCATACTCGACGGGACGACCATGATTCCAGAGCCACCCTGACACGCCACTATACCAACGAACTGCCGGACATCAGTCAAGACGAGATCGTGTTAGCTCTGAGGCAGCTTAAAAATGGAAAAGCCCCCGGTGAGGACGGAATTACTTCAGAGCTTCTGAAGGCAGGAGGAGCCCCTATTATACAGGAGCTACGGAACCTGTTTAACACCGTCCTTCACAGTGGGAGAACTCCAAAGGCGTGGAGCGGGAGTTTGGTTGTGCTCTTTTTTAAGAAGGGAGATAAAACCCTTCTTAAAAACTACAGACCCATCACACTCCTGAGCCACGTCTATAAGCTGTTCTCACGAGTGGTCACGAATCGTCTCGCCAGGAGACTCGACGAGTTCCAGCCACCGGAGCAGGCCGGGTTCCGCGGAGGATATGGCACCATAGACCACATTCACACAGTGAGGCAGATTATACAGAAGTCCGAAGAGTATAATCAGCCTCTGTGTCTGGCCTTTGTGGACTATGAGAAGGCCTTTGACTCTGTCGAAACCTGGGCTGTTCTGGAATCCTTACAGCGATGCCAAGTAGACTATCGTTACATCAGGGTGTTGAGATGTCTCTATGACGCCGCTACCATGAGTGTCCAAGTACAGGGCCAGCAGTCTAAACCCATCCAACTGCGCAGGGGAGTGAGACAGGGGGATGTGATATCCCCGAAACTGTTCACGAGCGCGCTGGAAGATGTGTTTAAGACGTTGGACTGGAAAGGTAAGGGCATTAACATAAACGGTGAGTACATCTCACACCTGCGATTCGCTGATGACATAGTCTTAATGGCAGAGACGCTGGAGGAGCTAAACCGGATGCTGGACGACCTAGCTTCAGCCTCGCGACGCATCGGTCTTGGCATGAATTTGGATAAAACCAAAGTCATGATCAATGGCCACATTGATCCGGGACCGGTGGTCGTACATGGCCACCTTCTTGAAATTGTTTCCGAGTACACGTACCTTGGGCAGATTCTGCAGTTAGGTAAAAACAATTTTGAGAAGGAGGCCAAGAGGAGGATCCAGCTAGGCTGGGCAGCGTTTGGGAAACTACGTCGAGTCTTCTCGTCGTCCATACCGCAATGCTTGAAAACTAAAGTTTTCAATCAGTGCGTCCTACCCGTCATGACCTACGGAGCCGAGACGTGGACACTCACGGTAGGGCTGGTCCACCAGTTTAAGGTCGCTCAGCGAGCTATGGAGAGAGCTATGCTCGGAGTTTCTCTGAAGGATAGGATTCGCAATGAATACATCCGACAGAGAACCAAAGTTATCGACATAGCTCAAAGAATTAGCAAGCTGAAGTGGCAGTGGGCTGGCCATATCTCGCGAAGAACCGACAACCGCTGGGGTAAACGTGTTCTTGAGTGGAGACCTCGACTCGGCAAGCGTAGTGTAGGACGCCCTCCAACCAGGTGGGATGACGACCTGCGAAAGACTGCAGGCAGATGCTGGATGCGGCAAGCTGAGGACAGGGCGCTATGGCGCTCATTAGGGGAGGCCTATGTCCAGCAGTGGACAATTATAGGCTGATGATGATGATGATGATTATTTATAAGTGGAAAAATGGTGGAGTGGCAAACCTAATTATTTACCTCGAATTCATTAATATCACCCATTGCTCTTAAGCTATACTACCAAGTACAAAAGCTTTTATATTTCACAACAGCTTCCGAAATTAATAATTCATTAAACTATTTCAGTTGAAACGCTTCCGATAATTGAAATACGGTCATAATGCGCGTCTGTTTGGTACCAATCGGAAATGTATTTGTATCATTGAGCTCACAATAATTTACCTTCTCGATTATTACAATCGATACAGTCCAATCGGATTAGTTTGAATCGATATTATTAACAACTAATACAAAATTAAAATATGAATCGAATTTCATTCGATATCTTGGTATCCGCATTATCATTGCTGTAGGGATTGTTAATACAGTTTCAAATTGAAACACGCAAGAAAAAAAATATTGTAAGGAAATCCAAAGCTTTGTAAAATATTTTTTGGAGGAAACGCAGCTTCCATTAAAAGCCGAGGCGATTAGAGCTTTATTCACATAAACCTAGAGGTCAATGTTGGTCGTTAAGTTGGCTCAAAACACTGACCAATATATAAGTACTCTTTGACTTTTGGCTTCACAGTTTTTGTTGTTAAAAACTTAAAATTTACCTAATAAACTCCACTTACACAAGGTAAGGACTAACTACTAGTAATGACTTCATATGGAGGCAGAAGACTTCATTTACGTAATGATTCAAAAGTCCGAAATAATTTATTTGTACATATATAGTATTATTAATTTGATGATGAGTATCGGGCACATAATTAATTGATAGAAATTCGAACACATTTTTTCACATATATTATTTTCGTAAATTTTAAGTGTCATATCTTAAATCGGTACCTACTATGCAAAATTATTGATGGCTTCTTATAATATTTTCTAGACCATCGGATGGGTTCTAAAGCCGCAACACGAAAGTTGTGACAAATGTTCAAAGTATAACAATATATTCAATATATTTATTAAATAAATCAATATCGCCAGACTGACACACCAACTGTATGGTCCCAAACTAAGCAACGCTTGTACTATGTGTAACGTACAATGGACTGAGGGCGATCCCAGTGACACCCAGACCTGGGCAAATTACGAAAAGGCCATAATGTTAAAACCACCATGTTCAGTGAGCTGAGCGGCCTACGCTCGAACCAAGCGGTCGTCACGTTATTACAATATATTATTATTAGTATATTCAAATCTATAGTAACTCTGAAAATATAATAGTTAGGTACGTATAGTCTGTCTCCACTAAGCATATCTCATATTATATTATTATTATTTCAGACTTTTGAAATACCCTGTATGTGACCTTCTTTCTTCTATAATATTTCAGTACCTACTTATTAGTTTTATTTACAATCAGTGGGTTAAAAGGTCATCAAAGTAACGGAACTAAAGAATATACAAACGGCAATGATTGCACTGTTTTGTTTGGCTCCGATAACCTACTTTTGTTTCGAGTCGTCCGGACAGCGCGGACACCGGCTGTGTATACAAACATGGCTTTACACTGATAATACGCTTTGAGAATTGTAAACAAGTATTTTCGTACGATAAATGGCGGTATTCAGAAAATTTAGAGCTGCGTTTCGTACGATGACAGAGAGAGCCGGAAGCCCATTCCCCCTTTCCTTCCCGTCGCTCTGTCCCACTCCCCTTCAGGCCGACAACGTGCGAGCATTACCTTTAGTATTGCAAGCAACTATAGACTACGTTCACTGCTTAACATCAGGCAGGTTATACGCTTTGCAGAATTGATTAAATAAAAATAAAACGCAGGAGAAAGCAATCTCATGTTGATTCTTAATACAAAGCTACTAGGCAAGTCAGAAACATTTTTAGAAGTATTTAATTTATATTATTCGGTAGTCGATGACATCAGTATAATCACGTGATTTTAAAGCCATTCTATTGATCAATGTTGATTTGCTTAGGGTCCATCCATAAATTACGTCACAAGTTAAGGGGAGGGAGGGTGTAGACGAAGTGTGACATTGTGTGACAAGGGGTGGGGGGGGGTCCCAAATTTTGTGACATCACATTTTTTCAAAAATAATATGTTTGACTAGCTGTGCCCCGCGACTTCATCCGCGTAGTATTGGATTATTGGGTTAAAAAGTATCCTATATGTTAATCCCGGTTATAATTATCTGTGTTCCAAATTTCATCCAAATCCGTTCAGTAGTTTTTGCGTGAAGGAGTAACAAACATACATACATACATACATACATACATCCACACTCACAAACTTTCGCATTTATAATATTAGTAGGATTTGATGTAGGATTTGATGTGGGATTTATTGAAAAATAATTAAATTGGAAATAAAAATAATTTCGGAACACTGCTGTTTAAATTTCATAAATTTCTAAATGTAAAATTGCAAAATATGTCACATCACACTAGGTAGGGGAGGGGGGGTCTCACAAATGTGACCAGCTGTGACAAGGACGGAGGAGGGGTCAAAAAATCATGAAATTCGTGTGACGTAATATATGGATGGCCCCTTATTCACACAGCATCTTCATGCCCAACACAGTAAGTACTTAATGTGCGACTTAATAAGGTTTAGCTTGAACCACTTTCTATACTTCTTACACAGAAATTTCCTTGATCTCCTTAGTTGGTAAAGTGGCTTTTCAACTTAAGTACTTCGGGGAAATAAATACGGTAGATCAGTGGTGACGCAAACAAGTAACTTTCTATGTTGCTCTAAGTGCTCGGTACTGAGTTATATATAATTATTAATTTAGATTTTGAATGAATTTCTGATACCTAAATAATGATTAGACCCATTTTCGTTAATGGTCAGAATGTCGTTTAGACTCGTATTAACAATTCGATCTCAAGTCTGAGACCGATCTTGGAAATGTCATTCGTATGTCATACCAGTACAAAATGACTTGTCAAAATTCTACTTAAGATCGCTCTCAGATTTGAGACAGATTTATTAATACGGGCCTAACTAGTAGTTAATAATTTCGTAATAGTTTATAGAAATATATAAAAGTAGTAAAATATTTATGAGTGAGAGGGAAGCCCAAACTGCCCCCCCCACTTTACCCCTCCCCTTCAAATCGGCAACGTACGAGCAACGCCTGTGGTATTGCAAGCATCTATCCACTTTACTGTAACTGCTTAACTTTGCTGGTTTGCCGACTTTGTTACATTTATGGAAAAAGATAACCAGTTATGTCCGTTTATCACATTACTAGTATTCCCTTTAGCCCCTCCAGCTAAGCTAATGCTTGTGTTAGGAGTGGGCGCACATCAATAGTTTAATCGCCAGGATGGGGATCGAACCTGGAACCTCTCAGCTACGAGGGCAGCCCCTCTAACCACTAGGCTATTGACGCTTTTACATGCATAAATAATAATATCTGGCCATATGATAATACTCTGTTTTTAATATTTATAATAAAAACCATTCCCAAAGGTTTAAAAGAAAGCTCATGACATAACCTCAGAACATTATTCCTCTCTTATCGTTCTTGGCACGAGATAACCTCGTAAAATGCATTTTGATTGTTTGTGGTGTACAAAAGGAGCTAAAACAAAAGCTTCGTGGAGTATTCAGAAGGAAAACCGTATTTCCTTCCGTAAATTACTTTTTTAAAGCCGCCGACAAAACAATACCAACATTTATTTAGAAGGTACCTACCTATCTAAGAAGAACGATATCAAAGAAGTTTAGTACTTAATTAAGTAACTCCTCCAACCCACCAATATTATTTATTTTGTAGAGCACATAGTATTGCTATGCAGCCACCCGACATTAATGGAGGATTCATGGGAGATCCAATCAATGGATTCATTAATATTTAATTAATTTGAATAACTTAATTAATTTTACATAACCTGTATCAAGGACACAATTACAACATCAGTAATATCACAAGTATCACACATATCTCGGTTCATATCACAGTAATATTAACGATATCGCTATACTATCGTGATATAGATTGATTTTAATCCGAGCCAAAGAATTAAATTAATCAGGCTATTTATATTCTACATCACAATCTCAGAAAACAGTTAACGAATATTACAATAATAATATCAAGTTTTCGGAAACATTTTCCGCTCTCTTACCCACTCGGATAGCACCCGCGCCAGAGATTGTGTCAAAAATGTTTAGAATATGCTAATTATTTCTGTTCGGAGCACCAGATGCGGGTGAAACAAGTCTTGCATATATAATACTTAATTTCCCGAAATAAAAAATTAAAGGACTTATGACTCACTTTCTTCTGTTACCTTATTTTTTCAAAATTGACTAGGTGTCAATTTAGAAAAAACAAGGTAACAATATGGTAAAAATAAGGTAAGATAAGCTTAGGTAGATAAAGGTAGGTGAGGTAGATAAATATTCCCTCCCCCTAGAGTCATAAGTATAGGAGACGAGGTCGGAAACTTTACAGAAAAATGGAAATAGGTTCGTCCTTCCTGTGTGATGAATTTTGAAATTGACCTTATTAGTGCTCACCTGTGTAATATGAGGAACTCGTTGTCTAAAATATCTTGCCTCAATCCCACCGGCTTAAAATATGTGTTGTCTATCAGGCAGTTAATAGACATTTATTAAATAGAAGATGTTATTCTGTGCAGACATCTGGTACATATCTGATTACCTGCCTATTCAAAATGTTGATGAGCGTCTACATCAATTATTACGCAACGCTTTATACGAAGAAGCAGGTGTGTGATATAAATAGTGTAGAAGCAAAAGCGAGGGCATAAATAGTACATAATTAACTACCGTCACTTCATTACGACGGGCGCCGTTGGTAGGATATAAACTTCCATATTTCAAGAAAGATGAACGCGACTGGATGCAATGTCCTTATAAGAGTCATAATATCCTACTAATATTATAAATGCGAAAGTTTGTGAGTGTGGATGTATGTATGTATGTATGTATGTATGTATGTATGTATGTATGTATGTATGTTTGTTACTCCTTCACGCAAAAACTACTGAACGGATTTGGATGAAATTTGGAACACAGATAGATTATAACCGGGATTAACATATAGGATACTTTTTAACCCAATAATCCAATACTACGCGGATGAAGTCGCGGGGCACAGCTAGTATATTTATAAGAACGTAATTTATGTTTTAAAATGTATATCGCAATACTGTTTATGAGGTTAATTGCGATAAAAGAACGATATACGGGTCAAAAGATCATTACTGTGCAATTCCCATATTTATACCAGTAAAATTAAAAAAGCAAATCTAGTCCACATTGCTCGAACGAAAATAGTTACCTATACGATGACTACGTTATAGTGAATACTAGTTCAAGCGTAGGCAGCTCGGTTCACTGCACAAGGTGGTTGCGGGATCGATTCCCGTCGGGGCAAATTTCGGAAATGGTCTTTCTATATTGTTCCCCTGGTTGGACACACTCGAGTACTAAAGTACAAGTTTTCTTAATCAGTGAGTCAGTTATTGTATTAGTCTAGCCATATTTAGTTATTTCTATTTTTTCCCTGCGATTTCTACCGCGTGGTTCGTGATGCGTTCGGGGTTACGGGATTTTTATGCAAACTTCCATCCCCTATTTACGGGTGGAATTTTCTAAAATCCTTCCTTAGTGAATGCCTATGGAGTAAAAGGTACATATCGTCAAATTTTGTAACCAAAGTGGCTTAGTTGATCATAAAAACTGGGCGTCAGTCAGTCGGATTCTTTAATACCTACTAATATAAACATTAAATTTCATCGTTTGTTTACACTTTATATAATTATCAAACTGAAACCAATTAACTGTGCTCACGAAAAAATCAGTTTCCAAAAATAATCACGGAATCAGTCCATCAATCTTCGTCGCTCCTGACAATCGATAAATGAATTCCCGATTGGAGGCCTCTTGTCCAGACTTTTTCAGTCAAAGCTCTTTCAAATCACCGACAACTTTTCTTTTATATGAAAGTAATTTCAGTAAAATACTTCAAAATTCAGACCTCTTTAATGATTAACGTATTGTGTTCAATATTTGCAACACCAATGAATCAGGTACGAACATAAATTTATTTTTTAATAACTTTTTCCGTCTTTATCTGCGGCTATTATCTGTCAAAAATGTACGCTCAGATCGGTGGTGTCGGCAACTTCGTGTGAATGACCGCTTTAACATTGGAGTAGCGTTTCAGTATATAAGTAACCTTTTTATTTTAAACTGCAGTAAATTAGATGGAAATATCATAGAATAAGCAACAAAGAGTATTCCGACTTGAGTAAAAGGCGAGGCGTTCAACCTCGCGCGAGCCTGAAGGGCTTCCGGATAAAGCGTATTCATCTCATTAAAAACACGACCTTTTGAGCGAGTTTTCATGTAACATCAAAGCTCTACGCTGGCAACATTTTAGCGTACATTTTTCAATAGTTCCCTGAATATATCAAAAGGGTTCTGTGCATGTTATAGTTCGGTACCAGGAAAGAAACGCGACGCCGGTGCGGGATGTCTGTTACCTTTTTTGCTATGCCGGTACCTCGATCCTAACCATTCTTATTATCATAATACTTACGATAATATTGGTATTAATGTTGCCTAAATATCGATAGTTTATGTGTCGATAGTTGACCTCGAAAACTAGTCATAATATCGATAAGGTCATTTATAGTTTTGCTAATTAAAATATAAAGTAATTACAAAATGTTGTCTGTGTGTTTGTTCCGGCTAGTCTCCGAAATGGCTGGACCGATTTTGACGGGGCTTTCACAGGCAGATATTATTAGAAGTAACTTTGGCTGCTTTTATTATATCTAAGATTCACGCAGGTGTCTTAGATCCACAACAGAAAGTTATCAATATAAAATTAATATCTACGGTAATCAATGAGCACTTCTAATAGAAAGAGTCCACATTCCGGATTCATAGCTTCCCTTTCTATCCGGCCGGACGTTTATTCCTTTTATCTGATCTTTCCATATTTTCCTCGACCGATAAGAAAAAAATATATTTTGAGCTTTTCAACGACCGATACAATACAAGGGAGGGTTTTTTCTTTTGTTGCGAAAGTAGCACAGAAGTGAAATTATCGAGGCATCGACGGGGCGTGTTTATTTTACTCTGATTGTTTCCCCCTTGTTCGGGGTGGGAGCTGGGAGAGTTTATTATTTAAATTTGCCATATTTATCTGTTGGTACATGATGTACGAGGTTATTAACTGTAATGACATGAAATTACGTCACATCGTTGTGACGTAGGGGACAGGTCTAATTCTGTATGACGTAGAGCTTAGTGGGGTTAGTTACCTACAATTTGGTATGTAATGTAGATCTTATTAATTATGCAATATAATATTTTGCGTTATTGATAACTTGAATAAGGAGCATCCTTATAGGGCATAGATTATGATAGATAGAGTATACGGTGCAGCGGAAAAGATCAAAGTCTTAATGAATTACAATTAATTAATTAACCCTTCGGATATCGAATGGAATTACGCAGGTGCACTAGATGTTCTTTTGTTTATTTTTTTCATGACGTCCGGTCAAGTCGGCAAAGTGCGAGCATGTTTTTGGTATTACAAACATCTTTAGGCTACGGTAATTGCTTAACATCAGCGGATCGTACGCTTGTTTGTTGCCTAAAAATAAATTTCTTATCTTACCACTTTGAAATCCTCCTAACATATTCATATTATTTTCCAATGCGTTTACTTAAGACGCGATGATTGCCCACACGTACGCGTACGGTATTAACCCAACACAAAAGCTCGGGAAATAGCAATGCATCATCCCACAGAGCTGTTCCGGAGTCGGAAACAAATTAAAGCAGCCACGTATTTGGTGTCGATATCAAAAGACGCCTCTGTGTGGCTGACAGGCGATTTCCTTGTCACATTCGCCTTTTTATTCTATAACAGGCTTGGGCACAAATATCGATATCTCAAAATATCTATATACTAGGTGAAACAGAAAGGGTAAACTATTTTTTTTTCAACTTAACTTTGTAAATCTAAAACCATCGGCTTTGTGGGACAGTTGGAGTACTAAAGGTTTTGTAGACTTATGAAATCTGTCAACAACTGTATTCCTGTAACACCTTTTGTTTTTCAAGTTGCCTCCAAAGCTGATAGTTTTAGAGTTACTAATGTAAAGTTTTGAAAAAAAAATTATACCCTTGCTGTTTCAACCTGTACATTATATCGTCTTAATACGATAGGTATCGATTTTTCCCCTTGACGATCCCTAAGTTAGCCGCGTTATCACCCGCGTAGTGTTTTGAGATAATACCTCTATGTCATTTAGCGTTAGTGTAGAATTTGTAACTGAAAAAAAAACTAATTCGTATCGGTTGTTCCCAAGTATATCTACTAGGTGAAACAAAAAGGGTATAATATTTTTTTGCAACTTAACTTTGTAAATCTCATACTATCGGCTTTGGCGGACAGTTGAAGTACTAAAGGTTTTGTAGACTTGTGAAATATGTCACCAGCTGTATTCCTATAACACCTTATGTTTTTCAAGTTTCCTCCAAAGATGATAGTTGTAGAATTACAAAGTTAAGCTTTGAAAAAAAAAGTATACCCTTTCTGTTTCAACCTGTATACTAATATTATAAAGAGGAAAGATTTGATTGTTTGATTATTTGCATTGAATAGGCTTCGAAACTACTGAAACGATTTGAAAAAATATTTTACTGTTGGGAAGCACCCTCGCGGCGCCGCGGCCTCACCCGCGTGAGTTTGAGGATGAAAAGTATCTTGTTAATTCAAATTGACTGTTTGACGACCGATTGGCGCAGTGGTTCGAGCGTAGGCTGCTCGGCTCACTGCACATGGTGGTTGCGGGTTCGATTCCCGCCGGGGCAAATTTCGGAAATGGCCTTTTCGTAATTTGCCCTGGTCTGGATGTCACTGGGATCGCCACCAGTCCATTGTACGGTACCCATAGTACAAGCATTGCTTAGTTTGGGACCACACAGTTGGTGTGTCAGTCTGGAGATATTTTTTTCAAAAATAAAGTAAATAGATTATTTTATTATTTATTGTTTTTAACGTTTGAGTCTTCATAAGTTTATAATCAACATTACGGTTTCCGACACTTAATGAACCGCGAATTTGTAAAATGGCCGCCCGAATGTTGGCAATCCCGGCGGTGACCGATACGAATATTTACTATTTCGTATCGCTTGCGTCTCGCCATGGTATACCTAGATGAAACAGAGATTTTGAAAATTCAATCTCTTTTACTACTTAAGAGCTACTGTTATTCTCTACGTCCCACTTAAAAGCGAGTTTCTTATCCATGAGCTTGTGAATTCTTAATTTTACTTTTTAATGAAACAATTCTTTCTTAACGCGTTAATTTCATTACAGAACGTAAATAAAACAAGGTTTTTTTAGTTTTTTACGTTTTCACTTCAAACAAAATGAAATGGTCGTGTTTTAGGATACTACATTAAGATTATTAAGTACATTCACTCAGGTATATTTATTTTTTTAATAGGACTAGTCCCGGAACGCTCTACCGCCACTGTTACTCCTATAAGCCAGGATCGACAATGATATCCAATGATAACACCGAGGTTTGACCCTGGACGAGTCCCGCGAAAAAGCAAATTTTTATTGTCTCGGAATCCGCACGAATTCAATCGAAAGTAAGAATGTTTTGTAATTGTGTTGAACAACATGAAGTTATTTTGAAAATTATTAGACTGGTAGTAATCATAAGACAGTCATTAATAAATAGGTATTTATGCAATTAAAAAATAGTCACCATCCTTATTATAATATGAGGAGTGGCATTAACGCTCGAACGAACAGCCACAATTATTATTCCTTAACCAATTTAGGATACGAGATATATTTACCCCGAAAAAAATAGGGACCTACCGTATCAAGATTGCCAAGTTTTAATTGGCAAACTTATAACAAAACCTTCTTGAATTAAGAACCTAAACGAACTTTGTAATCAAAGGCACTGGAAGGAAAGTTATTTTACTAAGGAAGCACAGACAACCTTAGCACATCTTAAATAGTTTTATTTATAATAATAAATAAAATCATGCTGGTGAAATTTTGAGAAAATACTTAATAATGGCCAATTTTCTATTTACTTTGCTACAACATAAATGGACGTAAACGGTTTACGTACCTAATTGTAAAATTCCTTAATAATTATTGTTACTCAAAGAAGTACTGCTCGGGCGGGACATATCTTTAGTTTTATGAGCTATAGAATAGTATTAGTAACTTTGGGTACCCACAAAAGAGTAAACAAAACATCTCAAAACATTTGAGTAATTTCCATTTTGCATGACGCATAAGAAATGAGCACCCTTTAAATTTAACTTCCGCTCGAGTGCGCGAGGCTTAAGTACTTTGGACAATTTCTAAGGAAATACAATTAAATTGTTACGGTAATCAGCGGTGTAGTCCGTTGGGTACTAATGGTGATCATTTTACTGTAGTTGGGTGCAGGCCAACTGTGGTGGCTGTTAGTGACGCTCTGATGGTCCGGTTAATCGTTGTCGTTGACTACACAAGGATGGTTGCCAAAGCGGGGTTCAGAGTACGAATTATGTGGATTATGTTCCTTGTGTTATTAACTCTCAATTAGTTATATTGGTTAATACACACAACTTAAAAGCTGTGTTGACTTATAGGCAACTTACACATGGCAACGGCGCAACGATATTGCTCTACATTTTGACCGTATTGTGGTGTCAAATACTCGTACTCGTATAGTAAAAATCTGTCAACATAATATCAAAAAATCCTTGTTGTGTTTACTATGAAAATTATGCTTTAGGTATTTATAGTAATATAGCTAAAGCTCTACCTGTGACTCTACCATAAGTTTTGCGTTAAACTTCTAGGGAAATATTATTGCAGCGCTCAGCTGTTCAATATTATACATAGACGCGAGCGACTAGCGACTACCAGCGATCGTAAACACTCATGGTAGAGTTACAGATAGAAAGAAATTCCCTGAGTTCCCTAATTAAAGTTAACTGGATTGTTATAGTGGCATATTAGTAGACGATTGGCAGCAAAGATCATGCAGAGACAGCGTATTCCTTCGGAATATTTGATGAAAGAAAATTGAAAGTAAACATCATCGCTTGTTTTAATTTTCAACTTTTCTTTAATATCGTTTAGACCTTATCTTTGTGTTGTGACAACTTTGTTTTAGGTTCTTTATACACCTGTGTTACATAATGTGATTGAATAAGATGAGACAGACTTGTTTTAATAACAACCTTATTTACTTACGTGAAGGTAGAGGATGATAAGTTTAGATGTACACAGGAAAATTATATATGTATAAATAGCCATCGAATGAAATGGTCCCATTCATTGTCAACGAGAAGATACCACTGAAATAGTTTTTCCACTTCTCCCATTAAGGGAGGTGCGTGAAGAAATTGTATACACGACTAATACACCGACTGTATGGTCCCAAAGCAAGCGACGCTTGTACCATAGGTGACACACCATGAACTACTATATCCACCATAACTATATCGATCACAGATTACGAAAGCGCCATTTCCGAAATAAATGCGCTGTTTTTTTCGTACGTTCTAAAGCCTTAATGTACAAAATAATTCAGTTAACCCTCAATTACAATTTCGTTTATCACATTCTACATAATTAAAGGACATAGTTAACTAATCTTTCCATTACTGTAAGCTATAAGTTATATTAGCATGTCGCTACTGAGCTTTCGTCATATAAACGAAGGGTCGGATTAGCTAGGGTCGGGGTATGTTACTGTTTATAGTGTGGAATTACTGAATATTTAATGAAATGGTTACGTTACTGACTGGATGATTTTGAAGCGAAGCTTCTATACGGACATTCGGGGCGCTCGCCGCGCGGCCGCTCTATCCGTGCTAAGCGTCAGGCGTCAGTAGCGTTACACGATATAATATAGGTATACAGAGTAGCAGCTGCGGCGCCCTACGCTTTATACTATAACGCTTCGCTTCTCTCGGTTGTCCCTAGACAACACTGTTTTTTTCTCTTAACTCTATTCTGAGTCAGATCACATGATAGCGTAATCTATTATATGCTTGTAATACTTGTACGTTGCAATGCTTGCACGTTGCCCACCTGGAAGTGATTGGGCCAGAGAAAAGGGGAAAGGGAAGTGGGGGGTTGTACTTCCGGCTCTCTCCCTCGTCGTACGAAACGCAGCTTGCGTTCCCCTCCCTCTATTCCACTGCCCTTCGGCTCAGCAACATGCGAGCACTGCCTTTGATGGCTATTGCAAGCATCTATAGGCTACGGATCGTAAGAGTGTTTGCCGAGTTTGTTACTTAAAAAAAATATCATAGCTTTACGTACAAATTATCCAGATTCTTATAACTAAACTGGTTATGAATAGTTACATCGCGGACGCATAAAAAGTAATCTCACTTGCGGCCTAGTTTACTCGCTTAGTTTCTACAAACTGGGAAAGTTTTCTGTACACAAGCGTAAATCAGTACTTGTATTGACTCCAGTACTGGGTTATTCTAGCTCATCCATGAAACATTTTATTATTATTCCATTTATTTATTTTATATCATTTTATATTTTTAAATCTAAATAAAAAATATCTTATCTAAATAAATTTAAAAATATAAAAAAATGTTCCCCACCGGCATCGGGAACAGGGTCCTAGCTACCGGCGGTCAAGGCTCCAGAGAGAGGAACTTCCTCACTATCCTAGCCGTCTCCAGGAGTACTGCCTTCTGGATCTGACCCTTGATCCAGCTACCTAACGAGAGCCTCTTAAGATGTTTGTCGAGGCTCTTGCCAATTATTATTATTATTATTTTTGACACATGATAGAGTTTGAAACATGAGTGAACTTAGATAGAAAGGTTCAAATATAACGTTTGCTATAAAGTGGTCTCAATTTTTACGTAGGTATGTGTCATTCAGGCTGAATCCCCCTCATGTTGAGGGGAGGCCCGTGCCCAGCAGTGGGACGTCAAAAGGGCTAAATTATTATTATTATTATGTGTCATTATCGGAATTATGATTTCGTAGGGTTCCATACTCTCGGCGAGGAACCCTTATAAGATTATCCAGTCTGTCCCCCGTTCGTTCTATTCTGTCATAGTACCGGGACTACACAACTTTTATTTCATGTTTTTTCCCCTTCTACATAATTCAAAATTAGGCTCATGGAAAATAAAGTTCTATAGCCGCCCAAAGCCTATAAAATCAAAATTGAATTAAAAAAACATTTATGTCCTGAAAAATATTTAACAACAAACAAAATAATCACCACACACAACAAACACATACCATTTACAGGACAATCCTACATATATCATTTGTAATTTATGATAACGCAAACTAAAACTAATCAAGAATAAAAAATAAAAAAGTAGCATATAAATTATCAAAGAATTTGTTTATTACAAATTCTTAGTAAATTATAGTTTAATGTTATTTATAAGAATGAATTTGGATAAGGTTTCAATGAACGGAGAATTGAATCGTTTGTTTTGTTTCGAGTCCGGTTATTTGTCAACGTGACTCTTGTCTGACAAAGGGAACACAAACCCTTTGAGGTTTTTTTCGTTTTTTAGTTAAAAATGTGCGGTCAGTCGGTTACATACAAATAGTAACCCTTTTCAAAGTAGACTATGATTTATATTTCAAACACAATCGTTATCACTTTGTATCTCCTTTTTGATGTTAGTTTGGACTATTGTCATAAATGAGCTTGTTCATTGGTAAAAAGAAAGATATACTGGTACCCATTGTTATTCTTAAAATTAATTACTCTTACTCCTACTGTACAGATCGTGAGATGCAATTATTTTAAAGACACCTCTCCAAACCGAGGGTTCTTAAAAACAATTCTGTTGAAAACGTTAGCCTGTAGGGAAATCTAAGTAATGGGAGGCGCGCTCAGCTGCGATTGGGGTAGCTTTAACACTTATTAAATGTATATCGACAACCATAAAAATATTTTCTTTCTAATTCTTCTTATTAAACTAGAAATGTGTATTTTACGTTATGTTTTATTATACATGACACAGATCGCAGCATTTCCTATTTTGTAAGTTCCAAGAAGAGAGGCACTTAGCTCAGTCGAGTTAATAAGACTGGTCAAGAGGAAACATAATAATTAACAAGGTAAATATATAGCATCGTACCTAAATAGATGCTCGATACTAAAAATAGGCGTATTTAAAAGGAACACTCTAAATGATCCGACTCCCGAAACTTTGCTACACTGACACAACGCACTCATTACGAAATTTCACCGAGTATTTTGCGAACAAGCCAACAACGCGTACATAAGTACCGAGACAAGTAACTTTCAGAACTCAATTAACTTTATGTATCGTTCTGGGCGTCCGTGTGAGGAATGTTTAACGCAAATTCGCTGAAAGCGGCGGCGCTCCGACGCCTATTTTTAACCTCTGCATAAAATTAAGTGGCCGCGGAGTTTTGCCCTTATGAAGTTAATTTTTAACTTTCTAAGTCATAGGATGTTCTGTTTATTTATTAATAAAAGTATTAGAGGCAGTAAAACGCAACAGTTATAGAGCTTCAAGTTTGAAGTATTTGTTATTGATGAAAACTAGTATTAGTATATGGAATAGCTAGACCTAAACTGTTGGAATATAAATTAATAGACAGAACGATATTGCAGTCTGACAAGCTTATTTATTATATCTATATAAGTAGTGTACAACAACCGAACAGAATAGACAACCATAGATAACATATGTCATGGGGATGCGTTCATATTTCAACATCCTCTCTTGAACGTAGACCCATGTCACTGATGAACTGGTGATATTTAGGTTTCCCCAGGGCCTTGGTCAGGCAGTCAGCCAGCATGGTGCTTGTAGGAATGAATTCAATGTGAATTTCCCCAGCCTTGACCTTCTCTCGAATATAGTGGTGACGGACATCAATATGCTTGCTTCTAGCATGATAAGCAGAATTACCTGTAAGTTTAATTGCACTTTGATTATCGCAAAATAGAGTAATAATTGCAGCC
The DNA here is from genome assembly GCA_905147325.1 of Notodonta dromedarius. NCBI lineage: Eukaryota > Metazoa > Arthropoda > Insecta > Lepidoptera > Notodontidae > Notodonta > Notodonta dromedarius. The sequence continues at coordinate 2,762,361 of LR990165.1, read as the reverse complement.
TTAGTAGTAGGCCACAATTCACAGTGTAATTGTCTCAACCATAGAGCCTCTTGAGTGGCAGCAGAAATTGCCATGTACTCTGCTTCAGTGGTTGACAAAGCAATTGTTTGTTGCCTTTTGGAGTTCCATGATATGACACCACCTTGGAGCATAAAAACATATCCAGTGCAGGACCTTCTTTCTTCAGTGCATGATGCCCAATCAGAGTCACAGTACCCTGTTATATCTAGTTTCATATTGGATTTATATAATATATTAAAATCTTTAGTTCCCTGCAGATATCTAAAAATCCTTTTCACAGCTGTCCAGTGTTCTAAGGTTGGAGCATTATTATAACGGCTAAGAGTATTCACTGCATAACAAATATCTGGCCGTGTACCCTGTGAAATATATAGCAAACAGCCTATTGCTTCTTGGTAGGGTATGTGATTTGCCATATTATTATCTGAAAATTTTAGATCAGTCTACATTGGTGTTCCCACCGCTTTACAGTTTTCCATTCCAAACCGATCCAATGTAGCTTCTATATATTTTGTTTGATCTATATAAATTCCCTTTTCATCATATGTGATTCGTAGACCAATATAATAATTAGCTCTTCCCATCTCCTTCATATTAAATTCTTGCATTATTTTTGTCTTGAAATCATTAGCAAATTCTGTGTTACTGTAAAACAAAAGTATGTCATCAACATACAATGTTAAGTACAGTATGTTTCTTTCATTATGTACATAATATACACAGGAATCTAATTGAGATTTTTTAAAACCAATTTTCGTTAAATAATTATCCAGCCTTTGATTCCATGTTCTACTTGCTTGTTTCAGGCCATATATACTTTTATTGAGTTTGCACACCTTATCCTCTCCATTTTCATAGAGTGGTGGTTGTGTCATGTACAGCTCTACGTCTAAATCACCTTGCAAAAAAGCTGTGATTGCATCCAGCTGTTCTATGTGTAGTTTGTATCTAGCTGCCATTCCGAGTAGGTATCGGATAGAGGTGAGACGTACCACAGGAGCATACACATCAACATAATCAATGCCATAAGTTTGTTCATACCCTTTTATGACCAACCTAGCTTTATATTTGCTTATGTTTCCATCAGCATTTAGTTTGGTTTTATAAACCCATTTACATGGAATTGCCCTTTTTCCTGGTGGTAGCTTAGTGAGCGTCCATGTGTTATTTTCTATTAGCGATTCATATTCACAGTTCATTGCATTTCTCCACATCTGTGCATTTTCACTATTTATAGCTTCCTTTACTGTCTGAGGATCATTTAATAAAGTTGTGTTTCTTGGCATATTGTGACACACATAGGTAGGAATTTTCCCTCCTTTTCTGGGTCTCAGGTTTCGAGTGGTAGAGGACGGTGGTCTCGGGTTAACATTGCATTCAGGAACATAATCTTCATCCTTTGTATCATCTTCACTAAAATGAGAGCTATCAATATCCCTGACTGTGCTAGTACTTTCATAAGAGCTTGATTCACTACCAACCGTTTCATTTAAATTCTCATTATTTCCTTCATTTTTAAGTGGCATCCAAGCAAATTTTTTCTGTATATTTTCTTCCAAGAAAACAACATCTCTACTTCGAAGTATTTTTCCTTCCTTTATATCATATAGCCTATATCCTTTAGATTCTGGGCAGTATCCTACAAATATGAGTTCCTTAGATTTACAGTCCCACTTTAGCCGCTTTTCTTTGGGTATATGCATCATAGCGGGACAACCAAAAACTTTCATGTGTTGTAAATTAGGTTTCATACCAGTCCACATTTCTTCTGGTGTTTTATAATTAATAGATTTGGTTGGTGAGCGGTTAATCACATAAGCAGCAGTTGAGACAGACTCTGCCCAAAATTTCTTTGGCAACTTAGCATCTATAAGCATGCATTTAGCGCGTTCTACCAATGTACGATTCATTCTCTCGCTCATTCCATTTTGCTCGGGAGAATATGGTATAGTAAATTGTCGGTTGATACCAGATTCTTTACAGAATTTATCAAATGCTTCATTGGCATACTCTTTGCCATTGTCACTCCGTAATATTTTTATAGTGGCCTGTAGCTGATTCTCAACTAGTTTCTTGAATTCTTTAAAATAATCAAGTACTTGACACTTGGAATGCATAAAATAGACAAATACCTTTCTTGAAAAATCGTCGATAAATGTGACATAATATCGAGCACCACCAAGTGACTTTTCTTCCATTGGGCCGCATACATCTGAATGTATTACCTCTAGAAGACTGGAAGCCCTTGTGCCAATATCCTTGAACGGTTGCCGGGTTTGTTTGCCTTGTAAGCAAGTATGGCAAGTCACATTCTTCTCTTGATTAATCTTCACATCTATTCCTTCAACAGAATCATTAAGTTTCAGTAAATTCTGGTAATTTATATGGCCCATTCGTTGATGCCAGAGGTGAGTTGTCGATAGTAGTGCAAAAGTATCATTATTAACCACATATAAACCGTTTTGCATATAACCTATCATAACTAGCTTTGAGTTTTGGTATATTCTGCAACACTTCTCATCAAATTGTACCTTGCAATTATTCTTGGTTATTTGATGTATTGATAGCAGATTTACAGCTAAATCTGGGACATATAATACATTATTTACCTGTACAGTGCCAATTAATTGCTTGTTTTTTCCATCATAGCTTTATATATTTACCTTACCACAGCCCCTCACAGATAAATTTTTATTGTCAGCAACAGTGACTGTATTAATTGAAGCCGGTTTCAAATCATAAATCCAGTCTTTATTGTTAGTCATATGGGTCGCTGCTCCTGAATCAAGACACCAGCAGCCCCTTTCCAATACAGAGGAAACTGAGAAAGCAGCTACAAAACCATTAGAATTATTAGTCGGTTTGTTACAATCTGTGTTTTGATTTGAACTTTTATTGCGACAAATTTTTGCAATATGTCCATATTTGTTGCACTTAAAGCATCTGGGGCCTTTGCCTGAAGGCTTAGTAGCCTTTGCATTATTCTTGTTGTAGTGTGAATAAAATGCAGCCGAGTCTTTTTCATCCTTGACATCCTGCAGAATTTTTGTTTTCACTAAATCTGTACTTATGGCCACACCTGAGCTTTCCATTGCCATTATCATGGGTTTATATGAATCTGGAAGCCCTGCTAAGAGGAGCGTACCCAACCACTCATCATCAACTTGAAACCCAATGTTCCTGAGCTTGTGCGCACAAGTAATTACCTTATTAACATAATTTTCAACACTTCCACATCCTTCTAGATCTGTGTTAATAAGCTCACGTAGCAAACCCACCTTCCTTGTCAAGCCTGAGTCATCAAAAGCCTTTCGCAAGTTAAGCCAAACCTCTTTGGAAGTTTTCGCCTCTTGAATGTGAATATAATTGATAGGATCTACCAATAACACAATTTTCGTCCTGGCTTTGATGTCATCGCCTTTTGTAAAGGTGTTTTCTTTATCGTTTTCTATACATTTCCATAGGTCCTCGTGCTCTAGATAGGTCTTGACGGCAAAACTCCACGTGGCATAATTTTCGCGGCCTTTCAACTTTTCAATGTTAAATAAATTGGTACTTGAAGACATTTTTGCTTTTAATTCTCGTTGTTATATTATTTTGAAGTTTTGCTGAAAAAGGAAACCTAAAGAGCGAGAAAAGTGTGACGGAGACCGATTGAGGTTATAACCTCAAATTTACCTTTCACACAAAAATAACTAAATACTGTCCCTAATCGAAAACTAATCGGGCGTCTGGGCCCATAACCTGATGAAAACTAGTATTAGTATATGGAATAGCTAGACCTAAACTGTTGGAATATAAATTAATAGACAGAACGATATTGCAGTCTGACAAGCTTATTTATTATATCTATATAAGTCGTGTACAACAACCGAACAGAATAGACAACCATAGATAACATATGTCATGGGGATGCGTTCATATTTCAACAGTTATTAATAAGTCGATTTGATTACAAAAAATACTACTGATTTACTGCACTTATCGTAAAATTCCTGACACTATGAGACCTGACATTTGTTACGCCTAGTTAGTAAGACTAGATTTACGGCCAGATTCTTCACTGCAAGTAACTGCAAAGGTGATGTCTAAAAGTAAATAAAAGTAACAGTTATATTGCCTTCTTTTCTTCACAATTTAGCTGTTGCTTTTACTTGTCTTAGTGGTTGTTTATGAAGAAACTGGCCATTACAATTTTTACTACTTTTGGTTGTTGCTTTGCTTTCTAAACAAAGATTTTAATTCGCACGTATAATCTGAAGATACAACAAAGAGTCTAATCATTGCCGGTTTTGCAATATTTCAGCCAATCTAAAACTTACCTGCTCTTAAAAAAAAACTTCAATGTTTGTACGCATTGGAAAACAGCTGTGTCGCTTCATAAGTCGTGTTGTATTTGTGCAGTGAATGCTGTTTATCCAGTGCCTCGGATAGCCAGGGTCTACTCTTATTTGACGAAAATCCAGATATTTGTTTTGATATATTATATTCGTAAATTTTCTAAGACGTTAGATGCAACAAGCATCCTACGGATAAGACATAGATACTTCTCTAATTATAAGCTTCCATAGTTACTAAAAGCTGTAAATGTTCATACTGTAACTTGTTGGGAAGGACCTGTTAACACTGTACTTGTAGTGCGTTACCCACTAACAATTGTCATTTCGCAAAATAAATTTTAAATTTCCTCATACTAATATGATTACTTATTACATAGTCTAAAAATGTATCCAAGAATTAACCCATATTTTGGTATCTGTGTCCGTTGAATTTCAGAACATGTGCACTGTTCTACTTACTGGAGATACAGTGCAATTGCAAACCTTGTAGTTTGGAGTATTAGAGTAGGGTCCCCCATTTATCCAATGTCTCGAATGTAGATAGAGCACCGCCTTCAATTTAACGGTATTGTCCTGGGATTTCTCCTGATCGAAGAGCCTCTATATACAACGCAGTAACTGTTCTCATTCGTAATTGCCTATTGACTAACAGTAAGCGAATCTGCTTTGCTATGGAATTAGTTTCTTAATATCTGTCTATATTATAAATTTCATTTCCTATATGACGTAGGCAATTTGTTTTTTTTTTTATGTAACAATGTCGCCCACAAAATGTATGACCTGATTATTGTTAATCAATTGCTGTAGCATATACCGTTACCGTATAAACGTTGTAATACCAAAAGCCTCAACGTTTCCGACTTTAAAGGGAGTGGGACAAAGGCAGGGGAGGAGGAGGGTTAATTGGACTTGCGTCTCTGTCATTATTCATATGAATCGCAGCTATAATAGCTGATTAACGCCGAACTTCTGTGTGAAGGTGGTACTACCCCGGTTGAGCCACTCTGTATATGAGCCGTATATGTAGTAAATAACCTTTGTAAGACTCTGTAATAGGTCTTGTAAAATTTCACTTAGTAACCCATTCATACAATATGTCAAGCTACTTCATTTGAAACAGCTCCATTTTTGCCCCCATTACCCCAAATAAAAGTTAAGTCTCCTGTGCAAACCCACAGCTAAGTTGTTGGGGAAATAATGGCTGGGAACACTCTAGGATCTGTGTTTTGCCGACCAACTTCAGACACGCCGCTAACTTCGCTAGCCACCATAAAACTTGTGCTTTGTGTAAACCCTATCTATACACATTGGGGATTTTAATATTTTAGGTACACAATTCAAATACTTATTATATTACGTATAGAAAAAATAGAATGATTAAAAATCACAGGTTTTAAGATACAAAATACTTTTTGAAATTAAAATACCTCGTTAATATATTTTTTAAACCCTACTAATATTATAAGTGCGAAAGTTTGTGAGTGTGGATGTATGAATGTATGTATGTATGTATGTATGTTTGTTACTCCTTCACGCAAAAACTACTGAACGGATTTGGATGAAATTTGGAACACAGATAGATTATAACCGGGATTAACATATAGGATACTTTTTAACCCAATATTCTAATACTACGCGGATGAAGTCGCGGGGCACAGCTAGTATGTTAATAAAAATATATGGATAAACCGTGGATAACAAAGTACCTACTTTATATAAGCACTAGCTGTGCCCCGCGACTTCATCCGCGTAGTATTGGATTATTGGGTTAAAAAGTATCCTATATGTTAATCCCGGTTATAATCTATCTGTGTTCCAAATTTCATCCAAATCCGTTCAGTAGTTTTTGCGTGAAGGAGTAACAAACATACATACATACATACATACATACATACATACATCCACACTCACAAACTTTCGCATTTATAATATTAGTAGGATCTACCTATATTATTTATTATTTATTTCTATGTTCTGCATTAATCGAGTCAAAATTTGTTAACAAACATTCACTATTTACCAACCGCTTAAACATTTAAAACTTTCTCCTGTTTTCAATTTATTAAATTAAAATAACTCGGGACTTAGGTAAAGGCAAAAAAACACTGCTGTTGATTGAAAATCCTGAGGCAATTAATATTCTTAGCGCTGTTGTTGTTGTTTAAAAACTTTTAAAATTAAAGGCCTTCGTTAAACTTTGCGTTAAATAAAAAAGTCTGCTACGGTTTTCTTGGCACCCTACGTGCAATATATTAATTGAAGGACGATAATTTCTTATTAATTAAAAGTTTTTACTTGGCACCATTTTTAAGAATTTTAGGAACTATCGAATGTTTTGTGAACTTGCATTTTTAGATAACCCGGGCAATCTGTGAAAAACAAATATTTTTTTATTAAAAATTATTTGGTGACAAAATATTTCTAACACACACAAAAACTTTGTTCCATAAGGTTATTTTTTGTGTTACGGAAGTACATATCAAAAATAACCTTTTTATTTTTGCTTTTAGCTGGCTGTTTACTTAGAACGCTATAAATATTTCTTGCCTTCCATTAATTACTTTGTCACTCAACCCTGCAGCTTTGTCAAGTTCAATCTTCACTGATATAATGAACCGAAGGTTCCGTTGGTTCATTATATTGTCAGCGGTGCAGTGAGACAGAAATAATTATCGGATTAACAATATTACCTAACTAATTGAATTCCCGGGCGGTCGTGTAACTGGGATTAATTAAAGCCCGACAATCATTCCAGTCAGTGGAACTCACCGACCTTTGTAGCTGTACGGTTAGTAAGAAAACTGTATTGATAAATTTCACTGAATAATTTTCAAAGGGGATTGGTCAGACGATGCATCGGTAATCAAGCAACTTAGGACCCCCATGGGATTAAAAATTCAGTTCTTATTTTTTAATAATGACAACATATTAGTATCATGATAAAACATATCTTTTGTTGCGATACAAAGTTTCATGATCACTTTCCTATTAAATTTTTCATCGCAAGCATTCATCACAACACTATTTTTTATATACATTGTATTAATTTTGCAAAAAGTTCCACTGATTATATTTATCTACAGTATTTCCTGGAATTTAATTCATTCATTTTCCGCCGTCGCTATAAGTAGCCGCCCACTAACAAGGCTGCGAAGATATGTCAAATCCTGGAGAGGCTTTTAAAAGTGACGTTTATAAAATGAAAACACTTTTCACGTTTCCACTTTCTACAAAAACAGCATTTTACCAGCCGCTAGTGACTCTTCAGTTATCTAGCTGGTTTTCATCATTGACGATGATGCATACAAAATAATGTTAACATAAAGTCGTCGCGATAATTTACAGATTATCAAATTGCCACATTTAGTACCTGTGGGTGACGGTTATATATAAAGTTAATCCTTTTTTTAACAACCTGTTTCATCTCACTGCTGGGCAAAGGCCTCCTATTCCTTCCTCCACTCCTCTCTGTTTCGATATGTCAACGGTGGAACAATCATTAATGTAGAACTCCAAATGTTCTCGCCATCTTATTCCGAGTCTGCCGCGATGTCCTCTAGCTAGAATGCTGTAACTTTTTATTACTTCAGTGTGGCAGCTCTTATTATCATCACCCAGCTTAGCTTAAGTTGACAGAAAATCCTATTGGTCGAAGCGTTATGATATAGTATTACTTATATAATTATGTAACATGTTATAAATGCGACCATAATATTTTCTTTTCTTTGCCAGTGTTATCGGCTGATGTGAGTTTACTCGAAAAATCTGCCGCCAGTAGTCCCTTTGGCATGGCTTAACGCTCGCTTTCGAATGTGGTAACACATCAACATTTTATCACACAATCGCGGCTCCCCAAACAACCTTTACTATTTACGATTTCCACTTTTCCACATTGTTCAGCTCGATATGATTATAGATATTTTTATTTTCACTTTTATTGTTATACCGTTTAGGTATAGTATCCATTTGAGGGAATCATGGTTACAACCGCTGTTTATTATAGAAACTGCGTTCACGCTGTTTTGTGTTGTTAAATTATTACGAAGGTATACACAGAGGTATGCGTTCTGTGTTCGTCCTAATGCAGAAACAGATTGACTTCAAAAAATCTAGTTTGCACTTGACCCTCTAAGAAATGGAATTTAATTAACAGGAAGAACGTAACGTATTTTAATCAGACACGGCGTTTCACTCATCTTTACCATTCATAAACATACTTAGAATCTATTATACATATAAACCTTTGAAAATAAATTATCTAAATTAGAGTGAAACTGCATCTAAAACAGTTGACTAGTTTAGAAGAACTAAGCGGACAGCAAACGCTGATAGCGACTTTTTTATACCTACTACTTAGATAAAGAGAAGAGCTTCCATCATCTTATATATAAAATTCTCGTGTCACAATGTTAGTTAGCATACTCCTCGGAAACGGCTCGACCGATTTTCATGAAATTTTGTGTGCATATCGGGTAGGTCTGAGAATCGGCTACTATCTATTTTTCACATCCAGCAATTTCACATTCCACGCGGACGGAGTCGCGGGGCACAGCTAGTGATATATACAATAAACCTGTCTAAGCTCTACCCGTATAATGTTGATATTGGAATTTTAGGATATAGGATCTTTTAATAGAACGTTCATGAATTATACCTCTCCCGAAATACCATAACTATGGAAACCGAGAGAAATTGTAATAATCTCTTGTTATTACAAATTATTTGTAGAAACCAGAGAATATATTATATTAATGTATCTCAAATATATAAAATATACCAATTTGTATATATTAAATCAAATTAAATTCTCGTTGCTATTGTAGGAAGTCCCGATACACGAGTAAACATCCGAACTCGAACTGAGAAACGAACCGCAAAGAATATTTATATTTCTGCGAAATGAGGTACCCCGAAAAGTTAATATTACCGTGGTTCTGTATTATTGTAAAGGGTGGGTTATATGTAACCTTTTCGGAAAAGGGTTCGAGTGGGTTATTTCGTGGTACCAATGTAAATTTTAATTAAAATTGTTTCGAATTAACTTGCTCATTCAAGAATTTAACGTAATGTAGAATTCCTGGCATAAATATTACTTAAAATATCCATTAATTATTATTGGTTAAGGAAGGATATGCTTTAAAATATACCTATTCGTAAGTTTAAAGGGTCTAAGCTAACTTTATTCAAACATCTACAAATTGTCTTGTATTAGATAATTGTATATATCGAGTATTTTGTGATGATATTAAGCAGTTACTGTAGCCTATAGATGCTTGTAATACGAATGGCATTGATCGCATGTTGCCGAACAGAAGGGGTGTTCGATATAGGGAGAGGAGGGGATTGGGCTTTCGGCTCTCTTACTTAACGTACGAAAAGCAGCCATAATAGCTACTTTACGGCGATCTTCTGTGAGAGGGTGGTACTATCCCACTATAGCTTGTTTCCTCACCATTGGCACCCAAATAGTAGAAAAGCCACGGGAAAAAACAGACCTAGTGAAAATGTCGAAATTACCTGAAATTTACGATTTATATTCACGATAATGTTAATGATCATTGGTTTTTAATTTACTTAAAAGTCAAAAAAACTAGCAGACTTGGGCCTTGAATTGATACTTGGTAGATGGGGCCCGAGTGGACTTGATCAAGTTAAAAAGCGAATGCAAGCCTTTGCCCTTCAGTGGGACGGCACGGGCCAGAAATTAAATGTAAATTAAATGAAATTAATTGCCCCAAAAATTGCCCTTACTACCCCATCCGAAGCGCTGGCAATATACCACGTCACGTAGATCATTCTTGGCGCGACAACACCAATAAATCAATGGGTTAATAAATAGCGTGGCATGACACTGGCGTAATTTGACGCAATGTTTGGCGGCACGCCAAGCGTCACTTTGCCGTTAAATGTGACTTTATTGGTTTAATACCTTGACTATTATCTATTTCACATACGAAGTCCGAGTTATTGGTCACCATTCTCGATCCTGGTTTACAGGAGTAACAGTGGTGGAAGTGTGTGGCAGAGCCAGAGTCCCATTAAAAAAAAATGGAAATCCGATGTCCTGGTATGGCGCTGTAGTCGCGTGTCGCCAATACAATTTACGCTGTGTATAATTTAGTTCCGTATTTTTCCACGGGACTTCCTATGTGAAATAGGACATAGTATATATTATACTAGCTGTGCCCGCGACTTCGTCCGCGTGGAATTTAATTGACATAGTTTCATACAAACTTTCATCCCCTATTTTATCCCCTTGGGGGTAGAATTAATAAAAATCCTTTCTTAGCGGATGCCTACGTCATAACATCTACCTGCATGCCAAATTTCAGCCCGATCCGTCCAGTGGTTTGGACTGTGCGTTGATAGATCACTATGTCAGTCAGTCACCTTTGAGTTATATATATCTACTATATAAAAATAAGTCGGGTTTTCCTTCCTGACGCTATGAGAACTCCAGAACGCACGAACCGATTTCCGCGGTTTTGCATTCGTTGGAAAGGTCTCGGGCTCCGTGAGGTTTATAGCAAAGAAAATTCAGGAAAAAATTCAACAGAACGCGGACGGAGTCGCGGGGCACAGCTAGTCAGTGGCGTGCACACCATAGAGGCATAAAGGCACTGCCTACCCTGAGATTTTATGGTAAAATTATAATAAATAATAAAATCAAACAGAAAAAATATTTAAAAGTAAATAATCATTTCAATTAGATATTTGAAAAAGCGCGCGCATAATGCTGTCATGTGGAGACCATTTACCGCCCGCTCCTTTCGCGCCGCCCCGTGTCGGTGGCAAAAGCACGTACTAAATGTGCCTCATTCTTCGTGTAAGAAACGTTCATTCCTTGAATGAAATACGCACAATTTACTAAATTTCTACGAACTAAAATGTTCGGGCTAGAGGCACTGCCTGGTTTGGTAATCCGACGAAGTCTAGTAGGTTGAATCGCAATGTAATTTGTTTGTTTAAAGTTTACAATGCGTTTTTGTCACTTAATATTTAGTATTAAATTTGATTGTGATATTTTAGACGCCATTATTGTTAGTTAATGTTGATGTTCTGTGTTTGTTTGGTTTGTTTACATGCGTGCTAAATAATTTGAATAATTATTAAATCCTCGTTGTTATGGATAAATATTACTTGTGAAATTAGTGACGTGTGTGATAAGCAGGAACTTAAATTATAAATAAAAGTGTTTTCTCATTGCCCTATGCAGAAAAAGTGAACTTTATTTTAAACTGTCGATGCGTAAAGAACTTGGATTTGTCCCAGAAGAAAGGTAGGTAATATCACGAGAGAATTAATGCTAAATTGTATGAATCATTTCCTTGGATGACAGGATACTGGGATATTTTTCAGCGCTAAAGCGTATACCAACATAGGTACGTAGACTACGTAAAATAGATATTTACGATAACAACGCGAGCGCATTGCCGAGTTGTCTAAAATTTAGATTAAAAAAAAACAACTTAGGTACTTACGGATTTAAAACGAACGGGGTCTTTTACGATATCGTAAATAGGTATTCAATTCTTATTTAAAATGGTTTATGCGGTTAGATTTCATTTATAAATTAGTAAACAAGTTTGATAATTTTATTTAGTTTGGGTACCTAGGTAGGTACTTTTATTAGTCTATCTATGTATCTGTCCTTGTGAATAACTGCATGAATAGATCTAGGTACTTAACTTACGGCGAAGGACCCATTCAGGGACTGACTTGTCTTAAAATCTATATAGGTACCTAAGTATATCAATGTCTATGAACATCAACCAATTACCTTAGATATCTGATACGGCTAAATACCTACTTACTCACAATAAAATACGTCTAACACTTGCAAACCTGGACTAAGCTCACGAGCAATAATTCAAGGTACCTACCTACCTAGGTAGATACTTATGCCTAATTTTAATTTATTTTTATGCTAAACTCTGCCTACCCTGTTTCAAAACCCTATGCACGCCACTGCAGCTAGTATATATATATATATCTATATAGATAGCAGTTACTGTAGCCTGTACTGTAGTTACAGGTGTACTACACCTAATGTTGCGTGGCAAGAAATATTTTGTTATGTATTTAAACTTACTAGTGGTCGCCCGCGGTCGAAATCTGACCATAATTCATTTAAATTTCAATTTTAAACGTCATTAAGTTTCTATTGTCAAAGACTATTACATAAACCCGAAAACCTTCTTGATTGATATAGGCACGCAGAATGAACTATGGATTTCCCGCCCTCTGAAATAAAGATAAAAACTGTCATCGTTTGTCAGTCTGACAGTCAATCAGTTACCGAGTTGCGTGTGTCAAACGCATGGTACGGTGTGTAATTATTTATTAGTTTAATGTATTTCTAAGTATTATTACATAAAAAAATAGCATTCTGCACTCCTTCTCCATATAAACTTTAACTGTGCCAAATTTCATACTCCTCCGTCCGCGTAATTTTCGTAAAAAGGGATACAGAGTTTTTCCTTCACGTATTAATATAATGATAGACTCAGATGTCGAGGAGAACGACACACGCACACTCCCCACCAGACACCGACCTCGCCGGCGAGGTCGACGAACCCCCGCTTCCGCTAGAAGGTGCGTCTACTTACCTAGACGCACCTTGGCACCCGACAAGCCCGCTGAGTTTCTTGCCGGATCTTCTCAGTCGAGGTCGCGTTCCGATCAGGTGGTAGATTTACCCTCGCCACCTCTCCTGGCAGCGGGCCAAGCCGAGGTCGTGTCCCATGTGGCGCCATTGAGCTAGCTGCCCCCCTGCCCCTCTGGCTGGAGCGCACTTGCGCTCGCCCTCTGTCCGGGTGAAGTTGTTATGGCCACTCTGGCCAACAACATATAGTCATATCAAAAAAAATAATAATAATAATATAATGATTTTGAATGATTTTGAATCAAATGTAGTAAATGACAATTTGTAATATAGGTACACCATCGAAAAAATATCGAACAGGCGCCATAGTATGTAATATATCTATTTTTTGTCTTGGAACCCGCACGAATTCAATCGAAAGAAATAATAGGAGGAGTTCGAAGACAACATTTTACAATTTAACTTTTACCCGGACTCGTCGAGGGTTAAACCTCGACGTCATTATTGGTTACCATTGTCGATTCTGGCTTACAGGAGGAACAGTAGTGAGAGTGTGTGGCAAGACTAGTCCCAAAAAATATCTATTTTTTCCCCGACGGAAAAAGAGATTTTAGATTTTTTTATTTTCATTAATGAATTATTTATATACTAAGCGATATATTTCCAAGTTATCGTATTATTTTATTAGATTTTTCATTTGTTTTCAATTTGCTACCCCGCTTGCTACTATACTACCGCTGAGTTTATTGGGGTGTCGAGCTGAAAGTTCGAATGGGTATTTATGTGGTCGGGCGAGCGAAATTGAACACAATTTCAACTTGGTTATATGGAAGAAAATTGGTTCTAATTTTTCAAAACTTTCATATTAGTTGGGTAAAGTAATACAATTTTTGGGAACATGCGGCTCTATTTTAATGTTGGACTTAGGCACCTACTTACTAATTTAGGATTCTTGTGAATGAGCTCATAATAATATTAATAAGTTAGGTATGAAAATTATAAAAAACAGTGCCGTCTAGAGGCGCCCGAAAGAAGCGAAACATTATAGTATAAAGCGTAGGGCGCCGCAGCTGCGACTCTGTATACCTATATATATCGTGTATCGCTACTGACGCTTAGCACGGATAGAGTGGCCGCGCGGTGAGCGCCCTTACCGTCCGTATAGAAGCTTTGCTTCAATAACTTATTTTAACCATAATTTACCGTAGGTTTTAACTAGCCAAGCCTACCTGTCTGGTGTAACCATATACCTCTATGTCTAAAGCAGGTAGTTAATAGCTGCGTCCTTATGTTCCGCAAAGCTTTGCAAGGTGACCTCGCCTCCCTCTATCGAGACGTGCTGAACCCCCCTTGCGAGGTAGCTCTATAGATCATGCAGCCACCATTGTTTTGAGCGGTATTTTTGACGATTCATAGTCTTCTGACCATGAAAATGTTCTGATTCTCATAAAAAAAACTCCCCTTATAAACGACCAAAGCGTATTTGCTCAATGTAGTGCAAATATTGCGATAAAAAGCGACATTACGAAGTGTGTAGAGTATTGTGTAGCAATCTGAGCAGCAGACAGTGTCATAAAACATGTATGGCGGGTCTCGTGAGAGCCACATCCGTTCACATCACAGCTTCAATCTTTTATGCACGCCGCTATCGGGTTTTGATGAAATTTACCAGTTTCTATGAGGTTCTGAGGGTACCTAGCGTATTCAATTTTACAACGTTTAGAATATAAGAAGAGTTCAAATTCAAATAATTTACTGTGAATTATGGGAAGGTTATAGGTATATGGTATATAGGTATAAGGTTATAGATAGAGACAGGTGATATAATTCTAGTAGTGTCATCATATTCAGCCATATTTGAGTTGAATCAACCCGTTTGTGTTGATCAGAATCTTTGGCTTTGAAAGCGGAATTAATTGTTCGTGGAATTCGGAAAACCTCAATTTTCTATTCAGATTGTCACTCTAAAATTGCATACCTAATGTAAGTTTATTAATGTTGTTTATTTTTTGTTTTACAGGTAAGAAGAATTAAGAAATCTAGAAAAAAAGGCAAATATCTGACGTAAGTAGGTATAGTATATAGTAAAGTAAGTTTTAAGCTGCGACGATTAGTTCTAGACTTTGAATTTTTCTTTCTCTGAATCAAGAGAGTTCCCCAAATGTTATTTGGATTACATAAAATCGTAAACGTGCGATACGGACACGGCACCAACGCCTTATCTTTACCAAATGAAAGCCTCTGAAAAATACGAGATTAATCATTCGACGATATCCTTTGTGAATTTTGGAACAAATTTTCAAACCTTTTGTAACCGCAATAACAAAATGTGGCGGCGGTATTATTGTTCTGAAATGTAGCTTCCTACCTATGAAATTGAAATATTATTTCCTGTTGGAAATTCAAACACATGGTTTGCTAATTACCTAAATTACAGATCATTTTTTTTTGTAAAGACATTTTATAAATATTTCTTTATTTTTTTATCGCGGGTATCTACAGTCTTTAATAACGCGTGGATTTCAAATAAAATAACTGTAGAATTTTCCACGATTTCAAAATCATTCACTTCCGAAATCTCCAATGAATTCTTGTCTCTTCAATTTTGTGTCGTGTTTTGTCCTGGTCATAACATTTACAGAACCCGCCATTTCGTAAACAAATTGTAATTGTAACTATTCTCGTTCCACATCTAACAATAAAAGGAAAGTAAAACATAGACATTTCGCGCACCGTAAAATTATATTTATGACATCCGGTGATAGTAAAATTTTATGTACACTTCAACTCAAAACCCTTTCGTAAGAATTATATTTGGAGCAAACCTTTCCATTCAGTGTAGGTGCATACAAATGGATAAACTTGTCCAATGATAATGAAATTTCTGTATTATAATATAAATAATATATAGTAATTTTATTAGATATAGCCGCCCGCCCCGGTTTCGCACGGGTACATTGCGGTTACATTATTCGAGTTTTAGTAAGGATCCCTAATTTTTTAGAAAATATATTATAGCCTATGTCACCTGGGGATAGTGTAGCTTCCCAACAGTGAAATATTTTTTCAAATCGGTTCATTAGTTTCGGAGCCTATTCATTACAATCAAACAAACAAAGTTTTCCTCTTTATAATATTAGTATGATTATAGTCATTTTAGGTAAAGTTGTTAACACATATGTTATCATGTACAGTGAAATAATAAGTTTTAAATTTACTACACTGAAAACGTCACAGTTTTTAATAAATTATGGCATAGGTAGTAGGAATTGCTGGGGGAATATTTCATCCAAAAACTAATAGAAATTGAGAAAGTCAACACAGGTCAAGTTATATCTTTAATTTTCACGCTCGATCAAGCTAACTCGGCCATATCATCCTCATTTTTATCCGACAATTGTTGGCTTTGATCCGGATTTATATTCCAGCGGAAATAATATTAAAACAAAAGCGTTGGAAATTGAACCACGGCCGCGCATTGACGTGTAAGCAAAAAACAAAAGAGCTAATTATTCTTTCAGCGCTCGTGTTGGCTATAACCCACCCTGTTGTTACCACACTCGACTTTAGACACCATCTTTGCTATGCGTTGGAGGCTTAGATAAATCTAGGATTGAATGGCAAAGGCCTAACAATTACACTGTCATTTCACCTACTTATCTAATTCCTACATTGCTTTAAGATAAACCTGGCCCAAGGGGGCAACTGTCAGTTTCTCAAAGGGATTAGCTTGCTATCAACACTCCAACGATAAGATGATTGTACGTAAAATCAATTTACACTCGGGAAAATTACGAGATACCGATTTAGCAGTGAACCTCGGGAGGATTATTCTTTATCCTGTATCTACAGAACCGCTTCTTTTGTATTGGACGAAGATCAGCTATGGATATTATTGTTTGTGTACTTAATCCACCAAGATTCGTTACAGGGTAAGCCCGTGTGCTTGCACACACTCGTGGTGTCTGAGTGTCGTTTATAAAATCGGATCAATTGGAGATTGTCGATTCTTCAAATATAAGTAATACTTAATGTACCAACCATAGGTACATTTTTTTAATAAGCAATTTCGACAAGTGGTTATGCCTGTCGCAAAATATGTATAATGTGGACCGCAACATGGATTGTAAAAAAAAAATACATAAAAGGGACTTTTAACTTATGTGCCAACAACAAGCCAGCACATTGAATAACTCTAAGATTCCCCAAAGTTCTTTCAAAATCATAAAAATCCTGAGATACTATTGACACATATCATGAAAATACAGAAAAAAAACTGTAGCAGCCAATAATGCGAAACGCGAAACAGATTTATAAATAATACACAAACGGAACTTATTGGTCCTATATTTGGGTCTATCGCAGACCCTTATCTCGAACCGACGACATAATTTACCATCTTCATAAATAAACAAGGACTTTAAACACGAACAAGAGCCTCGGATATTACCAATACCTAGAATTATTAAGTACTATTTAAATAACGCAATACCTCTGACAGCCCAACTAATTTGATCCAGCCAATAATTATTCATAAATATATTTAAGAAGATTATAATAATTTATAATAATAATAATTCAGCCCTTTTGACGTCCCACTTCAACCCGAGGGGGATTCAGGCCATAATCCACACCACGCTGGCCCAGTGCGGGTTGGCGGATTTCACATGTCTTTCGAAAATTGGTAAGATCTTCTAAGACATGCAGGTTTCCTCACGATGTTTTCCTTCACCGTAAGCAAGTGATAATCATAAAGAAATTATGATTCGTACATAAATTTCGAAAAATCCAGAGGTGCGAGCCGGGGTTTGAACCCAAGACCTGGTGCCCGCAAGACGCGTGCTTTAACCAATCGGCTATCACAGCTTATTTATTTAAGAAGATTATTTGTACATAATTTGTTGGTGTCATAATTACCTATCCTGTTTAAATCATAGTAAAATTTAGATTAATTCAATATCAGTGACGTGACTTGCTGCTTTCTATCGGACCTATAATTATAACTGTATTTCAGGCCTGTAGTAATTTCAGCGATATTTTAGAACTGTCCTGAAAATTAAATAGGTAAAACCAAATTTATTTTAGAACTAGCTGTGCCCCGCGACTCCGTCCGCGTTCTGTTGAATTTTCTTTGCTATAAACCTCACGGAGCCCGAGACCTTTCCAACGAATGCAAAACCGTGGAAATCGGTTGGTGCGTTCTGGAGTTATAGCGTCAGGAAGGAAAACCCGACTTATTTTTATATAGTAGATTGCGAGTAAATCTACTTACAATTCTGAACGAATTAGTTTCAAGTTTTACTTTATTTCAATTAAAGGTATGTTATTTGTATCATATAATAATATATTTATAACGATTATTATGAGTATAATATTATAATTATAGTGTGTATTATGAGTATAGACTGATGAAGTGGTTACTTTCACTCAGTCGCGCCCTATTTTAAATCCCTGATAACACTATGTAATGCAGTGACCTGTAGCATGTTGACCTGTTTACTTCACAGCGCTCATACTTTGCGACATGTTAAGTTACAGTGACACCTTCATTTTGACCTTCATTTACATCGTGACAGTAAGCCCAACCACCAACCTCCCTCCCCTTCCCCACCCATTGTCCCACTCCCCTTTAGGTACGGTAAATGATTCACATTCGTATTTTCTTCCTTTTATAATTAAACTAGCTGTCCCCGCGACTTCATCCGCTTAGTATTGGATTATTGGGTTAAAAAGTATCCTATATGTTAATCCCGGTTATAATCTATCTGTGTTCCAAATTTCATCCAAATCCGTTCAGTAGTTTTTGCGTGAAGGAGTAACAAACATACATACATACATACATACATACATACATCCACACTCACAAACTTTCGCATTTATAATATTAGTAGGATTACCTCAGAACTAAGTTGTTACAGTCACTAAAAGCCTCCCCAACTTAAAATTAAATGAAGTTGCTACTTAAACTAAATGTTATTATAGTCGAAATAAAGGCGTTCGTCTGAAAACAAACAACGTCAGTAAAAGAGGGTTACAGAAAGTTTTATTTTCGTTGACGACCAATTTTATCTCGTCATAAAATCAAGTTGGGTCGGAAGGACTTTATTGGGGCCATTTAGAGTAGTTTTATAAACAAAATAAAAACAAATTGGTAAGAAGAAAATCGATTAAAATGAAACGTGATGTCAACTTTATTTAGTTAAACTGAAATATCTATATATTTCGAATGTTTGGTATAAAATAATAAGGAACTACAAAAATAATTGATTTAATATTTTTCGCAGTGTAATAGGTACACAAAATGTAAATCTCATGTGCTTTTAGTGCATAATGGTAGACCAGTATTGCAAAGTGTAACCAAGTAAAACAACAAACTTTCCGGACTTCATTAACTTTATGTAGCGTTCTGAGAGATTTCGTGTCATGTGAGGAATGGCAAAATGCAAATTGTTGACGCAGCAAGTTTAAACTTCCAGTAAATCTAGGAGTCAGTGCTAGTTAGGTCATATAATGTAGTGTTAAATAATGAATATATCCGGTCCAGTTTTCACTCAATATATGCCTGCATCATATGAAGATTCAATTTAAACTACAATTACAAGGTAATTACGTTCAATTCAACTTGCGGAAGAATATTTTCAGCAGTTGACACGTCATTACTGGAATATTGATTTAATATAATATATAAATTACTCGCCTCGTATTCTCAAAATTCCGCCGAAAATGTCGCAATAAGTAATATCACAGTAACATAACTAACATGACAGTATTAGATAAATTCACGCTTCACGAAATATTTATAACCCACGACACGACAACGATTCTTTGACATCATAAATCATATTTACATGCACGTATGTACATAAAAGCTTTTACCATTAAAAGTTCGTAGCCTAGTTTTCTAAGTGATATTATATTACAAACTTTATACCGTGCCGGACCTCAGGGCGTAAAGGGCTGACAAGATCGACGCGGATAGACCAATCGCCTGCTCTCAAATCAAGTATAGATTTACCGATTTGTCGCGAGAGAACGAACAACCTTCATCCAGTCATAATTCTTATATGTCATGGGTTAAAAAGAAAGGATGTCAAAAATACATAGTTTCAAAGTATAGCGTATAACTGAGCAAAATTACTGACGGTCTGCCAGACTTAACTATGACATATTAACTTACCCAATAACTTACTACATTGCTAACTTTTTTGGTGTTAACCTCTACCAAAGTCGTTGAGTACTTTACGGAAATTTTAAAGCACCAGTTTCACTACTAAATAATCGTGATGTGTAAAATTAATCTCAAAGCTCCGCTAAGCTTGATTGCTCTACGTTAACGAAGGTTCGACGTATCTCTACAAGCGTAGGCACAATCCGTCATAGTTGCAAAATGGTTTCACTATCAGCACCTGTGGCACCGTTTTAACGTCACACCGACATATTGATGACTTGCTGTCTCTCCCACTTCGCACTTCGAAAATTAATAAAATACAGAGTTCATTTCAACCATGCACGCTATGTCTACAAACTCTACCTTGTTAGATAGGAATGAATAACACAAATTACCATATCTTCTACGATATCAAAAAAATACCTTTATTATATATTTCCTAATAAGTATTACATTCTAAGTAAGTATATCTTAAGTTATTTTAATACAGTACCTTCTATTCTACTAAAGCTTCATACTCAACATTTGGATGAGCTCCAACCCATTGAAAAAAATATTCCCAATTCAAGAGAAATGCTTGTGTTTATTTATATTTAAACATACTGTTCAAAACTTTGTCCTGCTTTCATTTATTTACTAAATTTTGGAATAAGATATTTGTAATGCCGCAACGGACGAGGTTAACTAATTGGTTAAGACTTAAATGAATATTCTAATGGATTAGGCACTTGTTGAATAAATTACTACAGAGCGGACCCTCTTTGGAAACGGTATAGTGTAAAGCCGGTTACAGCAGCCTCCAGGCAATTTTTATTCAACATTTTGGTTGATTAATTATAAATAGTTTGTGGGTTTCATAGCTATGTTTTTATGTAAAATAAGTTTTCAAACTGCTTTCAGTATTAACTAATTTATTACAAGCGAACAAAATTTCTAAATAGAATATCAAAATTTCAAAGGTACACAAAAGTTAAAGCAAGAAATAAAAAAGTATGTTCAGTACATTACAAAACTCTAACAAGAGGAAAATTCTGGAAGAAATAACATTTTAACTCAACTTTTTCTGTACAAGGTCGTGGATAAGCGGCTTTAAAAAGTATTTCATTCTTACTTACTATGAGCATCTCGAGTTCACAAGATAAGCATCTGTTGATCTGTGAAAGAAATCATGCGGAATCCTACATGTCACTTTTTGGACCTCAAACTCAAACTCAAAATTGCTTTTATTCATGCCAACAAAGCATTTATGAATAGTCAGAATCTACCACCGGTTCGGAATGCTGCTTCCACTGAGAAGATTCGGCAAGAAACTCAATGGTTACTCTTTTCAATGTATAAAAGATGGTGTCCATTCGCAGCAACAGCAACAGAATGTGAGCAGGCAACGCCATTGTCACTAAATAAGTAAATAGTACTCAAATCTCACTCAGATTAGGGTATGTAAGTAAATTACAAAACTAATTTAGTGATCAAAAACACCATTGGCGAAATGTGGGCGCACTTAAGTGCACTTCAACCTGCTCCTTTGAGGAATGGTGTATAAAACATAGACTTTTCCTGTTACCTCAAAAGCCAACATTCACTTCACATTTTCATAATTCCCCGTGGTCGTTACCGCCGTGCGCGCCCCCCTGCGGCTGTGAGATGAGATAAGCCGCAATCCGCAGATAACACCCTTCCCTTTATCGCGCTGTTCACATGGATTTTTCTCTTAAGTTATTTCACAATTGGACACACTTCTGCAAATTGAAACCGACCTAGAACAACTAACACAAGGTTGTTTTTGGTCTACAGCAGTACATGTGGGTTGATTCCGTTCTGAAAAACGATATTCAATTGTTACATTGCAGTCAATCGACAACAATCTATACAAATAAATAAAATTGGAGTGTCTGTTTGTAATATCAAAATAACACCTTTTCACTAAATGCATATGAAAGTACATACGACACCTATAGCAAAAACGCGATTAAAAAAATGTTTGTCTGTCTGTGTGTTTGTTCCGAGTAATCTCTGAAACGGCTGGACCGATTTTGACGGGACTTTCACTGGCAGATAGCTGATGTAATAGGGAGTAACTTAGGCTATTTTAATTTTTGAAAAACAATTAGGGTTCCGCGTAAAAAAATAAAAACACATGAATTCAAGGAGTATCTCCGAAACGGGTGGACCAATTTTGACGGGACTTTCACTAGTAGATAGCTGATGTTATAAGCAGTAACTTTTATTTTAGAACTTTTTAAACAAAATTTAATAAATGGGTTCTGTAGTGCGGGCTCAGAACGCGGGAGCGGGCTTTTTTGTTAAGTTAAATTCCACGCGGACGAAGTCGCGGGCTCAGCTAGTATAACATAAATTCGCTAATTACTTACTTACACGCTAGAAGAATATTGTAAAAACATTTGTTTGTGAGGACATGCTATCTGAGTGGGCTAATTAGTTGTGAATTACTATTATCATTTATCAGTATTACTATTAGATTCCACTTACCATTATTATTCATTTGTTTGATTATTATTACCAGCAATTGTAAATACAAATAAATAAAATAAACGGAGTGTCTGTTTGTAATATCAAAATTACACCTTTTCACTTAATGCATATGAAAGTACGTATCGTACTTAGGTACTTATAACAAAAACGCGATTTAAAAAATGTATGTCTGTATGTTTGTTCCGGGTAATATCCGAAACGGCTGGACCGGTTTTAACGGGACGTTATAAGCAGTAACCAAAAATAAATAGGTTTATAAAACACAAAACATTAAACTTAGCATAGGTATTTCTTTATTAACATACTTCTTTATTAACATAATTATTGACTTTTCGTTAACTCTGCGAACTGAACGTACGACTTTTGTTAAATTAAGTTTTTGTTAAGTTAAATTCCATGCGGAGGAAGTCGCGGGCACAGCTAGTATCTATTTATTATTTTGATCAATACCAACTAAACTTTGCACGCTTGCTCCTGACCGCATGATCACTGGTCCTTTCAAGTTGTTCAGCAAAGCGACTCACGGAGTGCAGATGCGGGGGCCGAGTTGGAAACATCGATTATTCGCTCTGAAACTTTTAACAAGATGCCCTTCTTTGTCTCCACGGACGGCTGCTTAAGAGTTCGAAACTAAGAGTGTTGACTGTTTAGCACATTATAAGTTCTTTGACTATAATTTTAAGTTTTTTTATAAATAAATATCGCCAGACTGACACACCAACTGTATGGTCCCAAA
Source organism: Notodonta dromedarius (assembly GCA_905147325.1). Lineage (NCBI taxonomy): Eukaryota > Metazoa > Arthropoda > Insecta > Lepidoptera > Notodontidae > Notodonta > Notodonta dromedarius. Next base: position 2,738,998 of record LR990165.1, on the reverse strand, counting down.
CTAAGCAATGCATGTACTATGGGTACCGTACAATGGACTGGGGGCGATCCCAGTTACAACCAGACCAGGGCAAATTACGAAAAGGCCATTTCCGAAATTTGCTCCAGCGAGAATCGAACCCGCAACCGCCATGTGTAGTGAGCCGAGCGGCCTACGCTCGAACCACTGCGCCAGGCAGTCGTCATTAAAGTTTTTCAAAATGTTTGCTATTTTTCGTATGATAGAGTCGGCAAACAAGCGACCCATATGATGCTAAGCAATAACCAAACCCTACAGTTGCTGGCCTGCTCGCACATAGCTGAGCTGGCTTCCAGCCTTCTCACTCTTCGTACGAAACGCAGCTATAATAGCTACTTTACGCCGATCTTCTGTGAGAGGGTGTTAATACCCTGTATATGAGCTACAGCTTGGCTCTACCACCATTAGATTAGTCATGGATGAGCACACTAAATTGATGCTTCAATTTCTAATTATGAATGTTGCTGAAAATACAATACATACACACATAATTTTAAATATTACTTTATTTGAAAAGGATATCCAATATACAAGGTGAAACACAAAGGGTTTACTTTTTTTTTCAAACCTTAACTTTGTTATTCTAAAACTATCAGCTTTGGAGGAAACTTGAAAAACAAAAGGTGTTATAGGAATACAGCTGTTGACAGATTTCACAAGTCTACAAAACCTTTAGTACTTCAACTGTCCCACAAAGCCGATAGTTTGAGATTTACAAAAGTTGCAAAAAAAAAGTATACCCATTTTGTTTCACCTAGTATATTATATACTAGTATACCAATATTTATCCAGCTTGCCGTTGTTCTAACAAAATATATTCCGCTAGAGGAAGTTTCCTGCTCACAGTAATGCTTAGCTCTCAACTTCCGCTACGCTGTATACCTTCATTTTAGGAAATCTTCCTGAAGGCGGTATCCAACTTGAATTACGCTTTGTAATTTAATTATTGTTATTGTTAGGTATTTAAATGAGTATGCCGGAATAGTCTAACCACACATTTATTTGATTGAAATAATACTTTCAAAAACTTCCAACGATCCGCCTTCACGTCTAACTTCTAAACTAACTCTACCTTATTTGGTTTTCACCTTAATTTTTTTTACTATAAACAAAATATCAGTGGCTTTCAGTTCACTTTAGCTTAATAAACAAACTTATAAAATATGTCCTTTTTATAATTTATATATAAACTAGCTGTGCCCCGCGACTTCATCCGCGTAGTATTGGATTATTGGGTTAAAAAGTATCCTATATGTTAATCCCGGTTATAATCTATCTGTGTTCCAAATTTCATCCAAATCCGTTCAGTAGTTTTTGCGTGAAGGAGTAACAAACATACATACATACATACATCCACACTCACAAACTTTCGCATTTATAATATTAGTAGGATAATAATTATAACCTCCTCTCAAATAGACCAAGTCTTTTATAATCGAAAGTCTATAATAGAGCAAAGTGAATAGACCTGTTAAAGTTCTATAACGAGTATCGCGGCAGCCATGTGGTTTCCTTTCTCATTACGAACTCAATTAGCTTCAGAGCCATAGCATGTTGCTATTTAAAGTTATATAAGCGAGTACAGTGTATACAGGGATCAGGAATAGATATAATTGAGTGTAGACGACACTAGACATTCATAGGCAATGTTTAAGATCAGCAATTGGAATAAACTGCCTGTCAATAAGTTAGTAAATGTCTCTCAATATAATGTATTAATTGCCAGACACAACCTCACAACTAAAGGTCTATCGTGCAATATAGTAACATACCTATTTTACATTTTGTTCCGACTGGCAATTTCAAGCAATGTTGGAGATTACAAGTGATACAAAATTTATTATAGCTTTGCTTGAATCATTTAGATGTCCATAAATATAACACTTTTTAAGTTAAAAACAATTTAATTCACTTCACAAATTATAATGATTGCTATTTTTGTATTAGTTTTCTTGAGTCCCCAAATTTTCTTTGGCAGCAAATCGAAATTGAAAGAACAATCAGTCTCACTGTAGTGCCTATCGTAAGTAAAGATAGTCGGGCGCCTGGTGCTGACAAAAACAAAGTTACAGTAAAATATGATAAAGAACGGTCTCCTCTCAATCACGAGGTACATTTACCGGCAGTCAGTGTACGCAGGTAGCGCCTAGTGGGCGCCGTTCAATCATGCAAGTATTCGTGGAACGCCTGAAGGAATTTTTCCATCAAGCCGCCAACACGCCGCCGAGTAGATTGTTCTTCGCAATTAAAACTTACCTACGTTCCTTTTTAAGTCCCCCCCTCTAAATCTGGAAACATAATCTATATAAAGTACATTTATAATATTGCCAAGTTTGAGTATCATTTGAATCGGTTCACAGACGATTTAAAGCATTTTAGGGCTCAAACATTTCAGGGATTACTGTGACGTGAGTATTTCTACGTCTAACCTAACTTAAAATTATACTTAAATCAAATTGTTGATGTTTTCTCAACAATCCTATTGTATTATGGTAAAGTAGGAAGTCCTTACAATTTTGTTTACGCAAAAAACTCGCTGTTAAAAATATACAAGATGATGTTCATAACTATTAAGTTAACAGATGTTAGCGCATCAATTTCCTTTCTACAACGCTTTCCTCCATCCGAGTACGTCTGTCAGCCACACGGACTCTCGTTTGGTATCGATTCCTAACCAATCGACTGCTTAGCTTCCCTCGTTTCGGCATTGTATGCTATGACGTATTGCTCTTTATCTAGATACGGGGCACTCTGTGCTGGGAAATATATCTTTTCGGCGTTCAGGCGTTTGTCAGTTGCAATCGACTTGAATATAGGAGACTAGCTGTGCCCACCGACTTCGTCCGCGTAGTATTTAACTTAGCAAAAATTTCGGGATTATCGGGATAAAAAGTATCCTATGTGTTAATCCCTGTTATAAACTATAGTTTTTGCCTGAAAGACTAACAAAAATCCACACTCACAAACTTTCGCATTTATATATATATATACTAGCTGTGCCCCGCAACTTCATCCGCGTAGTATTGGATTATTGGGTTAAAAAGTATCCTATATGTTAATCCCGGTTATAATCTATCTGTGTTCCAAATTTCATCCAAATCCGTTCAGTAGTTTTTGCGTGAAGGAGTAACAAACATACATACATACATACATACATACATACATCCACACTCACAAACTTTCGCATTTATAATATTAGTAGGACATATATTACTTTGCAAAGTTGCAGAATCTAAATCTTTTCTTTTCCAACTTCCAACTATTCCATAACATATTATTTCATATTATTTTAGTCTGAAATTGTGAAGCAGGCAAATGGCTAGGCCCGAATAGTTCTGTTATAAAAAAAACCTTACTTTGTGATTGAAAACGCTTTACACTTTGTTGCAAGCTGGCAAAAAAAAAAAGATTTTGTAGACCAGTGCTAGCACGGATACATATTCATCATATAACGCAGATCTCACACATAATCAATGCTTAATGCCATATTAACATGGAACTAGTCGGGAACAGACTAATAAGATATTTATATATTATTTTCGTTTACCAATTTTCTAATAGACCATACAAAAAAGAACAAATACCAAATACTTACATTGATTGGAAAACCACGCATACCCATCCACGCCCTCGCTCATTCCATCCACATAGACCCTTGACTGCGACGTGCTCATTATCCTTAAAATAAAATTGCCACTCAACTACCGGTTCAGGCGAACGATAAAATGATCGACAGCGATTAATTACAAATTAATTTGGCACACCGCTATAAACCTTGGTGTTCATTTGTAAGGTGATATTCGGACGTTAATTAGTAATAAAACGGGTCAGTTCTACATTTCTCTGAGACGCGCCGAGATTCAAAATTCGCCGTCATAATTAGACACCACTGTTGTTCCTGGCTTACAGTAGCCACAGTAGAAGTGTGTGATGAGCGAAGTCCCCAAAAAAGTAGCTAAGTAACTAGAAAAGAGGTCATCTATTTAATACTATAAATACAATTTTTATAGCACATAGAGTGTCTTATTTCTGTGTTTTTGGTGGTAGAGCCTAGTGGTAACCAATTGGCTACAGCTCATATACGAGCTGGCTCAACCAGGGTAGTACCACCATCTCACAAATGATCGACGTAAAGTAGCTATTCCCTATAGCTGCGTTTCGAACGATCAGTGAGAGTGCCTGAAACCCAACCCTCCCTCCCTTCGTCACTCTTCGTCACTTGAAGCGTCAATAGCCTAGTGGTAAGAGGGGCCGTCCTCGTAGCTGAGAGGTTCCGGGTTTGATCCCCATCCTGGCCATTAAACTATTAACGTGAGCCCACTCCTAGCACAAGCATTAGCTTAGTTGGAGGGGCTAAAGGGAATACTAGTAATGTGATAAAGACACATTGCTAGTAATCTTTTTAAAAAAAAAAAAAAACTCTGTCCACTCCCCTTCATGTCAGCAATGAATGTGCGAGCAATGCCTTTGGTATTGCTGGCTACGGTATAACTGCTTACCCCAGGCGGCTCGTACGCTTGATTACAAACTATGTTATACAAAAAAACCTTAAAAGTGGGAGTATATGAGTGTGTGCCGAGGCAAGTCCCGAACAAAAATACCCCACAAGCAAAAGGACCATCTATTTGAAGCTATAAACATTATTTTCGTCCAGCAGTGTCCTCTTACTTCGTCTCCAGATTCTAAAGCAACTTAACACGGCCACAAGGTCCACAGTCGCCTACAAATCCTCGGCTAACAGTGAGCTCTAAGCGATCCAAGTAATGAGCTCCCTCGGGATAAGATCAGCGAGTGCACGGCACTGGGAGCAATTTGATTAGGACAGGATTTTGACCGGCGACTAATTGCGTTCATAACTTCTAACTAATTGTGGCTTTATACGAAACTGGAATTAGAAGTAGTCTTGTAATAGTAAGGCGAAAAGAAAGTCTTTTAACCTTCTTAAAGTAGTCTTCAGTTATTCGTTTTGGATTCACAGGGCGTAATGAGTCCTTTAATAACTCTAAATTACAAATTTAAAACCTCCGATGCGACGACTTTTTAAACTACAAAAGAGCTGATAATTCTCAAACGGCTGAACCGATTATCATGAAACATATCTAAAAACACTCTCAATCAGAATACTTTTCTAACAAAAGAAAAAAACAAAATTAAAATTGGTTAGTCTGCTTGGGCGCTACGATGCCACTGACAGACACGCATATACATACACATGTTCAACCTATAACACCCCTCTTTTTCGTCGGGGGTTAAAAAGTAGTGGGAACGTAGGTCAGTCTCTGCTAGATAGTGGACTTTCCTGGCACCCCAGGCCTCTCCCACAAGAGGTCTGGGGATCTTTGGAAGTTTTCCCCCACGAAAACAAAAAAATATATAAAACAATTTAGGATAAGGACCCACCACTCACCCTTGGCTTGTTAACCTCCAAAATTATAAATCAAATAGGTTGATCGATAATGGAAGAGGTCAACAAAACTTAACTCCGTCGGTCGAGTTTGTCAGTCATGAGTGTCAGGGACCCTAATAATGTGCAATTTTCGGCGGAACAAACAATAAATATATTTTTGTTAGTTCTTACTTCTTTAAATAAATATTTTACAATCGTAAAAAAATAGAAAGTATACATGTTTATAAACCCATAGGTTTTTTTGCACTAATAATTAGCTGCTATGGGTGTGATTTAATGAATTTAAATTTATTACTCTATGTATTTATGGCATTGCGGTCGTTTATATGGTTTTCATCAAACATGACGGAGCGTGATTGGAGATGGAATTTGAGAAAATTAATGTAGGAGGCAATTATGTACAGTAAGTAAATATGAGTAAAATGAGTTAAAAAAAATAATTATAAGTCTCGAGACAAAGTAAAACCATTTCCTCTGGTGCTATGGCAATATCACTTCAACACATTCGCGAGTTTCGCAACAAAATAATGAAAACTTCCTTTTATTTTTCGCCACTCAGTGAGAAGATGTACAAGTTTTTTTCTTGTCACAACATACACCGAAATATAAAGGGGTTAAATGACACGGGCTGTAAGAATAGAGTAATCGTATTCTTTGATAAGCTTAAGCTACGAATATAGAATCACATTATGTATGTAAGTTTCACTCCAGTTTTGTAAATGTGGATTAGCCTAAAAATATATTAGTATACCCATTTATTATTTATTTAAACTTATTTACTCCGCGTGAGTACACGTCATAACTTTGGACAACAACTCAGTGGCTTTCTGTAAAGTCAAGACCGTTACAGAAGGTTACAGAAGGTTAAGACTTAAAAAGTTCTAATGGTTTTTGAAATTCCATGTAAACCTGATCACTTTGTCGGAGGTGGGCTTGCTATCAACAACTTCAATGGTATTCGTATGGCAGGTACTTGGAAAAAAAAATTGTAATTAGTGAGTAGTTGTAAAATCCTACATATTTTGTCAGATTTCGACCATATTCATATCCTTTTTACGCATGAATCATAGCAACTATTATTATTATATAAAATAATAATGTTTTACAGAATATATTATCATAGAGACATAAATTTACAAAAGGAAACCTACTCACGTAAAGTTGCTGTTATTTTCGCAGACCAAATAGGAATCACTTCAAACGATATCAATTTGTTATTTTCGATATTTTTGTTGGAACTTGGGCGATAAATTGTGGCGTTTCACTTTCATCACAGATAGTGGGACCCTCCGACCCACTGCCTCCGTGTTGCGTCCCGGTCAAGAGTAAGTATACATCTATCAACAAAATTGGGTATGTGAATATTAAAAAGGTTGACCTGGGGGGAGTTTCTTTTAGGAAACATTTTATGCGCATCTTAAGGAATCCGGAAATAGCTACAGATTGTTTTGATAAAACTTGGTCGTTACCTTTAATATCTTACTATAAAATAACAAATCATCACAACATTAAAATCAGGGCTTATGCAGGCCACTCGTTGAAATTCGTCGTCTCTAATAATTATATTGGACTCATTAATGTCATACCATATCCAAATCAATTGATACTATTTTTTATAATTTATATTCTTCACAGCAACATAATAAATAAAATTCTAATGGCCGAATTCTGAAAACGCTACTCAAATGATCACATAGTTAAACCCGTACTACAGTCTTTAAAAGACTAGATCAAAAAAACTTTGTTTATATAACAAAGTCGGCGCAAATAAGCGTACCACCCGCCTGATATTAAATGCATTGCTTGCACGTTGCCTACCTGAAGGGGAGCAGGATAGAGACAGAGGAATTAGGGGGGGGGGGGTGGTTTAGGGATTTACCGGCTTTCTCACTCATCGAAACGCAGCTAGATTATATGAGACTAGTTTCTGCCGCCGTCCGCATAGACTTAAGTAAAGTATTATATGTGTTAATCCAGCTTATAAACTATCTATGTTTCTAATTTCATCCAAATCTGTTCAGTGGTTTTTGCGTGAAAGAGTAGCAAACATACATCCACACTCACTAACTTTCGCATTTATAATATTAGTAGGATGGTGGATACTACCCTTTGTTTACCACAATCGGGGTCAGTCGCCTGAAGGGAAGCCAGTTCCGCCAAGCTGGTCTAAGTTGGTGGTTATTCAGATGTACCCATTGTGGTAAACAAAGGTTGAATTGAAACAAGTAATGAGTAAAATACCCATAAATTAACATACTATACATACTTTCCCTTCTTTTTTTAAATAAAAAAGCTACTTTTTTATCTCTACATAACGTTCAAGCTCATTCGATTCGAGTCACAGCGACCTCTCGCTCGTTATCACCGAACAATCTACCGTAACGGGCGCGTAATTTCCGGAATAAGAATATCGCGGTTTGCGGTGAACGATCCACGGTGTCTCTACCGGAAACTTACTTTTGTTCAAGTCGTTGTGAGGTAAGATATCTGGCTTGGGGTTGAATAAAGCCTTTCGATAGTCTTTTAAAGGACCAATGAATTTGAAATGTGACTAAAGTAAGTAATCTTTAACAAAACGATGAACAAAGTATTCTATAAGTAGCAACTTATTTATGTATATCCAATAACATAACTTCGAAATCTTTAGCTGTGTTTATATGACATGTTTTTAATAAATAATGTTCAATAAATATTATTTCAATATAGAGCCAATAGCCTAAATACATAATTTTAAGTTAGGTATTACTATTATTTATTTTATTTAGTATCCTTATAAATAAGTAAATAAATATCGCCTTCTAACATACTACTGTACACTCCCTAACGATGGAACGCTTGTTCTATGGCTGCCGTACAATGGGACTGGGGGCGTTCCCAGTGGCACCTAGACCAGAGCCAATTAGCAAATTCTAAAACTTACCCATATGGAAATCGAACTCGAAATAAGAAATCGAAATCGCACTACGTCGTCATAAAACCATAAAAGCCTTAGTAAGCTGAATATTATATAATACTCAAAATTAACTGCAAGCTAAATGTAACCAAATTACATCTACATAAACTACAAATAACAACATCTCATCCGTCAGCTCCCGTCTCACTATTCGTTTCGTGTTATCTCCCTCATCAGGATTTATGCTCCACTAGTGGCCATTATTTTCCAGTTTCCACTACAAATGTCAGTTACGTTACTCTGTGGTCGTGACGATTCCAGTTTGTTACGGTTTTTCTTCTATTCAACGAAGCTTCATGGAAACCCTTGCATCTTTTAGGTAGTACTGTCAATATTGTATGAAGTATGTTCTTTAGGTTGGCAGCTAATCGAGAAAAACTGCTGAAGAGGCATATAGGTAAAAAGGTATAATGTATTAGTGACAAAGCTGCCTATAATATCACTCACGTGTTGCCTATAATTATTTGGGCACTATTTATGTCATAGATAAATCAAGTATTATACAGTTATTTTCATTGATTTAAACTAAAGTTTTCTAAATATGTTATTGGACTGAGCAGAAAATGTATTCCAAAATAACAAATCTTAAACATTAATCAAACAAAACAATTTTGTCCAGCCTTTCGGTCTGTCGGCCCATTCCTAATAACGTCTGAAAATATACAAAATTATTTACTGTTTTATATAAGTAAATGAAGACAATTTTAATATTTTACTTACTCATCGCTTTACATTGTTCTATATAAAATAACGAGGGACCCGAATTTATTGGAATCCTTTACATTCGAGTATTACCATCGTTATTTTTCTTTTGATAACAATTTGTTTAAAACACACACAGACAGAATAAAAAATAATAAATGTAACATAGTTCTTTCTGTTGTTTATAGGCAATAATAAAGGTTAATTTTGTTGGTAACACATGAAAACCTGTAACTTGATTTGCAATCTCATGAATTCTAACCAAATAATATGCATACCTATAATAAGTATACAAGATTCGTCTTACTAAGACACCGTAAGAACGACGGCCATAAAAAAATGATAATAATATAATACCATCCCATCGCCTTCACGTTCGTTTCCCATGAAGGTCGTATACATGAAATTAAATAAGTCCCCGCTCCAAGCAAATGTTATTACCGCGGGATAGAGGGCATCCTTTCGATATTTACAACATCCACAAAACAGGGTCACTTTGTGAAAACTTTTTCGTCTTTCACGACCTATTTGATCGGGTAATAAAATCATGTAGGTATAAGTTATATCGTTTAGTTTATATATTATGAAAAAAACACTAATAATAATGTACTAGATACTCAACAAACTTTATGTATCCATTCTCGACTGGTTGTGAAATGAGTAGCCAGACTGAATCCATTTGCAAAAAGATGCACGGTCGCATCGCATGCTACACTAATGGAGGACTAGGATGGAGTGGGCAGGATCAAAGAAGGAATTTCTTCTTGTGTATATAATTATAGAATTGTCAATTGTAAAGCTCGTCTCTTATCTGATACAATTAAATGGCACGAGAGTTCATTTCTGCATGCCTCTACCTGAAATACAAGCATAATAGTATTTTATATATTTAATTTCGACAAGTGTATCTCTGCTTTCTCTCTGAGATGTACGGGTGTCTGTTTATTTTATGTTTTATTTGTTTAATTCGACACGATCCTGTAAATTGATTGCCTCCGCAATCTGCGTCGAAACAAATCCCCTCGCTTCCACAGAGGCCACTAACGATGGGCACTCCACGCCGCACTCCCAACCCGATACACGAATGTGCGTAATTAATTTAACGTGCAAGGTCCATTGCAGATGTAGTTTCTACAGGCTTATTTATAGCTTTAGAAGATGTGACAGTCTGTACTTTTTTGAACCAAAACCTATTACATTTTTTATTTAATAGAAAAAGTTTGAGAGCTCAATCCCATCGGCAGATCTGTGACTTAGTTCAATCTCATGCTTAGAGTTGAAGCCCGTCAAAATAAGGTGAAAAATGACGCAATATCATGCTCTAAACATAGCGAAAATAAAATTTTATCCACACCATTCAAACATCCTAATCCGTATCGCCCACGGTTAGTAATGTATCGACATTTCCTCGATACATTACTCGTCCACAATAAAAAATATGACGAAAGCGACAGACGTACATTTATACAACGGACACAAACCTTAAACTTTGGAAACACCTAGCCCTTAGAAAGGAGCAATCCTGTTTATCAAATCTTGTTCTGCTATTGACCTCCCTTATCGGTGTTTTCTTCCAATTCTAGCTAGTTTAGTAGCGAGTTCGGATTTGAGGCATGTCGTAACGTTTTCCTTCGTCAGTGATATTGGACCCTATGCCCCAGAGACCCTTCAGCCGGCTATATGAGAATTTACGCGAAGTTACGCCCCGGTCAAAGGATCACCTATCAACATAATGGTTAATTTTAAAAAGGTTGGGTAGACTACAGCTTTGGGGAAACAGGTGGAAAAGTATTGTGATAATGAAAAATGCCGGATTTCATTTTATCATGCATCTTTTCTAGAATCTGTAGAGTTATTTATTGTTAGCATAATGTGAAAAGAAACTCAAATAAGATTAGATAACATAATATAAGATATTACTTCGGTAGTAGTACGCGCCAGTATTCTGCTGTAGGAAGGAAATGTGGAATTTCCTTTTTCCTTTGTAAAGTATTAGCTGCAGCGAGCTCTAGAGATGTTCTAGGTAAATTTATTGCGTCAGCAATAGTTTGGAAATTTTAAAAGCAAAGTAATAAGATAGATACTGGAATACGCAAATATGTACCTATATTTTAACTACTTATAGTTTTCAAAGTAAGAAGGTTTATGTTACAAGCACTGATGTAAATAACTTGTTTTATATATATTTTTGTAAATAAAACCACATTTAGTAAAGTTTCCGACACCATCGTTTTTAGAATATGTAAGTTGAAAGTTTGGCTTTCTATTAAATGATATATGATAAGCATCACAATAAGTTTGATTTATGAACAATATTGTACCATACAATACTGTACTATATACTTATAAGCACTTAAATACAGAGGCTCAATATCAAAATATCTGTCGATAAAAGATGCAGCTACCTTTTTTGTTTACTTATATAACTTCATTTAAATAACAAAGGATGAAATAACAGATGCTCTTTAGGGGAAAGCCAAACATTTATTAGTTATATTTCAACCCCTAAATATGTGAAAATAGGGCTAAAAAATTCTTCGGGTTCCCAAGCGCAAATAGTCAGAGGCAACAGTTAATCCTGAAATAAACCTTGTTAATCTTTGTTAAGTAATTAACAGGAGAGACTGAAGATTGTAGAGGGCTCATCATAAAACCCTGGGTTTATATTTATTTAGGACTGCGAAAGTTTGCCGTCTACTTACTCCGGAAAAGTTGCTTACTCAATTCAAAGTTTAAGCAAAGCTCTTGATCAATTTTCGATAAAGAGAGAACTTGTGCCGGTTTTTTCGTAATCTATTTGCCTTCAACGGTCTCGGGGATATTGCAGTCAATACAACCTGTGAAGGGGATGGCTCGATGAGGGGGGAAAGGATCGCCTGTCATTTGTCACAAATAGCTTTGTGAAACGTTTGTAAGCAGGAGATGATTTATAAAAACTTTTGATTAGATATGTATCTACCTTCTATGGATCTAACGTCCACATCTGAAACGCTACGCAAATGTTTATGTATCACTTAGCTGTTTAGAACGTCGTCGTTATCTGTGGCTCTCCAATTTGAGTTTTGTTTGAGTATTAAGCGATGAATAAACTGTCCTTCTTCCATTTTGGAAAAAGGGGCACATCAGCTATTTGGGCTTTTCTAAAAACGATGTATTTTGGTCTGTTTACTTGAGTATTAACTCTTTTGAGTAGTCAATCTTTTGAGTCCTATTTCATCTGTCCCTTACCTTCCTATTCCACGGCCAACGAGAAGTGATTGTAAAATGAATAGTTGACTTTATTAAATAAGTGTTTTTTGACGTTTCGCCATCATTTATTTATCTTTATCATTTCAACAAGTTTTTATTAACGATAAAGTTTTAGTAGAGAGCTTCCATCTTTTTAAACTCTAGTGAATACCATTAGGACTTTATTAATAACACATATAACATTAGATGCGGCTTCCATCGCAGAATAAACCACGAACGTATGAAAATTTGACAAAAAAGCTCATTTATAGTAGGTATGTTAAACAACCACAAGCAAAGCGTTCAAACTGAGGGATTATAATCCTTACCCGGGGTTCCAAACCGCTTCGTCAATCGGTCAAATGATAATTGCTTTAAATATCAACTCTATTTTTTATTTTTGTAAGTACCCAGCAATTTATGAACGCGGCCTATTCCCGGGGGAAATCTGGGGGATTGTCTCGAATAACGCAAACAATTTAATCGAAACATTTGGTGAGCGTGGAAAACAAGTTCTGCATAAGCCTATTCCGGAGTCGAGCAATACCTACAACCCGTTATGGTGAATGGAGCGATAACAGCATGTAGAATATATTGTTTACTCTGCTCCGTAGATATTATTTGCGGAGATGTAAACGTATTGTGACAATTCGTTCGGGCGTATCTTATTTGGTACGTTTGCGCCGATCCGATCATAATATACGTTTCGCCGTCATACTGAGTTTCATACTGAGATTCTTTTGTTTATGGGACTAGTCCCGCCACACACTCCCACCACTGTAACTCTTGTAAGCCAAGATCGACAATGGTGACCGATAATGACGTCGAGGTTTGACCCTCGACGAGGCCCGAGGAAAAGTTAAATTGTCCTGGAACCCGCACGAATTTAATCGAAAGAAATAATAGGAGGAGTTGGAAGAAAAAATCCACCTCCCTCCGGTGCAAAGCGAGAGACAAAAAAAGCTGGTATGGGCTGATTGCCATAGAAACAAGACTGTTACAGCTGATTGAAGAGCAGTTGTAAGGCACCACGAATCGTAATTTGACTAATTGGACCTAAATTCGTGAGCTGATTATACTTGATTCCAATAATAGGTTTGGCAAAAGCGCTTGAACGCACGGAAATTGTCCCTCAATTAAATTCATAATGAGATACGGAAAAAAGGAGTGACGCTCATAATTAAATACGGGGCTTGATACGATACGACAATATCGTACTGTCAATATAAATACTGTGTCAATATAATACTGTGATATGATACGCTATGACCCATAACATACTTTGCAGTATGGGTGCCATACAGGGATACAAAGCGCCGTACAGCCGCTATTTAAATAATGTCTGCAAAAAGTATGTTTGATGATTACCACCTGTGAAATAATTTTCAGAATAACTTTAAAATTGTCACAACTACAAACTTTTAATTAAAGTTTCCAAAACATTACAAGCTTGATTAGTTTGACGTCATAACTGATTAGTTTTAGCAAACTTTCATAACGAATCTCTTTAGATATATTTGTTGAATATTTATGACAAAATATATCACTAAATTCAATATTAGTTATTATTACCGTTGTAGGAAATGCGCTTACATTGTACAAAAATGTCGTATTCACCTAGGCGCATAACATTTAAAAGATTTCCATATAAATATGAGAAAAGTCGTGGGTTGGGTGCTCTCCGGATGGGTTCAAGTGCTCTTGGCAAAGAATCAGGGTCACTTCGAGCGATCTCGAGCGAACATTATGAACTCACGTAGACATAGGCAAGTGCTGAGTTCGTTCTTTCGAGCGTGGGAAATTATTTTCTTTTAATGATTGAAGAGTATCCAGGATGGCTGAGAGTCTATATCCCTACACCACATGACCGACCAGACATAACCGACCTTACAGTATAACTTTTGCATTATTTTGACGATTGCGCTATATGTGCGTCGGTGATTTGGGGGTTGCGGTTTCGATTTCCGTCAATGAAAATTTCAGAGATGCACTGAGAAAAAAATACGATAAGTAACAAAAATATTTTTATAGTTTATAGTCTAGTTGTGATTTCTAGTAATTTTTTGATGTTATTACAAAACCTTTAATAAAGAATACTAAAAGGGATACAGGAACTACAAAAAAAATTTATAGGTACCTAAAGAACGTGACATTCTTAAAACATAATATCAAATTTCCCAGGGTGGCCGTTTTGTTATTTATTCTAGCCACTGTTACCATCTACAAACTTCACATTATAATAACTTAGACTTAACAAGGGTTAGGTACTAAGTAATTTACAACTTTATATAAATTTACACAATAATACGGGATGTTTAAAAATACTGAAATAATACTACATACTACATAGTGAGTTAAGATGAGTCTCGGGCATAGAAAATAAGTGGTAGTTTTTTTTTTTATTCCACCTCTCCAAAAAAATACATAATTCAAGGATACTATGCACCCTTTTTATGGATAAGTTCTTGAATATTGGTGACTGCTACTCATTAATGCAGTGTACACTCTTTTCTAAGTCTAGTAGTCTAGACTAGGCTGAGGCTACGATATGAAAGTTGTGACGAATATTCTGAGTCCCGTGACACAGAAAATATTATAACTACATACCTATAAACTCTGTTCACTAGGCATCAACCAATCAGCTACCGTACTACCTACTACCTAATTTATTAGTTCATCATCATCTGCCTTACCTTTTCCCATTATCTGGGGTCGGCGCAGTATGTCTTTTCCTTCCATTCATCGCGCTTTCCTGTCATACTCACATCCACTCCAACCTCGTTCATATCACTCTTGATACAATCCATCCATATTTTCTTTGGCCTTCCCCTCGCACTGTATCCATCCACATTCATATTCATCACTCTTCTAGTCACATGTTTCTCATCCCTGCTCATCACGTGTCCAAACCATTCCAGCCTCCTAAACCTAAATTATTAGTTATTGCGTACTTTTGAGACGCCCTGTATAAACAAAGGCCCAAAGTCATATTGTTGCTGACTTGAACAAGTAAACATCTAAAGTATACATGCGTTAACAACTCGAATGTTCTTCAAAGTTCGTACATAGTTGGCGCTCGTTCTCAGACAAGTTCATTATCATACGGCTAGATAGACGCTGTGGCAAACCTTTGTTAGCCAGGTCTAGTTATTAAGGACAAAGTCTTAAACGTAATTATATAAATATGTTAGTGTATAAAACGCCAATAAAGTCTCTGTCTTGTAAACTATCTATGGTTAATGAGGAAAAAGAATATCTATGGTCTTGTCATTATAAGCCACACCGTTTTTGAATCCTTTCCGATTTCCATTTATCAGGAATATAAATAAATATAACTAAAAAATATAAGTTCCCTTACATAAGCAATCCTTATTAAATAAATAAATAAAATATCGCCAGACTGACACACCAACTGTATGGTCCCTAAACAAAGCTTGTACTATGGGGACCGTCCATGGACTGGGCGATCCCAGTGACACCAAGACCTGGATAAATTACGAAAATGCCATTTCCGAATTCTGCCCCGGCGGAAATCGAACCCGCAACCCCCATGTGCAGTGAGCCGGGCGGCCTACGCTCGAACCACTGCGCCAAGCGCGGGTGTCACTAGGATCGCCCCTAGTCCATTGTACGGATAAGCGCTGCTTAGTTTGGGACCATAGTGTTGGTGTGTTCGTCTGACGATATTTATCCTACTAATATTATAAATGCGAAAGTTTGTGAGTGTTTGTTATTCTTTCAGGCAAAAACTACTGAACAGAATTGGATAAACTTTGGAACACAGATAGTTTATAACCAGGAATAACACATAGGATACTTTTTATCCCGATAATCCAGATTTTTTGTTAAGTTAAATACTACGCGGACGAAGTCGCGGGTATAAACTAGTTTTTATATATATGTAGATATAAAATACATATGGATAGATTACCACTTTTAAGTTCCATAACCTACAACGGATATTCATCTCTAATCCAAATCCCATTTAACAATTTTAATCTACAACAGAGGCAATGTTTGAGCTACCTCCCGAAAAGTGTCGCGCAAAGGATATGTTTTGTTTGTGGCTCGCTATTAGGTAAACAAGTGCTATTGAAAAGGGTTTGCGTAGCGGATCACGACGTAATATATACAGGGGACTTTTAATTAATCTTGAATTCAATTAAAATTACGCCACTCATAAACTTATTTTTTACTAGCTGTGCCCCGCGACTTCATCCGCGTAGTATTGGATTATTGGGTTAAAAAGTATCCTATATGTTAATCCCGGTTATAATCTATCTGTGTTCCAAATTTCATCCAAATCCGTTCAGTAGTTTTTGCGTGAAGGAGTAACAAACATACATACATACATACATACATCCACACTCACAAACTTTCGCATTTATAATATTAGTAGGATACATCTATAATAAAGTCGGTAAACAAGCGTACGTCCCGCCAGATGTTAAGCAGATACCATAGCCTATAGATGCTTGCAATAGTAATGGCAATACTCGCACGTGGCTGACCTGAAGGGGAATGGGATAGAGAGCAAGGGAGATTGGGCTTCCGGCACTCTCACTCTTATGAAACACATCTACTATAGTAGCCAATTTACGGCTATCTTCTGTGAGAGGTTGGTACTACCCCGGTTGACCCAGCCCGTATTTGAGCTGTATTCAAGACTACAGCTTGGCTCTAACACCAGCAAATTATTCTCAAATAAATAAATAAATATCGCCAGACTGACACACCAACTGTATGGTCCCAAACTAAGCAACGCTTGTACTATGGGTACCGTACAATGGACTGGGGGCGATCCCAGAGACACCCAGACCAGGGCAAATTACGAAAAGGCTATTTCCGAAATTTGCCCCAGCGGGAATCGAACCCGCAACCACCCGGTGCAGTGACCCGAACGGCCTACGCTCGAACCACTGCGCCATGCGGTCGTAAATTAGTCAATTAGCGGTTATTAATTGCAATAATAAACAGTTGTAGTAAATAAAACAACAGCAGTGTGCTCATATCGTGTTTCATAGAGCAACCCTCGTTAATTCACCGCGCCAAATTGTTTGCTGTGTACAAAGAGAACGTGCAGCTAACAAAAGCCTCGTCGCCTTCAGGAAGCTCGGTTTTGGTAGCCGACAATAGATAAACTAAGCTTTAGTTTGTTCTATTTTTTCGTCATAGATGTCAGAAAACATGTTTATACATGCAATACAATTTTGATGAATACCGTTTTTTTAATGTGATATTCGGACGTAACTTAGCATGAAGAGGTCCCACAATGCACAAAGAACAACTTTTTATACTTAGGCGCGTGTTAATAGATCGATCTCATGTCTGAGAGCGATCTCAGGAATGTCATTCTTATGTCATACCAGTACAAATCACATGTCAAAAGTGTACTCAGGATCATTCTCAGACTTGAGACCGATTTATTAATACGAGCTTTAGAAAATTGTTGTTTGTTCTATGTTTTTTGTCATTAATTGGAGGAGTCTTCAATTATTATTTCGCACTTTTGAAACGATTTTTATACTACGTCAAGCTGTAATAAAGCTGTCTTATTTTCTGAGCCTTTTATATCCCGCTGCTGGGCAAAGGCATCTCTCCAGCCTCTCACGTTTCCTATGCTTCCAGCGGCCAGTCGTATTGAAACCAACTACCTGTCCATATTTAATTTGTGATAGCATTATTAACAACGCAATAAAGGTCAATTTTGCTATATAAGACGTTCACATCTCTCAGTCTTCCATTTCTATCCTTCAAGTGAATCTTGGGCATTTTTAATTGGGATATGACATCGCGACACGTCTGCGTGGCGCCGCGCCAACTTACTCGAACAGTGAAAAATTCTCGTTCATTATTTTATTGCTTCCTAACTGTGCACTTGAGAGCTTTTAACATAATCTTTTTACTGATACTGAAATCGTTCCTGAGGGCTTTAACATTTTATGAAGAACTAGCTGAGCCCGCGACTTCGTCGGCGTGGAATTTAACTTAACAAAAAAGCATTCCCGCGTTCTGAACACGCGCGACAGGACCCATTTATTAAATTTTGTTTTTATAAAATAAAAGTAGCATAAGTTACTGCTTATAACAACAGCTATCTACCAGTGAAAGTCCTGTCAAAATCGGTCCAGCCGTTTCCGAGATACACTTTGATTTCATGTGTTTTTATTTTTTTAAGCGGAACCCTAATTGCTTTTCTAAAATTAAAGTATCCTAAGTTACTCCTTAAAACATCAGCTATCTGCCAGTGAAAGTCCCGTCAAATTCGGTCCAGCCGTTTCGGAGATTACCCGGAACAAACACACAGACAGACAGACAGACAGACAGACAAAAAATTTTTAAATCGCGTTTTTGTTATAGGTGTCGTATGTACCTTCATATGCATTTAGTGAAAAGGTGTTATTTTGATATTACAAACAGACACTCCAATTTTATTTATTTGTATAGATTTTCTCTTTTTGTGAGTCGAAGAGTAGTTTTCTCATTGCCTAGGGAGGCACACTGGTAGACAGTCCACCAGATGGTAAGTGGGAACCGTAGCCCAGGAGTATAGTATGTTTATGAAGCTATACTAATAGATTCTTAGTACATACCTACTCGTACTTACTACATAGAAAACAAACATACTGCAGGGTGTTTCAAAAAGCCCGTATCTATAGCCCGTAGTAATAAATCGATCTCAAATCCGAGAGCGATCTTGGAAATATCATTCTTGTCATACCAGTACAAAATGACTAAGACTTGTCAAAAGCGTACTTAATATCGCTCTTAGAGTTTAGATAGATTTATTAAGGTGAAGGCGCCGGTCTAGCCCGCGAAATTCAAAATTTTCGAGTTTTTTTATAGTTATCCAAAATTTTGTGATTTGCGACAAACACAGTATGCAGTGCGTTTATTAATACATTTATTTTACTCTAAATATTATCACGGTGGATATGATACTAGTTAATCACTAAATATACAAAAAATGCCAGATTATCTGGGTAGCTGTCGTTCTTGAAATGTTTTAAAGTAAGTTGGATATATATAAATGCACACGGTCTTTTTCGCGAATTACAAAATGTGCCTTTTATTATTGTCAGATTTTGAAAAATTTCTAAAAACCTCAAAAAATTTGAACTTCGCCCGCTAGATGGGCGCTTTAGCCTTAATAAGAAGCTAAATCAAGTTATGATGTAGTAGTTAGATACTAATACTCGTTCGCAATAACGAAACAGTAACAAATAAGTTTTTATGGTTTTTTGCCTCTCTCCAAAATTTAATATTTATTGAATAGACATAAAATAGTACCCAATTGTGTGTGACTAATTAATCTCACCCAACTAAAACGGTTACGTTACGTTGGGTGAAACGTAAAGTACACACTACTATTGAACACTTTACCAGAACCATAGATACTAGGTAAAATGCTTTCCTATCATCGTCACTTATCCACCTCGAAGGAGCCGATACTCAACAGAACTGCCGTAAAAAGTGTGAATTCCCACAGAGGGCGTAATAAATTGGTGTAACGAGCGGTAGGCGTCGTGTTACGTCGTAACGGGCCGTAAAGTGTAGGATCCCCGGCAACACCAAATGACAAGAGCTGAAGACAATATGGTAGCTCTTCTGAAGTAAGTCGGCGGAAGTGCCAAACTGGAGCCAACTGACTACAGCTCATATATGGTCTGGCTCGATGGGGTAGTAGCACCCACTCACAGAAAATCGTCGCAAAAGTAACGATTGACGACCGCTTGGCGCAGTGGTTCGAGTGTAGGCCACTCGGCTCACTGCACATGGTGGTTGCGGGTTCGATTCCCGCCGGGGCAAATTTCGTAAATGGCCTTTTCGTCAATTGCCCTTGTCTGGGTGTCACTGGGATCACCCCCAGTCCATTGTACGGTATCCATAGTACAAGAATTGCTTAGTTTGGGACCATAGAGTTGCTGTGTTCGTCTGGCGATATTTATTATTATTAATGTGGCCTACTCATTCACACAATTTATAATAACATAGAAAATTACAGCATATTAAAATTACATTCAACTTATTTTTATTTATTTACATTATAATAACTAAATTACTTACACTACTAACAACTATAACTATTTACAACATATTTACAATAAAAAATAAAATTATTAAAACTATGAAATATTTAATATTTACGTCACCATGTTGTGCAGTGGAAACACGCACAACTAATATGATTGTACCCACAATGCGCGTACGCATACGAGGCAGCGCGGCGGTAGCCGCGCCGAGAGTTGACCGATATACCGCGCACGCGAAACTTGTGTCGTCTGCCTACCCTACGCTCAGTTCTACGAGATGGATATACGTTATTGTTGTCGTGAATTATACTACTGAAACTATTTTCTTATGTGAGCTAATCACTTCGTTATACTCCTTCGCTTCTATGGACTTTTCATATTGTTGTGTGCTGTGATTCTGTGCTGTGTAAATAAACTGTCTACTTTCTACCTACTTGGACTATCTTACTTCTACACATCACCGCACCACCATCCACATACCCATAACTGGTGACCCCTTCAAGGACACGAGGATCAGGACGAAGAAATGAGTGAGAACACCGAGAACAGTAGTGATGACTCAGTCGCAACCGTAGGCTCGCGGAGCGGCGGCAGCCGTGTCACCACCCGGACGAAAAAAAAAGCAGTGCGCGTTTCCACTGCACGAGAAAATATTTCTCGGCGAATTAAAATTAAAGTTCCGGAATTTTCACCCGAAGACCCGGAACTTTGGTTTACATTGCTGGAGAGTCAATTCGAGTATCATGACGTCACCGAAGACTCAGTCAAGTACAGGCAGGTGCTCAGCAACTTGGGGATTCAGTACTCGAAAACCGTGAAGGATATAATAGCTAATCCTCCGGCCAAAAACAGGTACGATAAAATTAAATCTGTGCTGATCAAACGCCTCTCTGCCTCGCACGAGGAGAAGGTCAAGCGGTTACTCACACACGAGGAACTTGGAGATAGGAAACCTTCACAATTCCTTAGGCATCTCCAAGACCTGGCAGGACCATCCGTTCCAGAGGATTTTTTAAGGACGATATGGAGCAACCGCTTGCCTCACGACATCCAGACTGTGCTGGCATCCCAGCCAACACACTCACTGGAGCAGCTGGCTGACTTGGCTGACCGGATCCAGGAGCTAACAACACCGCGTGCTGTAGCTGCTACATCATCCCAAATCGCCCCTAGTTCCCATCCATCACAGGAGATCGCGGAACTGAAGAGGATGGTGCAACAGCTTACTCTTAAGCTGGAGGAACATACCCGTGCATCGTGCTGTTCAACATGTGGCACCGGTCGCTCGAGACAACGAGAACGCTACCGCTCTTCATCGCGACCGAGAAGTCGCTCGAACTCCAGCTACCAAAAATACCCAGTATGCTGGTACCATAATAAGTTTGGCACCAACGCAAGCAAGTGCATCAAGCCCTGCGACTTCACGAAGGCGGGAAACTCCGCGGGCACTCGCTGATGGCGACGACCGATTGCCTAGCCACTACTGGTCGCCTTTTTGTCACTGACCGCAGTTCCAACACGCAGTTCCTGGTGGACACCGGCAGTGACCTGTGCGTTTACCCTCGTTCTGCACTTCGGGACCGCCGAGCAAAGACAGATTTTCAGCTTAGCGCTGCCAATGGAAGCATTATAGATACCTTCGGCACCATAGAACTTAACTTAAATCTAGGCCTTAGGCGTAATTTTGTTTGGCGTTTTACTGTGGCAAATGTAACAAAGCCAATTATAGGCGTTGATTTCCTTAGCTTTTATAATTTAATAGTAGATTGCAGAAATCAACGCCTAATAGACAACACCACAACGCTTTCAGCTAATGCTTCTCTGGCTTCAGCCAATATCTTTTCTGTCAAGGTATCAACAGGCGACACACGTTTCCATGCCATCTTAAATAAGTATCCTGACATAACACGCCCCTCAGGCACACACGTGGTTCCAAAGCACAACACAGTACACCACATTAGAACCACACCAGGACCTCCTATCTCATGCACTCCTCGCAGACTTGCCCCCGACAAACTCAAAATCGCTAAACAGGAATTTGACCTCATGCTTAGCAGTGGCACAGCGCGTCCTTCTGAAAGCCCCTGGGCTTCTCCTTTACACCTAGCGCCTAAGAAGGATAACGGCTGGCGCCCCTGCGGCGATTATCGCATGCTTAACGCACGGACTATTCCAGACCGTTATCCAATTAAGCATATCCACGACTTCGCCCACGCTATTTCCGGTTGTACAGTCTTCTCCACCATAGATTTAATGAAGGCCTATAACCAGATCCCAGTTTTTGAGGCGGATATACCGAAAACAGCGATTACTACGCCCTTTGGCCTGTACGAGTTCCCCTTCATGACCTTTGGTTTGAGGAACGCAGGCCAAACGTTCCAAAGGTTTGTTGACGAGATGACGCGAGGCCTCGAGTTCTGTTACTCTTACCTAGATGACTTCTTAGTATTCTCCAGGGATGAGGCCGAGCATGAAAGCCACCTTCAGCAGCTCTTCAGCCGCATGAAGGACTATGGTGTCCTGATCAACACCTCGAAATGCGTCTTCGGAGCATCTGAAGTAACTTTTTTGGGTTACAGAATATCAGCATCCGGTACCAAACCTTTGGAAGCCAAGGTCAAGGCCATAAGCGACTTCCCTGTCCCCACTACGGTCAAGCAGCTTCGTAGATTTTTAGGGATGATTAATTTTTACAGACGGTTCCTACCCCATTCTGCTACAATTCAGGCCCCTTTAAATGCCTTGTTAACTGGTAGTGTCAAGTCTTCTCACCCTGTAAACTTATCCGGTGACACACTTCTAGCCTTCAACAAGTGCAAAGAAAGCCTCGCTAATGCTGCATTGCTATCACACCCAGATTGCCGAGCCGATCTCTATCTAGTGACAGACGCGTCCGATCTGGCTATGGGTGCAGTCTTACAGCAATTAAGAGACGATATATGGGAGCCCCTGGCATTTTTCTCGCGGAAGTTGAGCCCCTCTCAACAAAAGTATTCACCATACGACCGCGAACTGTTAGCCATATATGAAAGCATAAAATACTTTCGCCATATGCTGGAGGCAAGGCACTTCGTCATTTTTACCGACCATAAGCCACTCAGTTATGCTTTCAGTGAGAGGAAAGCTACCTGTTCGCCTCGACAGTTTCGTCACCTCGATTACATCTCCCAATTCACCACCGACATTAGACACATTTCGGGCAAAGATAATGTTGTAGCTGACCCATTGTCGCGTGTCGAGGAATTGCAGATGCCAATCGACTTAGACGTGCTGGCTTCATCCCAAGCGACTGATCAAGAGTTGGCACAACTTCTGAGAGAAGAATCTTCACTCCGTCTCGAGAAGTTAATAATCCCTAACTCACAAACAGAGCTTTATTGTGACGTCAGCACCTCCTCTCCAAGACCCTTTGTCACCAAACCATTGAGGAAACAACTCTTCGACAGCCTACATAGTCTCAGCCACCCAGGTGCCAACGCCACCGCCAAGCTAATTGCAATGCGATTCGTTTGGCCTGGAGTGCGCAAGGACTGTCGAGGGTGGTCTCATCAATGTTTGGCATGCCAACGCGCCAAGGTACATCGTCATGTGTCGTCACCGTTAGGCACATTCGATCTACCTCGCGCCCGCTTCCACTTCATCCATGTGGATATTATAGGCCCACTTCCTATCTCTCAGGGCTACCGATACTGTTTTACTGCTGTGGATCGTTTCACTCGCTGGCCGGAAGTGACTCCTATGGTCGATATGACAGCCGAAACAGTTGGGAAGGCATTAATATCGTGGATATCCAGATTTGGATGTCCAACGGATATTGTCACCGACCGCGGTCGACAGTTTGAATCTTCACTTTTCCAATACCTAGGAAAAGTGATAGGATTCAAGCATCGTAGAACAACCGCGTATCACCCAGCTTGTAACGGGCTAGTGGAACGATTCCACAGGCAGTTAAAAGCAGCAATAATGTGCCACGCTGATACTAACTGGGTGGACACAATACCTTTAGTGCTGTTGGGTATTAGGAGCTCTTTCAAAGAAGATCTTCAATCATCTTCGGCTGAATTGGTGTACGGAGAGCCGTTGCGTTTACCTGGCGAATTCTTCCAGGCTGCGACTCCCCAATCCACCGATATTTCGGAATTCACCACTCGCCTTCGCCAATTAACCTCCAAGCTCCAACCTTCACCAGCTGCACGTCACAATAAAGACAAAATCTTTATTTATAAGAAGTTGACCTCGTCTAGTCACGTTTTCATAAGGGACGATGCATTGCGTGGTGCCCTTCAACCACCTTACTCTGGCCCCTACGAAGTGCTTGAGCGTAGTGACAAATCATTTAAAATCTTGGTCAAAGGGAAAAGTGTCACTGTATCCATAGACCGCCTCAAACCGGCCTATATACTGTCCGACCCATCTGCCAACCCCACTTCTTCACCATTTCCTAATCCCATTCCTACTCCCTCTTTCAACAATACTCCAGGTTCCAGTCCTAATTCCGAGGCCCAGAAGGACGTCAGAAAAACGCGTTCAGGCCGCGTAGTTCACTTTCCTGATTTTTATCGCCCGTAGTGACGGTCTCTGGAGGGGAGTGATGTGGCCTACTCATTCACACAATTTATAATAACATAGAAAATTACAGCATATTAAAATTACATTCAACTTATTTTTATTTATTTACATTATAATAACTAAATTACTTACACTACTAACAACTATAACTATTTACAACATATTTACAATAAAAAATAAAATTATTAAAACTATGAAATATTTAATATTTACGTCACCATGTTGTGCAGTGGAAACACGCACAACTAATATGATTGTACCCACAATGCGCGTACGCATACGAGGCAGCGCGGCGGTAGCCGCGCCGAGAGTTGACCGATATACCGCGCACGCGAAACTTGTGTCGTCTGCCTACCCTACGCTCAGTTCTACGAGATGGATATACGTTATTGTTGTCGTGAATTATACTACTGAAACTATTTTCTTATGTGAGCTAATCACTTCGTTATACTCCTTCGCTTCTATGGACTTTTCATATTGTTGTGTGCTGTGATTCTGTGCTGTGTAAATAAACTGTCTACTTTCTACCTACTTGGACTATCTTACTTCTACACATCACCGCACCACCATCCACATACCCATATTAATTATTATAGCTACGTCTCGTATGATGAGTGAGAGAACTGGAAGCTTGATCCCGCTTCCATTCCTTTCCTCTATTCCACCCTCCTTTAAGTTCGCAACGTACAAGCAATGCCTTTGGTATTATCAATAGACAAGGCAGGTCTTACGTAAGTAAATGTTACGTTTTTTGGAAACATATTACCTATTGACCGCTCGGTGCAGTAGTTTGAGGCCGCTCGTCTCTCTTCACCTGGTGGTTGCGGGTTCGATTCGCGCCGGGGCAAATTTCGGAAATGGCCTTTTTGTAATTTGCCCAGGGCTGGATGTCACTGGGATCGCCCCCAGTCCATTGTACGGTACCCATAGTACACGCGTTGCTTAGTTTGGGACCATACAGTTGATGTGTCAGCTGGCGATATTTATTATTATTTATTACAACCCCATTATAAAATCAGCAATTCAGATAAATTTGTTGCATTATAAAGTCCGAACCAATGACTAGAGGTAGGTACTATTACAATACAATATGCTGCTGTTAAAATTTACAGTGTCCCACATCAAACTAATACTATTTGTCTCATACTGACATACAATTAGATCATCCAAATAGAATTCAGTCCTACTACAGCCAGTACTTATTAGTTTTATTCTGTTTTTCCGTTCGGAACGGCCACTGAATCAAGCCTTTACTGTGAGGCGAACGTGCAATATATATGTGTTGTTGTCGGCTCCTAGTTTATTGCAGGCGGATCATGTTTCCGTTAGTTGTTGTAATTTGTTTTATAAGCGCTTTATCTCATGCAATTTATGTACCTACTCGTATGTACATATATACATGTATGTATATGTATATCTAAATATATATAACTCAAAGGTGACTGACTGACTGACTGACATAGTGATCTATCAACGCACAGCCCAAACCACTGGACGGATCGGGCTGAAATTTGGCATGCAGGTAGATGTTATGACGTAGGCATCCGCTAAGAAAGGATTTTGATAAATCTATCCCCAAGGGGATAAAATAGGGCATGAAAGTTTGTATGAAACTTTGTCAATTAAATTCCACGCGGACGAAGTCGCGGGCACAGCTAGTATATATATATGTATTTATGTACAGCCGTATCGAGTCAGCGCTTTTACTCTATTATAACGGATCCAATTTTTCAGTGGCAAGTCGTCGATCCTAAACTATGGCCATTTCAGTACGCTAGTTGCGCTCCTTGAAGATGGTATGCAAGTATAGCGGCATCGGACGACTGCCTCGTCTGGTTTTATGAACTCAAGCCGCTCAGCTTACACAGTCACTGCACCGAGCTGACAAATTTGAATATGGTCGTTTAGCAATTAGCCCTAATCTGAGTGTAATTAAAATCGCTTCCCGTCCATTTAATAATACCTAGAATTATACCCGTAGTCAAGCGTTTGCTTAGTTTGAGCCCAACATTAGGTGTTATTATATTATATTGCCAGACTGACACACCAACTTCTATGTACCAGTATGGTCCCAAACTAAGCAACGCTTGTACTATGGATACCGTACAATGGACTGGGGGCGATCCCAGAGACACTCAGACCAAGGCAAATTACAAAAAGGCCATTTCCAAAATTTGTCCCGGCGGGAATCTAACCCGCGACGACCATGCGCAGTGAACCAACCGGCCTGCGTTCGAACCACTGCGTCAAGCGGTCATTTATCTCGCGAATCCTTTTTTTATTAAGTTCTGACTAGCAATGCGAATTTATCACATTACTAGTATTCCCGCTTACCCCTCAAGTTAATCTAATGTCTGAATTAGGAGTGGGCTCACATCAATTGTTTAATGGTTCTCCTCTCAGTTACAAAAGCCGCCCCTCTAACCCCTAGGCTATTGACAACTTCATTTGATTATTTATTACAATCAGTACGGGTCCCCCGTATTTCGTAGTCATCTTATTCCAAAAGACAATTGAATCAATTTCTCCAACAAATAACTTGCGACACCGAAACCGAAGTTAATCTCGGAACTGATATTTATCCCGTACCTACCACTACACATAATGGAACCATTTCATCTCCATTGTTTGACGTAAGTCGAGAACAAACGAGGGATCAACAGGAAAATGCCTGTACCCCAGTAGCTGTTGTGATATAAACGTTTGATAATATGACAATATTATATTTTGCCAAAAAGGGATGTCATGAAATCTGTGCCGTACTTTTTGGCATCCGCAAGAAGCCGATAAATTCTTATCACTTGCTAAACAGTACAGAAAATTATCGTGAGAGCATTATTTTCGAAAACGTGTGAATTCCGCTAACCCGCAATCGGACAACGTAGTATTTGGAATCTCCTCGCTAGGAGTAACAACTATAATAAAAAAGATATGAACATTATGCTGTTGCTAAAATATTTCACATAAAATAGTTAATTAATTTGGAAACATATACCTTGTTCAGAAATAAATTAATATTCGTTCAACTTTCAAATGGATATAATATTTATTTATGATGGAAAACTAATTAGAACCTGTAGGTACCTTTGTTTCAATTATGATAATAAAGAATATTTTAAAGGCATAAATTACATTATACCTACTTAAACAACTGTAGAGCCTAGTGCTGCTGAACGCTAGAAGTGATGTTTGCTAAGCGAGCCCGAACCACTTTGCATTGAATTGTTTGCTGATCGATTCGCAACTCGATAGAAAGCGAAGCGATGCTCCACAACGACTGCTTGCCTAAAATACGTATAATATCCGTAAAAGGAAGAAATAAAGAAGAATTACTGAGAGAGATTTATGAGAAATGGTTTCTGGCGCTGACGTGCCCACTGGGTACCCCGTTATAATAAGCTGGCATGAATATATACTAGGTGAAACTAAAAGGGTATACAATTTTTTTGCAACTTTACTTTGTAAATCTAAAACTGTCGGTTTTGTGGGACAGTTGAAGTACTAAAGGTTTCGTAGACTTATTAAATCTCTCAATGGCTGTATCCCTATAACACCTTTTGTTTTTCAAGTTTCCTCCAAAGCTGATAGTTTTAGATTTACAAAGTTAAGTTTTGAAAAAAAACAAATACCCTTTCTGTTTCAACCTGTAGATACTGAGCACACTTGTTTATATTTATGAAAGATAAATGGAAGGCGCTTATTATCTTTCAACAGAACAAACTCTCGAACTTCCGACATCTTGCCCCAGTTAATGCTAATTAACACAAAACTTTCTGCGTGGTCATAAATTGCTTAGCGATCGTGTTGCAGCGGTTCGTTCTATAGCACATCGCTGGGTGATGAAAGTTTCAGGGCCCGAGTAACATTTGCTACAAAGTGCACTTTAAAGTTTATCGATGCGGACTGCCCGCGCGGTGCTGAGGTTTGATGCGCGACAAACCCACCTCAATGATGTTGTAATCGTTCAAAGCTGTGCAAGAGAGCTAAAGCAAGCTTCAGGCGCTTATCTTCTCTGAGAACATTACTAAGGGCTGTTGTGATATAAGTAAAATAAGGAATATAAAAATCTTTTGATAAATATACGTGTGAGCTTGTCTCATAAACATCGGCACAATCTTGGGTCTTGAAACCGTGATATCAGTTTCCAAATCTTACTCATTAGTTACTGGTCTGCAATTCAACGTACATAGATTGCGATTGGAAGGTAAATAAAGTTTTTAAAGCGCAAAAATCAATTATTTTGATAGTAGCAATCTGGACAAGCTTTGGATTTAATTCTCGACTGTCGAGGACCAACGAAGATTGATGAGAACGGATTTTATAACAAAGTATTAAGTGTTTCCTGAGAATCGCTAATTGGTATTTTAACCAATCGAAGTAAACAGGATTCCAGCATTTTAATAGAAACTTTTAACAATTTGATGAAAAATATTATTTACGGTTAGATACTACAATATCATTAGATAATAATATTCCGATGTGCGTGTGTTCATAATGCTTCTCCTCCATACAGGCTTGACCGATTTTGATGTTTTTTTGTATTTATTGTGTCACCTGGAATGTTTTTAACTATATTTGCACACGGTAGGTGGCGCTGTTGTCGACTTCCGGAAACATAAATCCACGCTAGCGAAGCAGCGGGCAAAAGCTCTTTCTTTCTATTATATTTCTCTTGTTTTATATTTTTCTTCCACATTGTAATTGTAAACCATCACATATTTTTTATACTGTGTGCGGCGACTCGTCCGGGTGCAATGTGGACCACCCTTAACATTTACGGGTATGATAAATAGATAGTAGCTGATTCTCAGACCTACCCGATATTCACACAAAATTTCATGAAAATCGGTCGAGGCGTTTCGGATGAGTATGGTAACTAACATTGTGACACGAGAATTTTATATGTAAGACTAGCTGTGCCCCGCGACTCCGTCCGCGTTCTGTTGAAATTTTTCCTGAATTTTCTTTGCTATAAACCTCACGGAGCCCGAGACCTTTCCAACGAATGCAAAACCGTGGAAATCGGTTCGTGCGTTCTGGAGTTATAGCGTCAGGAAGGAAAACCCGACTTATTTTTATATAGTAGATAAGATATAAATAAACACTCTCCGTTATTACCTTATTTTATCAAAGGTTATTACTCACTCAATGTCACACCAATAGTTATTTTAAAAAGAAAACTGTAAATAAGGCAACAAAGGGGAAAACCGACTTGGGTTAAAGTCAAAGAAAGAGTTCGGCGCGGGGTAAGCCTGAAAGGCTTATCCGGATAAAGCATATTCATCTCATTAAAAGCACAGCCTTTTGAGTGAGTTTTCATGTAACATCAAAGGCAAAGGCAAAATGTTATCATACTTTTTCGAAAACATGTTTGTAAATATGAAAAGGGAGTGAAGGATGTTTTGAATTGTTACTATTTTGAATATTCGCCGGCTATGTTTAAAGTGTTTTGAACATTAAGTACTAATCTGACGTTTTACAAAGCATGTCGTCATAAGCTCTATTGATATATTTTAAGTCACGAGACCAAGGCCGTTATTTTATCTCGAAAATATTTAAAACTAGCTGTACCCCGCGACTTCATCCGCGTAGGATTGTTGGGTTATTGGGTTAAAAAGTATCCTATACGTTAATCCCGGTTATAATCTATCTGTGTTCAAAATTTCATCCAAATCCGTTCAGTAGTTTTTGCGTGAAGGAGTAACAAACATACATACATGCATACATCCACACTCACAAACTTTCGCATTTTTAATATTAGTAGGATATTAAATTAACTTTACGATGGTAGGGCCAAACTGTAGCCATCTGACTACAGCTCATACACGTGCTGCTTGGACCAGGGTAGTAGGTACCACCCTG
The DNA here is from genome assembly GCA_905147325.1 of Notodonta dromedarius. Lineage (NCBI taxonomy): Eukaryota > Metazoa > Arthropoda > Insecta > Lepidoptera > Notodontidae > Notodonta > Notodonta dromedarius. The sequence goes on along the minus strand of LR990165.1, from coordinate 2,708,226 downwards.
TCACAGAAAATCGCTGTCAAATTGAACTGTGGGTGAACTGCTTATCCCTTCACGAAATACGCGGAATACTTTAACAAAATGAAAATACTCACCTTTTAAAGAGAGAAGCAGAGTAGCAGTTAATTTAATTTCACATAATGGCACGTCCTATAAAAGATCGCGCTGCAAAATCACCTCTTCTGGTATCCATTTGTGGTAAATTCCCTTTTGGCACGTTCCCAGCTAGGAGCGAGATTCACCGCAGTTCCGATGAGCCAGCCGGTGGTGACTAAAAAGTTCCTTCTTTTATTTCAATTCGTTAGACATCGGGTCAAGGTCGTGGAGATATGAATCGAGATCGTAATTTAAGTATTTCCACCATTTCTTGGAATTATATCCTATAAAGAGCTTTTCTTTTTAGATTCGTTAAAAAAATTTGCTTTTTTGTTGCCAGGGGTTTGGTTTGGATTCCATACTGTGTATTTTACAAGCTTTTATTTAACTTGCAATGTATGTTGCAATGTTTAAATCACTTATCTTTAACCGATTGAGCTGAAATTTGGTATACTCGCTTATTTAGTTTCACTAAATTGAGCACTGACCTCATTTGGTTCCAATTTTTTGAGCACTGACCTCATTTGGTTCCAATTTAATTAACCTTGTCACAATGTAAAAAACATCAAACGACGACAATTATCTAATACCTTTGGCTCTATTCATAATGCTAAAATGTATTCAGACATTATTTCCGAACAATTCATTGGAGCTTCTGTTTTAAAGTAAGCTTTATGTAAATCGTCCAAGAATGTAAATAATAGTTAATATCGCCGAAGTCTTGTAAAGTACCCTCAAAGTGTTGTTGAGTCATGTTCAATACATTGAATTGACAGCGAGTGCTCGCTGGCGGCTGGCATCTTAATCGAAAAATTCTTTCAGGCGCGCCGCGAACACGTGCATGATTGAAAACCACCGTCTTTGGTGTCATGCAGTATGATTATACTCACAAGTAATAAAACGGCGATATAATATAACGATATATGACATTTTATATTTGCTGTGTGAGAGCACTTATGGCTACAATACTATTTGTACTCCAAAACAATTTGTAACTCCTATGGATTGCGCAGAGTTGTATAGGTTTTTTCATTTGAGTTACGGAACTTTGAATGTTTTTTAGAGTGTCCATGCATCGCCACAAATAATATGCATTTTTCATTATATATGTGTAATAATTTCCCAGTCTCTATAAATAATCATATAGATATTTTCACATATAAATAATATGGGTTAAGAAGATGCTACAGATTGCTCTCGCGATATTTTGGGGAGAGTTTTTACTACACATGTCATCATATTTTATTCTCATCCCTTCTATCGTACTTTGTCAACTATAAATTCTTCTTTACGGGAATAGCGGTGTCATTCGTAGAGGTACCTACTGACCTAAAACGTAGAAATGTGACTATGGAGTTATAAGATCAAACCAAAATTGGTAGCGACTGGATCTCTACGCACTCCGGCATCTACAAAAACGTAATATTATACAGCCCGTGCAGCTTTAATTGGAAAAGTTATCAAAGTTTTCAAATTTAAGCCGAAAGAGTACAAAGTTTTTAATGAATTCAAAGACAGTTGATGGAAATCTAGAGACGTCGAAAAGCGGACCAGTGGCGGACGAGTAAAACAACCCAAAATTATATGCGATATCTAACTTAATGTAGACCAATACCCACGTTAAACGCTCTTACAAAATCGTATCTTTATAAAGCAATTGACTGAAATTCTAATTTAAGAAATCTGTAGCGTGAACTGGATAGAACACGCTCACATCAACCTAGCACAGTATCCATTTAACAACAACAATAACATGGTTTAGTTGAGACTAGCTGTGCCCCGCGACTTCATCCGCGTAGTATTGGATTATTGGGTTAAAAAGTATCCTATATGTTAATCCAGGTTATAATCTATCTGTGTTCCAATTTTCATCCAAATCCGTTCAGTAGTTTTTGCGTGAAGGAGTAACAAACATACATACATACATACATACATACATTCATACATACATACATACATACATCCACACTCACAAACTTTCGCATTTATAATATTAGTAGGATTATGCTAGAGCAGAGTTGCTTAGATACAAAATAACAGCTAGATGAGGGCTGGATCGAATACCAAGTTCATAAATAAAAACAACCAATTTTAATCTCAATGTTTAGTGACATTAGGTTTAAACTTTATATTTACATCGCGAGTAGCTCGGATCCGACCATTTCTGTGAGTGAAGTGGCCTGCATTACATAGTTGCGCTTGAGGCCCGCGACACGCGACGTTGACAAATTGCTCGCCTTAACACTGCGGGGAAATTGTTTAAAACATTTCTCAGTACAGGATGTCGGGATCATTTTCCACGCAGGGCAAGCTCCGTAAACAATGGGTACAAGGGAATTTTCACTTTAATGACGTCATTTTGTATGTTAGCTTTGTTAACGTCGAAAAACTACCTTATACTCATTTGACGTAAGATTCCAAATTCTTTGAGGCTTTTTGATTATGTACAAGTTACAAAATATTTTGTTACTATGGTACCCGGTTCTTTAAACTTTTATTGGACAAGTAGTTTCCTTAACAATGTTTAGTGAGATATTGTATAACTTTATAGAGGTAGGTACCTACTAGACATAGCTAGAGTAGTGACTCTAGCTATGTCTAGTAGGTACCGAAAAAAAATGAAATTAACTATGTGTAGTTAATTTCATTTTTGACTTAGGTACATAGATACCTAGGTAGGTATAACAACTGATATTCTGTGTGCTCACGGATTCTCTCTTTAAAAATACAAGTTTAGTGAAAAAATTCGAAGCGAAGCTGACTGAAGTTTTCTCAAGTCCTCCGTACATTTCGCTTCTTTCTTTTATATGCAGATTAACAGAATTTTGCTCTCAAAAGACCGAACGAAACTTTCCGAATATATTAGTTGCTTTAAGCCACTGAATAAATTATTGGAATGTTGTATTACGTCCAATAAGTATCATATGGTAGATGTTATAAAATAGAAGATGTTCTAATATCATAAAAGTATCTAAATATGATATGATTTCGATGTACTACGTATACAACTCAATTTATGCTCAAAGGTTATTGCAACCCATTAACTAAGACTTGTTGATTTATCAGGCTATTTGCGAGCTACAGAGAACTTCCCAGAGAGATAAATCCTCTTGAACACCGTGTTAAAGGGGTGGATGTGTTATCTACAGATTGCGGCTTATCTCGTCTCGCAGCCTGCTATGACATTGCCATTTAACTGAATATGAAAGAGGACTCATCAAATATATTGCTAAAATGACGAATAGTTAGTTTTCAGAATCAAAACTGGTTTTTGTTACTAGATTGTTATTAAAGTTAATAAAAGAATTAAGTTTCTGCAAACTCTACAAAACCAAGCTGTTTTTAAATAGATAACTAACTACAAACCGCCGAGGTAAGGTTGACATTAACATGATCTAAATCAAACCTTGAGTGTTGATCCACTTTGTACTTTTAGTAGTCGTAAGAAAATTACTTTTTAGATGGATTTGTAAGCAGCAAGGTGCGACTCTTTGAAGGCCAAAATTTCTAACAAATCAGCCTCCCGAGAATAATAAACAAGGGAAGCTGCCCTCAGCCTGCCCTTTCTTATCCTTAAGAAGCTTTATTTTGTTTGGTGAATAATTTCGAATAAACAAGAATTTATTTTGTACAGTCAAAGTTAAAAGTAAAAGTCTCCTCCTAATTTTTTAAAAGCTATTTACAAGACACTACAAAAAATGTATCAACACATTGTATAAATCTCAGTTCAATAGTATTCCATCGTTTTTCAATATCTTTAACTTCAACTTGTCTCTTAAAACTTACTTATTTATATAAATTAACAGACTTGTATTGGGTTTAACTGTATGTTCTGTAAATTTTTAAGTTAGTTTAAATAAGTAACTGAGGACATTGAAAACCAATGAACCATAAATATTCCCTAAAAACAGACTTATAGAAATTTAGACAAGTTTTTCTAAAAAATATTCAAAGAAAAAAGCGGAGAAGACGTTAAGAATAAAGCTGTGCTATGTTTATTTTGACGCTGATTGTACCAAAACTGTAAGACGAGTAGGTTCTAGATTACAAATGTAATCTCCTGGAGAATAATTAAAATAATTAAGAACACGAATGCGGGAACAGAGCCTCCCGCAATTGTCTCTAGATTGTGGAGATTCATTAACAGCTCACGTGTAGGTAATTTATTTTACATTATGACCTAAATTACTAGTAATTTGTATTGCTTACATTGCTATAGACATGGCATGAATAATTTTATTAGTTCCATGAACAATGAAAAAGGCTTCGTGATATTTGGTGTAAATAATAATTACCTGAAATATCGTAAGGCGGAGTACTTATAGGCACATCTTTCGAAATATGTAAGATGTAACGCACTATGTTTAAACTGAGAAGTAACTATAAAAATATTTTTGTTGCCTAATATGAGTAGGTACGAGGCATATTATATTAATTGATAATATATTATTAATATTTACAGAAATTACAAAACGTTTAGTAAAAATATATACTAATAATAAAACTAAGAACTACATAATAATAAATATTTCCAGGTGAACACACCTACTGTATAGTCCCAAACTAAGCAACGCTTGTACTATGGGTACCTTACGATGAACTGGGGGGATCCCAGACCAGAGCAAATTACGAAATGGTCATTTTCGAAATTAATCCTGACGGGAATTGAACCCGCAACCACCCGGTGAAGTGAGCTAAGCGGCTAACGCTCGAACTACTGCGCCAAGCGGTCGTCGACATAAATCTTTTGATATCGTACATATTGTTTTAGTGTACCTAGACTAGAAATAGAAATACCATTATACGGCATTTCCAATTAGTTAATAGACACCGTTACTTTTATAACTACATTCATAATTGTGTACTGCCTACATTAATTAGAGAAATGAGTTCACAGGTAGCTCGTTTCAAGGTTGGCAAACCTTTATAACGATGTCTAATTGTGACATTAGCGTGTCGCACCAACTAACCCTTGACAAACACGCCACAGGAGTGGCTTTAAACTCGGAATGTGCAAAAAATAATATAGTAGTAGTCATGTTAATACTCGCAGTAGTCTAAATAATTTAAGATAGAACGAGATAACATTGGGTCCTTTATATATGTATGTTTAACTCCCAAATTTATGTTTAATTCCATTTAACAACGGATTCGCAAATAACGAAAGTGCTTTATAAATCACCATTATAAATAGATTATAACTTAACGATATAATATTTTTTTTATATTTAGACTTATATCATTTTAAAATGTCAAACGTTGCGTTGCGGCAGATTTTATCTCCCAACCAGACAAACTCTCAGCGAGAAAAGTGATATTATTACCACCATTAGGTGGACTTGATAGTCACCATTAAAACCTAATCTGAATGAAATCTCTTCTATTAAGTAATTCACGATTCTAACGGTGGTTCTAAATTATTTCCTCAAAATATAGGGTGGGCCATTTGTCAACAGGGCTTTTGTCACAAATGGTCACACAGTTCCTTTGAAGTCTCTCGAGTTTTAGTTTGAAAAAATATGCGGCCATTCTACCGCAGACAAATTTGTTATCCGTACCAAAGTACGCTTCGAACATTTGATATCATTGGAAAGAAAGTTCCATTCTATAAAATGTTGGTAAATTCTATTGGTTGGTTTATACCTATTGTTTCTGTTTCCAACTAGTGGTTTTATTTGTTAACTTGATAACTATCTGAAATAATTCACGAAAGTAAAATATGTATATCCACTATTATATCCCCTTTATTCAGCTTTATTCTAAGTATCATAAGACAAATACGTCTTTCCTTTTTGCTTTTCAAATATTTATTTATTTGCAATGTGAGATCACATTAGCATGCCTTCCAACTAACTAAATTCTTGTGTTAGGGGGAGGCGTCAATGGTTTAACAGCTATGTTGGGCATCGGAACCTCACGGTTACGCAGGAAACACTTCAGCCAACGAGAAGTGATACGGAAATGTATAGATTTAAACGTCTCGTCTTCATTTATTTTTAATCAATATTACGGTTTTTGACATAGAATTAACTATAAATTATAAAATTGTCGCCTAAATGTTAGCGGTGACTCGAGTATTAATACCATTTCGTATCGCTTCTCTTTGTCCGTGGTCTACTAGCTACGACAATTCAAAGCCTACCCCGCCTTCCGCTAGCCCAGGGCTACAATATACCCTTCAAATGACGTACTCTCCTCCGTTTTAACCCTGCCCAACACGAGTACGAAACGATACAAGTTAATTAAGTTATACAACTTGCCTCGGCGTCGCTTGTTCGCCCCCCTGAAGTTTCACCACGCGTTGTGACGCTACCGAAGTTTCAGGGATTTGCAAGAGCTTGCAGTAAATAACTCTGGTCATTGAAATATAAGTACACATACTGTAATTCAGTGCCCGGCGACCGACTAAGCCAAAGTTATATACTTACATTTGATTTCACACGAGGCAAACGGAAGCCAACTGAGTATAGGTTTGACTCAAAGATCACTTTAATATAATTTAACAATCTTGTATGGCAAACGACTTAAAATCACTTAAATATTATTTTAATGTATGTATTGATGTATACTAAACGTCCTTACCCTATTAGCTTAAGTTGTAATTTCAGGTAAATTACAATTTACATCTGGCATAATATCCGAGGCCCATCGTTGCATTTCGTTGCATTTCTTTAGTAACTAAAGTCTCTTTCATAAAGAAAGTTACCGCCCGTCACAAAAAAAAATCTCACCGGATGAACAGTAACACATTTGTGTTTATTTCATTAGTATATAGTCTAGCGATATTTATTTTGATTATGTATGGGGAAAACGTTCCGATCTTTGACGTCACAAATAACCGTTTATTATGTGTAACAGGTAGCTCATCTGTTTGGCGCGGCAGTTAATTAAACCCCGCCACCATTTTCGAACCACTAATAACCGGAAATCTATAACACCGATTTAATTGTATTTTTGTCTTTAAAGTTTTTATTTATCAATATATCATTTATTTCTTATGCTGTATCACCACTTGGCTCAGTGATATACGCGTAGACCCTTATTGTACCGTTGGTCGTGGGTTCAGTTCCCGCAGGGAGAAATTTTGGAAATTGCCTTTTCATAATTTATTACTTAGTTTGGGACCGTACAGTTTATGAGTGGCGATATTTTTATTCATGTTTTAAATTAGGACGTATGTTAAAATTAAATTATATTTTAAATATTCTTTGTAGTTGGTATCGCAAATGATAAATCAAACGTAAACAGATAGATAATGACCAGCAGACAGGCACAAAGGGCGTCGAATGTAAATCAGTTAATGATCTAACAAGAAACGGGCGACCCGAGCTCGTCAAACAAACCCCAACCCCAACTGAACTTACGAGAGAGATCATTTTCTGTGTAACATTTTTAACAATTTTTTAAAGCTTCAGGCTCTTTAGTTATATTAAATAATAAACAATGAAGTATTTTATGCATCAATCACATTAACTAATAGTGAGCTTATTTACATTAAGTAGATATATTGTCTCGTGAGGATTTCGTTTCCATTATTCTCATTCCCATTGTGTCCCGAAGCATTCTAAACCCCATCAATAAAATTCCCCGCGATATCCCAAGTTTATTTTATTACGGGATTAAGACGGTCGTCAACAGGAAAACTCAACAAAGTAACCTTTCTTTGGTGGATGTTGTTTATTTTACTGAAACGACTCTCTGTCCCGACAGCAAGAACATTTACCGGGGAACGACTTAATATTTAATTTCAATAAGACGGCACCGGAGAGGCTAGTTTGTAGGAAATTACTAATGGAAAAAGGAACTGAATGTTTGATTCAAACGATGAACGTTTATAAAATTACCCTTTTGGCGACTACGCCATTCGGCTACGAGCTACGCCGTAGTGTCGTAGTGATTCGTAGGCTAGTGGTAACACGTGCTACATTTCGTGAATTAGTTATAGAAGCCTACGCCATGGGCTAATTGTAGCGTATTATAAGCTACTAGCTGGGCCCCGCGACTTCATCCGCGTAGTATTGGATTATTGGGTTAAAAAGTATCCTATATGTTAATCCCGGTTATAATCTATCTGTGTTCCAAATTTCATCCAAATCCGTTCAGTAGTTTTTGCGTGAAGGAGTAACAAACATACATACATACATACATACATACATACATACATACATACATACATACATACATACATACATACATACATACATACATCCACACTCACAAACTTTCGCATTTATAATATTAGTAGGATTTGTAACGCGTACTAAATTAAGTGTAATAAGTGCCTACTTAATGTCCAAACAATATAAACATAAATACGTTTTTATTAGTTTTATAAAAAAACTGTAAAGTTGTACCCTGCGCGCGTTGCTACGCTGTCAAAGATTGGTGGTACCAACTGGTCAGAAACCTTTGTGGGCTCATGCACTGCACTTTGCTGAAGATCATGGCATGATCAAATGCATAGTTTACGATTCTATAAAGGAAATACAGACAAACATTCATTTTTATATATATAGATAGAATATGTACCTACCTTCACAGGCTACACTGCAACTCACATTACATACTTTTAGAAACATGAATAGATAAATAATTGTTGATAATTTTATTGGTTAAACGTGTGTACCATAAATGTCGCGATAAAGAAGAAACATAAGTGCATATGGAAGCATTGTGTGGAAGCAATTTGCACAGTAGATAGTTTTATAAAACATGTATGGCGGCGCGGTCTATCGCGAGTCCGTATTACACCGTTCCGTATTTTATTCACGCTTCTAGAGAGTTTTGTTACGTGTAAAGAGGACTATTCGATATTTTATCTGTTTACCGTCTAGTTTGTACAAGGTTTAAATTTTTAATAATGTAACTACCCTTAAATACCCTTGGAGACGCAAGTTATCAAATTAATAAAATTAAGTGTTAATGGCGGTATTACGGACCCCTGCTACTAAAAGTTCAGGACAAAAATGACCCCCTGATGCGCTGCTAATTAACGCTGGAAAATGAAAAGGCAAAAAAAATGTTATGAAAACAAAAGACTTCCGAATGAATTGGAACATCTAATGAATAAAGAAATGAAATGCTGGTTTATGGAATAATTTTCCGCTTTTCATTCATTGTAATTATTCCATTTGTAAACACACAAAGCACTTATGAACAGTCAATCTGTAGAGTCCTTTACGATCTCTTTTAATATTTTTATAAATAAGTACTACGGTGGTAGAGCTAAGCCTTAGTCAATTGACTACAACTCATATACGAGTATACAGGTTGAAACAGAAAGGGTATACTTTATTTTCAAAACTTAACTTTGTAATTCTAAAACTATCAGCTTTGGAGGAAACTTTAAAACAAAAGGTGTTACAGGGATATAGCTATTGACAGATTTCATAAGTCTACAAAACTTTTAGCACTTCAACAACAAGTCCCACAAAGCTGAAAGTTTCAGATTTTAAAAGTTAAGTTGCAAAAAAAATTGTATACCCTTTCTGTTTCACCTAGTATATGGGCTGGCACAATTAGGATAGTATCACCCAGAAGATCGACATAAAAGAGATGTTAACCCTTTGGCATCCGTGACGTTTAAGTCGCGCACATCCGTCAAGGCCCGCGGTCATATGCCTTATAGCGGCGTCAAATTACAAGTGTCGTAAAAAACCTTCTCATTCAAATTCTATTGGCACTATCGCCTTTCTGATGACCTTTTTTTATTACTGTCCACGTACGTGTGGAATATAATGCCAAACAAGAATAACATTACTTCAAGCAAAAATATACCACAGCTTTTTAGAAAAACGATTTTAACTAGCCTGCGTCCTGCAAACACAGTACTGTGCCACCGGGAATTGCCGGTATTAGCTAATAAAAATAGCATTAATGTGCCACCGGGAACCATGAGGTTAAAGCTGCGTTTCGTATGATGAATGATAGAGCCGGAAACCCAACGCCCTCTCTTCCCTTCCCTCCATCCTGCTTCCTTTTAAGTCGCCAACGTACAAGTACTCGTAATACCATTGGAAGTGCAAACATCCATAGGTTATGTCGGTTCTACGCTTGTTTGCGGTCTTAGTTATAACAAAAAAATACCTGTAAAAAAGTGTTTTCTGTAATCTCTTATGCAAATCGGTCATTTTAAACATATAACGTCATTTACTTGCTTCGATTTAAGTACAATGTAAATCTTCTTCGGTGAATTTTGGGTCAAATAACCTCAACGTTCCTCATTCCTTGAATTGAGAGTAACCTTTGCGTGTTATCATTTGGGCAATCTACAGTAACAAGGCCCTAATTTCCGGTACAAGAAAATCCTTATTCACGTTGAATTTAAATACGCCCCTTTCCCAAAAGCTGCATTTAACACTTTAAGATAACTCAATATTAAAGTTAAAATGGCATGAATTAGGTACTTTAAAAACATTACATTGAATAGACCTACCGATTGCACCTATTATATGTTATTTTGTTTGATAATATTTGTAAGATACTTCAGTGAACATTTAACAAATATATTTTAAAATATATTCTGATTCTGGAATTTAAATTTATTAACCTAACCCGAACATTATTTAATTTCTGGCTTGATTGTCTTTATCTTGATACTTGTACAAAACTTTTTTGTATTTATGGGTTACTTAGCTGTAGTTGGACCCGGCAGGTGGCGCTACTGTCGACATAGAAAGTCAAATATACGTTAGCGGAGCTGCCAGCAAAAGATAGGATATCGTAAATCTTAGCTACACATAAAACAACCACGCCACCCGTAGCGCGCATCTGCGGCTTACAAGAATGAACTGCTCATAACCAGCTATCCAACCTAACTACCGCAAAAAGTATAAATCCCTTCTGAGGGCGTAATAAATTGGTATAACGAGCGAACGGGTCTTGTTAGGTCGAAAAGGACTATAAAAATCCGGAGCATCCGGACACGCGGACACGTCCTCCGGGATCTTAGTCCGTCACAATGTTTTCAACGGCGTAGCTGCGTGCCGGCATGGGAACGTAATATATATTTATGTCGACTGACGATAGTAAAATTTTATGCGCACTTAGGACTTTTGCGTGTGCAATAAATTTCAGTTAAACCTGTGAGTAACTGCAAATCATGCGTCGGTACTGTGCTATTGTTTTTAGTTAAGAGATATATCGAGTTATATGCATCAGTTACTTTTTAAATTTTTAACTGTTTGTTATGGAAAAAATATTTCTAAGTTATGGAAAATAACTAGCCGTCAATAATAACTATCCATGAAATAATATAACCGAATCTTTATATAAATTATAAGTGGTCATTCACACGACGAAGACAATACATTTTTGACAGATAACAACCGTATTTTGTAAAATTTATACAAATAATCCATGCCGGGTTAACCGTGTGAATGGGTGCCTTATATCAAGAGCAACAACCTATTTTAATCTGCGACTAATAAGCGCTTTATAATGTGCCAATTTGTTTATGATAATTTCCTCAATTCGAAGAGAGGAAAATACAACGCAAAATATTCAAAATAATATCATTAGTAATTGGTGTAGACGAGCATTACCTCTTATTTATCCAGATTTATAACTCAAGGGAATACATTAAACAAAGGCTGGCAGATGGAAACGAGTCGCTTTGTGTCTGAGAAAAAACAAAACAACCATAAATTCTCTCAACATTCATTACAATCATTGGGCGTAACATTTTCGCTGCTCGATATTTTTTTTCTTAGAATATTTTCTTAAAACCAACAGGCTTCACATTAAACAATTTAAACTAATCTAATTCCATTCAAAACGCATCAACTCTATTTGGTCCTTTGATATTTCTCAAAGTATCTAGTTGAAGAATTCGACTCGTCTGATAAAAATTATTAAATCAATTCGAACAGAGATTGAAATGTTGGTTATACGTAATAGAATATATGCCAGGTGTCACTGTTATTTAGTTTAGTTTCATTTCAAGCTTGTACCTACACTGTACACTGTTTCTCCACGTAGAAGCACTCAGTCAATAGCGGATTATGATTTATGAAAGATAATCTTCAGAACAGAAATTAAGGGTTAAAAATAATAGGTATAGATTACGTACGCTTACTAATTCTTATTATCTTGAATATACCAGGTGAAACAGAAAGGGTATACTATTTTTTTTGCAACTTAACTTTGTAAATCTAAAACTATAGGCTTTGTGGGACAGGTAAGTAATTAAGGTTTTGTAGACTTATGAAATCTGTCAACAGCTGTATCCCTGTAACACCTTTTGTTTTTCAAGTTTCCTCCAAAGCTGGTAGTTTTAGAATTAAAAAGTTAAGTTTTGAAAAATAAAGTATACCCTTTCTGTTTCAACCTGTATATAACTATAGTTATAATTTGTTTTATAACTTTTTTTAGAAGCCCAGAAACCCCCGTCTCCTCTTTCTGTCCGTCTTTCCATCAAATGGGCAACGTGCGAGCAATGCCTTTGGTATTGCAAGCATCAGTAGGCTAAGGTTACCGCTTAACTTGAAGCGGGTCGAACGAATGTTTGCCGACTTAGTTATGTAAAAGTACCCATTTTGAAAGAACGAACCACTGAATAAAGCTGTCACATCAGATTCCTGAAACCCTGCTGAAAGTGCGCCCTGAATATTTATAGCGGCCGGGAGACATAAACAAGCACATTTTCTATCTGTAAAACAATTGTGCGTGACACGAGCTACTATTTGTTTCGCGTTATCTCCCGCGGTGGGATTTATGAATTTTACTAACACGCCAGAGGTTTTTTCAGTTTTGTGATTTGTGGACAGAGTGTTTGTTTGGCTGTTATCATTTCAATGTGAAATTAAAACGGCTTTGGCTTTTTTTATTTAACACTGTCTGCAAATAAGCGTACACCCAGCGTTAAGTTAAGCAGTTACCGTAGCCCATATATGCTTGCAATACCAAAGGGGTTGCACGCACGTTGCCAACCTGAATTAGGACAGAGGGAGAAAGACTGATTTCGCATTGAAAGTTTTTAAAATAAGTCTCTTTTTCAGGCAAATATGCACGAAATAAAGATAATACTTGCCATATCTTGATAGTATTATGGTAAGATTACTATTTATAATAATTATAATAAAAAGATTACTATTTAATTTGTTAAAATAAATTTAAGGAAATTTTTACTTCACTTTATCACCTATCAACGTAATAACGTACCAGATACATTTTCCGTACATAACCTAGTAATACACATACCTAGTAGTATTTTATTACCTACCTAGTATCTACGCCAATAATCCTGCATATTAGCACAACATCCTCTGGTACCTGAACTTTCTTCATGCCCTTTTCCCGATTTCCATGGTGTCGGAAACCTGACAACTGTGCCGCGAAATTCCACTCGCTTCAAAATAGCATTTGAAGAACCAAATCCTTGTATAAAAAGTAGCGTATCACCCAAAGGGATTAACTTCACTGTCATTGGCTGTGTCACTCCGACGCCGAGTCGATGTACTCGGAATCAATTCCTCTCGAGAAAATTTCTCGATAGCGAAATCACTGTCAATCTCTAAGGAATTTCTTATTCTATTACATATAGGTATAATTTTATTCCAGTCAAATATATTTTGTTGGAGAGAAAAGATTTTTACTTCTATGTATGTAACGGTGATATTGCGTTTGATGTTAGTGCGAGAAATAAGTACGTACTTCGTTTGTTAATAGTTGAAACTTCGCATTTTTATACGTTTTGCTTGTTACTTCCTATATCTAATAGTTAATGTTACAAGTTCACGTACGTACTACGTAAAATAACTATAAGTTGATGCTGAAGAACAATTTATACCGTGAACTTAAATTTAATTTAAAAAAACAATATGTCTCTAACTTGAAAATCAAAAAACTTCCCGATGCGAGACTTTTTAAACTATAAAAGAGCTGATAATTTTCAAACGGCTGAACTGATTTTCATTAAACATACCTAAGAACACTCCGATCAGAATACCTTTCTAACAAAAAAAACAAACGCAAAATCGGTTCATCCGCTTGGGCGCTACGATGCCACAGACAGCCTCATAAATACACATGTCAAACTTATAACACCCCTCTTTTTTCGTCGGGGGTTAAAAATAGGTAGATAAGTCAGGTGAGCTTCGTAAGTGACACATTAAAACCGGGCTGCTTGGTTCACCCGAGCTCAGTCTCGAAACGCCGACGCAAGCGTTAACATCGTCGATGTTGAGGCGTTTAATTGAAAAAAGTCCCATTTCATCTGTGTCAATATTTATGGCCCGAGCAAATGACCATAAACAGTAAGAACCCATTTTGCGGATTATAAGATAAGAAATAGCGGTTTTAAGTTGGAAGGCGTTAGCGTGGCACGAGTCGGGCATTAAAACAGAGCCTTCGGAGACATAATTCCACCGCCGACTCGACCGTAGCTTTTTATGCAATGGCTGTACTTGGCTTCGTATAAAAAATAATGGACAGCCTCGGATGGACTGAATACAGAGAGAGACAATTTTTGCCTCTTTTTGCAACTAGAATAGAGATATTCCGATTCTAAAAGCAAGGTTTGCGTTCAACAATGAGAACAAAAATAATGTTTGCACTTCCTACAATCAAATTCAGGTTGTTTGCATCATTTTTATTTTGTATAACCTACCTCTCAATTTATCCGACAACAATTTATCGTCTATAAATAGTTATTTCCACATTTAAAATAAGCTCTGAACTGGAAATTAACTCCCAAGCGAAAATAGCGTTACCAACCGTAAATGTTTCGAAGTAATCTTTGCATGTTTCAACAATTTGAACATTTTGGCATGGCGTAGGGTATAAAATACCACGCGCCAGTACGAGGCCACGTTTAAGAACATAAGCGTACGAGACACAAGTAACTTTCAGAACTCAATTAACTTTATGAAGCGTTTTGAGCGTTCGTGTGAGGAATGCTTAAGTCTCGACGCGTGGTTTATATGAAGAGCCGCCTACATAATATTATTGTTAGGTGTTCGATGAACAGAATCTATTGAAGGGTAAGATTTTAGCACGTAAAAAATATATCTAAGGGGAAATAGCGTGGTAAATTCTGAACCTCTTCGCGTAATGAGACGTGATCGGTGTAATGGCAATAGAAAGGGTGACTTTTGTTTTCGTGAGTGTCTAGTAGAATAATAGATAAAACAACAAAACATGAGTACATTTGTTTCTTTCGCTCACATTGAATAATTTATATATAATTATGGTCGCATATTTTTGTTACAAACAATTTATATCTTCTATTCTATAGTTGTAGAGTATGATTAAATTTTAATGAGGTCCACTGCGTGTGGTACTTACTACCAGAGGCAGTGGACCTATTATTAGTGAAAATATTATGAAAAATTTATAAAACAGATTTTAATCACGACGAATGGATGCAGCCGTGGATAGCAGCTAAATGCATAACAAGGCTACGTATAAAAATATCTGCAATTAAAATCTCAAATTACATGAAACAACACGTCATAGAAAAAGGAATACTAACGTCCTTTCATGTATTAAACGTTGACAAAGCAGTGAGTTTGAAAAGGGTCACAATTTGTCTTTGACCGGCTAGCCACTCTACCGTTTTTATAAGCACGAAAAACTCTGTCCCATCTGTGCCCTTTTTGTTCAACAAGAACCACATTGACAAATTAACTAAGAGAATTAGATGGAGTGACCGTATTTTCCTACTAATATTATAAATGCGAAAGTTTGTGAGTGTGGTTGTATGTATGTATTTATGTATGTATGTATGTATGTATGTATGTATGTATGTATGTTTGTTACTCCTTCACGCAAAAACTACTGAACGGATTTGGATGAAATTTGGAACACAGATAGATTATAACCGGGATTAACATATAGGATACTTTTTAATCCAATAATCCAATACTACGCGGATGAAGTCGCGGGGCACAGCTAGTTATCTATATTTGCAAGTTTTGGGGTATTCCACTTTCAGTAAACTCTCAAGTCATAACTTGTAGTATTTATTTAGCTAGACATAGTAATACCACAAAATCTTAATTTAAAACGTCGAAATGCAAACGTAGAGTCTTACTTTTCAATAATGCCACCATCTGCATCGCTAGCAGAGCTAAGAGCTTTCTCTATCCAAACTATTATCTCTTCTATATTGGTGGTACAGTTCGCATACCGCCGCTGCTTTATAACGTAAACGCTAAACTAAATTAAAATCATGTTTCAGATGATCACGTGTTTCTTTGATTTGTATTAAAATGACACTTTGATATTGCATTAGTATGCCATTATAATTATTTTATTATTGATAATTAAATACCTATTTTGTAAGTAGAAAGCGATAGCCAGTCAACTCATGTTAAAGCTTACTAGCTTTAACATGAGTTGACTGGCTACTGCCTAGTAGCTAGTAGTACCTAACTAGTTACTTATGAATCTTCATCTTCTAATTGTATTTGCTCAGCCAGCTCCGGTGTCGATTACCACGGCGCCCGAAGGGCTCCGACATGGCTTAACGACTATGATAGCTGGGACCCACAGCTTAAAGTGCTCTCCGAAACACCACCAGCGGTCATTCATCCGGGTGTCTACCGCATCAAGGTATGCGCACATAGATTTTTTCGCGCGCAAAGTCTATTGGTGCGCTTCCGCTACCTGGATTTTGAGCCCACGAGTTTCGGAACCCTAGCCACTGGGCTACTGCGGCCCTTCTGAATGATTTAATAATTTAAAAATGTGTGCTTTAAATATGATCAGAGTAACGATATGATGCTGACGCTACAAAACTACGTGGCACATGTGAGACTCAGAGCAAATTGACGACGAACGCAATCCTGTCATCCCGGACTGGAATAGGAAAATTTTACGACGGAGACGCAATTTAAATTTCAATAAATTTAACCTTAAATTTAATATTCCTTGGAAAACATAAGGCTCATACGGTCCATGGGAACTAATATTCAATATAGGTGTGGTCATAAGTATAAACTTTAGCAACCGAACTATTATGTTTTGAATGATCATATTAATCTCTTTTCCAGAAAGGGAATAATATATTTGCCATACTTCAATTAATAGGTAAACTTGTGATAGGGCTCTTGTTCTAGGCCACAAGTTTGCTTATTATGAACCAATTGAAAACCATTGGTAATTAATATTATATTAATGAGTTTTTATCATAAATCATACATTCCTTACGGATGACATGTCGATGGTCAGAATACTGCTAACAGATAGCGGAAGACATGTCGACCGCCAAGAATCCACAATTTACCGTGAAGAATTTAACGAGATAACTGACGACCACTTGGCGTAGTGGTTCGAGCGTAGTAGGCCGCTCGGTTCACTGCACATGGTGGTTGCGGGTTACATTCCCGCAGGGGTGGGCGTACTGGGATCGCCCCAGTACATTGTACGGTACCCATAGTACAAGCGTTGCTTGGTTTGGGACCGTATAGTTGGTGTGTCAGTCTGGCGATATTTATTTATTTATAATAATAATGTCCAATCGTTTTCAATTGGTTTTAAATGAGCGGACATGGGGCTCTGGTATTTCTCCAATCTTAGCTAAACGTTAGATATCAATGTTACTTGTATATAGAAATGTATATAACCAATTTGTCACTGAGGTATTATTTGAAATGTAGTCTCCATTTTGTAACGAATATCGCCTGAAAGCTCCATATTGAATAATTCAGATCCTCGTTTATATTCTAATCGTCAGCGCTCGCCTTTCAATTTCTCGTGAGTTTAAATAAGGACACATTTGGCTGGGAGTGTTAGACTAATAGATGTGTATGTAACGAGTGGACAATTTCTTATCTATATGAAACAGACTACCCTTCCGAGGCGCTAATGTTCTTCATTCATGGATTATGTGGATCAGTCAAACTATTTTGAAAATTGTAACTTTTGTCGTAAGTTCTCTATTTATTTTTCACCCGCCGTCATACTTATTTATAAAAAGTTTTAGCTTTGTTTACTTTGGCAACATTTTGATTTTTATATTATTCCTCATTAAGTACCCACTTTGTCCTATAAACAACGGATCACACATTAAACATTTAGGCATCAAATTCTATAACGGGATTACGAGTTTACTGCAAACAAAATATAATCATACTACCTGTGCCCCGCGACTTCATCCGCGCAGTATTTTAACTTAGCAAAAATTTCGGGATTATCGGGTTAAAAAGTATCCTATATGTTAATCCCGGTTATAATCTATCTGTGTTCCAAATTTCATCCAAATCCGTTCAGTAGTTTTTGCATGAAGGAGTAACAAACATACATACATCCACACTCACAAACTTTCGCATTTATAATATTAGTAGGATTTATTAACCGAAATTCAAAAAGGAGGAGGTTATATTCTCGTCTGTGTGTATTTTTTTTGTTTGTTATATGATCACGACAACAGCTCATATAATGGCTTGCTAGACCGGGGTAATACCATACCACCCTCTCACAGAAGAAGATCGGTGTAAAGTATCTATTATAGCCGCGTTTCGTATTATGAGTGAGAGAACCGGAAGCCCAAAAGCCCCTCCCTTCACCACCCGCTGTCCCACTCTCCTTTTTGACGGCAACGTGTGAGCCTTGCCTTTGGCATTGCGAGCATCTATAGGTATGGTAACTGCTTACCACGGCGGCTCGTACGCGGTTTTGCGACTTTGTTCTATAATAAAAAAACTTTTCTCGCCCCTGGCCCTGTAACGCTTGTTAAAGGAAACAAATTACTCGCTTCATATTTTCAGCGCTCCGCTGAAAATGTTTACAATGAGTAATGGCACGGTAACATGACACTATTAGATGACTTTACGCTTGTGATCACATTCATTGCGCCCGACATTATATTATAAACACTACGATTAAACAATATCCGTGGACAAGCGCAAAGATTTTATTCACCTGCGACTTTTTATTTTACTACGACATTTTACTACATACATAATTGTTTATTTTATATATTACTAGCTGTGCCCCGCGACTTCATCCGCGTAGTATTTTAACTTAGCAAAAATTTCGGGATTATCGGGTTAAAAAGTATCCTATATGTTAATCCCGGTTATAATCTATCTGTGTTCCAAATTTCATCCAAATCCGTTCAGTAGTTTTTGCGTGAAGGAGTAACAAACATACATACATACATACATCCACACTCACAAACTTTCGCATTTATAATATTAGTAGGATGTACCTCTAACAAAGCCGGCAAACAAGCTTACGACTCGCCCAGTGTTGTGGCATTGATTACACGAGGCTGACTTGAAGGGGAAACGGAAGAGATCAGAGTGGGGGATCAGGGTTGGGCTTCCGGTTTTCTCACTTATCGTACGAAACACAGTTATAATAGTTCCTTTCCGACGATCTTCTGTGAGCGGGTGATACTACCATGATTGATCCTGCCCTGCTATGAGTTTCGTCCATATATTGGTTACAGCTTAGCTTTACCTACATTATTTCGATAAATCTTAAATTTCGCTAAAAGAACTTGTAAACTATCAAAAGGACTCGGAGATGAATAGAAATGTAGCCGATTTTCACAAAAGCAGTCGTATCGTAGAATATCAACAGTATAAACTCAAGGCCTCGCTAAGCCTCGCCCCTCTGTGTAACCAAACCTCTGCGACACGTGTACACACACCATTAGTCATCATTATAAAATGGTTTGCGACCTTGGTGTGATAACGATACCTCGCGGCCACCAGCTGACGTCACAGCTATTTACACATTACAAGGACGTGAATTTAAAAAGACTAAATGACGAACGCTGTCTCTGATAACAAAGTCTTTCTGATCGTCTGTAGTATACGGTTGGATAAAAAACGTCGTCTGTGCTGTAGCCATATACAGGGTGTAAGGGGCATCGTAACGAAAACTGATAACATGGATTCCTCCAGAGCTGGAATATTAAGTCGATATTTTCATGAATTATGCTCAAATTTTTCAGCATTTCTAAATTGATTTTAGCATGAAATCATTTTACAATTGTATTCCAAGTGATTTTACATTAATAAATAAATAATCACTATCTTAGACATAAACTGCAATGTAAATTAAGACTCAATACGCTCGAACGCGCATTTCATGCTAAAATCAATTTTACCATGCGGAAAAATTTGAGCATAATTCATGAAAATATCGACGGAAAATTCCAACTCTGGGGGCTCAGAATCATGAGTTGAATTCATGGTATCAGTTTTCGTTACGACGCGCCTTACACCCTGTAAATTAATTAGTATTTCGCCGTAGTTAATGATTCGTAGCAAAGCGTAGCGGAAACAAACCTGGAGCTATTTCTGACGCAAGAAGTGTACCTAGTCGCAAATAATTACTTTGAAAATTAATCTTAGAAATTAAACACAAACCGTTTGAGATAGCCACAGCACAACCATTTATCCGTCATGCCAGAAGATGTTCCAGTAAATGGAATCCCCCAAAATATGTATTTCATGCAAAATTATTCGGCAACTGCTTGTTAAACAAAATAAAGCTTGTTAAAGACAAGATTTACTCAAATTGGCGAGGGCCACCCCTTTGTTATTGTTCTCAAGAGCTACTCTTGCTTGCAATTTTCGGTCCAGAATGTCTTTGGTTTTGAGGTTAACCGCGCCTTTGTATCTCATATCAATTTGTTACGTGAAAGGGACCGGCATCAGGGAAATTGTACTATTATTATTACAATTTCTTTGCACTAGGGTATTACGTAGCGCGTTATTATTGAGTTACAGGTTTACGGCTTAATAAATCACTAGCGGCCCGCCCCAGCTTCGCACGGGTACATTACGGTTACATTATTGGAGTTTTAGTAAGGATCCCTAATTTTTTTTAAATATAATATAGCCTATGTCACCCGGGGATAGTGTAGCTTCCCAACAGTGAAAGAATTTTTCAAATCGGTTCAGTAGTTTCGGAGCCTATTCATTACAATCAAACAAACAAAGTTTTCCTCTTTATAATATTAGTATGATATAGAAATTATGATTCGCACATTTTCGATAAACCCAGAGGTGCGAGCCGGGGTTTGAACTCACAAGACGCGTACTTAACCAAGCGGCTGTCACTCATATATAGTACTTATGTCACAGAGTTTAAAATACTGTAGATCCTAAGAGAGGGTAATAAATAAATCAGTGGCACTGGCGAAATAATTCCCAAAAAGCCGGTGAGTTAAATTAAAATTCATATGAAAGCAAATACGGTATTTATAACGTAAAAAACCATATTAAAAATTTTCTGTCAGTTTGTTCCGGCTACTCACCGAAACGGACCTATTTTGATGGGACTTTCACTGGCAGATAGCTAATGTTAAAAGGAGTAACTTGGGCGTTATTATTTTATCGAAAAAGCACAAAGCTAGTTATAAAATTACAATAAAGTATTATAGCTCTGTGGTCGCAGTATATCGAGCTCGTCACCGAATGGCGTGGTTACTCGATGCGGTTCCGTTATTGACTCATTATTCAGGCTTCACAATCCAGCGCTGATTGGCTTTCGGTAACAATTCCCGAAGCTACGTATTACATACACATCACAGAGGCTTTCATGTTCCAAAGACATCATATTATTATGATATTTATCATTCACATGTAAACGAATTCAATTTCGTTTGTGGTTAATCTTGTTAAGCCCTTCCGACAGGATTTGGTTACGGTTACTCTGGGTTTGACCTTATTTGACCACGTTGGTTTATTTTGGAATATTAAAGCGGTAGCCGAGCTACAGCCAACTGACTATAGGTCATATACGGGCTGGCTTACCCGGGGTAGTACCACGCTCTCACAGAAGATCTGCGTAGCTATTATAGCTGCGATTCCTACGATGAGTGAGAAGACTGCAAGCCCGAACACCTTCCCCTCCCTATGGCCCACTCCCTATGGCCTCCTTTAGTGCGGCAATGTCCGAGCAATGCCTTTGGTATTGCAATCATCTTAATCTATAGCTAGGGTAACTGGTTAACATCAGATACTGTAAAAAAAAAAAAATCCCGCTTTAATTTGTACTTATTGAGACCACTGTTTTTAAACTAAGTTATTATAATCGAATCCTTGTATTTTATATAATAACTAACCACACACATACTCTACCACGGGAGCACTGCAGCGCGGTGTCTAAATGTTTTAAAAGTACCTACAATGCAGAAACCAAGAACATTATCTACATTCGCCAACGAAAGCAAACCCTCTAATGATCGCGTGAATACGAAATTGAACATTCGGCTTCTACCTTTGTATATTTAAATACGAGCAGTGGTGTAACTCGCTCACCATAAGGGTCAGAACATATAAAATAAACAAACGAAACACTTTATCTAATTCGTCATTAAATTTGATGTTAACCACATATATATAGAGTTTAAAATTAATGCAACAAACTTTATCTGGTTAACATGCTCTCGCTTGTTTGATAATTAACTATTAATGAACGGTATGTTACTTAAGTTTCTTGAGCAAACAGCATTGTGGCCATGTGGTTTGCGTTTGCAATACCCAATTGGTTAGTTGAGTAACCACAACCATGTTAGTTTAGGGTTAATGGTAATAGGTACTAGTTACTTGTGAATAAAAATATGCAGATTGATCTGACATAATCAGGTTGCCAGCTATTTTCATGAGTTATTTATAAAATAAACCGGGCAAGTGCGTGTCGGACCACGCACAATGTAGGGTTCCGTAGCCATAGTTATTGGAACGAAGTTCCCTATCGCGCGTTGCGAAAGGGGGCTAGACGGAAAAAATTAAGTGTGTACCGACACATTTTGTGTGTAACGAACGACACATTTTGGCGACACTTTTTGCTATAGTTGTAAGCCGTGCGGCGTGCGCGTGTTTCTCTGTCTCTCTCTCTCTCTCTCAGTCAGTCAGTCGGTCGGTCGGTCGGTTCCGCACAAGTTCCGGATGTTGCAACTTCGTTCCATCCGGGTGTCCCTTGACACCTCTCAAGTTTTTTTTGGATTGCTAGTAACTCTGGGTGGTCAAGATAATCCACAACCTTTAGGCACCTACTTTTTCGGGTTATAAGTACTGTCAGCCTATGATTTATATGTGGTTATAAAATCTCTACCTAAGTACACATTGTCTAAAACTCAAGAGGTAAAAAAGGGATTCGAAAGCCCAAACACTGTGCACTGAACCGAGCGGCCAAACCGCTACGCTAAGCGATCGTCATATAGGTACCTACATTATTTCGTTCTGAAATATAACA
Organism: Notodonta dromedarius; assembly: GCA_905147325.1. Taxonomy (NCBI): domain Eukaryota; kingdom Metazoa; phylum Arthropoda; class Insecta; order Lepidoptera; family Notodontidae; genus Notodonta; species Notodonta dromedarius. The sequence goes on along the minus strand of LR990165.1, from coordinate 2,684,973 downwards.
AGACAGATTACCTATCTAAAATTGCATCATCACCGATCTGGCAAAGTACTATTGCGCAATTAATTACAATGAAAATCGTCCCAAGGCTATAAAACTAATTTACCGAATTTAATTAGGCGAACCTTTCACTTTTAATTATTATGATCTAACATTTCTGTTTTATTTTCCAGATTTCCAACGGAAAAACCCAGGTCAGTATCCTGATACCACGAAACCCTGAAAAGGTTATTGAACTAGATATTCCGGAAAGCTAACTAAAAGCTTCCCCTGATTTATCGATGGGATGATTGGAAATATAGAAGACAGTGCTAGCCTCATAAAGGCACCCACATAACCATATAAGTATGTGTGTATGTAACATTTAATCATTTTACCAATAAGTAAGGTACTTGAAACGCAGTACTTATGATATAGCAACATTTAAATTTGTTATATTATTTCTGGCAAATTGAATCGTTATTTTAAAATGTATTATTGCTTACAGTAGAATGTATAGAAATGTTTCGAAAATCATACAAATAAAATACAATTTATAAAGCCAACACGACGTAGGTGGCTTCAATATGAAACTGTAGGTAAATGAACCCTACCATATTTTAATAGGTTTTCTTTTTCAAAGGAAAATTTTAAAGCTAAATTATAATATCATGTTCCGAGAATACAAAACAATTAGGGTGGGTAGTAAAAAGGTTTCTTGTTCACAAATATCCCGGGGGGAAACGTTCCTACCTGCGATAAAACATATTAACACTCTCGACGCGGCTTGTCGATGATAGTACTGGAATAAAAGTAAATACCGGTGCCTGTTACATTTATTTATTTATTTAAGCCTTTTATTTTACATTAACTTACCTATCTAAGGTTACACTTATTATATTTAATTTATATTTCATCCCACTGCTGGGCGAAGGCCTCCCCCTTCCTCTTCCACTCTTTCTTGTTATAGCCGGTGCGGGTCCATACTGCTCCTTCATAAGCCTCAATCTCGTCTCTCCATCTTGTCTGTGGTCTTCCTTTTTTCCTTTTTTTGTCTCTTGGAAACCCGTTTGTTATTATATTGTTCCACTTTTCATTGCTGTCCCTTGCAATATGTCCCGCCCAATTCCATTTCCCTGTTTTTGCTATATTAATTATATCTTTTAATTTACTTCTTTGTCTTAGTTCTTTCTTCGTTGTTTTATCTATTAGTCTTAATTTCAGTAGGTTCCTCTCCATGTTTCTCTGTGTGACTTTGAGTTTCTTAACTTGGTTTTTGTTAAGTGCCCATGTTTGGCATCCGTATGTCAGCGCTGGAACAATGCAGCTATTGAATGCCTGTTACACTAGGGGTAAGCCTGTAGCGACTATTAGGCATACTCCGAGTCTGCGAGCTGTAATATTCTAAATTTCTAACAAGGCATCGGCTACATAAATCAGAGGGGTGGAGCTACACGAACAATTACACGTTACTCAACGACTTTTTTCTTCAATCAGAGGTGTAAATAATTTCAATGTATTTCTGTTAGGAACGTTTTAATTCTTATCCTAGCACACACTCCAATTAAGATGATAACCGTTAAATTAAATTAAGTGGTAAATATACGTTGGACGAATCAAAAGTGTAGCGATTTGACTCCAGACCTTAGATTGACAAGTCTTAACTGGGCCTAACATATGACTAGACTAAACTACTGAGATACAATTTGTGACATTAATTAAATTTAGTTCACACGGCAGAATAATTGAACCAACATCGATTCAGTACCTTAATTTATACCAACAAACTGCGCAAAACAATCGTATAATATTGCAGCAAATCATATTATACGATGGCATTTTGTCGTTTCCGTAATTTTTGTTTCTTCACAAAGAAATGCGAAACCCAATACAACTCGCGTCGTAAATAAATATTGTTTTACAACATCATTATTTATTTCTATTGTTTTTGTTCTTATTTGAAACAGCAATGGGTTAGCTAACGAATTAAAATTTCACTTAAGGCTAAAGCGCCCACCTACCCGCGAAGTTCAAATATTTTGAGGTTTTTTAGAAATTTTTCAAAATCTGACAATAATAAAAGACAAATTTTGTAATTCGCGAAAAAGACCGTGTGCAGTGCATTTATTAATATATCCAACTTACTCTAAAACATTTCAAGAACGACAGCTATCCAGATAATCTGGCAATTTTTGTATATTTAGTGATTTACTAGTATCATATCCACCGTGATAATATTTAGAGTAAAATAATTGTATTAATAAATGCACTGCACACGGTCTTTTTCGCGAATTACAAAATTTGTCTTTTATTATTGTCAGCTTTTGAAAAATTTCTAAAAGAACTCAAAAAATTTGAACTTCGCGGGCTAGACAGGCGCCTTCACCTTAAGAACTTCTTACCAAAAACAACACACAACATATTAATCGTCATGACTAACAAGAAGGATCCCTGGCTCTGTTAGTTCAATTACCTTTTGCAAATAACTGCTGATGTGATTACTAACCCCCCAAACTTATAGAAAATTCAATCCATTTATAATTGCTTTACAAAACATTTTTCAGAACAAGCGCTCTGTGATGATATTGTGAAAAATAATAATAATTTATTTATTTTTGTCAATAATAAGCTGTCTAACGGATGTAGCCAGTACTCATAATAGTATGCAAACTGTGCCATGAGTGTTGGCTTCCATCAAGATATACTACGTAATACGTATAGGTTTTATCTTATAAGAAAATTAATTTAAGATGATATAATTAATAATATAATTAATGTTAAATAATTAAAGTGCGAATAAATGAATGATAATGGTTAATAACAATTGTGTGTTATATTAGTGTGTCAAGTTAATTTTCTGTATAATTTAGGAATGGATTAGACTTAGAAAAAGCGGTAACAGCATATAAAATCTTGATTGCCAATTGTCGATACCCGTTGTGAAATCAAACGGTACCTAGCTGATTTACGCATGATTGGAATTCAATACACAGTATGTGTTGACATTACCGCTCAGCTAAATACATCTGCGTTATTACTGCCAACGATAATAACTCGCCAAGGACGTCGGAGCGTGTTGCATTAATATTAATTATCTGTTCGTAATTCAATTAGCGTGCAGGACTTGCATGTAAGTTGGTCCCTACATTTAATAGTACGTATCTATTTTATTTAATCCGCTGGGTACTAGTATCATCATCGCTTTCAAAGAAACTGAACAGTTTTAATTATATTTATAATAAATCACCCTTTTAATGTCCCACTTCTGGGCACGGAGTTCCCCGTAATCTAATAATTATTATACCTTCTCATAAATATGGTATTTATTTATTCGTTAAAAGCCTTTAATGGCTGTTTATTACAAAATAATCGCATTTGAGAAAGAGATAATAAATGAAAAGGTTAATTTCCTGAAAAATATACTTTTTTTATATTTTTCCATGGAAATGAGAATTCTTTGACCTTTTTATAAATTAACAGTAACACTATTTACTTTTCTCACGTCCTCAACACTGTCCTCTATTGTTATTATCCACCGTCACGAAATGGGAACAATAATTAAGTACACACAACAACAAAGTAATGACACTTATCGAAAAACCCGTATCCATGCGAAAACCGTATCAAAGCGAAACACGTCTCATCTCCCATAATTAGCCGCATCATCCTTGTCACGGTAACGTTATTACGTTTTTGTGTGTGCGTTACACAGGTAGGCGACGTGACCGGACGTCACTCGCTACGGAAGCGGACGTATAATTAGCCACGTGAAGACCCTTAGCCTAAACACGTGCGATAATAACGCTATCTACATTAGAAAAACAGTGGGATTTTCCTTTCCTTAACTTTATGTTTGAGCTTTTAATTACCAGAGTGTTTCCTCCCTCGCAAGATCGGCGTGATGTATATTTTTTTTTAAAGATTACTAGCAATGTTTGTTTATCACATTACTAGTATTCCCTTTAGCCCCTCCAACTAAGCTAATGCGTGTGCTAGGAGTGGGCTCACGTCAATAGTTTAATGGCCAGGATGGGGATCGAACCCGGAACCTCTCAGCTACGAGGACGGCCCCTCTATCCACTAGGCTATTGACGCTTCAAAGGCTATTATAGTCTGCGTTTCGTACGATCAGTGAGAGCTGGAAGCGCAATCCCCCTCCCCTTCAGGCTGGCAACGTACGAGCAATTATTTTGGTATAACTGCTTAATCTCAGGCGGTTCGAATATAATTATACCTGTTTGTCGACTTTGTTATAACAAATGTTAATTAAGTTTATAAACTTGAACAATGCATTTATACAGGTTTTACTAACAGAAAGGGTATATACTTTTTTTTTACAAAAACTTAACTTTGTAATTCTAAATCTATTTGCTTAGGGGGAAACTTAAAAAACAAAAAGTGTTATAGAGATACAGCTCTTGACAGATTTCATAAGTCTACAAAACCTTCAGTACTTCAACTGTCCCACAAAGCCGATAGTTTTAGATTTACAAAGTGCAAAAAAAATAGTATACCCTTTCTGTTTCACTTAGTATAAGCACACACAGCACACTAGGGTTGGTATTAATATGTCGATCTTAAGTCTGAGAGCGATATTGTGTGGGTTTTGATACGTCATTTTGAACTAGTATGACATCAGAATGACATTTCCAAGATCGCTCTCAGACTTGAGATCGATTTATTACTACAGGCCTTATAAGACTGAGTCAAATTCATTGCACGTGCTCACATAGCCTTGATTTCCTCGAGTTAGGCTGCGTAGGTATCCACTACAGCAAACAGCAAGAATTTCATCCAAAGGTTTTCCTACGTGCTTTGAAAATGAAGCGATCTCATTAGAAGCGTTGAAAGGACTCTTTTCTCAGTGCTCATCCGTTTACAAGCACACTTTAGCGGTCATTCACATAGCTTAACCGGCACCGATAACTTTTTTGAATTTTACTTTATCAATGTGTCAAATACGGTCATAATCTATTAAATTATGTTCAGACAGAACGGTGTCGGCTGCTCCGTGTGAATGAGCACTTAGTCGACACCAAACACACACCTTTTATTAATATTTTTACGGTGTCTACACAAATCACTCCCTAATTCATCAATTAATTTATTTAGTCGGCATGATATAATAGACCTAAAGCCTAATACTAATTTGAAAGGCACGTGTAGGTATCTTTGTATTCTAGTTCCAATCTCTTAAGCTTGCACACTGTAACTTTTCCATATACATATTATAATATACGAGTATCTAAGTTTTTACTTCCGATCCAAACCTTTGTGCTGTGCAAGAAGCCTTATGGTCGCGGGCAATTTATCTACTATATAAAAATAAGTCGGGTTTTCCTTCCTGACGATATAACTCCAGAACGCACGAACCGATTTCCACGGTTTTGCATTAGTTGGAAAGGTCTCGGGCTCCGTGAGGTTTATAGCAAAGAAAATTCAGGAAAAATTTCAACACAACGCGGACGGAGTCGCGGGGCACAGCTAGTAATATATATAATTTAGCCCTTTTAACGTCCCACTCCTGGGCACGGGCATCCTCTCAATACGAGGGGGTTCAGGCCACCGCGCTAGCCCCGTGCGATTTGGCGGAATTTACATGTTTTACGAACATTGGGTTAAATAACAATTGTTTTCATTATTCATCCTTACTTATTATAGTAAATCAAGATGAAATACACCTGTTTGTATATTTCCATGAACAAAAGACGCCGCGGTTGAGCAAGTGTAGGTACCTCTTGAAGTCGACAACTTAATTAATGTGTACCCACTACAACAACAACGGCACACGCGTTGATTAAGAGGACCTACTCACAGCGCGGTGGGATGAAACCTTTATAGTAAAATGATAATTGTTGTCGCATTGTTAAAGGTAAATAATAAGACCCAATTATCAATGGTGCCCAATTCTAAGCCAAAATCCCGCCTTATTAATAAACGGGGATTAGCGGTTGTATAGTTACACCATGGTTTGTCTTCCTCTCTTCTAAGTCGTTACAGATGTTGTTCGCCTCACGATGTCTCGCCATCTCTCCCTATTGGACGTCATCCTGGTGCACTCGTGTAAGGGATCGCCAATGGCAGATTTAATCTGATCGGTCCATCGCATGGGTGCCCTTCCACGTGGTCTGGTACCCTCCACTCGGCCCTGTACAACTAACCGTTCTATGGAGTCGTTTTCTTGCCGTGAGACGTGTCCAAAGAACTTTAGAATGCGAGCCTGTACTAACGTGGATAAACGCTGCTTGATACCGAGTTCTTCGAGTATGGATATGTTGGTGCGAAACTCGGTCCACGACACCCCAAGTAATCTTCTCCAGCACCACATCTCTAGAGCGTTTATCCTCTTCTTCTTCATCTATCCATCCATCTATCCACCTATCCATCTATCTTCTTCGTCTTCCTCTATCGAATGTCAAATTACTGATGGCAGAAAGACATAGTTCGGTGTGTAACTATTCGCCCGCTAAACCACATTTATTAACAAGGGGGAAATTAACTTATCTAACAAAATGGTTGTCGTGCAATGGTTTTAGTTTATCGCAGCTCAGGCTTTATAAGAAGGATTAAAACCCTTACATTTCTTTGTTTACCAACAGAATAAGAATACATTGATTTAAAAACCGTAGTTACATGTAAACATTTATTAGTAAATCACATCTTATTGGGATGGTTTTTGTGTGGATCCCAAACTAAGCAAAATCTTGTATCTATCTGGGGACACAGAGTGACTTGTGCTACGCTCATTGTAAATAGGTTGATTTTTTATCTATACGGAAGAACGAGGACAGAACCAGCTCTCTTGAAACCTGTGGAGGCAATCATTTTATTATTATTTTTTAATAAATATATTATAGTAATTCGGATTACTATTATTACAATACGTTCGTTTTTAATAATAACCTATATTTCATATCCGGTAGCGTAAATATTTTACGCCCCTATGTTTTACGACAACTCTCTTTATGTATTATCATTACAACCTAATTCAATCTCGGAACCTTGCTTATATAACTTCTGCCAACTTGTTTTTCCGTTGTTGTAGCGGCCATGTCGTCGAGAACGAGAACTTCTAAAGTCGTTATTTAGTTGGCCATCGGCAAATCTAAGTTTGTGGAAGTTCTGCAGTGTAAAATTTATGGCTTCAACCCTTTACTGTAAGTAGGTAATAAAACTTTACTATGAAATGGGAAATCAGATCGGATTACATTATAAGGGATATCCAAATAACAGCCTATTTGCTAGAAAATATCGATAGTGGTTTAGTACAAAGTATCGATAGTGGTTCAATCTAAATCGTTCATTTTCTTTTTGTAAATATGCTGAACCAATATTGAAATATAAACTCAATATAAAAATAAAGTTTTTGGTTGTTAAGCAAAAACAAATAAAACCGTCACAACGTATATTAGCTGAGATGAATGCTCACAAAACCATATTTGAGTGGTATTCCATCTCGAGTGAATATCGATGATTCGCAAAAAGCCCTCTCGGGTTATTGAATAATTCATGGAGTCCTCGTTTGCATTCTGATCGCAATCGCTCCAAAGTCAGAACTAATACTAACTGGAAACCGCTCTCACCATACATTGCTGAAACTTCTGACAGTGACATCCGACATGAATGAATTTCGGCATCACCTATTCGGAGCATACCCCAGTGCAAGTAGGTAACCGTTCCTGAATGTAATATTCTACTGTGGACTCGACAGTCTAGAACAAAAGTTTCCGAAACACATACGCTTGAAAAGGTGTATCGGATTTACGACCGACTAATCTCAATCACATTATTACTCTCTATAGATCAATCATAATCCGTTGTTCCCAATGTGGAGTCTAAAGAAGTCTTGTACTCAATAAACGTTTCATTCTCCTTTCTTTCTTCTTTTCTTTACCGTCCGTGGTAATCCCTTACCTACATAGGTTTACTGACTTATTCATCTACATTATATTGCATCTACTATTTTACCAAATATTGAACTAACCGTATCCAAATCAGTTCATCAGTTTTTAATTTATTTTATATTCACATATCCAATATGGATATGATATACTTTTGATCTATACACGTAAAACGATAAATGAATATAAGAAAGAAATAACATCTGTCGTATTAAAAAGGTTAAAATTTCAGCCGTAAATTGAGACACACCACTATATTTTTTTTATATCATTGCACTACTGCCGCTAGAAATATACAGAATGTTGACGCATTTGTTTATTTATGTTTGTTTACATGATACGTGACGCCAAGGTTCAAATGGAGTATTTTAACATTTACATTGCCACGAATGAGAATATTTTATGCAAATTAATCGACATGAGTGGATAAATCCGCTGTGTAACAACTCCCCTCGCGGTGACGACCGCAGATGGTGATTCACACCACATTCGGTGCTATACATAGATAAATACCTAACAATCATTTGTAAGTGGAGCAGGCTACTTTGATTAAATACTCTTCAAAACTGGCGTTGAGTAGATAATAGTTAAGGAAGTGATACCTTGTAGAAATCTACATATTCATAAAAAACTCTCAAGCACATAACACCCATCCAAATCGAATAAATATCTAAGCATGTGATATTCTCAATTTTTTAATGAATTATGCGTATCGATGAATATTTGTTTTCTCTATAACCAGCAAGTAACAAAGATGTATGTCTAAAAGTAAAAGCAACGGTTAAATTGGCTTATTTCTTCACAATTTTTGCTGTTTTAGCCGTTGCTTTAACTTTAGTTGTTCATGAAAATACTGGCCGCTAAAATTCTTAATTCAAAAACTATAACTACCTATGTCTTAAAAAGGCTATTAGTTCGTCAAATTCGGCAACATATCTGTCTGCAACTAGCGAGCGCCAATTACGGTAGACCATTAACTACTGGGCACACTTAATTAGCGCTCACAGGCGCAAACCAAACTGGGCAAATAGGCAGCCTGTCAAAGTGGCCCACGTCTGGCTCGTGGTGATGTTAATTAATGAGCGGGACACTTTCGAGGGACATTACCACGCCGATACCGTTTTATCACCATTAAATATGTATGAAGATAAATATTCCGTAGGTACTCTTACAAATTAATTTTCAACGAACTCGTTTTATTCTTCCTTTCGATTAAATTCGTTGCGGGTTACAAGACAATTAAGCTTTTCCCCGTACTCGTGAAGGGTCAAACCTCGATTTCTATGTTGGATACCAAAGTAAATCCAGGCTTAAGCAAGGGCCGCACCGGTAAGGCGATGGCGATGCAACAGCGACTTCGTTAAAACCTCTATAGTTCAAACAAACCCCTATAGACGAATGGCAGTGGCAACATGACATAAGCAAAAAATGTTTGTAAGTCGCAGTCACCTTACCAATGCGGGGGAACGGGAGCACGGGCTTTACACCAGTCACTCTACTTAATATAGGAAAATAAAACTTCTATTTGGCTAAAGACATGAGACACGAGATAACATACATCTACTAGGTAGATTAAAAAGATTTTTGTAAATAAAAAATCCTACAAGTATATCAGACACACCTATAGTTATAGTTTATCATGCAACATTTGGACACATCAAGTTACATAAGACGAATAAACGTAACTAGTGACCATCTTCGCGGTTGTGTAAATTACTGAACTGGGCACCCTCACAGGGCAGGTGATTAATTCCACCGCGGTCATTGTGGCTCGTTGCCATTGTGTATTCTCCAACAAAGTAAGACATATAAGTAGCGCAGCTATAGGTTATAGACAGTTTACAACAATGGTATAAGAGCTTAAGTCAAATGGCTCTACCACTTGCTCTTGACTCTGCCACCGTAACACAACTTTTGCCGCAATGAAGATATCTAATAACAGAATTTACTTACTATGTAATTTATTGGCTTGTTATGACACGAGCAAATGGACTACCTACAAACATATTATTTCAGACGGCGGCGATTCACAAAACACTTTATTAAACCTAGCATACCTGATGCTCAACGCTATTTTATATACAATTTACAAGTAGAAATGATAAACTAGAATTTTACATTAATATTTCTGTACACACGATGAGACAACCTAATCCTTTACAAAAGCCTTTCGGTAAAATGTATGAAGAGATCACAATAAAATATGAGAGGCATGACAGGACATCAAGAGAATAGGTTCTACTTGTAATTTTTGTACCTGCCGTCCAGTTTTTGTTTACACACATATCAAACGACCCTTACAAAATACCTATATGAGTTAGTCTTAATAAAAAATATTTACATTCGACCACTTTAGTTCTAGTTATTTTAATTGGATATGATCGGTGTGAAGTGGAGTAGGAATGCAGGTATCTAAATTGTTGAGTCGCAGCAATAAAATTAAAAAAATAATTAAGTTATTTGTTTATTCTATTATATTATGTTTATTATATTATATTAATATTCTAAACAATATTCTATTCTATTCTAATAGAAGGGAAACCGTTCGAAAATGAGCGAAGTTTCGAACATTTCCTGTGTCTAGGAAAAGTACTTTCAAATCCTAGTACATATTGTATATCAAAACTTTTTATGTGTCACCTGTATACTAAGGACTACCAGTATTTTATTGACTAGTACATGCGTGAAGTCCTCACGGGTCTATCTCCTCAATCATGCAAGTATGCGAGGGGCTTCTGAAGGAATTTTTCGATTGAGCTGCCATTCCACCAGCCACCAATGGAAAGCCTCTGTCATTGTATTAAACATGACTCGACAACAGCCAACTTCAGGCTAATTTCTGCGATAAAATTCCTGCCAGTAATTCACTTTTTGTTCGAACTCCTGGTTGTAAGGGAAAACTTTTTTAATTTGAATTCAGTGTCCAAAATTTATTCCTAGGTACTTCAATGATTTCGAAGTGAAAGTTCATTTACGTTTTGCATATTCTAGCTATGCTTAAATAATCTATTAAACCTTTATGCTGAATTTAATACAGATTTTTTCCTACAATTTGTTTTCTTTTTTGTTAGGCCTTTGAGTACCTTTGAGATCATGCGCTTTCCGTAGAAATTTAACTCAAATTTGGCTGGGATCTCATCGGATGGCAGCTTTGAAGTCAAAAGGCGGCAGGATTATCCCAATTCAAATTGATTGTAGGTGTCTTATTATATTATAAAAATAATTGAATGATGAACAGACTTAACACATAGTTAAAGCATTCTTAAGAGACCTACTCGTAGGTAACATGATTTATTATAAACTAGCTGTGCCCGCGACTTCGTCCGCGTGGAAATTAGCTAAAAAAATAATAATTTCACAAATACCTAAGCTCAGTTTTGCGTGTCGATGTTTCGTGTTTTATATACCTAACTATCGCAATAGCCCGGACGATAGACAGCATTTGTGATCTATGCTTTTTGTTTTTTCTAAAATAAAAGTAGCTTAAGTTACTGCTCATAACATCAGCTATCTGCCCGTGAAAATCCCGTCTAAATCTGTTCAGCCGTTTCGGAAATACTCTTGGATTTCATGTGTTTTTATTTTTTTACGCGGAACCTAATTATTTTTCTAAAATTAAAGTAGCCTAAGTTACTCCTTTTAATACCAGCTATCTGCCAGTGAAAGTCCCGTCAAAATCGGCCCAGCCATTTCGATGATTACCCGGAAAAACACACAGACAGACAGACAAAAAAAAATTAAACGCGTTTTTGTTATAAGTATCATATGTACTTTCATATGCATTTAGTGAAAAGGTGTTATTTTGATATTACAAACAGATACTCCAATTTTATTTATAGAGAAGATAGATGCTGCTCGAAAATCTTCAAAAGCAAGTTGTGGGAACTATTCGTAACTGCGGATGAAATTTCCTACTCTCTAGTTGGACACGCGCCAAATGAGAATTCGCCGCAAATTGAATACCTACTTACGAGTAATTGCAGTCGGATTTTAATCATAAAATTGGGGAATACTTACTACCCCCGCCACTCCCTCAAATACCAATAGGAGTTTGATACTAACGTAGGTAACGTAATACCTCTCACAGAAGATCGGAGTGAAGTAGATAATAGATTTATTATAGCTGCATTTCGTACGCTAAGTGAGAGAATTGAATACCCAACTCTCCCCGCCCTTGCTCTTCAGGTCGGGAACATGCCAGCAATGGCTTGCGTATTGCAAGCACGTATAGACTACAGTATTTTCTTAAAATCAAGGAGTCATTCGTTTGATTGCCAACTTAGTTATATACCTATGTAAAATATATACCTATACTAGCTGTACCCCGCGACTTCATCCGCGTGGTATTGGATTATTGGGTTAAAAAGTATCCTATATGTTAATCCCGGTTATAATCTATCTGTGTTCCAAATTTCATCCAAATCCGTTCAGTAGTTTTTGCGTGAAGGAGTAACAAACATACATACATACATACATACATACATACATCCACACTCACAAACTTTCGCATTTATAATATTAATAGGATAAAAAGTCCTTGTGACCACGTGGGAGTCACAAATACTGCATTACAATATCGAATGGAAATAACCGTTGCTCATAGCACGTGCCGCTGTCAGACAATCCCCAGGAGCTTTACAAGTCTTGGACTTTTATTGCAACCAACGGCATATAAACGTTTTACACCTATTCAAGATAATATAACTTTCCAAATCTTACCGCATTATGATACTTAGCGAACACAGTTACAGTCCAATTTGGAATGGGGCAGTAACTTTGGAGGTCTTATATGGGATATAGAGTACGGTAATTAGCAATAAATGGGACGTTTCCCGTGTAACAGTGTGAAGACGAGGTGGGAATACTAATTTTTACAACCTCCCTTTGTCACGTAACAAAAATATTTTACGGTTACGCGATATTTAATATTACTTAACCTAATTAAGATACCTACCTTTGTTTTTATTTATTCGAATTAGTTTGTGATAAAAGTATAGGTAATAAGCGTGTTCAATCCATACACAATCATCCAATAAGTACCTACGTAGGGTAGAGAGTTTTATCTCCAAATATTACTTAAGTAATCCGCAATAGGGTAAACCTAAATATCCATCAATCAATTACTTCATAAAACGTAGTACTCAGGCATATTATAAACCCACTAACTAAGCCTACTAATTAGCTAGGTAACACAGTATGTTAGATTATCTATAGCTTGCTATCATTGGCATTAATTACGTCTTGGTAAGATAGAATTTGTGGTAATAGATACTATGGTCTAGGCATGGAAATGATTGCTACCTGCAATTCATTTTTATTACGTGAAATGATATTTCTCTTTTACTGTTATTTCACCTGTGATTTTTCACGTCCGATAATTTTATTCATAGTAAATTTTCACTATGACACGTAATCCTATGAAGTCACTGGTCGATGATTTATCTTAAATCAGTGACAGTACCGAACGCTTTGCGATTTCATTGCAATCATTACAATGATTTTTGACAGTTTCTACCTATATCGGTAGCAGGTGCTACTTATGAAAACCTATAAAATACGGTTTTTCACATGCTTCCTATGAAATGCTCCATCACTACTATGGTCGCGCGGTCGTAGGTAAGTATGAATACTTTTCCTCGACAGGAAAAAAGCGCTTAGATCACTTGTAATAATTAATCACCGAAGTAATTACCAGGCTTGATAGAACTCTCTTCGTTTTCAGAGACAATATTGCGACCATAGTCTGCACTCTGGATTCATCAATCTTGAACGATCACAGCTGAAACAATTTATTACGGCAATCTATAACTATTTACTTAATTGAAAGTTTATTTTTTAATTTAATTTTTGGTAACATTGACGGCAAAGTTTCCTTTCGATAATTCCTTGCCTTTAAAATGTCGTAAAAACTAAAACTACTTACTTAAATATCTACTTATGTATCTACTAGGTGTGTAAGTGTTCATACAACGGTCGGATGAAGATAAAATTTTAAAAAATCGTGCTCCATTCGCCAAACAGACACAATAAAGCATCTTATTTAAGTCCGTCAAATGTGATGAACAAATACAGATATATTTTTTCATTACTCATACTCTGAAAGTAGGTCTGAAGTTGCCTGAGGAGCGGGTTGAAAGTAATACTTTTCCGGCCCGGGAGAATCGCTTTCAACTGACAGCTGTCAAATTATTAAATAAAAACTAGTTCCATTTTCACATTTCTATGGAACCATGTTCAAACTTTTTCTACAGTCACTCAATTACAGCACGATGTAAAATTGAAATAACATAAAGTTAAGTATTAATTAAAGAATATATATTTTTAAATGACTTAATTATAATTTAGTTTCAACAATTTCTTTAAAATATAGATTTGGGCAAAATATTTAAAGACGTAAATGAAAAATAATGGCTAAATAATGAAGTTGGCCGGCCAACGAAAAAAAAAAACAAAATAGGCGGCAATCCGGTAGAGTATTGTTCATACCTCCTTGTATCATTTCTTTAGCCAATTCCTGTTTTTATTTTTACTTTCCTTGTATTCGTAATGAAAAGCACAGTGTTTACCTCGGGTGAAAGACTTATTTTGTCCCTCGAACTATTAGCGACCTCGCTACGCTCGGGCGCCAAACCCCGTCTCGGGAATACATAAGTCACTTTCACCACTCGTGTAACAATGTACTATTACACATAGGTACATACCTAATACTTTCCAACATAGGGACCCGGACTAGAGCAGCCAAGTTATTTTCTGATAAATAACGTACCTATAGTAATTTATAAGAGTATAAACAAAGTATTTTCTGTATAATTACTATATTTGTGTGCTCTTGGTACACTATATTCCCACTCTTATTTTCACATTTTTCCCACTTTATATGTTCAATGGTTTCGACGATTTTTTTTTCTTCGGAGTAACCGATGTTTTTGTAGAAGAATCACTCTTCATTTTAAACAACAATCCAAATTCGAAAATATTGGAAATAAATGAATAAAAATATTATTCTACCAATACCACCCACACTAAGCTAGCAAATTACGTATCTCGCTCGCTAGCATCGGCTACATACAGCAATCTTATCTGTGATATTTGTAATCTGTGCTACTACCTGCCACTTCAGTGAAACAGTGAGACAATTGTGGGAAACTCGCAATAAAGCTTTGTTGGTACTGCAATAAGCGTCAAGCGTCGCGCGTGGCCCCCGCGACACGTCACAGATGGAACAGCGGAGCTTGAGCCGGGCGCAATCTGTCGCCGTCGGGGGCAGCTGGGCCGCGCGCCTGACGAGTTGACACTGTGCCGTTTAAGAAAATATTTTATGTAAACCCTATTGTTCTGAATATAGGCCAGTATTACCCTAGTAGAGCTAACTAGGGTTAAGTTCTCAAAAATCTTATCGAGAATTAGGTATACACCGTGACTGAAACAAATTGCAAAAATTACCTACTCCAAGTATAAGGATAGTCCTAAGTGAACGTTTGCAGGAAGTCGTCTCCTAAAATAAAATTGAAATAAAGCATTATCTACTTTTGTGATCGAACCAGTACTTTTCTCATTAATAAACTTTGAGCAAAATCCTCTTTAAGAGTTACATATCTACCTAGCCTAACTTGAATATGTTGATAGCCATGAAACAATAAATTATTGTTATTGAATCCTTTGCCAGAATATAATGTTCATAGCATTGGATATCCAGCATAGGTTTCTTTGGCAAAGTAATAAGCAGACGTATGTTTTAATCCCAAAATTAAAAAGTAAACGTAAAGTGAACCTATTTAAATAGTAAATGTAGTCTGTCTGTCTACCAACCATCCACAAATCTCGTATGCTAAGTGGCCGAAGCGAGATCTCAAAGCGCACGTCGCACACAGAATCCACTAAATGTAGAGCAACGCGTTAGTGTGGTAGAGTTTGAGCGAGAGCCGACTGGGACCACCATGACGCTGGATTACCTCGGGGATAGTCCGGTTATCCATAAAAGTGTGACATGTATCATGGTGGCATTGTGATATCAAACAAGGGGAAGGTCCGATATAAAGGCATAGATCACCTATAGACATGGAAATGATTGCTACCTTCCATTCATTTTCATTGCTTGAAATTATATTTATCTTTCACTGTTATTTCTACCTGTAATTTTATTTGTAATGAATTTTCACTATGATACGTAATCCTATAAAGTCACTAGTCGATCATGTATCATTAAAACCGTGACAGTACCGAACGCTTTGCGATTTAATAGTAATGATTTTAACAGTGTCTACCTATGTCGGTGGCAGGTTCTACTTATGAAAACCTATATAATATGATTTTTCAGACTACTACTACTTGTGAAATGTTCCATATCTAATCATCTAATAGGTAAAAGATACCCATTCCTACACTTTATACCATTTTGAACCGTCCGAATGATATTCCAATGCAAAAACTGGAGTGTTTATCTCTCTCAAGCCAAGCAAATACCCTCATTAGTAGTAAAAGGAAAAATCCTACTCTGTGAGAAATTTGCAGATAGCGTGGTCTTGACTTACAGTCAAGTGATTAATATTGAAAGTGCCTATACCTCGTGCAAGAGTCACGACAGGCAACAAACGTAGTAAGGTCTTGTGTAACATCAATTGTATTGTATCCTGTCCGGGCATATTCCAGGTTTTTCAATGAATTCTGGCAACCGTGCGGCGGCCGCGGTGCGGGGCGTACGGAATAAAATTTCCCACGATGAGGATTTACGAGTTGTTAACAGAAAACTCCCTGTTTTCCTTTAAATATTCATTCACACACAAAGGTCCGAGTTTAATTAGTTTTCTTCCATAAAATAATTACTTTCCGTGTCAAGTCAAATAAACCTATAAGTACCTACCTATTGTTCTCGATCGAACAAACATTTTTACTCACTTTCACATTGAACATAGTAGGAAATAAACTTCCGCTCCTTTTGTTCCACTCCCCTTCAGGTCGGCAACGTGCGAGCAATGCCTTTAGTATTGCAAGTATCTATAGACTATGGTAACCGCTTAACATCAGGCAAGTCGTACGCTTCTTTGCCGATTTTGTTAATGTATATGTATAAAACAAACTCTTGCGAATATTCCGAGATACGATAGAGGAATTAAACTTTTATTATCCGATTACCTAAACGCAACACTATGAGACCTTTAGAAAAAAATAAGTACCTACCTACCTAGGTTCAGATAACGACATCTTATACAGCTTAAATAATCTTAAATAATCCCAAGTATTTGAGTAGCATTACAGTATTTAGTGGTACGAGCTTTATATACCTAGTACCTATTTAAGTAGATACCTACTTAAGTACCGACATCCTTGTTTCAGGCTTAGGTTGTAGGAATTCATCAAGGGAGTTTTCAGTCATCAATTTTTACAAAAATCTATGTAAGTAAGCTACCTATTCTACTTATAACTTAGTCACATCATTAAAAGTTCGCCACTGTTCCGCAAATAGTAAAGTTTTTTTAGTTCAATCGACGTCGTTGCCCAATTCACAAGTTTTGGAAAGGTTCTGAATGCCAAGTATCCCATCCACCAAATAGTTATTGCAGATGTGTTTCAGATTTTTTTTCGTATCGGTTTGCTTTTCACATTAAGCCAGTGTGAAGTAAAATAATATGCGGAAGTTTTATTTAGGTATCAAGCACATGAAGACATTTAGCTAGCTAATACCTATATACCCCTCAAACCTCACCAGTAAAGTAATGGATACCTTACTGACAAAATACCAGACTTTTTGGAGGAAGCCGATTTAAAAAAAATATAAAGGTTAAAACCTATTCCACCAACATTACACATTATAATTTAAAGAAATCCAAGTATTAGGAAATTAAAACAAACAACAAATACTTTTCCACCTCCAAAAAGTGAGCACTGGTTCCAGATTTATGCACAGAGTGGTTGAGCTTAGACAAAATATTCAGTTTTATTTATTGCAATCATATTTCAATAAGGTGAAAGTAAAAAGCATCAGGGTGCCGATGATACCTACCTATGCATCTATACTTATAACAAATTGGATGGAATTACCCACTTAATAGGCATTAATTGCATCTCGTTCCGCTCTTACACTGTCTGGACATCTTCGGAATCCGATTTAATTAAGACTACGTGCCTTTTGAGAACTTCGAGTCTGCTCAACTACTTGTGTATTCAATCGTAAGGCGACGGCGATGTTGTGTCCCAACTGTGTCCTACAACTTACCAGTATACAATAGTAGTCTTTGCCTACAACCCAGTATACAATAGTAGTCTTTGCTACAACCTGCAAGTGTGACCGGTACGGTAAATGGAAATAGCAAGGCTCTCCAGGCAATAGAGCCGCCCCTAATACGCTGTGTTTTCTATAATACCATAGACGAAAAATTTAGAGTAGGTATACCGGTGCTGGTGCTGGTGCGTTATCATGTTAAGCGCAGTACCTATTCATAAGTCTGTGATGTTTAGGCAGTTTTTTTATATATAATAAAAGTTTCTCAAACCTTTCTGTAGTAAAAAAGTCTATAAGGTTATTTAAAAAAAAATAGTAGCAAAAGACACCGTTTTGCCTACAGCGCCATCTTTTGATCGGTAGCTTCATTCATTAATCTCCATCTCTTTGAAACTGAAATAGATATGCTCAGTATTAAATGCATAATCCATGGTAGGTTCTCAATTATTTTTATTTGAGACCCCTGATTTAATTTTAGCAGAGTATTCTGTATTAATTTTCCGAAGAAAATAATAAAATAAATGAATGTTTGATAGAGTGCCATCTTGTATCATTTTAAAGCAGCTTTTATGTTATACTCATTCGTTTATTTTTGGTTTCATTTCTTCATTCGTTGTTCGTTCCATTCGTTCGCGTTACGCTTGTTTCATTTAACTCGCAATCCTAAAATTCTATTGGTTAATATTTGAAGCATCATAATAATAGCCAATGAACAAAGTTGGTTTTCTACACGTTTGCCACGTAAACGAGAACAAGGTCCAAGGAAAACAAATTCTTTGTAATCTGTCAAACAGATGACTGTTCAATCAGTGTATCCGCCTTGAAATTTTTAGTTTTATCGTGTTTGAAGTAAGTAGAATCCTTTAAATTATTTATGTTATTATGTATTATTTATTTATATATTAAAATGTATAAAATATAATCGCTCATTGTTGTCTTCTTCGCCAGTCAGTACTATAAACACGCTCAAGAATTTGACGTCATTGACTTGCCTATTTCAATCGTAATATATTGTTACTTTATAATTTCACCACATCTTTCTAAACACAGTGATATAAATCGGGTATAATGTTAAAATAAGACAGCCATTTACTGGAGAGTATTCAACTGAGCTATGTAGTTTTTGCAAGTATTAATTACTTATCATAATAGCAGTTATAGTTCAAAATGTGTATTAGAACTCTATTGTTATTGTATTCCAAGATTACAGAAACTCAACTTGGATAATATAGATAATTAAATTCTCAGTTGAAAATACCATACAACAATGGGTTTATTCATACATTTGACAATTACCAACTATGCTTTTAATTAGGGGCTATTAGGAATATGTGTCACCGCCTTACACTGCGTGATGCCCCAATTCGTACAAACTGCGAATAATAAGAATAAGCATTTGTGTGAACAGTGCTGATTATCTGACTATGTTTTATAAACCTATATACCTACCTTTGTAGATAAGAGTGATAAGATAAAACTTGATGTTTCATACCTACCTGATACAAACATAATATAACAGGCTTAATGTAATAATCTTTAATGAAATTGTTTTAGGTAAAGGGTCTCAACATGACATCCCAAGTACAGGCCTTGTATGACTTCTCGGGTGAGCCGAACACAACAGAGATGTCCATCACCTGTGGAGAAATAATTACATTGGTCAACACCGAAATTGGTGAAGGCTGGTGGGAGGGCAAGAATTCTAAAGGAGAGACGGGTCTCTTCCCTGCCGCATATGTTAGGAAGCTCACTCCAGAGGAGTCGGTCCAAACAAAAGCTGCTCCCGCAGCACCCAGGTACGACCAGGCAGCTGACGACTGGGGCGACCAACATTTTAGTGCAGGTGACAGCAACTTCCAGAGGGGCACTTCCCAGGAAGATGGCTGGGATGATGATTGGGATGACGACACATATTCAGAGATTGGACCTTCTGCACAACAGAATAAGGCCCAGTACAATCAACAACTTACACCGCTCCCGGGCATGCCCATCACTGAATACAACAATCAACATGTAGAAGAAACATCCTCCAATTATGGATCATCAGCGGGCACTGTACGGAAAAACAAATTTGCGCCGTCATCAAAAGTGAGCGGAGAAAGCTATTTACTTGCCACACTGAACATTGAAGTAACGGATGCTGAGAAAGTGTACATTGTTCAAGAAGAGGACAGATATGAGTGGTGGGCCATAACACACCCCTACAATGTTAGTGTGGCATCCCCAAAGAAAGAGTCAAAATTCAAAGGAATCAAAAGTTTCATTGCGTACCAGTTGACTCCATCATTCAACAATATACAGGTTTCTAGAAGGTACAAGCATTTTGATTGGTTGCATGAAAGGTTGCAAGAGAAATTCACACTAATTCCCATCCCACCGCTACCAGATAAACAGATTTCTGGCAGATATGATGAGCAACTGATAGAACGCAGAAGAGTGCAGCTACAAGAATTTGTGGACTGGATGTGCAGACACCCCGTGTTATCAAAGTGCGAAGTTTGGCAACATTTCTTGACCTGCACAGACGAAAAAAGGTGGAAAGCTGGTAAACGGCAAGCTGAGAGGGACGCGTTGCTAGGTCTCAATTATTGCATATCAATAGTTGTACCTGAAAAGGCTTTACTGCAGACACAAGTAGACCACATCACAGAGCAGTGTCACATGTTCATCAACAGTATGGACACCTCGGTCAAATCTGTCTCCAACATGTGCGTGGGCCAGGCAAAGAAATTTCAGGGTCCCTACAAAGCCGATTGCCAGAAAGTCGGCGAAGCGTTTTGCAGCTTAGCAGCCTCATTGAGTTTAGACGAGGGAACTCTGGCGTCGACGTCGAAACTAACGACTGCGGTAAAAATGACAGGCAGTGCGTACATTGATATCGGCAGGATGTATGATGACCAGCCGAAATACGATTGGGAACCTCTTGGCGACAAATTCCATTTGTATAAGGGCATCGTGGGTAGTTTGCCCGACGTGTTGGGCACGCACAAAAGCGCTGTGCAGAAAAAACGAGAGTGCGAGAGACTAACTGCCGAGAACAAAATGGAAATAGCACAACTGAACGAGGTATTGCGACGGACCGACGTCATATCCTACGCGCTTCTTGCCGAAGTCAATCATTTCAAATCGGAACGAACAAAAGATTTGAACGCAACAATGCAAAAATTCTTGCGTCAGCAAATTAACTTTTACAAAAAAATTGTTGATAAACTAGAAACGACTATGAAATATTATGATGAATAATGAAAATATTCAGCTATTAACTTGTCAGGCATAAATAATGTATAACAGCATTCTTCTAAGATGTTGATAAATTATCTGCTAAATTTTTGTTCATGGCCAGGCTCCCAAGTGAAAGATTATGATCAAATGCTCATACTAATGGCTAAGCGACGTTTTCCGCCTGTTACTCTATGTAGGCGATCTAAAAAAACTGAAAACTACCTAAGTTTAACTGCTATTCCTCAAGTTTGTATCTTCGCCCGTAGATCAGGGCCGACTAACCACTTAATCTTAGGTACAATCCTCATGAAATCTATTCTCTCCATTCAGCAATCAATGCTGCATCTGTTTATCAAATCACAGTATGAGCTAGTTTTATATGTGCTACGCGAGACATGGTTCGGGAAAATAAAAACCGTAAACGTCTATTACATATTCAAGATAACACAAATATTTGAGGCTTTAAGGTTCACAATTGTAGTTGGTATATCGAAAGTGTCAAGAAGCGTGCGGTCGCTATACCAATTATAGTCGTATGCAGAAGCAAAGAAAGTTGAATTTGAATTATTACTAAATTGTGTACCTTCGCCGCCACTCCGTCCCTCTGCGTTGACCCTAAGTATTCTAGTATAGAACATACATAATTTCGCCCGACATTTGGTTAAACAGAAAGTGTGTGCATCCGTCAACTTAAATAAACAACCTCTGAATCCGCAAACTAATATCCAAATGCCTTTGTCGCTGTAATTGTGACTATGAGATCATAGTATTTATTATGTCTTCGTACATTTATGCATAGAATAAATCGCATGTAATTCAAGGGATTAGTTAGGCAGTATTGGTGTTAAATGTACTATGTGATGAAATCAATGACTGAATGAAAACTATAATAATGATAACCCATCATTATTGCTATAGAAATGAAATTTTCTGTATATATTTTTTGCACTCTTACAAGTCTTGATAATACAATGTTTATTATGTATACATAGTTATTATTTTATCATATATATCTACTAACTGTGGATCAATTATTTTGAGACATTTTGTTGTATAATTATTTAGAATAAGTGTTGTACTATATTCCACTTTTGTAAGCTATTTTAGAATAATAATGAAATAAATAATGTCCTTCGTTGTAACGGTTTTCTTTGCCTTATAAACCTAATTAGGTATTTATGAAATCGTTATCGCGTAAGTATTGTCGTATTTCCTCAATGCGTGGTCGTATAATTATTTTGATATCGGGGTTCTAAATTGAAACTGTATTTTTATTTTCAGATCTGAATATAATCGAACATGAGCATAAGAGAGTTGAGGTGAAGTCTGAAAGGGAATTGTTAGTGACTCGCAGTAATGGCCGAAGAGAAGAAGAAAGATGGGAACGCGCTGTTGGCGAAGAAGAAAAAAGTGAAGCCGCGGAAGTCCAGAGACGCGGACTGCTGCAGCGTGAATTTCCTCAAATGCGTCCTGCATATCTTCAACGTGGTATTTTTGGTAAATAGTTCAATTAGTACTTTTTTTGACTAGTCCCGCCACACACTCTTGTAAGCACACACCACTGTAACTCCTGTAAGCCAGGATCGAGAATGGTGACCAATAATGACGCCGAGGTTTAACCCTCGACGAGTCCCGGGGAAAAGTTAAATTGTCAATGGAACCCGCACGAATTTAATCGAAAGTAAAAATAGGAGTTGGAAGAAAAAAAATCCACTTAAATTAGTACCTACTTTAGCGGAAAGGGGAAGATCTTTCAGCCAGGCGGGTGTTATGCCTGGCGGGGCGGCCGCTATGCCCCGCTGGTTATTCTCGGGGTCTTGTATCTTGTATAGTCACGATGCTTGCGAGACTTAATATCGTGATTCAGTTTTTCTATGAAGAATCCGTACATTGTATTGAGGCGCTGCATTTAGCGCGCCCATCTGTCCGCTTCTGTCGGCGACGTGAATGTGAGGTCGCCACACTACTATAAATTTAACCAAACATTGATGGGAAATCATCAGGGTAATCCAATTAAGGTGTGCAGTGATAGTGTTACCGGAGTTCACATTGCCATCTGTCTGTATGTTAGTGGAAGTGTAGGTAAGTTAGAGGAACTCAAACATTTATGGTATATCTTTTATTTTCTCCAGTGAAATTATATTTATATGTTTTATTATGCGTCAAGCTCACGAAGGACGTTGTCTGGCCCTAACATCCCTGAAACCTATCAAGCGGCAAATACTTTACTGACAAATCACCACACTCATGCCTACACTAATATTTATGAACATATTATAATGTTTAATATTCCACCAACATTACACAATACATTTTAATTCAAAGATAAATAAATAAATACCTACCTATCGTCAGACTGACACATCAACTGTATGGTCCCAAACTAAGCAGCGGTCCAAACTACTATGGGTACCGTAAGCGTGGGTGGGTAGTGGGTGGACTGGGGGCAATCCCAGTGACACCCAGACCGGAGCAAATTACGAAATGGCCATTTCCGAAGTTTGCCTCGCCCGCGCCGGGACTCGAACATGCAACCACCCGGTGCAGTGACGTTCAAACCACTGCGTCAAATGACACCAAAGTTTTTACAATTAAAACAAAATGTCCACATTACATTTCCGCTTCCCACCAAGAAGCACATCATCCTGTTTAAGGTGAAGGCGCCTGTCTAGCCCACGAAATTCAAAATTTCGAGTATTTTTATAGTTTATCCAAAATCTGAAAACATTTAAGACAACATTTTGTGATTTGCGACAAACACAGTATGCAGTGCGTTTATTAATATATTTATTTTACTCTAAATATTATCACGGTGGATATGATACTAGTAAATCACTAAATATACAAAAATTGCCAGATTATCTGGATAGCTGTCGTTCTTGAAATGTTTTAGAGTAAGTTGGATATATTAATAAATGCACTGCACACGGTCTTTTTCGCGAATTATAAAATGTGCCTTTTATTATTGTCAGATTTTGAAAAAAATCTAAAAAACCTCAAAAATTTGAACTTCGCGGGCTAGATGGGCGCTTTAGCCTCTTCAATATATAAGAAGGTAAGAGTAAAGAACGATATTACATGTATATGTAATATCGTTCTCCTTTATTATATATTTATAAGTATAATAGATAGTACTCGTATGTTTCCTGTGCTTAAATAACTTAATAACTCTTACCTAAACCACCTAGACACTAGCTTGTTACATATCTCTAATCTGTGCTAGACACAGACACATTCTTGAGTACACTTTGACATGTCCTTTTGTACTGGTATGACAATCTCAAGATCGGTCTCAGACTTGAGATCGATTTAATACGGGCTTTAGTACCTATTTAGGTAAAAACTCTTTGGAACTTAGAAATGTTCCCTTTGTTAATCTATGGTTAACCCGAGCATGGAACATCAGTTCGCAGGCGCGGGCGTGCTGTGCGTGGGCGCGTGGACGATCGCGTACCGGCACCGCTTCGTGGCGCTGCTGCCGACGCCCACGTACCCCGCCATCGCCTACCTGCTCGTCATCGCCGGCGCCATGGGCGTGCCGCTCTGCGCGCTCGGCTGCTGCGGCCTCAAGACTGAGAACAGAACCAGTTTGTTATGTGTGAGTAGTATTCAATCTTTCTAACCTTCGATCCTTGGAACCCGCACGAATTTCATCGAAATAAATAATGGGAGGAGTTGGAAGAAAAAAAATATATTTAATTAACTTACCTTTTTCCTTTAATCGATCCTGGTCCCGCCACTATTACAGCAGTAATAGTGGCGGGACCAGCCTTCGATTCTTTTTTTTCTTATTCAGTATTCCTTGTTTTGCGAGAGTGTAATCTCGGTGTTTTGGGTAGATTCCACTGTAAACTTAAAAAACTTACTCTTCCATAATATTTTGGGGTTGCTTTTGATTTGGCTTATTACTATCTTTATTATAGGTACCTAATTATTAATTAAGTCCACACTTGTGTACCTAAACAGGTAACGACTCAGCTTAGATCATACCAACACCTAATCACGACCACAGTATAGTCTTACTATCCCAAACACCTACCATATGGGTGAAATCGGAACAATCTGTTCAGTAGTTTCTAATATTAGTCTGAAAAGAAGGACAGACGAGTTCTCGAACAGTTTAACAATACCTATTATAATGGTGTTGTAGTTGGTGATTTGCTATGCAAGTGGAGCGCGCCACGGATCAGTATGTCACCTGCATGTAAATTTCATTCAAATCGCTCTCATTGAGCAGAGAAGAAAGTTGGAAACGTTTGTCTGTGCTAGAGTTTAATCTGATTTTATTAACCACCTACTTCCATCGTAATAAAGGTAAATAGAAATAAATATAGCCAGACATGTAGTCCAAAATTATTCCACATTTATGGGCCAGACTAACACTAAACTTCGCTTTTATTATGGGAAACACACTGGAGCAATAGCTCCAGTGTTTGTAAAAATATTATTTACAACTAGCTGTTGCGCGCGGCTTCGCCCGCGTTGTTAAAAAGTAGCCTAAGTTACTCCTTATAACATCTGCTATCTGCCAGTGAGAGACCCAACAAAATCAGCCCAGCCGTTCTGGAAATTAGCCTGAAGAAACAGACATATATTTTTTTATACATAAGTACCGCATATACTTTCATATGCTTACCCCCCCCGACCAACTCACCGCTCTCCTAGACTCAGATGTCGAGGAGAACGACACACGCACACTCCCCACCAGACACCGACCTCGCCGGCGAGGTCGACGAACCCCCGCTTCCGCTAGAAGGTGCGTCTACTTACCTAGACGCACCTTGGCACCCGACAAGCCCGCTGAGTTTCTTGCCGGATCTTCTCAGTCGAGGTCGCGTTCCGATCCGGTGGTAGATTTACCCTCGCCACCTCTCCTGGCAGCGGCCCAAGCCGAGGTCGTGTCCCTTGTGGCGCCCTTGAGCTAGCTGCCCCCCTGCCCCTCTGGCTGGAGCGCACTTGCGCTCGCCCTCTGTCCGGGTGAAGTTGTTATGGCCACTCTGGCCAACAACATATAGTCATTAAAAAAAATCTTTCATATGCATTTAGTAAAATGCTGTTATTTTGACATTACAAACAGGCACTACAATGTAATTTATTTGTATAGATTAAGTAAGTACTATATCATGTACATTTGTACTTGTTGACATTACACTGACGCAATACCATGGAATTATTAAGTACTTTTTTTATACGTCCATGCCCAGTTCATACCAGCTACATAAATCAATACAAGTATTGCGGCAGTGTAAACGAGGGGTAAGAAAAATATTTTAATAAAAAAAATTAACCAACTTAAAAAATCCTGGGTGCACTAAAAAGCTAGAAATAACAAAGGACCTTGTAATTTCTTTCATTTGGAGTCGGTGCCAATTCAAGTAGAGGTAGGTAGTCACCTACCTAAGAAGTAGTCATAACGTAGTGTAAAGATAGTGGCACCGGCTCCAAATTTTTGGAAGTCAGTTTAAAAATAAACGAGTTGACTTTTACTTCGACGTGACATGACATTGTTTCCATTCCAGTACACATACTTTCTGCTGATCACGTTTATATTGGAACTGGGCGCGGGCGGGCTCGCGTACTACTACGAGGTGGCTGTGGAGGACGAGCTCAGGGCCGAACTGAACAACACCTTCCTCTCCAACTACGCGCTGGACACTGCCATCACTGACGCGGTTGATCGCATGCAGATTGAGGTATTTACTTCTACAAACATTACTCGTAATGAGAGGTAGGTAGCAATAGACTAGGCTCACAAGTAGCGACTACCCCGCATATTAGACAGACAACATTTTTTTGTTTCCATTAAACGGCCGATTATTTTACTTCAAACTACAGCTGCCCCTAGCTGTTAAAGAAAGAAGAAGAGCCGCCGTAGATGTGTTGACCACGCGAGCCCAGCGTGTCCTAACCCTTTGATTACACTGAACAAACATTAATACAAAAACTCTATTGTCCCTATTTTTGGTCGTCATAAGACAAGTAAATGTTTCAGTGTCATCTTTTGTTGAGTGTAATCCCAGGGTAATGGTGGTGCATTATGCCCCTATTTTTTGCCTTCATTAAATAGACAAGTAAATGTTTCAGTGTCATGTTTTGTTGAGTGTAATCCCAGGGTAATGGTGATTCTGTAATGTGCAGTTCAAGTGTTGCGGCGCGGTGCACGCGGGGGAGTGGCGGCGCAGCGCGTGGCGCGAGCACGAGCCGCGGCTGCGCGTGCCCGACTCCTGCTGCCGCTCGCCCGCGCAGCGCTGCGGCGCGCGCGACCACCCCTCCAACATATACTACCATGTGAGGACGCCTTTACACTCCCTTCTTAATACCAATAGCTCTATTGTGTGTGAGCTTTACGCGTAAGTGACACTGACTAGAAGCGAACGTCTACGTAAAATATTTGAATGACTTATTTACACACCGCCCCCGTATCGGTTTCACGACCCCTCGTTTACACTGACGCAATAAATGCACTGACTCATGCTGTTGTGTTTTATTTGAGCTGTCAAAAGATGGAGACAGCTACATAAATCAATACGAAAATTGCGTCAGTGTAAACGAGGGGTGAAAATTAACAATTTACCATACAAATATTTTACGTGGATGCTATATAACAGTGACACCTAGCGACCGTAGAGGGAATATATTCAGAGAAAAACACTTTTTCTTTAAACTTTTAATTAGTTATGAAAGTATACATAGTTATGTCATATATTCTACCCCTCCATATAGCATGCATTAACAATTTCAGTCAATCTCGAATTTCTCGTTACATCATAGTTCCCAAATTTACCTAGATTAAAATATATTGTCATTTCATTCATTTATAATTTCGTTTCAGGGCTGCATACGACAGTTCACGAACCACATACGAGATCACCTAATAATACTGGCAGCGGTGGGGGTCGGTATGTCAGTGATACCGATATTCGGGTTCCTGTTCTCGTGCGTGCTCTACGCGAAGATAAAACACGTGATCGACTGACCTCGGCCGAAACAATCGACGTCTACAAACCGGAAAGTGTTCGACAAATCAGCGCGCGCCACGTCACGCGGCGGACGCGGGCGCGGGGGCGGGGGCGGGAGCGGCCGCGGCCGCCCCCCGCCGCCACCGCGCCGCCCGCCCCCCGCCGCGCCCTGCCCGCTGCACCCCGCACTCAGGAAGCCCCCCGACGGACAGATAGCCACCATCAGTGATAACGTCAGCATATAAATTTAATAAGAAGTGCACATTATTTTGTGTGGATTCTACTGTATATCGCGAAGTAACGAGCGATTAAAAAAAATCAAAAGGCGATGTATACTAAAAGAAAAAAAGTCCGCATCTTTATTGCGATCTGTAGAACTGCCAATAAAAAATGTAGTTTGAACATTCTGTCGGTTGAGACTAGACCCTATTCTCACGATATGAAAACTTATTTTTGAATTTCACATCAAACAGACTGATCGCCGTTCTCGGTTTTTCTCGAACACTCTCAACGGGAGTTTATTACGAGAAGTAGAAAAATCCAGTGAAATATTTGGCACTATTAAGTATATTAAATAAAACAATTGACTGCGGTAAATTTAATTTGACGTTTAAATTGACGTTAAATCTAATATACATCAAAACTATTTGTCCAGCACTGTAGCTGTCGACACACAGAGCAAAATATGATTTAAACTATGACCTATGACGTTGATATATTTATTCTCCTCAAAGGCTTGAAGTGAGTCTTAGTTCGTCCGTCGGTGTACCCAAAGCGTTTGTAGATGGGATTTGATTTCATGTGTTCAACGAATGTTACATAATAATTAATAGAATTTAATCAATTGTTCATGTCTAGTTGTAAATGAGTAACGTTACCGAATTTATACCTGAAGATATCTGAGTCATTCGAACGCGATTATAGTGGGGACACGGCACGTGATAATTTCTGACACATTAAACTATACCGGTGCCAATTATGTAGGCGTCAAATCTCGACTCGACTAAACTTCACACTTCAGAAGTATAATCCTTTAGTTTAGTTAGTTGGATACCAACATAATTAGCACATTTTTTTCTTAAAGCCTTTGATAAAGATGATAGCTTGAAGATTAATAAAATGGACAATTTATTTATAATGTTACTACAAAATTACTGGAGTTCTAGTGAGAGCTTCAAAAGTTATATTGCATTATTTTGGCCATCAGAGCTATACTTAATGGTTACCTAATATTCCACCAACATAAAAAAGTAAAATTTTAAGAAAACAATCACTTTTTAGTTCCATAAAGAACCTTGTCATACGATATTGGCAGTAAGAAGGCATTGTAAGATGTGTCATAAGGGTCATGTCCCCGTGTCCCGTGTATAGTTGAGTAATTTTGTTGTAAAGTAAGATGGTGCTATGAATATTTCGTTAATGCGGTTGTAGATACATCAAGCCTCGGTGATATGGCGATTGTAATTAATGTATTCCGTTTTATACCACAAGCCATTTGGAATTGGAGTCATAATAATTTTATTGTTGCACATAAGCACTTATATTTAAGACATAAAAGTACAGTCTATTCCACATAAGGAGTCCCGCGGAGTAATACGGAACTAAATTTTACACAGTGTAAAATATGTTGCTAACACGAGATTTTAGTGCCGCATCTATGGGATTTCGTATTTGAAATAGACTGTGATCATTGTACTATTGCACTTCACAGAAAAATAATTTTGAATCTGCATAAAAAAGTATGTGTTGAAATGAAAATCCAGATCAACCTCTTAAGGCTAAAGCGCCCATGTAGCCCGCGAAGTTCAAATTTGTTGAGTTCTTTTAGAAATCATTCAGTCTGATAATAATAAAATACAAATTTTGTAATTCGCGAAAAAGACCGTGTGCAGTGCATTTATTAATATATCCAACTTACTCTAAAACATTTCAAGAACGACAGCTATCCAGATAATCTGGCAATTTTTGTATATTTAGTGATTTACTAGTATCATATCCACCGTGATAATATTTAGAGTAAAATAAATGTATTAATAATTGCACTGCACACGGTCTTTTTCGCGAATTAAAAAAATTGTCTTTTATTATTGTTAGATTTTGAAAAATTTCTAAAAGAATTCAAAAAATTTGAACTTGGCGGGCTAGACAGGCGCCTTCACCTTAAACAGACAAAAGCGAAACTACAAGATATAAGGTCTTGATTTTGGTTCTGGCTCTCTTTCCCTCTCCTATAGCCAAAAAGCTATTTAACTTTTTTCTTATGATTTGAAATCTAAAAAGATAACAAAAATGCCAATTCTGTTGTCGTCAAAATACAGGTAAACTAAATATACTGCTGGCTTATAAGAATGGCCGCCAATACATTGAGTTTAGTCAATAATTTTAAACTATCAGAATTAGTTATATCTTCAGACTTATGATAGCCGTGTTTCTAGAATAAAGTTATTCTAAGTGGTGTCTATGGCATATATCAGCGATAAGAAAACAATATATATCAGCGATGTCATTAAACGCAAGGAGTTCCGTAAACAAATGTAAATGCAATGCAAAAACCCAATGATCACATCAGCCATTCTGGACGAGCGTGACTTAGTTGCATTGTAGTCCCCTTGCGTATCCGCGAAGCTAGGTAATAATACAATTATAGCTCATATACATTTAATTACTTACTTCATCCAAGATAATATTTGAAGACGACATGCTACGCGATTGAAGCAATATCGAAACTCATTGTATCCGAGAATAGGTCTGATTAATGTTACTTTAATGTCATTAAAATAAGAACTCATATCGTTTATACCGTAAAGGCACTTGTTTTTGAGAGTTTTATCAGATTTCAGACTTTGATTTTAAATCGACATAACTTATACAATGTCATAAAAAATAAGTTTGATCGCGCTTAAATTTATTTGGTTTAATAATATCGTATAAAGTTACCTAGGCACACGCATGACATAGATAAATGCTACAAATAACAATATAGATACTTAGTTCAGTGTTCCATGTTTAACCCACATAATATTATAGTGAACAGAAATTGTGCCTTATTAATTTTTAAGATTGTACATAATATTCATATGCGAATAAATCTAAAAAAACATCAGTAAAGTTGAGAGTTATAAATGGTATGATTAAAATAATATTTATTTAAAGTCGAATGTACTTGCTAGCCTATATTATAATTTTATATTTCGAGGTTTATTCTAATCATAATTTTCATTCACATGTTTATTTTAACATAAAATGATTTAAAGCCAAATGTAGAAAATAGTGTAAGTTATTAATTGTATTGTACGGGTATATAGTTTATGTCGTTCATCTTGTATTTAATTAACATTATTTACTAACACTGCACCTCTTATCTATTTTCCGGCGTAGTTATTGTGGTTGACAAATTCTCCTGCTATTATTCCTACTACGTATTCAAACAATCGACCCAATCTGTTCGTAAGATCGCCACTCCTCAGACAATTAATATTTTTTTAACCAGTGCGAATTTTTTATGTCGTTATTGGCATACATTTCCATTTATTAGTACTTTATCCGAGTAAAAAATGAGGTACTATTACCACGGTGTTTTTTAAACATAAAAATAAAAATACGTGTTTTTTATTTTACAAGTTAGAACATATCAAAGTGTGCGCACTAAAAAAATGTATATGTTCACTTCTGAACATGGGCCTCCGATCAAGCTACCATCTCAAATAATTAGTTAAAAACTAATACCTACCTACTTAAATTCTTACGTTATTTTATTCCTAGGGCAGAACTCATTAAAAATAAAATATAGGCAGGTATATATTCAACAAGTATATAGGTACCTATCAATCAACTACTCTACATGACGTGATGATTTTATGAATCTCTACGCAACTCGAATCTCAATAGTCTTTAGGTATAGTATTCTACGTACTTTACTTACATATTAATATATGAGAATTTGTAAATCACAGTAAGACCTTGTTGCGTAAACATTATCGTAATATTTTAATTCCTGTTACATAATCAAATACATTTATAAAATTAATATTTGTTTTATTTACTTTTCCGATATAGGGTCAATGTCAGCATCACTCTAATTAAATCGAGCGTGTGTATCACTGTAACTGACTTAGTTACATCATTAAATAATGGTAGGTAACTCATGTAGAAATAATTAGTCATGGCAACTCACCACGACAAGTTATTTCTAATATCGCAAACGGATAAAATGAAATGTAGGTAATACATTTATATTAGTATACATTTATTTGCCACACACCAAGAAACAAAAAGAAAATAGAGATGTTCTTGTTAAAAACAATTAATCCCGAAAAAATATATAATTTTGTGACCTTCTGATACTATGATTCAATTAGCAAGGTTTTCTGATCAAATCCAGTCATCTTACAAATTTTTACCTTATAAGTACCAAAATTCAACAAAGTATAGAGCCTTGGCGCAAGCGTTGTGATGTCTGAATTTATTTTAAGCATCAACCAAGGTGAACCAACTGACCGCCGCAAAACGGGTTTAGTAACATTATCGATAAACCACAGGTCATGCAACTCGAATTCATTTCTTACATACAGCCCATAATATAAGTATGGTAGGTACTATTTTGCATATAAATAGTATAATGAATAGCGTATGGTATATAGGAACTAGTACTCAAAGGTAAAGGTGTCTTCGGTACCTTCATCTCAGGATGTTGTAACAGGAAAATGATTAAGTATACCTACCTACTAAACTTTACCCACCTCTCGTCGTACAATTATCGCATCCATATATAAGGCAATACACAATTACTAGTTACTATAACATATCCATTAACAAATTGACACGGTTTAAACAGATACCTGCTTGGGATGAATATAAAACAACATTTTAAACCGTTATAAAAAAATCCAGCTAGGTATCTTCTATGTAAAAACCCGTTATTTGAGACGACAGAAAATTCCCAAAAACCATTGTCACGATATTTCCCAGTAAGTAGGTAGGAAAAGAGCGAATAGGTTAACTTTGGATATTAAATATTTTATTTACCTCTCTGCCGAAAAACAAGTTTCGTTGTAGAATAACAATTAGGTAAAGACGACGCGGTCAGTACCTATCTCAGACAATCGTCCACATCGCAGTTAGTCCAGCTAGGACGAGTAAGCGCATCACTTGTGTTTTTTTTTAATATGGCGTCTAAACTAGCTAGTGTATTGATAGTCGTACTTATAACTTACAAGTGCAACGCTGGTCTAATAGATGGTATCCTAGGTAGTGCGCATAATGTGGCAGGTGCAGTTTTGGGAGGACTGTCTCACAACTTTAATTTAAATATTAAAGGACAGGCCGGGTTCAATGAACAAGCACAAGGTCAGCATTATCAAAATAACGGTCAAAGGCCGGGTAAACCAGAGGAGACAATCGTAGTCGTCGTAGAAGACAAGCCAGGAGGACCTGACCACGAGAATCAAGGCCACGTCAATAGACCGAACCAAAACGGCCGGCCCTACGGTGATCAACACGGCCACAAGCCCCACCACCAAAGACCTGGCTTCAACAACCAAGGAAACCAAAATCCCAACGGGAACTGGAATGAAAACAACAATCAAAATGGCAATTGGAATGGAAATCCCAATCAAAATGGCAACTGGAATGGGAATCCCAACCAAAACAATAATTGGAATGGAAACTCTAATCAAAATAGCAACTGGAATGGAAATCCTAACCAGTACGACAATTCGAATGGTAATCCCAACCAAAACGGAAACTGGAATGGTAATCCTAACCAAAACGGCAACTGGAATGGTAATTCCAACCAAAACAGTAACTGGAATGGCAACCCCAACCAAAATAATAACTGGAACGATAATTCCAACCAAAATGGTAACTCGAACGGAAATTCCAACCAAAACGGTAACACGAACGGAAACTCCAACCAAAACGGTAACTCGAACGGAAATTCCAACCAAAACGGTAATTGGAATGGAAATCCCAATCAAACCGGCAATTTGAATACAAATAACAACCAAAACAGCAACTGGAATACAAATACCAACCAGAATAACAACTGGAATGGGAACACGCAACCACAGAAACCAAATACAGGCAACATACCTTCGGAAACTACAAATGGAAACAACGACCACAAGCCTAATGTCAGCGGACATACAACCGGTGGACAAGATATAAATAAACATGAAAAAACAACAGAAAACCCGGATGACGAGCCTCTATTCGTGGCTCTCAAACCTAACGAATATGTGTACGGAGGTGATAAAATAGATGTGGAGACTCCGAAAAGAGAGACAGGTAACAAACCCGCGGATAATGAGGAAGAGGTATTTCCCATAGATATAAGAATCGGCGATTAAATAATCTTAAAGTTTATAGATTAAGTACTCATGACAAAAGTGAGTAGGTAAATAAATTGTAAGTAACTATTGCCGTCATAAGCTAAAACCTTTAAACTAAAATTTTAATTTATAAATATTTTTTTGTACTTAGTAGGTATACTTACCTACCTGTAGGTAATTAAATTGTTGTATTTTTGTAAAAACTGCCGTAGGTATATATTTTTTTTATTATTCTTAAGTTAAATATATATTTTTTAAACAGAGCCTGTTTGTTTTTTTAATTAACAGCCGAATACTCAAACCTTTTATACATGTAAGTAGGTACTATATTTACTGCGTTTATCTTATATATAAAATACTCGTGTCACAATGTTAGATACCATACTCCTCCGAAACGGCTTGACCGATTTTTATGATATTTTATATGCATATTCAGTAGGTCTGAGAATCGGCTACTATCTATTTTTCATACCCCTAAAAGACAGGACAACGTCTGTCGGGTCGGCTAGTGTTACTATAAAATGCAATATATTGCAACGCAGATGAGCATAGGTACCTACTGAGACGAGTCGATATTACACCATTTATACTTAATAACGAATCACCTTGCAAAGCAACGCATGTTAAGGAAAATTACCTATATATTAAATGCGAATGAATCATCAGTAAGTTGTACCACCTATAGTACCTAGTCAATAAAATTAATAATTACAACATATTGAAATATCTTTAAAAACACATTTTCAATTGAACTTTCGTCAAACAATGTCACTATAATTTGTACTTTGTAGTAACTAATAAGTAATTGCATAGTGTGTACTGTGTGGATACTTTTACTGCTACACACTTTATATACTTCATGTAGTTCTATTTATTAGCTTAACGGTAGGTGATTCTACACCGTCTGTAGGTAGCTGTAACTGTTAGAACTTTTCTCGCCCCGGTGCTAGCTTTTCTGGAAAGGGGAGTTCCACAAGGCTCTACCCTAAGTCCAATTTTTTATCTACCATTGCGTAAAGTACCTACCTTTAGTTATTTAATCAGTATAAGTTTGGTGTGTTGTGACAATATAATAACAACTAGTAACCGAATGAAATACGATAACCTCTCATGCGGTTACGTGTGCTTGCGTCATTACCTAGATTGATTCGGATTCCCCATACGCAAGTAGGTACCACACATTAAGGGGAAGACTTTTCAATACACAGGCACGATGCATTTTATTTCTTATCTCGAATTAAATTATCAAAAGTAAGCCATTCCTTCACCTGTAGCACACCCGGAACCCGGACCCTTAAAATCTTTAATTAAAATAAAACTATTTTTACGGATTATATCGCGTTTATTTAATTTTATGTTCCCGACGTTTCGGTTGCATTGAAATAGTTTTATTTCAATGTGTAGTATTCGCGTAAATATAAGAAAACAATATCTTTAATTAAATCACCTTAATTTGAGTACCTACCTGCCTACTGCATTTAATAAGGAAATCCCAATAAATAGATCTTCTAACAGGTTATCCTTACCAATATGAAACGGAATCCGGTTTTATTAGATAGGTCATGCCGTTCTTAATATAACAAAACCATCATTACTTATAGCTCATACTTTGGCCTTAAGTGCAAAAAGCGTGAAATCACAAACAACAAGCAATTACGCGTCCAGTTGTTTCCCAACCAACACAGATACATCTCGGTGGTTCTTGACGGCGGCAGTGAAATACATAAATAATAGGGTCGGCTACGAATATCCGCAATCGTTGCGTTATTAATACCTCTTGTCATGACGTTACTCATTGTTTTTGCATTGGTAGTGGGAAAAATATACGGACAAGAGGTAGTTGTGTCACGAATTATAAAGTTGTCGCCCCTGCCAGCGCCACCGTCGTCTTTTGTTCGCGGACCCACCGAATTCGGAGAACAAGGACTACCTCCTCCGAGGCTGTACGTCAATTGGATCCGTCCAGTGGACTGCGACTCACCGCGAATGCCGCAAGCACCGAACAGAAGCGACCTTCATTTATCACCATTGACTGAAAGACACGATCAACCGAGACGCCGGTTTTTTCTGTCTAAAATTACTAGCAACATGAAACGACCTTCGAACAAGACTGATGATGTTATCAATGTTAAAAGCAATGGCGCAGAAGGCAGCAAACTACGGACATCACGGCCAATTATAACAGAAAACACAACGAATGCAAGTGGACATTTTAATGACAATGTGACAGCAACGGATATTCCTACGGCAGTGACTTTGGATGAGCGGTCTTCGTTTGAAGGCAACGAGTGTCCTAAGGGTTACTCTAAAGTTAATGAGACATGTGTAGAAGTGGACGTGTGAATAGATGCTGTTAGCAAGACTGAGTTCCTAGACAGTTTATCTTACCTATAAACCTTTTTTTGAGAACATAAGGTGCGCAGGATTCAGTAATATTCCAGATGGGATATATCATTTCGTAAATAAAGTTATTTTAAGCTATGTAGAAATATTATTTTAAAAGGCAAAAGTCTACCAACCACCGCGTTTAGAAACCACAGATTAAACGCAGAACACCGATCTAAAACAACAGAAAGGAATTCTAATCGCTGCATAACATTAGCCCATGGTTTATTTCACGTTAAGTACCTTTTTAGGTAGATCACTTCATACAAATTCACAACCTAAGTTCTTCAAATAAACTCATTTATGTCTAAATCACAGGTCTAAATAGATACCTACGTAGTACCATAGTTTCATATATATACAAAGTAGGTACTCTGTGCTTAGTACTCACAACTTGCGAGTCTTGTTAGTCACAAGACTCGCACTTACATACCTACAACGTGCACCTGCTTGTGTAAAGAAAATCTTAGTAAGAGGTAGGTAGGTAGGTACCTGGGTTGTGTATAATTATTGCGTGGCCAATTATTATTTAATTGGCACTTGCATACAAGGTTATAAATTAATGGCCTCAGCCAGCAGCTAAATATGCATAGGTACTTAAGTAGTATCTATGTAGGTAACTACTTGTTTGCTTATTAAATTTGTCCCGTCTGCCTGGTGGCGTGCTTTGTTGTCTTATTCTTTGTACAAAATTTTAAAAAAAGATTAAAACTAATTTAATAATACATTTTAAAAGTACTACTTAAATCCATTAATCTGATCTCAATAATACCCGATGTATGTTACCTTAACACCTCTCTGATGTTACCACAATAATTGATAGCCCTTCGATAGTATCGCTCGCTATTATAGCGCGTATTTTATCGCGACAATAATTTCAATAAAACTTGCTAATAATAATTGTATCAGTACTCAATAGTATCGATACTTTTGATATTATATTGCTTGTTATCAGTATAAGTGGCTAGTTTTCAGCCCCGTATATGAGGCCCAAACGATCCGTCGTTTCGATCGATCTCTTCAATTTTGTCGCTTATGCACTAAACGACCGATAATTATTGATCGATTGCAATTGATCGTTACGATCAAGTGATAATGACTGAACTCAAATAATTGCATGCCTTTGTGCTCAGACTGACACAAAAATCGAATCATTAATCGAAAGACCCATACACTGTCGATTTATCATTACGTTGTTCGAGATTGTTATGATTGTTACGATTTCCAATGATGTCGTCTCTTAATTTGATTCTTATCGATTAAGTAAATCGATAACGATATTGACACATACACTAACAATTTTGCGTTTCTATTGGTTTTGAATGGTTTGAAACAGATTGAAGCGACGGATCGCGCTGTATATGGGGTCCTAGAACTGAGCTTTTATCTTAAAATATTATTTCACATGTAAATTTAATTATGATAAGTGGTGTATTTCGTTCGTGGTGGCATATGAATTTCCGAATTTGGTCCAAATTGCTATTGAGAGTTGGTCACCCCTAAATCATTACTGTATTTAAATTAGTGTAGTAACACTGATTTGTCAGTGTCATTTTAGAATAACGTGGAGAAGCCGGTATCAAATTTAATAAAAAAGAAATAATTCTGTTCGAAAACATATTTTTGTGAATATACAGTTTGCTTGGGAGCACATTATAAAGCCTACGAGCAAGGCACCAACCATTAGTTATTACCAACACTTACTCGCTAAAACTATTTTCGAAGACACAAAAATACCACGTGTACGAGACTACGAGTTAATTATTCCATATAATATTCAAATATTAAAAGAACCTTGAACTTACCTCCATGTAAACGATATACGTAAGATATAGAAACGTACCCCAGCTCAGAAACCGAGCTGATTGCATCGTTACATCCACGTGCCCGCGAGCTTGTAAAGATGTCTACAAAAGCCGAAGGTGATCTTCGCGACGGGCTCTCCGCCGACCAAATCTTCGCGAACAGGGAGGGACTGACTTACAATGATTTCCTGCTCCTACCCGGATACATCGATTTCACCGCAGAGGAAGTGGACCTAACATCACCGCTTACTAAAAAAATTAACCTGAAATCCCCACTGGTGTCCGCTCCCATGGACACCGTGACTGAAGCCGACATGGCAATAGCGATGGCGCTGTGCGGCGGCATCGGCATCATACACCACAACTGCACCCCAGAGTACCAAGCCAACGAAGTACACAAAGTGAAAAAATATAAACACGGGTTCATTCGCGACCCCATGTGTATGGGCCCGACAAACACTGTCGCCGATGTTATCGAGGCCAAGAGAAAGAACGGATTCACTGGTTACCCGATCACGGAAAATGGGAAATTAGGTGGACGTCTCATTGGTATTGTAACATCTAGAGACATTGACTTCAGGGAGGGCGACCCACAGCTCAGTCTCAAGGAAGTGATGACACCTATTGATGACATGATTACAGCCCAGTCGGGTGTCACACTGCAGGACGCTAATTACATACTAGAAAAGAGCAAGAAAGGAAAGTTACCAATCATCAATGGATCTGGTGAGCTAGTGGCCTTGATTGCCAGAACAGACTTGAAAAAAGCCAGAAGTTATCCTAATGCATCTAAAGACTCTAACAAACAGCTCTTAGTGGGGGCTGCTATTGGCACCAGAGAAACAGACAGGGATCGTCTCAAACTACTGGTCCATAGTGGAGTGGATGTGATTGTGCTGGACTCTTCACAAGGTAACTCGAAATATCAAATTGAAATGATAAAGTTTATTAAAAAAACCTACCCTGACATTCAGGTTATTGGAGGCAATGTTGTTACAAGAATGCAAGCGAAAAACCTCATTGAAGCAGGTGTTGATGCCATAAAAGTAGGTATGGGTAGTGGCTCCATCTGTATAACCCAGGAGGTAATGGCGTGTGGGTGCCCGCAGGCCACTGCTGTATACCAAGTATCTTCCTTTGCCCGTCAGTTCAATGTGCCTGTCATTGCCGATGGTGGAATACAATCTGTGGGTCACATTGTAAAATCATTGGCCCTGGGAGCTTCCACAGTCATGATGGGTTCTCTTCTTGCTGGAACATCGGAGGCTCCTGGAGAATACTTCTTCTCTGATGGTGTGAGATTGAAGAAGTACAGAGGGATGGGTAGCTTGGAGGCTATGGAGAACAAAGATGGCAAGGGTTCTGCAATGAGCAGATACTATCATAAAGAAACTGACAAGCACAGGGTTGCACAGGGAGTAAGTGGAAGCATTGTAGACAAAGGGTCAGTTTTACGTTTCCTTCCATACTTACAAGCGGGTATGCAACACAGCTGCCAGGACATTGGGGCACGATCAGTCTCAATATTACGTGAGATGAGTTATTCTGGAGATCTGAGATTCATGAAGAGGACATACTCTGCTCAACTGGAGGGCAATGTGCACAGTTTGTTCTCTTATGAAAAACGATTATTCTAAGTTAATGTGATGTAATCACACTATTAAAATGTATGTATATTTATGAAGATAAGCAAAGTATTTAGTAAATTTTGATGAGATAACTTTTTATAAACATGTAAAGGATGGAATGTAACTAGGATAAAAAAATAACACCCCTTGTTTTCCGTCGGGGGTTAATTAAATATGTTATCCATTGTAACAAGTATTCCATTAATGTTTTACCATATGTTTTCCATTACTGGGTGATAAAGTTAATGAATTTAATATTACTTTTTGCTAAGAACCAGATACATGATATGATATGGTTTTAATAAAGTGTGAATTTATATTATTACTTATCTACGTTTTTTTATACAACGCAAAACAATCTTATTTATTTTAGATACCTTACAATAGGTATAATAATGTAAGAAGCATATCAAACTTGTTAGACTCTTGAGAGCTTTTTCACACCAAATTTATTGCTGTCTTGTTTCTTTACTGTCATAAAATAAAGAGAACATGTTTCGGTAAGTATGCTTTGATCAGTGCAAACATGAGATTAAGTATGTGCAGAGAATAAAGTAATCAATGGATAGGTATATTGGGGTGGAAATAAAGGCACCAGTTAAGAAATAATCACATTTTATTGGGACTAAAATTGTAGTTTAACATGTGTTATGAAGCCATATACCTATATCTACTATATAAAAATAAGTCGGGTTTTCCTTCCTGACGCTATAACTCCAGAACGCACGAACCGATTTCCACGGTTTTGCATTCGTTGGAAAGGTCTCGGGCTCCGTGAGGTTTATAGCAAAGAAAATTCCGGAACAATTTCAACAGAACGCGGACGGAGTCGCGGGGCACAGCTAGTAAATTCATAAATAGGTACATCATAATAATGCCAGTTGGAAAAGTTATTAATTTTGTTTTTACCTGAATATTATTTTGAAAAAACCCAACCATATAAATACTTACCTAACAACGTGGTTAGTGCACATGTGTTTTTCTACCTATTAACAAAACTAGTCGACCCTGACAAACTCAAGCTAGACCTTGCGACCCGTTAAACTTGTATTGATTGTTAATAGAATGGTATAAAATATATTAAAAAATCGCTCTTACAATAAGTTCAAACAGTCTGATATGTCCAGTTAACAGAAAATGAATAACTATTCAAAAACTTTAAAAATACCTGGGTACACTAAAAAGCTAAAAATAATTAGGGACTAAGGTCCCTAATTATTTTTAGCTAATTTCTTTCATTTGGAGTTAGTGCCAAGTATGTACCTAAGAATTTGTAACCCAAAGTAGAAGATAGTGGCACTAAATATATTTGTAAAATATAATTGTAGACTTCATTTAAAATAAATGTATTATGCCGCCATGAGGATCTATTACATCCGCATGTCATAATAACCAGTAATATTGCTGCGCATATCAGTTGACCCCATAAACTATCGTGTTGACCCTGATTCATGTTGTTAGGTAATTTCAACTATTAGGCAGTTGTAATCGTTGGAACAAAAATAGGTTTAAGAGATATCTTCTTTTCAATAAAATGTTATCAAATTTTTTGCCTAACTCGATTTAGGGTCGTTAAGTTATCGTAAACACACGGGGTAACAGCGTGACTCTTAGATCGGCCATGTTGAATTGACTAGTGCCTACTATTCTTTCTTTACGATCTATGTTATGTTCTTACCCTAGAACAGCAGCGACCCTAGCGGAAATATGCAGCTTTATCAGTGAAAAAATATTTCACTAATAAAGCTGCATATTTAAAAGAAAGATTATTATACTATCATATTATGATAGTACTAGCTGTGCCCCGCGACTTCATCCGCGTAGTATTGGATTATTGGGTTAAAATGTATCCTATATGTTAATCCCGGTTATAATCTATCTGTGTTCCAAATTTCATCCAAATCCGTTCAGTAGTTTTTGCGTGAAGGAGTAACAAACATACATACATCCACACTCACAGTGTGGATGTATGTATGTATGTACTTTCGCATTTATAATATTAGTTGGATAATAATCTTTCTTATATGTAGGTACTAGTGATGTAACGAATATTCGCATTCGCGAATATTCGCATATTTTTTGACATTCGCATTCGCAAGAATCTATGCGAATGTTTGGCGAATGTTTTTGAAAAACAACAAGGAAATTATTTATAGACGGATATGGAATATTAACAATTAGTAAGAATCCTAATCCCAATCCACCACTCTGGCCCATTGCGGATTGGCGGATTTCACATGGCTTTCGAAAATTGGTTAGATCTTCTAAGACATGCAGGTTTCCTCACGATGTTTTCCTTCACCGTAAGCAAGTGATAATCATAACTATGATACGCACATAGATTTCGAAAAATCCAGAGGTGCGAGCCGGGGTTTGAACCCAAGACCTGGTGCCCGCAAGACACGTGCTTTAACCAATCGGCTATCACAGCTTTTTCAGATAGTATGGGATTCAAAATCTAATGAGGTTTCCGCTATCTATGTTGAATGTATTAAACTCAATATTCACGAAACTATGGGGATTGCATTTTCCGAAGCGTTGTTTAGTTTGTAACTTGAAAAACCATATCCAGTTTGTAGCCCTAAAAAGCTGGGACCGAGATTACTCCCCCCTTGTTACCACTTATACAATCAGGTGGACCATCTATCAGGGTGCCTAACTGCCTACGTAGGCAATAAAAATAAAACGATTGTGAGCATA
Organism: Notodonta dromedarius; assembly: GCA_905147325.1. Classification (NCBI taxonomy): domain Eukaryota; kingdom Metazoa; phylum Arthropoda; class Insecta; order Lepidoptera; family Notodontidae; genus Notodonta; species Notodonta dromedarius. Next base: position 2,641,849 of record LR990165.1, on the reverse strand, counting down.
AATTTGATGTTTTCATCAGGCGTTATTTATTATGATTAATGTGTAATTTGATAAACACCTGCAGAAGCATTGCGGCAGTTCCCCCTGCCGTTCATGGGTCACGGAACGGCGTGTTGCCGTAGCGGCCGAAGCTCATGAGGAACTTCTTGCAATCCTCAGCCTCCAGCTACGGCATGCTGCTGGAGCCGCCCGCGATCGCGAACACCACGTAGTGGATCAGGTTGGGCGTCAGACCCTTTTGCGTGAGGTACTCTTTGAAGCTCTTGTCGTTCCCAACTAACCGCCTAACTTTTAGTATTACCAATTAGGGACTCTATGTAAATTCTAGAAGTGCAAAAGTAAGATGTAAAGCCCATATTAATAAAGAGATCTCAAGTCTGGAAGTGATCTTGAGTACTTGTTTGAAATGTTTTTTTCAACTGGGATGACGTTAGGATGACTTTTCCAAGATCGCCCTCAGACCTAAAATCGATTTACCTGTGATGCATAAGTAGGTAGGTACACTCAGCAGACATTAGTAACTTATAGTCATGATATTTACACTCTGCACACCATAGAGTCGATATTATTAAATGTGTCAGGAAATGACGTCGATTTTTACGGCAGAACGTTTAATTAACTATTTACAGTTTGGTCACTATTAACGTCTTTAATTTTATAACGCCTAATAAAATAGCCAATGTTTACGCGACAAACCAACACGGTGATCATGAAAAATGAAACAATAAATGAGTTGCGTTTTATATTTACAATTTTTTTACATACATTTCAACATTTTACAGACTACAGGGAGCTCTTTTTAATTCGAGCAACGAACATTACATAAACTAACACGTAAATCTAAATTGTAATAAAAACGACTTACGCGTAATCAATCTACTGGGCCCGCGGCTAGTTGTGGCGGGATCGAAACACACAGAATCAATAAAACCCCGGTGTCCGAGTAACATCTTTGCTAAACAAGAACAGTGGCAGTTTACTGGTACGACATTGGTACGATCATCTTAGGCCGCCTCCAGCTTCGTTTATTGTTCAAAGGACGTATCGGTGTTGTGTGCCCTTCATTTTAGGTGAAAGTGAAATTTACAATAGGATCTAATTATAATACAAACACACAATCTCAATTGACTTCACTGACGACTATCTACCCTAACATGTTATCTACATTATAGAAACACCATGTGAGTCGGTAACGACTGAGCGGGGTCTGCATCGTCGGCGGCGCGCTGGCCCGTGTTCTCAGCAACCCCCTGCAGTCAGACCGGTTGAGTTAAATGTCATAAATAATTGCGATTTAAAGGTTAAAAATCCTCAAAAACTATTAGTACATATTTAATTAAATAATTACATTAATTTAATGTAAGTACCTGACTAGAAATGTCTAATTCGGCAAATCTTTATATCATAGATTATAACACTATGGTGAATGCCAGCCAATAATGCAAGTCTGTAGTTAAATAAGTAAATACAATTAATTATATTTTTGTTGCACTAACAGGTGACCAATGGTTATCATGAAAATAAATAGGATGAGCCACACTAACCAAACAGCTAGGTACTTGCAGTGTACGCGTGAACATATCTACGAAGGTTTACGCAAAATATATGAGTAAGTACATCATATAAGTACTTTTACCGTGGTCTGTGAACATCAACATTATGAAACATCAATTTTTTCAACAAAAACAATATATGTACATTACAAATTATTACCTACGTAAGTACTTACATATTAAAATATCGACACATCAATTCTCTTCATTTTGATGTCAAATAAAAAGCTAATAGCGATAACAGGATTTTGAATGAAGTGACGAAGGTAAGCTCTTAGCATGTCGACAATTTCGTATAATAATATAATGTTATCAATAAAACTCGCCATGTATATTCCTTTAAAACAAATGATATGTCGATTTCGTCAAATCCCATGATATGTTAAATTAGCCAATACAAATAATTGAAGGGGACGAATGGAAAACGTCGATATTTTAATGTGTCATCTAACATACAACTTAGCCGACGGAGCTTATGCGCTACCGTGGGCGACTAGAACAACGTTTCCCGCGAGTGCGAGGTGCGGTCCAGGGATGGCGGCGCCGCGGGCCGGCTCGACATCTCCGTGCACTCGCCCACTATCGTAACCTCGCCGCCGCCACTGTCCGTCGAGAACTGCTCCACCTCGTCGTCTGTGGAATCCGCCTCGTCCTCTGCAAACACCGAGTCCGCACCCACAGACGCTATCTCGCATTCTATCGCGTACGACGGGCCCACGCTGCCCACCGACGCTAGAGGTGCGAGCCTCTCGCTAGGACAAGGCGACAGACGACGTTCCGGCAGAGCGCACACTACCGATGAACCGCGTCGCTCTAAATAAGAACTTCCCGAGCTGGAACACGTCGCCGAGCTCAGCCGCCGATCGCGTGGTCCGGCTGAAGGCCGTCGATCCGCGAAACGCAACGCGGAACCGGGAAGTGAATCGCCGCGGATAGTCGATAAACGACGCGGCGGAGTCAATAAACTGCCGTAGCCTCCTCCGTAGGAGGCGAAACGTGCTGTTCGGGGCCAAGGGGGCTCTTCGCTTATCGAAGGGCGTGAGCGCGCTCGCTCCAATAGAGCTTCTTCCAGAGCCGCGGTCAGCTGGCGCTCCTCTTCGACCGCCTGCTCCTCGGCTACGACCGCTTCTGCCAATTCCACGAGTTTGGGATCATTCAAAGCCTTCACTGATTTGCTCCGGCTTTTGTAAACAATCAGGAAAACCATCAACGCGAAAAAGCCGCCGAGAGTAGCGGCTATGCGTACGCCCGTCATGACGTCATAGGTGGCGTAGAATTCGATTCGCACCCGGTCTCGTTCGGCGGCCCGGGAGCTCTCAGTAGAGTTCTCGACCGCCACCGACTCTCCGCCACCCCATCCATCTCGCTTCTCCATCGCGCGTTCAAACGTTCATCGCCTGTGGACAACATGGATTTGTATGATTACGAGTTAAAAACTTTTTGCATAAAATAAATACCAACACAAAAATGGAATGTTGTTTGGCTTTACGCATCAGCGGCTGATCCAAATTCTAGTATAAAATATTGAGCTTTATCGTGCAGACTACAATGGAAAAGTAGATTGTGACCTGTATAATATTATGATCAGTTTGCAATTCAAAGGCTTACATATTTGTTTTTGTAGCACTTTATATTAGAATTATAAATCAAATGGGTACCTATGTAGCCAATCGGGTTGTAAGTAGAACAGGTGACAAGAGAGTCCGCACAACAATGTTGTCGCTAGGCGATTTCCGCTCGCCATTTGCGTCGGAGTCCACTCCCGGTCTCGACGTATCTAGGGCACGGTACCGCGCTACCGGGAGCGATGATGGTCATTTTCAAATTTTAGATAGGTATATTTAGGTTATCCACGTCACGTGATTATTATGTTTCCATAAATACATCTACTGCGCAAAATTATGAGATAGAACAACAAAAAGCATATTATCATGTACGTAACGCGTTTGATTTCAGTCATTACTTCATACGAATCCCTTATAAATAGTTATATTGTGGAACTTGAAAAGGTATTTTCATTCAACTTGGTAGAGAAACAGAACTTGGACAAAAACATTAAGAGGCATTCACACCTAAGTAGATTTCTATTATAATTTAAGTACATCAAATTATACGTATTTGCATACTAATTTCGTTGTTGACGAGAATTTACGCAAACTGAACCTGTGATAGGTATAGTATACGGGCCATCGCGACATACACTAGAGGGGTTTTCTTCTGACGAGATTCGACATCACAACAAGCTTTCTAAAATTAAAATTGAAAACCCCCTGACTCACAGATTTCATCGGTCTTTTTCAGACTGTAAGCACCTACGTATTCATGAATTAATATACACGGGGAAACGTGCTTAATATTCACTTATGTATCCATAAATGAAATTGGTACCATCCCACATTGAAATTAGACTCGAATAAGACTCAAATGAAAGTACTTCATTCGATAATACAGTTTTCATTATAGATTAATAATGTAGGTACCGGGATTGAAGTGCAGAGCACTGTATCGATGTACAGCCAACACACAATGAAACTAAATATAGCGACGCAGGTGGAGCACCCGGTCCCCGATGGACGAGTACAACAAATCATTAGCCATGGCCGGCGTTTGTTGCGTTCAACGCCTCGCAGGATTGTAATAAAGAAACGTACCGATCTTTGTACAGATAAGTACTTAGACTACAAAAAAAAATTAGGAAACCCTCCAATACTTGCCTTTGTGGTAATTTATACTCTAAGAATAGGATGCCTTAGAAGTCGAAGGGGAAACACTGTATGACGTCAAATAAGCTAAATGAATGGAAAATTAGAAACTATAGCCAGAGTTTAGATAAGTAAATACGTATGTAATAATGATTGAACCTAGCTCAAATGTTTGTTTGATATTAGAGTATATGGTCGTAATTTTGTTAGTGATTGTACAATAGTAAAATCAAGCGAGACTTGGCAAACATACAAGAAAATATTAACACAGTGCATACCATGCGTATGTATAAGAAATCACAACCATGAGTCATGAGGTCTGAGACCTAACAAAATTATCCACATGGAGTTTTCAAATCCTTTGCAAAGATGACGGAGAGGAATCATGATTAAGTATAATAAAACATAATTAACTATGCCCGGAACTTCGCCTGACTTCGTATTTGTCAAGCCTCAAACATTCGCAATGTCTCGGCTCATTCATTTAGCGTAATAAGTACTTTAGTCTACACAAATACTGAAACATGGAAAGGGAATTTGAGCCCAAAGCTAATAAACCCACAACTATTACCACAAATGAGAATTAATTGAGAGTTAATTTAAACTTTTTAGTTAATTAACACTGAATATTCATTTCCAAAAAACCCTGAGGTATTGCTAAAGACCTTTTAAAAAATTTCGCTTCGGGTATAGCACATTAATTGAAAAAATATCGATTAACATCTAAAAGTATTTCTAACTTGCATATACGTTACGAACGACCAATATATAAACAATTAATTAAGTTACGCATAGTTTCATTACAAGAGAATCAGTACCATTGCTATCTTTAAGACAAAGAAATGTAAAGGATAAAACTACGATCAACACTATACTGTATTTATCGATAGCCATTCGAATCTAATGTTAAAGAGAAAAGATGTAGAGATGACCTAAATTCTATTGTAATAAAACATCGACATTTTGCGATGGATTTTTCAGATATCCTTATAAAATAAAATGCGAGGTGGGCGCGGCAGCGAGCGTCAGAAACTTGAATAGAAGCGCAATAGATTTATCGACTTTGTTGAGATAAAGTCGCACGAAAGCGTCTTGATATTCGGTTACATCGCTCCTTAGAATTTAACATTGAATATGTGAGACAATCTTCAGACCATATATGGACATTACATAACTAAGAAATAGGTATCAACTATACAATATTATGCATTAGCATGGCCAGTAATCGGAAATCCAATATCAGTATCCTAAAGATACCTATTCAGAAGGGGTATTGTAAAGCCATTACAAAGACTATTCAGAGTAAGAAATTGTCTGCAAGTGGCAGGTTGACGAAACTATCTATATACGACAAAAGGCTGTGAAATGTCAAGATAATTTTATCGTTAGCCAGAAATAATTACGAGTTACGAAAACGATGCGTTGCTACCAAATTTAAGTGCGTGGCGGCGTATCGTGAGGAATGCAACGATTATATTGGTAGGTAGTTATGTTCCTCGCATAAATAACATCAGTAGACCACAACCTCAACCATGATAGCCTTCTGTCTTCACGTGTCTTTAATCACGACAGAAGGGGCAATCACGATGCAGAAACGATGGCAACATGCCAGCCAGGAGCAGTTTAGTTCGAACGAGTTAAAAAGCAGAAGACGAGTCACCCTCGTAAACCATTTCGCAATTAGGATTTTGACGAAGCGATGATAGAGTGGATACAGTAAAAAAAGATGGCTTCGGTGTCTAGGAGCCGACACTTTGTGGGGTATCGCGCAGGTAGCGAAACAGCTATGTGCTTAACTTACCATACAACGGCATGACATAATGAACCAATACTATTGAGTGATAACAAGGTACAGCTACAGAAATAGTTCACAGACATAAAATGGCGATATTGCAAGGGCCTGAGTAGGTAAAGTATTGACTGACAGTAGCGAACTAGCAATTTGCCCATTCGTCGGCCTGCCCAATTGTCTCACGGCATATTGCGACGAATTATTTATCTATCCATCCATCCATCAGCCGAAAGACCTCAAATGCTGAACATAGTACTCTCCCACACATCACATCACGGTGATCATCAATGGCGACCGCGAGCCGTAAGACATAATGCAGGACGAACCCCAACAAGGTGGACCGACGACATAGCACGAGACGCGTAAAGCCAGTGGCGTCAAATTAAAGAGCGACAACGCGCATTTTCGCCATAAATAAAACGCAATTCGGCACGGACATACGTACATTCAACTAAAAGCTATTACAGACCGCTCGATGGTATCACCATTTGCATCAGTTTTGAGGATGGTACAAGTACCTTCGTATAAAGTGGTTATAATGGTACACAACCGTTGTATGCTGATATGCTATGTATGTGCTGATAACAACTGTTTTTATTATTGTTTATTCATTGACAACCACCCACTCGTGGTTTTAGAATAGGCAGCTTGACTCATTAGACCGGGTGTCACCTGATTGAATTCCTGTTGGAGAAAGTTTTGGAAATAGTCAATGAGTAATTTGTGTTTATGAGCGTGTTACTCAGATCAACCCCTTCTATTGCTACATTACCCATAATGGAGCAGGCATTCAACCTGTTATTTGAATAGCTATTTAATGAGACATTGGACAAAGATTAAGTCAGTGTGATAAAAGTTTAAATATAGGATGAAGTATTAAATATTAAAATACCTGTTTATTCATAGAAGGCAAAATGTGTGGTGACTATAAAATTGAAACCAATAATAATTGCAGATTGTCAATTCGTTTAATTGAGGATTTCATTATTGTATTCAAAGATCTTGGTAAGAAAAAGAGTAGTTATAAGGAGGAAAAGGAACTCATACTCATTCATACATTATTCTAGTTAAAGGATTAACAAAGTGATTAGGAAATAGATTCATGCCAAAATCATAGATGCAACACGAAGCTACCTATGTTTTATTCCATCACCTATAAATAATTTTGCAGATAACTATATACATAGATAGGTATGTTCATATATTGCTACTTGTTTATAACAGATCATGCAAACCATAAATATACAATGTTTCATAAATATTGGAAAATAAGTATCCCATAATAAAAATATAACAAACAATAAAAATATAGCTAATCAGTTGCCTACCAGAAGTGTAACATGATTCGTCGTCCGCAGAAACTGAAGAATGTCGTCGTGAGTAACGATGATTTATTATGTACATGTCCTTGGCAAATTATATAAAATGATATACACCTATTCATTGAAAACACTATACGAGAGCAAGAACTACATTGTGCACCGATTTGCACAAGACAATTTGCATTTAATTTATCGCACCAGTAAATTTTCAGTAAGGTACTCCACTAAATAACGTTTTTGGCCAATATTGAAATGAAATAAATGATTCAATCAGGCATTAGAAATTATGACGAAATAATATAAAACAATTTCTTTCAGATTTGCATGTAATTTTTAGAAAAATATTAACATTTTTTCACAATAAAACTGCCCGACATCAGCCAATCTGCGGATTGACGTAAAAAAATTTAAAAATGTCAAATAGTGATGTATGATCATTGTCAAAATAATGTTATCTAATCGATTACAATTATTTCAAAATGCCAAGAATAGCAAAAACAATAAGCGATAGATCACTAATTGTTGTTGACATATTTCCAAGTAAACGATTTGCCTTTTTCACTCTTTATTTAGGATTTTTAAAATAAGTTGATTGGTACAACACTTACTACCTTTATCGTTCGTTCACTATGGTATTTTATGATATAGGTCTACCAGAATCTCATGGCATTAAAAAAATATAAAAAAATGTGATTTTCATATGGCAATGTCAATTGTCACCTGCCAAATCAAAGTACAAGGTTTGTCAACCGCTGTTGAGATTTTGTGATATCTTCTTGGCAATTTATTGTTTTTGTGAAAATGTCGAAAAAGCCACTTCGATCTCAAGCGAGAAATATTGTTTTCAATGTGTATCGTAAAATAAGGGAAGAAGAAGGCGTAAATCAAACTCAATCTTTGATTTTAAAGCGCGTCGTAGAGTTGACCGGTAAGTTGGACTGAGTTGTTTTGATACTTTTAGTTTATTTTATATTTATCTTACTTAATTATAGCTTCTTTATAGGGGTTTTCAGTACTACTATACGGCGAATCATAGGTGAGTGCACATCGAACGATGGTGTATTTTCCACGCCTGGTAAAAAGAGGAGAGCGGGGAAGAAGAAAATCAACTTGGACAGTTTCGATTTACAGTTGATAAGGAATAAAGTAAATGAATTTTATACAGTTCGGAAGGAAATTCCAACAGAAATAAAACTGTTAAAAATTCTTCGACAAGAAATTGATTTCAACGGAGGGAGAGAATCTCTGAGGTAAGAAAAATATTAAGTAATAATCCTTCTCACTCGTAAGACGAGGCCTGTGCCCTGCAGTGGGACGTACGAGTATTTAGACTGATGTTGATGTTGATGATTGACTAAGCTATCGTTTCAGTAACATGATAAATTTTATTATTTTTTACAGACTTATACTTAAGGAGACAGGTTTTGAATATTTTAAATGCCAATCAAAAAGGATCATTTTGATCATTTTGTGTACGGAACTCAAGTAAGCGAACGAAAAGCAATTATACCAGTGACCTGAGCGATAATATTGGAATACTGCGAGTCTGCTAAGTGATTCGGAACGGTGCTTGTTGTGTGTAACTAGTCTTAGTGAACTAGTGTACTAGTAGTGAACTAGTACTGTGTATTTGTCGAGTTTGTGGAGAGCGAAATAAACCCTTTTTACACGTTTAACGGCATTAATTGTACCTACCCCTGTACGTGTACGTAACATTATAATAAATTAGTACATAAAGTAATATATGATTGGATTTATTTTTTTTGTCATATTTTCCTATGTTAAGAACCCGATGCATAACAACAATTTCATACACATACCTAGTATACTTTATGTTAATTAATGACTAAATATATAAATAAAAATTAAACAGTATCAAGATCGTTTAATCCAATTTCCCCAGTATTGCACACAACAAATTTTTATTTCCCCATTTGCCATGAGATTCTGGTAGACCTATAGTGTAGTTTACTAATGGCTGGTTTACACATTGCGAGCTGCTGACGAAGTAGGCAAAGTAGGCCGTTGCTCGCATAGCGCATAGTGTACTCGGTACGCCAGTAGCTCGGCTGTGCTATCCACATGATTCCAACAGTTGCTTAGTCTCATGCGAGTTGTTGCGATGTCGAGTCCGAGTCAAGGTACATTGATTCAAAAAACTACCTAAATATTAAGCTATGAATTAGAAAATGCCTATAAACAACTTTAATAAAGAGGGAGGGAGAATAGAGCAACTGCCTGGCGACACTGGCGAGGTTTTGACGAACGCCTCCAAACGATGTGAGTGCTGTGCTGTGCGAGCTGCTGTCAGGCCAGCAGGCTAGTAAAAACAAACAAAAATGAAGTAACTCACATGCGAGCTACTATCCAACACGCACATGCGAGTAACTAGTAACGGTGCAAGTTAGTAGTTACTGCACTGCAGCTACTCGGCAGGCTGACTCGCACACTATCTCGCAACGTGTAAACCAGTCACGACTAGGCATGGAAATGATTGCTACTTTAAATTCATTTTCATATGATCATATTATTATTTTTTTCACTCTGTTCATACCTGTGAATTTTCATAACAAATGATTTTAGGCCACAATGAATTTTCCCTACTAGTTCTATTATTGGTAGATGAACGAGTTTACGGATTAAAAATATTCATATACTTGATAATTTTGCCAAATAAAATTAAGTCGGAATGACCTAGTGGTTGAAGCCGACTGTAAGATACGGATTCCTTAGGTTCGAATCCCTACTCAAACAAGATTTTATTTCGTTTTTCTTTATTCTTTATGAAATAGTATATTTAGTTTATTTTATAGCTTCATTTATTGAGTATTGTTCATGTGCGTTAATGTTTTTCACGAAATGGCGCTGGTGGAGGCAGCAATTTCTGTATATTAATTATTTCCGCAAACTTGAGGTGTCTATATTATTCTAATTAATACTTACCATTTTATGACATTTTATGTCATTGTGAATACTTGATAAAAGTAATAATAAATAATTCCTTTCCACTACTTTTTGAAATAATACGAAAATTTAAAGCAAACAGGTGTCTTTCGCGAGATTAGAACGACAAGTGAAATAAGAATTAGGAAATAATAATAATAAATATTGCATAATTTTGTAGCAAGCAACGTCAACAAACAAGACATCAAGGAAATTAAAGCGTTATGTCCTTATATTAAGGTTTAGTTTGAATTGCACTTCTATATGCTAACCAAGGACATAGGTCAGTTTTAGCGTTTGTTCCCATTGTACCCAAAATGTCCTGTTCTCTTAAATAAAAATAAATTTCCATTAACCACTCCCGCCCCAACGTCATAATACGCTCAATCTGTCAAGCCTCGCTGTCACTTTGCCTGCCCGCGGTGGTAAATGTCATGACTCGTAAAATACCCTCACATTCACATTCTATTGCCACTATCGTCTTTCTGATGACTGTTTTAGTTTCTTGAACAAATAGGCTTTATGTTACAGAATAACCAATCATTTTATTACATCTCATGAATTATAAATCATCTGTTGAAGTCAGCGTACGGGATAAAATTGCATTTTTGTTGTATTATGTAGGTTTCTGAAATAATCACTGTACTAATTGACACGAAATTTTGGATTTATTAAAATGAATATACATACAAGTAATCAAACAACAGCATTTTTATACATATCTTCTCGAAGAGATTTATAATAATCGAACTCAAAGTACACAGTGCGCGCGGCCGCGCATATGCAATTGCGTAGTTCAACGCATGAATGTTTATATCGTAATCAGAGTCTTGACGTGTTGTGTATAAGAGAAAATATTATTAGAATACTCTGCAAACATTTATTATCTAATTTCCATGCATGATTTGTAAAAATATACCACTTTTATTCACGAACTTCCGCGATTTCTGGCACAAGAGAACAAATCAAATCATATTTTTGCCAGCTGTTATTTTCCATTATCACACGTTATTGGAACTTGCAAAATGTAAAACATAAATCAAAACAATATAGCTCTTCTAATGTAATACACTCTTGCTGACGTTTTATAGAAATAAACAATGATATGGCCCTTCTAAGGTGACCCTTTTTTTGTTATGGTTTTGATGTTTTGATGTCGATCACGCACACACTCATACACTCCGTAGTGATGGGGGGCGCGCCGCTACGATACTTGTCGATAAGCTGACTGTACGAAAGAGCGTTTCTGAACCTACTAATGAATAAATTATTTTGTACATTTATAAAGTATTTGTTTTGCGTACTAGGGCTTGCATTTTCAGTATTCCAATAATAAAAGGGAGGCTTTATTCGAATATTCGACTATTCCATTTATAATATTATACATTTTTGATGATCATATTTTAGCTAATATTTATTGACAAATATAATAGTTTATCATTGATGGTACAATGTCATTAGTTATTCCTGCATCTACTACTAATATATCGACCATGGAGTAGTTTAAAATGTCAATCTAAATGCTAAAGGCGATTGAAGACGCTATGTAGTTAAGAATTAGACGATTTTCTGTGTATTTTTTCGTGATAATATTATATTTTTTGTTAATTTGTATAATATGAACAAAAATATAAGGTTTTCATTCAGGTTACCTATTTTCTCCAACGAACGGCTTAGGTGTAAATGACGATTAAACTTTTTTTAAATTCTTATATGAAACTTCGGTGTGCGTGAGTTCGTAATTGTTCTCCTCCAAAACGGCTTGACCTACCTTTCTAAATGACGTGCATGAGTAGACCAGTTCATAAACTGTAATATGTTTGTTGATATAACATCTTAGATCCTATTGCTCACAGTTTGATTTGAGATGGAATCGAAGTTGAAATCTGCTATACATTTTCAGTCCGCGACTGTATTTACTAATATATAAGCCCTCTTCATATTGAATTATCCTGATTGACTGACTCATCGAACACAAAATTTGGACTATAAGTATATTTTATAACTTAGGTACCTAGGCAATAAGAAACGATTTTTGCACTAAGGGGCAATATGGCAGTTTATTTAAAAATCTAATGTATTTCGAATTTTGAACCGCTGAAAATGTTTGTAAGTGTTAAAAGTTTATATGCTCACATATTTGCACAAATGTACCTATACATTTTACACATTCAGTATTCGAATAAAGCCTCCCTTATTATTCGAATACTGAAAATGGCCCAATATTCGGGGTATTCGGTCGCGGGCAGAAGCTAGTGCCTAACAAAGTTGTCTGTGACTTGAAACTTTTACTAAAATTCAATAAAATAAACATAATTTCATTTACGTCCTGATTTTTTCATATACAGTTAAAAAATATACAAGGCATTATTCACTTATCATGTTAAAGTTATTATTATAATAAATAAACAACAATATTCACAAAAAAATACATATATATTCATTTTTGCTACTATTTGAATAATTCGAATACCACCTTAAAAATGTCTAATATTCGAATATCTAAAATCATCGATTATTTGCAAGCCCTAGTGTTGACTCGCGGGGGGCAGAGCTGGAAGGACCTGGCGAACCTCGCGCCAAGGAGGTGGAGGCGGATCTGTAAAATAAAAAAGTAAATGTAGGGCGATCTGAAATAATAAACACAATTAACAATTAGTTTACACAATAATTCAAAAGTAATAAATAAAAGCACAAAAATACTAAACTATTCAAATATACTTACATTTTGACCTGGTGGAGCCAACTCGTACTCCTCCGCTTCCTCCAGGTATTCAAAATATACCGCCTCGACGTCGAGGTACTAGGGTTCCTCGACGTCACTGCCCTCCGAGTCGCGAGTCCGCTAGAAAGCTTAGAATGTGCTCCGGCACCACGCGTTCTCCCACATTCCAATTGGCCATTTCCTAAAATACATAAAAGACAGTAATGAAAATATAAATAGTAGTAGGTGTCATGTTTTTTTTTCCACATATTATTGAATCACTAGCTGAGCCCGCGACTTCGTCCGCGTGGAATTTAACTTAACAAAAAAGCCCGCTCGCGCGTTATGAGCCCGCGCAACAGGACCCATTAAAAAAAAAAAGTTTTTCTAACATAAAAGTAGCCTCAGTTACTGCTTATAACGTCAGCTATCTGCCAGTTAAAGTCCCGTCAAAATCGGTCCAGCCGTTTCGAAGATTACCCGGTACAAACACTAGACAATTTTATTTTTAATTGCGTTTTTGCTATATGTGTCGTATGTACATATACATTTAGTGAAAAGGTCTTATTTTGATATTACAAACACACACTCCAATTTTATTTATTTGTATAGATAACGTTACTATTCAAATAAATCCGAAAATCAAAATAATCGTTTATCGATAATTTTATCGACATGACCACGCACTACTGGGTTAGCTCAATACAATGGCTGACATACGCGGAAATGTCACTATTGACTTTAGGAACTGTCAAATAGATAACAAAAAGTCCATTACTTACTTTTTATAACCTTATAAACTTTAAATTGGAATTTGATATTTGTACACAAAACTGTTGAAATCTACCAAATATTATTGGAAATATGAATAATAACTATTTATTACGCTATTATGTACATCATAAAGCCACTAATTTGTAGTAACACAATAAATAAACATTCAGTGTGGCTGTGGCAGATTTTCTGCCGAACTCCTACAACATTAGAATTGTTAGTTCAAAAAACACGTTTTCTGGCATTCTTTTATCAAAACTAATATCTGAGTACTTGAAATAAACACTTATAATGAAAATAAAGCCACTTACCGGTAAAAAAAACACCAATTCACACTAAAAGAGAGTCACTAGCTGGAGGCCGTGACAATGTTACGCGCGCGAAATGACTGAAAAAATTAAACTTGATTTCTGGACGATCACAAGCCACGATATTTATTTTATAGCTAATTACGGTCGTGGAAAATCATGCCACATCAGAACCAATTTGTTTCAAGCCAAAATACATCATAATATCTAACTAGAAAATTGAATATTGAATGCTTGTCCAGCTGACACCAATTGGTGTCGGCGAGGCTCAACGTTACGGGCGTTAAGACACCAATTGGTGTCGCTGAGGCTCACCACGTTAATCGATTATCTATTACCTAATATGTATTCAAATATCTACCAAACATAGAATCCGACTAAAAAGTGGCGCACGCATGATTATTAGTTTTAGTTAATATGTAAATAAATAGTAGTATTAGTACTTAAATAAGCTGATAATAAAATAAATGAGTTAGGTATGATAGGCATATAGCTTTACCTATTTATCTATTTCTTTTAAAACATAGTATGTAGATAAATGATGAATTAAATAGCTAATCTAAATGCCTTCTACAAAGTATGGGTGCATTGCAGAGTAGACCTCTGCCAGTCCCTTCGGGAAAAAGAAGCGTTGTGGTGTATTTTATTGATACCTACTTAAAACTTCCTTCATTTTATTATATCCCAATAAATAATAATAGGAAATTAATTTAGGTCAAATGGAAACAGACTCCACAGGGCCTTTATTTATTATTTTGCAAGTACATGCGGCGAACTATTTCACTCAGTCAAAATAAAGCACGACGCATCGGAAATGCATTTATCTTTTTCACGCACGTGCTAAAGTTAGATTATTATACTCATTCGTTACTACTCTAACAGCCCGCGGCCCGCGGCCGCCATCCACCCCGTGACGCGCCTGCGCGCAAGGGATAAAGCAAGCTACTTCATCGTCGTATGACGTCGACTCGACACAGCGATCTGTATGAAATTTCATTCCACCGGCCGGCACGACGCGGTGCGGCCGTGACTCGTGATGACGTGTGAAAATTTTATGATTTCATTTTTCACTGTTACTATATCTGTTAGTAGCATATGTGAAGAATGAAAACCAAATTCATATGAATTTTAACAAGCTACCAATGAAATGTGCCATGCCTAGTCACGACCCATGAATAAATGTCACAATTTGACACCAGTCGTCCGTCAGTATCAGTATTGTCTTTGATCACAGTACTGACTGTCTGTCTTTGGTCTGTCATCCATCTGACAAAATCGTTCAGTGTTTTTATTTACCCACCTATTTTTTATATTATTTCATTTATTATTTAATTGATTGGATGGATTTGTAAGAAAATTTTAAGCTTGGATCGTGTTGAATAGGTTAAACGAACTTATTAATAATGTCTGATGAATGGCATGAATACGTCAATGATCCCAGGACTGTCTGCAAATATGGTTCAAAATGTTATCAAAAGAATCCTGATCATCATAAGAAATTTAAACATCCACCTGAAAAACTCAACAAACATGTGAAACGTAATAAAAATAGATTTGAACCTTACTCGAAACACACAAATAAAGAAAGTTTAAAGGCTGAGAATCAACCTGGAAGTGATAAAGTGGAAGAAACAATAGAAGAAGCACCCAATACTAATGAACATAAATCCGATGAAGTGACAAGTTCCATTGCGCTGCCGGACAATATAACATTCTATGACAAAAATTCTGACCACAAAATTATTGAACAGTTGTTTCTAGTCCAAATGCCAGAAGATTTTTTTAAATTTTTTGAGTGTTTTATCAACCAAGATATTCAAAAAACATTAGGCTGTGTTAATTTAGAACTCATTGGCCCTTACGATTTGTTGTTGGGTAAGCTGCCTGTATTAGATGAGAAAGAACTATATTTGATTCATTGGAGATTCTTCTTTGATCCTCCAGAATTTCAGGCAAGTTTGTATACATTTTGTTTATACCAGGCTAACTACTTGAAAGCTATCTTAATGTAGATTTCTTATTTTTTATCTACTTACTGGAAAAAATATTTACTTTGAGCCTGGTTTTATGATCATATAAATGTACTTTTGCTACATCCATTATCAAAAATTAATGTCATTAAAAGTTAATGGTATAAATTAAGAGTATTAGTAATATTATACTTGCAGGCTGTTCTGAAGAAAAAAAACAGTGAATACCATATAGGATACTTCAGAGATGAACCCAAACAGAAGCCAGTGTTTATGGCCAGTAATGAAAGCAGTAAGAATTGTCACATCACACCCATGGCAAATAACATCTTTGGAGCTGTTTAGTTAGTATTTAATTAACTATTATTCACTACTAATGTATCAATCATCACACCCACATTACCTGAGGAGATAAGCAGAGGTGTACAGTTGGACACTCAGATTTTGATGGGGGTATTAAATCCCAATACTAGGGGATACAAGCTTATGCTACCATTTAATGGAAACAATTGAGCTGTAGCCAACTCAGGTGTGACTCAGGATTAATTAACTGGAAATTTTAGTACTTTGACCTGGAAAACATCCTCCCTTTTATCTTCCACACCTTTGACTAAGACATTTTCTGGAAAAATACTTCTCACAAAGGCTAGGTTATCTGGCCACTATTGGCGCAGCTGCTTGAGATGGAAGCAACTATGACTATGGGTTCAGTTATTGCTTATATGATTGTTCCATCTTTGTTCATAAGACACTCAAGTAAAATAAAATATTTGTTTACTTAACATCTTGTCATGTCTCATTCCAGTTTGTATTTGCAAAATGAAAAGAAGCATTCACCATTTACTGCTGTATTATGTCAGAAATTAATGAACAAAATCAAGTCATATGCTGAGGAACATAAGTTTTCTTTGGAAGAATATACTATGAAGAAAAGATTGTCCAACATTGTCACGAAATCTTTCCATGGTGCTGGGATTGTGGTGCCTTATGACAAGAAAACCCAATTGGGATACAGGCGTTTGGTTGAAACTGATGGTAGGTGACCATAACCTAGAAACATTCAGCTTTTATTCCGATCATGATGTGTCAGGTCTCATTATGTTTTACTATGGATACATCCTAACCCTTAGTTAGCACTGGGCGAAACATTTACACATTTTCTCTAGTTTTAGTGGTGTCATTAACAAGAGACCACAATATGTATGTTTTAATCAGTGCCATGGTCTGTTTTGCAACAATCCTATGATTAGTAGAACAATCAAGTCCACGCAAAATGATGTAAAACAGTGCCAGAATACTATTTGGATCACAACTATACATGCTATATGTACCAAACCAATACTAAAGTTGTCTATGGGTGTTAAAGTTGCCCATCAAATATTTGTTAAATTTGTTTTTTTTTTTCTCCACAGCAAACATAAAAAAACTATTTGCTAATTTGCAACAAGCAACATCTCAGAAAGAAAAAGATAAAATTCTGTCAGACATACAGCCAGTTATAACTTATGCTAGCATAGCGGTGGATGAATGTGATTTTGGAACAGGATTAGAAGTTGGCATAGATCTGTTCTGCTCTGGCCTGAAGGAATTGGAACCTAGTGCCTTGAGTAATCTGACCACTGTGTACAATTTGTTGAATAGAGAAGCATACGGAAGTATAATACAGGTGAGTTTATTTTTTCTATGTGATCATGGTTTCCAACCAAACACAATCATGAAAACTTGTTGCTTATTTAAATAACTGGCCCACTATTATTTAGAGCCAGTGGGAAACAAACGTAAAAGCTTTTGATTTCTTTCTATTATGTTTGTTTGGTATATTTACAAAACTTATTTTTTCACAGGCCCATCTTAAAAATCGTCGGAGAGGCCCTAATATGTCTTTATTAAGTTTAAATGAATGATATCAACAATTTTGTATTATTGTTTAAAACATTTCTTTGATAATATTATAAACATTAAAATATGAATTGTGTGTTACATTTTTGGGGACCCATAAATTGGCATAGCGGAAATAATTAATCCATTAAATTAACCATGTCTTTATTTTATTACAAAAGTCCTTCAAAAATAATAATAGTAAAAAACACAAATTTTTTGACTTCTAAATTCTTACTTAAATTGTAGACATTAACGATGATATTATCATCATCTTAATAATAAGATTATCACTGAATGGAGAAGATCAGCAGTGGCGAAATTTTAACATTTTACTGTAGACCAAAAGTAATAAAATGATGAGTAAATTAATAGTAAAAAAACATTTTTAAAACAAGCTTTTATTTTAATAAAATCTTGTCGCGAGATTTTTTCGAGGTTTTATGTACTATCAAGCAAGCCCAGCATCAGGAAAATTTACGGGGTGACCAAATTGAAAAGCATAAAAGTTTTTTTTTTACTTCCTAGCTGGACAGGTATTTTTGAAAAGAAAATTGTGACCGTGAAAAGAAGTTTAACGTGTGTCTCTTCCTCCTCCGTTATTCCTTAGGTTTATCGGCCGTGCTTAAATGTAAAAACAGCGATATGGGGCAATGGTCACTGCCATATACTTGGTCTCTGATAGCGCTGTCACACAAGGAGGGTAACAGCCTCTCGGATACAATGAAGTAATCTAAACGCCTGGAACAAACATTTTTTTTATATACATAATAGAAAATGTTACCTTCACATCATAAACAAAATATGTAAGGACTCATAGTGGACATTAATTTCATTTGTGAAACCTGGTGTGGTTTGCCCTTAACCTGAATCAACATTAGTGCAGTTTTTCAACAGTCAGTAATAATAATTCAGGCACAGCTGATATGTAGCTGCCTAGTGAAGACAAACTATTCGTAATTATTAGAAAAATCGAATAATGTCTCACGATAACTAACAGTGAAATCATTTTGAAAATAACTTAAAATTGGTATAATACCAAATACACATTTTTGGAACATGTTTCAGGTATTGATCAGTGTAAATGAGATTTGCACTTGAAATCCGAAAATGACAGAGGTGGCAACCGTGGTTTTAACTTTGGGGGCTATTCACAATCGACTGAAAAATTCCGTATTGGAAACAACCACTTTCATCCTTTTTCTAATTCATTTGTAAAAAAAGGATCCGAAAGGAAAGAAGGTCGTTGTTTCCGACATCGGAAACTTTCTGCTAAATGTGAATAACACCCTTGTGTCAATTTCGTTCGCGCCAACCACAAAATTTGAAATCGCGACCATCTCTATCTAATACTAGTCTCATCCGGATGCCTTATGTGATTATTATCGTCAACTGCTTACGCTTCTACTCTATAATGCCACTCGTCTAGGGAGGACAAAGCAATAAGAAGTTAATTAAAGAAAATATTAATGTTTAACTTACCATCCCACATTCTTAGCCCGGCTATTACTCATGTAGGTCCAGAACGTGTATGCTGCAGTCTTATCCGGATTTAAATGTCGGAAAGTGTCAACAAATCCGTCCCCCAACAATTCCGTCATCCCAGCGCGCTCTTCTTCAGTGAAGCCCGCATTTTTCCTGTTTGATTTGGGGTTCGCTAAATCTGTAAAAAGTGCAAGTATAAAATTGAAATACCTATCTGTGTCTTGTACTTCGTGGACTATGTTTTGTAAGAAAAAAATAAATTGGGTGTAAAAATAATTTTTGTGGTTACCAATTATTTTCTTAAGTGTTTGTAAATCTAAAGTGTTTAACTAATTTGCATATGCATGCAAAACTTAAATGATTGTCTTATTTGGAAGCATACCTATTTCGTTGTGGGAGACGTTCATATCGCCACATATTATCACGGGTTTCTTCTTATCTAACTCTTTTACGTATTTGCGAAATTCTTCATTCCATTGCAGTCTTTTCGGGAGTGTGACTAGCTTCCGCCCAGAATTAGGCACATAAGTGCATATCAGATAGAACTGTTCATATTCAGCAGTAATGATTCGACCCTCATTGTCCAAATCTTTATTTTGCAATCCATACTGCACACTCATGGCGAGTTTCGTTGTATAAATGCCTACGCCAGCGTAGCCATCCTTCTCGCCGGCCAGCCAATACGCATGGTAGCCTGGCGGGTTCGCGACTTCATCCGGCAACTTGTCTTGAGCGCATTTCGTCTCTTGTAAACATAATATATCTGGCTTCTCGTGTTTTAAGTAATCGAGACCACCTTTACTTGACCATGCTCTGATACCGTCTACATTCCAACTCGATATTTTGAAATTCCACTCTTTATCTTTATCATTTTTTGAAGAATTCGAGAAGTCTATCTCTTCGTAATTTGTAAGAGACTTATTTTTAGGGGGTGGTTTCTTTTTATTGTCTTCAATAGTAGCTGAAATGTAACCTTAATGTGTAATGTAATCACACTCCTCTACCACGTTTCTTTACTTGGACAAGACCAAAGACTGTTGGAAGTCAGGAATCGTGATTGGTTGGTCGACTTTTTCAGAAGGTTATGAAACAATGCATGGAAAATGTAATAAGTATGCTAGTCTCAATTTTATCTTTGATTTTCGTTAGCAAGCTTCCAGAGTCCGCCCAGATAGAAAAGCCCAACGCATGCGAGGGTCTCCATGCAGCTATGATATTGATTTAAGACATTAGACATAATGTCATAAATATCTTGGTCTAAAATTTTCATTGCTAGATTGAATTATATTAATACTGTTGCTTCCTACCAACTTTCACTTAGTAGAAATGCAAGGAGAGCAAGCAATACTCAAACTTCATAAGTACTTAACTCTCGACCTAAATGAGTTATTGGTGTGAAATCTTCTGATATGAACAATGCTCAATAGCCTAGCATAGAAACCATCACCAAGATAACTTAGGGCCTATGCACACCACGTTTTTTAAACGCGCCGTTGACACGCGTTTGTAGTGATACAGACGCAATAGACACATGAGTCAGGCACAGCCTGTAGACCTTTGCACACCTGTCCACGTTTTTAAAAACGCGCCGTCGAGCCGCGTGTCTCGGTACAAACTGCTCTGTAGGTTAAAAGAGCGGCCGTCGACGGCGCGTTTAAAAAACGTAGAGTGCACAGGCCCTGGTACTTATAAATGCAAAATTCAGTGTAGCCCTTACGAGACACCTCGTCGAATTTTAGTCGCGGTCTATAGGTGACGACCCAACTATGTGTTTATAGTGTTATCTTTAGTTTGTTAGTTACCAGTATGTTAACCCAATTAGTATTGAAAGTATTGTGTATTTTCCTTAATCAATAGAAATGTATTGCTATTTGGACATAATATTCAGATATTGTATGTGCGTTCTACGAGAATATCATTATTCTAATGATTAATGAGAAAATGTAAGGTAAAAATAAAGCGTTCTGAATATATATTTAGAAAAGTTTTATTTTGAAAAATATAGATAAAACACACTTAATCATATTAAACAGAACACATTAATTGTCAATAATATCTAAATTAAAAGTAATCAATAAGAACTAATTACCCTTCTCCTCGGCCACCTTGCGCCGACGTTTCGTCGTTGGCTCACCGGTGTCTTGGGGCTCTTCGTCGGTTTCCGTAGATGCCTCAGTTGCTTTCTTCTGTCCCCTTCTACCTTTACCTGGTTTTGGGTCCGGGATATCTTCATCTGCTTCATCATCTTTCAATTCAACTGGAAAACAAATTATTGTCGATAAGAAACTACAATCGCATTGGTTGAACCAAATCTGTGAGCTGCATATCCCACATACAAAGAAGGGTCCTTGAAAAGCATGTTTTATAAAAATAGTCAAACAGTATACAAGTATATTAGGGATTAATGAATTTTACTATACATACTGTGCATGAATCCAAAGTTTTGATTAAGTACATTCATGTGCATACATAAAATCAATTTATCAAAGGAATATTGATCAAATGTTTAGATACCTTTGGCTTTTTCTTCCTTTTTTGCACCTTTTTCACCCTTTCTCCTTTTTGTGGTGGTCACTTCTTCCTTCTCTTCTTCATCATTTACTTCCTCAATATCTTCATCTTTTGGCTGTGCTTTTTTTGCTTGATTCTTCCTACCCTTGGGTTCCTTCTTTTTAGATTTCTCTAAGGGTTTCTCTTCCAATTCCTTCTCCTCTTCTTGATGTTCTTCTTTATCACTTTCTTCAGATTTTTCTTGTTTCTCCGCTTTGGGTTTTCCAGCCCCCTTCTTCCTACCTTTTGTGGTGGGCTTATCTTTAACTTCCTCTTCTTCTATATCCTCAGGTTCATTCTCAGGACTCTGCACTTTGGGTTGAGCCTTTGGTCGGCCTCTACCTTTTGCAGCTGCCTTTGGCTTCTCCTCTACTTCTTCCTTTGGAGATTCATCATTATCAATAATCTCTTGCTTCTTCCTGCCCCTACCAGATTTTGGTTCAGTTTTTTCCAGTGCAGGCTCTTTCTTTGCTTGCTTCTTTCTCCCTTTTCCAGTAGAACTTTGTGCTTCATCTATGTGGCCATTAGCTTCTGTGTCTTCTTCAATTTGCTCATCTTCAGCTTGGGCTGACATCTCTTCATCAGCAGACTCCCCATCACCATTAGATACAGCCTTTTCCTCTGCATCGGGGACATTCTTCTTTCTCCCCCTCTTGGATGGTGGGGCAGTTTCCTCAGCTTTGTCAGTGTCATTGGCCTTCTTGCCACGCTTCTTCTTCTCTATGGCTGGTGGAGCCTTCTCACTCACTTCAGTCACCAGGTCATCATCTTCAACTTCAACAATTTTTCCCTTCCCTCTGCCCTTCTTAGTTATTTCACTTTCAGATACTTTAACATCAGCAGCTTTCTGTAAAATGTAGTTTATTGATAATATGTTTATGTATATTTATCTGCTTGTAGGTAGGTATATAAGATAGTAAAATATGTTGACTAAAATGATAAATAGGTAATAATAATACACTTGTTTTTATACTATCATAAGTGTAAAGTCGCCAGACCACGTTATTATACCGTCCTATTATCATAATCATAGAAAGTGGCTACAATTATTAATAGAAGTATACAAAAGGTGTTTAATAGTCCAATAGCTATCTAGATCACGAAAGAGCTGCCTAAAACCTAAGTTATTTCTATCATTGCAAGCATGGTGTTCATCCAGGACATATCACAACGTGAACAAAAGAATATTGACGTAAATGTAATTCCTAGCTAAGTATTGCTCAATATAATACTACTACTCAAGAAATAAAAGCACTGAGCAATGACTATTATAAATACCTATACTCAAAAATGTAAATGTTCGTTGATAACAACGCAAAAACCAGTTTGCAAAATGGAAAGCCGAACACTTAAATTTTTATCATATTTACGTGAAAAATACCTTACCTTAGCTTTTGCAGACCTAGGTGCCATTGTCACAGTGTAATCTTCAGATAAACTATCACTAAAATTTCAGTAATTACAAAGGTTTTAGAAGCTTTTGCGATTGAAATTGCGCCGTCTTTTATAGCAGAGGTGGCGGGCGAAGTTTCCGGCAAAATGACAGATGAAGTCGCGTACGCCGCTGCTGCCGCCAATTTTTTACTTTTTTTCTAAATGTCAAATTATTTTAGACACGTTCACACTAAGGGATTTCTAAATCAACTAATAAGGTATTGATTCCGGTCATAGGAATTTATTTTTCTAGAAATGAATGATGAAATGGGTTTCTGTTTTCATCGAAACAGTCCGGAGAATATTTTACGCAATGCCTTTAAAATATCACTATACACTACAGACTATAGTATATGGAGACTGACGAGCAAAGAACCAAGTTTGTATACAGAGACTGAGCAACATGCAGTTTATATGTCTGTGACTTGACGCATTGTCTGTAACGGACTTGAGCTGAGGCCGCACCAGTAATACCATGGCGATTTCTATACTACCCTGTAGTCAGTTGGCTAATTGGCTACAGGTAGGATGTACCACGCTCGCCATTATGTTTACTTTTTAGGGTGTGTCGCATCGCACATGTCTTACCCATCGGTGTGGGTGGCCTCGGCCTTAGGCTAGACTGGTTTTCCACATCCTTCCCTCCTTCCTCGCTTTTATTATTTATCGAACATTTATTTATAACATTTAACCAATCAAGCCTACGATGACGTATACTTAATCCTTTCTTAGGGGATGTCTACGACATAGTAGCTTTATGCATGCAAAGTCTCAGCCCGATCGGTTAAAAATTGACAAAGTTTCATACAAACTTTCATCCCCTATTTTATCCCCTTGGGGGTAGAATAGGGGATGCAAGTTTCTATATCTTTAAATACTTTCTTAGCGGATGCCTACGTCACAACATCTACCTGCATGCCAAATTTCAGCCCGATCCGTCCAGTGGTTTGGGCTGTGCGTTGATAGATCACTATGTCAGTCATTCAGTCAGTCAGTCGGTCACCTTTGAGTAGAATTATCTTTTGACATTCTTGGCATTGACATTCTATGATAAACTGACTTATGTCTGTCAGTCAGTCACCAATCAGTCAAATCAATCAATCAAATTGAAATGGGCAACGTGTTTCGTGATTCGTGGATATCTGTTTTCGGTATTCGTTTTACTGAAGATAAAGTGATTTATCTCATTTTATAACATAAAAGTGACTGTGTATGAAGTAATAAATATCTATCTCTGAAATGGTAATTCTACATAAAGTATTTTCTACTTATATGTTATTATAACCTTTCACTGCTTGAACTACATTTTATGATGATTTTACAGGCAACTTTAGATCGGAAAGGTACATTCAAGGTAGAATACCTTCAGGATATTGAGAAAAAAGTTCAAGCCAGGTGGGAGAATGAGAAAATATTTGAAATCGACGCACCGGAAGATGGAAAGCAACATGAGAAGTTTATGTGCACATTTCCCTATCCCTATATGAACGGGCGTTTGCATTTAGGACATACGTTTTCATTATCAAAATGTGAGGTAAGTCTCGTATCATATGTTATTTTTTTCCTAAAACACAAAGTACAGTCAACATCGTAAGTAGATTGGTATTAGAAATATCCTAAAGAATCACATTGTGAATAGGTATGTTAAAATATTATGACACCAGATGGTCTCTAAAGCATACAATCACTAAAACATCTTGTGTGATCACTTACTTTAGAGATCCTCTGGTGTCATGTCATACTATTATAACAAGTTTAACAATGCAAGTCTTTTGGATGTTTCTGATACCAAGATACTTTTGATATTGACTGTGCGTACAACAACCAATTTTTTTTATTTTTAGTTTGCTGTAAGATACCATAGGCTAAAAGGCAAAACAGTACTATTTCCATTTGGCTTTCACTGCACAGGCATGCCCATAAAAGCTTGTGCGGACAAATTAAAAAGAGAAATGGCTGTCTATGGTTGTCCACCAGTCTTCCCAGAAGGGGAGGAGGAAGTTACCAAAGATGATGGAGATTTGGTTCCTAAAGACAAAAGCAAGGGGAAAAAGAGTAAGGCTTTGGCCAAAACTGGTGCTGCAAAGTTCCAGTGGCAGATAATGAGGAGTCTAGGAATACCTGAGGAGGAAATCAAGCTGTTTGCTGATGAGAGTCACTGGCTGGAGTACTTCCCACCACTGGCTGTTGAGGATCTCAAGAGAATGGGTACCCATGTAGGTATTACTATCGCTAATAAATAATTATTGTCCTAATTAAAATAAACACAATATTTAGAACATTATAAGCCACACACGCAAGTCGCGTTTTATGTATAGACACACAATAGAGCTAATTTTGTGCCGTATTATCATCGTGATATGAAACTGAATGTAACACCTTGTTTGCACTGGACTAATCATTGACACAAAGCATGTTGATGTCTCTTGTTGGGCTTCGGTCTATTATCATTACTTTATGCTGACCTTCTGTGGTATTACCACGGCCTTCTAGCTCTATCATTATAATAGCACTCTCATCCTCGCAGATAGATTGGCGTCGTAAATTCATAACCACAGACGCCAATCCCTTCTACAACTCATTCGTAAGATGGCAGTTCAATCATCTGAAGGAGCGTAAGAAGATCATGTACGGCAAACGGTACACAATATTCTCACCGCTGGACAAACAACCGTGCATGGATCACGACAGGGCGTCGGGCGAAGGCGCCGGCCCGCAGGAGTATACCCTTGTTAAGATGGAGGTACTGCAACCATACCCTGAAGTTTTTAAGTAAGTGGTAATTGAGTTATATTTTTCCATTAATTTAAATTCTACAAGGAAAGACACATATGATTAAACTTCATCTCTTTTATTTACACTTAATTTGTTTTAGAACAACTATTACATAATATTATTATTAATATTTTTTAGGCTTCAATAGCCTAATGGTTAGAGGGCCTGCCCTCGTAGCCGAAAGGTTCCGGGTTCGATCCCCATCCTGGCCATTAAACTATTGACGTGAGGCCACTTCTTACAGGAGCATTAGCTTAGCTTCACAAAAAAGAGCTAAGGAGAATACTAGTAATGTGATAAACCCACAATACTAGTAATATTTTTTTATTAAAAAAAATCATTAAAAAGTATGTCTGTCTGATAATCGTGATATAAATTTATTCCACTGTATTAACAAAATAAGTAGGAAGGGATATTTAGATCATACTGTCCTTCTCTGTCTCGCAATATTTGAAGAGCCCAATGGATACGACACGGCGTCATGGCTATTGCTTGTTAAATGGGTACAGAAAAAAACATAGCTGAAATATGACCGACTTTCAAGTCAAATATTCTTAATTTTAGGCAATTCAGTGGGAAAAAAGTAAGTCTTGTGGCAGCCACTTTAAGACCTGAGACAATGTATGGGCAAACAAATTGCTGGATCCATCCCGACATCAAATACATTGCATTTGAGACGGTCAATGATGGCATTTTCGTTTGTACGAGACGAGCGGCCAGAAACATGGCTTACCAAGGTTTCACTGAAAAAGATGGGGAGTTCAATGTTATACTGGAAATCGTTGGTCAAGATCTCCTCGGTATTGCACTGAGGTCTCCATTCACCAGTAACCCAAAGATCTTCACTCTTCCCATGCTCACCATCAAGGAAGACAAAGGAACTGGTGTGGTTACCAGCGTACCATCCGATTCCCCTGACGATTACGCAGCGCTCGTTGATTTACAAAAGAAACAGGCGTTTAGGGAGAAATACGGCATTGAAGATCATATGGTACTTCCATTTAAGCCTATTCCAATACTCGAGATACCGGAATACGGCAACCTTTCCGCGGTGTATGTGTATGATCAATTGAAAATACAAAGTCAAAACGACAAAGACAAGTTGACGCAAGCGAAAGAGATGGTTTACCTCAAGGGATTTTACAATGGAGTATTAACGGTCGGCGAGTTCAAAGGTAAGAAAATCCAAGACGTCAAGAAGAAACTCCAAGAACAGCTGATTAAGGATGGCGATGCAGTCGTATACTACGAACCGGAGAAAACGATTATGTCAAGGTCTGGAGATGAGTGTGTTGTGGCGTTGTGCAATCAGTGGTACTTGATTTATGGTGAGGAGGAATGGAAGGGCCAGGCGGAGAAAGCTCTCGCGGCGATGAATACGTACCCTGATGAAGTCAGGAAAAATTTGCAAGCCACCTTGAACTGGCTGCGGGAGTACGCATGCTCCAGGACTTATGGGTTAGGTATGCATAATTATTGTATTATGTAATAAATTAATTACATCTAGTCACAATCTTAATGGGTTAGAATTTTTCTTGTAGGAACAAAATTGCCGTGGGATAAACAGTGGGTGATCGAATCATTGTCTGATTCTACTATATACAACGCCTATTATACAATATCCCACTTCTTACAAGGCGGCACATTCAGGGCTAATAAGGAAAATGCCCTCAAAATCAAGCCTGAGCAAATGACTGATGAAGTCTGGGATTACATTTTCTTTAAAGACGCGTCGTTCCCTAAGAGCACTAAAATTCCAAAAGCATCTTTAGATCGTATGAAAAAATCTTTTCAGTTTTGGTAAGTACCACATGACTAGGTTTTACACGCAGTTTCATTGATATAAATAATAAATAATAATAAATATCGCCAGACGAACACACCAACTGTATGGTCCCAAACTAAGCAACGCTTGGACTATGGGTACCGTACAATGGACTGGGGGCGATCACAGTGACAACCAGACCAGGGAAAATTACGAAAAGGCCATTTCCGAAATTTACCCTGACGGGAATTGAACCCGCAACCACCCGATGCAGTGAGCCGAGCGGCCTACGCTCGAACCACTGCGCCAAGCGGTCGTCAAAATAACATATGGTCAGAATAACAACATAAAAATCTTTTGTTTGGCCTTTTTGTTACATCTGGGGTTTTAAAACTTGCATCCTTCCCTAGGTATCCTGTAGACTTGAGAACGTCAGGCAAAGACCTGATTCAAAATCATTTAACGTTCTATATCTACAACCATTGCGCGATTTGGCCGAACGAGGAGGACAAGTGGCCCAAGGGTATCATGGCTAACGGTCATTTGATGTTGAACTCTGCGAAAATGTCGAAGTCTGAGGGGAATTTCTTGACGCTGGCCGAAACGATTGAGAAGTTTAGCGCGGACAGTATGCGGCTCACGCTAGCCGACTCCGGGGACTCTGTGGAGGACGCCAACTTCGTGGAGATCACTGCTGATGCCGCCATATTGAGGCTCTACACCTTCATTGAGTGGGTAAAGGAAATGATCGCCACGAAATCCTCTCTGCGAACAGGTAAATTATTAGTCAATTTTCATGCGTTCATTCTCTTGCCAGCTACTTCGTACTCGCATAATCTCACACCCATTTCATACCATATGCTTTCTTAGCGAGCAATTATATTTACAACTAGCTGAGCCCGCGACATCGTCCGCGTGGTATTTAACTTCACAAAAAAGCCCGCTCTGAAACCGCGCCACACGACCCATTTTTTTTAAATTTTGTTTTTCTAAAATAAGTTACTGCTTATATCAACAGCTATCTACCAGTGAAATTTCGGAGATACTCTTTGATTTCATGTGTTTTTATTTTTTTACGCGGAACCCTAATTGTTTTTCTAAAATTAAAGTAGCCTAAGTTACTCCTTAAAACATCAGCTATCTGCCAGTGAAAGTCCCGTCAAAATCAATCCAGCCGTTTCGGAGATTACCCGGAACAAACACACAGACAGACAGACAGACAAAACATTTTTAAATCGCGTTTTTGTTATAGGTGTCGTATGTACTTTCATTTGCATTTAGTGAAAAGGTGTTATTTTGATATTACAAACAGACACTCCAATTTTATTTATTTGTATAGATAACTTATTTCTTCCAACAGGCGAATATAATTTCCACGACAAGGTGTTCGTCAGCGAGATGAACACCAAGATAAATGAGACTGATTTCAATTACAACAAGATGTTATTCAAGGAGGGCTTGAAATCCGGTTTCTTCGAGTTACAAGCGGCGAGGGATAAGTACAGGGAGTTGTGTGGGCTGGCCGGGCTGCACGCGGAGGTTGTGACGCGGTACATTGAGACGCAGACCAAACTGATGTCGCCTATCTGCCCTCATGTGGCCGAGCATGTGTGGGAGTTGCTGGGACATGTATGTTTCTTTATTCTGAACTAGCTTCTCCGCGTGGGCTTAAGAAAATTATCCTATGAGTTAATCCAGGTTATAAACGATCTGTGTGCGAAATTTAATCCAGATCCGTTCAGCCGTTTTTGTGTGATTGAGTAACAAACATCCCCGCATACAAACCTTCAATTTCATAATATTAGTAGGTAGAAACAAGTATTTAAAAGCCTAACTTTACCCGAAAGTTACGTCTTTTGAATACTATTTTCTGTTAAGGTTTCTATATTATTTTATTAAAGGCCCAGTGATAAACTATTAACTATTGCGCCTTCATGTGCGAACCTTCATTACTTTGTCACGCCACTACACTCTGTAGATGTTGTATAGGAATTTCTTCCCCCCGACCCACTCACCGCTCTCCTAGACTCAGATGTCGAGGAGAACGACACACGCACACTCCCCACCAGACACCGACCTCGCCGGCGAGGTCGACGAACCCCCGCTTCCGCTAGAAGGTGCGTCTACTTACCTAGACGCACCTTGGCACCCGACAAGCCCGCTGAGTTTCTTGCCGGATCTTCTCAGTCGAGGTCGCGTTCCGATCCGGTGGTAGATTTACCCTCGCCACCTCTCCGGGCAGCGGCCGAAGCCGAGGTCGTGTCCCTTGTGGCGCCCTTGAGCTAGCTGCCCCCCTGCCCCTATGGCTGGAGCGCACTTGCGCTCGCCCTCTGTCCGGGTGAAATTGTTACGGCCACTCTGGCCAACAACATATAGTCAAATCAAAAAAAAAAGAAAGGAATTTCTCGTACATCTATTCGTATAGAAAACATTTAGAAATACCAAGATTTTACTTTACAGAAAATATATCAATTTCCTGATAATTTAATACCCCCCCACAGAAAGCCAGTATCCTCCACGAGCGTTGGCCGGTGGCCGGCGACATCGATGAGGTGGCCATCAAAGCCAGTAACTATTTGATGGACGCGGCCCACTCGTTCCGCATTTACCTCAAGAACCATTGCGCTGTCAAGAAACCTAAGAAGGGCGAAGCGCCGAAACCCGAGAGGAAACCAAACAAGGCAGTTATTTGGGTCGCTAAGGAGTATCCCAAGTGGCAGCATATCATATTGACCACTCTGAAGGAACTTAATGGGGTAATTCTACGATGTTTTAAATTACATGTATTAATTCTGTTAAAGTTTAAATTTTTTAACTCCTCATTTGCTTATAGCCCGGCCCTATGCGAATAAAAGTCACGATTTGTTAAACAACAAATTGGTCCACACCTAAATTGTGTAGAACCTATGCTTAATGCTAGAACCACATCATCAAATGGGTAACTGTGAGTAATTTAGTATCTCTAGTATTTTTTTTATAATCTATGTTTCAGCCGTCCGGCCTCCCAGACAACAAAGTAATATCGAGCAAGCTGGGCGGCATCCCCGACCTGAAGAAATACATGAAGCGTGTGATGCCGTTCGTGCAAATGACGCGCGACAACATGGAGCGCGTCGGCGCGGAGGCGCTGTCCGTGGGCCTGCCCTTCGACGAGGCGGCCGTGCTCGCTGACAACAAGCATTACCTGCTTAACACCTTAGATGTGAGTATTATACAGCTATGACAATTACTGAAGAAGGCTTTACGGTAAATTGTGCATGGCGCTGTCACGGCCCTGCACCTGTACCGTTCGAACGAACAAAAATATTGAATGGGAAAATAGTTCATTCCCCGATAGTATCTCTGCGTCACACATGGAACTCCTCCGCCACAGTAGTGTTGCGAAAATCCATCAATTTCGTTGCTGAAGACCTGACAGTTGCCTATATATATAGTTGGTTTATTGTTGATATATTAGTCGTCTGCATCGATCGTCTAAAAACAAGATATTCAGGAGCGTCTAGGACTGGTCTATGAACAATTTTTATGAACGCTTAAACGGTTATTTGATATGAAAACTTTTGCACATAAAGTTCCTTTGTAGGCGCCGTAGCTTTAAGAAAATAATAAAGTGACTTCTAGGCTAAATTAGTAAATGTATATATTGTAATAACTCCACGTTCCTATTGCAGCTCGATTCCTTGGAAGTGAAATTCACTGATGACGCAGACGCGTCGGAGAAAACACGCGAGGACTGCGCGCCGGGCCAGCCGCACATTAACTTCAGCGTGGAAGCGGGCGTCACCGTCACCCTCATCAACCCGACGCCGCTCAACGGCCTCTTCACTGTGGCCGCCACGCTGGCTGACGGCGACACCGTTGACAAACTCAAGGCGAAGATTGCCAAAGAAGTCAAAGCCATTAAAGGTAACAAATCGACATCTTATACGAAGTCCATGTTTTGCTGAATAAAGGACACGTAATGTAGTTACCACGGTAGACACTGTTTACTCGTGTAGTGCGACTAAAGTGCGGTCGCGGAGCAGGAAGAATTTCGTACATTAACCTGTCTCTGTCACTCTCGCGTAAATCTAATACGTCTCGCTCACACGGTTGCCGTGACCGCCTTCCTCGGGATTGTAAACCTTTTACCTGAGTGCTAGCTATAAGCTAGTATATTTGTTTTTCCACTTGAAATATTCCATATAAACCGCACTTGAAGAAAAAATGTTTGTGACCACTGTCAGCAGGCAAAGAGGTTATTGTACGAAATTCTTCCTGTTCCGCGAGCGCACTTTAGTCTGTACAGTAAAACAAGCTGAACGCGCCTGGAGATCATCTTGAGGAACTACAACGCTTAACTGAGAGCTATGCTTGGAGTTTTGCTATGTAAAGCTCTCGTTTGCTTGTAGTCTACGGCCGTTCCTGTAGAATGGTTCTAAAATTGCGATCACTAAAATAGTCAACTAATCTAAGTATACATTATCTTACAGATTTGGCCTCCTTGAAGTTATGGCGATACAAAGATCCCGCGCTGGGTCCCAGAACGATTCCTGTTCCAGGCGACTATGAAATCAAATGCGAACTTTTAGATAACGATGGTTTACTTAAAGTGGACGTTAGCGCCAATAATGTAGAGCTAGTCGTCAATGGAAAGAATGTAACGCTAGGCACTCAATTAATTTACACTTACGATAAGTGAAGCTTGTAACATAAATAATTTGGTAATTTATTGTTATTTTATACAAACATTAAATACATAATTATGTATTTTATATTTTTCACTTATTTTGATTACCTAGTATATTTTAAGAGAAAAGAGCGTGTAATTCAGTATAAATATAATTAAATTACATTACATAGGTATAAATGGATTATTCACAATAAAATATTTAACAGTGAAAGGACATGGCTAGCTATGGTGTTGATATTCGGTGGGCGCGCTAAGTGGGCGCGTTCGGCGCAAACAAGTTTTCTAATCCGGCGCCTTCGGGCGCGTCGACGGTGTTGCGGGGCTTGTCCTTCGCCACGTGCATCGTAGGCAGGTCCAGAATGTACACTTCTTTCTTGAATAGCTGTCCCACATTACGTCCAATTAACTGAAATATAAAAGCATGCTTAGACCGAGTGAACATCTACTACTTTTCACTAACCAAAAGCTACACCATATTTGAGTGACATTTTCTATGGGTGAAATAATCTTTCGTGTGCCAAAAAAGATTAAGAGCATTTAATACGGTAATATAAAATAAGCCTGTATTACTAAACCATAATTGTTTAATTAATAAATTCTTAGAGAAGACCACGCAGAGCACGTGTTTAAGTAAGTACAGTGTAGGTACAATAAAATGACGTGTCTTGATTTCAAGCTATGATACGAGGGATGCCTTTTAAGTTTTGTCGTTTGAAGAAAAAAACACAACTAGAACCTTATAGTACTTTTTATTGTTTTTAAAAGTATTCACCACGTAGCTTAATACACTTTTCCATTCGCTCAAACCAGTTATTATAACATTTATTCCACTCTAAAGTGGGGGTGTTCAAAATGGCTGACTTGAAAGCGTCGACTGCTTCTTCACTGGACTGGAACCTTTGACCACGAAGACTTTTCTTAATTTTAGGAAATGTAAAAAAATCGTTAGGGCTTAGGTCAGGACTGTATGGAGGATGGTCAAGAATTTCTACTTTTTCCTGCTTCAAATACTCAATCGTTTGACGAGCGCTGTGTGAACTTGCATTGTCGTGGTGCAGGATGATGCGTCGCTTTGAGTTAGATTTTCGAAGTTCGGCGATGACTTGTGGTAAACAAACTGTGGTATACCACTCTGCATTAACCGTTCTACGATCATCAAGTGCAATAGTCGCAACATGGCCGGTTTTTCTAACGAACGTGGCCACCATCTTCTTTGAAGTGCTTCGAGAACGAACAACTTTAGTCGGCTTTGGCTCGTCTTGAAAGACCCAGATTGTAGATTGTTGTTTGGAATCAGGATCGTAGGCATAGATCCAAGATTCGTCACCACTGATGATGTCGTAGACGTGATTTGACTCTCCTCGGTTGAACCTTTGCAGAGTTTTCTTACACCATCTGACGCGGGCCGCCTTGTGATCGTCGGAAAGCAGATGCGGTATCCAACGGCAAACTAGCTTTCTTACACCAAGCGCTTCATGCAAGATCTTCTGAATGGTTGTCCCTGAGATGCCTAATAGAGCCTCTATCTCTCGATATGTCACATGACGATCTTCGAGAATTAGTTGTCTCACTCCAATGATGTTATCTTCAGTGAATGCAGATTTTGGGCGACCTTCGCGAGATTTGTCACTAACACTAGTATGTCCACGCTGGAATTCTAAATACCAGCGTTCGACAGTCCGCAGACATGGGGCTTCATCCCTGAACACAGATATTAGCTCTTCAAAACACTGAAGCCGTGTCAGGCCTCTTCTAAAGTTGTAGAAAATTATTGCACGAACATTTTCCTTAGAAAGATTCATTTTCGTACGTAACCTGACAGATTCTAATCGACGCTGTGACTAAACAATAACATTAATCCTAATACATTCAACTGTTTTGAGATTCGAAATTTAAACACATTCGAATATAGAACAGTTCCAAATTCATAATTGCCGGGAATTATGGAAACGACAGAACTTAAAAGGCATGCCTCGTATTAATATTATCTTTTACAATAAACATTTTGATATGATTATTAAGCTGCAGTTACTGAATTTCTTATATCAAGTTAGTTATTGAAGTCTATTCCACCCAATATATCGAAGTACCACGCGGGCGGAGCCGCGGTCAAATGCGGGTAAATCATAGAATAATAATGACATACCCTAGAAGTGATCTTCTTGAACAAGTCCCGCTTGCTCTTGTCGATCTTGGCGGGCTTGGTGGACTGCGCGGCGAGCTTGTCGTCGAGCCGCTGCAGGTCGTGCGCGTCCACGTCGGGGATGGCGCGCAGCACCGACACTATGCACGGGAACCGCGGCCGCAGGCACTCGTACGTCTGCAACACAACCACCATTCAACTAAACATTCTTAGAGGAAGGTTTACGCTCGCCTTAAGAATATCAACTTAATTTATTTTAAATTTGACGACCGCTTGGCGCAGTGGTTCGAGCGTAGGCCGCACGGCTCATTGCACATAGTGGTTGCGGGTTCGATTCCCGTTGGGTTGCTTAGGGTTGCGTAGTTTGGGACCATACAGTTGGTGTGTCAGACTGGCTATATTTGTCATTTATTTATTACTCCAGTCATCTATACTAGTAAAGTGTGATCGATACGCAGTCTCAATAGCGGTTATGTGGACGGTTCACAGTCGCGTCATCGCCGTAAGACAGGTCTTTAGGGTCGTGCTGACCATCTTTAAACGCTTCGCAATTTGACGCGGACGGCGGCGAGTGGAAGTGTTGTGTGGCGCGTACCTACCTGCACTGCGAGCGCGAGCAGCGCGGCCTGGTTGGCGTCGTGCTGGCCGTGCAGACGCAGCGCCTGCAGCGCGGCCGCCAGCGCGCCGCTCGTACGTACCTGCACTGCGAGCGCGAGCAGCGCGGCCTGGTTGGCGTCGTGCTGGCCGTGCAGACGCAGCGCCTGCAGCGCGGCCGCCAGCGCGCCGCTCGTACGTACCTGCACTGCGAGCGCGAGCAGCGCGGCCTGGTTGGCGTCGTGCTGGCCGTGCAGACGCAGCGCCTGCAGCGCGGCCGCCAGCGCGCCGCTCGTACGTACCTGCACTGCGAGCGCGAGCAGCGCGGCCTGGTTGGCGTCGTGCTGGCCGTGCAGACGCAGCGCCTGCAGCGCGGCCGCCAGCGCGCCGCTCGTACGTACCTGCACTGCGAGCGCGAGCAGCGCGGCCTGGTTGGCGTCGTGCTGGCCGTGCAGACGCAGCGCCTGCAGCGCGGCCGCCAGCGCGCCGCTCGTACGTACCTGCACTGCGAGCGCGAGCAGCGCGGCCTGGTTGGCGTCGTGCTGGCCGTGCAGACGCAGCGCCTGCAGCGCGGCCGCCAGCGCGCCGCTCGTACGTACCTGCACTGCGAGCGCGAGCAGCGCGGCCTGGTTGGCGTCGTGCTGGCCGTGCAGACGCAGCGCCTGCAGCGCGGCCGCCAGCGCGCCGCTCGTACGTACCTGCACTGCGAGCGCGAGCAGCGCGGCCTGGTTGGCGTCGTGCTGGCCGTGCAGACGCAGCGCCTGCAGCGCGGCCGCCAGCGCGCCGCTCGTACGTACCTGCACTGCGAGCGCGAGCAGCGCGGCCTGGTTGGCGTCGTGCTGGCCGTGCAGACGCAGCGCCTGCAGCGCGGCCGCCAGCGCGCCGCTCGTACGTACCTGCACTGCGAGCGCGAGCAGCGCGGCCTGGTTGGCGTCGTGCTGGCCGTGCAGACGCAGCGCCTGCAGCGCGGCCGCCAGCGCGCCGCTCGTACGTACCTGCACTGCGAGCGCGAGCAGCGCGGCCTGGTTGGCGTCGTGCTGGCCGTGCAGACGCAGCGCCTGCAGCGCGGCCGCCAGCGCGCCGCTCGTACGTACCTGCACTGCGAGCGCGAGCAGCGCGGCCTGGTTGGCGTCGTGCTGGCCGTGCAGACGCAGCGCCTGCAGCGCGGCCGCCAGCGCGCCGCTCGCGTCGGCGCCGCCCACGCGCCCCGCCGCCAGCGCCGCCCGCAGCGCCGGCAGCGCCAGCGCCGTGGCGCGCAGCGACGACGTCGAGTCGTTCCACGTCAGCGCGCGCAGCACCTGCGCATTGCAATACTTACTGTGGATGCGGCGGCGAGTGTGTTCACCAGTACAAGTTAATTGATACTCTCTAATATTATATCATTTCATTTTGGTTATTTTAGACATAATTAACCCTTCTCGCCTGAAACTATTGATGGAACATTTCACGGGTAGCGTGGGAAAAATGATATTTCTTGAATAGAATAGAGTGGAGTACTGACGGTGTGCAGCACGGCGGGCCCGGCGCGCGGCGCGGCCAGCACGAGCGCGCCCAGCTCGGACACGTGGTCGGGCGCGCGCGCATAGCACCCGTTGCCGCCCGCCCCCGCCCCCGCCCCCGCGCCCGCCCCCGCCGCCGAGTCCTCCTCCATGTCGTCGGCGCCGCTCTCCGCTCCCAGCCCACCGTCAACTAGCGACACCTGCCGACGACACTTTAATTTACACACTCCGATCTACCCGAGTTTCATACTCGCCAGTCGCTATGGAAAATGTTTGAAGGGCCACAAGCAATGTCACATCTTATTATTCTTTTATAGAATCATATATTTGTCTATGGTATTTTGAATTCTAATAATTCAAGAATTTTTAAAAAAGTTAATAGATGGTGCCAAAAATGTAGTTTTGTTTATGGCCAAAACGAAAAGAACTGGGAATGTCCAGCACCCTGTTACCCGCGAGAATTAACAATTTTCATTCCAAACATTCTACAAGGACGCCACCGAATTTTGTCTCCTAGCGGTTTTACAGACTCATGATAGAGCTCCAGCCATCCGTGCCACCTAAATTAGCCGCCGTGGAGTCGGCTCGACTATCTCACCTTGAGGACTTCGAGGTACTCCCTCGTGAGATTCCGAACGAGGATATCTTCGAGCACCTCCTGGGACTCGCTGCCGCCCTCCTCCTCCAGTTTACCCGACTCGTAAAGCGACGTGATGTAGTCCCATCGCTGAGACAGATGGGTTAACACTGTGAAGGAAATACTTCATTCAATTAAACAACAATAAATTAGTTAGAGACGAAATAATATAATAACATTATAATAATTTAGTTCTTAAGACGTCCCACTCCTGGGCACTGGCCTCTCCTCCCAACGAAGGGGAATCAGGCCGTAATTGGCTATCACCGCTATTCTTCTATAATAATAACAGAGAACGTCGTATTGTGAGTATTAGAATGATCCTGGTGCGGGCGCGTGTACTTACTGAAGGGCGCGAGATGGTCGAGCAGCGGCAGCGCCACGTCGGCGTAGTGCGCGGGCGGGCAGCGGTGCAGCAGCGGCTTGAGCGCGTTGCGCATGATGGGCCGCAGCCAGTGTACTTACTGAAGGGCGCGAGATGGTCGAGCAGCGGCAGCGCCACGTCGGCGTAGTGCGCGGGCGGGCAGCGGTGCAGCAGCGGCTTGAGCGCGTTGCGCATGATGGGCCGCAGCCAGTGTACTTACTGAAGGGCGCGAGATGGTCGAGCAGCGGCAGCGCCACGTCGGCGTAGTGCGCGGGCGGGCAGCGGTGCAGCAGCGGCTTGAGCGCGTTGCGCATGATGGGCCGCAGCCAGTGTACTTACTGAAGGGCGCGAGATGGTCGAGCAGCGGCAGCGCCACGTCGGCGTAGTGCGCGGGCGGGCAGCGGTGCAGCAGCGGCTTGAGCGCGTTGCGCATGATGGGCCGCAGCCAGTGTACTTACTGAAGGGCGCGAGATGGTCGAGCAGCGGCAGCGCCACGTCGGCGTAGTGCGCGGGCGGGCAGCGGTGCAGCAGCGGCTTGAGCGCGTTGCGCATGATGGGCCGCAGCCAGTGTACTTACTGAAGGGCGCGAGATGGTCGAGCAGCGGCAGCGCCACGTCGGCGTAGTGCGCGGGCGGGCAGCGGTGCAGCAGCGGCTTGAGCGCGTTGCGCATGATGGGCCGCAGCCAGTGTACTTACTGAAGGGCGCGAGATGGTCGAGCAGCGGCAGCGCCACGTCGGCGTAGTGCGCGGGCGGGCAGCGGTGCAGCAGCGGCTTGAGCGCGTTGCGCATGATGGGCCGCAGCCAGTGTACTTACTGAAGGGCGCGAGATGGTCGAGCAGCGGCAGCGCCACGTCGGCGTAGTGCGCGGGCGGGCAGCGGTGCAGCAGCGGCTTGAGCGCGTTGCGCATGATGGGCCGCAGCCAGTGTACTTACTGAAGGGCGCGAGATGGTCGAGCAGCGGCAGCGCCACGTCGGCGTAGTGCGCGGGCGGGCAGCGGTGCAGCAGCGGCTTGAGCGCGTTGCGCATGATGGGCCGCAGCCAGTGTACTTACTGAAGGGCGCGAGATGGTCGAGCAGCGGCAGCGCCACGTCGGCGTAGTGCGCGGGCGGGCAGCGGTGCAGCAGCGGCTTGAGCGCGTTGCGCATGATGGGCCGCAGCCAGTGGTCCGGCAGCTGCTCCAGGCCGTGCAGCAGCGAGCCCGCCAGGAAGCGCGCCAGCCCCGGCGCCGCGTACAGCTCGCGCCCCAGCGTCGTCGCCGCCGCGCCCACCAGGTGGCACACCTGCACCAGTGCACACCACACACTACACACAACCTTCCTTCGGCAACACTTTGTAACACTATTACGTTGAAATATCCTTTGTTTGCTTAACTAATGTTTCTAACTTTTGTACAGAGAGAATTCGGACTGGTCCTGACGCACTCCCACCACTGTTACTCCTGTAAACCAGGATCGACAATAGCGACCAATAATGACGTCGAGGTTTGACCCTCGACGATCCCCGGGGAAAAGTTTAATTGTCTTGGAACCCACACGAATTTAATCGAAAGAAATAATAGGAGTTGGAAGAAAAAATCCCACTTCCCTTCGGTGCAAAGCGGGAGACAAATAATAGCTGCTATGGGCCGATTGCCATAGAAGCAGGAATGTTGCAACTGATGAAGACCAGTTGGAAGGCACCACAGATCGTAATTGGACCTTCACTCGTGAGCTGATTATACTTGATTCCAAAAATAGGTATGGCAAAAGCGCCACGGGGAGAATATAAAAGCTAGATGGTTGTCGCGGGTCGGGTACTGGTACTGGTACTGACGTTCTCGTGCAGCGTGTGCAGGAAGGCCTGCATGCGGTCGGGCGGGCGCGGCGCGGGCGGCGCGTCGGGCGCGTGCGCGTGCGCGGGCGCGCCCAGCAGGTTGCGGCGCTCGGCGGGCGGCGGCGCCAGCGCGCGCGCGAACAGCGGGTGGCGCAGCGCGCGCGCGCCGGGCGCGTGCAGCTCGTGCAGCGCGCGCGCCAGCGCCAGCGCCGCGGGGAACAGCGGCAGCACGTGCGCGGCGCAGGGGTTGCGCCACACGGGGTTGCCGGCGGGCGTGACGCCGCCGCCGAAGCCGCCGCGCGCCGCCTTGTCGGGGTCGGCGGGCACGCTGGTGCGCTTCACCACGCCCAGCACCAGCGTGAGCGCGTGCAGCAGCGTGCGGCGCGCGCGCCCGCGCTCGTCGTCCGCCTCGCTGGGCGGCGCGTCCAGCCCCACCAGCCGCGCCAGCGCCTCGGCGCTCGCCAGGTGCGGCGCCAGGCTGGCCCAGCGCGAGCTGCAGTCGCCCAGCACCTGCGGGTGTTGCATGTCCGTCCAGCTCAAAATAAGGAAAGTCATTTCTTGGATAAGAAATGGGTGACACAACTGGGATTTCTCGGATGCCGATTACATAAATATAAAAAAATGACAATACCTGAGCCACGAGTGCGCTCTGTCGCTCATAGCAGCAGAAATGGTTGGAGACGAGCAACAGAGCCTCCTGTAACGTGACGCTCTCCACCGCGCTGAGGTCGGGCCGGGCCAGCGCCGCGCGACACATCTCGTGGAAACGATCGAATACCGGGAGCAGCAGCAGCGGGTACTGTCAAGGAATGCATTATATTGTGACTTGATATGCGAAAATTGTAATACAGTGGGCCTCCCCATCATCGAACCACCCGTCAGCTCGCCGAAGGAGTTTCCACAGGGAGCGCGGCACATAAAAATGCGTTTCGTTCGAAGATCCCGGAGCCCCTCAGACGTGCCGAAGACAACCCAAAATATGCCCCGGGTCTCTTCCACAAGAGGTCCGGGCGTCTTTGGAGGAATAAAAATAGTGGTACTAGGTATATACTAGGCATTAAAGCGAGTGATGAAGAGTGAATAGTGAGTGGTACCTTGGAGCCGAGCTTGACGAGCAGGCCGGCGGCGTGGCGGCGCACGTTCTTGACGGCGCGGTCGCGGCGGCCGGCGGGCGGCGCGCCCTCGTACAGCAGCGCCGCGAAGATCTTGTCCAGCACCGCCGGCAGCAGCTCCGCGCCCGCCGCGCCCGCGCCCGCGCCTGACCCACGCACATACACACATACACACATGCTATATACCAATCATTCTCAAACTGGCCGATAACGCCTCAATTGTACGGGGGGCGGGGCGGGGGGGTCGAAAAAGTTTGAAAACCTCTGCTCTATACTCACTACTTTGAAACATAACATTATTTGAAGATCATCTCCGCAACTCAAGTGTGTTTATAAAATAGAGACGGTATTGTCTCGCGAGAAATACGCGTCTAGTGTCCGTCTTAAATAAATATAGCAAGACTGACACACCAACTGTCACCCAGACCTGGGAAAATTACGAAAAGGCCATTTCCGAAATTAGTCCTGGCGGGCTAAATTTTTCCGGGAATCGTACCCGTAACTACCTGTTGCAGTGACCCGAGCGGTCTACTCTCAAACCACTGCCCAAGCGGTCATCTTGGTGTAAAAAACTCACCGGCCATCTGACTATAGGCACAGCTGAGGAAGACGAACAAGGCGGAGATGAAGGAGAGCAGCAGGGAGAGTATGAGCGGCGCGGGCGGCGCGCTGGCCACGCAGCGCTGCAGCAGCTGCAGGCCCTCCGCCACGCGCGGCCGCGGCTCCGCCTGCAGCAGCCGCGACAGCACCATGTCCAGCACCTGAAACACACCATCATACCACAATAGGAAATTATTAATATTATTTGTTATGAAATATGTCTTATACGACTACTACCAGTTAAATTTTTCAAAATAACTTGTAAATGAGAAAATACTTATAATATAAAGTTTCAATTAAAAACAGTACCAACTATACCTCATTCCAAACAGAATCAAAAACTTTGTAAACAAACCATCACTCAACATAAAATCGCCGATTTCACACTTATTTCGTTATCCCTACACTAAATCCTGATGAGGGAATCTTCGCAAACACTGTCGCCTCCATATTACACTCGTTTTAGATTGTAATTTCAACTAAAACATGTAAAATTTTTCGAAATTTTCATTAGTTTGATGTTTCTTTTTCCAAATGCTTTAGTGAAGTGCCGATGTATACAATATTGAATGAATGAAACACAGATTAAAAAAGTGTACAGACAAAGGAGTTTTATGCCATTATGCCAATATGTCCAGTGCTTTTTCAAGTAGTTTCAAATAGAAATTAAGAAAATTAGTACCTGCGAGAGCGCCTCCCACTCGACGTAGAGCGGGTGGTGGTGGTCGAGCTGCGCGGGGCAGCGCTCCGCCTTGTCCAGCGCCGCGCACGTCCACTGCTCTACGAAGCTCCACGTCACCAGCGGCGCCGCGCTCATGCAGTACCTGATACACGCACCAAACACGATATAATTTCAACTATAACATGTTCAATTCAAGATTGAAATTAGCACAAATGGTAGCTTT
Organism: Notodonta dromedarius; assembly: GCA_905147325.1. Taxonomy (NCBI): domain Eukaryota; kingdom Metazoa; phylum Arthropoda; class Insecta; order Lepidoptera; family Notodontidae; genus Notodonta; species Notodonta dromedarius. The sequence continues at coordinate 2,599,554 of LR990165.1, read as the reverse complement.
AACAAATCCAACCATGTATTTCATGATGGATAAGTGGGAGTAGGTATAGGTCTACCAGAATCTCATGGCATTAAAAAATATAAAAAAAATGTGACTTTCATATGGCAATGTCCATTGTCACCTGCCAAATCAAAGTACAAGGTTTGTCAACCGCTGTTGAGATTTTGTGATATCTTCTTGGCAATTTATTGTTTTTGTGAAAATGTCGAAAAAGCCACTTCGATCTCAAGCGAGAAATATTGTTTTCAATGTGTATCGTAAAATAAGGGAAGAAGAAGGCGTAAATCAAACTCAATCTTTGATTTTAAAGCGCGTCGTAGAGTTGACCGGTAAGTTGGACTGAGTTGTTTTGATACTTTTAGTTTATTTTATATTTTTCTTACTTAATTATAGCTTCTTTATAGGGGTTTCCAGTACTACTATACGGCGAATCATAGGTGAGGGCACATCGAACGATGGTGTATTTTCCACGCCTGGTAAAAAGAGGAGAGGGGGGAAGAAGAAAATCAACTTGGACAGTTTCGATTTACAGTTGATAAAGAATAAAGTAAATGAATTCTATACAGTTCGGAAGGAAATTCCAACAGTAATGAAACTGTTACAAATTCTTCGACAAGAAATTGATTTCAACGGTGGGAGAGAATCTTTGAGGTAAGAAAAATATTAAGTAATAATCCTTCTCACTCGTAAGATGAGGCTTGTGTCCTGCAGTGGGACGTATATAGACTGATGTTGATGTTGATGATTGGCTAAGCTATCGTTTCAGTAACATGATAAATTTTATTATTTTTTACAGACTTATACTTAAGGTGATGGGGGCGGTCGTGTTCTCCATACATATTTCATTCCGAATTTATACGAGACACACAAAGTTTTTCCTTAAAACAATGGATTTTATCACTTCTAAATAAATTATTGTATTCGCATCTAATGATTTCAGGCATTTAAAAATAGATTAACATAATCAAAATCGATCGTAAAATTTGTTAAATTTTACGCCTGTGTGTGTGAATTTGTCAGCGCCATCTGACTAAATTAGGCCATTATTAACATAAAATTTGTACTTTGAGTAAACTGCGTGCTAATAGTGTAGTAGTTGAAATGACAGATGGTGGTGACCAAATTTTTATTGCAAATATGTATATCCCTATATTGCGCCATCTATATTAATAATTCCGTCAAAGGGTACGGTAGACTCGATTGAAACGTTACCAGAATAATAAAACTTAAAAAAATAATGATTTTGAGTCGACAACATATATCCGCAAAATTCGGATTGTCGTGATAAACAATGTTATAATTATAATATTCGGCACAGTACCGCCATATTTTCTATGGACGCATGTCAGTCAGTGTCAGTGATGACAGTGCCAGTGTTCTTAGTTGGTGGGCCATATTTTTAAAGAAAGAAGAAGAAGTGCATTTATTTATTGAGCTGTCAGAACAAACAAATTCAGTGTTCTATGTTCATGATGTTTCCGTACGAGTATTCATTTCATTTAGTTTTGCTTTGCATAGTGATTAACTTTCATCATCATCATCATCAGCCTATGCTTGTCCACTGCTGGACATAGGCCTCCCCTAATGAGCGCCATAGCGCCCTGTCTTCAGCTTGCCGCATCCAGCATCTGCCTGCAGTCTTTCGCAAATCGTCATCCCACCTGATCGGAGGGCGTCCTACACTACGCTTGCCGAGTCGAGGTCTCCACTCAAGAACACGTTTAACCCAGCGGTTGTCGGTTCTTCGCGAGATATAGCCAGCCCACTGCCACTTCAGCTTGCTAATTCTTTGAGCTATGTCGATAACTTTGGTTCTCTGTCGGATGTATTTGTATTTCTATTAACTTTGTTTGGATGTAAACACATCATGCCGAAAATTGTAATGAGTCACATTTCACCCGAGCGAAGCCGGGTTTTCATCTTTTATTATCATAATAATAACATTCAATAAAAAAATGAAGTAACGAGCTAAGTATTTTTAATATTTTCCGGACATAATACAATACTAAGTTTCTAATAAATAAATTAATGTATCGCTGACATGATAGGTATCAGATAAATAAATAAATATCGCCAGATTTACTCATCAACTATATGGTGCCAAACTAAGCAACGCTTGTACTATGGCTACCATACATTAAACTGGTGGCGATCCCAGTGACACCCAGACCTGGGCAAATTACGAAAAGGCCGTTTCAGAAAGTTTCCTTTGTCGGGAATCGAACCCGCAACCATCCGATGTTGTGAGCCGAGCGGCCAACGCTCAAACTACAGCGCCAAGCGGTCGTCAATTCGCCACACGAGGTACTACGTTGTTGCAGACGCGACGTTGTCAATTGGTAGAGAGCGGCGACTTGACAACGTCGGATGTCTATTATAAAAGCGTTTGTTGTCGGAAATATTTTTTTCGTTTAGTGTATTATAGGTAGGATCACAGATATAGATTTACATAGATAACGCAAGTATCACGATTTGTATTGAAACCAAGCGTGCCAAATTTTTAACACTTACTGTGACGTCATAGATGGTGGGAAATCCAAACCGATTCAAAGACACCGATGCCGCTGATGCCCCTCCGCCCGCTACGATTCTCTCGAGTGATTATCTCGCTCATACTCATATTTTTATATCTGTAGTCGTGAAGGACTGTAAGTTATAGGCGACCAACCTTGACGCTTGGTCGGGGTTTTCCGACACGCTAAGTACATACATTTGCGTTATCTATGTAAATCCATATATGTGGGTAGGATAGTGTTGCCGCTGGCTTAGGATTACCGTATAGGTACATAAAAATGAAAATTTACTGTATTTGCCAAATAAATACCGAACCTGGTATATACAAACCATAGATACTACTGTACTATCTATACAAATAAATAAAATTGGAGTGTCTGTTTGTAATATCAAAATAACACCTTTTCACTAAGTGCATATCAAAGTACATACGACACCTATAGCAAAAACGCGATTAAAAATTTTTTTGTCTGTCTGTCTGTGTGTTTGTTCCGGGTAATCTCCAAAATGGCTGGACCGATTTTGACGGGACTTTCACTGGCAGATAGCTGATGATAAAAGGAGTAATTTAGGCTACTTTAATTTCGGAAAAACAATTAGGGTTCCGCGTAAAAAAAAAAAACACATGAAATCAAAGAGTATCTCCGAAACGGGTGGACCGATTTTGACGGGACTTTCACTGGTAGATAGCTGATGTTATAAGCAGTAACTTAGGCTACTTTTATTTTAGAAAAACGAAATTTAAAAAAATGAGTCTTGTCGCGCGGGCTCGGAACGCGGGAGCGGGCTTTAGTTAAATTCCACGCGGACGAAGTCGCGGGCTCAGCTAGTATTATATATGTACACATGTACTAGGTAAGTCCTACTAATATTATAAATGCGAAAGTTTGTGAGTGTGGATTTATGTATGTATGTATGTATGTATGTATGTATGTATGTTTGTTACTCTTTCACGCAAAAACTACTGAACGGATTTAGATGAAATTTGGAACACAGATAGATTATAACCGGGATTAACATATAGGATACTTTTTAACCCAATAATCCAATACTACGCGGATGAAGTCGCGGGGCACAGCTAGTATGTAATAAATATTGGAATGAAGTTCCTTATCGCGCGTTGCGGAAGGGGGCTAGACGGAAAAAATTAAGACCAAAAAATGTGTAACGACACTTTTTTCGCTATATGTGCGGCGTGCGCGTGTTTCTCTGTATGTCTCTCTCTCTCCCTTATAGAAAGCAAGCCAGTTATTATTTTTTTCGTATCGTCTTTCTATTTCGCATTGAACAGTGTGGTGTCGCGACTAACTTTTTCTTTTCCTTTTCCTTTTACTTTTACCTTTACCTTTACCTTTACTTTTACTTTTACCTTTACTTTTACTTTTACTTTTACTTTTACTTTTACTTTTACGTTTACTTTTACTTTTACTTTTACTTTTACTACCATCGACGATTGACGACCGCTTGGCGCAGTGGTTTGAGCGTAGGCCGCTCGGCTCACTACACCGGGTGGTGGCGGGTTTGATTCCCTTCACGGTAAATTTCGGAATTGGCCTTTCCGTAATTTGCCCTGGTCTTGGTGTCACTGGCATCGCCCCCAGTCCATTGTACGGTATCCATTGTCCAAGCCTTGCTTAGTTTGGGACCATACAGTTGGTATGTTTGTCTGGCGATATTTGTTTATTTATTAGTATTATTTTGATTGAGCTGAAGCTGTGATAGCCGATTGCTTAAAGCACGCGTCTTGCGGGCACCAGGTATTGGGTTCAAACCCCGGCTCGCACATCTGGATTTTTCGAAATCTATGTGTGACTCATAATTTCTATATGATTATCACTAGCTTACGGTGAAGGAAAACATCGTGAGGAAACCTGTATGTCTTAGAAGATCTAACCAATTTTCGTAAGACATGTGAAATCCGCCAACCCACACTGGGCCAGCGTGGTGGATTATGGCCTGAATCCTCCTCATGTTGAGGGGAGGCCCGTGCCCAGGAGTGGGACGTCAAAAGGGCTAAATTAATATAGTTATTACTAGCTGTGCCCCGCGACTCCGTCCGCGTTCTGTTGAAATTTTTCCTGAATTTTCTTTGCTATAAACCTCACGGAGCCCGAGATCTTTCCAACGAATGCAAAACCTTGGAAATCGGTTCGTGCGTTCTGGAGTTATAGCGTCAGGAAGGAAAACCCGACCTATTTTTATATAGTAGATTATCTTTGTTGCAACCTACGTAGTGGAAATCATCAAAGAACTGGCCTGTTAATAATTAGTTTTTAAATTCCGTGTAATTTATATTGACATTTGTTTTTACATAGAATGTATTCTCTTTGCATAGAGTTCTATTCTGTCTGTCAAAATACGCTGTACATTAAATATCTTGTCTGGCCTCCGTATATGTTTTTATTTAATCTGCTACTCAGAACAGTCGTCGTCAAAGGTACAACCACAGCAAACTGTCTTTAGTAGCTCTTCAACAGCAGTGGGTGCCAACACAACGTTGAGCTTCGCAAAATTAAAGGGAAGCGTCAACTACGCGGCTTGGAGCTTCGCCATGAAGATGTACTTGATCGACAGCGAACTATGGGACTGCGTCATGAAGCCTGCGGAGGAAGTTGACGACTTTCAACGCAAAGATGCCAAAGATCCAAGATTTGCTTGAGTCTAAGCGAACATCTATATCTCATCGTCATGACAGCTGAAACTTCGAAGGAAACATGGAAGCGACTTCGGGAAGCCTACGCTGACAGCGGGCTTGCTCGACGCTTACAACTTATGAAGAAATAGCTTGGTACTAAACTTGTATTGTACTCGAACATAGAAGCCTATGTGAATGACATGCGTGCAACAACAACTGATTGCCAATCAAGCTGGTCTGGAAGATGAACTTGTTGGTGTGATTATGCTGGCAGGACTCAAGGACAGCTACAGCCAATGGTGATGGCAATAGAGCATTCCGGCACCTCGATATCTACAGACTCGGTTGCATCGATCCTGCTGAAGGAAGAACGCCGAGATGCCTCTGCTACATCTAGTGCCTTTTCGTCGTCTAGTGTAAATAGTGTGCCTAAGGTGTCGTGTACATATTGCAAAAAAGTAGGCCATGTAGTGTCTCAATGTAGGAAACACTACTAACGCTACTCTGTATAGGACTCTAGGTCCTTTAATTTTGATAGAGACACGATTTTTATGTTGATTTCTTGTAATTATTGTTGTTGTTATAAATAAAAATATGTTCACATGGAAAACCACATCTATTTCTCAGTAATGTATCTCATATGTTAGAAAAGTGGACTACACAAACAAGTGTATTACAGTTATATTTTCACTATATTTAGTAACATCTAAATATATTACTCAAAGGTGACTGACTGACTGACTGACATACTGATCTATCAACGCACAGCCCAAACCTCTGGACGGATCGGGCTGAAATTTGGCATGCAGATGTTATGACGTAGGCATCCACTAAGAAAGGATTTTGATTAATTCTACCCCAAGGGGATAAAAGAGGGGATGAATAATCCCGAAATTTTTGTTAAGTTAAATTACACGCGGACTAAGTCGCGGGCACAGCTAGTCAGACAATAAAATTATTCTATAACAGATGTATATTTTTTATCGGTTTTTTAGAATGATGAATACACATACAATAATGAATTTTACAATAGCAAAAATATAATATATTCGCTATTTATTATAAAATAAAAAGGCCGCAATAAATATAAAAGTACGCCCTCTAGTGGCTAGTGGCTAAAATACACCTTTTGTCAATGTGTGCGTGTATGTATTACAATAAAAAGTGACAGAAGTTTTTCATCGGAAAACGCTTTGATTATGAATTATTTTAGGTTGATATTATTGCGTATGTCAATGCAGTATAATAAGCCTTATTCGCAAACAATAGTATTATATCTTAGAAATGCTCAAATTTTGCGTAAAAAATAAATAAGTAGAATCTGTTGACTACAGCGTCATCTTGAGAGAAACTGCAATAAACCCGACCGACGCTTCAACCTTAAGGAGATAGGTTTTGAATATGTTAAATGCCAATCAAAAAGGATCATTTTGATGGAGAGAGATGACATAAAACTTCAAAGATATAAGTTTTTGAAGCGTATAAAGGAAAACCGCGAAGCTGAAGAGCAAAATAAATTGGATGTAATTTATTTAGATGAAACTTATATTCATGGTTCATGTTCTGTGAACAAGTGCTGGCAAAGCAAAGATATTGCAGGTCCATCTAAAAGCATATCACTTGGAACGAGGTGGATTATTGTAAACGCTGGTGGAGAAAATGGCTTTGTACCAAATTGTTGTCTGGTGTACAGGTCAACAAGTGTATCTGCTGACTATCACCACGACATGAATAAGGACAATTTTACAAAATGGGTGACAGAGAAGCTAATTCCAAATTTGACAAGACCTTCACTAATCGTTATGGACAATGCTAGTTATCATTCCGTACGTTTGAACAAACCGCCCACACAAGCCAATCGTATCGCTGATATAAAAGAATGGCTTCGTGCAAATGATGTACATTATGATGATCTTTGGCGTAAATGTCAACTACTTGAAGTAGTGAAACAAAACATGTCTGCGCCCTTATATGAGATAGATGAAGTATTAAAATCGCACGGTCACGAAGTTTTAAGGCTCCCACCTTATCATTGCACATTGAATCCTATAGAAATGATTTGGGGTATAATGAAGCAAAAAGTTGCTGATAAAAATGTTAATAGGCCTGCAAGTGACATTAAATTATTAACAGAAGAAGCTTTCTCACAAATCGGTGCAGAGGATTGGCGAAAATGTTGTGAACATGTAAAGAAAACTGAAAACGATTTCTTCGAGAAAGATAAAATAATTGAAATGCTGGAAGAGCGATTTATAATAAATACCTCTTTATCTTCATCATCTGATGAAGAACAAGAAATGCAAGTGGAGTTCTTGGAATCATTTTCTAGTTCTGAATGAGTTATTAACTTTTAACCGATATTATTGTTGCGACCTAGAAACTATTTGGTCAAATATCTCGAAGGATCCTTATTTTATCAGCTTTATACAAAAACGCATTGTTAGTCTAGATGTACTCCATCGATTAATTATGAAAGGTCTCAAAAATTGAATGTTCGAGATTGTAGGTATAAGGTGAACGCCTTTGCGTTATCGGCGCGACGGCGGCGAATACCTACTCGCGAACGAATACAAAGGAAAGCCAACAATGAGTCTCGGGATCGTTCGATTGCGATTATTATTACTTACATACCTCCGAGAATGTTCAGGAAAACACCAGCTCGCATCTTTATTCGATATATAAGAAGTCGACGACGGGCAGCGAGTTAGTTACTTCTTGGAAGCGACAGTGTACGGAACTAAAGTAAGCGAACGAAGAGCAATATACCAGTGACCTGAGCGATAATATTGGAATACTGCGAGTCTGCTAATTGATTCGGAACGGTGCTTGTTGTGTGTAACTAGTGTAGTGCTGTGTATTTGTCGAGTTTGTGGAGAGCGAAATAAACCCTTTTTACACGTTTAACGGCATTAATTGTACCTACCCCTGTACGTGTACGTAACATTATAATAAATTAGTACATAAAGTAATATATGATTGGATTTATTTTCTTTGTCATATTTTCCTATGTTAAGAACCCGATGTATAACAACATTCTTCATACACATACCTAGTATACTTCATGTTAATTAATGACTAAAGATATAAATAAAACTTAAACAGTATCAAGATCGTTTAATCCAATTTCCCCAGTATTGCACACAACAAATTTTTATTTCCCCATTTGCCATGAGATTCTGGTAGACCTATATGTACACCTCACTAAACTAACTTTCTAATTCGAGGGAGATTTGATTACGAGGGCGGGATGATAAGTAACTAGCCACTGCTACTTAAAACGTTAATTTTTTTAAAAAAATATCTCATTTTTAAATTCGTATCTCTGGCCACCTGTGTTCTAAATTTGAATTTGGTGGCATGAAAATTTTATTGTTTTTTTGTCATTTGAAAATATATTTTGTCAACTGTTTTCAAAATGGATAAAATTTAACAACGAGCGGTGATAAAGTTTCTTCATATGAAGGGCATGAAGGGGAAAGATCTCTATGACGAGTTAAATAATGTTTTGGGTGAATGTGCTCCTTCTTATGCCACAGTAAAAAACTGGGTGGCTGAGTTTAAACGCGGTCTTATATGTGTCCAAGATGAAGCCCGCCCAGGACGTCCAAAAAGCGTCACGACTCCGGAAATGGTCGTGAAAGTACATGATATGGTTTTAGCAGATCGACGATTGAAGTTATCTGAAATAGCTGACACTACAGGTTTCTCAAAATAACGGGTACATCATATCCTAAGTGAGGAATTAAATATGAAAAAGTTATCGGCCCGTTGGATGCCGCGATTGCTTACGCACGATCAAAAAAGCTATGGCAAAAATCAACGAATTGAAGTATGATTTGCGGCCCCACCCACCTAATTCGCACCTGATCTGCCGCCATCAGACTTCCACATATTCCCTAAGCTCAAAACTTTTTTGGGCGGACAGATATTTGCCACGAATTATGAAGTCATAGCCGCTGCAGAGGAGTATTTTGCAGGCCTCGCAACTAATCATTTTATGGAAGGCATTACTGCTTTAGAACGAAGATGGAATAAGTGCGTAGAGGTTCACGGAGACTATGTCGAAAAATAAAATTAATTTTATCACGGAAAGTTAAGTGTTTTCTTATTAGGCTAGTTACTTATCATCCCGCCCTCGTATTATTTACTTACTAGTGGCTGCCCGCGACTTCGTCCGCGTAGACTTAAGGAAAGTATACTATGTGTTAATCCAGGTTATAAACTATCTGTGTTCCAAATTTCACCCAAATCCGTTCAGTAGTTGATGCGTGAAAGAGTAACAAACATACATCCACACTCACAAACTTTCTTATTATATTAGTAGGATTTAGTGAGAGTGCTGTTCCTGAGAATATATATCATCTTTTATTTATTGAAAAGAGAACCACTGAGTACCTTGCCGGCTCTTCTCAGTGAAAGCAGCATTCCAAACCGGTGATAGATTCTGACTATTCATAAATGCTTTGATGGCTTACATAAATAAAAACAATATTTTAATTGATATTGATATTTTATTGTTTAAGCCCCAGAACTCTTTGAGTTACAAGTTAACACTGAAGGCATGCGCGTTTGATATATCGTCGCGAAAATATTGCCCCTACACCCTAGCTTGCCTGCTAATCCTAATTCAGCTCTGCCTATACAGGTTGTTTTAAACGTAACTATTTAACAACTGCCTCTGTATCAGGGTCAGTAGCATAGGTACTTTAAAGCAATTTAGGCGCTATACTGAGTGGCATAAGGCTCAAAGTGCACTTACTTGAAACTTTCCAATATTTCGGTGCGACACCGCGAGAAGAATATAGCGAAGTCTTGTTCACTGTCGTAGTCCATGCACGCGTACGAGACCGCGTCATGCGCGCTGCTCACTCGGGACAATGGATACGTGACCTGGTGGGAACGAGACGAGTGATACGCGTAAGCCATAATAACTAACATTGAAAATTAAAAAAAACCCCCTATGCGACGACTTTTTAAACTACAAAAGAGCTGATAATTTTCAAACGGCTGAACCGATTTTCATGAAATATAGCCAAGAAAACTCTCGATCAGAATACCTTTCTAACAAAAAAACGAAATTAAAATCGATTCATACACTTGGGCGCTCCGATGCCACAGACAGACACACAGATACACATGTTAAACTTATAACACCCCTCTTTTTACGTCGGGGTTTAAAAATGAGAGAGAACGAGATATGTTAGGGCTGGTATCGAAGGCAAGTATGGGAGCAATCTTGAGTACATATTCAACATGTATTTTGTATTGGTATGACAAAGGAAATTGATTTATTAAAATTGGCCTCAGTAATGTGGAGATTGTTCGTAGCATAGTAAGTGAACACGCCCGATAGAGGAATGTTAGGCTCGGTTAGGTCTTGGATGGGTGACCTAACAATAACATCTAACGTCCTCTGCACTTCGGCGGTCCCGTCTTTCATTCTACTATCTTCGACAGTAATTTTGGGCTGTCAGAAACCTGTAACAACTGATAGGGCGCTCGACTTACTGCATTAGTGCTTGCGAGTTCAATTCCCAGTAGGGCAAGTTTCGGAAATTGACTTTACGTTATTTTTGCCTATAGTACAAGGGTTGCTCATTAAGGGATCATACAACTGGCTTGTTAATCTAGCGATATTTAAAAAGGCTGAGAAAAATGAATTTTAGAAAACCCCCAACATAATACCTTAAGCACTTTAGGTGCGGAGGCTTGCAGCCACCTCGGCACGACGGCCAGCACGTGCGGCAGCCGGGCTATCTGGTCGTGCTTCAGGAACGCCAGCCACACCGAGTTGGCGGCGTGCGCCAGCGTCAGGGACGGGTGTGACGTCAGCAGCAGCATGCTCTCCAGTAGCAGCGGAAGCCATGAGTCCACGTTGCTTGCACAGCTCCATAGCGAAGTCAGCTGCTGAGCCAGCCCTGCTAACACCTGGACGTAGTTCATTGCGGGTTTTAGATCGAGTCTTGAATGAAGGGTAGGAGGCTTCTACGACATCTAATATTATATACTAAAACGCCAATTCAAAGTTGACGCGATGAAATTTAGGTAGCATAATTTGTTTTTATACAATACTAGCGACCCGCCCCGGCTTCGCACTGGTATTTTTTATCAGTGTTTCTCAACTATATTATGCATGCATAAAAACCTTCCTCTTCAATCACTCAATCTATTAAAAAAACCGCGTCAAAATCCGTCGCGTAGTTTTAAAGATCTAAGCATACATAGGGACAGGCAGGCAGCGGGAAGCGACTTTGTTTTATACTATGTAGTGACTCTAAGACATTTTAGATTGTAGTCTAGCGCGCAGACTTGTACAAAATCTAATGAAACTTATGCAATACACTTTGAGCGGCGTTAATTATGCAAGTATGGCCACACGACTCCAGAGAGGGTTCCCACACGATAGCACTGAACGGATTGAATACTGACTATTGTCACTATGTATGAAAACTTTTTATGGGATTCATCTATGCTGTAATGTGGACCTTATGTCGGTAACACTAAGTTCCAAATTACAGCTTAGAGGCACGTATTAATATGTCCACTATAATTTTACGTCCCATAAGATATAAGCATTCACACAATTCCGTAATAGGCACAATTTTTTTACTGCTGATGGAGCAAGTAACCTACATTGATATACTGTGTTTAAATAATCTAGTGTCTGGATGGATATTAAATTACCTGTGAGAGTTTCTTTAGAAACAAATAATGTGGTTCGTCAACTATATTGATGCTGGCTAGGGCGGCGCGGTGGATGCACGAGATCGCGTCCTCGCTGAATAATATTATGAGCGGTTTCCTTTCCTTTGTCTGCAAAATAATAAAGACATACATGACGATCCACCCTATTAGGCATTTTTTCAGACACAAAAACATGTTTTTGCTCCTTGTTTGTCTGCCTTGGTACAATTCAGCCAGAAGGGGTAAACAGAGACGCACTGTACCTATGTATTGCACCCACATTGGGCCAATTATATCGTAGTTCCAATGGTTCCAATGTAGCGACATAATCGGGGAAAGACAAATATTACAAAGGTACCTTTTGCATTGAAGGTCAGAAATGTGCATTGTTATTTATGTATAGTACTCACCGATCCCTTTCTGTTAACGACTTGTAACAGACACTCCGCAGCCGGCAACTGGAACACGTCGTCTTGCAGCAAAATGCACAGGATTTGAAGCAAGCGCCCGTTGTTCATCACCACATGGTTAGTGGACACCCACTCCACAAATCCAGTCAATGTTAGCAGTACAACCTATAAAAATGAACCTTAGTGTCAAAGCAGCAAGGTATCAGTTATCTATGTTAATCGCGATCGTGTATTTTTGATGTGAAACATCTAACACACTTTGGCATTAAAATCGACTGTCACGGCAAATGGCATGACGCTCTCTTATGCCGTCATGCACCCTCTACGCCACCTCTGACGACTCTCTTGTGTGTGTGCGCGCGCATACTACACATTACACATGTTTCACATCTGCCGGGAGTTCCGTTACGGCCAACGTTTTTAAATTATAAAATAGTTGAATATCGATTTCTTTTATTTCTAGGGCTATGGTTAGGGGAAAGTATGGGCATGGGTTGATAGACGCTCTACCTGAACGACCCGCCCGTTGCTCGCGGCAGCGGCGTAGTCGCCGGCGGCGGTCTTCTCCCTGAACTCTTGCACGTGCAGCTCGATGAGACGCATGAAGAACGCGAATATCTCGGACATGTTGCTCGTGAGCGCCTGGTATATGTCCTTCCGTCGCTGATGCTGCTCCAGCGTCTAGGAAGAAAGAAAGAAAACTTATATTCGGTCAGACATTAGACTACTACCTAAACCTGCTGCCATTATTTTTTATTCCGGCCGAAGGATACCTAAAGCCGATTACAAAAAGCGATGGTTCTTGAGTGTTCGACATGTTTGCTGACACAGGGAAAAAGATCCTTGTACTTTATAAGAAAAAAAGTTGCAGTCATGTACCTAAATAGTAATGACTGAAGAGCGAAAGTGACATCATCATTGCACAAAATATCTTATTGTATAGCGACGCCACATCACATCCGATGCAAATATCTCCGTCAAGGTTGATCGCGTCGTGATGTGACACTTAAATATAGCCTTCATTGTACCAAAATTAGGGTCTACTAAGCAATAGGACAGCGAAATATATATATTTTTTAATAATTTTGGTTTTAGAATGTGGTTCAAGAACTCATTGGAAACTAAATCAATAAACATGTGCATCATTAAATCATAGTTCAAAGAGGCTATCGACACTCCTTGTTTGTTTACAAATAATCTCTATGATTTATTATCTTACACAATGTATGCACAAAAATATATTAATATAGGTATAAAGCACTCTTCGTGTAAGAGGGCTATACATCAAATAATAGCTGCAACATATTTGTATGATCAATTCTGAGTTACACAAACAAGCCGAAAATCACAAACAAAAATATTTTTAGGAATTTGCCTCGTGCGAGAATTATGCCAGCTGCCTTCGGCCTCTGAAGAGAGATGAAAAACTGTTGTGCTGCATTGCATTGCATCCCTTTTTTTCTGACCGTGAAGATCAGATTTGGAAAGATATTTCTCACTAACCTGTAATGTCGCAACATCCTCGACTAGTCTGAGGAATACATGCAACACAATTTGTGTGTGCAAGTGTCCTCGCGAGCACGCATCGCTGAGCTCCGCCAGCAGGGTGGGCCATTGCTGGGGCCACTCGCGCTTTATCATCTCCACAATGACGCGGGCTAGGGCGTCGTTCAAGTGGCCCGTGTCCCACCCACCCATGTATAGAAGTTTCATGGCATTTTCCTGTTGAAAGAGTATTGTATTAGGATGTGAACTACAAACCACTTGTTTTGAAGAAAAAAATCGCTCAAGCTTAAAACACAAAGTCTTGATCTGATTTGGATGTGGCTCCCACTGTTCCATAATAATATGTTATTGTAATACTTAAAAGATAAACACTATAATCTCGCTATGACCAATAAGCTGTAGAAGAAAATAGAAGTTAAGTGAATGGGGCCAATCTATATGTCAAAATAGTATAAAACGAAGTTGCTACATCGATCTATCTGTCTGTTTTTTGTTTATCTGCTGAATTATTCTAAGGTACAACAGATTTTGATGTGCTTTCCGCTATCCTTTAAAGAATTTAAAGCTTTACAAGTATAAAAAATAATATAATTTATAATTAGTACAGAAAACCTGTGCGTAACTGGAGCAAGTTGCTAGTACCTTAATAAATATCTTCTCGGCTTGAGTGATCTGAGTCCAGCGATACTTGACAGTATGCTCCATGAGCTGTAGGCCAAAGTGCTTGACTACCGCGGAGTACTGACCGCCACTGGCCAGCAAGAGACCAGCCTGAGCACACCATGGTGAGTTCTCTTTGAAGCTGCACATATTAATAAATAATAATAAATATCGCCAGACTAACATACCAATCCTTAGTTTGTGACCATACAGTTGCTGCAAGATTAACATTACAATGGACTGGGGGCAATTCCTGTAGCACCCAGACTGGGGCAAACGCAATCACCTGGTAGAGCTGAGAAGTCTAAAGTCAAACCAATGTGGTCAAGTGGTTGTCAACTGTATACAATGTGTCAACTATACTCAATAGATTAATGGTAGCAGGGCTTACGAAGAGTTTATACTCTGCTAGAATAGGATTACCTACCTAATAGCCTTAGTTACCTACTAGGCAAACTAACTAGGCTTGCAATGGCCTCCTGCAGTCTTTGGCGACATCAAGGAAATGGAGAACTTCCTGGAGGAGAATCCTACCAGAATTTACGAATGTAATTTTTTTTTTTTTTTTTTGGACTATATGTTGTTGGCCAGAGTGGCCATAACAACTTCACCCGGACAGAGGGCGAGCGCGAGTGCGCTTCAGCCAGAGGGGCAGGGGGGCAGCTAGCTCAAGGGCGCCACAAGGGACACGACCTCGGCTTGGGCCGCTGCCAGAAGAGGTGGCGAGGGTAAATCTACCACCGGATCGGAACGCGACCTCGACTGAGAAGATCTTACGAATATGTCCCTGGGAGTATTATGTATATTTAGCTTCCGCAACATATTCACGACACGAATACTTTAAAAAATATGTCCTATATTGCATAGTCGTTTAACATTCTGTAATCTGTATAATACTAAAACCTATCAAATTAGCAATAAAGGTTATTATTTGCACATTACAATTTTTATTGTTAAACCAGGTTATTTCTGTGAAACTAGGTAAAGTATATTTGAGGCTAAACTTAGAAACTGCTGTATAAACATTCCATAATGGCCATGATAGGCGTAATGGCCATGGTGAAATATAGTTGAAGAAAAATCCAAAAGACAAAACAGTGTAGATGGATAATGAAGTCACACCATAACCAATAAAAACACTAAAATACCTATAACATTGTGCAAGAACTATAATATGGAAATCCTTGGCTACTTTTTATTGTTTTCTCAAGTACATACATAGGCAGAGGGGTACTTATACAATCAATGTAAATAACAGGTGCAACCTACTGTGCAGGCAATAACTTTCAGATAAATACTTACAATAATCTTTAAATTGCTTGGGATCTGATTACTTTATTTTCTTCTATGACATCTTCATTTAAGCATGCTGTTTTACTCAGATTATTGTATTTATACCTAAAGCCACAACTTATATGGAATGTTTATCAACTCTTCTGTTAAGTTCTTGTCAAGTTTTTTTGTTATTCAGTCTTATAAAATCTTTAAACTATATCCCTACAACACCATTTGTTCGGTAACATTCCCCCAAAGTGAAGATTTTCAATAAAAACAATGTATTTTGATGTACATAATAAATACCAAATATTGCTAACAGATTGTTAAAATCTGCCTGTCATTGGTTACTATGCAACAGTTTGTTATTAAACATTCCATATCAGGTTGGCTTTAGTGTTATTATTAGAACCAGATAGTGTCATACCTTTCACATGCATTGTAGGCCTGGTTACGTGCCTCATGAGCAACAGCGGGGTTGAGTGTCAGCTCCACAGCTCGGCTGAGCTCGTCAGCTATGAGTACGACCTCCCCGGTAACCTCGCCCCCCGCGCCAACGTTCATCGCAACCTTTATACCACTACTGGAAATAAAAAATCGATGGCAATTTCACACTACACATTTCAGATAAGAATATCATCCAACCACATCAATAACCACAAAGTGTGGATACTTATAACAGACGCATTTTATGAAAAAGTAATAAATTTACTATTAATTGCTGGAAAAATAAAGTCATTTTACACTTACCAAAATTATATTCAACAAGTTTTTTTCCAATAGCTCTAATATCTCACTTCATATTCCAAAACTTCAACCTGGAAATAAATGTTCTTCAAATATTTTTTAAATTTGTTTGACAAAAGTATTTTTTCTACATGTAAATAAAATTTTTGGCTTTGTCCTTTGAAATGTAGTTCTAGTACCCGGCAGGGTATGTCATTTACAAAACAAAAAACTTCGGATTTGTAACATACAGCTCTCAACCGTATGATTTAACTGAAAAATAATATATCCTGACCCCTGAATATTAAATTTGTATGAAAAATACGAATTTAAATGGATAAAATAAATTCAAAACAACAAAAATACCTCGTGTCCACTGGAAAGAAATCGAATATATTCCATAGACTTACTAACCATCGTGTTTTTTTTTACGCTTAGAAGAAATGGCGACAATTGCACCATTAGTGCCATTCAAGATACTCTGTGATTCAAGGTGCCATTACAAGAATTTTATATATAAGTGTTGTATATGAGCTTCTTGTTCTATTAGCATGCATTAGCAAGCCAACAAGGATCTTGTACGCAAGTCGCAAAGAGTTATTACAAGCATGGGGCCCGCATATTTAATCAACCGATATGCAATATACGTACTTTTGTGACTTTACACCGATTTCTAACTAATGTACTTTGAAACTCTTTTCAATCAAGTCATAGTGACTTGAAGCCTCAATATGTTTGATTGAGCAATAAATAATTATTCTCTTTGAAATTGAAAACCCCCATTTCTACCTCTATTACACGTTCGTTTCCTTTGTCTACAACAAAGAGAGGTCTACAATAGCTTGCTACGTATATCTCTAATTTGTGTACATATCTCCAGGCTGTCGCAACTTCAGAAGAAAAAAACGATCTATGAAATGGGGTAGAACTTTAATGGTGAACGTCAGAACTAAAACGTCAGTGGCCATCTGTCACAACTGATCACTCATCTCGTCAACAACTGTTTGTTTTCAATTTTGGTTCGGTGATTACTGTGAAAATAAGTGTTACTGGGCTGTTTTTATGTTACAGTTTTATGCAAATTAAGTTCAGAAACTTTATAACTTTACTAAGTACCTACCAATGAAATATAGAAAGTGTGATTTCCTTTCCACCTCTTTAAAGAACAGCGGACACCAAATAAAGGTCGATAAAGTTACTCGACCATTCATTTATATTCTTTACAATTATGCCTTTATTTACTTAAGGAGCAAATCCTTAAGTAAAATAATCATGTGTTTCCTAATTTCAAATGTTTTACTCTTTCTTTCTAGAAGTTCCGTCAACTTCATCAACTGCTACTGTTTTCAAGTGTCAGCTTACTCCAGTAGACTATACAATGGAAGTTCATACAAGTGGACCGCGCATTTGCAAAAAATGTATCTATTTATGTTAAATATTGTTAATATACTTAAGTAGCCAGTTTTGGAAAAAATATGTATTCAATGTTTAATATTTCACATATTTTTAAATAAATGATTTGTTTTATCAATGGCTTTTTTATTTAACACAAAACCAAAACTGTTATAGGTCTACCAGAATCTCATGGCAAATGGGGAAATAAAAATTTGTTGTGTGCAATACTGGGGAAATTGGATTAAACGATCTTGATACTGTTTAATTTTTATTTATATATTTAGTCATTAATTAACATAAAGTATACTAGGTATGTGTATGAAATTGTTGTTATGCATCGGGTTCTTAACATAGGAAAATATGACAAAAAAAATAAATCCAATCATATATTACTTTATGTACTAATTTATTATAATGTTACGTACACGTACAGGGGTAGGTACAATTAATGCCGTTAAACGTGTAAAAAGGGTTTATTTCGCTCTCCACAAACTCGACAAATACACAGTACTAGTTCACTACTAGTACACTAGTTCACTAAGACTAGTTACACACAACAAGCACCGTTCCGAATCACTTAGCAGACTCGCAGTATTCCAATATTATCGCTCAGGTCACTGGTATAATTGCTTTTCGTTCGCTTACTTGAGTTCCGTACACAAAATGATCAAAATGATCCTTTTTGATTGGCATTTAAAATATTCAAAACCTGTCTCCTTAAGTATAAGTCTGTAAAAAATAATAAAATTTATCATGTTACTGAAACGATAGCTTAGTCAATCATCAACATCAACATCAGTCTAAATACTCGTACGTCCCACTGCAGGGCACAGGCCTCGTCTTACGAGTGAGAAGGATTATTACTTAATATTTTTCTTACCTCAGAGATTCTCTCCCTCCGTTGAAATCAATTTCTTGTCGAAGAATTTTTAACAGTTTTATTTCTGTTGGAATTTCCTTCCGAACTGTATAAAATTCATTTACTTTATTCCTTATCAACTGTAAATCGAAACTGTCCAAGTTGATTTTCTTCTTCCCCGCTCTCCTCTTTTTACCAGGCGTGGAAAATACACCATCGTTCGATGTGCACTCACCTATGATTCGCCGTATAGTAGTACTGAAAACCCCTATAAAGAAGCTATAATTAAGTAAGATAAATATAAAATAAACTAAAAGTATCAAAACAACTCAGTCCAACTTACCGGTCAACTCTACGACGCGCTTTAAAATCAAAGATTGAGTTTGATTTACGCCTTCTTCTTCCCTTATTTTACGATACACATTGAAAACAATATTTCTCGCTTGAGATCGAAGTGGCTTTTTCGACATTTTCACAAAAACAATAAATTGCCAAGAAGATATCACAAAATCTCAACAGCGGTTGACAAACCTTGTACTTTGATTTGGCAGGTGACAATTGACATTGCCATATGAAAATCACATTTTTTTATATTTTTTTAATGCCATGAGATTCTGGTAGACCTATATACTGCTGATTAGGTAATCCATCGATATCGATAATTTTCGCCGTACATCCCTATTTCGTTCCTTATGTTGGTACACTGTATTATAGTTGTCAGTTTTGTTGTTAGATTGACCATAAATGGTGGCCCCGTTTTAAAAGCAGGGTTTATTTTAATCTATGGAGTCCCGTCTCTTCTTACGTAGTATTGTATTCTCTTTGCATATCTCTAATCTGTGTAGTAGTTTGTTTGTTGAGTTGAATTTACCTAAACAGTTTTTTTTAGTTACTCTGATTAATTAATTTATTACATTAACATATTTTTAATTTGACCAGTTAGTGCGCATAATTTTAGAATCATAGTCATGAAATTATTGTCTAATATTGGCGAAATCCCTGAACTAAAGAAAGAAAATGTTTTAATCAGGAATGAACAAGAATTATTAGATAAAATAAATAAAATCATTAGAGATGGACACAAGAACTTACAGATAGTCACAGATTTCGATCACACGCTAACTAGACATACATTGGATGATGGTACAAATGTACTCACGAGTTTTGGTGAGTGAAACTAAATTTTATTTTACCAAGTAATTTCAGAAAGAGAAACCTATTAAATAAGTGACCGTATTCTTACTGGTCCAGTGATAACCGATTGGTTAAGCATGCGTCTTGCATGCTTAACCAATCGGTTATCGGGCACCAGGTCTTGGTTTCAATCCCCGGCTCGCACCTCTGGATTTTTCCAAATCTATGTGCGAATCATAATTTCTATATGATTATCACTTGCTTACGGTGAAGGAAAACATCGTGAGGAAACCTGCATGTCTTAGAAGATCTAACCAATTTTGGAAAGACATGTGAAATCCGCCAACCCGCACTGGGCCAGTGTGGTGGATTATGGCCTGAATTCCCTTCGTGTTGAGGGGAGGCCCGTGCCCAGGAGTGGGACATCAAAAGGGCTAAATTATTATCTATTCTTAATGGAATATGTTAAGTAAGTCTATCTCATATTTAATTAACAGGTATGTTCAAAGAATGTCCATCAATGCCGCAAGCCTACAAAGATGAAGAAAAGAAGTTGGTTAACAAATACAAACCTATTGAGAGTTGTCACTTGATGTCTGTTGAAGATAAAACCAAACATATGGTGGACTGGTATGTTGCCGTTAATGCACTGTTGAAGTAAGTTATTTTCAGAGTGGCAGTAATATATCCATTTATTAAAACAACTACAAATATTTATTCACTTATTATTTTTCCAGAGGTGTTAAGTTTCCAAGGAATGAACTAAAAGAGATGGCTTCCAAAATGGGAGACAGTTTTCGGTAAACAAATATTTTAAATAAAACATTTGTTCCAAAAAGACTTTTTTCAAAATGATGTAAAACTTCATGTATATTTTATATTTGATTTAGAAAAGGAGTTGGTGATCTATTGCTGTGGAGTCAAAGTCAGCAGGTACCAGTGTTGGTGTTCTCGGCGGGGCTCGGTGAATCAGTTGTAGCTGCTTTGAAGGCTGCTAACTTCCTGCTACCACATGTCAAGGTATCCCTTTTGTTCTGGGTTCAATCCCTATCTTAGTCATTTAAATTGATGTGAGCTAACTTATGCTAGAGAAAAACAGCAGTATTTTTTTTTTGGATGGCTTGACTTATGTCAGCAACTACTCTAACCCCTATGAGTTAGACTGGTTGCTCAGATCATTACACTGTGTGATTTTTTATTTTTTTTTATTTGACTATCTGTTGTTGGCCAGAGTGGCCATAACAACTTCACCCGGACAGAGGGCGAGCGCAAGTGCGCTCCAGCCAGAGGGGCAGGGGGGCAGTTAG
This sequence comes from Notodonta dromedarius, assembly GCA_905147325.1. Taxonomy (NCBI): domain Eukaryota; kingdom Metazoa; phylum Arthropoda; class Insecta; order Lepidoptera; family Notodontidae; genus Notodonta; species Notodonta dromedarius. Next base: position 2,578,449 of record LR990165.1, on the reverse strand, counting down.
CTCAAGGGCGCCACAAGGGACACGACCTCGGCTTGGGCCGCTGCCAGGAGGGTAAATCTACCACCGGATCGGAACGCGACCTCGACTGAGAAGATCCGGCAAGAAACTCAGCGGGCTTGTCGGGTGCCAAGGTGCGTCTAGGTAAGTAGACGCACCTTCTAGCGGAAGCGGGGGTTCGTCGACCTCGCCGGCGAGGTCGGTGTCTGGTGGGGAACACTAGGTGATTGCAAGTACAATTCCCATTGGGGCAAATTTTGGTAATGGCGTTTTTCAAATATGCCTTATCTGGCTGTCACTGGGATCACTCCCTGTCCATAGCACAAGTGTTGTTTAGTTTGGAACCATACATTTAATGTATTGATCTGGTAATATTTAATTATTTATTGTTACTCAAAATACACCATTTATTTTATTTCTCCAGGTTGTATCGAACTTCCTCGCCATAGATGAAAACGACTATGTCGTCGGTATGAAAGGCGAGGTGATCCACACCCACAACAAGAATGAGACCGCCATCAAGAACACGGAATACTACGAGATGGTGAAGCAGCGCTCCAACGTGATCCTGATGGGCGACAACATCGGCGACGCGGGCATGGTCGACGGCATGGAACACTGCGACGCCGTCGTCAAAATAGGCTTCCTAGGCCGCAATGTTCAGGGAAACCTGCAGAACTACCTCAACAATTTTGACATTGTTCTAGTCAATGAACCGACTATGGATGTCGCAAATGCCATAGTGCAATTAATGGGATAGTAACTTTGTAAACATCCATCCTGGTTACACAGTAAAGTTCTTATTGAATTTTATTTTATTGCTTGTAAAAAATAGTTTTTATAAATATGTATGTTTGGTTTGCATTATTTGTAAGGAATTATTAATTTAAAAAATCTATTGTAAACAAATTAGATATTTATGAGTATAAGTACTTAAGTTGTACTGTCTATACTACAGACAACATTCCAAGTTATAAGCTTTTTTTTTGTTGTATACTTCAAATATTTTATGTGCGTTTGTTTTGGTCGTATACTACCGTTTATTAATGTTTGTTCTTGCTAATCTAAGGAACCAACGATGCCGCAAATTCCGCTCTCTAAACTATTAAATACTAAAAAAAAAACTAAATAATATTTCTTGAATAAATAATTGTGCATTCCGCACCATAAATAATATAAATACACAGATGATCTCAAACACAAAGTGTATGCTGGAAATTGGTTGTATCGAATCTGAGCATTTATTTTTATTATAATAGGTATTATCCTTTGATAAATATATTCTATAATGTAGGTATGTATTAGTGATGTAACGAATATTCGCATTCGCATTCGCATTCGCGAATATTCGCATATTTTTTGACATTCGCATTCGCAAGAATCTATGCGAATGTTTGGCGAATGTTTTTGAAAAACATAAAGGAAATTATCTTTAGACGGATATGGAATGTTAACAACTAGTCAGAATTATATATTATTTAAACAAACTTGCTCATAGGGTGGCCCTTATTGCACCGCTTTTAGGTTCATAAAGCAGCTTATTACGCACTAGTGCTATTGACACTTTACATTTTTTAAATCTTAGTAAAGAGTTATCCTAAAAATAGTAAACATTTAAAAAAAATAATAAACTATGGTTATTAAAATATTATACATAAATACATTAACTATTTAAAAAAATTTTTCGCATTCAATTTCATTGTAAATAAAACATATTATAAACATTCGATTTATTATATTTCAAATAATATAATAATTGTAACCGGCTTTGCCAGACCCATAGATAAATATAACTAGATGAGTATACTCTACGAGTTCCGTAGACATCCCACCACTTTTCGATACTACGGAACTTATAAAATGAAAGTGATGTTTTTTTATTGATATAAAAAATCGAATACGGCGGCTCACGTAACCTATTCATTTCTGCGAAATTAATTAACTATTAGTCACCTTTTTAAATAAAATAATATGAAATTCTGTTACTAAACTTATTAAACCGGCATCATTGACATCTTCAGCAGAAGTGACTTACTTAAACTTTTATTTTCTTTTTGGACTGATGAAAATTCTTACAAGGATTTTTAATTCAAATAATTAAGTTGTGATGAGTCTGTGTGCACAATCAGTGGTGCGTGGTTTGAGACTCAATTTAGATTGTTTTTTAAATTACTTATAGTGATTTTGAATAGTAAATAACTATTTATGTCCTATAATAAACCATGTATAATGTGGTTCTAATTTAAAGGATGAATCTTGCTACTTAAGTAAAATAGGTTACAATGTAGCTCAATATTTCGTAAACGGGAATTAATATTGAAAAACAGTCAAAGAAACCTTCAAATAATTTTAAAAAACTTACTGAACAATACCTCAAAGGAGGGGGTGTGTAAACATTTTTTCACTGCCCTTTCTTAGGTACGGCAGGTACAATGGAATAACTTTGCATTCAAAATTTAAAAACAGTTTTTTAGCGGTACATAAACGAATTTTTTTGGCTAGTTTGCAGTATTTTAGCCCTAATAGTCTCTGTATAAAATTACTGTGATTGCAGACGGACGTGCCGAAACTATAAGGGTTCCGAGTTTGACTACGGAAACCTAAAAACTTACGGCGCGCCATGTTGTTTTATTTTTCATTCATCCTGCAAATCTCTAGGTCTTAAAAAAAAATCGTGAATTGTGATTTTTTTTCAATTAGGATTGTAATAGTCTAAATATTTTTTACTAGCAAGTAAGTTGTAAAATGTCGTATGAAATGCGTGAGCATTGTTAATTACACACCTTGGCTCCATCACAGCACAGCCCTCGTGTTAGTCTCTGGCTGCAAACCAGCCTCGATCGTAATTTAGCTCACTTGCACATAATGTAATTATTTACTTATATTTGAATAAAAAAAATGACCTGTCTTGAGGTAGGCAACTAAATTATAAATAGGATCTTTCTCTATTGCTCTTGTTAGTCTAATTAAAATATTAACTCAATAAAATTTGAATATAAAATAAATTTGATTAATGAAATAATACTAAACTACCCTCAAATCAAAACAAATATCTTCGAATTAACTTTATGTGACTAACACCCGCCCACAGATGTGGGCGGCGTGAAGAATCCACTGAAAAAGGGCACAGCCCTGTAACAGTATCCCCGCTTCCCCCCAACAATATCTCGAGGGGGCGCGAGAAGAACCATGACTGACTGACTGACTAACTTCGTTCTTTCAACATAGGTTGGAAGGTTCGTGTAGGTTCGGCTATGTTCGGCCGACACGAAATGTCAATCCAGTCTAACATTTTGCGCACTCTTTATTAACCTCCGAGAAATACGCGTGTTATAAGTTTAACATGTGTATTTGTGTGTCTGTCTGTGGCATCGTAGCGCCCAAACAAATGATCCAATTTTAATTTTGTTTCTTTTTCAAAAAGGTGTTCTGATCGAGAGTGTTCTTAGCTATGTTTCACGAAAATTTGTTCAACCGTTTGAAAATTATCAGCTCTTTTGTAATTTAAAAGGTCGTTTAAATTATTTTTAAATTTTAAATATTAAAAAGTTTTTTTTTATTTTCGATTTAGGGTTTCTTATTTGAAAGTCAACATTCGCATTCGCATTCGCATTCGCGAATGTTGAAGCCAAATATTCGCATTCGCATTCGCGAATGTCAAAAATCCAACATTCGTTACATCACTAGTATGTATTATTGACTATGTTGACGTAAGAACCACGTACTATAATTATTCGTACAACGATGTAACTATTAAGTATCGTAAGTAGTTACATATTATACCCAATGAACTAGTGTTACATTAGAATATAGTATCTATTACCTACAGTGTAAAACACAATATTGTATAGAAGGATACTAGTCGAGAAAGCACTAGTCCTTTGTAACTTACACTATTAAATGTATTATATAGTAAAATATTTATACATGGTGTTTCTTGAGTTCGAAAAAATACTTACAAGTAAACAATTACGTGGTAAGTTTTTTTTATATATCGAATATTGATGGCTGCAACTCATAATCGGCTTACACTTTTTTTTTGGCCTTTAAATAAGGCCGTTAAATAAGGGCCTTTTAATATCTTCTAAGGCCGCAACACGTATGTTGTGCCATATTAAAATGACTGAAAACAATAGCTTGTAATATGCATTTGTCTAAATTATTAACTCGAACTTTTGAAACACCTGTATATTTATTGAAAAAATCGCAATATTGTTTATCAAATGTTATGATTATTTAATATGTAACGTGTTAAATATACCTATTGCTCATAATGATTGTTTTTGCTCTTCAATTTCCAATGGTTACAACATAGGTTGCAAAGTTCTTGCATATGTTAATCTTGTTCACCTGGGAGACTGATCAAACAAGTAACTCACCAGGTTTATGATCTGATGACTGCAGTTTATTCCCGCACAAGATCTATTTCTGTGATGTATTTTGGTCTGGGTATTGATTATATCTGGGCTTACTTGGGTCGCACTCAAACATGTGTGTTATGTATTTAAGGTTAGCGTCTTCAGGAACCACTATGTGCGTTATTATAATAATTAATATAGGTACTTGTTAGGGTCCCATAGTCCCTACAAGGAACCCTTTCAATTTTGGGGATTTTGGGTTAAAAATAATACTAATGGGTCAGGATATCTGGCAGCGATAGCACAATAAAACAATAATTATAATGAAATTAAATAATTTGTTATTATTATAAATCAACACATCTATGTTATGTATTTTCTAGTCATTGCTGCGACAGCCACTACAAGGCTTCCCTCTGCTTCACGTTATCACATAAAATAAATGCACTATTAATACAAAATTTCAACATGATTTAAATATAACATAGTGGAAGAAACTCTAAACTAATTGCGTAGATCGATTGAAATCTTAATTAATATATAATATTTGTGGAAGGTCATTTTCATAATGTTAAACATGATTCAAAAATATTCTGATAAGTTGAACAGACTAGTCATAAAACCGGTACCTATAGTTCGTTAACGAACAAAAATAGCTTTGATAATCATAATTGTATACATCCAAGTTGCGATATGTAATTTGTTAACTTTTTACAACTTGTTGTTAAATTTGAACAACTTATTAATGGAGGTTGTGAATAAGTACATAAGAATAGTTCTTACACCAAACACACTCCTACACGACACGTGCTAATGTAAAAAGATTTATATGGCAAGAAACAGCCCTCGAAGCACATGTATTATATACAAAGACCATCAGCATTATAACAAAATGACTGGAAAATACACGTGTCATCACAATACCCTATTACATAGTTTAATTTAACTGAACAAATTAAAAGCTCTAAAATAAACAACAGTCTTAGAACATACAAGTTATTTACACAAAGATTTGTTTCATATAAAAATATCCTACTGTACACGTAACAATCATCCATATAGAAATATATATACTTTGTTTCTATGTACAAACTAGAAACGATAGTAAAAATAGTTACAACTTTAGGAATCATACTTTCACAAGAAGTGCCGCGGCTACATGTACACTCGCCGGCATTGTTCAAAGGCACTTGCTTGTATGCATTGAAGTACATAAGTAACAATTGACTTTATTTTAATAAGAGTAGGTATAATTTCGTCTGTATCGATGAATTGGATTGGATATTTCTATGTAAATTTTCTACTTCAGAACCATACAAATTTTATGTTGTTATTGAGTTACATGCCTAATATTCTTGATGTCACACATTTTCCCTGTTTCCTACACTTATATCGAGAATTCTTGACGAGTTTCGAACGTCTTTTATGGTCGAGAGAAGGCTCTTATAACGGCACTGAATTTTCTCCGAGAGTGAACAATTTCAAACACGCTTCTTTGGTTTGCTATAGAATGAGGAAGAAGTTTCCGAGGACTCTTGGCTGAGGCGTAGTGGAGCTGTTTTACTTTTGATCTGAATATTTAGAACATGAAAAGCGATTGATAATTTGAAAATAAAAAAAAACTTAATTTCTCGAACAATATCTTGCGAGTGTACACTTTGCGTCGGCAACAAGGGATGCCCCAATACCGGGAGCAGTCTCAGGCAAGGCAGCGGTTCACGCTATGAATAAATATTAAACTTTATCATCAGAAGGAAGTCAACCGTTATCACACACGACTACCTACATAGTCACCTACAAAAATACGCAATCTAATACAATAATTCATACATACATATCCATACAATAAATCATTCTTCAAGTTAACTCCTTACAGTATACAATAATTATATACCGAGTCAGTAAATGAACACTTTGTAACACTTCATAGATTAACAATAGGCTGTAGTTGTTATTACTCATAGGGGCCATCCATAAATTACGTCACACGTTAAGGGGGAGGGAGGGGGTCGACAAAGTCCCAAATTTTGTGACATCACATTTTTTTGACGTTCATTTTATTGAAAAATATGTGACGTCACACTAGGTAGGGGGGGTGGGGGGTGTCTCACAAATGTAACCAGCTGTAACAAGGACGGCGGAAGGGTCGAAAAAGTCATGAAATTCGTGTGACGTAATTTATGGATGGGCCCCATATAATTTTGGACTACTGTTTCTATGATACACATGCATATATAAGTATATTTTATTACTTACAGCAAAGAGCTTGCTACTAGCATCATCATAATATATTTGTTTGGATAAACACATCTTCTATTCTGAGGGGAGATAGGAATAAAAAATAATAACCGGCCCCCGATGTTATTAAAACATGCGTTTAACTTAAATGTTAGAGAACATGTACGAACTGATAACACTATTCGTGGATTTAGAAAAGGTTTAAATAGGTACCTTATTCAAGACATTATCATTCAAAAATATGTTAACCCCACATTGATTATATAACCTAAACTGTGAATTTATAAAGAAATTTTACTAAATATTCTCAATAGTGCCTATATCAGTTTGTGTATTTATATTGAACGCTGAAGAACTTCAAATTTTACACATTAGCCTTACGTGTTAATAAACGTGGATTAGCGGGCGAATAGTTACACACCAAACTATATCTTTCTGTCATCAGTAATTTTACATTCGAAAGAAGAAGACAGCATGGTGTAACTACACAACCGCTAAACCACGCTTATTGATAAAGGGGGAATAAGTAGCAACAATCGGCATTCAGATGTGTAACATTACGCTTTCACAAAGAAGAAAAATAAATTAGTACTTAAGGTAATATAAAAAATAATAATTACCCAGTACTTTAATGACAAATTATTTGTTAAGTACATAATGTATTGTGTCCTTCTATTACCAAACCCAAGGGCGTGGCACAGAGCACAGACATACAGAATACTGATTAAAATTAAACTATACATAACATCAATAACAGAATTGGCAGATCTACCACAACTTACTCCGTGGTGGGCGCGCCTTAATGCTATGTAGTAATACAGACTAGACTGCAACGATCCATCCGGCATCGCACTACAGGTTGAAGCATAAAGGGTATACTTTTTTCTTCAAAAATTAACTTTGTAATTCTAAAACATGTTCTTCCAAATATGTCCGGTGATTTTCCTTTATGATTGTGTAGAGGTTAAAAATAAATAATTTTGTACTGACGATATCGTTACGTGACATAATTTCTATGAAATCTTGTAGTATGATAAAGTTGAATTAATAAAATTGGCGTTCAACTTCTTTTGATAGTGCCGCCGTACAAGTGTTATGCGAATGTGTATTTGCGAGTTTCATAAACTGATTATAAGCAACAGAATTAGAATAAATAACTATAGTTAAAAGGAAAAATAAGTTAGTTTTAGTCCGTGGATTATAACTAAATGTTGTTGAATAAATGCACGTGAGTTTCGTTGAATGCAAGGTTTCAAATGCAATATTATTATGTTAATGGGAGCAGCACCCACCACCCCAGCACGTCCGATTACTAGGTGCGATCCACTTCACCCACTTTACGTGACCGCGGAAACCACAGTAATCATATTCTACTATTCTAATTATATTCTAGTAATTCAATTGACCGCCAATTCCGCCTTCACTTAGGGCCTGTGCCCACCACGTTTCTTAAACGCGCCGTTTGTTTATCCTACTTAAATCTACAGTCGTCAGGCTGCGTCTGTATCGCAACAAACGCGGGTCGACAGCGCGTTTAAAAAACGTGGTGTGCATAGGCCCATAGACGAAGCGAGTTCACCGTCTCGCACCAGAGGGCGCGTCTCTCCGGACGCGTTGGTCCCGCTTTGCAGTTTAAAAGCACAATATATTACTTTATTATATAATACAATAGCTCTAACGACAGATCACAGCCTAGGTTCAATTTAAACGAATCGAGGTAATCATGTTCGGCGCCGGCGCGGGCCCCGCGACACGCCGCGCCGCCGTCAGGTCACGGCCGCCGCGTCCGCCGCCTTCTGCAGCCCGTCCTCGTCCGTCGACCTGCAAAAGTTTATATACTATTTAAACAGGTTGAACCAGAAAGGGTATACTATTTTTTTGCAACTTTACTTTGTAATTCTAAAACTATCAGCTTTGGAGGAAACTTGACAAACAAAAGATGTTATAGGGATACAGCCGTTGACAGATTTTATTAGTCTACACAACGCCGATAGTTTTAGATTTACAAAGTTAAGTTGCAAAAAAATTGTATAGGTACCCTTTCTGTTTCCCATAGGATATTCATCTGCTGGTTGGTATAGATGTGCAGGAAAATTATTGTGTACAGCTAGCAGTTGCCCGCCGCTCCTCCCGCGTGGTACTTCGACAAAATAAAAGTAAGCCTAAGGCCCGTATTAATAAATGAATCTCAAGTCTGAGATCGGTCTTGAGTACGCTATTGATATGTCATTGTGTACTGGTATGACATAAGAATGACATTTCCAAGATCGCTCTCAGACTTTAATCGATTTAATAATACGGGCCTAGGTTACTCATTATAACATCAGCTATCTACCAGGCAAAGTCCCGTCAAAATCGGTCCAGTCGTTTAGGAGTTTAGCCGCAGCAAACAAACACTTTTTTTCTATTTGTATAGTATTTTCTATTACACATGTGTATAACTATACAAATGCAGGGACAGATACAGGGCAAGCGCTCCAGAGGTCGAATTCCAACACGATGGATTAAGAGTATTGTAGAGGCAACATGAGAAACTCTACAACGATCTATTGATCTGGCGCAGGACAGGAGCAAATGGAGCCAGATCATATATGGTCCCGATCCTCAGCAGTGAGGGAACGACGAAGAAGAACATGTGTATGTGGTATTGGTGTGGAGCTCGCTGAGTGCTGAGTGCTGAGTGCTGACCTGTAGACGCAGGCCTCGGGCGGCGCGGCGCGGTAGTGCGCGGCGTAGGGGCGCGCGCGGCGCCGCGCGGCCACGGCGCGCCGCAGCGTGCCCGGCGACACCGAGTTGCGCACCGCGTGGTACGCGAGCCTGCCGACACACACCACCTCTTATACGGCCTGGCTCGACCCGGGTAGCACCACACTCTCACAGAAAATCGCCGTAAAATAGATATTTTAAGCCGGTTTTCCGATAGAGTGCGAGGACTGGGATGAGTACGATGATGATGGGAAGCCGAAAGTTCTATCCCACTTCCGTTCAGGGGAGTTAATCACAATCGCAGGAAAGTTTCCGTGTCGGAAAGAACAGCTTCCATCCTTCTTCTAATTCATGTGTACAAGAAGGATGTCGTTTCTCCGACATCGGAAACTTTCTGTCATTTGTGAATACCCCCTGGTTGGCAACGTGCGAGCGATGCCATTGGTATAGCAAGCATCTATAAGCTACGGTAAAATTGTTCTTAATTTGACTAGGATAAAGCACGAATTGGAAATAAAAAAAAATATGCAAAATCCCCTTTCAACGAAAGAACATAGATAAAACCCATATCACTGATTACCACCTACTATGTTCTTAACACCTAGCGTACCATAAACAGACAGACAAAGGGTGCCCATTGAGTTACACAGTATGTGTATTCATAAGGCTCGTATTATTAAAACGCTCTCAAGTATGGGAGCGATCATCAGTACGCTTTTGACATGTAATTTTTTTGTACTGGGATGACGTTAAAATAATAAATATCGCGACACTGAGACACCAACTGCATGGTCCCAAACTAAGCAACGCTTGTACTATGGGTAACAGGGCAAATTACGAAAAGGCCGTTTCCGAAATTTTCCACGGCAGGAATCGAACCCGCAACCACCATGTGCCGAGCCGAGCGGCCTACGCTCGAACCAATGTGCCAAACGGTCGTCGAAACGTTAAAATGACTTTTCCAAGATCGCTCTCAGATTTGAGACCGATTTATTAATCCTAATTTTTGTCATGAGAGAACACTCACCTGGGCGTTAGTGCGGTGACCGTGGTGAGTATGACGACCAGCCAGTACACAGGGTCGGCTATCGAGCGCAGCATCACGTTATAAGTCAGCGGCAGGTTGAAGCAGGGAATGCACAGCGCTTGGTACACCAGCGTCAGCACGAAGAACGCTATCAGCGACCCGGACAGAGCCATCACGTGGATGACTGTCTGTTGGACAATGGCGATGTTGATGTGAACATTTTTTTCAATCGATATACCGAATTTATCTCACAAATAGAAAGGGTATACTACTTTTTTTGCAACTTTACTTTGTAAATCTAAAACTATGGACTTTGTGGGACAGTTGAGGTACTAAAGGTTTTGTAGACTTGTGAAATCTGTCAACAGCTGTATTCCTATAACACCTTTTGTTTTTCAAGTTTCCTCCAAAGCTGATAGTTTTAGAAAAACAAAATTAAGTTTTGAAATAAAAAAGTATACCCTTTCTGTTTTAACGTGTATATAAACAGTGGCGTAGCTATGTCACCAAGGGCCCCGGGGCAAACATGGAATTGGGGGTCCTATTTAAACTCGACTGAATACTTTAAAATTACTACAACTTTATGATCAGCTTCTTATCGCCCACTGCAGGGCATAATACAGCTAAGCTAGTAACTAGGTATTAATTATTATGTGTAACGTAATAATTTTTATTATTATTTCAGTTCGAGCTGTTCGAGGTTTGTAGGTCAGGGGCCAAAAAGTAAAAGTTGTTAATTCTTTATTCAATTAGGATATTGTTGCGACCTAGAAACCATTTGGTCAAATACCTCGAAGGATCCTTATTTTATCAGCTTGATACAAAAACGCATTGTTATTCTAGATGAACCCCATCGAATAATTACGAAGGATCTCTAAAAGTTGAATGTTCGAGACTGTAGGTATGTAGGTATAAAGTGAACGCGTTATCGGCGCGGCGACGGCTGCGAATACCTACTCGCGAACGAATACAAAGGGAAGCCGACAATGGGTCTCGAGATCATTCGATTGGGATTATTATTACCTACATACCTACCGAGAATGTTCAGGAAAATACCAGCTCGCATTTTTATTCCGTATATAAGGTGTTGACGACGGGCAGCGAGTGAGTAACTTCTTGGAAGCGACAGTGTACGGAACTTAAGTAAGCGAACGAAGAGTGTTATACCAGTGACCTAGGCGATTATATTGGAATACTGTGTGACTGCTAAGTGATTCGGAACAGTGTTTGTTGTGAGTAACTAGTGATAGTCAACTAGTGTAGTACTGTGTATTTGTCAAGTTTGTGGAGAGCGGAATAAACCCTTTATACACGTAGTCGGCATTAATTGTACCTACCCCTAGTACCTAACAATTGGTGTCAGAAGTGGGATGCCGTTACTACCGCGAGACGAAGAAGGGCGTACTCCACGAACCAGACGTCAAGTCGAGATGGATGCCGCACGTCAACGAAGCCATGAAGATGAGGAGCGTCAGGCTGATGCCGGTGTTTCTGCTGGAGCTGTGGCAGCACCGTCAGGAAACTCAACGGAACTGAACATGGCAGCGTTGCTGGCCTCTATGCAGGAAATGTTTAAGGCCAATCAAGAGGCTAGCGAGCGAATGATCCAGGCCAACCATGAGTCGAGCCGGCGGGAAATTAAAGAAATAATAGAGGCCAATCAACGAATGGAAGCCAACCAGGAGGCTGTCTTAAGTAAAATTGACGCAGGTATAACAATTCTGGGTGCGAAAGTGAAGACCCTCGAAGACCGCATGCAGGTGCTGAACGAGGAAGTTAACCAAAAGGCTGGGACCCTCGAAGACCGCCTGCATGTACTTAATAAGGAGGTAACCCTGAAGAATGAGACCTTCGAAAGCCGCCTGGAGGTAATTAATAAGGAAATGATACGGCTGAAAACTCAAGGACCAACTGCAGTAGCCCCACCGTCGTCCACAAAGCTCGATCTTCCGCGCTTTGATGGGACATCCTCGTGGACAGCTTTCAAGTACCAGTTTGAGATACTTGCAGTAGGAAATTCCTGGAGCAGCGAGCAGTCCTTTGCGGCCCTGGCGCTGGCCTTACGGGGAGATGCTTTAATGGTACTGGAAAATCTACCGCCTGAAGGAAAGACGCTGGAGACTCTGATGGATGCACTGGACACACGCTACGGTGAAAAACACCTGGAATATGTTTATCGAGCGCAACTCCACGAAAGAAAACAAAAGACTAATGAAAGTCTCCAACAGTGGGCACAGGAAGTGGAAAGGCTGGTTCGTCGTGCTTACCTGTCGGCACCAGAAATGATTGAGAAGACTCTGCTGGATGCTTTCATCAATGGCATAAGAGAAACGGAAGTTAGGACCTTTGTACGGCTGGGTCACCATCACACTTTGAAGAACGCGCTTGCTCATGCACTCGAGGTGGAAGCTGTTCGGCAGGACACGAAACTAAATAAGGTCAGGGAAGTTAAGGAGGTAATTAAAGAGGAAAAGAAGCCTCGGTTCGTCCCAACTTGTTATGGCTGTGGTGGTAAGGGACATATTCGCTTGGAATGCCCTTCAAAGAAGAGAAAGGTCGCGGATGAGTCCGAGACCCAAGCGGAACCAAGTGTCCCGTTAAACTAAACGTCGCCAGGGCCGCGGGGCGGGCGCTGGCTGGTCAAGTTGAGGCCCCAACAGTCACTATAACTCAAGTTTGCAATGGAAATAGTCTGATCATCGAGGCCACCTTAGACAACCAAACTTGCAGTTTAACTGTGAATACAGGAGCATCGCGTACAATTGTGAAACCAGAGCTACTGAAACGCACTATAATGTGGGAAAAGCGATCGCCATCGTGTCGTCTGCAGACAGCCACTGGTCAGCCAGTTTCCATCCTCGGTGAGACAGATGTCAAGTTAAGAATTGGCAACCGGGTATACCGTCAGTCAGTGTTAATTGCAAGTATTACTAATAATTGCATTTTGGGACTGGATTTCTTGAAGAATCAGAAGTGTGTATTGGATGTAGCCAAAGAGGTGCTAAGATTTCCTGATCAAGAAGTCTGTTTACGAGGATCGCGCCCGTGTAATATTTATCGTCAGAGGAAGGAAGTCCGGGAAGAGGTCAAGCTCATAAGGACTCATAGAACTGACGATGAATGGACCGGAGTCAGTATGAAGAAGGCGCAGGAAGCAGATGATGATCTACAACCTATACTGCACTGGAAACGGAGGGGAAACAGGCCCCAATGGAGTGACGTGTCCGCCTATAGTTCAACTACAAAAGGTTATTGGGCTCAATGGGACAGTTTAGCTCTGGAAGATGAAGTACTGTATAGGAAATGGGAATCGAAGGACGGCAAAGAAATAACCATGCAGGTGATAGTGCCGCGGAGTAAGGTGACCCCTCTTCTACGGCACATACACGATGGTGTTTCTGGTGGGCATCTTGGATTCAAGAAAACCCTGGTTAAGGTGCGACAGCGGTTTTATTGGCTGTGTTATCGGAAATAAGTCGAGGACTGGTGCCGTAAATGCACTGTATGTGCGTCAGTGAAAGGACGGCAGACAACGAGCAGGGGAAAGATGGAGAGCCGGTACGACCGAAGTGTGTGCACCAACGGTTTTGAAGAAGGAACACTGGTGTGGCTCCACAATCCTCTTCGCAGAAAAAGGAAGTCCCCGAAACTTCAGGCTCGCTGGGAAGGACCTTATACAGTTATTACGAGGATCAACGATGTGACCTATCGCATTAAGAAGGGACTTCGAGGAAAGCCAAAGGTAGTCCATGTGGACAGATTGGCTCGGTATCATGGAACAAATGATGCTCGGGACGAGCATGACTAAGAGGGGGGTAATGTTGCGACCTAGAAACCATTTGGTCAAATACCTCGAAGGATCCTTATTTTATCAGCTTGATACAAAAACGCATTGTTATTCTAGATGAACCCCATCGAATAATTACGAAGGATCTCTAAAAGTTGAATGTTCGAGACTGTAGGTATGTAGGTATAAAGTGAACGCGTTATCGGCGCGGCGACGGCTGCGAATACCTACTCGCGAACGAATACAAAGGGAAGCCGACAATGGGTCTCGAGATCATTCGATTGGGATTATTATTACCTACATACCTACCGAGAATGTTCAGGAAAATACCAGCTCGCATTTTTATTCCGTATATAAGGTGTTGACGACGGGCAGCGAGTGAGTAACTTCTTGGAAGCGACAGTGTACGGAACTTAAGTAAGCGAACGAAGAGTGTTATACCAGTGACCTAGGCGATTATATTGGAATACTGTGTGACTGCTAAGTGATTCGGAACAGTGTTTGTTGTGAGTAACTAGTGATAGTCAACTAGTGTAGTACTGTGTATTTGTCAAGTTTGTGGAGAGCGGAATAAACCCTTTATACACGTAGTCGGCATTAATTGTACCTACCCCTAGTACGTAACAATATTATAATAACTTTTTCGAACGGAGCTTGGAGGTCCCGGGGCACTTCCCCGCCTAGCCCCACGGTAGCTACGCCACTGGATATAAATTAAATATAGGGTAAACGGCGCCCACCCTGTCGTAGACAAAATACAACTAAACTAAGTTTGACACAATGTTAAAATATTGTTTCTTGCTCATACATTAATATAATGAGAAGGATGGCATTAGTGTAGTCATAATTTAGTTTATGTCACAACAGAATTAGCACCGGTACCTCAAATAAGTAGGCAGACAATTGAACACCATCACCGTCAAACGTGTCTGTTTGTTAAGCTTGTTAAGCTGTGCCAGTAGTTTTTATCCGCGGTGCATATTCACATAACGTTGACGGACATGCAATGAGGGCAAACGATATTTCAGCTCACCATAGCTAACTTAATCTGTCACTTCACTTTTGTTAGTGTCACTACAAATACAATTATCACAAGGTCGAAGAGGGAGAGACTGTCGCATTTTGGTTTTACAAAGTGTACGGTCACATTTTTGTATTGTATTGTTATTGACAATTGCTACTTGACAGTCTTGTCACTGGCGAAATACCTATTAAACTGGGCGGGCCATATTTATTTAAAAAGAAGAAGAAGAGAGACTGTCAGAACTGTCAATTGTCAATATCAGTCCACTCCAACGTGGCGCCGCCCTGGTGGCAAAAACAATTTTAGATGCTCTCATCATAGCCGTGCGAGAACACACTCTTGAATTCACACTACACTCTAACAACGAGATCGATCAAGAATTCCTGAGGGGCATTAAGATTCAGCGTGTTGTCTAATATATTGGTTCTTAAAACACATTTCGTAGTCTCAAACGACTACCTACTGTACAAAAGTGCAAACACACAAAACTGTGACTAAATACAATAATTGCACTCCACAGTCTACCACAGGCACTTACAAGTTTCTTAAAGAAACGCTGCATGAGAATATTAATATATTATATAAATGTGTAAATTAAATATACGTTTTTTGTAATAAGAATATCATTCGTTTGTGCTCCGTATGTACAAATGCAGATTGCACACAAGAAATGTATTAAGAAAAAATGTGCGGTCGGGAAAGAAGTTCTCTTTTAAGTGCATGCACAGTTTTAAATCTTTTGATGTGCCCTGAATAACTCACTTACGCCATCTAGTTGATTTGGAGAAAACTTTTTCACAGGGGACGTTACAAAGTAACGCTTTTAAAGTGGAACGATTTGTAAGACTGTGTAAAGGAACTTCGTACTAATAATGTTTGGCGGGACTAAGAAGGCTATTTTTTAACTCCCTATTTGCTTATATTTAATAGGTACAAAAAGCAGGGCCCTATCCTCATTGTCGCTCGACTCGACTCGCAATACGTCAAAACTGACGTGTTATTAAGTGAATACTTCAGTTTTGTAAATTTTTTTTATAAGTAGATCCACCGTTCAAATTCACGTATTCAGTTACGCAATACAACGTAGTTTTGACGTATTCTGAGTCGAGTCGAGCGACAGTCGTTAACAGAAGTGCCCCCAGTTAGTTTGATAAATAGGCGTGACATCTTTCGAGATAAGATCTTTGACACATAATAAGCTATACAATGATAAAGTGAGAACAACTCACCCAGCTCCTGGTCTCGATAGCGACGTAGAGCAGCATGATAATCAGGCAGCAGGTCATGCAGCACGTGCCGAAGGACCAGATGTCGACGGTGGTGTCCCAGTAGGCGAACAGCGCGACGAAGAAGATGACGACGCTGATGTAGACGGACTCGGCCAGCACGGCCCAGTAGGAGAGCGCGCGGTAGGCGAGCCCGCGCCGCGCCGCGCCGTACAGCCCCGGCCGCTCCGTCAGCAGCGCCGCCGGCGCCGCGCGGTCGTACGCGCCTGCCCACACGACACACATTTACTTATTATAATTTACTAGCAATCCGCCCCGGCTTCGCACGGGTTATTTTTTATCAGTGTTTCTCTAATATATTATGCATGTACTATTAAACCTTGCTCTTGAATCACTCTGTCTATTAAAACCCGCATCAAAATCCGTTGCATAGTTTTAAAGATCTAAGCATACATAGGGACAGACAAACAGCGGGAAGCGACTTTGTTCTATACTATGTAGTGATATGTGGTAGAGCCAAGTTGTAGTCAAAGCGTCAATAGCCTGGTGGTGAAAGGGGCTGCCCTCGTAGCTGAGAGGTTCCGGGTTCAATACCCATTATTGACGTGAGCCCACTCCTAACAAGAGTAACAAGCATTAGCTTAGCTGGAGGGGCTGTCGGGAATACTAGTAATACGATAAAGTCACATTGCTTGCTTGTAATCTTGAAAAAAAATTAACTATCTGTGTCCCGCGACTCCGTCTTCGTGGGATGTGGACAAACCTTCGGAGTATGAAAAATGGATAGTAGCCGATTCTCAGACCTACCCGATACGCACACAAAATTTCATGAAAATCGGTCGAGCCGTTTCGGAGGAGTATGATAACTAACATTGTGACACGAGAATCATATATATAAGATAACATTCAAAAACATTTTCCAAATAAATGTTAAATCCGAATCCGAATCAATAATGACTCTAGTAAACAGTATACATGACATTTAAATTCGTTGAGCCGTTCCCGAGTGATGCTCAATATCTTACAAACAAACACGCATAACAGTTATTTAATAATAGTAGCAAGCTCACCGACGACGATGGGTGGCAACGCGGTGAACATGAGGTTGTACGCCATCAGGTGGATCTGGTCGATCATGACGCTGGCCGAGAAGCCGTTGTACAATTGGAACCAGAACACTAGGAACACGAACGTCTGCGGGGAAACAGAACATCATTAACGAGAGCTGAACAAACCTCGACTGTGGCGGCTCCTGTAAACCAGGATCGACATTGGTGACCAATGTTACCAGTTCCAATATGTATCAAAGTGACATACGGCGTTTTTGAGGAAGAAATAGAGTATCATTCTGGCGAGCCGGTCGTAGCACCAGTGGCCGTGGACCAGCAGCAGCCGCTCGATGAACTTGAACCGCGACAGGGAGAAGTCGGACGCCATCACCGCCTGCATGCCCTCCTGCCCCGACAGACCTGCGGGAGACATTTCGCACTTGTAAGGGAACGTAACCATGCGTGACCCGTTTAAGGGGGAGCGGTCTTCAAAATACCACGCTTAGTCACAGGAGCGCTTAGGTTTTTGTCACGTAGTCAATATCCTTTAGGAATATTTCGCGCTTTTTACAGCTAGGCAGCCAGATTGGCCGTGAACCAGCTAGATTCAAACATGGCGCGCAGAGTTTGCAAAAAAAAATGATTGAATACCATATTTATGAATTACTACGTGAAAACTAGAGGGGGAGGGGGTATCTTGGGATATTCTACGGGTGGTCACTAAGGTTGGGGTAAGGTTAAAAGCTTGGAAAAAATGGGTCACGTAGTTTGGGTACATTCCCTAACGGTTTTATTACCATTCGCCTACGTCACGCTCACACAATTTTCGTCAGGCCATTTGTCCACATCTTATGGAGCCGGTCTAGTTGCATAGTTATATATAAGCGCTGTGTTGGATTGTGATTTTCGATTGTAAGGCTTAAACATAATATTTAACGTATGTGTTTTGGAAACTTTTGCACGAGAGTGCGGTGTCCAAAGTTTGGTGGATCCATGGATTACATGGATATACATATTTTGAATGATTAAGGGCTTTCCAAAGACTTTATACACAATACTATACATACCAACGCCAACATCAGCTGTTTGTATCATCGACACGTCGTTGGCGCCATCCCCGATGGCGAGGGTGGTCACACAGAGTTCTTCCTTCACCGCCTATGAATAAGAGACCTATTTTAGAAGCAATATAGCAAAACTCTTTAGAGGGTCATCATATATACTAGGTGAAACAGAAAGGGTATACTATTTTTTTGCAATTTTGCTTTGTAAATCTAAAACTATCGGCTTTGTGAGACAGTTGAAGTACTAAAGTTTTGTAGACTTATGAAATCTGTCAACAGCTGTATCCCTATAAAACCTTTTGTTTTTCAAGTTTCCTCCAAAGCTGATAGTATTAGAATAACAAAGTTAAGTTTTTAAAAAAAAAGTATACCCTCTCTGTTTCAACCTGTATATAGATCAACCGTTGATCGATCCATCGGTCGATGGTAGAATGAGATAATTCAACAATGATAGACAATTTCGAGACGAGCTACTTTCGATCGATCATCGGGTTTTTTTTTAAATTTAGGTACATTTTCTGTGCCCCCGTGGGGCGGGGACCCATAAAGGGTGTATTAGGGCGTAGAGTGAGTGTGAAGTGACCTTGACGATGTAGGCCTTCTGCAGCGGCGTGGCGCGGCAGCACAGCACGGCGGAGCAGCGGCGCGCCAGCGACAGGAAGGGCGCCACGAGCCCGGAGCGCCGGTCCAGGATGTACGTGAGCGTGCGCCCGTCCACCACCAGCGCGCGCCCGCCGCCGCTCGCGCCGGTGCCGTTCTCCAGGTAACTCTTTATCGTCCTCTCCGCGTGCTCCTGGAGGGGATCGCACATTCAACGGCAAGTCCGAGAACTGTTTAACAATTGGAGGTAGTATTGCAAAATGGAATCAACCCACATGCACTGCTGTAGACCAAAACCAACCTTGTGTTAGTGGTTCTAGGTTGGTTTTAGTTTGCAGAAGTTTGTGTTGGTTGGTTCCATTTTGCAAAACTACGTCCAATTATGGTTATGTATAGAAGTTTTTTTGTTATATCGCCAGACTGATACACCAACTGTATAGTCCCAAACTAAGCAACGCTTGTACTAAAGGTACTGAACAATGGACTGGGGGCAGTCCCAGTAACACCCAGACCAGGGCAAATTACGAAAAGGCCATTTCCGAAATTTACCCCAGCGGGAATCGAACCCGCAACCACCATGTGCAGTGAGCCGAGCGGCCTACGCTCGAACCACTGCGCCAAGCGGTCGTCAAAGTTATTGTTGTAAGTGCTATGTGAAAGGAAGCAAGGTCACGGCATGTGGCACTGACCGCAGCTGATCCTCCCCGTTTGTGTGTATCCCCGCTGTGGTATCACCTAGGTTTAGAGCACTCTGAGAATCTCGGACGCATTTTCTAGGCCGGCTATTTTAGTTTTCAAACGGGCTAAATTCGCAAATACGCTTTGCAAAATCGTTACATTCGCGGATGTACTTTTCAGATGAGATGCTACAATCGCGCTTCCAGTGAGGCTAGGTCAGTCACGAAGCCGACTTCCAAACGGGTTGGAGAGTCGCAATGTTTTTTCCCTACGAGCAAAACTACAGTCGAGCTAAGCGGGGCAGTGCCCCGGGGCCCCAAGCTTAAGAGGCCCTTCGACCTCCATGAACGACATTCAAAAAAGTTTTATAATATACGCGTTCAATAATGAATAAGAATAAATTTATTATAAAAGAGTAGTTACATGTACACAATTTGAAATAGTAGGTACAAGAGGTATTAAGTAAGTAACTAGATCACAATAACATGGATGTATTACTGTGGATCCCAAACTAAGCAAATGCTTGTATCTCGGGAACCAGAGTAGCGGCATAATTATGCTACACAATTTCAATTTAAATCGTTTTGCAAAATTTTCAACTTTCGAAAAGGAGTTAATGATGAAGTAGTTCTTGCACCTTAAGGTGAAGGCGCCTGTCTAGCCCGCGAAATTCAAAATTTTCGAGTATTTTTATAGTTTATCCAAAATCGGAAAACATTTAAGACAACATTTTGTGATTTGCGAAAAACACAGTATGCAGTGCGTTTATTAATACATTTATTTTACTCTAAATATTATCACGGTGGATATGATACTAGTAAATCACTAAATATACAAAAATTGCCAGATTATCTGGATAGCTGTCGTTCTTGAAATGTTTTAGAATAAGTTGGATATATTAATAAATGCACTGCACACGGTCTTTTTCGCGAATTACAAAATGTGCCTTTTATTATTGTCAGATTTTGAAAAAAATCTAAAAAACCTCAAAAAATTTGAATTTCGCGGGCTAGATGGGCGCTTCAGCCTTAACCTCCTTATTAATAAATGTGGATAAGCGGGTGAATAGTTACACACCGACTTATCTATTTGTGTCAACAGTAACTTTACATTCGAAAGAAGTAGACAAAGTATGGTTTATCTACACAACCACGTTTATTAATAAGGGGGATAAAGTTTAAAGTTTAGTTAAAACTAGCGACCCGTCCCGTCTTCGCACGTGTATTTTTTATCAGTGTTTCTCTACTATATTATGCATGTATAATACATATAAACCTTCCTCTTGAATCACTCTATCTATTAAAGAACCGCATCAAATTCCGTTGCGTAGTTTTAAAGATCTAAGCGTACATAGGGACAGACAGCGGGAAACGATTTTCTTATATACTATGTCGTGATAGGGCTCCAATGTTAGTGACCATGCGCTTTTAACCACCCCATCTGACAGATCCGTGCAATAGAATAGTGGGGAATCCTGTCATTCTTTATCACGTTTATAATTTTGTTATTATTCCGCTGGCTAAACTAAAAATTGTATTGTACATTAATTTATAGTGTGTAATAAAGGACTCTGACCCCCATATCAGAGGTGAACACGACCGGGTCATAAAGTGGCCGGATTTTGATAAATAAATAAATAAATGTTAATGTTAGTAGTATAAGCTGTGATAGCCGATTGGTTAAAGCACGCGTCTTGCGGGCACCAGGTCTTGGGTTCAGACCCCGGTTCGCACCTCTGGATTTTTCAAAATCTATGTGCGAATCATAATTTCTATATGATTATCACTTGCATACGGTGAAGGAAAACATCGTGAGGAAACCTGCATGTCTGAGAAGATCTAACCAATTTTCGAAAGACATGTGAAATCTGCCAACCCGCGCTGGGCCAGCGTGGTGGATTACGGCCTGAATCCCCCTCGTGTTGAGGGGAGGCCCGTGCCCAGGAGTGGGACGTCAAAAGGGCTAAATTATGATTATATTTATATAAAATGTAAGCGACCTTGTCGCGCGACATGAGATGCAGCAGGCGGTCGCTCTGCGAGAAGAGCGCGGCGGAGTAGGCGATGTTGATGGCGGTCTCGGGCTTGTCGCCGGTGAGCACCCACAGCACGAGCCCGGCGTCCAGCAGCGCGCGCACGGTGCGCGGCACGGCCTCCTGCAGCCGGTCCTCCACGCCCGTGGCGCCCACCAGCGACAGCGCGCTCTCCAGCCGCGCCAGCGACTCGCGGATGCGCTTCTCCCTGCCTGACACACCAACACATCTATATATTAATACGTCAAGGAAATACTTTGCACGGACGGAGGAGCATGAAATTGGCACACTTATAGTTAACTAGCTGTGCCGGCGACTTCGTCCGCGTGGAATAGTGTCTTTGGGTAGCATTTTTAATTATTTAGGCGCCGTACCACGCTGCGCTCCCCCCTACCCCCGCGTGTCTGCACAGCGCTCATTGTGTACTTCAGTTTCACATTTTGTAATGAATCCGTAAATGTTACATCACATACATACATCAGAATTATAGCAAACTTATAAAACATTCACATAAACCTTATATAGTTCCATACAAACTTTCATCCCCTATTCCCTATTGTTACTACGAATAAACAGCCAAAAAATAAGTTTCAAGCTTCTAGCTTTAAAAATGACGATACTTCCATACAACTTTTCATCCCCCCCTTCCAACCCAATTTTCGCATTAAAAAGTAGCCTATGTCAGGCTCTAGACTACCGGTGTACCAAATTTCATTTAAATCGGTTCAGTAGTTTTGGCGTGAAAACGCGACAGACAGACAGAGTTACTTTCGCATTTATAATATTAGTAAGGATTTCAGTCACCAGGTCTGCGCCACGTTGACCCTAAGGTATATCAAAACTTACACATAACACAAATTAATATCGAAATCCCCTTTGAATTAGAACAAAGCAATCGTAGAACAAAATAAAATTTCCTAAACAAACATAATCAAGGATCCTTGTAGCTCAACATACCTTCGCCGATATCACAAGCGCGCGCGTGTCCCGCGAGCCACTCCTCCCATAGCGCCGGGTGCATCGTCCGCTTCGCCATGACCAGTGTCCGTAGACCCGCGCGCGAGTACTCTGACAAGAGCGTACGGGTCCGCTCATAAGCGGCCGATTCTGCTGAGCCGGCTCGCATGGGGGCTAACGCGCCCAGAACTGTGCAGTCGGCGCCTTTGACGTATAATACCACCTAGAAGGGAACGATAGAAACATGAGGACAGCTGATATTGTTCTGCAGATTATACCTATAGGAATTGTTCTAATTTTGAAAGGATATCCTGTCAGGGTTTCACGCCCTAAATTAATCAAACAATCCTGATCCAAATTTTGCTATATCAATTTACTTTTTGGGTGAAGCTTGCCAATAATCGCAATTCTAGATTGCGTTTCCATGGTCACGCGGATAGGAGATCAAACAAACGCTATGCAGAAAGCCAAATTGATTATAATCTTGGATATGCGATACATTATTCATTTTAGGCGTTAGAATACAACAAAGAATAACGTTATATCGTTGCAGTTTATTTTTCCTTAACTGTAGCAAATCTTTAAAGGACTTTGTACTAAAAACATCACACATAACACCATACTTTCAGCGGTTAAAAGTGGCTATCATAACAATTTGCATCAATTGCGCGATACAATATCCGTCGGTTGGTAGGATAGGACGGCCTGTAGGTACATTAATTTACATCGTTCATTGTAATAACCACATTCATACTCACATTTATCGGAAAGCTGCAACTGACGCGAGACCACAAACAGATCTATATGAACTTTCGAATCATTTTCTATGTGACTGTACCTGCCCGGTTGGTGTCCGCATTGCTACGGACATGCATTTGCGGTTGGAGTCGAACTGCTGCACCCGCAGCACTTTTAGCCTCGTCAGCTCCCCGCGTATGCCTACTTCCACTTCGTCCGGGGACCGGTTCCGTAGTTCGTAGCCATAAGCCAACGCCGCTTCCGCGAGCGCCAGCTCGTCAGGACTCTCGGCTTCGAAACGAGCCTTTGACACGAAAAACTTTATTAGTCAATTTTGCATAACGCCTCACTGAGTTTCGCGCGTTGGGATTTCTGACTTAATTTAAGTTGTAGTTTGACGTAAACTGTAATGTTATCGGGACTCAAATTGTGTAAATTGTGTTAACAAACCACACAAAAAAAAATTACTTATTTCTTTCCTCAGTCTAGATTAAAATTTCAAAGACATTTTCAAAGACCAGGTAAAGAAATTATTTCTTTCTCCATAATTTTTTATTTTTTTTTAATTACTGCTTCTTATCTATTTTGTCTGTGTCTAAACTGTTGCGTGCTATTATATTCACTTAGGCATTATGTAGTAGGGATAAGTATATGTCATACTATTTTCTTGTTTATTTAATGTAATGTATATGTTTATAAGTTATTTTTTTGTAAGTACACCCCCGTATTATTTTTCTTTAGATCCTCTCCATCCTAAGGTTGCCTGGTAGAGATCACCTTTAGTGATAAGGCCGCCCATTTTCCACTTTCTGTGTAAATTATTAAATAATTTGTAATTTTTATGTCTTGTGGTGGATTAATAAAGAGTTATCTAATCTAATCTAAAATGTATATGTTTCACATAAACAATATTCTTATTACTAACTGTTGATACCCTTGTTTTTACTAGCATAATATTTTAATTAAAACATTATTTGGAACATTACCTCCTATACAAGGAAGAAAATAAAATAAAATATGTTTACCGTCTGATCCGACGGTTCACTGGTACTGGTGTCGTCTCGGCCACCAAATGTTATTTTAGGCAGTCGTATCCTAAGAGGTGAAGCGGTCGACGGCGGCGGCGATGGTGTGGTGGACCGAGACTCCGTTAGCCGAGCATACCTGCATGAAATAGCCACTGTTAATACGATTAAAATCAACATCAACTCAACGATATCGTACAAAATGTTCAAATACTGACTTGTCGTTAGACCTCAGAGTGCCGTTCGATCGACTTTGTTTTTCAGGCGTAAATTGATCACCAGAGTTGGATCCACTCATTTGCAAGGTGTCAACGTGCGGCTGGCTCACGACGACTGTGTTGCAAACGGCAAGAATTAGCAAGAATTCGCGGACCTGGAAAACGACGCATTATGTAGCCATTCAACTTAGTTGCGGTATATAAAGTAATGAATAGAATGTAAATCATACCTTTTGAGTGTGTTGGGCGTCATTGCTGTCGATCAAATGTTGAAGCATTCGTCTGTTCGGTGACACTTTAGTGATGGGGGTGACGATCGGTGGTAGTTCTATGGATGGTTCCGCGGGCGGGCCCGGCGGATGGTCATAGTCCACGCCGTTGACAGTGCACCGCCTGAACAACATCTTGTTTTCCGTAAGCGTGCCCGTCTTGTCGCTGAACATGTAAGTGATCTGTCCCAGCTCCTCGGTTATATTCAACGCTCGACATTCCGTTCGTTTGTTCGTTTTGGGATCGTACATTTCGATGTCTTGATGTATGTGGTACACTTGCAACAGTTTCGTCATCTCTATAGTGACGTAGAGGGACACCGGTATCATGACTTGCAATGCGATTATGTAGGTCCAGAATATGAGCAAACCTTCGTAAGCCGGCTTCATCGTCTGCGTAATGAAAGGAGCATTATGGTACGATGAAGCAACGTAATAGTTATCCAACCACATCTTGCAGCTCACGGCTCCGGCGCAACAAAGAAATAGTAATACTAAGACACACCATATCACATCCGTGTTCATTTTCTTTTCTAACTTCGAGCATTTATATCTTGGTCCACCGTTATTAAGCATCGCTTTGGTTTCGTGGCCCGCATAGACCACAATACCTTCCACATAGTCGGTATTCTTGATCCTGCAATCCCTCAATAGGAGGTTCTCGGAGTTTAAGGGCACTCGGGCTCCGTTAGGGTGTGATATGTAGCCCGTGAATCTATATATTTTGGTTGATGGTCTCTCTACTTCTACCGTACTTCTAAATTTTATAGGGCTAAAATCTAGTTGCTGCAAGAGAAAACACGCAAAGATTATGTATCAGACGACAAAAACATACAACCTTAAAAAGTAACTGGCGCAGTGTGGTTTTATGATGTCAATTATGTGTAATAGGGAAAGTATTCTCACGTCCCACTTATAAGAACGTGGTGCTTGCATGGTAAATAAAACTTGACACAGCGATCAGTGCCAAAATAACATTTGTTCGTTTTATAGAACGATAAATTTAAGGACGAATCTAAAGGTCGATTGCCAAATTTGGCACAACACATTGGTGAGAAATACCAGCAACTCTATAAGTATCCTAAAGTAAGTTATCTAAAATAAATTGAGTTTAAAACAATATAACAATGGAATAATGTTTCAATGAATTATTTCCCTCATGACAATTTTGATATTGTGAAAGATAATTCTCAATGGCATTGTCTAGATTTTACCTTTTCTTTAAATCCTGGCGCGACTATTCTTTGTTTCAGATTAGTTTCTCCGTCCAAGTTGCAAGTATCCAGATAGCATATGCCCTGAGTGCTGGAGGAGTGCAGCAGAACCATGTCTGCCGGCACCGCCTCGTTATTCGACAGATGGACTAGATCTCCGACGCGTACGTCTCGCCATTTCACTCTCACGTACCGCTCCGCCGATCTGTGGGACAAGAATAGAAAAATCAATAAAGTTGATTTATGAACAGCTTAGGAGGTATTTGTGCATACAAAACACGTGCCCTCAGAACTACCTAGTCATCGATGTTATGAACAATTTTTCTACTTAGGGAATTATAAAGTCTTATAAATATCCTATCATAATAATTTAGAGAATGATACCATACCTATACGATATATTACAGCTGTAAAGAGATAAGATTAAAATGTTATACATATTGCAAACGCAATGCAATGATAACAGGTGATATATCTAGTTAACTCATCAACGATTTCACAAGTTGTTGTGAGTCAGGACTTATCAAAAATATACCTCTTCGTATCAGAAGCTTGAGGTCGCATGGCGGATATCATATACCTACATACATAATAATGAAAGGTATGGTGGCAAGTACCAGATAATCGTCTTTCTAATTGGTAATTGGGATCGGGTTCAGTCACCCTAATTCTACTTTGGGCTTCGCTTAATCTCTTCAAATGTTATTAGCGTAGCAGGGATAATTCTGTTTAGAGCAATGATAATCTGGCGTATGTTGTAACTATATTAAAGCCAATCTCGATACATAATGTTTTATTATTAAAATACCATGTTTAGGGTTTTGATTGGTTTTCTTGTAAAATTATCACTATTTCCTAGTTATACGTTAAAATTATACTTTCTCTGCGTTATTTGGAACGTAGGTACATAAATACGAAACATATATTGAATGCACTTAAGGCTAAAGCGCCCATCTAGCCAGCGAAGTTCAAATTTTTTGAGTTCTTTTAGAATTTTTTCTAAATCTGACAATTATAAAAGACAAATTTTGTAATTCGCAAAAAGACCGTGTGCAGTGCATTTATTAATATATCCAACTTACTCTAAAACATTTAAAGAACGACAGCTATCCAGATAATCTGGCAATTTTTGTATATTTAGTGATTTACTAGTATCATATCCACCGTGATAATATTTAGAGTAAAATAAATGTATTAATAAATGCACTGCACACGGTCTTTTTCGCGAATTACACAATTTGTCTTTTATTATTGTCATATTTTGAAAAATTTCTAAAAGAACTCAAAAAATTTGAACTTCGCGGGCTAGACAGGCGCCTTCACCTTAAGAAATTCCCAAAAACAAAACAAAGTTTGTTGACAAACATTCTATATCGAGATTGGGTTTAATATAAGCAGGCACCTGGACACCCGTGTCCGTCAGTTTGTCTGTCAGTTCTGACAAAGGCATTAAAATAGAATGGTTTCCAACGGACTTCATTGTCCAAGACTTTATCGCCGTGGGCCAGTACTCCGCCACTATTGTGCCGCGGTCGTGCCATTGATAAATCAGCTGGGGAAAGCAACAGGTCAAAGATATTCAAGCACGATAAGCTTTTTTATTGAGGATGGAAAGTCCATGTTTATGTCTGTGACTGTACATTATAATATTCACTAAATGGACTGCGCTACATAATAACAACTTTTGTTATTACTTTCTTATGTATTTGTCTAGAATTAAACAATTTCGTGGACACATTAAAATCATGTATCAATAATATTAATGAAAAAAAATAAGCAAAATAGTAGCATGTTCTTTTAACAAGTTCAAGGCTTTACAAATCAAATCACTTTTGAATATTATTGTGGGCGATGTTAAGATTTGCATTCATACACGAAATTTGAATTAGGCACACCGCTTTCTTTATAACGTTAACATTGTGTAAACACCGAATATTTATACCTTTAGGAAACGAAAACAGTTTACAATAAAATAACTGAATAACAGTCTTATAATATGATTCCCAACTACGATGTTTTATACAAATGGACCTCTGATAGTAGTATTTGGTACCTACCTACTATGTGTATTTGTTTAAATTTGATTGTGCGAGACCTTACACCTTCAGCAGGGGAATTCCCTATACTCACACGAGGAGCATTTAAATTATTTTAAACGTTGTTGTTGAAACAATACGTAGATAAGTAAACAATTGGGCCTTTGTGTAACGATTCGATTGATGATATAATGTGAAAACTATTTCATCGCAATAACGTTTTAACTGAATATGAAGAACAAAATAAACTTTAAGTAAATCCAAGCATGGTAATATCCAGTTTGCATGAGACTCTTCACAACCATGTATAGCTCCGTCAGCTTCGTTGATTTCTCTGTTCAATAATAATCTTATCTCACTCATTATTAAAGGTAAAATGACGAAGCAAAACAGAGTTTAAGGCAACTTCGTACTGAAAGGAGGTCCATGTCGGCGCACTGGCCACAGGCGATAAGCGTTCCTGGCTGACAAGAATATTTGAATTTAAGAAAAGGATTATTTTTGAAATTGAAAGCTCTGCGGTGCGCTGGCAGTGACAACCGGGGACCATTAAGATAGGACGTGTTAAATGAATTTATAATAATATAACAATAATAAGATAATAAATATTACCAAGTGATTTTAGTTTATTAATTAAAACCCCGGTGTCACAGTACTCTTACATCCATACGGAAGTGTTGGTATGTGAAGAGTTATAAAAATCTCTTTCATGAGATAATGTATTGTCGATCGATGATGTAAGACGTTCGTTGAACGAATTTGTAAACTACTGGTGGTACATGAATCATCGTTCGAAAATTACAAGTGTTTGTCCAGCAGTTCCGAATATCAATTGTGAAAAACATAGCGAGGATCGACGTTTTATGATGAAGTATTGATTCCATATTTTGTGTGTATCATACAAATTCGGCAAGTGTAGGACCTTCCTAATGTTAAGCTGATACCGTAGCCTAGCTTCGTACCGTAGCATCTGCTTAGCTCAGCCTAAAGCTGCAACACTCGAGAATCACACCCAATGCAGTGCCTTTGGAATCGCCTTTTCAAGCAGAAATCAATATACATGAGCCAATTACTGCAATAATACGATTGAAATCACAAACTCGCATTATTATTATATGGCACTAATGAACACGCAGCGATAACATAATAATTATTTATTTTATTATTTTGTAATAACTAACAATGTGACAGAGCTGGAATTATTTAAGTATTATGCTACGCGATGACCAGACTACGTACTTAAGTAGATGTCATGAATCAATACAAATACATAATTGGAGTGTCTGTTTGTAATATCAAAATAACACCTTTTCACTAAATGCATATGAAAGTACAAACGACACCAATAGCAAAAACGCGATTAAAAAAAAATTGTCTGTCTGTCTGTGTGTTTGTGCCGGGTAATCTCCAAAACGGCTGGACCGATTTTGACGGGACTTTCTCTGGCAGATAGCTGATGTTTTAAGGAGTAACTTAGGCTACTTTAATTTTAGAAAAACAAAATTTGAAAAATGGGTCTTGTCGCGCGGGCTCAGAACGCGGGAGCGTTAAATTATACGCGGACGAAGTCGCGGGCTCAGCTAGTTCACTATAAATGAAGAGTGCTAAAGTCTTGTCTAGAGTTATGATGATAAAAATGATTGCTTGCAACGTTGTTGATACGATGGGATGGCGTGCGTACGCGCCGGGCAGACTGAATAAAGGTGCTCGATGTACTATGATACATCGATATAACAATAGGTGAATGATAATAATACTCATTGATAGATAAGGCCCATATTATTAAATCGATCTCAAGTCTGCGAGTGGTCTTGAGTACGCTTTTAACATGTAATTTTGTAGTAGTATGTCATAAGAATGACTTTTCTAAGATCGCTCTCAGACTTGAGACCGAATTATTAATACGGTCTTACTCCCACGTTGGGGTTTCATAATAACTACCTAGTATATAAACAAGCTAAATGAAACAGTTTAAAAAAGAGTTTCAAGTAAAAAAAGTAAATAATCCATGTCTCTTCGATTTAAATAGAGAATAGGTATGTATTCATATCGATTTAAATTTGTAAAAGAATACCATACGTATCATTATCTGTATCGCTAGAATATTGTTATCCATTTAACATAGCATCGGTTTTTGTCCCATCTCTACACGTATAATCTTTTTGCTGGGACATCTTACATCTAGCTAGTCGCAGGCTTCGTTTGCACGATCATACCACACCGTAGCGTCGTCGTACCTATATTGTGACTCGACTCGACTCCAATTGATTTATTTATTCACTAGCTGAGCCCGCGACTTCGTCCGCGTGGAATTTAACTTAACAAAAAAGCCCGCTCCCGCGTTCTGAGCCCGCGCGACAGGACCCATTTTTAAAAATTTTGTTTTTCTAAAATAAAAGTAGCCTAAATTACTGCATATAACATCAGCTATCTACCAGTGAAAGTCCCGGCTAAATCGGTCCAGCCATTTCGGAGATACTCTTTGATTTCATGTGTTTTTATTTTTTTACGCGGAACCCTAATTGTTTTTCTAAAATTAAAGTAGCCTAAGTTACTCCTTATAACATCAGCTATCTGCCAGTGAAAGTCCCGCCAAAATCGGTCCAGACGTTTCGGAGATTACCCGGAACAAACACACAGACAGACAGACAGACAAAAATGTTTTAAATCGCGTTTTTGTTATAGGTGTCGTATGTACTTTCATATGCACTAAGTGAAAAGGTGTTATTTTGATATTACAAACAGACACTCCAATTTTATTTATTTGTATAGATATACAATTTTAAGCTATCGAGAATGCTATACATTTCTGTAGTTATATATTGCAAATGTACTGAAATTCTCATAGCACTTGGTCACCAACTGGTCACCACAGTAGTAAAAACCCGGCTTTACAGCGTTCAAGATAGCTGTTGTGTAGTATCGCTATTACTTTGTTTTGGTATATGTCGAGTTTCAGTGGTAAAGATGATACCTACCTAGGAGACTTAAAAAAAACATGCGTGTTCCATATTTGTCATAGGTACCTGTTTGGTCATAACATAATACTATTGAAATAAAACTATTTTTCGGATTTTATCGCGTTTATTAACTTTATGTTCCCGACGTTTCGGTTGCTTTACAGCAGCCATGGTCACGGGAGGACTGAGGTGTTAGACGTCCTGATGTTATAGTTAGTAACTGGGTACCCTCATATTTAGTTGTTGTTTGCGGTCCGATCCACGCAGAAAGTGCTCACAGTGTCTCGAGGCCTTGCAATGGTACACTTGGTTTTGGATTTAATTATATTAATTACTGGATCCCAAGTTGGTGGTGGTAGCACCCAGCCATCTTCCCTATTGAAATTAGGATGTTTTTTAATTTCAATGGCCTCACGTATCATCCTTGGTCGGAATCGGTGTTCTTTTGCGAGGATCTGTGGTTTATCAAATCTGATATAATGGCGGGTTTTATTTCAATGTGTAGTATTCGCGTAAATATAAGGAAACAACATAATACTATTTAAATAATTTGCATAATCGTCACACCCACTCATAAAAAATGTTTACATTGTGCTCTGTAGCTTTAACATGGGCTTATACGTTTGCTAGGATTCTCTAGCAGTAGCTAGCGCGTCTACGCAAAAACATTGTACGTCAATTTGTTACATTTACATTTTTACGTTGTCGCTAACGACTAGCGTCCCGTAAAACAAGCGTACAACCCACAGTACAGCTAGACGAGGCTGATCGATGTAAACATAGGAGGTAAATAGTGCAGTTGTGAGATTTCAGACTCAAACCGGTTGATTCTCCAACTATAAATGCCGCAACGCGTCATCTTGGATCTGACCAGCGTAGGCAAAGTGAAGGTCGTAACGTTCACTATTGGCCTTAGCAACTTGCCCGCCAATATCGTGTAATTATAAACATGAGAACTTATGTAAACATAATATTTGGTGATGATTACAGTTTTATGTAAATAAACATTAACATTGTAGATATGAGCGTCAATCCAGCTCTCCACTCAGAGGGCCACTTAAAATTCTTAAGAGAGCAATTGCATTTAGGTAGTAAGAAACAAAGTTTGCGGAGCGTGCAGGCAAAGTCAACATTGTTTGAGCTACTTACAGATAATAAGTAGAATTTAATGGTTTAAGCAATTCTGTATTGCACCCACCGTCGCGTCGGTATTCTGTTTTTATATAGACTGCAAAGCAACGATGAGTCTGCTGCCCAAATGCCTCGCTTTAATTTTAACAATAATTGTAATATAACACGATACACTTCTGCCTTTCAATTTGTCTGAAGGACCTAAATCGAATAATAAAGATAAAAGTGAATCAATCAATGATGTTCATTTGTACGAAAATGTTCTGAATTAAATCAAAGTGCTCCAATTTAGTTTAACCGTGTAACTTTACCTTAACATGACAGAAACAACATGCCCTCATGGATACCAACAGAAAGTTTACTAACACTCGTTGCGTTATCTAATTTTAATGTTACAAAACATTTAAATGAAATTACATTAATGTGTTTAAAGAAATCATGTGTCAATAACATAAAATTGTAACAAGTTTCCCTTTTATCTCCTGAATGCTGCAGTCCGTAAGTATAACCTTAATTGAAAAAAGTTATCAATAGAAACCAAGTTGAAGATAATTCGTTTCCTAAATTAAGTATCAACAAAGGAACACATTTGGAATGGGGATAGGGTTTAGCTTGGTATTTCCAGAACAGTAAAATTAACTGGAAGTGTGGCACAAGGTCGGAATTCCCGTAAGAGTCAAGCGCCTATGCGTCATAACTTCCTGCAGTTGCGAAGAAAACAGATTCCATTTTAGACTGGCTGATATTATAATGACAAAGGGTTAATTATTGGCAATTTTAGTATCTTGTGTACTCTTTAGTATAGCTCCGGATCTTTTATTTAATATAAAACTACTTAAGCCAATACCAAACACAATTACGATGATTATTATCAAACAGATTGTAAAAAAATATTGGTTTTCTTTTAATATTTAATTCATTGAACACGTTTATTTGATTTTCGATCTTACGGGAACAATTTAGTCTGAAATATTTTCCGGAAATAGGTTAAAACAAATGGAAAACGGGATATCATTAAAATACGTAATGCATAGCGACGAGGATAATAGGTACCTACCCACATACATATACTCTGTAGAATTTATACTATTGCGTATAAGCAAATTCCTAATTATTTGTCCTCTACCGGGAAAACCCTAGTTAAATGAACACCACATTTTATTACACACACATGTCCTGTATTTGTTAAATCATGCCTGTTTTGCGAGGTTCCGAGAACCACATGGGTAAATTAATGTACATATTTTGATTTTACCTCTATTATATATGTATGTAGTACAATAATAGCCATCTGGAAGTTGTGAGTAATAATACAAAATCCCTACATAACGAAAATATCGAAACTTACACACAAGTTATCATCTGATAAAATGTTTTGCATCATATCAATGTTTTAGGTCCGTATTAATACATAGATCTCAAGTCTGAGAGCGATCTTCAGTACGCTCTTGACATATCGTTTTGTACTGGTATGATATAAGAGTGTCATTTCCAAGATCGCTCTCAGACTTGAGATCGATTTATGAATACAGGCTTTAGTGGAACTAAAATTATTTGGCGCCAGTGAGTGCGTCCGCTTCAAAATCGAAACCTGGCAAGGACGTGCAATTCGGTTAATTCCGAGAACAATGGATACAATGCGTTCGTTTACATATTACATTTATTTTTACAATAACATATCTATCATTTATATCTGGATATCTCATTAACGCGATTACCAGCTGAAAATACAGTGGTAATGTTAATATCCTACTTTTTTTCTTTTTTTATTCTCCTATTGTTTTGGGGCTTTTTTCCAATTAGGACATGCCAGCCCCATCGTCCCTTATTACATTTTCAACACCTTACAATATAATTATCTTGGCGAATGTCACCAAACCACATAATTTTTTGCATATTATGAATGAAAAACGGATTTGGATAAATTTTGACACATAAATAGTTTGTAACCTGGATTAACACGTTGGATACTCACGGATAAGGAATATAAATAATAATTGTGTGACATCATAATCCTCATGTAATCAATAGAAGGTGTAATAAATCATGCAGTAATTCCACATAACAATAGAGTAAGTATTAAATTTAAATGGAAATCAAAATCTCACATTACTGTACAATATTGAGGAATTATAGCATAGCTTAGGAATTATAGCATAGCATAGGCGTAAAACGTGTAAGTGAAGTTGAATAATACGATTAGACGTAATGTTTGGCAAATTATTATGTAGCATTACGTATTATGTAGAGATGTGAAAGTGGTATTTTTCTTTGGTTATTTTACATATCTATGTAAATCACCGTAACAAAACTGGCAAACTCTACAGCATTTTGAGTTTATGAGCCTGATGACGAATGACAGTGGCGGCGCGGGCGGTGGCTTTCTAACTTGCACAATCTTCAAATCATTGAGTAAAAACGACTATTTCGATGTTATAATCACTATGTTGTTATGAAAACTTTATTTCTTATCGATGACATGAACACTGCAATACATATCGGCCGTTGCACCAATAGCGCCAGATGAAAAATAAAATCGTGTTGGTATGCGCTCTAAAAAGTAAAATTAACAGGCTAATGTGCGGCGAAACTTATTTTCTTAGGAAAAAAATCATGGCCTATATGCAAATTAAAACTAAGGTCTCCCGAGCGTTCAAGGGCGTAGCCTTGGTTAAACATTCATCTGTCAATACATAGCCTAGCTACCAGCCTGATTAATTCGGTGTGTAGTAAAATTACCGCCAATTCACAAGCTACTACTCTACAGAGCTTGCTATTTTTTACAATGAATTTATTAATTGTGTACTTATTATGTATGTATATCTATATCGTGTGAACAAACAGACATTATATGTAGGTACATACGACAAAGTTCCGCCCACAATATTAACACAACTCAATAAAAGCTTAAATATTTATAACTATGGACTTGAATCAATTACCTAGTAGGAAATCAGTGACCAATGTTGGTTCACATGAGCGCCAGCCATCGAGACCTTGTCGGTTCCAGTTTAATGGTTTTTTAACGACTGTTTCGTGTCGTGCCCTACTGAAATTCATGAGTTTGTGATTCCGATTGACTGCTCATTTATTATTGCAACTGTATCGATTGTTGTAAGTGGGCACTTTGTGAAACCATTTCTAGGAAATAATGACTGCCTTCCCGTGTTTCAAAAGGTCCCTATTTTGTCTCTAATTGGTCTGCTGTACATTCTTAAACATACTAATATAATCCAGCCTGTCTAGCCCGCATAATTGTAGTGCGTAACTACATACAATTTAATAGCTTTTCAGGTAATAGACGTTAGCACAGGTAATCAAAAGGTTGATTAAATTAAGCCACCAAACCAATATTAAATCACTGTTGCGACCTAGAAACTATTTGGTCAAATACCTCGAAGGATCCTTATTTTATCAGCTTGATACAAAAACGCATTGTTATTCTAGAGGAACCCCATCGAATAATTACGAAGGATCTCTAAAAGTTGAATGTTCGAGACTGTAGGTATGTAGGTATAAAGTGAACGCGTGATCGGCGCGACGGCGGCGGCAAATACCTACTCGCGAGCGAATACAAAGGGAAGCCGACAGTGGGTCTCGAGATCATTCGATTGGGATTATTATTACCTACATACCTACCGAGAATGTTCAGGAAAATACCAACTCGCATTTTTATTCCGTATATAAGGCGTTGACGACGGGCAGCGAGTTAGTTACTTCTTGGAAGCGACAGTGTACGGAACTTAAGTAAGCGAACGAAGAGTGATATACCAGTGACCTAGGCGATTATATTGGAATACTGTGTGACTGCTAAGTGATTCGGAACAGTGTTTGTTGTATGTAACTAGTGATAGTGAACTAGTGTAGTACTGTGTATTTGTCAAGTTTGTGGAGAGCGAATTAAACCTTTATACACGTAGTCGGCATTATTTGTACCTACCCCTAGTACGTAACATCACATTAGCCTTCTACACCCACATGATGACGTCACACTGAATATTTTGCACCTTGAAACTAGTTGAAACCTAGGCATACAAGGTTTCGTACGAAACCTTTAGAATCGATTCGAATTTTCAAATTTTGCCAAATTGCCAGTCATTACAACACTATAAAAGGTACAATTATCGCTCTACAAGGCTCAAAACTATCTGAGAATGAGTGATAAGAAGTTTAGAGGATACGATAAGGAATTCGTGCCAGCAGCTGTCGACTGGCGGCTAAACAAAATTCAAGTAATTATGCTGACTCGCACAGTACCGTTACCTATTCGCTTTCTTTTCCGCGGAGCGCCCGCGCCGGGGCGCGTGCTCGGTCGGGAGAAACTCATGATCCAATCGTATGCGGAACGATTTCGCGGAAGATCAACACATACTGTGAAGGGTAATATGCACTTTGAGTTAATTCCGTCTACATAAGCAACAGGTGTCATGTACGACGCCACCTAGTAGACAAATACATCAGAGCACGTAAGAAATTATAAAGGTATTCCTAATGTAGAATAAATAATAAAGGTGTGACCTAGACACAGCACTGGAGGCATAATATCGAGGTTATGCACTCACATTAAAATATCAAGAATTGCATAGTAAATTATTTTTGTTTAACATCGTGTACAAAACGGGATTTGGTAGCTCTCGAGAAAGCTTTCGGAAATATTACACAACGGTACAGAACCTACATAGAAACGGATGTGACCTACATAGGTCACATCCGCAACTTCCGATAGATATATCACAAACGGTCCTAAAGATATTTAGGGTAACGATGTCGACGGGGGATAATTCGAAAGGTACAATAAGCTCAACAAATTACGTGACCTAGATATGACATAGAATGAATGAAGCTAAACAAATCGAAAACATGTTTTTTGTCGGCTACCTGCCTATATACCAAGTTTAAAGAATGGCGTTATATAAGTCGTAAGTTAACGATATCCGTTATAATATTACCGATACTGACTAAAATGGTGGTGTCAAAAAAATAATCGATAGTATTTCAACATTAGATGTAACCAAAATCTGTCGCAATTATCACGTCATCGATCACCACTTGCGCATTTTCAGTCAGACTAACCCAGTTGAGGCCTCTGAATAATTCCGGATATGAATATCACCTTATTTTTCTAGGTAAGTAGTAACAACAGCAGTCTATTAATAATTGATGGACTTTAGATAAACAAAACGTTATTCAGTACCTCCTTCACAATCTGGTAAAAGTAGGCGATGACGGAGTTGGGCGATACTAAGGTCTTTAAAATCGACTTCTGCTAAGTAATTAACCACCGTAGTTTTGTTGAATAAACGATAAAATAGTACAACATTTGGAGTGATTCAATTAGTGTAGTTATCATGTCGATGAACGGTGGGTGACCTACGACTGGACGTCTCAATGTTACATTTGATCGGTGTGAATGCATCTTTAACTCGTATTTTAAGGTTGAAAATAAAAACAATATCATGTACAGAAATATGTCATTGAAGATCAGGTTTGACAGGTATCGGCCATTCAACGTACTGTATTTCATTATGGCAGCATTAATGAAAATGCTTTATCAATTGCTAAGTCACCACTGGTTGTTTTGCGTAGTTTTCTTAAACATCTGCCAATACGAACGGAAATAGATTGATCGTTTTGATTGAGACACTAATTCCAGATAAGACCTGATTCCATTTGAACACTAGAGAAAAGTTATAATGAATCCTGAAAATTCAAAATAGCATTGCTATATTGCTGGTCTCCGTGCAGTGGCGGAATTACAAATTTACAAGGTATAGGCTGTAAAGTTTTTGCCGCCCTTGCCTCTACAATTTTCATGTCCTTGATTATTTTTACAATCCAAAAAAATCGTAGAAATTACACGTAAAATATTTTTGGGTCTATTTTTGAGCTATTCAAAACATCAGAAAACCGTCATGCAGAAATCTTTTTGATTTCTATTAGGTAGCAAAAATATCTGTCCCCAAATTTGCGACCCCAAAATTCTGCCGCCCTAGTCTCCAGCCTACGCAGCCTACTGGTCAATCCGCCACTGTCTCCGTGTTTTTTTAACTTGCAGCCGTGAACGTAGTTCACACCAGGAAACGATAGCCAATCGAGATGGCGGCTGGCCTTAACTCGCGTCACAAAGCCACACCCGTGTGCAAAAACAGGCCGGCTTGCGCCTCAGGAGACTTATTGTGCCTTACTTAAACCGGATGGATGGTAACCTTCACACGGCTCAGGGACTAAAAACTAGTTCCGACTATTACAATCAAGATTATGTTTATGTTATAACTGTAACAATAAGTTTAAATCTAGTCTAACAAGTCGATAGGACTTTTAAACATAATGAATCTGTTGTTTTAATTTATTACATAGTTTTAATAACCGTGACTTTTTACATACATCGTCTTTAAAAAATATACTATTATCATTAATGAGACCGATCCTATCTCAACGAAGAGGCCAATTAGATTATTACGCACAGTGTATCGAAATGTAATTTTGTTTGTTTAATCCGCACTAGAAGCAATGTTTTCGTATTCATTCAAGTTTTCTAGGAATGATAAATTTGCATTTACAATGCACCAATAATTACGTTCGATATTGGAGTGGCTCCAGTGCAATACTGTTTTTTCTTGACATACATCGTACAAACACATTGGTTGTGTTTTTTAGACCAAATAGCTTCAAGGTCGTACGACACTAATAAAATCAGTTCCTGCCAATAGCCTGGAGCTCATAAACACGAACGCCAATATAAATTTTATTGGTTTGTTCCAATGTCGCCAACTCGCCCGCCACGGCATCAAGGGGCCTTCATCGATGATTCAGCTTGTTAATATCGCGTTCGTCTCAATTAAATATCAATTTTGACAATTAGAGCACTACGTTTAAACAAATGCATTGCTTAGTCTAGCAGAATGTTGCGCTAAATTAAAATATTCGCAACCGAAGTCCCGCTTGTTCGTTATCAGCAAAATTTTAAGCAGCCTAGAAATTCGGGGCACTCTGAATCACACCGCACCCTAGATGAAAGCTATAGT
Organism: Notodonta dromedarius; assembly: GCA_905147325.1. Lineage (NCBI taxonomy): Eukaryota > Metazoa > Arthropoda > Insecta > Lepidoptera > Notodontidae > Notodonta > Notodonta dromedarius. The sequence continues at coordinate 2,539,090 of LR990165.1, read as the reverse complement.
CACAGTTGTTGGTATTAATTTTGTATCGATATTGTTAAGGAACCGTTATTTAAAGACGGCAAGCGAAAGTGGAACACTAGTTGTGGAGGTACTCTTGAATGACGAAACGGCAAAAAAGTTGCGGAATCAGATAGTCAATTTAACAAGATCAAGGTTGCTTTAATACCAACAGCAACCTGCCAAGTGCCATTATTAGTTACGGTTGTCGGTATAAGCAGTTGCCTATGCTGTGATTGATCATCAACTGAATAGTAAAACAGGGGTATATAGGTGTCCCGGACACGGCAGTGGTTCAGCGCGACACGATAGCTGCATCGATTGACATTGACCATGCATCGTAGCCGTCACTCGTGACCACCATTCACTTGACCGCATGCTGACATGAATATTCTAGCAGTTCAAATTAACAATGAAGAGAAGAACAGTTTAGTTTATACATTTTTGATCAGTTATTTTCTTGTTGGTAATTTAATTGTGATTGTCATTACCTACCTGCCCAAATGTCTATAATGGTAGAGGCGATAGATATTTGCTCTTTCAAATAATTTCATTGGGTTGCTCTATGTTTGTTAAGTTTTCTAATATAATATTTCTGCAGTGACATGATTTTATAATACGGCTTTTAAGACCGCTATAGGTTATATTTTAAGCAGCACTTCTAGAAAAATCTAAAGCTACCACCCGTTGGTTTGCCTTTATGGCTATTATATAAGGAAAATCGATTGTTAGAAATAATTGGCATTTACGCAAAATGGTGATAATGTTTTCATTAGCAACAATGTTATCAAGCTGTTAAGAATTTTAAATGGAATAAAAAAAACGATAAGCCGACTTCGGAATATCTAGGAATATCTACGTACTTGAAGTCCGAGAGCGATCTTGAGTTAATATCAGCTGTAGTTTAACCAAAACTGTTTTCGCTACCATAAGATGTCTTTTGAGGATCAGGTGCGTTTAATAATGTATAGACATGGAAACTACTTGACTATTGTCCATTGATACTCAATGATGTCTATTCTTTCTTTCAATATATAAACCGTTTTGATTTTTATTTATGATTATGTTTATTTTTATTGCAGCATTTTACGTCAGTAGGCAGATAGGATTTGACTAGTCTTCAAAAAAAACGCATTTTTCCAAGGATTTTTTGGATAAAACAATCTAAGTAACGGTTTTATAAGGACAGATGGAAAGTGGTAATGATTAAATATGATAAAAATCTAGTGTGAGGCTCGTTCAGACCTTGTTGGTGGACTTATGTGTACGACGAGCTCACCAGGGTGATCGATAGGTCGTCGCCTCATTGGCGCTTTCAAATAGTTTGAACGTCTTTAACACTGAATAATGAGATGTTATGACAAAGCCGAGCGTTTCTTTTGACGCAGGATATTATGAGAATGCCCAGTGATTAGCAGCAACGAGCCAGTTGAGATAATTAGCGCAATTAGTGATAGATGAAAATACCCTGCTATTACACCATTATGAGGAAATCTCGGGACTTGTCTAACGAACGCGTAATTTGACCATTAGGAGATTGTACGGGCTGAATAGATATCCTCTTATCTCTATTTGTTTTAGCAGAGAAGCGGATAATTATCTAATTACTTTGTAAGTAAGTTATGTTGTCCACGCGTTGAGGGCATATTTTAGTAATTACGTGTCGTCAAAATATTGACATCAGAACATAATAGTTACTGTAGTAATAGTTATGAACTTAACTTTCGTTCAATTTCCTCCTGCATTTTCCCAAGTTAAAAAAACATTATTGTACGTTGGATTTGTAATAATTATGTCGTTTTAAAATGCCAATGTCCTTACATCGTGGGCCGCGTAAGGTTACACAGCCAAGGCCACTGTGTAGCAGGCAATTAGTGGTTTCATTAGTTAGATTTCATTTTAACACCCATTTACACACTTCAAACATTTTTCCAGCACAACACACAAAAACATACAATAGAATGTTCTGCTATACAGTTCCTAGTATTTATTCAATAAGTTTTTACACGTTCTTAACGTAACTGTTACTACTCCAGCGTCTATGTAATTACTTTGATATATGAATACTCAAACGATCATTACTTTCTAAATAAATTCTCAGAGTTTTCTCAAAAATGTTTATTCAAAAAGTATTACCTAAATGTTATACTTTTGAACTATTCACAGTATGTTGTCAAATTTTGCATTGGCAGATTGCCACAACACCCAAACAATTTTGCTGCAGTATATTTCCTATACTACTTCCGCTACCTATCTATTTTCAAATGTATTGTTGCACAATTGCTTACATCTATCTGGGCCTTCAGTTTAGGAACCAAAATCTTTCTAATGAGCTTAGCCAATGGCTGGGATCTGCTTATAACATACGGCTAGTAGCCATGTTATCATAATACGAATAAAAAAAACTTCAGTCTAGGGTTGAATCAATTGTTGCACGGAGCCGATGTAATGTAACAAGTACACCAATCGGTATTTGATGAGTATTTGGAAGGTTTCTCTGATTACACGAATAAGGTTGTTCGTCTGATCTGAGGGACGAATGATCTCGTTTCTCATATTTCCATTCTGATGTGCTAGTAAGGTAACTAAAGCCAGGTGCGGGCCTGGAATACAGCCACAATTTCGATTAGGTCAACGAGTGAAACATATACAATTCTTCGCGGTTTTGGCAGAAAGACAACAAGCGCGGAAATACTGAATGATGAATTATCTGGTGACGTCAAGTTCATATCATTGATAAACAACCAATTTTGACTATGACTATATGGGTTTGCATAGAAAGTTCCAAAGAAAAAGGAATAGGTAAGAAGGAAAAATAAATAACCGTAGCCTTCTTTGTGTAAGCAATCACAATTCATATGTACCTAGTTTAACAATTTGATAGAAGAACGGAAGAATCAACGTTTTAAATTACATCAACGGGTGGAATTTTAGTTAAACAATCGCACGCATACATAACGTTGGTACTGTTAAGGAAATATGGAATGGCCTTGTTAACACAAAAAAAATCATATAGCCTCTACGACAATCCCTCCACAATCCTTTTTTCCTCTTCTCTTTAGCTTTTATTATGTTATGTTATTGAGGTCGGCGTTACAGTAGTCTGATCTCCGACACTGACGCCTACTACAAACTAAGAGTTTGCAATTGTTCCGTCTTCTTTTCCTTTATAATTTCCAAATCGCGGTACTCGCTTATACATTTTCTATAGTGATCTGTTTTCAGTTGTATTGATACGTATACATTATATTGTATTATGTTGCTGAAACAGGCCACGGATAACAAGACGCTAATGAAGTTTGCACAAGTGTCATTACAACGTTGAAGTATAAGTATATACGTCACAAATAACTGAGCATTACGAATTTAATGAAAGATGGACTATTCATTAAATTAACCGGTCTGGTCTTGACACTTTTTTTTTAAACGTACAGCCAGTGTCCTATAATATTAGAATCAGAATAAACCAGAAAATAGTCTGATACAGTAATCGTTAATTAGTGCAGTTACACTTTAAATATTGTAGTATTGTGAATATACGGCACAGAATTTATTGAGATGGTTTGATCACTAACGAAACATATATACCGATTTATGATGTTGTACCCATTTTGTCCTGTCAAAAAATAGAGACAACAACCAACCATGTTTTGTGTGAATATTTCGTTCAGTGCAAACAGAGTGTATAAACCGGTCTCAAATTAGAGCGATGCCATTTTATACTGGTATCGTATGAGATAACAATGACATTTCCAAGAGCGCATCTAGAAATTGCAGTTTATTTTGCCTAAAATATACGAATTGTATTGTAGGTTATTTTATTAAATGTAATCTCTGGCTTCCGATAACATACGATGTCAAAGATAAACCGCAACGAGTCCCCTCGTTGAGGTAATCTATGCTATATTCAATTACTCTTATCAATCTCGAAAACACGTCACTGCGTTTATCAAGAGTACTGTACTCTACTGTACTATTCTTGAACGTATTTCTAGAGTTATTTACTTGTGTCTGAATAAAAAAATATTACAAGTCTATGGCTGTATAGCTGTATCGAACGTAGTATTAAAGATAGGTAGTATATGAATAAGTTTTACCACTTTGTCAAAAGCTAGTCGTATCTTATTACACGACAGAACTTTGGGTCACGTCATTTCTTACCTCCATGTCAGTGCGTACAGTCAGCGACATAATCCGATGAACATTCTCAATTCTAGTAACACTTTATTTTACAAACTGGTGAACATTGCTGAAAGCAACTATTAGGAACTATTGAAGTATAGTCTAGATTAGGAATAAATATGGCTTTAATGCAAAATATAAGTGTGCAAGCGATTTGAAAAACTATCCACTGAAAATTTTAAGTGCCAGTGGTACCACCAAAAGCAATCCTTGTAAAAAAGGCCAATCCATAAGAATGCGCAGGCCTTAACTATAATGAAATCGAAGGGAGTTAAGTCCTACTGTATTACAGTCCTCTTTCTGCAGCAGCACTTTCTATGCTTTCTTTCTCTCAGTTTTGTTTTTATATTATGACGACAAAGTCATCTAATAATATAGGACTAACTGAGAACAGGTCACTGTCCTGGCCTGCGATCATAAAACTCGCGGATTATTTTATGGATCACAATTTCTCTGAACGGAATGAATCATTGAACGAATGAAACCTTGACCAATGACATAGTTTGAGCAGGCCAGCCACGTTCGACCCACATTGATAGCCCCAGTGTACCTATTGGTAGGTACAGTAAGTACTTACATAATCACTGTCCCCCACTGATCGTCATCGGTGACAAAGCAGGTAACCTTTGCTATGGATTGATAAAATCAATCATATCTGGCAGGTATCTATCTATATCACTTCCTGAAGTGTAATGATCCTGTTCAAATGAACCGAACTTGTTCAATAACTATAGATAATGACTTAAAGCGTATTTTTTCTTACCCGTTGTAATCTTGGCACGTCTTTAATTAAATATTTAATACTAGTTGCTGCCCGCGACTTCGTCCGCGCAGACTTAAATAAAGTATTATATGTGTTAATCCAGGTTATAAACTATCTATGTTCCAAATTTCATCCAAATCCGTTCAGTAGTTTTTGCGTGAAAGAGTAACAAACATACATCCACACTCACAAACTTTCGCATTTATAATATAAGTAGGATAGTAGGATAACTCTTTAGACTTTATAATAACTAGCTCGACACGTAATTAGGCTAAAAATATTGATTAATATGTGAAATATATTAAGTTTTAATAATATTGTTTGGCGACTTTCGTACATTAAAAGACATGGCAAGATTGTTTACTAAATACTCAGCAAATAAATCAGAATAATACATACCTGTAGCTAAATAGGTACAAAATTAAGTTAATCTACTTATATCCTTACTAATAGCAGACACTTTTGTAATATTAGTTATAGCTACCTCAGCTTAAATATTGATTATACCTACTTATTTCTTTTTCTATATTCCAAAAGTAACAGGCAAGATAGGTACCTACCTACCTAAGCTTTTATTACAAGGCTAAGTCAGATTGAATGTTTTTTTTAATAAGGAAACTTAGTAGGTACCTAAGCAGCCGGTAACTGCTAGAACACAACGTTAACACAATTAACACCGGTGTATTAACGAACGTCTACAAGACTGTTTTGAAATGTTCAGGGAACAACACGCCAATATATGATGAGACATTTATGGGCTTCTAGAGTCAGCGTTTATATTTAGAATTTTCCGAAATAGCTCAGGCAATATTAGTTCAAAGTTCTGGTTACTATAGGCACACGCTGCCTAGGAAAAGCGAAGTTAGACAAACCCCACCCACAAGTAGGCTGCTGGCGTTTGATTCTCTAAACACGCCTAGCGTGTAATACATCATTGTCCACAGTTCACAGCTGGAAAAAGACAAAATCAATAAAAAACACCTAGGTATCTTTGACGACAGCTTGGCGCAGTTGTTTGAGCGTAGACCGCTCGGTTCGATTCCCATCGGGGCAAATTTCGGTAATGGCCTTTTCGTAATTAGCCTAGCTCTGATGTCACTGGGATCGCCCCTCGTCTATTGCACGGTAGGTACCCATAGTACAAGCGTTGCTTAGTTTGGGACCATACCTACAGTTGGTGTGTCAGTCTGGGTGCAGCAGGAAATACCTATTTCAGCATAGTCGTTTCTCAATTTGAAACAGAGAATTTACAGCTGAGTAGGCAGGATATTTTTTTGTTGTTTGTTCTACAGTCAATTCTGTTGTTAGGTGACTCGATTTTTCAATTTACCTAGTGATTTTTGTCTTTTCTATTTACTGGTAGGTTCTTACTATAAATTATTAAGTCCATTTTATTCTGAGCGGCGATGTTTGTCGACGAAACAAACGTATTGAGTATTGATAGGTACTAACGAGCGACGTCTTTTCTTTTATTTCAGATCTTAATGGTGCCAATCTTTCAAACTGGCTGGCCCATCAATTTGACTTAGGCACCTATACTTATTATATGTAAATAACATTCAGTTCTCATACGAGGGCGTACCCAGCTTTTGGTTTAGGGGGCAATCAGGAATTTCCCGGACAAGGTTATAGGGGGTGTCAGCCTGACCTGTCCTCCCCTCCCCTCGATACGCCCACGGTCGTATGGAAACATCGTCACCGAAAAGCATTATGTGGGCGTCTCATTATTTTAAATACCTATTGAGGTATTGAAAATAAACGTCGTTAAGCAAACACTGCATGGTTTGTTTTGAGACCTTGAGTACGTCACTCGAGCAATCTCAGCCCAATCAATTGAAATTACTGTTAACGAACTGAGCGTGGCGTGAAAGTTACTTTAAAGTTCGAGGGCGGCGATATTTGTCGAAGAAACAATAAATAAAATATTTCAGAAGTATTGATTACTCCGCACGTGCACCAATTTCAAATGTCAATACCTATCCAATTTCCGTTGTGGTATAAATAAAATTGACTGATAGCTAGTCCGGCGATAAGTATATAAAAAATAATCGTGCTTATTCTACGAATGGAGAGATTTGGATTGGAACATAGTGGGGGCACTGCCATGCCGTCATATCAAGTGTTTCTGTGCCTCCTTTAACGACCTCCTTTGACGACCGCTTGGCGCAGTGGTTCGAGCGTAGGCCGGTCGGCTCACTGCACATGGTGCTGGCGGGTTCGATTCCCGCCCCCGGGGCAAATTTCGGAAATGGCCTTTTCGTAATTTTCCCAGGTCTGGGTGTCACTGGGATCGCCCCCAGTTCATTGTACGGTTACCCATAGTACAAGCTTTTCTTAATTTGGGACCGTACAGGTGGTGTGCCTGTCTGGCGATATTATTATTATTTAACAGAGGAACTCGGGGTCATAATCCTGGCTGTCGCAGTGCAGTTGGTGGACTGAGCCAACATTGTGGACTATGACCTATAAATCTTCGCATTGGACTGACACTGACAAATACATGAATTTATTATTACCCACCAACATTATTACCTGGCTTGCCATTTGGAAACACCCCCTCAGTAAACATCATTACTTATTTACTGAGCCTCATATGAATTACATATAGCCCCAACTGACCCATTTGTAATGGTTGGTACAGTCAAATGCAAAAGTTTATATTTATTAAACTAGCTGAGCCCGCGACTTCGTCCGCGTGGAATTTAACTTAACAAAGAAACCCGCTCCCGCGTTCTGAGCCCGCGCGACAGGACCCATTTTTTCAAAATTTTGTTTTTCTAAAATAAAAGTAGCCTTAGTAACGGATTATATCATCAGCTATCTACCAGTGAAAGTCCCGTCAAAATCGGTCCAGCCTTTTCGGAAATATTCTTTGATTTCATGTGTTTTTATTGTTTTACGCGGAACCCTAATTGTTTTTCTAAAATTAAAGTAGCCTAAGTTACTCCTTATACCATCAGCTATCTGCCAGTGAAAGTCCCGTAAAAATCGGTCCAACCGTGACTCGATTTTTCAATTTACCTAGTGATTTTTGTAGTTTCTATTTACTGGTAGGTTCTTACTATAAATTATTAAGTCCATTTTATTCTGAGCGGCGATGTTTGTCGACGAAACAAACGTATTGAGTATTGATAGGTACTAACGAGCGACGTCTTTTCTTTTATTTCAGATCTTAATGGTGCCAATCTTTCAAACTGGCTGGCCCATCAATTTGACTTAGGCACCTATACTTATTATATGTAAATAACATTCAGTTCTCATACGAGGGCGTACCCAGCTTTTGGTTTAGGGGGCAATCAGGAATTTCCCGGACAAGGTTATAGGGGGGTGTCAGCCTGACCTGTCCTCCCCTCCCCTCGATACGCCCACGGTCGTATGGAAACGTCGTCACCGAAAAGCATTATGTGGGCGTCTCATTATTTTAAATACCTATTCAGGTATTGAAAATAAACGTCGTTAAGCAAACACTGCATGTTTTGTTTTGAGACCTTGAGTACGTCACTCGAGCAATCTCAGCCCAATCAATTGAAATTACTGTTAACGAACTGAGCGTGGCGTGAAAGTTACTTTAAAGTTCGAGGGCGGCGATATTTGTCGAAGAAACAATAAATAAAATATTTCAGAAGTATTGATTACTCCGCACGTGCACCAATTTCAAATGTCAATACCTATCCAATTTCCGTTGTGGTATAAATAAAATTGACTGATAGCTAGTCCGGCGATAAGTATATAAAAAATAATCGTGCTTATTCTACGAATGGAGAGATTTGGATTGGAACATAGTGGGGGCACTGCCATGCCGTCATATCAAGTGTGCTTCTGTGCCACCTTTAACGACCTCCTTTGACGACCGCTTGGCGCAGTGGTTCGAGCGTAGGCCGGTCGGCTCACTGCACATGGTGCTGGCGGGTTCGATTCCCGCCCCCGGGGCAAATTTCGGAAATGGCCTTTTCGTAATTTGCCCAGGTCTGGGTGTCACTGGGATCGCCCCCAGTCCATTGTACGGTTACCCATAGTACAAGCTTTTCTTAATTTGGGACCGTACAGGTGGTGTGCCTGTCTGGCGATATTATTATTATTTAACAGAGGAACTCGGGTCATAATACTGGCTGGCGCAGTGCAGTTGGTGGACTGAGCCAACATTGTGGACTATGACCTATAAATCTTCGCATTGGACTGACACTGACAAATACATGAATTTATTATTACCCACCAACATTATTACCTGGCTTGCCATTTGGAAACACCCCCTCAGTAAACATCATTACTTATTTACTGAGCCTCATATGAATTACATATAGCCCCAACTGACCCATTTGTAATGGTTGGTACAGTCAAATGCAAAAGTTTATATTTATTAAACTAGCTGAGCCCGCGACTTCGTCCGCGTGGAATTTAACTTAACAAAGAAACCCGCTCCCGCGTTCTGAGCCCGCGCGACAGGACCCATTTTTTCAAAATTTTGTTTTTCTAAAATAAAAGTAGCCTTAGTAACGGATTATATCATCAGCTATCTACCAGTGAAAGTCCCGTCAAAATCGGTCCAGCCTTTTCGGAAATATTCTTTGATTTCATGTGTTTTTATTGTTTTACGCGGAACCCTAATTGTTTTTCTAAAATTAAAGTAGCCTAAGTTACTCCTTATACCATCAGCTATCTGCCAGTGAAAGTCCCGTAAAAATAGGTCCAACCGTTTCGGAGATTACCCGGGACAAACACACAGACAGAAAGACAGACAGTCAATTTTTTTTTTATCGCGTTTTTGCTATTGGTGTCGTATGTACTTTCATATACATTTAGTGAAAAGGTGTAACTTTGATATTACAAACAGACACTCCAATTTTATTTATTTGTATAGATAAAATTGAAGTGTCCGTTTTTTACTAAATGCATATGAAAGGCCATACAGCACTTATAACAAAAATAAACATATCTAAAATTTTGTGTGTCTGTTTGTAGATAGAACAATTAACAATGCTATCCTACTAATATTATAAATGCGAAAGTTTGTGAGTGTGGATGTATGTATGTATGTATGTATGTATGTATGTTTGTTACTCCTTCACGCAAAAACTACTGAACGGATTTGGATGAAATTTGGAACACAGATAGATTATAACCGGGATTAACATATAGGATACTTTTTAACCCAATAATCCAATACTACGCGGATGAAGTCGCGGGGTACAGCTAGTTTCACATATTTTCAAATACCAATGTAATTACAACAATTAACATATTTCTAAGGTATTTATTATGCCACACAGATTTTAACCTGTAAAGCGTTTACTTATTTTTGCATTGCAAAAAATAAACATTTCTTGCTTACATGTTCTTATAATTTGACTAGCTGTGCCCCGCGACTTCATCCGCGTAGTATTGGATTAAAAAGTATCCTAGATATGTTAATCCCGGTTATAATCTATCTGTGTTCCAAATTTCATCCAAATCCGTTCAGTAGTTTTTGCTTGAAGGAGTAACAAACATACATACATACATACATACATACATCCACACTCACAAACTTTCGCATTTATAATATTAGTAGGATAGTGTGTAAAACAGGGTGACTAGTAAAATATGGGGCATGCAGCAACCCTCTATACATACTACTATAATACAAAGTCTTGTTTAATGTGTATTGTGAGCAGATTTATTTAGGTATTCGTTTAAACAAATCTGTAAATGACAAGAGAAACCTATTAGTCATCATGATGGGTTTATTGAAATGAATAAGGATTTTATTCATTTACTCACACAAATAGGTAAGTTTAAATGACATAGGAATTCCTATTACAGTGAGTATACCTTAAGGAATTTATTTGTTGTCTGCAAGTCCATGGACTAAGATCAATCTCAAGTCTGACGGTGGTCATGAGAATGGTTTTGACAATTAATTTTGTACTGGAATGACATTTCAAAGATCACTCTCAGACTTGAGATTGATTTATTAAAACAGGCCTATGCCTATGACTACTACTTGCTGAACCATATCAAACATGCACATTTTTCAGGAGATATATCTTCTTGGCAGTCTAGTTCATGGAATATTTATAAAAATAACAGTTGCCACTTACTTTTTGTACACTCTGCAAAATGAGTTGTTGATTCTTTTGTCTGACATATGTCTCCTCCGGTCTTCAAACAAGTCCTTTATAGCCGTCACAGAGAGCACAAACAACACAGGTAACATGGCTATCTCCTTGCCAAACGCACTAATTTCAGGCACCCAGTTTAACAACACTATAAATATAAAATACACATTTGCAATCCTGTGGAATTGTTCAAACAAGTTCTTGGGCAAAAACGATAATAATGTATACTTTGTAGTCCTGACTTTATTATTACATCTAAGTCCATTTGGATGATCTTTAGAAGGCGTTTTATCAGGCACCAGGTGATTAGGGGTGACTATTAGATGGCGGTTGTCAACGGCGGGCTGTTGGCGGCGCAGCAGCCAGAACGCGGCACGACGCCACGGGCCCACCACCGAGCCACGGCGGATTGTGTAGATGGAGTCCGAACGGGAGGCCTGCCTCGAGTGCTGCATGCGCACAGAGTTGTGTCGCGGCTGGGCACTGGCGACTGGCGGGTCGCGATGGCCGGGTGGCAGCTTGAAGTCGGTGCGGCTGCCGGTCCTGCTGTGGCCGGGCCCCGAGCCGGGGCGCGAACCCTCGCCGATCTGGCCGTGAGACAGCGCACGCTGGTGGCCGCGCAGCGCCGACTTGAGGGGTGGCCGCGGTACAGCCGGGTTTCCAGCCAGCATAGGTGTTCCGCCATGACTTATAGATCTCGAGTGCCCTTTCGCTTTCGGAAATAAGTACGTTTGCTCCGGTGCCCCGGGTAAACATGGCACAGTAGAAGGTGTCTCTCCGCTTCCTTCTGTTGACATTTTTATTCATCTGAACGGTATTCACTTCACTGTTTTCTTTCATTTAAAATCACAATATTTGTATCGCCGAAGCGTATTCTTGTATTCGCAAATAATTTAGGAGAAGGTACCGTTTCAATTGAAACATATGGTGAGAAATCATCTGTTCACTGATTCACACATCCCTAACATTCTTAGCCCGAAAAACCACGAGAATAGTAAATGATTTTTAAGAGAAATAGTGTAATATGCATTCTTGCAACTTTTGTAATCGATTTATTATTATTTCACCACCCACCACACGTACACATACATGCGATAAATCAATTAATAACAGCACAAAATACGCGTCGAGTGCTTGACTGAACTGGATAACTAATTGTTTGACGTTTGAATTTGACATTATGTCAGAAACTATGGACATTTGACACTACAATTTATTTTGTCAACAGGATTTAGCATAGAGCAAACAAAACCTTTTTGTTTTTTTAATTCCATGGCTTTGTATAGGAAACATCCTTGGTCATACTGTTCCAAAGAGTACAGCCTCAAAATACCCTGCTTTCTCTTTCCACTAGGGTATCCATCCATGATTCACTGTAGATAGTCAGCAAGCACTCAAGCTTTATTGTGGTAGGTAACGTAGTGGTATAGCATGACCACCAGAAGTGAGAGATTTTCTTTCTACAGAAGCATTCAAGGTATAATAATATTTACATCTTACAGATCCGGCTAGTTATTCTAGGGTGCTACTCTTAGAAACGCTAATCGATATATCGTGAAATTTGTCGTGTCGCATCCTACTCCTAATTTAATCGATTTTTGCTTATATTAAAATAGCAGCTACCAACAATCAGGAAAAAGAACGGTTCATATATTTTTTATTTCTATATAAAAATAAATACTGGATACAAAAGTCGGTTCTCAAATTGACGCATTATGTAATTTGTTAATGGATTTTATTTAAGGTGAAGGCGCCTGTCTAGCCCGCGAAATTCAAAATTTTCGAGTATTTTTATAGTTTATCCAAAATCTGAAAATATTTAAGACAACATTTTGTGATTTGCGAAAAACACAGTATGCAGTGCGTTTATTAATACATTTATTTTACTCTAAATGTTATCACGGTGGATATGATACTAGTAAATCACTAAATATACAAAAATTGCCAGATTATCTGGATAGCTGTCGTTCTTTAAATGTTTTAGAGTAAGTTGGATCTATTAATAAATGCACTGCACACGGTCTTTTCGCGAATTACAAAATTTGTCTTTTATTATTGTCACTTTTGAAAAATTTCTAAAAGAACTCAAAAAATTTGAACTTCGCGGGCTAGATGGGCTCTTTAGCCTTAAAATCAGATAGGAAAACCCTGAACTTGCGATGTCTTGGCTTATCACTCGTTACGCTTGTTTCTTTTGTGTTTATCATGGTAATTTCAGATGAAGTGTGAGAGGAATAGAAAACATGCAAAAAACTTGTCTTGACTCCCTAGTTCAAGTTCTAGACGAAAAGTCGTGTTATCAGCTTCTTGTTTCTGGCTAACTCATAGACATTCGTCTCTTATTCGTGCTCTTTAACCAATGTCACTTTGCGTTTACTACGTCACCCATGGATGGTCGGCCATATTCTTTCCGACATTTTGACATTTACATCCCGGGTCGTTCGTATTGGAAAATATCTTTTTGTGATTTTCAAAGATGGATGAAGAATACGACGCAATTGTTTTGGGCACCGGATTGAAGGAGTGCATTTTGAGCGGTATGCTCTCTGTGTCCGGAAAAAAGGTATTACACATTGATCGGAACAAGTACTACGGCGGTGAGTCTGCGTCAATTACCCCGTTAGAAGAATTGTTCGCAAAGTTCAACGCTCCAGCGCCCGATGAAACATACGGCCGAGGTCGCGACTGGAACGTTGACTTGATTCCCAAACTTTTGATGGCGAATGGGCTTCTAGTTAAACTACTTATCCACACGGGCGTTACCCGATATCTGGAGTTCAAGTCTGTGGAGGGCAGTTATGTCTACAAGGGTGGTAAGATATCTAAAGTGCCCGTCGACCAGAAAGAGGCATTGGCATCTGATTTAATGGGGATGTTTGAAAAAAGACGTTTTCGGAATTTCCTGATTTACGTTCAGGACTTCCAGGAAGACGACTCCAAAACCTGGAAAGATTTGGATCCTAGCACTGCTAATATGCAGTCTCTTTATGACAAATTCGGTCTCGACAAGAATACCCAGGATTTCACAGGCCACGCTTTGGCTCTTTACCTCAACGATAACTACCTCCAGCAGCCTGCTATTCAAACAATCCATCGTATCAAGCTGTACTCTGATTCCCTTGCTAGATATGGTAAATCCCCTTACCTGTACCCCATGTATGGTTTGGGTGAATTGCCTCAGGGCTTTGCTCGGCTATCTGCTATTTATGGTGGCACATACATGTTGGATAAGCCAATTGATGAGATTGTTCTGGGTGAAGGTGGAAAAGTTGTAGGTGTTCGCTCAGGAAATGAGGTGGCAAAGTGTAAGCAGGTATACTGTGACCCCAGCTACGTGCCCGACCGTGTCCGCAAGAAGGGCCAGGTGATTCGCTGCATTTGTTTATTAGATCATCCGATTCCAAACACCAAGGATGCTCTGTCCACCCAGATTATCATCCCTCAGAAGCAAGTAGGCAGGCAGTCTGATATCTACATCTCTGTGGTGTCCTATACGCATCAGGTAGCTGCTAAGGGCTGGTTTATTGCAATGGTGTCTACAACTGTTGAGACCAATGACCCTGAGTTGGAGATCAAGCCTGGTTTAGATCTCCTTGGACCTATTAGGCAGAAATTTGTGTCTGTGACAGACTATTTTGAGGCAATTGATGATGGAAGCCAGAGTCAAATATTCATCTCTGAATCTTACGACGCTACTACACATTTTGAGACTACCTGTTTAGATGTGATTAAGGTATACAAGCGGGGGACTGGTGAAGATTTTGACTTCTCCAAAGTGAAAGTTGAACTTGGGGAAGAAGAACAGTGAATTATAATAACATATTTATGTACATTGCTTGTTAATTTTATATTTGTTTAAGAAACATTCTCGCAAAGTTATATTCTTAGGGATTTTGGGATAATGATTTGTAAGAGCTTAGATGTATCGGCAGTAGTTTCAGCATTAATGTACAATGCTCCCAATATTTCCATTATTTTTTATGCATTTTATTGCCAAAACGTGAAATAATTCAAAGAAATTTATGTATTTCATTTAAGGCTGCTTTTATTTTTAAGTATACATATAACACTGTAAGATCTGCACAAGTGGTAGGTTCTATGTACCATGATATGCATTCCAATCTGGTAATTTGATTCTGTAATCATATCATACTTATAACAATGTCAAAATTAATGAATGCTCATTATACCTATATGTTGTGTAAGATCATGAATAAAAGTTACATTATATGAAAAAAAAATCTGGTTTTATTTTGTATTGTTTAAAACTTTGACTATAATAAATTTTCTCACTAATTTATACAAAACCATATTAAAATAAATTATTAATATCACAATTCACAACTCAGGAATTCAAAACATATTTTAATGAATAGATATGGTCATTTCTACAGCCAATAAATATGTAGTCACTATACACTGCTGGTGATGAAAATGTTTCATGTGGAAGGTGATACTCTGCTACTATTGCTCCGTTTTCTGAATTAATCATGCAGATTATTCCATTATTTGATGCGGCTACAATAAATTTATCATTGAAGCCGCAAGGGGTAGAGTAAATGGGTGAAGTTAGTTGTGTTTTCCAATGCAAGCTTGGTTGGAAATTCTTTATATTAATGCTATATACTTGACTGTCGTGACAGCCGAATACCATTTGCCACTTTAGTTTATCTACTTGTTTTATGTACAGTGAAGAAAATATATTTCCTTTGGCACCTTGATACTTCCAAATCTGTAAAAAAGTACCTAATGTTATCTAAAACGTTCATAAAATGGCAATGAAACATTATGCAGATAGATAATTTAAGGTAATGACTGGTTTCAGCATTGTGTGCTGGCGATATCAAGTACTTTATTATTATGCAGAGATAACGCAATGTATGAGTCTCGAAATAATCAAATTACTAGTTTCATTCGTACCTACTCGTTAATCAATGTGACGCTCCGCCATTACCAAATTGGTCGACTCCGATACAGAAAACAGGAGACCTATAGGTCTGTTTCTGTCTGTCGGGCGGTCGGCCAAAAATATTGAATTTGCTACCAACAACTTCATTGGATGCTGAGAAGCGGAGATTTTGGAAAATACAGTTTGTCTGATTTCTTAGCATAGCTCTGTTCCTATCAGATCAAGTCTTTTATCGCGGGTATTATGCCGCCCGATCAAGTCGGAAAAATGTATTTAAACTTACCTTTATACCCTTCTGAACCGTTCTACAGTGTACATCGCCATTGACTTCTGCGAATACAACATATTTATCGTCGTCGTAGAGAACTGGGCTAGCGAATACCGGACTCCCGAGCATGCTGCACCAGCTCAAAGTGTTCGTGTCTGTGTGTATGCTAGCACATAAGCCTGATAGAGAGCCAATGAGTACGTATTCGTTTTTAGCGAGAACAAGGTCAGCGGAGATGGCTTGGTCAGCTACTTTTATTACCTCTTTGATGGAACCAGTCTGAGAAAATAAAACATTAAAGCGTTAGGGGAATACAGACTCACGTATGTATGGTATGGGCTTTACTTGCTGTGCGTGAGCATGAACTGGCAGGTGATTTGCCATTCTTCTGACTATTACAAAGGAAATAATTTGTATGCCACGCTACGCTAATTAATGTTGCTGTATTTGGCAAGACACGTATCAGGTCATACGTAGCGCCTTAGGTACATAGTCACTTAAATATACTACATATACTTATAGCTGGCCAGAAACTGATTAATGTGAGGAAAATGTGAACAAAACCTGCACTATCTGAGAAAACGATCAGTTTTCGTAAGACATGTGAAGTCCGCCACCCATACTCAGCCAGGATGGTGATTGGTGGAGTCCTTAGTTAAAATCCTAGGCAAGTACCTTTATGTCAATACATCGAATTTTCCCGTCATAAGAAGCTATATACAGCACGCCATTGCAACATGTAGCTTTGCTTTTGATCATGGATTTGATGTTTATTTTCCATATTTCTTGGCAGGTCTCCATGTTAAAACAGACGATGGTGCCGTCGTAGGCACCTACCACACCACAGGGCGCATCCTCGTACGACCCACGGTAGCAATATACTGATGCTTCTATTCGGGCCTTTACTGATACCGTTCCTAGTAAATTTCCACTTAACGCGTCCGCAACTACTATTTTGCCGGAGTGACTTCCGACCGTTACATAGAGATTGCTGAAAAATAGAATCAGTTAAAAGCAGAAAGGGATTCTTATTCTTAACGTTTTCATTTCAGCGCTAGTTTAGTGGAAAGATAAGAAATTAGATAGCCATACATAAATGTTTTTTGTAGAAATCGTGATAAGAGTTCAAAATTGAACTATGAAGAAGCGACATGCATGCACACCAAGAGTAAATTAATTCTTCACAACTAAGAAGGTACTCACAAACTATTCTGAAATAAAGTTGGCGAGGCATCAACACACTTTCCAGTATCATATGTCCACATAACAATAAACTCGACAGGAGTATAGGACGCCTCTGTGCTAGGCTTTTTGATGGACATGCAGTCTGTGTGGCTTCCCGTATCAGATCTTACCCTCTTTACACGCCTTTTAGGTTTATCTTCTTCTACACATATTTCTTTATGAGCCAGTTGCATAATCTCATCTATTGTACTCTTCTGTGATATTAAATAAGGTAAAATTAGTTTACCAAATTGAGGGGATCCCACAGATATTTTATTACACATTGATATTGCGAGGAAAGATGTCCCACCAAGAGAGAAGAAATCTTTGTTTTTTATTTGATCATATGTGAAGCATCTGCTCATCACAGCCTTAAGTTCTTGTAGGAAGCTTGCTTTTAGAGAATCCAAGGTATGCGGCACGCCAATATCTTTCTCATACATCTTGGAGAGGATTTGTCGAGAAATTTTACCATGCCCATT
The DNA here is from genome assembly GCA_905147325.1 of Notodonta dromedarius. Classification (NCBI taxonomy): domain Eukaryota; kingdom Metazoa; phylum Arthropoda; class Insecta; order Lepidoptera; family Notodontidae; genus Notodonta; species Notodonta dromedarius. The sequence continues at coordinate 2,521,170 of LR990165.1, read as the reverse complement.
TGTAGGTAAGTTGTCTACCCTCACAATTTTGTCAGGCCAATATTTGTCTTCGAGTTTACACTTTAAAAAGTCGTGTAATTCTTGACTATTAAGTGTTTCCGATGAGAAATACACCACAAGCAGCATTGGTCTCGGCAGCCAAATACAAGAGCAAGTTTTCACTCTTGGACATAGCATTACAGTGGACTCAACCAATTGCAGATTTATCTTATGACCAAATCTCTTTATTATGTCATCTTTGCGCCCCCTGTAATACACAGTTCCATTTCTAATTTCACCAATATCTCCAGTGTCCACAAATTTTAAAGAATTTGACTCATCAGTTCCATTTGTTCTGTTCAGAATTATGCACTGTCTGGTTTTGCTAACTGGAATTAAATTAGTGATAGGTTAAAAAGTGTGTTTCAAATACAAAAGTCACAGTAACTAAAACATCTTAATTCCTGTAGAGGCCCGGTGGCCGAAATTTCGGTCACAAATTAGTCAATTAGTAGAAGCTCGGTTTGTGAGGTGTTAACTTACCTAATATTATTTTTCCAGTATTATTGTTTTCTTTAACAGGGTCTAAGATCAGCTGGGTTTCAGAGAGGCAATTACCCAGTGGTACTTCTCTATCACTGAGTATTCTGTTCAAGTCTAGCTCTACTGCACACGCCCAGCATGACATCTCAGTGACTCCGTAAAGAACAAATATTTTAGTTCTGTTGTCCCAGTCTTTCAATTCTTTCAATCGCTTCACACCATTGAGTGGTTCTCCACCAAGGGCTAGTATCTTAAGTGTGGAATTTCTGTTCAGTATTTTGTTTTTGATAGCAGCATTGGAATATTGGAAGAATCTAGACGGTGTCGTCTGCCAGACAGTGATTGCATTCTCTTTATTATCAGGGAAGAGTACATCTGCTTTATCTGGTGCTATAAGGAGTGATGCACCATTAATGCATGCTAAAAGTATTTCAACCATAGATGGGTCGAAAGTGAGGGGTGTAGTGAAATATATAACATCATCAGAGGTGATTTTGAAGAGTTTGGTGAGGTCATCTATGTTGGGTTGTATGCACTGTATAGGAACCTGTACATGTTTAGCCTCCCCGGTGCTGCCTGAGGTCATCGCTATGAAAGAGTGTTGAGGCACATATCGGCTACTTGGATAGCTCTGGGGCTCACAATTGTAAAAGTTTAGAGTCAAATTGAAGACAGAAGCAGTGAGATCAGGTTTTTTTCCAAATAATTCCGAGAAGGATTTGTCCTGCTTGTCTGTGATAGTTATAATAACTGTGAAGTCAAGATCTTTGGTTGTGGTCTCAATGTCCAATGCTGGATTCAAAAACATAAAAGTTGTGCAACATTTATGAGCCCTGGAAATATACAATAATGATTATTATACAACAAAAAAAATTAAGATAGCGAAACTGTTAGGAAATGGTTAAAGGTTTTAGTTGATAAACATGTATCTATACTTAGATTTATTTTTCTAAAATGTTAATCCTTCAGTTGTTTAGTGTTTAATTAAAAGTTATTTACTCACGCAGCAATAACACATGGTATAATGATGTTTCTGTCTGATACCAGTCCAATCACGCCTCTATTGCATTCAAGCTGTTGCAGATTTTGAGATATGTACTCACACACTCCGTACAGCTCTGAGTATGTATAGCTGTTGTAGGTACCATTATCATACTGCCTCACAGCGATCCTCGATGGGTATTTAGCACAAGTTTTTATAAATGTATCGTAATAACCTCGCATTTTTTCCAATAGCTTCAAAAAGCGTTTCTCTGCTATAACAGTACGTGTACTTATTATTAATCTGGTAGACTGTCCTAATCCCCAGGTGTTTGATTATTGGTATACCGCATATCATTCAGCATTTATTGTTATCATTTAGAAAAAAATATGGGATTTGTAAAGAAACATGACAAACAAACAAATAAAGATTTTTTGTTTGTTGTCATAATGTCAAGCTGACAGAGTCAGCGTTTTTGACAAAACTCAATTTTGGTCGGCTGTCAGACAGACGTATAAAATAATGACGTGTAGTGTTTCGAATTGCAAAAGTAAAAAAAAAATACATACGAATTGAAAATCTCCTCCTTTTTCAAGTCGGTTAAAAATAGTATAATATGTATTTGCTATCCATCGAAATAATAGTATACTACTACGTTCCTATCATACAGCCATGCTGCTGAAAGTAAAATAGACATATCTTTTCCGTCTACAGCATGAACCTATTGTCTACCGTTAGTAGACGTGTCTTAAATTAGCAATTGATGGATGATTATGTACTTACCTACCGTCTCCGCCTAACAAGTTCCAAGACTTCTTGACGCTTGCTTTCACCAAGCCAGTTATTTAATGCTTAATCCAATATATAAGTCTACAACTAAATCACAATAGATTCGTCGATTCGTATTTATTAATACACATCACGCCTGTCTGCCGAAGGATTAGACAGAGATGCTACTGCAATGCACTCATAGGTGGGATTTTACCGATGGTATATTTTAGTCACATTGTAATAGGGGACTAGCATATAACTAATATATAATATCTCAATGCGCGGGGGAGTCGGGGCAAAGAACACTAGCGTTTTAAGAGTTTGTAAACCTCACACGTCTTTCGAAAGACGTGTTTCCTCATTATGTTTATCTTCACTCTTCACGAAGCCCTATCTTAGTCTTACACTTTTAGTTTAGTTTTAGTAGTAGTTTATCTTTTTTGAAAAGCGTACATGAAATTTGAAAATACCATGTGCGAGCTGGGATTTTAATATTTTTACCTCGATTACATATAATACACTCTCAATTAAGTCTGAATTTTTCATGAGCTGAAACACAACCTACGGCAATATGAATACTTTATTCGTTACGCTACGACGTAGCAAAATTGCGTAAGAGTTGTGTGATTCGATCATGTAGCAAAGAAGACTGGGTGCCTTTTATATCCCTTCACTTTGCTATTGTTATTAGCATTATGCGAATCGTCTAAAAACTCCATTTATTTACATATTCAGCCGATTCCCTGCCACGTAAAGTCGTGTAATTGCTACGCCAGTAGGTAGGTACTTAGGTAGGGTAGTTATTACTTCGGAGTTATCTTCAGATAGGCACACTATAAAGTGCGCAAATTTTGTTAAGTACTCAACTTAACTTATACCTAAGTACCTCAATGATAAGTGCATAGTAACTAACAATTAGTTTATTAATTAGGCAGCAGACGTACCTTAGCACAATAAGGGGATCGTTCTTAGTGCAGTAACTACTTAAATTAAAATTTAATAGGCAATTAAGTCCACTCTACCTGGCTAAATTTCTTTTCATTAACAGAATATAATGACTATGTTATTTATTGACCTCTGTAAAAGACTATTACCTATTCCGTAGTGAAAATGTGTGTGTGAGAATGAGTTAAGCTGCTAAGTTAAATTTTCAAGGTTGGTTTCAAGATGTGCCAGTGCAGCCTCTGCGGCGGTACTGACCTAAAATGTGTTAGGCAAGTGAACGGGCCCAATCAATTAGGGGCGGTCAGCGATCCGCCAGAAAAGAGGCCAGCGCGCGCGCTCTCCAAGGAAACTCGGAAAATGGTGGCGGGTGCGGTGCGGGGCGCGGGCGGCAGCTCGGGAGGGTGCGTGTCCGAGAGGCGCGAGCGAGCATCGATCGTGCGGGGCGGCGCTCAGTCCGCCGGGGCGGCCGGCGAGAGCGCGCGTATCATGCGCTGTCGCTGAGATGGCCGGCGCTCGGGCGCTCGTGACCGCCTGCTTTAGCTGGTGGTGGCTGACTTCCGCAGCCGGTGAGTACCTCTCATCTTTCCCTCAAGACTTTGCTCCGCTCGCGTGCCGCTGGCCCGATCAGCTGATCCGCCCGCCATGACCTCCACAACGGCTGATTTCGCCGACACATGACTTTTCACGATTTCCCCTCGGTCTTACGCACGTTACATGTTTTTCGTAGCATGTTCATGGATACGGTTAAGGTTCGAGATAACTTTATTAACGAACGGCCCTTGATTTGTGTGAAAGTGTTATCGCGTCAATGTTTATTTGAGAACTATTATATAAAAATGTTTAAGAAAATAATTAAGACGTCAAATTAGATAGCTGAGATAATTATTGCTTTTAATTTCATAATTTTGAAATTTGTTATGTAATTCCGTGGGTCGAATGCCGCATGCAGTGCGCTGGGGATTGTCACCAAGCGGCACTGTTCAGCAGGCCTCAGGTCGTCCTTGCCTCGACCACTGGCTGAACAAACGTTGATATTACGTAATACGACAGCGGTGATGTGACACATCTGCGTAAATATTGATCATAATCACGCCACTTTGGCTGGAGGAAGCCAGGTTCGCGGTGTAGGCAGGCACGACACCGGCTCCACCTGCCGCGCTCGTATCTTGCCCAGACACACCTATCTGACGTTCGCGAGACATCACCAAATTTGTGTGACGATTCTCAGAAACGAATATTTACTAGACGTCAATAACACGTATTTTTTATAACTTTATAGGTTCGAAGTAAGTGCAGGTTAAACTTACGAATCGTGCTAGTGTGTAGCTATCTTATTATAAAAATAGAGTTTATATTAGTACAGCACAAAGTTGGAACAATTTAAAGTTTTTAATCCCTTTAAAAGACTTCAACGCGCTCTACTTTTAATCTCTGGAATTTTGAGGCTTGAGGGACCTTTATAAATATAATACGCTTTACATTTTAAATAATATTAAATACCAACTATATACAGTATTTTAAAATTAATTACTTAAATATTTTTTTGTAGCACACACAAAATTTTACTAAATCTTTAAACGAAAATCTTCGCCAATAGTTTATGATATTTTTACCTAATTACAGAAAAACTAAAATTATTAGCACTGTCATAAAATAAGATTGAAAATATCAAGAAGCTTATTAAAATAGTGTAGAGTATAAAGGGCTCTATAGCATTCGCGAAAGCACTAAATAACGTTTTGAAATGGCTTGACGTGAAACAACAGCATTACCCAGCAATATCAAAGTAGAGCATCTAGCCGACTCTGAGGGATGAAACAGCTGTCATTTCCTCCACACATTTATCAGGCTGTTCCACAAACTTTTTATTTCAAATTAAAACGGCTAGTTCGCGGAATGACTGAAATTATTGTCTTTTCAGGTGAATATTCACCTCTAGATATTACAGTTTAGTTGGATTACATATTAGTTAATAATGGAAAAGCTTATAAACCTATGTATATATGAGTAGGTATGCACATCACACTAAACTAGCATTCTCATTTTATTTACATTATTACATATATGATTATTATTTACTATTAGCTATTTAGTGGCAATGGTGTTGCCTGCTCATATTATTTTTTTATGCTGTTCCTGAGAATGTACACCATCTTTCATTCATTGAAAAGAGTAACCATTGAGTTTCTTGCCGGCTCTTCTCAGTGGAAGCAGCATTCCGAACCGGTGGTAGATTCTGACTATTCATAAATGCTTTGTTGGCTTACATGAATAAACAATTTTGAATATTTTTTTTTTGAATTTTGTCATGATAAGCTTTTTTAATGAACTAAACAATTATGTTTATAATATTGAGTTAGGTTTATAGCTCCACATTTCGGGTTTTAGTAAAAATACATTTAACTCTATATTTTTTCTATTTAACCAAATGTTTAGGTAGGTATATATTCATTAAATTTTTAAGATAATCCTTGTCTATCATGTGGCGTCTAGGTAGTATCCGGATAACGCAAAAGGGCTTTTTTTTAAGAAATTGCAAGGGACAGACAGTGGCATTACCTAATACGATCACAGTAATGGCTTACCTACATTCGAATCCATCATCTAACCATCGTCGTAATATGCGTGTATAATAGTGCACCTCAATCTATCTCGTCAAGCAATCCAAGCGTGATTATTATTAATAAGAATATGTGACGAAACGACTATACTTTGAAAGCTGTTAAAAATTTAATGCCTCTATCATAGATTTTCTCCGAAACACGTGTGCATAAATTGATTGGTATTCCAAAAAGTGGTAAAATATTCGGTGGCTTTTATTTATTTGTTCGGTGTAGGTATTTTATATTGCCTGTATTATTCTATATTCGGGTGTTACGCAAGGCTCATTGAAATTTTATTGTCTCTCCCTCGCCCTTCGCGTCTCATTCAGCTTTCATACAGTATTGCTGGCGATATCGCTATCATATTGGGAAATGTTGCCGGAAAAATTCCGTGGAATATGATGTCATGTATAATAAAGGTTATGGTAAACGTGGTACGTTCTATATCTATAAAACCTTTCCAATGATATTGCACCGCTGACAAAAGGAAATAGGTAATATGCTTTACGGCCGGTACGAATTCTAAGAGTCATCGCAAAATAAAATTTATTATTTTTAATAAATGATTCATAAAGGGATTTTTTAGAACTCTAAATCAAATCGTTTTTTATGTAGGCCTACGAGGGCATTTATATTGTATTTTTTTTTCTTTATTTTACAATTACATCGGAATACGACCTAAAGTCATAAAATAAAGAAAATTTTTCAAACTTTAATAATAAATTATTAAAAAATCGATCTATACTAAAATCCATGTCACCCAGAGAACAGGCTACTTATATGCTTTGTCCAATATTCCAATCTCCGTTATTTGTTATCACACGTAGTTACAGCAACGGCTCGCTTGAGCACGATGTAATAATTGTACAGCTTATCACATAAATCTGTTTGTTCAGAATAATCCAATGATAACGGTATTGTACCTTGCCGCAAAACAGGTGACATACAATACATATACGAGTAGTTAAGATATTTATCACACGAGAAATACCATGAGCAATATACATAATTCTGTGGACGATATCTTTGCATGCTATGAAAAAATGCAGATCGTTCTTATAAATATATAAATGCCTAGTGTGTTCACATACATTAAGTAGTTTTATATATAAAATACACAGTCTAAAATGCTTAAGTCTGTTGGATTTTAACATTTTATGGAGTGGAGGAAGGTTAAGGCCAATTAAGGAATAACTTTAATTGCCTCACGTATATGGAATTTCGATAAATATATCTTTTGCATTCTTTATTGTTTAAAAATATTTTAATTTTACAACTTTTTTAGGAATATGATGTTAAAAATGATTACGTTGGGATTACATTCCGTCATCGAATTAGGTTAATCCAAAATGGAAACCATGGTGGTGCGATCACAAATCCTGAATTATACTAATATGATTCAGGAACATTTAGGATTATATTATTTTTTTCAGTATTCACATTTTAATATTACGTTCGTCAAATATCAGTTAATTTTAAACGCTAGCCCAAATGTATTTGAAAACTTATTGCCTCCTCGTTACAAAGATAAAGTCAGATTTGGCTTCACTATTTCAACTATCTTATTACCATTTATATTTTCACTACTACCTAACACGTAAAAGTTATGTTATGTTACGTATGAATGTAAAGAAAGCATGTAACATCATAGAGACAATTGCTATCTGAGCAGAATAGAAGTCGAAGAACCGAGAGAGCTGGCATTAGGTAATATTGTCCCCAAGATAAACTTTTCCCGGAACGTTCTGGGCGTGGGAACGGTTTGTTGATATAACTACAAAACTACGAACGGCTATTGAACTATTGACCGAACCCGTGAACTTCTCACTTAATACAAATGTAGAGTCACAGAAATGTGGGTAGTTTGATGTTAAATCTCCAGCATTTCTGGTGTGTAGTAAGAAAAATAGATTTAAATTAACAATTTTTATAATCTTATATATAAAATTCTCGTGGCACAATGTTAGTTACCATAATCCTCCGAAACGGCTTGACCGATTTTCATGAAATTTTGTGTGCACATCGGGTACGTCTGAGAATCGGCTACTATCTATTTTTCATACCCCTAAAAGACAGGAAAACGTCTGTCGGGTCAGCTAGTTACGAATATAATATATTCAACCATTATATATATATCTAAGTTTAAAAAATAATCATCTTCTTAATATCGTAAGTAGATTAAACATCACAGCTTCATTTCCTCGATCTATGATCTATCACGGGCTGTTGTGGTGTTAGTAACATTTCTAAGAATATTCATCTCTATAAAACACATTGAGTTGTTTTTTCTAAATAATAATTCGTTTATTGTTGCTATAAAAACACTAAAACAAACATAATCGATCTGAAAGTATCGTTCGGTAGTAAATTTGGAATCGCCATGTGTTTTATTGCGGTCATAAAACCGTCGAGTAATAGGTATATTCGTATATATATATATATATATTCGCAGTATGTGTGTGGATTACTTTGAACGTATTGGTATCGTGATTCGTGAATATTAAAGCGGTTGCAGTTATCTTGACAATTAGTCACAATTTATAAATACATATCGCCAGACTGACACACCAACTGTATGGACCCAAACTAAGCAACGCTTGTACTAAGGGTACCGTACAATGGACTGGGGGCGATCTCAGTGACACCCATACCAAGACAAATTACGAAAAGGCCATTTCCGAAATTTGCCCCGGCGGGTATCGAACCCGCAACCACCATGTGCAGTGAGCCGAGCCGCCTACGCTCGAACCACTGCGCCAAGCGCTCGTCAATTTAAAGAAAAGTTATCCGTTTACTTTAGTAGTGTGTAGATACCAAAGAATTTGTAATAATAAGACATTACAAATTCTTTGGTAGATACTATAAACTATAAAGTGTCTATACTTCATAATATACATTTTATGACGTCACATTTCGTAACAAAATTATATAGTATTGAATAACGTGTGAGTGTTTGTTCCTGCGTATAGGACATAGTATAACATTACATAGTATGATAACTTATTATTACAAATTCTTTGGTAGATACTATAAACTATAAAGTGTCTATACTTCATAATATACATTTTATGACGTCACATTTCGTAACAAAATTATATAGTATTGAATAACGTGTGAGTGTTTGTTCCTGCGTATAGGACATAGTATAACATTACATAGTATGATAAACCTATTCAAAATACAAGATCCGAGATATTTGCATAAAGTTTTATTTTTGAAACTCTGTAGAACCGTTTTCCAAGTATAAAATTTTAAATTTTAAATATATTTCAGCGGATCACAGGTTTTGGTATCATAAATATGATAAGAAAGTAAAATCTTTAAAGTTCATCGTACGCTGGCGCTGGTATAATAATAATAAAAGAAGTAGGATCGCGTGCCGCCCGCCCTCGCTCGCGGCTCGCGCCGATGCCGCGCCGCCCGCCCTGGCGATGTCTGGGACCTTTAGTTACTATTACAGTACTCGGTAATTTTACTTCGTGTCAACTTGTTAAATAAAAAAATCTTTTGGAATTGAAAACAGCAACGGGTTATTTAATTAACCTTTACTTTTTACAGAGGTTACATCAGGCTTTACATATGATTTTAGAAACAAACGAGTACATGATTTTATTGTGATTATCTCTCGATGTAAATCGAATAAGTTACTTACCGCATTGTTGTCAGTCGAGTCAACGGGCTAGGAAAACGTAACCTTATTATGCCAATCTAGCGTTTCCTCCGCCAGCTTTTCCAACATTGTATTGTATCCTATAAATCATTCCGTTCTTTGCTGTAAAATTCTTATGCATTGTTATTCCCCAGCAGAACGTTTACATTTTACGCTTTTCAAGTCACTGGTATATAAATAAAACAAGTGTTTCTTATATTTCAAGAATATAGCTAATACAATTTATATTTTATCATACGTTTATCATAAGTGAAGGTCTAACATTTAAATATTTACAACTACCTGATACTGCTAAATGCTACTGAATAATCTCATGAAGTATGCAGAAAATGTGCGGTGCTTTGCCGTGTGAATGACAACATATCAGCTCGAAAAGTGCTAAACATTGCATCAGTTAGTGTGGGGTATACAGAGAAACCATCAAGTTTATTAGGCGGCTGCGCCTATCGATACATAAGATTTTACGTTGAGTGGTTACCAAAATCGAGCTAGAAAGGCATCGGAAAATGATTCAGGGAAAATGCAACTGCTATTGTCCCATTGTGCGTGAGTACTACGTGCCACGCACATGGTGGAGCGTGGTTAGTAAAATATTCAGGGGTCGGGTCTCGCACACACTGTATATTCAAAGTTATAGCATAATTCCAGACCCTGTTACGAGCTTTGGAACTGAGCAGTGATAGCCGAGTAGAAATTGATATTTTGGGAATAAGTGAGTGTAGCAGTCGGCGCGCTGCTTGCATCTTAAGCACTAAGAAAAAATAAAATACCGGTTGAATTGAGAATATCCTCTTATTTTGAAGTCGGTTTAAAATATTCTCGAGGCTGCTTTTAAACTTGTAATTGATATTGCAAGGCCATCTTCAATTCTTAAATGATTCCTTAACTGTGAAAATGGTATAAAAGGGAATACTACGATATAAGTCCGTCTGTGTCTTATTTACGACCGTTCTCAGTAGTCCTGTCGGATAGTTTTACCAGAAGAACTATTGTGAATTTTCTTTCCAATAGTAACACCACCGAAAAATTTTTATTCCAATAGTTTTACCAGCAATAAGAAACTTCTAGTTCTAGATCTGCAAAATAAAATAATTATGCAGAAAAATCAAATACAATTTCTTCTTGGTTGGCGAATGATTGGCGGCCGTCTCAAAGGATATTTCCTTTGACACGGCCGTTTCTAGCAATTTATTTTCAGAGTTAAATAGATGTGCCAGGCGCCCCGCGTTACCTTCACAACTTTTTTACTATAATCGAATACTCGGTTGTCACATTTTGACGGTATTTTTTTAGATTCCTACGATAGTTTGACGTAAAAAGTTATGATTGACGCTTTCCAAGTTATTTATATAGGTCACGCTATGATCGAGCCGGTGTGTATGTAACTAGTCCGTGTGAATTCCAATCAATCAAATTGAAAGTGGTATTTCGGCCTCGAAAATGCCTTTACCCTCGCTGAAATATGTGTGACACGTATGAAAGTACGGGAATTTTTTTTTTACTTTAATTATAGCTTTTGAACGATATCAAATAATAAAAATACCCGCTCCACGCAGAGGTTGGGTATATGGGTTAAAAAAAACCGTAATGGGAAGGAATAATTATCCTTATCAGATCGTAGTAGGATAAAATGTTAGGTAGCAAAAAGGATACGTGGGAAAAACGCATGGCCTTCAAATTGTTTAGGTACCTATCGTTCTTTGGTGTCTTTCAACGATACCCATAAGTACTAACGGTATATATGTTTTATGGAAAATCATGCGATTATGCACTTAACGAGTTTCCTGGCTACTCTCATTTGATATTCCATCCTTGGCATTGATGGAATATCAATGCCAAGGATGGAATTATTGGTGTAGAATTATTATTGATGTCGCAATTTATTGGTGTAGTGAACTTATCTATAAATGAAACATGTCACGGCAGACTGGTGCCGCATATTTCCATGAAGAAACACCCTAAATACGTTTGCAATGAAAATCTTATGCCGTTGACGTAAAGGCGGTATTTTACAGGGGACAGGTGCGTTACAATGCAGCTATCCGCTGCAACCGGCTGGGCAATGAAAGTAAACTAATAACAGCTATTTGCGTGCATTATTGAGAGTTTTTACTTGAGCAGTATAGGTAGCTGATCACTATTGATTTTTCAACTCCGTTTAAATCGTTCTTTATTGTTTTCAGACTCTACAAGGATTATGAAATTATTACAAACATGCAATTTGTGTTCAATCGACTATTCAACTATAGAATACATGCAGGATGCTCCGTTAGAATTATCAAACTGTGGTGCCCCAGGGGCAATTCAGTTAGATAGATAGCTCTACCTTCGCTAGGACTTACCAACATCTACCTATTTATATGAATGGAAATATTTAACGTAGGCGCTAGCGACTAGGTCTACAGTTGTAACGTATGTGTGCAGGTTTTCGGGAGGTACCATGCAAGCATTACGGTTTCACGACAGAAAACTATAGTAACTATACGATTGAGTATTAAATCCATCGATAGAGTTGTATCTGTCAATTAAAGCATGAGGATCCAGGGTCGGAATTGGCAAAGATAACAGCAGATTGCAGGTGTCGCATCGAGCGCAATGCGGCGCTCCCACTAAATCTAGTTTAGCCTCGGTTCACGGCCAGCAATATAAGTTTGAACTTTTGAGAAGGCTTAGCTATTCATTATTCATAATATACTAAGTAAATAAATATAACCCGCGAACGAAATAAATTTTCGAGTTCAAATATAGAGCAGTGAATATAAAACAAACAATCACATTTATTTTATGAAACCCCAATCCAGGTGGCTTTCTTTTGAATCTCTAGCTTTTGTAAGGCTGTTTTGCAGCTTTAAAAAGTATTCTTATTCAAAATGATTAATGTTCGTATAAAATTATTTAGTATTTTTTAGTTCTCATTACATCATTTTGGCGATACTAATAATAAGAATAATGAAGTAAAGGGGGTGTATGACATAATCAATTCGTATCACAATATTGGTGTCGCAATTTATCGCGATCCTAAGATTTATCTCGTGATATACCTGTGATATGGATTGTGAGACGTATCATACTGTAGTATTACTGAAGGTGTAATACCTCCCAATGAGCTAAAAGATACGGCGATTCCGTTTCCGGGCGACCGGCTATCACCCAAAACTACAATATCGATCAGCCGCTTGTATTAAGCTATACACATACGAAGGTACGGCCTACGTAGAAACACCTCTTCAATGAATAATGAACGACTCCCAGTCGCAATTAGGTCGTCTTTGCCGGCGTCGCGCCTCGCTTGTTTACACTAGCCTTATTTGCTGTGTGTACATTAATCATTTATATGCTACGTTATTTTTATTAGCTACATAAGGCTTTGCATACGACATTTTGCTTGTGACATAAAGTTCACATTCGTCAAAATGTTATGTTTATGGAGCCAAAGTATGATGGATTAAATGATAACTAATTAATATTCGTTAATTTACATTAAAAGCTCGCCAAAAGCACCGTTATGGGTATAGTGATGTAACTCCGATCGATATTATTATCTGTATGGTGTCAGGCAAACAAAATTGAATCTTTTATCGACGGGCGTCCGCTAAATGGAACGAATTTCGGTCCCCTGGGGGTTCAAGGTCGGTTCCTTGCTCCCTGATGAGTCTATCGAGTACATAGTATATACTTACTCTTACGTATGTAGAAAGTACCGTTGTTTGATTGTTATAGCTTTATTAGTTGATAGTTTAGATGAATGTATTGAAAGTTGATAATTAATAATATTTTTACTCTAGCCTTAAATCTATTTATTAATCTATCGTATTGAGTCATGATATTGAAATGTATACGTACATTTATAATATAATTTTGTTAAAGTTAAAAATTTCTTAATAGTATTTTTTGAATTTGTTTTCACAGATGCTCTCTGAATCGCAGACACTATAATGAATTGCTAAATTATTAGTATAGTAACATGAGCCAGCTATTTTTCTGGGATGCAGATATGTGGAAAGGGAGAGAGGCCGTGAACGAAACAACTAGGCAGATGGTACAAAGGCGCCGCTCTGGGGAGATGTAGGTTATGTTAACATAAATATAGGCTTACATTAAGCGATTATATTCTAAATGATTGATTCCTAAATATCGCTACCGAATTCATACTATCTATACGAGCAATAATAATAAATAAAAATAATGATAATCAATATGTTATTTATAAACGCAAAACCACTGACTGACTCATTTACTGAGGTATCTCAGAGATATCCAAAGCTGATACCTATGGATTCGGACAGTTATTAGCTAAATAGGGACGAGAATTTACCAGAAATATAAGTAGACCTTAATAACCACAATTACTAGGAAGTGATTTATAGCACTTGTGTAAATTTAGTTTAACGTACACAACAATGAGTTGGGCCAATTTCAAAGCGAGGGTTGTCACACCGAGGGTTGTCCCGAGCCCGACAGGTTGTCAGCACCCCACGGCCGGCAACCGCGACACCACCGGCGTGGATAATGTTGTTTGCTCAATAAGCAACAACCATTTTATGTGAAGCAATAAATCGTCGGTCAATAATGCCGTCTCATGATTTAATGTGTTGGGGATCTAGAAATTTATTTAAATGTAATCCGATAGACGGAATATTTTGCTAAATGATCGTGCTGAAGTGCCGCCCGGTCGAGCTTGTAGTTACGAATGGCTTTGCTTGGATATCAGATACGATGAGCAGAACTGTATGAAATAAATACTTTTTTCTCTTCCAGGAAAAGTGTAGATTTTAAATTTCAGTAGGTATCATACCTATTTATTTATTTTATTTTAAATACATTTATTATAAAAATATCACGAAAAAGGGACTATTTTTCTAATAAAGTTTATCAAAAACCTAAAAGTTAAATCACTTTTTGTTGCGTTTGGCTCACATTTCGCACTTAGCCTAATATCAAGTTTAATTACAGTGTGTCAAGCACAGGATGCCCCTTGGCTGGGCCTAATATACCCTCAAACTCTATTTCTGAAGTGGCGAATACTTTACAGTCAAATTACCAGTCTTCTTAGAGGAACCTAAAAAAAAACATGTTTCACTACTTATGTTCCAATTGCCCACACTCACACACATTGTAATATACACATATAATGTTTAATATTTCACCAACAATACACATTATAATTCAATAAAACACAAGTTTTGGAACCTAAACAAAAAGGCCAACATCACTTTTCCATTTCTCGCCAAAAACCATTTCCGCATGTCTGTTAACTTAACTATGGTTTTATAATTAGAACTACTTATTATTATTACTTAAAATTACCAAGAATTGTTTAGTTAGCAATTATAATAATTCTCAAAGCTTTCATTGCCTGCAAATAAGAGCCACGTGTCTATGACGTATGTGAATGGAGAGTCGGTAGTGTCTGTCTCAAGGTGCAGGAAGCGGCTCACAGCGCGCACACATAGCGGTCTGTACACACGTGCGCCGTTATCTCTCGTGCTATTTGATCAGGATTAGGCAAGCCCACTGTCAAGTTCAAAATGTCACAGACAACTGGCCTTATTGAAGGTGAACGCAGGCGTAAATTCGTGTCTAATGCGTCTGTGTGACAAAATTTAGTCGTGTTTAAAGTTAATTTTCTATATTGCGAAACATTTTCTTTCTTGATGCTGTTTTGATATCGTTATTAGTTTTCTTTAAATTATTATTTTGTAATGTTTGTTGTAGGGGTAATTTTAGAGAGTTCATAAAGTGGATCCTATTATTACCCTCGGAAGCTGGCTTGAGGAAGCTTTAGTGTTACTTTACTCAAACTAGGTCAGTAGGTAGTTTTGTTCAGCACGGGGAGTGGTCATTCTCTACGTAGAGCTAGTACTTAATCTGTTGTTTTAGTCTAGCACCTAGTTTTTATGATGTTGACGTTTCCAATGTATCGTTTCTATTCTAACACTATGTATGTTGAGACATGATTCTAGTATACTTATGATTTTAGTGGGTAGAGACCACGATAGTAGTATAGGTAATCGATATTATAAAATATGTACATATAAGATATGGCGCCTAATGCATTTTGTATGCAGCAAAGAAACATTGAGGCAAATATATTTATGTATCCAAAGCATAATCTAATCCACCGGATGTTGTTTGCAATGTGTGTGCACAGCAAAGGGTGAATGAAGGACAAATGATATCAAAATCTCAAAGAGGGCATTAGATACGCCATGAAAGAAGCATTGCATCGAATCTATCTATCATATTTTTCAGGTTGGTATGTACGGTAGTAAACGGTAGCCTAATTTCAGTAACTACCTCGGTTTTTACCCAAGGTACAAACTAATGTTATGGATTTAAACCGGCACGGTAGCGTTTTATAGTTACGGTAATTTCCGTTGATATTTAACATCAAATAAGTGGTAGAGTTCAGACAAACTAAGTTGCAAAGCATTACAATACACTTTGTAAAATGTATTACCAGATAAGTTTTTTTTGTTCTATATTAACTTTATTTTTTGTGTTTAAGGGACAACCCTGGTCCTATGGAAGGCATGTATCGGGACATAGAATCGACATGTAGAGTCTATTTGTGAGTTGTATAATGTTATCAAAGGCATCTGTATTAATTATTTTATATAGTAATGTTATCATTTCCACTCTGCATAAATCAGTAACCAGTAAACTAGATGGAAATTAGATGGAACAAAGGTTGTTGGATTCGTTTTTGTAAGTCTGTATCACACAATACACCTACCTCGCATATCTTTTCCAAATTACACACGCCAAGACTCAAACTAGCTCAATAGGTCCCAATTTCACGGGGCCCAACGATATCGCACGCGGTGTACCCGCCCCGGGGGGCCGGGGCCGGGGGGGGCGGGCGGCCACGCGTGACCGCCACCTGTCCTGCACCGGTCGGAACCCCTCTACTCAACCCCGTCTGCAACACGCGTCATATTCCAAAAATCCCGCATAAATAACACGGAATTAGCCTAAAAGATTCCCTTTTCCGCGCCACTATGAATTTTAAATAAACAAGCGACAATATGATTTGAATAAATACATGTACTGTCGTTTTTCTTCTGTATTTTTATTTTTCAGGTTGTGGGGATATTATGCAGTCAATTTAAGATGATTGTTCTAGCCGGCGCCATTGTTTTGAGATCTGCGGTTATATAATTTTGTTTATTTGCTTATTTTATATTCCATACTTATCAAAAAATATTTCTTTTACGCCTCTTAAAGTCTTTATTTCGTGTTTGTTCTGGTAAAGTGTCAATGTTAGTACTATAACAATAACAGAAATTCTTAATTAAACAGTGTTGAATAATGCAAAATTAAAAGTTTGCGTACTGGACAGTATTTGCTAAACGTCTGTGTATGTCAATGTAAATGTCTGTGAGTCTTAATATAATTCCAGGTGCGAGTGTCAAATTCTTTGTTGGTCAGCGTCAACACAAACAGTCATGACGCACCAAACACGGATCATACGATGTTTTGTGCTGATGTAGCTGCTGCGAGATTTACGCTATCTTTCGTTATTAATCGCGTGATTTCTGTTTCCGTCCTCAATGTACAAGGTGAAACAGAAAGGGTATACTTTTTTTTTCAAAACTTAACTTTGTAATTCTAAAACTATCAGCTCTGGAGGGAACTTGAAAATAAAAGGTATTATAGGAATACAGCTGTTGACCGATTTCAAAAGTCTACAAAACCTTTAGTACTTCAACTGTCCCACAAAGCCGATAGTTTGAGATTTACAAAGTTAAGTTGAAAAAAAAATAGTATACCCATTTTGTTTCACCTAGTATGTATGACGTAATTTTTGACATTTTATAACCTATTTTATTCCACTGCATAGTTCAAATTATTTTCGTTGTCACTAATATTTAACCTGAGCTTATGTTTCTAGATCTAACTTATAGGTACTTAGAATTAAAGTAGGTACAGTCTAGAAAAAAGTTATAGTGCTTATAAATACCAGCCTGAATGAGAATAATAAGTAGTTAATTGTATAAAAAGGCTGTAAAATATTAACATTAGGTATAATAATTTGTCATTGCTGTTCTAAGAAGATAGCATTACTAAAAAAAATATGATATTCAACGCTTAGTTTCTTTTAGATTTTAAGGTCTTGGCTCAAGTTCAATCACATTATGCGATGTGATTATCTAGTTGCAACAACTTATAGATACTTATTCTATGGGATAGGGTAATAGCTAGGTAAATTGTTCTAGGGAAATAGCTACGGGTAATAGTCAAAGTAAATGTCAAGGCCGCTCGCCCCGGTCTTATAAATCAGTAATATCAGTGTATTTAGAACTAGCCTTGCTATGCCAGCTAGCATATAAATATAATACCACTGATTGAGTTATTATACAAGCAATATTTTTCTATTCATTATTTAACACCGCATTGATTATTCGCTCAAAAATGATTCCAACTTTGCGTATAATAATTTTTTACATGTTAGGAATAAGTTAGTACCATAAAATTATAATAAATGTCTGAATCAGTTTAATTGAAGCGTTTACTTAACAGGTCGAACAAGCTCAAAATGTTAATAAGTAAACATAAAGTTTTTTGTCATCACTACTTACTTAAGTGAAATGACGAATAGGGACCAATTTTTTTGCCGCTTATAACCTCAATCGTGAGCAGCCTGGGAGCGGGGTAGCCACGCGCCGGGCGACATATGTCACGCGGGAACCCCTGGGAACCCTCCTTTTACTCAAATGAACACCGTTAACTTACATTTTTTATGTCAGTTAACGATTAAAGGCGCTGTTTAATTAACCAGGTAAAATTAATTGGTATTCCGTTTACTTGATTAGGTATTCCATTCTTGATTACGATTCCATATTTGGATACGAATTCTAGTCTAAAAAAACTATGACCTACCCAAAAATATGCAGTACTTAAATATGATTATTGTCGAAATTAGTACCTACACTCATTTTTGAGTTTTCTAAAGTATTTGGAAGATTAGGAAGATACCTAGAAAATAAAAGAAACTCTACGTAAAGTGTCCTACAATGGTTTTAATACATAGTTGTACAGTTTAGATTTCTACATGCAATGCGTTAAAGTGGCAACTTATAATCATAGGATTCGAAAGACTCGTTCACCCCTCTGTGCGAGTATGACATAAAATTACCAGCATTATGTGGTCTCCATATGGTCAATTTACCGGACAAACAGGCAGGTTTCCACGTGCCGTCTCAGGTTACGAAGGACTTCAGTTAATTGTTATTAACCCTTGCACACGGCTCCCGTTAATTAGTATAGGCTAGCTATAAACGCGGTGTTGGATTTCGGTATTTTGATATACTCATTCAAACTCCAATTTAAATCATTTATTTTGTTAAGTCTATAACCGGGTCGCACCGGATCGAATCAATAAAGATATTTAGCAATATTTAGTTTAATACTTATTTTAATTAATAATATTCTGCTTCCAACTTCTCCTATACGTGCGAGATCCAAGACAATTTTGCTTTAACTCGTCTATCGTCGAGGTCAAACCTAGGCGTCATCATTGTCACCATTGTCGATCCAGGATTCCAGAAGTAGGTAACAGATGTGGGAGTATGTGGTGAGCCTAGTCCCTACGAGATTTGACATCAAAAGCAGACGTGAAAAAGTATAGCATCAAAGTAATAAGTGGTAAATAAATACTGGTCTTCATTGGCCGTAGGTAGTGATCTCTCAAGTCTGTAGCTAGGAATTAAACTTCACACAGCCAGAGTGCACTAATCTACTAATCTAAATCCCGTTTATTTACCTACCTATTGTATGACTGAAAAATACGTAGAGTCATACGTTATTGGAGAAATTAAGAACTATTTAAAGAACAACCATTAAATGTTAACTACAACCTCTTGCATTACGCTCATCGTAAACTTATGATATTGTACTACGCTTAAACTCGAGTTTTTATGAACATTTTTAAACGCTTCGTGTTGCGACGCAATAACGAGCTAACTCGATTATTAAAATATAATAGATGTTGTCTGCATACCAGCCGTTGTGTCCACGCAAGGTCCCGTTTCGTACCAGTTCGGTAATTAATTATTTAGTCGTATCCGACGCGACGGGTTACGGCGCGATGAAATTGTTACGCCCAGTTTCACATTCCACTTTAGGATTCTCTAAAGGCTAATGGAACGCAAATTACCGGCTAGTCTTTCACAGTTTTGATTAATTATCAAAACTTTATCCGCTGACGCACACGTCATTACCTATAGCTCGCAAAATCCCTCCACGGAGCACCCAGGCGCAGTATATTGTCAGATTTCCTCTTACTTAAATGCCAGACTTATATAAAAGTACATTAAATTGTTATCGTCTGCTTTTACTAATGTTCATTGCGATTGCAACCTATAAATCGCATTGAGGCAACAAAGTGCATTACATTTCAACTGAAAATAACGTTGGAGTTTATTTAATGCACCCTTATCTTGATGTTATAAGAGTGATAGTTCTTTGGCGGCATAGCTTTAGCAGCAATGCAACATTATCTGGTTATAATGGAGTAGTGATGTACTATTAGCTAGATCGTGTGGGAGAAGTGTTTACGATCGCGTGGAAAAGACGTTTTATGGTCAAGCAGTAACCAAGCGGAGTTTTATTCCGATAGGAGTTCCGTGTACTGCAGAATATAATAAAAGTTACACTGTATTGTATACAGCGACCTTGTACCTAGGTTAAATTCAAATCGCCAGGTGTTTACAAATTATTGTAATAATATTTACCTGCGGGAGTATTAACAAAATATTTTTTTAAAATTTTATTTTATCTCTGTTACCGGTCTCTGTTACCGGAACTGATAACGGGAACAATATCGAGATCCATTCTGCTTTATTAAAATCGATTGGACATTAAGAATAATTTTACGTAAAACCGACCGTACTTGAGATGTTGTAGAAGGAATAGGTATAGATTAAATAAGGACATTTAATTGTATGATTTGATTTTATTTAGCGCGAAATAAAACTAATTGAACGCAACATATGATAGATATTATCATGACTTCCTACCGTTTCAAACGGCCAACTTGAATCTGAAAGGCAATGATTGTACTGCAAACACGGGACGATTCGAGGAAGGCAGTTTACGAGGCAATCTGGGGCATCTCCTTTTATTTTATCAGGTCTGCAGTGTGACGGAGGGGGCAGACGCGGCGGCGGCGGCGCGGCCCGCCGGCGCCTCCTCAGCTTTTCTGACGGCTCGGTAGGGTTGTTCGTCTCAATTTTTCTGGTTGACAAATCACTTCATGTGAGTCACCTTGAGAGATAAGGTACACGTATTTTTAAGGAATAGGTTTTTAAACAGGAACGAATACTATGAATATATATTTATTCAAATTGGTAAGATGTAAGGATTTGAAGGATAAATAATGTGAATACATTGTTTTTGATTATAGAAAGGAGTAGGTTATTTAACTAGAAGTTACTTAAATCTCGCTCATACAATGTAAAAAAAATACAGTCATAAACGATTTGTTAGTGCTTAGTATCCCTGATAGTGTTTTTTACTAAACGTTTCGTAACTACAGCAAATGAATTATAAATACCACGCATAACACAAATCTTTACTTTAATTACAAAAGGTTTAGTTGAAATACCAAAAATAGTACTACAATAATGAATTACTGTCGTATTTTTTTTTCTCCGTGTATATCCGGAATAACTTTATAAACGATTCTACTAACATAATTAGTCTGAAATATTATAAAAGTTATGAACTACCGCCCCCATCAATTACGTTAAGAAATTAATTTGGGAAGGTCACATCCCTAGAGTTTGTCATAGGCGTCGCAAATTGGGTCTTGTGTCTTGGACACAAGAGCGCTTGACACAATCAGTGAGGCTTCTTAATTGACGCAGGGGTTAAGGCGCGAAAAGCTTCGTTTACATGAGGGGCCATCTAAAAATAACATTGTTTGTGTACGGATATCTATATATATATAACTCAAAGGTGACTGACTGACTGACATGGATCTATCAACGCACAGCTCAAACCACTGGACGGATCTGGCTGAAATTTGGCATTCAGGTAGATGTTATGACGTAAGCATCCGCTAAGAAAGGATTTTGATTAATTCTACCCCCAAGGGGATAAAATAGGGGTTGAAAGTTTGTATGAAACTTTGTCAATTAAATTCCACGCGGACGAAGTCGCGGGCACAGCTAGTAACAGTATATACTCGTATATGTACGAATGAAGCCTAAAAATTGCTACGTATTTTTGTGTTTTATGTTAGGCAACTCTTTAAACCTTCTACAAGTAGGTATAATGCATTTATACAACGGGTATTCAATTAGATGCAGGAATAATAAAACTGTAATAAAACTCGTCTCTTGACTAGTTTGTAAGAATTATTGAGTCAATCACAAAAAATAATAAATAAATAATTTACTAGACTACCACAATTTCACTACATACTTTGAAGGAACAAAGTTGCCGTAGCAGCCTACGCGATGCTACGAGTGGTGTAGCGGCTACGAGGCCGGGTCACGGTGATGGATGGTACTTTGTATTTATACGAGCTATTCCTTTGTGGAACCATATTACCATTTTATATTCGTACAGTTGCAAAACGGATTTTATATTTTACTAGCTGTGCCCGCGACTTCGTCCGCGTGGAATTTAATTGACAAAGTTTCATACAAACTTTCATCCCCTATTTTATCCCCTAGGGGGTAGAATTAATCAAAATCCTTTCTTAGCGGATGCCTACGTCATAACTTCTACCTGCATGCCAAATTTCAGCACGATCCGTCCAGTGGTTTGGGCTGTGCGTTGATAGATCACTATGTCAGTCAGTCAGTCAGTCAGTCAGTCACCTTTGAGTTATATATATATATAGATACTTACGTCATGTATTCCAAATGCAAGAAATTTGGGATCACAAGGGTTCACTCAGTGATTGATTTATATCTCGTAGTTTTCACGCTGTTCATTTACCAGGGAAGTGATATAATTGTCACTGCAAATAATATGCTTTATAATTCAATTGAAAAGTTACAATATAAAATGTAGTAGTAATAGAGTAAGTAGTTTCCATACTAAACTGACATTGTGCCGTGGAAATCAAAATAAAATTGCCGTAAAATATTGGCCTATTGGCCAGAGGACAGCAATTGTATAAAATGATAGCCAGCATGAACTCTATTTTCCTTATCTATATCCTGATAATTCCAAAATAAATTTAATTGTTCTGCAGACGGCTGCAGTATTGCGTGATATGCCCAGGGTGGATCACCGCTCAAGGGCAAAGCATGATTAATATTCACTAAAGGAATATTTTATGAGATGTTCCAACGGTATTGACCTGCTTGCTCGTTATTTATGTTTGGCATTTCGTTTAACATTGACTTTAAATAGCAGTACTCAATTCGATATCAACATTTGTAGTTTATTTTTACCCGACTACGGCAAAGTCAAAAGCTAGTGTTATGTTTTTTGCAGTCTATGTAGGCATGTGTTCCATCGTAGCGCCGTAACTACCCATCCGATTCAATCGATTTTATAAAAGTATCACAACACATGGACCATTGGGTCCGTGTGACAAAGGCTACATTTTATACGAACAAAATCAATTATGACGGATATTACATGCAAAAAAGTGGGGGTCCCGGATTTTTTTTACCGTCCTATATAGTGGGATGTTTAATGAAAAACGAGAAAATACAACGTTCTTAAATACAAAATATAGTACAATATAAAATATACCAAGCGACAGAATAACAATTTTATACTACATTTCAGCGTTGCGCTGCTATATTGCTCGCTTAACTGCTAAATACTCAAACGCAACTCAAATTAGTAGGTGGCTAATTTTTAACGCCTGGTCGTAGATAATAGATGCCTTCAGTACCAAAAGCATTGCTCACATGTTGGCGACTCGAAGAGAAATCGCTCAAATGGATTTTAGTCTAACGGCTCTTTCACTCATTGTGTGAAACTTTACGCCGTCCGTCTGTGAGAGGGTGGTACTACCCCGGTCCAGCCAGCCCGTATATGAGCTGCAGTTAATTCACAACAGTTTGGCTCTACCAACTTAAGAACTCTAGGACATAGTTGGACTATTAGCAGTTAAAGCTATGAGATTTTACAACCTATGATACCCGAATCGATACACTCGACGTAGCGTCTTCCCCCCTTTTTGGGCTCCTTCCTTCCGTTATAACATCGATTGTCAGAATCTAGGCCACTACTGTTTTATTAGGTCATAAATATTCATTACTTACATAGGAAACTCCAACGTGCATTGATTTACTATTGGCTACGAAATTATGCGATTCGTTTTAGACGATTTATTTAATATGCGATTTAATTTGATAGTAGTTATAATTTCTGGTTTCTAGGAATGTAAACGTAAACAGACTATAAATGAAGTGATGAAGAAACATAACTCAAGTTATATCAAAGTGACGACAAGCTTTTATATCATTTAATAAATTGTAATACTAATACATGTACTAAATTAATTGGTTTGATTTAATTTAAAGTTTATTTTCTTCTTTTTAGGGCAATTAAACTAAAGCTTGTTTATAAAGACTTTTTTTTACCTTTTTTTATTTTTTATTTATGTTATCATTTAACCGATTTCAATATGACCTTAAATATTCTGAATATCTGTTAAAACGTGTAACTCATGACACGTGTAACTCGTGGAGAATACAATTTATCTGAGGATGGAAAAAAATAGATTCTAAATATACAAGTACTAGAATACATATTCATTCTTACGAGTAACAGAAGTACTCTTTGGTAAAAGGCGTACGTCATAGACGATAAACAACCTTCATATTATCTACATTGTGTGCGCTGATGGGGTAGCGGTTGAAACTAACAAATGTTGCGTGATGAAGTCTAGCCGTTATTTTTTCATGTTGAGTAACTTGAACTCTTTTACATTGGGTAGGCTATGTAACACACTTTTTTCAGCTGAACTAATATCTAACTACTTCTAATGATGATATGGTTGAAGCCACAAATCATCTCCTGTGAAGAAAGTCCCGAACATTTTGCGTATATGCACGTGGTACATAATAAAATAAATAATAATAATAAAACATCGCCACACTAACACTCCAACTGTACGGTTGCGATTCTTGTACTATATGGGTAGCGGTCGTAATTCGCGGTCTCCTTACAACAGTTGTGTGCAAATTTTATACCATACACGCTGATGCACAAAGCAAACCCGGCTTTGTGCATCAGCGTGTAAGGTTTAGTTACTTTTTCGAGTGTACTCGTTACCTTTGATCACAACTTCTACACAGCGGCCAAAGTACCACCTATTAAATTGTACCCTAGCGAGTATTACATTGAGCAGCTATCTGCTTGTCGACATTGTCGCGTGGAATTTTAGCGGATGACGTAATTTTATCCAATCGTCCGAATGTTACCTGTCATTCTATCGTGTACCTTAAGTCCGATGATTTAAGTCCATGTTGAATTGTTGCAGCCACCGAGCTAGACCTGCTGGGCGCGCTGTGCCTGCACAACACGTCCCGTGCCGGCGTCACCGTCGCGCCGGGTATGCAGCCGCAGCGCACCGCATATACGCTACAAGGTAATAACACTCTTATTGCACTAAGTTAAACTAAATAATTTAAATGCGTCCACGAATCAGCATGAATTTGGAAGGACTTTCTGCTTTGAAGAAAACTTAAAGCTCTATATAAAGTCCATTATTGTATCCCTTCCGGCGTAAAAGAGAGTTGAACTCATCAAAACTTCGGTAACCTAAGTTCTGAAGAGTGCAATGAAAGATAAAAGTTTGACAAGTCTAACAAATGAACGTTTCTGCTTCGTAAGGTAATAAAATCTAGATACTATATCAACTGATATCTGCGATGTGCTAGTAAATTACAGCGCAAGCCTGGAAGCGAGATATACTTTCTACGTTAATGGATTACAAAACCAACATCGATAGTAATAAAGTGCAACATGTTCGCCTGCAGTTCCATTTCGTTTAGAATCCTGTCCATTAGTGAAGCCTCGCCGCGCCTCTATACATTTTAATTTTCTACGTATTTAACAGGTCTTATCGGTTGTGATATCGGCTAACTGGGGTTTCTAATTTGATTAATACGACTTAAAAGGTATTAAGATGTTTGAACAATGATCGGAGGCATTGAGAGTGGGTTTTGAGGGACACTAATTCTACCTAGATGTATTTTCCACCTGGTTGATATCCCCTGTAAACTCAATGTCGGTTTGAATGAGCTTTTGCTCTAAATCATCGCGAACGAAATTACAATATGTTCAGTAAAAAACAAATTGGTTTTGTATGAACTCGTATATGGGAACGTATTTTTTGTATATGCATATTTGATAAATCTCTCTGATAAACCGTCCCATTCAATTACAAGCCACATTTCGGGTATGTCACATTGGCCGGCAAATTGATAGTAATCCCGTTAACGCGCGGCTGGGGTCGAGTCCATTATCGTCGGCGCGAGCATTAATCCACCCGGCAAATATCCGCAATCCCTCGCACCGGCCGGTGATTAACCCGCCTCTAGTTCGCCCAGAACACTGCCACAACTGGGCAGAGCCGACGGAGCTGTTTACAGGAAGAGTAGTTAACATATATCATTCACAGTCTCGAGATAAGTGCTATTTACAACCCTATTACTAAGAAGAAGAGGACTTCAGAAACTAGACGCAGACAGGAGTTTGTAGACTCTCTAGAGTCACTCGTTATACTTAGTTTGACGACGGCTCGGCGGTATGGTTCGTGCGTAGGCCGCTCGGTGCACTGCTGCACGTGGTTGTAGGTTCGATTCCCGCCAGGACAAATTTCGGAAATGGCCTTTTCGTATTTTGCCCTGGTCTGGGTGTCATTGGGGTCTATTGTACGGTATGCATAGTACAAGCGTTGCTTAGTTTGGGACCAAACAGTTGGTGTGTTGATATGGTAATATTCATATCTTTATGTATATCTAGAAAAGCACCTATATTTTTTATTACTATGGTTTACATTTTAAATGTTCTAACCATAGCTATTGTTCGTTTGCACCTTTATTTTTGAGCCTGTACTACTAGCTACAGATCGAAAATAACAGCTATTACTAACTAGCTGTTCATAAAATTCTTCATAGATAAGATACCATCTGCATACTAAGATATTAAACTAAAAAGGCCGTACTCTAATAAATGAAATTGTATCACAAATTCCGTCCACGGGGTTACCCTACAAATTCACGGAACTTTCGCATTTCACTTATGCGTAACCTAATCCTCGCCATTAAGCTAGTTGCGTGTACTGTCGTAATTGTCGAAGGGTGTTCACCCTAATTTGTGGGGATCACCGGCGGGCCGTATTGTCTCGTCACTGGTTCAAGTGTCAAACGCCAAAAGCACCGGGATTAGGGAGGATGTACACTGTCTGTCACAATACGTGAATCCACACTTTGTTGATCACTGATTGTGACAGATTTAGTAATATATGCTCCTGTGTTTGGTAATGTTTTGGCTGGAAGGTGCCTATATGTACTAGTTTTTGTTCAAGAGAAAATAAAAAAAATACGACTGCTAATGATTTTTGTAGTTCCGTGTAGTTATTAGTATGTTTTATTAAACGCTTTGTAACTACTAGGAAGCACAATAATAATTTATCGTTGTTATTTTGATTCTTAGTGTTTAAGTTTCTATTGTGATAGATTTTATGTAGGTAGGTATACATTTTTTGTACCAAAATACATGACATGAATTTGTTACTGCTATTATTGTAGGTAATTTGCCTCTGAATTATTGATCACGGTCTAGAATGTCTGTAACAGGCAGGCTATAATGGAGTTATCAATTACATTCGTAGTATGTCAATGACGACGAAGGCTTACGCGTATCAAGGATAATGGCCCCAATAGATTGTACCAAAGGCCGCGTGACTTATTACTAAAGCTACGCGAAGCATGTTAGATATCCTAATTTACTTCAAATATGTAGGCAAAGAGAGTACGCTTTATTGCACATCAATAATTACTACAAGTAAGTTGCTACACAAGATTTAAATTACTGTTATAGGACTATTTTTGTCTTGCATGATTTTATAAGGATTTTATAATTTTCACTATAGCTTTCAATTGGCAAAAATATAAACTTTTTGTTTCGAAAATTGTACTACTTAGATAGTTAGTGTAGATGACGTCATAAGTGGGTAGTTTTAGTAAACTTGAATGGCGAATATTTTTGCATTAAAAACATACTAAATGTTATCACATGTCAATCGGTGACAGGCATCTCTTCTAATACAATCTCAAGATCGCAAAGATTTTTGATATTAATTTTTGATCTATGGATGAAATCTTTATAGAGGAAAAGGAATCTTTATAGAGGCAAGGGAAATACAATTTTCAAGATTATTTTCAACAGGATTCGGCTAGAATTTATTAATATTTTGAATAAATCTATAAATAAATATCTTAGAAAACTCCGTTATATAACTACTTTACGACTATTAGAAGCGATTGTTGTATAATGTTTATCCGCGTCACTGGTGTGCACTGATTCCCATCAGCCCAACAAACCGAGCATGATTCTGTAAACAGAAGCTTAATCACGCGAAAACTTCGTAGGTAATATGCTACCTTATGTAGAGCTTTTGATTAGTTGAAAGCCATTATGTCGAATTTTAATTTATATAACAAAATCACCTGAGTCCGTTACTGTTTCTTGCCGAACGTTGGCATCGTCTATAACAAATATCTATATATAATACTAGCTGACCCGGTAGACTTCGTACTGCCTTCGTACTGCCGTTCTGCTTGTAATTCAATATGAACTTTATACAATAGCAATAAAGCTCGTTTTAGTTAGAAAACGTTTTTATTGGAAAAGAAAAGGGCTGTTTTTAGGGTTTTTCCGGCAATTATTCGAATTTTTCTCTCCGTAAAAACCATGTTTGAACTTCAACGAACATTAAAAAAAAAGAATTGGCCAAATTGGTCCAGGCGTTGTTGAGTTATACGCTTACCAACACATTTTGCGATTCATTTTTATATTATAGATTAATTATGGACGAAATAATAATGTTAATCTATGATATACTTATAATATTGGGATAGTTAAACTTAGCAAGTAGAATAACGCGCGTGTTTCAAACTTACAAATTAGAAATGAGTTGTTTCAAAGAGTATGTATATTCAAACATATTTGAGTAGTTAACTTACAATTAACACCTTATTTTTGACACATTAAATAATTTAAAATTTGATATAGTTATGTAGCTAATTAGATACCGAGCTCCGTGTGCATACATTAACACAAGTACCAATAACTTTTATATAAAAGTAACCACGTTTTAATCCCTTCAGTCGTTTCGTTTTTAATTAAACTACCCGCAGATATGAATCCGGTGATGTACAAATATTTGCGGGGCTTTGTGTAAACACGTATTGTGCCGATACCCGGCTCCCCCGGTGGATATATTTTATTTTATTGCCAATCGTTTGTCACTACCCGCACGTGGCAGGGAATCAATTCACGTTCAATACGGTTTATTGCAACTTTTCGTTTATTCATATTTTGTTATCCTGCTTTTAATTAAGGTTCAATTTTGTTCATTTTATTTTTCTCATATTAAACACAGTAAAAAACCTACGTACCTACGTATCTAAGTATAATTATTTAGGTTGGTAGTTATAGGAACTTAAGTATTAAAAAACTTTGTGTGTACTGTAACTGAAAATAGTTTAAAACGTAATGTAGAGATAGTATGTGAAAGGAATTGCATAATAATAAAATAACAACAGCAAATTAAATGGTTCTGTTCGTTCGTCGATCGTACCTTTTAGCAATAAAATAATGCAGCCATAATGGAATCGTACAATGGTACCTATAGCTGTTATAATACCGATATGTGAGAGGTATGCAGATAGCAATAGGTATGGATTCGAATATTTCCATACAAAAACAATAATATTAAAATTATGTGTATTGTTAGATATCCCTTTTGTTATTTCAGTAACAGACGAATGAAATATGAAGCAGTTTTATAAGATTCACTTACCCCTCGGTGGGCCGAACCGGGGTCCAATCCGCCAGTATAAGTAGACCCTACATGCTTGACTGTATACTTTCAAGTATAAATAGCAACCGAGGTCTTGGAAAAATTGTTGATTTTTCAACTATCTACGACTTGCGAGCGGCGCGTACTAATTGATATTAAATAATAATTTAAGGGGAGATCCAGACAGGGTCGGGAGTGGAGGCTATGCATTATTCATGTTCGTGGAAAGCAAGTCCATATGGAACAGATGTTTTTCCGCTTTTGTTTTTCATGGCCTTTGATATTAGGGATGAGTTGTTGCTTCGTTATTATAATATCATGTTTAAGTAATTCAGCTATTCTGCAGTTGTTTTGCAAGCGTATACGCGTTTTAGTGAATTTAGAATGCATCATGTGGTGATGAAATTATTTTGTAATCACAACCAATTGTATTGTTATTTTAAGCTTCATTTAAAGTATTAACAGAGACCCTTAACTACCTAATACATTTTAA
The DNA here is from genome assembly GCA_905147325.1 of Notodonta dromedarius. Taxonomy (NCBI): domain Eukaryota; kingdom Metazoa; phylum Arthropoda; class Insecta; order Lepidoptera; family Notodontidae; genus Notodonta; species Notodonta dromedarius. Next base: position 2,491,173 of record LR990165.1, on the reverse strand, counting down.
GTTTTCTATAAATTCCAAATCCAAGTTAGAAGGAATGAACTTGGAATAGCGAAATCCAAGCAATAACGCATAGCTTCGTCATGTAATTCAGCTTGTTTCGAGTAGCCAGACAGGGTCCTGGGATGATGTAATCACCGCTTGTTCAGAATTCGGAGAACCAGTCCATCTCGTTTATTGTTTTCATTCAATCCTCTGCAATAATACGAGTATATTAGCTTGGATAAAGTAAACAGACTAGTGATGGTAGGGTTACCAAAAGACTAATATAATTTCATAAGATATATTTGTTTTTTTTTGAAGTGGAAACTCTTTGCATGTGCTTAACGGTACTTAATAACTGAGTACTAATGAGTTCAAATAAAAATAAAATTCATACTCAAAGGAATTTAATTGAGTTGGTGTTGAAGTTATTTATTTGCTAAGTAGGTGTTCTTTTTAAAAGATTGATTTTCAATGATAAGACATTTGTTAAATTATAGTTTCCCACGCTCGTATAACTTGCTACCTCTTTGTCGCATGTAGTGTGCAATAAGGTGTTATGTGTCGAAGGCAACCCTACGTAACGTGTGTGGGCGAATACGGGGAGTCATCGAACTCTTGGGGTAGTTGGAACTTTCTCGTTCGTCTTTCATCTGAGGACAAGTTCATTGAAAACTCGCCGTTTTCTACTGCTGAATATTTATCGCCGCTGATAACGGACACAATTTAAATATTAGGTACGAAATGGTCCAAATTTTCATCTCCAGAATAGAAGCATTTATCTTGACAAGTACTTATCTTATTATCTCATTTGGTTTTACGACCGGGTTATAGTTATTTAAGTATATGAAGTTGGTTGAAGCAACTGTTTATTAAGTCGATTATTTTATCAACAAGGTTGTTCCTGACGTTTGTTTGGAGTACTAAATTCGTATGGTCTCTTTCGATCAGTGAAGATGCAAGTACCTATATTATTCAACTCAGTTAGTAAAGGAATACCTTTTTCGTTTGATTTAGTTTGATTATTTACATGTTATGCCGAAAATTCCTTTAATACTTAAAAAAAAATCGCTCAATTTGTACTCTAGCTTTAGGTATAGGCTGGGTGCTCATTAGGGACTCCTCCAGCCCGAGGCAGTTCGTGACGAGCCGGTCACGTGACCGGCTGACGTAGCACCCCATTCGTGACCCGAGCCCCGTAACAGAATACCATTTGTCAGAAGGTTACGAATAAAAACGGATACCTATCGGATACGATCGATATGATATCTGATGGATGGATATTGAATTACTTTTCATAATTTTAAAATAGATCAGCTTTTGGTAGGAGTACCTACGTAGGAAAGTTGGAAAAGCATTTGAATTGAAAACAATGCGTTATTCCCTTTTCCATACTTCAATGTTACGCGTAGGTATTGACATGATACGGTAGTAGTCAATTAAATTGAAATTTTCATACAAGTTACAAAAAGTACGAGATATGGACTAAAAATATACCTACATTAGGCATTTTTTTTCTAAAAAGGTATACTTATAACTACATAGACTTATGAGCCGATATGTAAATGATTTTTTATCGTATATTCCCTCGCATTTTGAATCGGAACTGTATTGCAAGCTTTGCTATTTGCCACCGGAAATTGTAGACAAGAGGGTGTCTGCCACACCGCCCCAACAGTATATTATAACTATATCGACTGACAGATTTATTAATTTCAAATCTTTTTTCATTTTCTTCGGCGCGAGGGTCGCGTGCCGTCCCTTCCGCGCGGGTACCCTCGCCGCGGGCCGTCACGTCATTCATGCGAAATATTATTTCGTCATCTTGCCAACCCTCCTCTTTTTAAATCTGACTATTGCGCACTTTATTACACGATCATTTTGATGTGGCTTCTCTGGGGCTGGGATTTTATCTCTCCGTGACTAGTGTTTCTAATTGGGAGTATTTCTGAGGTTATTACCTTAGTAGATTATCTCTAGTAACTGTTTAGTAGATTTTTAGCTTGGTGTTGAGTGTAATCTTATTGACAAGAGCTCATATAAGGCTTGTACCACCCTCTCACAGAAAGTGTTTAAACGAAAAAATCAGGCCAGTGAAATAATATTATTAAAATAAACCTTGTTTTAGAATTTTGCAGAAAATATGCTAACCTAATTTATTTTTTTGCATTAAATATCTGAGAGCCTTAGTCACAACGGCTCTCGCCTTTTTCAGATGGAACGGCTATCAATTTATTGATTGAAAATTCGGAATTTGCTGTCGTAGCTATTAAAATAGATTATCCTAAATTCTAGAAGCCATGCGACAATATTCAAAATTATCTTGAAATGTACATACGAGTACGTACGAGTATAATAATAATTATTTCACTGCGAACTCCACAAGACATCTGGTTATTATGTATGCATGAGATTATCCACCTAACTTATGGCATGAGAAGCGATTTTTTAAGGTCTTTGGGCATGAAATAATGTGATGCATAGAATCTAACAGCTAATACCATAAGGAAATAATAGCGCTGAGATATTGCCAGCCGAGTTGGCAGGCTGCCAGCGCGCGCTCATTACGAGGAGTGCTCTACCCTAGAGATCGCGCTACGACCCTCCACTGCAACAACTGATCGTAATCAGATTTATGCCACTGCAATGTTCTTATACCAAGGCCAACGAGAAGCGATACACACCAATCGAATTCAAGCTGGTAACCCCCGGGTTCTGTGGTTATAAAAAAAAGTGTTATAAAACATTAATTTTAGTATCGCTTCTCATTGGATGTGGTGTAATTATATCGACAGGAGAAAAAGGCGTGATTTACACAGTTATCCGTTACCCTTTCTACACATTACTGCTTCAATGTTTATCAATATAAAGTGCCAAATGAATAAGTTAAAAACTAGTTATATACTCGTACATTATAACTTTAATACTAATTGTTGATGCGTATGTTTTCAGGGGAATCTCGTTCGCTACAAGTAGAGGGCGCCGCATTCGAGCGCGCCGCTGAACTCCTGCGCCGCTCGCCAGAGTTCACTGTTTTGGCCACGCTCAGACAGGAGCCCGCCAACTCTGGAACTATACTTTCCTTCTCACATGGATATAACAGGTACCTAAACATGGTAACTCATATATTTAAATTCGTATTTTTTACGTTAACTTTTATTTTAAATACGCTGCACGATTTCGCTTTAGATTAAATATGTCAAGGAATCAAGGAATTATAATATCTACTTTCAAAGTTATATTAGTAGTTTAATGTGTTAAATAGATTATCGAGGTACTCATATGATCAATCAATAAACTGATCCAAAAGGATAAAAAATTAAGTCCGTGCGTAGCAAACCCGCGCAGCGTAGCAACGGCTACGCAGCGCGTAGCCCTTCGTTCGGAAAGAAGTGATTTTTTTGTTTCTGTTATTAACTTTGATGTGGTATCGAGTAGTGGACCGGCATGAGCCACTGGGGAAAGCTCCGGTGGCGACGGCGCGGGCGCGGCTGGTCGGCGGCGCGGCGCGGCGCGGCTGCGCTCGGCACGGTGAGTTCTAGATCTCAACATCGCTGCGCGCGCACGCATCTCGGCGCCTGCGGCCGCATGCGTGCGCGCGCATAGGGGAGAATCATGTATCTTGGAATGTCCTGTGCCTCGGAATGTCCTCCTCGATCCATCCGTTGACCTGATTGCGCTCACTGTTACCTCTGCATGGATGTATGTGTACGCGGGCGGGCCGGCTTGCATGCGCTCCCCGCGCCTCGTCCGTCGCCGTCCGTCTTGTGTTCTGTGTCTTGACGTGTTGTGTTCTGTATATGTCCGACCGCCCCCACGATCCGTCTCTCAATGTTTTTTCACCTGGATGTTGTCGTTTACCTTGCGGCCGCCCGCACCGCAGGCCGCGCTCACACCGAGGGGACACCGCCGAGCTCGTCCGCACTCACATTCCAAGCGACATGGGAATCCGTTTCGTCTCGTATCGTGTCTGACGCCTCGCTCGGCGCTCTCGGTTGCTTTGCGCCGCCCGCGGTGTCGTGCTTTATCGTCGGGTCACACATCTCCCTTTAGTTCAGCGAAAGTGAATATCGCGTGACGCGCTCAGCCCGCGCGAATGTTCGGGCGACTCACCAGACACTTAACATCTCTGTCGACACCGAACGCGATCCGTTCCGAGGTACATGGTCCCCTATCTTGGCCGAGCGATATTGAGATGTAGAGCGAGCCGAGGTCCGCTCGCGGCCGGTCCAGACGCGTCGCCGTACGAATATTATGTGTTGTTTACTTTGTTTATGTGTACCTCGGAACAGTTCGCGAGGTCCCGGCGGAGTCATTCCGGGAGCGCGGCGGCGTGTGGGTGTGCGATGTATAGTGCATCATTGTGGTGCACAGGTACCTGGAGGTGCAGTCGAGCGGGCGGCGCGACGAGGTGCGGCTGCACTACGTGGCGGCGGGCGGCAGCGCGGCGCGCGTCGAGACCTTCCCGTTCCGGCTGGCGGACGGCGCGTGGCACCGGCTGGCGCTGGCCGTGTCGGGCGCGCAGGCCACGCTGCTCGTCGACTGCCACCCGCTGTACCGCCGCCTCATCCCGCCGCCCGACCGCAACTTCACGCAGCCGCAGCTCGCGCTCTGGCTCGGACAAAGGAATAGTAAACATTCATTATTTAAGGTATGCATAATCAAATTTGGTACATTTCTGACTATTCATAGGTTAATTGCAGGACTTCCAAAATTGGTGCTCAAGTTAAATGTAAACAGATACGTCAGAAATAAAATAATGATGCAATATTATTGCAGCTAAACCCTTGAACTTTTGGTTCCAGGGTACACTTCAAGATGTGAGGCTAGTGAGCGGGCCGCACGGCTACCTATCGCAATGTCCAGGGTTGGACTCGGAGTGCCCAACGTGCGGGCAGTTCGCCCTGCTGCAAGCTACCGTGCAGGAGCTCACCACGCATATCCATGACTTATCACTCAAGGTGATTTTTTACCATAACTTATCAAAACTTATCCATGTCAAGCAATAACATTTGTAAAATCAGTATTATCGATTCGTCGCCTTTCGATTCCACAGGTATGCTGAATTGCGTGTGAGGTCCTCTATTCCACCTTTGGCACTGATCTTCCAGTTAGGTTCCCTATTCTAGTATCTTTCTGCTTCAACAGACGATTGTTCTGCGAGCTGTAATGCTACTCACTCTATTTTAGTAGCTGCAAGTTCGTCTAAGGAGTTCCTAGTTTCTGATTCCTTATATCGCGGCGATGCATCATTCTGAGGCATCATCATTTTATTTCTCTGTTGTTTGCGCAGCTGGTTGGCGCCGAGGCGAGGCTGGCGCGTCTCGAGCAGTGCGACTGCCAGAAGTCGTGCTACTCGAATGGCACGGTACACGCCGACGGCGCCACCTGGCAGCGGGACTGCAATCGCTGCTCCTGCGTGGTAAGTCTTTATCAGTGCCGTTACTACGAAAATATCTACACACTTTTTCTTCCGAAGTTCTGGATTATGGTAGACGTCTTTATATTTGGAAGTTGGTTATCTTATACACTTTCTTATATATTTTTGTTTTATAGCACGGAGAGATAACGTGCAGGCCAGTCGAGTGCGACAGAACTGAGTGCAAGAATCCAGTGCTTCATCCCGGGGAATGCTGTCCAACGTGTTTAAGTGAGTATCACCTAGCAAAAGTATCGAAACAGTAAGTAATACGAGGACATACCAGCTACCACAACAAACTCAATAGGGCACTTACGAAGCATTCCGGTGCTTTCCAGTGCTCCCTATTTCATAGGAAGAGTACCAATGATATTGAAAATCGCCTGGTTTAGTGGTAACGTTCCCTGAGATGTGTAGCTGGCCGTTCAAGGGCAGCTTAGTTTTTAACCGACTTCCAAAAAAGGAGGACGTTCTATGTTTGTCTGTATGTATTTTATATGATACAGTTAGTGTTTTTCTAGCCATATTTTATTAACATATCTGTACGCTGTATTTTCCTCGCCAGGGCAATGCTTACTGAAAGGCAATCTATACGAGCACGGCGAGCGGTTCGTGCCGAAGGAGTGCGCGGAGTGCGTGTGCCACGACGGCAACATGCAGTGCACGCGCGTGGACCCCGAGGCGGCGTGCCCGCCGCTGCCGTGCGACGCCGCGGACCAGTTCACCGTGCCCGGGGAGTGCTGCAAGTTCTGTCCCGGTCCGTGCCTTTACAACTTTACAATTAATCTAATTACCAATACTAATGGTCGCCGCGGTCGAAATTCGACCATAATTCATTTAAATTTTTAGTTTGAACGTTATTAAGGTTCTATTGTCAACTATTGACTACAAAAACCCAGAGAGATGTAAAAACCCAATACCTTCTTGATTGATACTGGCACGCATAATGCACTTAGTAGTCCCGCCCTCCAAAATAAAGAAAAAAAACTGTCAGACGACTGACAATCGGTGACAGTTTTTTTTAAACCCTTTTAGTTACAAATGTGTGCGTTTGCAACACACATATTTGTAACTTCCTCTCGGTAACTGACTGACTGTAATGAATTTTTATGCATAATAAAAAAAAATGCATTTAAAAAATACTTTATACACTAACACTTTGGACCTATGTCCAAAGTGAAGGTAGGTATGAGGACCCACAAATTTGGAATTATATCAAAAACGACAAAATTTCCCAGAATGTAATGGGGTCGGACTTATTGCACTTTTGCTCCTCCTGTATACTAAATTGCTCTAAACATTTTATATTAATTCAAGATGTGTATGTTAACAGGTGTAGACTACTGCAGCATGGGGCACTCGTGTGATGAGAACGCGACTTGCATGAACCTCAACACAAAGTACACATGCAAGTGTAACCAGGGCTTCCAGGGTGACGGTCTCACCTGCCAAGGTAATTTTCATCCCATCTATGCGAAAATCAACGCTATGCTGTCTGAATTAGGTTTATACTTCACTAGACTTGCAGTAATGAGTATTGAATATGTTTTTTACTTGTGGTCCGTGTTAAAATAAATCGAACGCAAATATTGTATGAATAAAGTTACAGCCCAGTAAGAAAGGCAGCGCGGCGCGGGCCGGCCATAGTTAAAAAGAAAACAAAAGAATATGTTTTCTTTTCTCATAGAGGGCAAATAAAATATAATCATTACGATAGAAGGGACTGAAAAGTAGACAATGTCACTCGGGCCCAAGTTTTTCCCTCCAGGGACGTACTTTCAATCTCGCGCTGCGGTCAGAGTTCTACTTTAGAATTCTTTGCTTCGCTCTGTATTAATTAATAGTACCCCGGACGTAAAAATGTTATTTTCCTTCCTTGTAATACAATTTATTATGAGACTCATAACTGATCCTCGCAATCTTATACTCGATAAAAACTAAAGTTGAATATTTAATTAAGTCAACTGTCACCATGCTCTCTTTTGCTCCGAAATATTTCCAATGCGTGACTTCTAGAATTGGGGTCCTCATTTGTTCAATACATCTCACTAATCCGTCTACGGTTATTGTTAATCTACCCTGTGCCCGATTTGCCATTTCCAGATGTGGACGAATGCCAGAGGGCCGGCGGCCTGGACGGCCACCACTGCCACTCGAACACGAGATGCCTCAACGTGGTGGGCAGTTACGTGTGCCAGTGCTTGCCGGGCTACACTAGGAGGGACAAGTTCAACTGCGTTGAGGTAATACGAGCGAGTTAATGGACGCAAAATTTAAAACACTGCTGAGCCCGGATCGGACGGTAATTTTTAAAATCAAATAAAATCTGCAGTAGACGGAAAAAAGGTAAATTAAGCGCACTGTAGGGATAACCTTTTTACCGCGAGGGATATATATCGCTTTATGTAACGGTTTTTTCCATCTACCGTATATTGTATATTGGTAGTCCTAATAGTTTATATATTACTAATAGTCAAGTTTCGAAGGGACAAAAAAATTGTGCGGTCGGGGAACCCCTGTGAGGAACGAAGTTGTCTGTTATGTGTTTTGTATGCACAACATTTTTAATGTTTCAATATCGCACTATACAGTCAGAATAACACACTGACGCCATCCAGTTGATTTATGAGGGAACTTTTTTACACTGGACGGCACAAAGTTATAACGCTATTCAAGCGTTATAACTTTAAAAGGTTCCAAAAATTTAAAATTTTAAAAATTGATACACTATTGATTCAATAATTAAAAGTTACAGAGGATAAAGTCAGACAGACTTTATCCTCTGTGACTTTTAATTATTCAGTGCTATACTTACTTCGTTATGATGGTACATGCAGGTGGACGAGTGTGCGGGCGCTTCGCACGGCTGCCACGCGTACGCCGTGTGCTCCAACACGCCCGGCTCATACACGTGCCGGTGCCGCGAGGGCTACACCGGAGACGGATACAACTGCGCTCGTATGTCCACAAACATTGTTCATTACACTTTTCAGTACACAACACACTTTTCGGGGCTAAAAAACGCTTGATGCTGCTTTCCGTTTGTGGCCCATGTTAATAAATTGATTTCAAGTCTGAGAGCGATCCTAGAAATGACATTCTACCGTATTTATCAGTAGAAAATTACATGTCAAAAGCGTACTCAAGATCGCTCTTAAGATCCCTTGTTTTCTTAAAAACTTAAATTTTAAAATCCATTGCGGATCGTAACAACAGTGATGTCGGTGAGCCATAAACGTGATAAATATTAGCTATATTCAACGCTCTCAGGCTTGAGAACCATTTATTAATACGGGCAGTTATCTTCTTAAAATGCAACAACGCCTTAGAGATGTCGATGAGCCATAAACGTGGTAAATATTATCTCTATTCAGCAATCTGTTCGGGTGGGTGCTTGAACGGCGGCGTGTGCGTGGCGAGCGAGCAGTGCGCGTGCGCGCGCGGGTTCGGCGGCGCGCGCTGCGAGCGCGACGCGGACGAGTGCCGCGCGCGCGCCGCCTGCCCGCCGCGCGCGCTCTGCGTCAACACGCCCGGCTCCTACTACTGCGTCTGCGCGGACGGATACCGACGGGACCCGGTGCTAGATCGCTGCCAAGGTATTTAGACAACAACAATAAATATAAATCTATCTTCTATTTATATAAAAAATGAATGTTTGTCTGTATGTCCTTTATAGAATCGTAAACTATGCATTTGATCATGTTATGATCTTCAGAAAAGTGTTGTGCATGAGCCCACAAAGGTTTCTGAGTTGGTACATACGACCAATCTTTGACAGATGCGTAGCAACGCGCGCATGGTACAGCTAGTAAATAATAAATATCGCCAGACTGATACACCAACTGTATGGTCCCAAACTAAGCAATGCTTGTACTAAGGGTACCGTACAATGTACTGGAGGCGATCCCAGTGACACCCAGACCAGGGCAAATTACGAAAAGGCCATTTCCAAAACTTGCCCCGGCGGGAATTGAACCCACAAACATCATGTGTAGTGAGCCGAGCGGCCTACGCTCGAACCACTGCGCCAAGCGGTCGTCAAACAATAAACAATGTCTTGTTTAGCATTTGTATGCCGCTTTGTTGGTTTATGCCGACTTTTAAATACCTACCGCAATAGCTGTGTCCACATGTCAAACGGATTGTTCAAGCGCGCTATTCGGTAGTTACATGTGGATACAGCAAATGTTATACCGTGTTTCAGATGTGGATGAGTGCGCTGAGGGTTTCCACACGTGCCACCCGAGCGCGAGATGTGTGAACATTGACGGCAGCTTTAGATGTGAATGTGATTCAGAAGAGCACTGTGAATTGAGTGAGTACAAGCGAAAGTGGCCTGGACTAGTACCAAAAGGTGTCAGAGAATAATAGTCACTATGTGTTCTCAGGTTGCTCGTGGCAAGGGCGTGTGATGAGCGACGGCGCGCAGTGGCCGGAGGCGGGCGGCTGCCGCTCGTGCTCGTGCGCCGCCGGCGTGGCCGCCTGCGCGCGCGCGCTCTGCGCCTGCGACCTGCACGACAACCACACTACTATGGTAACTGGCATTCGATTCTGTTTTGCATGGATTAGGCTCCAATAGGTGTATTCATAATTTTAGATGTGAAACATCTATTGGCGCACTTGGCAGTAAAATCGGCCAGTTTGCCATCACGGCATATGCCATGACGCTCTCTCTCATGCCGTCATGCCCCCTCTACGCCACCGCTCTTGACTCCCTTGTATGTGTGCGCGCGCAAACTATACTACACTACTCATGTTTCACATCTACACGGCATCCCGTGACGGCAAACATTTTTTTTAAATGCACTGTGTGTCAATTATTTCGATATGACTAGTTGATAGTTTTCGAGGAATATAATTTTTGATACGTCGACGTCAGTTGTGTACTGGGACATAAATCTAGGCTAGGCAGTACGCGCTCCCGTGCATTACTCGACCGCTACTATTAGCTGGCTGGTGATGACGAGGCTGGAACAGATCCACAAAATAATAGTTTCTTATGAACAACAGTTACAGAGTAGCGTTTCCTCGAGCCTGGCGCCCCTCGAGTGCTGCCCGCACTGCGAGCCGCGCTACCACTGCCGCCATCAAGAGATGCACCACGTCACCTTCCGCAGCGGCGAGCGCTGGCTCTACCAGTGCCAGATCTGCGAGTGCCTCGTGAGTAATCCTGCTCACAAAGCGGAAAACGGTGACTCTATGTGACCAAATCATTCCAATACAAGGTGACACATAATGGGTATACTTTTTTTTCAAAACTTAACTTTGTAATTCTAAAACCATCAGCTTTGGAGGGAACTTGAAAAACAAGAGGTGTTATAGGAATACAGCTGTTGACCGATTTCACAAGTCTACAAAACCTTTAGTACTTCAACTGTCCCATAAAGCCGATAGTTTGAGATTTACAAAGTTAAGTTGCAAAAAAAATAGTATACCCATTTTGTATCACCTAGTATATGTATCTATCAATGAGGGCAAATAATTTTCAGCTCACCAGATATCTCTTTATTGGACTAGCATGTCGTTATCTGTCAATCCATAACCGTCAGTGTCACTACAACGGCCATGCTAAAGTGGCGCCGCCCTGCGAAAATTTTTGCGCTCATTTATGTTTTCTTTGCAGCTGGGTGAGGTGGACTGCTGGGAGCCGGAGTGCGAAGAGTCGAGCGCGGGGTGCTGCGCGGGGCCGGGGGTGGGTGCGGGGGCGGGGGCGGGAGTGGGTCGGGGCGAGGCCTCGTGGCGCGCGCCGCACCGCCTCGAGCTGGCGGGCTGCGCGCCGCCGCATTGCCCCGCCTGCACGGTGGGTGCACTACCAATCACTCGCTGCTAAATCATCACCTAGTACTTGGCCCGCCATTAAACTGTTAATTAATCTTACTGGAGCTCGTAAAAGCTTTAAAATGTTTGAACATTTAATTATCTAAAGTCTGTTTTTACAGCAATCGTGTCATTTACCGTTAAGGCTAAAGCGCCCATTTAGCCCTCGAAGTTCAAATTTTTTGAGTTTTTTTAGTTTTTTTTCAAAATCTGTCAATAATAAAAGGCACATTTTGTAATTCGCGAAAAAGACCGTGTGCAGTGCATTTATTAATATATCCAACTTACTCTAAAACATTTCAAGAACGACAGCTATCCAGATAATCTGGCAATTTTTGTATATTTAGTGATTTACTAGTATCATATCCACCGTGATAATATTTAGAGTAAAATAAATGTATTAATAAACGCACTGCATACTGTGTTTTTCGCAAATCACAAAATGTTGTCTTAAATGTTTTCAGATTTTGGATAAACTATAAAAATACTCGAAAATTTTGAATTTCGCGGGCTAGACAGGCGCCTTCACCTTAAATAATACTTGTCATTGACCTTTTTTTTTGCTTGCCGTATGAACAAAGTATAGGTGTGGGCAATGCGTCTTGAATATTTAGCCATTAGGTTGGGTAATTCTAATAAATGAAGAAATGTTTCGGCAATAGAATCCAGGTTATTTTTATGTGGCTGGCCAAGTACTCGGGTGACGTCATTGTGGAAGCCCAGGTGAGCCAGCTTCGACGAGGATTTCAGAACGTACCTACGTGATTTCTCGTCGAAGCCCACTTACCTGAAGAGTTTCGGTTTTACTTCTGATATGCTGTGACCGCTTCAGTTCGTGTACTTACGCTTCTCCGTAACCTCTAACCACGCGCGTTGACCTGAGCTTAGCGGACCGGTCAAGTCGCTTCCTCAGTGGCTGGTGTGTGAAAGCGTCGTTTCCGCTTGTTGCAGGGCGGGCAGTGTGCTACTTTGGTGAGCAATCTCGCGTGTTGTGTGCATCGGTAACCATTCCCACTCTTCTTATTCATACATTTGCTCTATTAACACGTGTTTATTTAAACGCTTGAACCTCCATTTAACCAGTGCAATGCAATTTTGCGATAGCGGGTTCAATCGAGGACATGTTTCATTTTTATAAATATTTATGTTGCATGTTTTATTGTTTACTCATTGATCGGGCAAGTCCATTTCATGTTTTGATATCATTTAGAGTTAAGTCTTATTAAGCATGCCATCCCCTGTAGGCGTATTTACAAAGAAAGCTTGCGACAGGCGCTGACGTACCAGCACTTTTAAGCGTCCAGCGGTGCTTATAAGACTTTATAAAGCGAGCTTGTGGAAGCAGTTCAATTATTTGGAAATAGAAAAATTATTAAATATGTGTTGCAAAATGGACGGCTACCAGAGAGCTGAACTTTGTCAGCGCTTATCGACGCTGCGATTATTTGGATTGAAGTGTAGACTGCATGCGCTTATTACTGGCGCCAGTTGGCACCTATAAGCGCTGCTGCAAGCTTTCTTCGTGAATACACACGTTGTATGAAATTCACAATTCAATATCGCCCTTTGATTAGATGGTATCACATACTCCCACTAGTCAGTAGGAAAGTAGATAAATTAGTAGTAGGTAGGTAATGTTGTATATCCTAAACAACTTCGCATTTTTTACGAATATAATTCCTGAGTATAACTTCAGGCTGTATCATACATGTACAGCGTAGCGCTAGTCATAGATGTAGGAATTTAATTCAATTCGATCGGAACATCACGCCCTCGGGTAACCCAACGGTTACGAAAAAGACGCTACACTCCGCTACCATCGTGGAAAGTCAATCATCAACTTCATGCGCAATCTCTAAGCGGTAACAAATTTAACACTATAGCCGAAAACGCACTCAGCGATAAACATTAGTAGTAGTAGGTAGTTTGTAACCGCGTCGAAGTTGAGTCGTTGATTTGTCGCTCGACCCTCGTAGTACCGGAGCGTGGCCTATCGTTTCGTTGAGGGTAATTTAAACTTCAAGAATAGGACAGCGTCGAGGGCGCGAGGTCCGGTCGGGCCGCTCGGGGAGGGCGACTATGTGTAGTGTGGTTGTGGCAGAGCGCGGCGCGAGGTGACGGCGGCGCTGGCGCTGGTGGCGCTGTGGTGGGGGCGGGGCCGCGCAGCGCACCGCAAGCACCGCGGCGCGCGGCGCTAGAGCCGCCCTGAGCCGCGCGCGCGCCGCTGCATATTTATTCTAGATAGATCTAACGTTAACCAATTGCGCGCCGCCCGGCACAGCGCGACCCGCCTCGCCCGCCGCGCCCGCGCCCCTAATCTTCAAATTCTAAATTTTAACAGTAAGTCGATCGCTTCAAATTATTATCCTAGACTCGTAACGGTACTATTTAGCTATTGTTGTGAAGGCGGGCGCCGCGCGGCGTGAGGCGGGCGGGCCGCGGGCGGCGCGGCGGCGGCGGCGGCGGCCGGCCGCGAGACTGTATATTGAATGGTAGAGCGGATGAGGCGCGAGGGTCGGCCGCGGTGACTGTCCGGTCGCGCTCTATCGGCGACGGCCGCCGCCGCCCGCCCCGGCCAGCCCGCGCGCCCACTTGTAAGAAATTTTTCATAATATATATTCTAGTTTTTGTTTGTCTTTATATAGAGATCGTTTTCATGAATAATTTGAAAGTAACCAAAAATAGGTACCAAATATAGAAAAACTTTATGATTGTTTCTTAATTTTCATAAAGCATTTTAATGCTTGCATGTTGTATTGTGTTCAATAAATTACGATTAAAAAGATATCCTCGACTCTGGATTTTATTTTTAAACTGCGAATATTATTTATCTAGTTCAATTATTTACCTTTTTACCCATTTCTACCCTATTGTCCTTCCCTACGTGTCGGGCAATACCAAAAATGTATGTGTATTGCAGTAAAAAAATTGCCCGTTTAGAAACAAGAACCAAAAGAAAACACAATATTTTTGTTGAGACATTTATTTTACTTAATAACTTCAAATAATTTAAAGTAAGTATTAAATATAATATTTAACTAAGGGCCGATTTTCCAATCCTCAGGTAGGTAATTTGTTATCTCATAGAATATTTGTCAAAACATCTAATTTATTTGGAGATTAAACTTTATAATGAGGATTCAAAAGTCGGTCCTGAAAGTAACTTGTGGTAATACTACGGCACAAAATGATATTGACGTACTCTTTACACCTGACTTCTATGTTAGGTGTTTAGATACAAAAATGAAAAATTTTAATGAACCAATCTAAGCCTTCATCGCTATATCGCGTCTCCACGGGAGAGCGCCGCGGGCGGGGCGAGGGTGACGAGCGGCGCGGGTGGCGGCGCGTGCGAGATGCACGCGATGCGAAGCGACTGCGGCGGCAGCTTGAAACCGCGCATCTCGTTCCGCTCCAGCACGCCAGTCACCAGCATGTAAGCGGTCGTGAACATCGTCACTGCCTGTATTAATAATGATCCTACTATAGAGTATGTTAAGCCCCGGATCTGTGGGGAGGGGAACTGGGGCACCAGCCCTGGGTGGCAGTTTCAGGGGGCGCCAAAATCATAAGGACAATAAAGAATAAACCTACTTATGTCCACACTGTTACTTAGGTAAGACAACAAAAGTAAGGCCACAACAAATTTGAGGCCATAGTCGTACTGGTATGGCGATTGCAACGCGACAGCGATCAAACCCCTATAAATTATAAAGCGGTGGTCACATACCATCAGCAAAAAAATTGATAGAAATCGCCTTACCGGTGCTGCCGCACCTTAAGTAGAAGATTCGACAGTATCGGTACCTACTGTACCTAATATACTTACCAGAACAATGACAATAGCAGAAGCGAGTGCGGAGAGCGAGTTAACGTAATAGCGGAGCTCGGCGAGGGCGGGGCGCAGGCATCCCGAGCTGAACAGCGGAATGTCGCACTGATCGGGACGCTGCAACAAGATTTTCAACTTCATCAAGTGTAAAGAAGTAACGAAGCGTTGGGCACCTCGCTTACTCAAGAGTCGCGGCGACGTTGTGTCACGATCTTGGCGTGTTTTTAATAGAGTCGAGACGCGGGAAACTATGCCTCCTCTCATTCCAGCAGCAACACAAAATGAAATGGCAATGTGGCGGCAGCGTTGAAGCACAGGCACGCTCTGCTTTCGCCTCGCCCATGCCAAGACGCCGACGACGCCTTGACACTAGAGTATTAGATAAGCACAGTGTAATTATATTCTTAAAGGAAACCTAAACGCAGCGCGCCACTTCGGCGCCTGCGCCTTGATGCCGCCGCCTCGACTGTAGAGCGAGGGAGCGAGGCCCCTTACGCCATAGTTGGTATAAATATGCAGAAGGTAATTTATTTTTTAACTTGCCTTCCCGTTCCACACGCGGCCGCAGCAGGCGGGCGGCAGGGTGTGGCGGTGCTGGTACCAGTCCGTGTAGGAATGCACACCGCAACAGCGCAACTAAGAAAATAAATACCCTATTACATTTGTTTACAAAGTCGAGGTGGACCAACAGGTTTGACGGACATAACCAGCTAAAGAATCCCCGGAAAACTCTGTTCTACTTTCTGGTTTCACGTCTATCCTATGAGTGTATGGTCAGAGTGTTGTAAATCATGATCAGAGTTATATAGGTACACATACCTCCAACTGCATAGCAGCAAAGGAACTCCGGACAGCCGGGTCGAAGGCGTCAATGGTCATGGCACGCAGCATGCTCGCGTTTAGCGCGGCCGGCTCGCGCACCGCCCGCGACAGGTTCGTGATCGAGGACAGGCCGAGCGACAGCAACACCATCGACACGCTCACCAGGGCCATGAGCTAGGTTTTACATCGACAAAAATGTACTTAATAAAGTAAAACATCTTTTAATGGGGCAAATTTGGAAAATAATTGCACAATATATTCTGAGGTAGGAAATTTTGTACACTCCATACTAGCGCTCATTTATTACAATAATGGACTGGGGTGATCCTAGTGACACCCAGTCTAGGGCAATTTACGAAAAGTCTATCTTCGACATTTGCCGTGGCGGAAATCGAACTAGCAAGCACCCGGTACAGTGAGCCGAGCGGCCCACATTCGAACCACGACGCCAAGTGGTCAATGGATCCTTGAATACTTACCGTAGCGTTCAACGACATGGATCTAGAATGGTAAGGCACGATGGTAGAGAGCCAGCACGCCGGGAGGCAGAGCAAGGAGCCCGCCATGAACAGCACGCTAGAGCTCAGCTCTACGCCCAAGTCCGAGGTCCAGAAGTAGTAGGACATGCGGAGGAGGCTCCATGCCGCTGATCCACCGAGGATCGCACCTCCACTCTACGCAAATAATGATAAACTAGCGACACACGACTATTTTCTACTATTTATAACTTTAATTGGAATGTGCAGGCGTATCGCGACTTTGTTTGATTATATTATTTAGGGATAGGTTATAACACCTAAATAAACATCGCTAGTAGAATACACAAACTGTACCTAAGGTCCGAAAGTAAGCTACGCTTGTACTATGGGTTCCTTAAATTTAATTGGCGGCGATGGCATATACTAGGTGAAACGGAAAGGGTATACTATTTTTTATGCAACTTAACTTTGTAAATCTAAAACTATCGGCTTTGTGGGACAGTTAAAGTACTAAAGGTTTTGTAGACTTATGAAAACTGTCAACAGCTATATGTAACACTCAGCTTTAGAGGAAACTTGAAAAACACTTTTGTTTTTTCAAGTTTACTCCAAAGCTGATAGTTTAAGAATTACAAAGTTCAGTTTTGAAAAAAAAAGTATACCCTCTCTGTTTCAACTTAGATATAGGCCAGAGTAAATTACGAAAAGACCATTTTTGAAATTTACATCTGAGGAGGATCGCACAAAAATGGCTAGGTAAAAATAATTCAACGGAATTTGATACAGAGGAAAGAATAAGCACGGAATTCCAAATGAGATAAAGTTTTGCAATCTGAAACCAACCTAAAACCACTCGCACTAGGGTTGGTTTTGGTCTGCATGCGCATTGGTCCATTCTGCAAAATTACATCAACTTTTTTTTCGTTGGTGGAGCAGGTGCCTAATGTCTGAAGCGTGTGTTTCATGAATTCATCTAATGACTATACTTTAAAAATATCGACTTACAAGCAACAATCCAGCACAAGAGAACAAAACCAAACCACTGCTTCTCATTTCGTAAACCTTTTTTTTACTATTTTATTGAATTAAAATAATAATACAAATTAGTTTTGACGATAAGTCATCAGTGCAAAAGTCATTTTAGAGATTTGACAGAGATTTGAAAGTTGATGGAATAGTTTAATTTTTTTTGCAGACACCTAATAGCTTTCATATTATTATGTCTGTGCCCAATAAGTAGTTTCTTTTTACAATAAAGGAGATTTTATTTACCCCTTAGGCCAAAATCTGAGTTCCACTCTCATGTATGTGGAGTACCACAAGGAAGTTATAAGAATACCATGAGCAAAGTAGATAAGCTAAGTAGATAATCTAATTAATAATAGCTACTCTACGCCGATCTTCTGTGAGAGGGTGGTACTACTCTAGTCAAGCCAGCCCGTAATGAATTGTACTCAATTAGCAACAGCTTGGCTCTACCACGTAATTTTGTGTGTAGGTAGGTTTAGCAATTACGCGTTAGTACACTAAAATGTTTTCTTTGAAACACAATCTTACCACCTATAACAAAAACGCGATTTAAAGACTTTTTGTCTGTCTGTCTGTATGTTTGTTCTGGGTAATCTACGAAACGGCTGGACCGATTGTGACGGGATTTTCACTGGCAGATAGCTCATGTTATAAGGAGTAACTTAGGCTACTTTTATTTTAGAAAAACAAAATTTATAAAAATGGGCTTTGTCGCGCGGGCTCAGAACGCGGGAGCAGGCTTTTTTGTTAAGTTTAATTCCACGCGGACGAAGTCGCGGGCTCAGCTAGTAAGTAAATAATTAAGTACCTTAATATTTTAACAGACTTCAAAAAAGGAGGTTATCAAGTTGACGTGTACAGGACCTACTTATTTATTAACATTGTCGAAGGTGCACAGATAATATTCACTTTACTAAGTAGGTAGTCTAGGTTGATGACGACCGCTTGGCGCAGTGGTTCGGGCGGAAGCCGCTCGGCTCACTGCACATGGTGGTTGCGGGTTCGATTCCCGCCGTGGCAAATTTCGGAAATGGCCTTTTCGTAATTTGTCTTGGTCTGGGTGTTACTGGGATCGCCCCCTGTCCATTGTACGGTATCCATAGTACAAGCCTTGTAATTTGGGACCATACAGGTGGTTGGTGTGTCAGTCTGGCGATATTTTATTTATTTATTTACGTAAGCTTCACAACAAATGTACCTTTCGTGAGTGTATGTATTTATGTTTGTCCACGCATTTCTCATAAACTATGAGTCCGATTGCAATAATTATTTCTGAACTGTTAACTTTAGGAAACAGTGAAAGTTTCATCAAAATTGTTTCAGTAGTTTGAGAGATATGGCCTATTTACGGTTACCAGCAATACGTAGTTTACTATCTTCTATCTATATATAAATGAATGTTTGTCTGTATGTCCTTTATAGAATCGTAAACTATGCATTTGATCATGTCATGATCTTCAGCAAAGTGTTGTGGCCGTGTGCATGAGCCCACAAAGGTTTCACAGTTGGTACGACCAATCTTTGAATCATAATCAAAAGATAGTGGTACCGACTCCTAATGATAGAAATTATAGGGTCGGTCCCGATTTGTTTCTAGCTTTTTAGTACTCCCAGGTTTGTTTAATTCGGTTAATTTTTTGTATCACAATGTGCTATTGTTCATGATGTTCAGTGTTAGACTACGTATTTAATTCCTGGTGACCGATCTTTCGTAAATCAAGTTTATTCGTAATTAGGTACATTATAGAATGGCATCTCAATTTATCAGAATCATGACCTTTTATCTCCTGACTGCGGGTAAACCCCAGTCATCGAACGTCAACATATTGTACACATGGTCCATGTATATACACATACATATAATATACCTACATCATATCAGCACAGCGCGATAGTTCGGCTGTTTTACTAAATAAACACACACTTCACAAATAAATAAAATTGGAGTGTCTGTTTGTAATATCAAAATAACACCTTTTTACTAAATGCATAATTATGTACATGTAGGTACTTATAACAAAAACGCCATTTAAAACATTTCTGTCAGTCTGTCTGTCTGTGTGTTTGTTCCGGGTAATCTCCGAAACGGCTGGACCGATTTTGACGGGATTTTCACTGGCAGATAGCTGATGTTAAAAGCAGTAACTTAGGCTACCTTATATTAGTCAAACAAAATTAGATAACAAATGCTGCCTGTCGCGCGGGCTCAGATCGCGCGAGCGGGCTTTTGCGATAGTAGGTATATAAAACACGAAACATCGACTCGCAAATGTTAAAATTACATTTTTGTTTAGTTAAATTCCACGCGGATGAAGTCGCGGGCTCAGCTAGTATTATTTTTTAAATTAGATTACATTGGTATAAATGAGATAAATCGAAGACGAGGACTCACTTATTCCACTAGCGAAATGAAGACAGCAATCTTGATCTGTGTTCTGGCTTGGGTCCAAGCTCAAGTGTTGGCCACTGTGTGGGAGTTTGGCAGCGTTTGGCAGCAGAGGGAGACCCCTGGCAGCGTCGTGATTTCACACGACTCAGGCAAAATATACCTTCTGCAAAAAGTTAAAACGGTGTATTTTACTGTGAGTATTCTTCATAAATTTTTTTTTTAACGTAAATTTTACTAACTTGTTCTATTTACAGGCATATTATTTAAAATATATAACTCAAGAAAAACGAAAGTGTAACAAAAAAATTGAATTTATTAGTATTGGTATTAGTATTGGTATTAGTATTGGTATTAGTATTGGTATTAGTATTGGTACTAGTATTGGTTTTGGTTTGATTTTTTTAATTAGGTCATCTAGGCTTTGCGGTCAGGCTTGTACCAAAACTGACTAAACTAACAAAAAACCAATAGTTTCAAATTTATTACACGAACTGAAAGTCAAAGACCTAAGGCCCGTATTAATAAATCGATCTTAAGTCTGAGACCGATCTTGGAAATGTCATTGTCAAAATGAGTTGTCATGTTGTTTTCAATCCCTCTCAGGAGCGATCTTAAGTGAGCTTCTCTCTAAGCGTAATCTGATGCCTGAATGCACTTCAGCACGCCATTCTGCGCTTCGCCCAAGTGTAGACGCATTGCGAGGCAGAGACTCTTCCCATAGGGAAATCACAACCCTCAGCAATGACGAACACATCATAGATTAACAAATCTTTAAGAATTTGTTAATCTAGGATGACTTCTTCCTCCCTCGCTCGTGAGTGCGATCTTAAGTGAGATTTCGAAAATTCATTTTGACAATGATATTTCCAAGATCGGTCTCAGACTTGAGGTCGATTTATTAATACCGTCCTTAGGGCTTTGATTTTCAGTGAACACCTCAGAAAAATGATTCGCTGTTACAGCGCAGCGAATCATTGTGCCGTTACCATGGATTACCTTAATAATTCCACGGCCGTGACACAATCGTTATATATTCAGGGACTTTAGGAAAAGTCGGAAAAGATTCCGCTACGATTGCACTTGGTTCCTTATAGAAGCCCTAGAAGCCTTATTGTATTGTTTTTGCGCTGGCGATATTATTTCACAAATTTTCTTCAGGTGCCTGCATGCTACGAAGTGACGTACGTAAGAGTGGAAGTGTATAACATGCTCACCACACCGGAAGTCAATTACAACAGGCATGTCAATGCCGTCACCATCTCCTACAAGCTACTGCAGTTCAGCCCGTCGACGTACGACATCATTGCTAAGGCTAAATACAGCTGTTACCCTGGTTCACAGAGTGGAAACGAGGCTCCTAATGGACGAGTATTGTCACCCTACCAGTATAGACGCTAATCATACTATCCTGGTAGTGGAATGATACCGAATAAACAAGATTATCGATTGAGTTGTTAAATTTACAAAGAATATTATTACCTGCATACTGATGATATATCTTGCTTAACAGTGCAATAAATTAATATTTGATTTTATTTTATAATTATTTATAATATTTAAAGTGGAACTTGACAAATTATATACCTTTATTTTTATTTCATAAAGTCGGTAAAAAAGCAGCTTTTTTATATATTTGCAATACAAAACGTATATCTCGCACGTTGCAAAGAGAATACAATACTACGTTGCTGACGTGAAGGAGAGTCGGGCAGTCGGAGGGAAAAGTTGGGCTAACGGCTTTCTCACTCGTTGTACGAAACGAAGCCATACTATTTAGCTAATTTACACCGATCTTCTGCAAGAGAGACCTATCTACTGGTACCTTATTTTTAATGATGTCTTATTTATGTATTTATGTGCAATAAAGAGTTTATCTATCTATAAAATTCTCTTTTAATCCAAAAAAGGCATCAAAGAGCGATGGACAGAAGAATAAGTGAATCGTCACAATTGAAGGTTTGTTATTTGTTACGGGGCTTACGTCAAAACCTTTGGGGTACTTATTCACAAATATTGTAATATTCGACCAAAGTGTATTTACTCACAACAAAATTATTTAAAGTGTTAAATAACAAGAGCCAACATATACCAGTAAGTATATAAATAATACATGATTGAGTATTATTACATTAATTGAAAATCTAAAATTACGAGTTCGGTCAGTGCCTACGGGTTACATACAAGATGAAAAGAGAATAGAAAACCTATGGTGAGGTTACGAAGGGTCATACACAGATCATATGTTTAACCGAAAACAATTAGATTAGAGTTAAAATTTACATTTAAGATTAAAGTAACTATTCTGCGAATGCTTGGCGCAGTGGTATGAGCGTAGGCCGCTCGCCTCAATGCACCGGGTGGTTGCGGGTTCAATTCCCGCCGGGGCAAATTTCAATTTGCCCTGGTCTGGGTGTTACTGGGATCGCCCTCAGTCCATTGCACGGTACCCATAGTACATACAAGCTTTGCTTAGTTTGGGACCATACAGTTGATGTGAATTACGTAGGCTACAGCCGAAGGACTTAAAAAAAACGAAATTGATTTGAATACTAATTTAATTAAAGAGTAAAGGAATTACAAATAAATTATAGCTAATTAATTCTAGTGCCTAGGTTCGATGCTAGAACCAAAGTAAGTGAAAAATACAGGTATGTTGCAATTGTGGAATAGGGGCCGCATACGGTCGGGTTGCATTGACGTCGATCGGATCCAAAGAGCTGACGCTGCGTTAAGGCGAATGTTGCTCGGCAGTCGTTAAGGCGAAAATAACTGGGTCAATCTAGCTTGCTGATATCATGCGGTGTTGGCTGTGTCGGGTCATGATATGTAACTATGTAACTATGTAACTCCTCCACCCTCAGATCAGCAACTATTTTCCAATTTTGAGAGAAAATATTGCTGATTGCGATGGTTTCCCATAGATGTGATCTTTGAGGTTCTCTGGATTCCCATTCTCTTGATCTACGGAGTTTTCCTCAGTGCTATTTGATTTCAGTTTCAGTGAAGTCCGACGACGAAAGAGTTGAATCACGATTAGTACAGCTGCGCTGAATAATACCACGTAAAAGGGTATGGTTGTGTGGTAATAAGATGTTTCAGGTATAGTCTTCAGTTGTACAGGATGCTGGAGCGAAGTAATCTCCTGAATATTATGTAGAGTTTTCAGGTCTATCGAGCTGAGATGCAGTTGCAGTGATTTAGCGGATTTGAAGCCGGCCGGGTATTCTATTTTCATAATTTTCAGTGGGTGGCCTTGTAGTGCATCATTAGTGTTCGCTATTATGAACTCGGGCGTCTGCAGGGAACAGTGAAGGGGTAGTGTTGCCAGGAAGCTTCCATTCAGCATGTTGTAGTCTTCCGTACCACATTTTAGTTGTACTTTCGTTGCCTGGGGAAATGTTATGCTATAGCTTCGGTCGTCAAGCCTCTCCATAGCTTCCTTTAGTAGATGGACGGTTGAAAAGTTGCAC
Source organism: Notodonta dromedarius (assembly GCA_905147325.1). Lineage (NCBI taxonomy): Eukaryota > Metazoa > Arthropoda > Insecta > Lepidoptera > Notodontidae > Notodonta > Notodonta dromedarius. Next base: position 2,467,937 of record LR990165.1, on the reverse strand, counting down.
GTCGCGGTGATTGTTTGCCTCAGGATGACCTAAAGATAATATAATATCATTGTCGGTCAAGTTTTTGACTTCTAACATACCGCGACTATTAATTACTGTCGTGATACATTCTGATACTATGCAATTGCATGTTGCTTGCTCTGGAATGTACACGTCGCCGTCCTGGTGGTTAATGGGGACTCCAACTATTTTTGAACTATGTGCGGGAATGATATCTACGTATAAATTGACATTTCGGGAGTTATACATCTCAATTGGATTTACCATATATCGCGTGGTCAGTGTTTTATCTTTTAAGTCGATCTTAGCTTCCCATTTAGTCAATAAGTCGAGTCCAATTAGTCCGTCAAAGTAGTCGTGGAATTTGTAGACAAATAATCGTACATTTTCACTATCATTAAATTCGGGAAAATAGGGTAACGTAATCGAGTAATCGTTCCTACTGGTTGCGTGAACATTTGAAACTTCAAAGGGGTCATAATCTAACTGTATATCAGAAAAATAACTATGTACTGCTTGTGGGCTTATGAATGACTGGTTGGCACCAGTGTCAATCAATAGCTTTAACGGGGGATTTAATATATTAATGCACGGTAACTGTCGCTGCGTCTGTAAGTTAATTTCTAAGTTGGCTTTTTTGATGTACTGCCTTTCTGAAAATTCTTATCGTTGTTATTATGTTCACAGTTTTCCGCTACATCGTCGGAAAAATTCTGGGTCTGATCTTGGTATGAGCAAGGTGGTTCTGCTAAGTAGTCATAGTAAAGGTGGTCATTATAGTCGTATGTCTCGTCACACTGTGAATAGTAAGTATAGTCAGTGTCGGGATAATAGTAATAGTCATTCAGGTCGTAACACTCGTTCATGTTCATTTCGCGCGACTTGAAATAGTTAGTCGGGGGTGGATTACCATGTACGCGCCAGTCATGTCCTCGAAAACCTCCGGTTGGGGGTAAACCTCTTGGCGTGAAGTGCTGTACACCGCTCATAGGTCTAGGTTGGTTATTAGGCTGGTTACGCGGGGGAAGTCGAAATTCATTGCTTGGGGGATTATAATTAGGTGGTCTGGCACTCAGCATCTGTTGAGTACGAGATGGCATACGTACCTGGGGTTGATACTGGCCCTGCATAGGGTTAGGTCGGAAACCCTGTTGCTGTGGCGATTGAGGTGCAAACCTAAACGGCTGTGGTGCCGACGGCAAGTGCCTTTGCATTGCCGGCGTAGGCCAAAGTGCTGTAGGGGGTTGAAATGTAGGGGTTTTGAATTATGCACCGGAACTAATTGAATGGCCCTTGGGACTTGTTGAGGTTTGCTGACGGAATCGTTACGGTTCTGCAAGTACATTACGTTCAGCTCCTCCTGTACATATTGCAATGCCTTTTCTAAGCTGTCAGGTCTCATGCATCTGATGCGTGAACCTAGCGGTTCTTGTAATCCCCTTACAAATGACTTCATGACGGTTTTTCTATAGAGGGCACGCTTAGCATCGATTGTGCTCGCTAAAGGTTCGTGTAGACTAACATATGTCATAATCGTACTAAAAAGATTCTGACAATGGTCATAGAACTCTTGCGGGGTCCTTTGACCTTGTGTGGCCAAAGAGAGGTCGTTGTAGAGGGCAGTTTCATCCCTCTGATCGGCAAAATTATTAATTAGTGTGTTTCTTATCTCCAACCAATTATCGGGTATGCCATTGGAATTAATAATGCTTGCTGCTGGCCCAGTGATCTTGTTAAGGATGCCATTCAACAAACATAAGTTCCCTAATTCGCTACCGGGCTCTGCACTAATATAGGAAACCACTAATTGGTCACAAAGTCTGATAAATCGTGTGAGGACATTTGGGTTGCCGTCAAAGTCTGGCACCGGGCGTAGCGCCTTAAAAATTGTGTCAGGTTGGTGCGACATTGTACTATTTTCAAATAAACTACCTAAACTTGAATTAAAACTTGAATTTAAAATATCGATATCCCTATTTCTGTCTAAATGTACTTGCCGACGAGACTGCCGTAATGCAGGCTCGCTGGGTGAAGAATTTTCCGGACGGAAAATGTTTAAGGATAGGTCACCGGTACCGATAGGTACCAGCAGGACTTAAATAGGACTAAGAGGAAAGCAACACAAGAAAGATTCTGTGCAACTCACAACTTCATATCGTTTCTCTGCGTATCGATGGCTGGATACTCTTCTCCGTGTGGCTGCAGCTCTCGTAGATTCAGGATACTCGGTGAAGCTGCTGGATAGCCGCCCGGGTGACTCGCGAACTCTAAGTTTTGATTTTTGAAAACGCGTATCGCGAACCGGCCCGCGAGTGTCCTACCGACTGCGCCAATTACGTAGGCTACAGCCGAAGGACCTAAAAAAAAACGAAATTGATTTGAATACTAATTTGATTAAAGAGTAAAGGAATTACAAATAAATTATAGCTAATTAATTCTAGTGCCTAGGTTCGATGCTAGAACCAAAGTAAGTGAAAATTACAGGTATGTTGCAATTGTGGAATTGGGGCCGCATGCGGTCGGGTTGCATTGACGTCAATCGGATTCAAAGCGCTCGGCAGCCGTTAAGGCGAAAATAACTGGGTCAATCTAGCTTGCTGATATCATGCGGTGTTGGCTGTGTCGGGTCATGATATGTAACTATGTAACTTGTGTCAGTCTGGCGATATTTATTTATTTACGGTATCATCACTAATATGCAGACATCTTTAAAGACCGCTATTGAAACTCATATTCAGGCATCCAGTTGTGGTAACCATAGAGGCGTGGTAACCATTGAAAATATCGAAGCACAGGGTTCGCTTATGCCGAGACGCCGCGCCGGCGACGCTTGACTCTAGAGTATTAGATAAGCGCAGTGTCATTATATTCGTAAAGGAAGCCTACATGCAGCGCGCCACTTGGGCGCCTGCGCCTCGAAGCCGCCGCCTCAACTCTAGAGCAAGTGAGCGAGGCCCCTTACGCGATAGTTGGTATAAATAAGTAGAAGGTTATATATATCTTTTTTAACTTGCCTTCCCGTTCCACACGCGGCCGCAGCAGGCGGGCGGCAGGGCGTGGCGGTGCTGGTACCAGTCCGTGTAGGAATGCACACCGCAACAGCGCAACTGAGAAAACAACAATTGTTTACAAAGTTGAGGTTGATGACCAACAGATTTGACGGACATAACCAGCTAACGAATCCCCGGAAAAGTCTATTCTACTTTTTGGTTTCACGTCTATCCTACGAGTGTAGTAATCCGAGTTATATAGGTACACATACCTCCAACTGCATAGCAGCAAAGGAACTCCGGACAGCTGGGTCAAAGGCGTCAATGGTCATGGCTCGCAGCATGCTCGCGTTTAGCGCGGCCGGCTCGCGCACCGCCCGCGACAGGTTCGTGATCGAGGACAGGCCGAGCGACAGCAACACCATCGACACGCTCACCAGGGCCATGAGCTAGGTTTTATAACCATAAAAATGTACTTAATAAAGTAAAACATCCTTTATTGGAGTTGCTGCCCATTCTTCTTCATCGTTTTTACACAAAATATTCTGAAGTAGGGAATTCGTTTATTGTACACTCCATACTAGCGCTCATTTTTTACAATAATGGATTGGGGTGATCCTAGTGACACCCAGTCTAGGGCAATTTACGAAAAGGTTATTTTCGACATTTGCCGTGACGGAAATCGAACTAGCAAGTACCGTACAGTGAGCAGAGCAGCCCACATTTGAACCGAGACGCCAAGTGCCAAGGATCCTTGATTACTTACCGTAGCGTTCAACGACATAGATCTAGAATGGTAAGGCACGATGGTAGAGAGCCAGCACGCCGGCAGACAGAGCAAGGACCCCAGCATGAACAGCACGCTAGAGCTCAGCTCTACGCCCAAGTCCGAGGTCCAGAAGTAGTAGGACATGCGGAGGAGGCTCCATGCCGCCGATCCACCGAGGATCGCACCTCCACTCTACGCAAATAATGATAAACTAGCGACACACGACTTTACTCTACTATTTGTTACTTTAATTGGAATGTACAGGCGGATCGCGACTTTGTTTTATTATTTTAATACGTTTAATATACATTTAATACCTAAATAAATATCGCTAGTAGAATACACAAACTGTACCTAAGGTCCGAAAGTAAGCTACGCTTGTACTATGTGTTCCGTAAAATTAACTGGCAGCGATGACATATAGGCAATGGCTATGTATAAATAATTCAATGGATTTTCATACAGAGGAAAGAATATGCACGGAATTCCTAATGGGATACAGTTTTGCAGAATGGAACCAACCAACACATACTTCTGCAAACTGAAACCAACCTAAACCACTTGCACTAGGGTTGGTTTTGGTCTGCATGCGCGTTGGCTTATTCTGCTAAATTACATCCCATTCTTTTTCGTTGGTGGAGCAGGTGCCTAATGTCTGAAGCGTGTGTTTCATGAATTCATCTAATGACTATACTTTAAAAATATCGACTTACAAGCAACAATCCAGCACAAGAGAACAAAACCAAACCACTGCTTCTCATCTCGTAAATCTTTTTTTTAAATATTTTACTGAATTAAAATAATAATGCAAATTAGTTTCGACGATAAGTCATCAGTCCAAAAGTCATTTTAGAGATTTGACAGCGAGAGAGAGAAAAAAAAAAAAATTTACCATTAACTTTCAAATGGAAAATTTTTTTTTTTTTTGCAGACACCTAATAGCTTTCATATTATTATGTCTGTGCCCAATAAGTAGTTTCTGTTTACAATAAAGGATATTATATTTACCCCTTAGGCCAAAATCTGAGTTCCACTCTCATGTCTGTGGAGTACCACAAGGAAGTTATAAGAATACCATGACCAAAGTAGATAAGCTAAGTAGATAATCTAATTAATAATAGCTACTCTACGCCGATCTTCTGTGAGAGGGTGGTACTACTCTAGTCAAGCCAGCCCGTATATGAATTGTACTCAATTAGCTACAGCTTGGCTCTACCACGTAATTATGTGTGTAGGTAGGTTTAGCAATTACGCGTTAGTACACTAAAATGTTTTCTTTGAAACACAATCTTAGTACCTACAAGCATGAAATTAACGTCGCTGCAACTTACGTAATAAAATGAATATTACTACAAGATTAATTTCAGTATAAATTACAATTTTGCACAGCTGCTAATTGAAATAAAATTATAGTGAGTTATAATTCAAAATGAAGTTAATATTCATACTGTTAAGTATTGCTAGCTCGCTGGTGCAAAACTCACTGTCGGAGACATGGGAATTCGGCCGTCACGCTTACAACAGTGTGGTAGCGGCCGATAACGACGGCGCTATAGAGGCACATCAGAAAATAACGAGACTGCGTGTTTTGGTAAGTGTGTTTCTACTTCCTAGGGCTCTTTTATAATCTATCGTCGTACGGCACGGCATAATTTTATCGTCTCGGTACGATAGAAAAGTATGAAAACGCTCTTAGATTACCGAGGCAAACGTGTCAAATCAATCGCGTTCCGATCCGGTGGTAGTTTTACCCCCGCCAACTCTCTTGGCAGCGGCCCAGGCTGAGGACGTGCCCCTTGTGGCACCCTTGAGCTAGCTGCCCCCCTGCCCCTCTGGATGGATCGCACTTGCGTTCGCACTCTGTCCGGGTGTAGATGTTATGGCCATTCTGTAAAAAAAAGTATCAAATCCAATCGTCGCGCCAATGTTGAACGTGTGTGTGGACAATACAAGAAAAGATTATTTAAGTATATGCGCAAGTGAGACGGGCGTGCGGCGCTCGTGGGCCCCTCCCCCTACGCACTTACCCCACAAAAGAAATATCGTCGACGATAATACCATGCATTGGTATATTATAGCGCCCATGCGGTTAAGCGATCATCGCGCGAATAAGCCTTGCGCAAGACGCCAAGAGCATAATATAGATGTACCTACAATGCGTTTCAAATAAGAATAGGACTGGACTCGTGACGAAGTTCATACTGACATCCAAGTAAAAGTAATGTTAGCACACAAACCTTAAAATATTGTTACATCCTACTAATATTATAAATGCGAAAGTTTGTGAGTGTGGATGTATGTATGTATGTATGTATGTATGTATGTATGTATGTATGTATGTATGTATGTATGTATGTATGTATGTATGTATGTATGTATGTATGTATGTATGTATGTATGTATGTATGTTTGTTACTCCTTCACGCAAAAACTACTGAACGGATTTGGATGAAATTTGGAACACAGATAGATTATAACCGGGATTAACATATAGGATACTTTTTAACCCAATAATCCAATACTACGCGGATGAAGTCGCGGGGCACAGCTAGTTCAAAATAAATGTGAATTTGGAAATACGTTCTAAGTAGGTACTTGAAATTAAAAAAATGTTGGATACTACGGATTTCGATCTTAGATCGACTAATTGAAATAAAATGATGCTTTGGGACAATAAATCGGTTGTTAATTAAGAACGATATAAAACACTGGATCGATCTCAGATACCCAAAGATTGGATCGATTCACGTAATATTATTAATTATGATAATTCATAATTTTTTAAAAATATTGCAAGCTAGACGAAATGGTACATTTTTTGATATAATTACATCCATGATTTTTTTGCACACCGTAATAAAATATCTGTAGTAGATTACTTACATGCGGTTGAACGTGGCGGATTTACAATCCTATTCTTATTTGAAACTAGCGACCCGCCCCGGCTTCGCACCGGTATTTTAGTGTTTCTCTACTATATTATGCATGTCTACATATAAACCTTCCTCTTGAATCACTATATCTATTAAAAAAACCGCATCAAAATCCGTTGCGTTGTTTTAAAGATCTAATACATAGGGACATACAGACAGCGGGAAGCGACTTTGTTTTATACTATGTAGTGATGCATAGTAATTCAAATTACAATGACTCCAAAATATTTTTTTTCAAGGTACCCCGTTGCTACAAGATTCAATACGTGCGGGTAGACGTGATGAACTCAAGTTCGACACCAGTAGTGGAGTTTAATCCTCGCACTAAATTCGTGGTGATTTCGTACGGGCCGGACCAGAGCAGCGTGTCCACCTTCCACGTCCTGGCCGAAGCTACCCGCTCCGAGAGATGCAAGATGTAGTCGGTTGAGATCAAAGAAATTATAATTATTATTATTACAATTTCTTTGGGAACGGGAATTGAATTGATTACGCTAAGGTACACAAGGTTGATAAGAATAAACGTTTCAGTAGAATTTGTAGTTTTATTAAGCTTTATTAAGTAAGTTTAATAATAATATGTAATTAAGATATTATTGGTATGTAATAAAAATGAATAAGTTCTTAATCAAATGAAATCTGAAATAAGATTTGCTAATTTTATCTAGGTGTATTCCGTGAAATTAACTCGATTTTAGAAGTAGTAATAGATTGTCCTTTTAAAAGCAATTTTATACTCAATTACTATTTTTCCATGGGTATAAATGGAACGGATAAAAACACAAAACACATTAAGGTAAATGCCCGTTAACATTGAACGAATCGATTTACATTCAAATTATATTATACGCAAATTTAGAAATGAAACATAACAAAATCGGGTATATATTATTATATAAAGGAGATTACATTGATATAAATGAGATAAATCGAAGACGAGGACTCACTTATTCCACTAGCGAAATGAAGGCAGCAATCTTGATCTGTGTTCTGGCTTGGGTCCAAGCTCAAGTGTCAGCCACTGTGTGGGAGTTTGGCAGAGAAACCCCTGGCAGCGTCGTGGTTTCACACTTCACAGGGAAAATATCCCTTCTGGAAAAAGTTAAATCTGTGTATTTGACTGTGAGTATTCTTCATTTAATTTTTTTTTAACGTTAATTTTACTGACGTGTTCTATTTACAGACATATTATTTAAAAATATAACTCAATAAAAACGAAAGTGTAACAAAAAAATGAATTTATTAGTATTGGTATTAGTATTATTAGTATACACCCCCGTATTATTTTTCTTTAGATCCTCTCCATCCTAAAGTTGCTTGGTAGAGATCACTTTTAGTGATAAGGCCGCCCATTTCCACTTTCTGTGTAAATTATGTAATAAATTATGTAAATGTTTGTTTTCTAGTGGTGGATTAATAGAGTTATCTATCTATCTATTAGGATTGGTACTAGTATTCGTTTAGGTTTTATTTTTTAAATTAGGTCATCTAGGCTTTGCGGTCAGGATCCTACCAAAACTGTCTAAACTAACAAAAAACCAATAGTTTCAAATTTATTACACGCTATTTGATTAACAGACTTCTTCCTCCCTCTCTCGTCGTGTTCGTGATTGCTGAGGGTTGTGATTTCCCTATGGAAAGAGTCTCTACCTCGCAATACTTCCCCACTTGGGCGAAGCGCAGAAGGGCGTGGTGAAGCGCACTCAGGCAGCAGATTACGCTTCGAGAGAAGCTCATTTAAGATCGCTCTCAGGAGCGATCTTAAGGCCATGGATTACCTTAATAATTCCATGGCCGTGAAACAATCGTTATATATTCAGAGACTTGAGGAAAAGTCGGAAAAGATTCCGCTACGATTGCACTTGGTCTGCCTCATAATGTGTTGCTCTCAATTTCTCTGTCACCGCCGCTATTGTTGGTACGCTGGCGAAATTAATTCATTAATTTTATTCAGGTGCCGCCATGCTACGAAGTGACGTACGTAAGAGTGGAAGTGGACAACATGCTCACCACACCGGAAGTCAATTACAACAGGCATGTCAATGCCGTCACCATCTCCTACAAGCTACTGCAGTTCAGCCCGTCGGCGTACGACATCATTGCTAAGGCTAAATACAATTACAGCTGTTACCCTGGTTCACTGAGTGGAAACGAGGCTCCTAATGGACTAGTATTATCACCCTTACAGTATAGACGCCAATCACACCTTCCTGGTATTAGTATGATACCGAAATATCCAAATTACCAATTGGGTTGTTAAATTTACTAAGAAAATTATAACCTGCATACTGATGATATTATATCTTGTTTAACAGTGCAATAAATTAATATTTGATTTTATTTTATAATTATTTATAATATTGAAAGGGAACTTGACAAATTATTTACCTTTATTTTTATTTAATAAAGTCGGTAAAAAAGCGTAAGCAGCTTTTTTATATATATGCAATACAAAACGTATTTCTCGCTCGTTGCTGACCTGAAGGGGAGTCGGACAGTCGGAGGGAAACGTTGGGCTTCCGGTTCTCTCACTCATTGTACGAAACGCAGCTATAATAGCTAATTTACACCGATCTTCTGCGACAATCTAAATATATATAACTCAAAGGTGACTGACTGACATAGTGATCTATCAACGCACAGCCCAAACCACTGGACGGATCGGGCTGAAATTTGGCATACAGGTAGATGTTATGACGTAGGCATTCGCTAAGAAAGGATTTTGATTAATTCTACCCGCAAGGGGGTAAAATAGGGGATGAAAGTTTGTATGAAACTTTGTCAATTAAATTCCACGCGGACGATGTCGCGGGCACAGCTAGTGACCTATATACCGGTACCAACTTATTATGTTATGTTGTATTGTTTGTTTATTTATTTATGTGCAATAAAGAGTTTACCTATCTATAAAATTCTCTTTTCATCCAAAAAAGGCATCAAAGAGCGATGGACAGAAGAATAAATGGATCGTCACAATTGAAGGTTTGTTATTTGTTACGGGGCTTACGTCAAAACCTTTGGGGTACTTATTCGCAAATATTGTAATATTCGACCAAAGTGTATTTACTCACAACAAAATTACTTAAAGTGGTAAATAACAAGAGCCAACATATACCAGTAAGTATATAAAACATACATGATGGAGTATTATTACATTAATTGATAATCTCAAATTACTAGTACGGTCAGTGCCTACGGGTCACATACAAGATAAAAAGATAATTATAAAACCTGTGATGAGGTTACAAAGGGTCTTACACGGATCATAAGATTAACCGAAAACGATTAGATTAGGGCTTAAATTAACCTTTGAGCATAAAGTAACTAGGTATTCTACGGTATCATCACTAATATGTAGACGTGTAATGTGGATGTGAGTATGACAGGGAAGCCCGATAAATGAAAGGAAAATACATTCTGCGCCGATCCCAGATAATGATGTAGACTTCTTTAAAGTCCGCTATTGAAACTCATATTCAGGCATCCACTAGTGGTGACCATAGAGGTGTGGTAACCACTGAAAAATATCTGAAGCATGAATCCGCAGCGAGAGCGCGCCTGCGACGCTTTGCTCGCAAACCCGGCTCTACGCTCGCCGCCGCCCGAGCCGGAGCGCGTCCGGCAGCCGCGCGTGCGCAAGCCACGCGTATTTAAACTTGTTAGTAACATAACTTGCTTATGAAGGCGTAGGGAATGATAATAATAGGAAGGTGCACGGGCGCACAGGGGTAAGAGAGTCAGTTTAACACCCCCCAAACCTGGACTGGACCCTTTTCCATTCAAGAAACTCCTGAGTAAGTAGAGACAAAAGAGAACGAAATACATCTGCAGCTCCGAGAGTGTTTTAAGTGTAAGTTTAGTACCTCCTATCATAATTGAAGCTTAGTTGGAGGGACTTACGGGACCACTAGTCTCAACAGTATCAATGTTTTTCTTATCACATAGATAAGAAAAACGTGGATAGCTAATTATTATTTTTATATAAAAGGCACTGGGCACAGAAGTAAAGACGTACGGTTTGGCCTGTATAGAATAACAGGATCGTCTACCTATATTAACCTGGGCTAAATTTGATACTGTCCCGTTTTCTACTTAATTTGAATATGTTTCAGCCACCAAGATTTCCATTGCTTTCTAAAGAATTTTATGCATGTTGGTGCAACCACCGGAAAGAGGTAAACAATTTTTTTTAATGATTAATTTCTTGTTTAAGAGGAAGAGGATCTATCTGTGGACGTTTTCAGGCTGTTTGTGACGGCAATAACTCTAAAATAATTACTGGGATATAAAATTGGGACTACTTACTTAGTAGAAATTTGAGAACAATATTGGGTCATAAGAACCATATTCAAGAGACAAATTTATAATCGCTACTAAATAATAAATGTGAAATTATATTTTTAAGGGTACTTTTTTATCTAAAACCCAGCAAACGGGGCCGTGATTTTTTTTTATAGAACCAATTCGGCAAAGAAGCGTAGGACCTACGATTTGCCTGGTGTTAAGCAGATAAGGCTGCCTTATCGGCAATTTGAATCATGCAATTCCAAAGGCTTTGTTCGCACGTTGCACACCTGAAGGGGAGTGGGATATAGGGAGACGAAGGGAGGAGGTTTGGACTCCCGATGCTGTCACTAGGCTTATTCATAAGTGCTAGCTTTTAATATGATGTGTTGTTTTACATCAGTTGTTCATGACGACGCACAAGGTGGACGACAGGCCGCCGGGGCTATTCCCGGAGCTGTACCTGAAGCCCCGCAGGCTGGACTACTACGCACGTCAGCTGGAGGAAAACATGAACGTTAATAAGGAGTTGCTCAAGCGCATCAACGTTATACAAAGAACTGGAGTGAGTTTAGTGGAGTTAACTTTGTGAAAAAAACGTGCCATTGATTTCTCTTATAATTGGCCCTTTCAATATTTACGTTACGGGTAACTCACAACAACAATCAACATACTCTTAATGCAAAGGAAATTCAGTCTATAATCCCCCACACTGGTCTTTCGAATATTGGTTATGTTTTCTAAGACACGCAGGTTTTCTAACGATGGTTTTTTTTTGCCGTTCAGCAAGTGAGCATTGAGTTTCTCAGTTGATTGGAACCGTTACTACACTGGGCTACTGCTGGTTTTTAGGGTTCCGTAGTCCCTACTAGGAACCCTTATGACATCATCCTGTCCGTCCGTCCGTCCCAGTCTGTCACAGGGCCGTAACTTCTACAGTTTTTGACGGAAGTGGTTTACTCTGACTACTGACTACTCTGACTCAGTTTTCAATTTAAATTGTATCAATATATTCTTATAGTCTTTACTTTCAGGGGTACGTGGATTGCTGGAAAGAAGAGCTAAGTAACAACTACAATAAACTACTGTGCAACCAGCGTCAGCGGCAGTTGAATGCGATCCGCAAGCAGAACCTATACTTCTACTCCAGATTGCTCGTGGCTGTTAGCATGCCTCTCTAATATAGAAAAAATAATCCCAGATGCTTTTTGTTACTTTGTCTAACAATATTTGTTAGGCACGAAACAATTATACAGGTTCCCAAGTAGATCTAGCGTGTGATATTCGTTCATCCGGATTGCTGAAATGACGCTGTGGTAAAGAAATTTTTATTTACAGAGATCGGAACAACTGCTTACCAAGGAACTCGATGCGTTGTGGAAGGATACGAAACACAAGCTTATTTTAGGCGCTTCGTAAGTTACAGCTCCGTAGTAAACTTTCAGTTACAAATCAAAAGGTTGAAATTACTACTTACAGTTTTGAAATAATTTCAGACTACCCTTTATTTTATTCAAGACTGAGAAAATTGATCGCGATATACGGGACCCAGCGTTCGATAAACCACTAGATGTTAACCGAACTAAGTGAGTACAGTCAACATCATATGTAAAGCAATATATAAATTAAGCAATGCTTATTTATTACCGTGTTCGCTTACTCTTTGAGCCATAGGTACCAAAAGTATCTAGTTTTCATTATTTTCAAAGGTGAAGATTTTTCAGTTTTTAAATTAGGATTAAATGAAGATATAAACAAGTCATTTAGTCATAAGTAGAGCTAAGAGAGCTAAGAGAGATGCCTGTTGTAACTATTTTATCTTAATTTTGGAAATTCCTGTAACCCACCTACTTTTAAGCGGCTACCGAATTCTATAGATCCATGCAATACTAAAGGCCATTACTCGCACTTTGCTTACCTGAACGGGAGTGGGACAAAGGGTAGGGAAGAGCGGTAGGGTTGGTTTTCCGGCTCTCTCTGTCATCGTACGAAACACAGCTATGATAGCTACCTTACGCTGTTCTTCTATGAGAACTACCCTGATCGAGCCAGCCATATGAGTTGTAATCAATTGGCACAAGATTGGCTCTTCAAAGTTATCTAAATAAAATTTGATATTGAGTATTCTTATTATATATTTTATGTGTCTTGTGTCCGCGTATCCAACTTGTGCTATCCAATAAATATATTTAGTTTTTTAAATTTTCTTGTTTTTACTATTAATTTTAAATAGTATCCTTAATACCTAGTTGATCTTATTCCTAGGGTTTCAATGGAGATCTGGGTGCAAGGCGGTGCGAAGATAGGGAAGGTTGTCATAGAGCTGTTCACCGACCTGGTGCCGAACACCTGCCAACTCTTCCTAAGCCTCATTAAGGGCGACCCGTACGGTCACGCGTATTGTGGAACTAGGTTTTTCAGGTCAGATAAAGAAGTTAAGGGAACGTACCCATACTACATGACTCATTTTTTTCAATTTTTTACCCCTTCTCCCCCTTGCTGACCACCCGTAGTATATGGCCTATGCCAAGACCCCCCCCCTCTTGTTATCACGTAGTAAGTCATAAATACGGTTTTCAATCATTTTTTGCAAACGCTGCGCGCCATAGGTCAAAAAAGCACGAGATTTTCCTAGAGGATATTGACTACGTGACAAAAACCTAAGCTATTTTACGTAATAATTTGAAGAAATCAAACTAGATTCTGTTATCGTCAACGTTATTAATGAAATAACAAGATCCAAAGCATATTTTACTAACACCCGACCAAACAATAGCCATACTAAAATGGGTGCGGGTTCTCCAAGACAATATTACTTTACCCCGGGACTCGTCTGAGGTCGAACCTCGACGCCATCATTGGTCACCATTGTTGATCCTGGTTTACAGGAGTAACAGTGGTGGGAGTGTGTGGCGGGTCAAGTCCCAAAAACATATAGCCATACCAATATTTTAACCGAGTGAACCCATGATAGAGTTCCTTGTGCAGAATTGTGCCGGATCTGTACTGCTGCGGTGGTGACGTGACGAAGGACAACGGCTTCGGCTGCTACCTACCCGAGGGTCAGACTGAACCCATGGGCGCCGAGAACCACGACCTTAAGCATACTGTGCCAGGTAACTCTTTAAATCTATTTTATACGGTTGTTCCTTAACTAATTTGTTGAATGTAGATCGCTGTTGATTACTCAACAGTGATCCAATTTCTACAAATTATTTGCATGTTACTTCTGTATGCACTGCACTGTTGCATGGCAACACCATAATATTGTATTATAACTAGGTGTTGCCCGCGGCTCCGCCAGCATGGTACTTCGATAAAAGTAGCCCAACATACTCCTTAAAACATCAGCTATCTGCCAGTGAAAGTCCCATAAAAATCTGTCCAGCCATTTCGGAGGTTAGCCGGAATAAACAGATGGATGGACATACAGACTTAGAATTTAAAAGTTGTTTTTTTATATGTATCGTACTTATTTACTTTCGTAGGTATATGCATTTTGTAAAAAGATGTTATGTTGAAATTAAAAACAGATACTGGTTTAATCCAAGTAGATATTGGGCCGTCCACGTGAACAATATGTTCAGGGATCGAATCCTGTGTTTCTTTAGTCTAACAGCTGCCCTTGATTAAATCACTCGCTACACCAACTGCTGTACCTACTAACAAAAAAAAAATATTGCGAACAGACTATTTTCTCGTAGTAGGTGCATCATCTTTAGAATTTACTAAGGCGCGATACTAAATATCGTGCATTATTAAAATATGACCTTATATGAAACCATGGTAGAGCTACTGATTTGTTTTTCTGTAGGTGTACTATCAATGGTGGTAACTCCAGATAACGAAGTGTGTGGCCATTTCAACATCATATTCAAACCGCTCCCCCAGTTCGATGGAAAACACGTGGTCTTCGGTAGAGTAAGCATCTTTCGCACATTGAAATAATCATGTTGGTATGGGAACCGTTACCGCAGGAAACCACTGCTGTGAACAGACACACCCATTTTATTGCGGGACCGCACCAGTAAGGCAAGGGGTTTGAGAGCGGTGACGTAGACGGGGCATGACGGCATGAGAGAGCGTCATGCCATTTGTCGTGACGGCAAACTGCTCGATTTTTTGCAAAGTGCGCCAATAGATGTTTTACATCAATAATGCTGCATCACATAAGTAGCCGTTTAAGCATAATCGCCTTGAAAGGCCGATGTGTACATCGCCGATGTGTACATCGGTGCGGCCTCAGTTTTATTCGGGGTCAACCACGGTAAAGGTTATATTTTCTGTTGCCGATCGTCAAACTACTAAGAGGAAGGGAGATTTAGGAAACGAAGAACAGATATTGTATGTCTCAGGCCCGTATTAATAAATTGATCTCAAGTCTGAGAACGATCTTGAGTACGCTTTTGACGTGACATTTTGTACTACTGGTATTACATGAAGCGTCTGAGGTTTAACATTTTACCGAACATCCCACAGATAGTGGCTGGTCCGGCATTAGCGCTGGAGCGTATAAGCGCGCTAGGGCTGCCACTGGGGACCCCTACATCTGACTGCATTATCCGCTACTGCGGCTGGTTCACGCGCGCCGGGATGTACAAGGAAGGCAATCCAAACACCATCAAGTTTCCGCCACGTAGGAAGCAGAAGTCATGATGAAAATAATATAATATTGTAACTATATTATCGTGGTTTCCCTTTATTGAAATGTATTTCTCTAAACGCTTCTAAATCATTTGATTTTTTCATGCCTAATGTACTTATACAATTTCTTATTAAAGTTTTATGAAATTATTATTTTAAATAAATTGTTTTATTATCTGTTTATTAGATGCTTGTAAGTCATTTTGGGACGTTTAAATAATCTAAACGAATAATATTTTTACAATCACGTGGGTATCTATTTATTGCGAATCTATTTAAAAAAATAAATTACGTATAAAAGTCCGAATACACTGACACACACTCGCCAATAAATCACAAATCACGTTCACCAGTGAACAGTTTCAATTTGATTGCGACACGAGGTATTGTCGTCATGTCACGTTCCAGCTTCGTCACTCAATTTTGACGAACAACCCGCACGAAAATATTAGGGCCATCATCTGGAAACAAGGAAATAGAACATTATTATGACGTAGGACCCAACAGCTATGTTATATGTGACGTCATTGACAGGAACGTTAAAAACAAATGAACGCAATGAAATCTGTGAAATTAATTTAATTTTAAAATGTATTTTTTTCCAGAAAAGTCTATAGGAACCAACCCTAGACGATATTGAGAATTTTATTTACAAATGTTCACATGTAGTTTAACACGTTAGATAAATTATAGTTATAGCATAGTATATGTATAGCACAGTATATAGGGGTTATTTATGGGACTTTATACCTAACCTACCATAATAATAGCAACCAGAATTGCCGTGATTCCGACGTACACCGCGTCTTCCCGCAGAAACTCCGTGACCTTGGTGAGGCAGCCCTGCATGTACATGGTGGTCGGGTTCGGTGACCCCTTGCAGTCTTGTCTCTGTAGGTAATCATAAATTTAATGAATAGCGTGACTTTTAAATTCCCCGAGGCGTTCGGTATTTGGAACAGATGTTAGTGCTAATACAACAATGGTATTAGGTCCTTAATATATACAGAGCATCAATGGCGGATTATTATATTTCTCAAGTACTTATAGACTGTTAAATTTGTCAGTGTTGCAAGCATATATCTATAATATACATACGTGATATTTTACGTTTTTCTATTCATTACTGCTCTGACAAATAGAGCAACGTAACTATAAATTATGTCCATGAATATGCGTGTACAAATAATGGTTCATGGACGTGACGGACCCAGGCACTGTATTCAGTACACTGGACAGGGGCCCAACATCTGTGAACGTCGAATTATTCATCTGAATACGTCACTTTCGGAACGCGACCTCGACTGAGAAGATCCGGCAAGAAACTAGGCGGGCTTGTCTTTTTACATTTACGTGTAATTTCCCACTCACCTTCCCAGGGTACACCTCCTGGCAGCAGCTCTCCGGCACATTATAGTTCCAGTCCTTATAGTCCTTGACACCGCAGCACTGCAGGTATGTCTGGGTGTCGTCCCAGGACCGCGTGTACTCGTGCTTCACCCCGTAGTACGGGATGGATGCGTACATCTCGCGCTGCAGGGTGGACACCACCTTCTCACGGAATACGAATTGCAGGATCCCGCCAACGAGCATCACCACAAATATTATGAATACTAGGATGTAGTACTGAAATGTAATAACAGATAGATAGATAACTCTTTATTAATCCACCACTAGAAAACAAAAATTTACAAATTATTACATAATTTACACAGAAAGTGGAAAATGGGCGGCCTTATCACTAAAAGTGATCTCTACCAGGCAACCAGATAATTAGTTTTGTTACAAACACTGGGTACAGCAATGGATAATACTAAAAGTCTGTTGACTGACCGACTGAGTGAGTGAAACTGCTTTGAAAATGCGATAATGCTGGAGGCTAAGCTATAGAATCCACAGTGGAAGTATGGTAGCCGTTGTAAAACACTTTTGTGCTGCAGCTAACTGACCATCTTTATCATTTCAACTACTGCGAATTATGTTCCCAGAAGACTTAAAAACTTCTAACATTTTATCATGTTTTATTAAAAGTATAACTTAAATAAACATAACAGTAATGCCAATACTGTTTTGTCCGACTAAACTACGCATTTATAAATCTCTCTTCTTGCTCATACAGTACAACCATGAGCGGGATGGCACTACTTTTGCAGGAACGCAATAAGAATAAGTAGGTAATTACTTTGACTTACTGCGTTTGAGCACAAATTCATGTGCTTGATAAGTATCAGGCACATGAATTTGTGCTCAAACGGGCGTTACAACGGTAGAGAATGCCCATTTGCAAAAGTCTGTGGACTGACTGACTCATTGAAACCGTTCCGGTACAGTTAGAATGATTGTGTTTTTTATGTATTAATTTTTCAAAGTTCAGTTTGTGTACCAGCAGAGTCTGCAGTTCAGCACCAATATCGTTGACTTACAGTGAGCAACATGCATTTGACCTCCTTGGCCGCGCCGCAGCAGCCCAGCAGGGACAACAGCATGATGGCGACGCCCATGGTCACCACCACCGCCACGGACGCAATGAACATGTTGTTGCTCAGCAGTGTGCTCGAGAAGGAGCGCGTCGTCCATATCCAAAGTCCAATGGCGAGCGCTATGGCGCCGCCCAACTGGGGATTCAAAATGACTTGATGATTTTAACCCTCGACCAAGCTTTAATGTATGAATTATCACCACTGGATTGCCTTGCGATAATTATAATGGCTTTAGGTGATCATGAGTTCTAGCCAGTAAGCCAATCCGTGGAGAGAAAAGGGGGTCTGGACCCTTTTCCTTCACCTAGTCCAAGATCCCAAACAGAAGAACCCATTTCAATGCAGTTTATTTTTACGTTAGTTAGTTTTCTAGAGGTAGTTCAGCTTAGTGCGCCCAACACGACCTAGGCTAACTTCCACGCAGAGGGACAAAAGCTCCTATAGCTCTATTTATATCGATCAAAGGAGATCTTAAATTATGAGAAGATCAGTAGGTACGTTTATATTTTTTATGGAAAATTTTGCAGCACCCTGGGTAACCACCCAAGCAACTAGTAATTTGCCATACGAATACTTATACGTCGACGGTACCGACTAACGACTTTAGGGAACGTCTAAACTCATGGTAAAGACACATTTTGTATCTACACTAAATGATAAGTAATATGACTTATACAATAAGTACTTACAAAAGTGAGCATATTGATGCATATTAACGAGAACTTCATACATCGGCCGCAACTGTCCATCGCACCTCCCAACCCCATTGCGGTCCTGTAACAGTCAACAAAAGTGCGTTGATCTTATGGTGTTTGTCTAATGTATGTCCTATGCCCTCTGTAGCATGTCCTAAACTGTATCACCAAGATGTGCGTGATATCTAAGTAATACAAGGAATGTACTTATATTGTTTTCTTATATTTACGCGAATACTACACATTGAAATTGAACTATTTTTCGGATTTTATCGCGTTTATTAACTTCATGTTCCCGACGTTTCGGTTGCTTTACAGCAGCCATGGTCACGGGGGGACTGAGGTGTTAGACGTCTAACACCTCAGTCCCCCCGTGACCGTTATTTCAAGGAATGTAGCTTTGCCGAATGTCTGCCCAAAATTATGTGGAATTGATAAAAGTCAAGGCATTCAATTAAACGGTGAAATAAAACCTATCATTCGAAAGAATTATCAAAGACCTCAAAGACGTACTATGCTCGCTAACTCGCACTGGACCAGCGTGGTGGACTATGACCCGAATCTCCCTCGCATTAAGGGTGGTGGTCTCGCCCCCTATCAGATTGTGACCAAAATACTAATACTCTGCGTCGCTCCTCCGCCTGAATCATCAAGGTATAAAGGAGTGATATGTAGATAATAAATAAGTGACCATTTTTTAAACTCGTTTTATAGACAGTTAGGTATAATTATCGTCAACCTTGAAAGGATGTATAAGGTATTTGAACTGTGACAATGTCATGATCGCTATAAAACTAACGACTATAAAAAGCGAATGTATAATATATTCCCTTAATTAAATTAATTATAAAAACTACAGGAATTAAGTACCTCCGCTAATGCACCTGTGTTGATGATAACTTCTAATTAATCGTTTGTCGTGATAAGTTTATTGCATGAACTGGTTGACATTGCGATCGAGCAAGGCCATCTAGACTCATATAGGTCACATGAACATTATGTAGGTACGACGTGGGTACTTTATTACCTACTAGCTGTGCCCCGCGACTTCATCCGCGTAGTATTGGATTATTGGGTTAAAAAGTATCCTATATGTTAATCCCGGTTATAATCTATCTGTGTTCCAAATTTCATCCAAATCCGTTCAGTAGTTTTTGCGTGAAGGAGTAACAAACATACATACATACATACATCCACACTCACAAGCTTTCGCATTTATAATATTAGTAGGACTTTGGTATCTAATTAGGTTGGTACCTAACCTACCTATTTGTTAAAGCTTTCATTCCTGTAATGTTCGGTAGGTAGGTTATATGCTATTGATAGGAATAATTGGTTGGATGTAGGTACTTACTTAGTTTTAGGTACTTACAAAGTGGAACCAACTCAGATAAAACTGCAACCAATCTAATTAAGTCTTATTGATTTTGGTGGCTTATTTATAAGTAAATAAATAGACGCTTAAGTACGATCTCATAACTAAATATTCACATTTTACATACATTCACAAGTTTATGATAACATCGCATGTGCCATAAGTAAAATAGGTAAATAAGTAAGGACTAGTGCCTGAACGTAGGTACATATTAGTCTTAGACGAAAATAAACGTTAGTAACTGGGACCTACAGAAAAATATAGTTAGGGTGACCTATACAGTTAAAGATTTCTCACCAGTGTGTTTCGGTGTTTTTAATCCTCCTTTTTCGGTTGAATATTCTATTAGCCATATTTTTAAAGCTCCCCAAACACATTTTTAATTTCTTATCTTAGAAAGTTCCGTTTAGAAAATTATTTCAAGAGCAATATGGAAAATACATAAAGATGGAGGTAGGTAGTAGAGATTTTAACATGAACGTAGGTATATCTACTAGATTATCTAATCCATGTCTGTAGTAAGTAGGAAATTAGTTTAGTGATTTATTGTGCATGTTTATGTTCGAACCAAATCGTCGATACCTACGCTCTTGCTTTAATTTTGTGCTAATGGTAAGCTATTTCTTCGTTATCGAAATAGGTAGCCGATAAGATGTGGAAGAAATAAATCAAAGAAACTAATAAATAAGTAGGTAGGTACGTGTCTATTTAACTAAATTAGTGTGTGGGTAGGGTTTAAAAAGAAGCCCTGACATTTTGTCAAAACTGTGACGTAGGTAGGTAGGTCTCGACTCTCGATAGGTGGTTTTGTTTTGCTTGCAAGTATTTGTGTCATGTCACACGTGCACGCTGTTGCATTACAAGTAGGTAGGTAACGGCCGTACGTAAGTAGAAAGAAGTTGCTCAGACGCAACATGACTCAAGGTAACTTAACGCTTATTACAAGGTCCGTATTCCGTTCTCTAATGATGAACAAGATGATAGCAAGTGAAAGTTATTATCATTACCTACTACATTTATGATGTAAGGCAACATTTTGAGGGAATCCGTGACAGCGAAGGAATCTAACTATCAATTTCGTTTTCGAATTTATTAGTTTATAGGTATATTATACCTTTCGTACCTACTTCGTTTTCTTCACACTTTGCCGCGAAATCCGATATTGTTGTCGATAACAAAACAGTTTCACTTTACCATCACTTAGTCACGTCGCGTCGCGGTTACGGAAAGTAAACAATTCATTCACTAGGTTTTGTGTACATTTGTGAACGGGTGCGTCGTGGTCGGTGGGACGGATGCAACTGGTTTGAGCAATACACGGGCGACGCCCCACCAACTCGCCATGGGAGGCAGCTTCGGAGCCTTAACGCAGGTACCTGTTTCTAGGCTGTATGACTTATGTTGCGAAACATTACGTTAACACATATTGTAAGTATAACATCTGATTTAGGGCGATTAGCGAGCATGTTTCCGTATGCGGCGTTCTTGCTGCGAGTAGTAGAGCCAAACCATAGCAAATTGACCTCCACAGAAGATCGGCGTAAAGTAGGTACATTGCCGTTACAGCTGCGTTTTGTACTATGGGTGTGAGAGTCAGAAACCTACACCCCTTTTGGTTCAAACTCCCCTCCTGGTCGGCAACGTGCGAGAAATGCCAGTGGTATTGCCAGCATCTATAGGCTACCGATAACTGCTTAACATTAGGCGGATCATAAGCTTGTTTAACGACTTTGTGATTTAAAAAATCCCAACTTACGCCCACAAACCGCCACTTATTTAATTAGCTAGTAATTACAGGACTTTATGGCGCATAAAGTGATTGGTGATGGTGACCCGTACCTTTGTATAAATACAATAATCGCGTTCTCAGGGGGATAGTCAGGGGGATATTCTCCTTCTAATTCATTTGTAAAAGAGAGATGGAAACTGTCGTTTCCGACATCGGAAACTTTCCGTAAATTGTGAATACCACACAGGTCAAGAAGCAACATTGTGCACCTCTGTGTACACCTTAAGAGTAGAGACGCGTGATAATATTATTTGTTAGAACAAAGTAAAATAAAACAACACTATATTACAGTTTCATTTATTAGCTTTTTGTTAATAAACGTTCACCTGAATTCAAAAAAGATGGTGTACAAATATGCAGTAGTCGATAATCCACTATTATAACAAATATGGGGCTCTACCGTGCGTTTTACGGTCACCAGCCACTGGCATCTATTTGCTATACAAACCTTTTTTACGTAGACGACAACGCTTAGCGACATAAACTAGAACGCACTCGTGGTAGACCTTAGTTGTATTGAGCTTTGGTTTACACATCTGTTCAGTGGGATTAACGTAAGAAGTAAAAGCATTAACACAACTAATGCGCGGAGATTCCATTTTAAATATATCAAATTTAGCCGTTTTAAACTTGTAACTACCTTTTATTCGGGTTATAGAGTTTTAAAAGATGTCTGGGAAATGCTGGGTAGTTAATAGTGTCATTTTGAGATTTGGGAGAGAAATTAAATTAAATTTAAGAGACAATTTGTTCAGTCACCTACTTCTTTCTCGACAGTAATATTTTTTAAGTCATTATAATTATCTTCATCAAGTTTTGATGTTGACTGTAGGTACGCGTGAAAGTAACAGAGGTTTCAATTTAGTAAAATGTTATAAATCATTACAAAACGCAAATAAAAACATGGTAAATATAAATAGGTACATCTCATTCGTTTTAGCTAAACTTATTATAAATACGAAGCACTAAAAGGTCGGCGATATCGTACAATTATTTATATTTATTTATTATGTTTATTTTATACATGAATTAAAATAAAACACGTTTCAAACGTTATTTGAACCGAAAATATATCGTATATTACACGTTTTGCGCTAAGTATCAACAAAATACACTTAAGACGAGCTACCGTAGTTGGTTATTAAGGACCGATAAAATAAATTAACACTGTGTAACGTAACGTAGTGAGTTACATGTTCAATATGACATTTCCTAATATTTAAACATTTAAAAACACATAAGTAGATAAACGCGACCCGCGGTGTTCCCCGTAAACTAATTGTCGGATTGTACACGGAAAGATTATAGTATTGGTACACTTAAAAATAAAACTCTTAAAAATAAAATGTTCCATTGATAGTAGTACATTTTGAGTTCGAAGACTTTCCCGGCAGAAATGGTTACACGATCGAGGTCCAAAAAGGCCACTTTTCCAAAATTGACACTTATTTTTCCCAGAATGGCCACTTCATATTTTCAAGACTAAACTCCACTGATGTTTATATTTATATTATTATTATGTGTATCTTTTAATTGGGAGTATGTCTGTGTGTGTGATATGTTTTTTGGGAAAGTGGCCTTTTTCGACCTTTAGGAACCATATAAACCTACAGGTAGACGAACAACATATTCAATTATACGCATATTTATAACATTCTGGGTTAGCCGTGATGACTTTGCATTGCTCTTTTATTCCATAATTTTATGATTCGGGTTTGATAATAAGCTGGCTTGTGAACGATCACTGTATTTTGTTGTCAAATAAAATATTTAAATTACGTTCCAATACCGATTCCATATTACGATAATAGAACTGTATTTAGGACCAAGAAGACCATTACCAAGAAGTCGAATAAAGTAATGTGAAATAAATTTGTAATAGTAAAACGAAACGACCAAGAATATGAAGGGTTGATAGACCACCAGTGCACGATACTTTATTAACGTACTTCTGGAACGCTCATCGTTCTAGGAACAGCAACTTTAACTAGCGTGTTCCGTTGGGTTATTTTTGGGTGCACATCTCAGGAAACATTTCCAATATAAGGTGAGCTCTCTTTATCACGAGTGACGATAATAAAGAGATCTCAGCTTATACCGGAAACGATCCCTGAAATATGCTGCGGGCTGTACGGTGTCTAGTTAGGTGCGTCGCTATGGTTTGCCAGCTTAAATCAAAATAATATTAAAACAGTCGCATCGAAAATAGGAGCCGTTTAAGAGCGCTTTCAATATGATTAATTATGATTTTTCAGACTTGCCAGGCATTATACAATACGTGTCTGACCAATCGCGTTTTGTGTCACATGAATAATAAAAAAAATTACAACCTTTATTACGCAGTCCGATATTAACTTTATAAAAAATATTGAAAGCGCCTTGAATTATTAAAAATAAGTCATGAGGCTATAGATAGTGTGGGGTCGGTGGAATCATGAGCGGAACGAGTGCGGGGGCCGGGGCCTGGGGGGGCGGGCCTGGCCCGGGTGGCGGGGGCGGCGGGGGCGGCGGGGGCGGCGGGCCCGGCCTGGCGGGGGGCCGTCAGCTGGCGGCGGCGGCGCGCGCCGCGGCCCGCCACTACGGCCGCCGCGCGCCGAACACGCCGCGCTGCGACACGAAGCCGCCATTGTTGTGCCCCGACGCTGCACACACGGGAATACACAAGTTTTAATAAAAACTTATATTAATATTTAATATACACATGGATGTTGAAAAATAATTCAATTCATCTTTGGTGCCTAAGGAATACCTTTGTGATAAATATTTAGTATCAAAAATAAATAAATGATCATAGAGCTAATTATTTATGTACACTTGTGTCGTATTTTAAGTATGCAGGATTAAAAAATATATAATCTAAAATCGACTTATTCCTAGTAATTTAATTATAACACTGACACTATTGGAAGGCATTTGAAACCCTATAATTTTTTTTTTTGTAAAAATCAATGTTAAATGACTCACCATGATTATTTTATTAATATGATCTGACTCACAATATCAATCCCAAATTTTAAATATCGAAAACCCACCTTGACCGGGGAATGGCAAGCAGTTTGACTTTAGAATCTCTTCGTGGTTACCGTAGGCGCAGAATTTCACCACTACAGTGTTCGCCGATATGCCGGTGATCTCAGCTTCATAAAACTGAAAATTAAGGATATTTTTTTATTAACTAGGCTATTTGCGTGTCCTACTTCTGAGCAAAGGCCTCTCCCTTAAATCTTTACAAAATACGGTTTAGTGCTGTTTCGGGCCACGTATATCCTATAACGGTAGCCAAATCGACCCGCCGTCTTCTCTTAGGTCTACCCTTTCTCATGAATCCAATTTAGTAAAAACAAATTACTAATAAGTACTTATTGCTGTATAGATATACTTTAGTAGGTCGACTCACGTTGTTATCCTCCCAGTAGAGAGCGAGGCAGCGGTCGCCGACCTTCCAATTGATGTCCGCGACGCCGAGCATGGCACGCGCCTGCTCGTTGACGGCCGCGTTCTGGAAGCCGAGCAGCGAGCCGGGCAGGAAGGGCGCGCCGCGCACGCCGCTGAACTCCTGCGGCCGCGCGCCGTACCCGTACTGCCGCCCCGCGTACCCGCCGCCGCCCATGTACCCCATGTTAGCGTACATATTCTGCTGGCTCTCCACATAACCGTTCGGCTGCTGCCTCCGCTGGTAAGGCTGCTCCTGGTACTTTTGCACGTCATTGCTCCTCCTGAACGGCGGAATTTCCTGAACGTTCTGATTGGGAACGTACGCCTGTTTCGGCGGGTATGCTGGCTCATTATGATGAGCTTGGTAGTTACGCTGTATGTCTTCTGGTCGCGCTTGATTCGAGTGCAAGTTCATACTGGCTGCAGCATCCACCAAACCGTCCATAGAAGTAGGATTTCGGTAGTTTTGCTGCTGCATTTTATTATCATTGATGTTCCTATCGTTCCTCATGTTCCTATCATTGTAATGGGGCTGTGGCGGCGGTGGGTTCTGATATGAGTTGTATTGCATGTTCATATTAGTGTTGCTATTCACTGGATGCTGTTGGTGTTGCTGCTGCATCTGTTGTTTATTCTTCTCCTCCAATTTCTTCTGGAATCTTGGGGGTTTCTCATTCTGTGTTTGGTATTTTCTCTCCTCCCTATGGGAGGTATGATGGTTGTCCTGTGAGAAGTGCCCTCTATCAGATCTGTGCCTGTTGGAACTGTCATACCTGGAACTTTGTGGGCGAGGATTGGATTTGGCACCATTCTTATCTCTGTTCCCATAGTTTCTATCATTCCTATCTTCTTGAGTGGAGTTGCCTTGACGGCTATTTTTATCTTTATCGGGCACATTGGGCAACTTGTCCTCCAGGAAGTCGAACAAAGACACTTTTCCTGAAGGTTTGACTGGGAGATCTTCATCGTTGAGTTCCTTGTTGCGCCCTTTGCGTTTGGGTGGCTCAGGCTCCTTTTGTTGTTTTTCTTTACTTCTATTCTCTGAATTGTCCCTTTTTTGCAGTATTTTGAGAGCTCTATCAACATTATTTTTAGTATACTTGAGAGCATTTTCAGCCTGTTCTTCAGAAAAGCCTGCATCTACAATCTTCTGTACATTAGCATCTAGTAGAGGTTTTGTGCCTCCTCCAAACACCTGGAACAAACCAAAACAGCATAAATTACTATAAATATTTACACTATAAAATGGACACAACATTCACACACTGCTGGACTAGAATCTAGGTTAACAACATCAGAACTAATGGTGTGATAGAAAAGACGCATATAGATTGCTGGTTTGATTGATTAATTGCATGGTTATTCTGTAAAAAAACCTCTGTGGTATAAACCTAGTTTCTGAGAAAAAAAAGGAGTATAAAATTTTGTATAACCTACCTTCTTCACCCCGGACAGTCTTTGTGCCTCTGCAATGGCCCCTTTCCTCTGCGCTTCAAACTCAGCATTGTCTTGTTTGGCAGCTTCTTGCAAGCTTTTGAATGGTTTGTCCACATTAAGAGCTTCCAGTCGCTGTCCAAATGGTATCCATGGGGGTGGACCACCATCTAGTCCTATACCACCTGGGCATAGAAATTGGGAGGTTACTTTAATTACCATTTAATTTAACAGACTACAAGGCACATCTAGAAAAACTGAGTTTATTTTTTTTAAACAAGAAAGTAGTGCTGATGGCCACAAACAGCCTTCACAATTTAACTTTAGCGTTAATACCTTCTTTAAGTGGTTAATATAATAATATGTTAACTTACCCCTTGTGTGTTTAGCAAGACTCCTATTGAGCTCCCATTTTTCAATCATATGAGAAACTTTTCCACCCAAAATTGTTATAACATTTGGTACCAGCCATATCACACCATGACACACCTCAAGACCTTCACTTTTCAGTAACAACTTGGTACCTGGAGGGGTGTTAATACTTAGACTGGATATGGGGCTGGTCTCTAGGCCTGTACAGGTTGTTTTCCCGTCATGCAACGTAAGCTTCAGCATTCGCAGAGCCGAAGTGGACTCCTCATTGGCTTTAGGTGCCGACACATTCCTTATCTTCTGAATTTGAACTACTACCGGCTTCTCGAGCTTAGACGGATCCTTGGTGAAGTCCTCGGGAAGCGCCGCATCTCCTATATCTCTTAAATCGTACTGGAACACAATAAGAAAATGATTGGAAACATAACACATACATATTGCACACCAAACCTTAGATAAGCCGAATTAGTTTCCATTTAATACATACATCTAATGCCTTTCTGGTCAGTATATTTACATCTTGTATTTGTCCATTTTCGCTAACAATATCAACACCTTCTTCACTCAAGTGCCTGAAAAATAGATATTTAATTCTGAGTGTGTAGGTGGCTTTGGCTAGAAAATTGACTCCTTAGTAAAGTTTTAACTCACCAGCCTAGATCTCTGAGGTTTTCCCTGAGTGACATGATTTATTTATAGTTAAATTATCATGTCTTCAATGAATAATTATAAATAATGAAATCCACAGACATACGGCACCATGACAGCCACGATAGTGTACCAAAGACAAGAAAGAATCAGATTAATATTATTTACAGAATAAAAATATAAGTCAAAGACAATCAATCAATTATTTACAAGTTTCGACGTCGTAGTGTTGTACTCCTAAGTTTTGTGTGGTAATAAAATCTACTAATTTATTCTGGTATCCATAATATATTTTGAGTGCAATTTATTATCGGATTGAAATATTCGAAGAGAAATAAAAAAATGTGTAAATCCACAGCGTTGTAACTTACATCCAGTTCTAGGCCTTAAAGGAAAGAACCTAACCCTAACGTACGAGTCGAGTCCACGTATTTAATATTAAAGCAGTTGGCAGCATTGTTCTTTGATTTGTTGACAATTCGACAGTTGACAACGACAAATGACAACACCCTTCCTTTCATTTTGATAACGAACAGACGTCATCTGGGGAAAGTAAACTTGCATGGGTACCTATACCTACTCCAATCCAATGATAAGGGCACATAGAAACCGAGTATTTTCTTTAATTTAGAAGCTCCTCACCAATTTAATTATCTCACCCACACACGTTAAATTGACGTGTAACAATATTATCACCTGTAATTCGTGTTAGTCGTGTACTAGAGTCAACCATGTCATCAGTAAGTATTTTTCTAAATTTACCTTAACTAAACAAGCGACCTATATCTAATTAAATAATAGCAGTTTACAGTATTTTATGTCAATTATTACAGACATACATATTCAACGTAGAAATGACGTGTGAGGGGTGCTCCGGCGCAGTGGAAAGAGTACTCGGCAGATTGAAGGGACAAGGGGTGGACAGTGTGTCTATAAGTTTACCAGAACAAAAGGTGTCGGTCACATCAACACTTAGTGCTGACCAACTATTGGAAGTAATAAAGAAGACTGGAAAGAAAACTACTTTTGTAGGAACTCAATAGTTAAGATAAGATTTAACATCAATGTTAAAGCAATATGATGCCAATGCTCCAGACCATACCATCTTCGGGGTTCTTCACATTCTGATAAGATAAGGAACATGTTTACTAGTAAGTGGATCATAGATTAACGAACATGGTCTAAGGAGTGGATGCATTCCTCCCAAGTACAATCAGTCTCAGCAATACCTACAATGACTTTGAAAAGAGTAAATTATTACTATCTTATACAATTTTGATGCTGATTGTACTGTGACAATCTACAGAGTCATCCTTGTCACTTATTAGTTAGGGATAGAAGTACATATTTTTTTTACCTAATACATATATACAGTATGTAAAGTTGCAGCTTATATATCAACAAGTGTTAATTTTTAATTGTTTTTTAATATACTATATTTGACTTTACTAAGTTATGCTTTGAGACTTCATTAGCAACATCTTTTTATACCTATACATTTTTTTTTATTGTTTAAGTATATAAGTTTATAAGGGTTTATTCCTTGTCAAAATCTAAGATTTGAATGGTTTTGTAAAGTGTATGTAATGATATATTTGCAGTATTTTAATAAAATATTTTTTAACAAAAGCTTCTCTAATCTAGTATTTATAAGAATGCCAGTATGTTAAATATTTATTAAGTTGTACAATTATCTGTAACTCAAGCATTGTTTATATTGTCTTCCAATGTGTTCAGCCTGAGGTCTACAAGATCTACTGCTTCATGCAGAGCATTTAGATGGTCTACTATCGCATTTACAGTTGGCAACACATCAGCACAATCACAATCCTTGTCCATATCACAAGTAAAAGTTTTATTC
The DNA here is from genome assembly GCA_905147325.1 of Notodonta dromedarius. NCBI lineage: Eukaryota > Metazoa > Arthropoda > Insecta > Lepidoptera > Notodontidae > Notodonta > Notodonta dromedarius. The sequence continues at coordinate 2,438,228 of LR990165.1, read as the reverse complement.
AACTTCTTTATTTTCTTCACAAGTGGCTCATGTTTGTTTTCATTAATTACTTTGAAGCCACTGTTTATGGGGAAGCATCTCTTTCTCCCTACCCACTCAATGGTGCCGCTTGTATAACACACATCATTATCTTTCAATTTTATCATGCCAAATAAATCTTGTTCACGTTCACAATAAGTTATCGTGGACTTATTTATCACAGGTGGTATTGTGCAAGTGGTGGGATGGGGAGGGATCCGTGGGATGTGGCTCCAATGACCAACATCATGGGAACATTCACCAGACGGACACTCAGAATGTGTCACAATTTTGAATGGGGTATTTCTAGTGGAATTGCCATGCGGTGTATTATTTAGAACGGATGCATATCTTAAACATGGATCTGTTTGACAATGCAGTCCTGATCCAATAATGGTACTATTTCCATTTGGCTCTTCTGGAAAACTTGTTACTCTCACAGATTCATGGAGGGAGTCATTCACATCATCCAAGTGAACAAATGTAGTTACGGGATACTTGTTACTGTGATAGCATAGATACCAAGCCTTTGTGCCCTGGTTCACAGATGATTAATCTATTAATAACTTGGGACACCAAATACTAAGCTTAGTACGATGAGGAACGTTTAAGCATGTACATAGTGTTGCATTGATCTCTGAAGTCATGTTTTTGAAGGGCTAGCAAATAGTTTGTTGAAATGTTTTTCAGTACATGTTCCTGAATGGAGAAAGCAATGAATTTAGAATGTTAATTATAAATTTAGTAATATATTGTCCTTATAACATACATAAAACAACTTAATATTTACATATAAATTACTTGTTACACTACAATAGGAGTATAAGGAGTCAATTTTCTATATATAATATATACTATCTTTTTTGAGAAACCTGATTTCTTCCTCTTGGTGTTCCAGTAAATTTCGATGACTCAGATCTTGGCATTGATGTCATATTTTGAGCTATATTTTCTTTCATGTTTGCAAGCTCAGTAAAGTTTGTTTTCCAGATGAAAACCTGAAACAACCATGAAACATAATAATTTTGAAACTCAAGTCAAAAGTACCTTAATTTAGGCGAGAAAATATTTACCAGCTTATCCTCTCCAGCCGACGCGAAAGTGTCACCACTCAATGAGAAGTTGACAGCATTAACGGCGCCCATGTGACCACTTAATGTGAATATTGGGTGACCCTCCAATAAGTCAAGTATCTGAAAAAAGGAAGTAATTTATAACACCCAAAGCTCTAGCAAGATTTGTATAGAGCATTCTTTGTAATATCTGTTGAGAGTTGTTGGGGCTACAGTCTATGCCAAATAGGAAGTTTCACAGAAAAATATTGAACTAATTTGCACACAGTGCAAATTATATTCAACCGATTTAATCAACATCATATTTTAAACATACTGTAGTTATAAATTTTGTAAGTAATGCAAATAATCTTACCTTCATTTTACCATCCTTGCTTGCAGTCAATATGTAGTTACCACTTGGATGGAATACCATTTGAGTTACAGCATCATTATGGATACTGAAAATTAATATTGAATACATGTGTTACTGAATTTAAAATACCATAGGCAACTTAATTAAGGCTGGATGATATATTACCTGTAATATTGTACGAGATTATGTGTTCTCACATCATAGAGCTTAATATTGCCTTGGGAAGTTCCAACAGCTATGTAGCAGCCAGATGGATGCCATGCCAGGTTAAGTCCATGGCCCTTCTGGTCTTTGTATGTGTGGATACATTCCCCAGTGTCCGGGCTCCACAGTCTCGTTGACTTGTCATCAGAGCATGAGGCGATGACAGACCCGTCACTCGACATCCTGGCACATCGGACCCAGTTTGTGTGTCCAACAAATGATGCTATGAATTTGTGTTTATCTGTTGACCACAGTTTGACTATTTTATCATCTGAAGCAGTGATTATCTGAAAAATATAACATAGCAATTCATTACTTATTCTTATGAAGATTACTACTCACTGCAGCCACTAATATTACTTTAATTTAATTTTCCATGAGTCAGTCATATCATAATATAAAATATGATTAGTGGTCAACATCATAAAAGAAACATTCTGTTCAAATTTCAAGGTTGTTAATAGCTGTTTATGGATCAATCAGGAAAGCTCATTTTATTGTGTTAATAATATAATTACCTTATCCCCATCATGACTGAACTGTACAGATCGTACAGTTTGAGAATGAGCTTTGAACATTCCCGTGCTGCCAGTGACTGTGGGCACCCATAGCCGGACAGTTTTGTCCCGTGATGCCGACGCCATGAACTTTCCTGAAGGTGAAAATGTCACATCCATCACAGCTTCATCATGACCTTGGAATCGGTAACTCCTCATGGTACCACGGAGGTCCCAAAGCTGTAACACCAAGACGAAATATATTTTTTATAGGGAAATGATTTGTCGGGGGCACTGCACACTGCTGCCATGCGTGCTTGCAGCAATCTAGGATTAAAATGTCATCTCTTGAATTAGTAATCATAACTTCGAGACTACTTACCAGGACACTGTTGTCCAAAGAGCTGCTAGCAATTTGTTGTTCATTAGGATTGAAGAAAAGTGCAGTAATACCATTCTTGTGACCCTTAAGTTGTTTCTCCAAAGATGGTTCGAGATTAGTAAAATTAGTCTCCATTATATAGTCACAATGTCTGTTTAGTTTGTTTTATGAAGGCACACTCAACTACCCAATGAATTCAAAAAGTTGAATAAAATCGCTCAATTTCAAATATTTTGGACAAGTGACAACAAACAGCAAAGACTACAAACAAATTGTATAATCTATTCTCTTTGGTTTTGGTTGGGTAGCAACCAAGAACTTTATATAACACTGGATATATTAACACGAACAATGGTTTGAAGCTAAGAAATATGACCTTGAATAACGTCACGTGTTTGTTGCTTCTCTCTTTAGGGTGACAACATCGGATCTCAAGTTTAGGACTGATGGTTTCGGGCCCATATGAATAAATCGATCTCACGTCTGAGAGAGCGATCTTAGAAATGTCAATGTTTCTTATGTCATACCAGTACAAAATTACATATCAAAAGCGCAGTCAAGATCGTTACAAGACTTATGTGTTAACAATGTGCACTGCTTATTAGATGCTACGCATATTTTAAAGCTTACTAGAAATGTCTGATTATAGGTACATTAACAACGCCGGACGGAAATGTCATTTAAATGTATTAAAGAACTTCACATGGTGCAATTAAAAGAAATGTTAAAATTGTCCAAAAAGTTACGGGTGGATATGTCAACTATCATAGTATAAAAATAAATACATATATGTACGTCTTGCAGCGCAGACACTCAGTTCTTCTGTCGCTGATGCTATTGATTTCTTGTGCAACAGTGGTGATCCCAATTTCAGTGGAACTGAAGCTACCACAAAATTTATTAGAATAGTAAATAGATTGTTTGATGATAATGAATAGTCATGTCATCGTGACTTTTCTAATCTTAATCACATCACACCTGCTTTTTGTATTGTATTGTTATTAAATGTGTTTGTTTTTGCTATTACTGGAACATATTTTTAAAGAAAGAAGAAGAATCAATAATTTATAAAGCTTCCAAGTCACCGCAATCAAAAGATACAGCCATTTAAGTCACATCACATATGTTGATACGCGTTACAAACTTACTCATCATAAACAAGTAAAAAAAATTTAAAAATATAAATATGCGGTATGTATCAGCTTATATATTTCAGCTATCTGTGAAAGTCCCGTCAAAATCGGTCCATCCGTTTCGGAGATTACCCGGAACAAACCGCTTCAACCCGCTTTTTTGTTACCTATGTACTGTACGAGTATGTACTTGCATATGGATTTAGTGAAAAGGTGTTATTTTGATATTACAAACAGGCACTCAAATTTTCTTTGTTTGTATAAATAACCCAACCGGCATTCGAGCTTACGCGCGTTCTCTGCGTGACGGTCTAACTGTCACTAACTCACAGCGCGGTACCAGCGCGAGCACGTATGCGAGCCGAACGCCGCGCCGGCTCGGCTCCTGCCTAGGGTGGAAGTGTGCAGGGGGCAAAATTAGGTATACACACCCGTCATAAAATAGGTACCCATTGTGATTGTGGTACTTATAAACTTAGCACAATCACAACATATGGTGGGTACTCATATAAGTGTAATAAGATGATATTTTTGACTTTGGAACATATGATTAGTATAATACTTATGTATCCTTCCTTACTCAGAAAATCTGAAATACAGTGAGATGATGGTCACCCTTCTTAGGTCTTCATGTAAAAACTAAATGAATATAGTACGAAAAGTACAACATACACTGTTATATCATTAATCAATAGCCACATATACTAATAATAATCATTTATTGATGTTTTATTATGTCTCCCATTAAAAATAATATAAATATGGTTAAATACGGTGATTAGCGTAAAATACAATTACCCGTGTAACCTAATATTTGAGTTTGGTATCCATACACTTCTGCAATTTTGCACAACACAATACATCGTTTAAATTACAAGAATACACTTTTATTTAAGCACTAGCTGTGCCCCGCGACTTCATCCGCGTAGTATTGGATTATTGGGTTAAAAAGTATCCTATATGTTAATCCCGGTTATAATCTATCTGTGTTCCAAATTTCATCCAAATCCGTTCAGTAGTTTTTGCGTGAAGGAGTAACAAACATACATACATACATACATACATCCACACTCACAAACTTTCGTATTTATAATATTAGTAGGATTAAACTAATTTAAAAATGCGAAGTGCTTGAAAATCTTTGACAGTTTGGCCATAGTGTCAAATTGAGTGTTCTATCAGTGTTGTTAAATTATTAAAATAACAGCTACCGACAATCAGGAAAGTTAACGGTTGATATATTTTTTGGGGTTCTATATAAAAATAAATACTGAAGTCAAAAGAGGATTCTCAAATTGACGCATATGTAATATGTAAATAAAATCCATAGAAAAACAGACACGAAAACCATGGACTTGCGAAATCTTGCGGTAGCTTAGAACCAGGAGAAGGTTATAGAATACTTTTTATCCCGTTCCAATGGAACTTGACATAAAACGTGAAAACGTGATATTAATAAACGCCAATGACAGCAAAAAAAAATGCATGAATCAAAAATAAGTCTAACCGTTGATTATTTAAAAATGTATTAAAAAGGGAACTGACAGCTAAAATGTCGTCTATAGTTAAATATCAGCGGCTCGCACCTCTGGATTTTTCGAAATCTATGTGCGAATCATAATTTCTATATGATTATCACTTGCGTGAAGGAAAACATTGTGAGGAAACCTGCATGTCTTAGAAGATCTAACCAATTTTCGAAAGACATGTGAAATCCGCCAACCCGCTCTGGGCCAGCGTGGTGGATTATGGCCTGACGCCCCCTCATGTTGAGGGGAGGCCCGTGCCCAGCAGTGGGACGTCAAAAGGGCTTAATTATTATTATTATATTAGTTAAATATAGTTGCTTATTCGATAATTTGAAATTTTGAAGTTGACAGTTTTCTGTCAGTTTCGAATTTCTATTAGCTTATTTATTGAGCGGATATTATCATTAGCAATACGATGCCGCGTTCAAGACAATCTGATCTTTCGCGACAAAGCCGTAATGCAACTAGGATTCGAAACATTGCGAATGAAAGAACTGAAGAAGAACAAGAAATTAGAAGTGAAGAGCGCCGCGGTAGTATGGCTCGAATTCGTGCTTCTCAATCACAAGAGCAAAGAGAGGCAGCCCGTGAAACGTAGCTTGCTACATATCTCTAATCTGTGGTGAAACGGCTCGGTTGGCAATGAGGAATCGTCGAGCAAACCTCAGAGATCAAGAACTAGATAATTTTCGACGCACAAGAAGAAATTTATAAAGTACTGATTGTGGCATGTTTACGGGTCGGAAGACCATCAGCGTTATTTGTTCTTGCGCCTGATAACAAAACGAAAAATGTCATCTATCACAAGGTGCTTCAATGAAGAGTGCAAACGAAGCACCAAAATACATGGCAAAAATATTGTTACAGTATAATAGTTTTATTTGAATACATGGCCAAGAAATAATGTTTATATTTGTATTTTAAAATAAATATTTAATTAATCATTTTTAAAATCAGCACATTTATAGCCTCAATGGCGAAACAAAGTTTGCCGGGACAGCTAGTAATATATATAATTTTCTTGGTCCTCTCTTTAGTGATTTTTGGATAATTTATATAATGTGAGTTTTCGAACGAAATTTGCTTTGTTGTCATAACGCTGCTGACTTTGACAGCTAAGTCAGATTGATTGTCAAAACTTGTCAAAAAGTGGCAAGTGGCAAAGGAGGAGAAAACGAAAAATCGTTCGATTTTTATTTATATTCCTTGAAATTGTCGTGGAACAACAGTGAAACAAAATCATGGACGACGATTTACCGACCGACTTCCAGGTCATTGTCGTTGGGACGGGTGAGTCATATTTTCCTTGTAAAACGACACCGGTCATGATGGCGATAGGAGTCTACTTATCGATCTTTTTTTCAGCATTGTCTAGTCATCAATTTTATGCTGAAGAATGCCTTGAATTTATCATAATACTCTTGTAGTTGTAGCTATCTTTAGGTATTCTGCTTTGTAATGATCATTGATGCGGCAAAGAGTTAACGGTTTCGCCAAATTGTGTAGATTAGTCATTAATTAAATATTTGCGAAGTCGGGTGGCTGTCATTGTCTGTTGCCTACATCGAAACCACAAAGTCCTTGATTTTTTCATAAATCGCATTAGGTTCCTACCTATTTGAGTTAGATTCAAACATTAGAAAATCTTATTTTGTTTTTGTATTCCTGAGTCATTGAACTCTCAAGGGTCATAAACCGTAATCCTTTTTTATATAAATTATAAAGACGTTAGTCTAAATATATGGTACCTTATAATAAAGTAATGTATATGTTTGTGGTTATTATCATGCTCATAAATTATTTATACATTATCTGGTTAAGATTATACATTATCCCCACCTAATTAAAATAATTGAGTAAAAATAATCAAATCATGGTGGTAATTTTGATGTTCAGTAAATTTTTATGGTTTTATATGATAGAAGGCTGAGTATTTTATTCCTATATTTCTCTATTCATAATTATGTTTAAATAATTTAGATATTTTTATCCTTATAAAAGTACTATTGGACCCACAGGTCATCATGGACCAAGCTCACAATCTTTACAAACACTTTGAACACATTTCAAATTATACTGAAACATTTACACAAAACATGTCTCTATTTTTTGTTGTCATAACTGTGTGTTTGCACTGACAATTGTACACCAATTTATGTTGTTGTCTCTTTATTTCATCATAGATTGGTGCAACTGTTTAGATCCAACAAGGTGTAAGATAGAGACAAAATATGTTTCGTGTTTTTTTTTTTAGTCTAGTGAAAACCAAGGGTTAGCCAGTGTATTCTCACAAATAAAGGCTAAAATCTTTAACAATAATTCCCCACATTCACATTGAACTTATATTGTTGTGTAGGTATGGTGGAGTCCATTGTGGCTGCAGCCTGCAGTAGGATAGGCAAGAATGTCCTGCATCTGGACTCTAGTGACCACTATGGTGGTCTCTGGGCCTCCTACAACTTTGATGGCCTTCAAAAGTTCATTAAAGACGTCAACTCCGACCCAAAGAGGCAACTTCAAGTATACAATTTAGCCGAAAAATGGTATATTGAAAAGTGAGTATAATATTAAGGCATTATTGTTTAAATTGTCGATACCGCAAATGCTCATGCAGAGAAATCATTTATTATCACATTCTTAGTCTGATTTTATAATGACGCTTACAATTCGCGCGTGCGGTAACCGCGGCTCAAATTGTTCGCGCTGACAGCGCAGGTCAGATGCATTAGAATAAAGGGGAGATACTACATACAATTCAATCCGTGTTGCTTATTGCACTATATTGCGCGGCTTAAAGCTTCACTGTAAAAATCAGCCTCAGAAGCCGAAAAGAACACATGCTTCAAGTCTGTCACAGTTTCAGAAAAACCATCAGAGAACCAGAAAAAATATATCACATAGGTAGTTTTTCACATAAGGCGTTAAGTACTTCTTATAGTTTACGATGTATGCCTATGGTGATAAGGATGCGCCCGCGGCGAAGCAAATGTGTAACGCATTCATGCTCAGTTTACACTTTAAGAGAATATTTTTTTTTTCATAACTAGTAACAGTGTGACAAGATCAACTGTATGAATCATTCCGCCTGTGGCGCCACTCTTCACTAGCATTTAAAATTATTCGTACATGTCTATCGCTATGAGTAGCGGAAGTCCAATTCACGTATAAAAATACATATGTCTGAGCTCCTACCTTCAATCTCAATAGGGAGTCAGCACAGTCTGGAGAGAAAAAGGATGAGGGAGCTGAGGCTAAAGCTGAGGACGCCAAGCCAGACCCAGCTAAGAAAGTGTGGACCCAGGCTGACTTTGCCTCGGAATATAGGAAGTTCAATATTGACATGACCCCTAAGGTATTACAATCTAAAATCTATTTTATATTATAGTTTTCATTCCTCTTAGACCCTGTCTATGGTTGGGTATTATTTTTATTTACTGATTTATTTACACATACCCCCCTGTAATGCCAAGTGTTTGTTGATCGTGTGCGATTGATTCCCTTTTTATTTTATGCAAAAAAAATGCAGCTTGTACGATTTACTGACAAGAGAACTGCGCACGCTCATTGAGTACAAATTGTTAATTCTGATGTCTAAAAATTCAAACTAAATTAAAATTGTATTAGTAAATAGTATGCTGTCTCGATCCCGGCTTACAGGAGTAACAGTGGAGTTAAAGCATGTCAGGACTAGTCCCAAAAAAAAAGATTACGATCATAAGAACGACAGCAATAGGTAGTTTACTCTTTTGTGTGTACCCATGGAATAATGGAGTAATTGTTCTTTCTTTCTTTCTCCTTGAGGTTAATTCTTCCTTGATTGTCACTGGTGAATACATATATGACTATTTGTGGCCTGAACAAGCCTTTACGTGTCTTGTAGCTCCTGTTCTCGCGCGGTCCTCTCGTGGAACTCCTGATCTCGTCGAACATTGCTCGGTACGCGGAGTTCCGCTGCGTGACGCGCGTGCTCACGTGGCTTGACGAGCGGCTCGCGCCGGTGCCGTGCTCGCGAGCCGACGTGTTCGCCACCGAGGCCGTCAGCATCGTTGAGAAGCGGATGCTGATGAAGATGTTGACTTCCATCGTCGCGTACAATGAGGATGAGATGAACAATGAATTTAAAGGTATAATCATTCACCCGACAATAAATTTTCTTCCTTTTAATATTCACCTGTTTCTGTTAGTTTGACGACCGCTTGGCGCAGTGGTTCGAGCGTAGGCCGCTCGGGTCACTGCACATGGTGGTTGCGGGTTCGATTCCCGTCCGGGGCAAATTTCGGAAATGGCCTTTTCGTAATTTGCCCAGGTCTGGGTGTCACTGGGATCGCCCCCAGTCCATTGTACGGTTACCCATAGTACAAGCTTTGCTTAGTTTGGGACCGTACAGTTGGTGTGTCTGTCTGGCGATATTTATTTATTATTATTATTATTAGTTAATTTTCCTCTCCGTCGTACCACATGCAAATTCGGGTTGATATCTATGCTCTCATAAATATAATTATAACTTCTATATCCCCTTACACACATCCCATAATAGTAGTTAATATATTAAAATTACCACGATATTTTTTGCAGTAGATAGCGGTAAGAACTCCTCTATCAAAAAGCCTATAGTATAATAAAGTTTAATAGTTCGTTTTTGATTTGTAATCTTCATCAATACTTTACTAATGTTATTGATAAACCATTCATTGTTAGAACTTAGAATGGGCCTGATTTTCATTTATTACAACTAGATTGGAACGACAAGACCTTCAAAGAGTACCTCACGCACAAGGGTCTGACACCGAACCTGATCCACTACGTGTTGTACGCGATCGCGGGCGGCACCAACGGCATGCCGTGCCTGGAGGGCGTGCGGGAGTGCAAGAAGTTCCTGATGAGCCTCGGCCGCTACGGCAACACGCCCTTCCTTTGGCCCATGTACGGCAGCGGGGAACTGCCGCAATGCTTCTGCAGGTGTGTATTGGTTTTTCTTTCAGTACCAATTGCAATCGCTGCATATTTTCATCACGGATCTTCTTCTAGGTTATCTCTTTTAAATTTAAAAAATCGTACTTAAAGAGCCTTTTTCCTGACTATCAAACTCCCCAATTTTTGTGTAACGTTTTTGTGAAAAACAGCTGTGACGGATTAACAGACAGACGCGCGCCTGAAAAAAGTGTCGTTTCATGTTGAGGTGCGGAACCCTCAATCCAAATCAACGAACTAGGTGACAAACGTGTGCGTATCATCATTATTATCCGCAGAAAACCGTTAAAACATGTCATTTTTATAGCCAAAACTGTAGCTTTAAGATACCCTCAAATGGTATCTCCTGTTGCAGTACCTTGCAGTGGCGGATTTACAAATTTCCAAGGTACAGCTTGTAAAATTTTTGGCGAAAAAAATTTTTGCCCTTGTCCGGCAAAATTTGTTGCATAGTTCTATCTGTAAAACATCAGAAAACCGTCATGCAGAAATCTTTTTGATTTCTATGAGTACGCAAAAGAAAAAGTCGGTCCCAAAATTTGCCGCCCCAAAAATCTGCCGCCCTGGGCTCCAGCCTGCTCAGCCTACTGGTAAATCCGCCACAGGTACCTTGACAGCAACCTTCGCATAACGTCAGTTAGTCGAAAGATGCACATTACGAGCTGCGATTTCAAAAAGTGCACCATGAAAGTGGCGGTCGTCGGTTCATTGACCTAGATGTGCACAACTCGTAGTCAAACAAAAATGAAACTTTCTAACGTTGCATGCGGCACCGTTCGAGATGGCGTAATTTTAAGAATAGACAGTTTTTTTGTTGAATTTATAATTGTAAATATACTTAAGTAAGTACTTTACTATACCACGCAATGAGATGCGGTACGAAAATGAATACCTAGATTATTTTATTAAATTAGTTGTTTTAAACTTTTTGCCTTCATTAATTTTTAATGAACATTACAGTTTCCGTCATAGAATGAACCACGAATTTGCAAAATGGCCACCCGAATGTTGGAAGTCAAACATTTTTGCCATTTCGTATCGTTTCGCTTTGGCCGCGTTATAATTATAACTTATAACGTTAACATTAGCAAGTTATAAAAAATCTCGGAAATTATTGAAATTCGATTTAATTAGCTTACACGGCTCTATCATTTTTTTATTAATTCATAATTGCGTAATGAAATAAGGTAGGTAGGTCTTAAGTTTACTACCAGGGAACAAATTTTCAAAGTAACGTTCAAAGTCGAAAATTATACTAGCCAACCGTCATAGCTCAGTCGTTTTAGCAAACTTTAAGAGGGAATATCTTTGCGTTTATTGACTATTCATATATTATATAATGAAAAAACATTTCACTATATGTTAAAAAAGAATCGGTACGTATGAGTTAATAATTATAGAAACTTAATTCAAAATTAGTCAAAATACCCATTGTTCACGATGTTATATTATTCTAGATTGTGCGCAGTATTCGGCGGCGTCTACTGTCTGAACCGGCCTATCGACAAGGTTCAAACCAAGGTCGTTGAAGAGGGGAAGACCGTCGTGACCATTGACAGCAAGTCCAAGACGCTCAACTGCGACCACCTGGTCATCGGTATCAACGAGTGCCCCAAGGACCTGATCACCCCGGAGCCGGTCGAAGGCACCGATATATCCAAGGTAGGGATTAAGATAACGGAGAATTTTATAAAGCTACAAGCTCAGAACAGATTAGGAGAATGCTCGGCGTTTTAGTTGCGTTCTTTGCTATGTATAGGGAGTTTATCACTTTCTGCTTGGGCGCTGTTATAATCCCCATTTGTAGCCTTAGTACTACATGTATAAGAGTCATTCTGCACTAAAATAAAAAGACGCAAAATATTAGTTAGCTACTTTTGCTAAGCGGCAATAAGGTACGAATTCGACTGATCTGTGTGCTCTTGAATGGGTGCGCTGACGTAGGTAGATGTTAAGCAGGTTCCGTGACCAAGCGAGCCCGGCCTTGTAAAACCTACCTCTACCAAATTGAATTGAAATCTGTTCAGCCGTTTTTGGGTGATTCTTAATAAAACATACTATATCAAACACACTTTCTATATGTGAACAATATATATATATATAACTCAAAGGTGACTGACTGACTGACTGACTGACATAGTGATCTATCAACGCACAGCCCAAACCACTCGACGGATCGGGCTGAAATTTGGCATGCAGGTAGATGTTATGACCTAGGCATCCGCTAAGAAAGGATTTTGATTAATTCTACCCCCAAGGGGATAAAATAAGGGATAAAAGTTTGTATGAAACTTTGTCAATTAAATTCCACGCGGACGAAGTCGCGGGCACAGCTATCATTACATATTTTTGTTCGTAAGGTTGGCTTGAGTCCCACAGACGAAGCTGTATTTGAACAGTAGGTTTACCTTTACAGAGAACAATATCTATAAAATAAATGCATGGTGCATTACATTAATTATATACGCAGTATTATTGTTGACGCGATAACGCGCTTATCAACATAGAGCCGTGAAATAATGAAATGCTGAATGTATATATGTATGTACATTTATTTAATGGTTACAAATTAGATATATTTAATAGATGTATGTCTAACGACCAGCTCTGTTAAAAGCCAATCGACGAGACTTGTCAGTTGCTCATAGAAAGTCTTATTTCCAATATTCTCCAGGTTTGGTCACAATATAATAATAGTTTTGGATCGTCAGTTGCTACCAAATTGACTACCTACTACTACTACTAAAACTAAGGAAAGTAGAAATCATCACATGACGCGATGCGAGCGGTTCGTTAATAATATAAGAAGTTTGGAATGATGTTACTGCACCAAACGAGCCACTGTCGTCAATCGATTAAGGATTTATTTCTCCACTAGGGCGGCGCCACGTTGTGAGGGGCTGATTGACATTTGACAGTTCAGACAGTGTCTCGCTCTCTCTCCGACACGAGAATTTGTATTTGTAGGTACACTGACAGTGTTTGAAATTTCTGGTCGAAAGTCTGTCTCTCACTGACACTCACTGAATTCGAGATACAAATTTGTATTTGAAGTGACACTGATAGAAGTGAATATCTACTACCCTTTGTAATTATTAACTATATTAACATCTGGAGATAAAAAAAAGAAAAAGGAAATATAACAAAATGCAAAAAGACAAGCCGCTGAGTTTCTTGCCGGATCTTCTCATTCGAGGTCGCATTCCGATCCGGTTGTAGATATAAAAAAAAAAAGATGTAAAAATGACAATATGTAAGTGCCGCCGTAGGCCTAAACAAAATAAACGATTTGAAATTGAATTTGAGATAACGGTAGTCCGATCCAATTAGCGACATCTGGGGAGCTGACAATGTTTTGCCCGCATCTGCAGGCGGTGTTCATCACCAACGGCACGATCATGGCGAGTGAGAAGGAGCCGCTGACTCTGCTCCGCTTCCCGCCGCTCACCGAAGACGACAACGCGGTCACCGTGCTGGAGGTCGGCCCCGCCACCGGCTCCTGCCCCAAGGGATTGTGTTAGTATCTTCGATGTTTAATCTTCGAACACTTGCAAATCTTCTAACTTAGTTTTTTAGAGCGAATGAGATTGGTTGAGAGCTTGGGACTTGAATGTGTGGGTGTGTGTGTGGGGAGAGTGGGTTTTGGGGGTTAAGGCGTAAACTTTCGTTGGCGACGAACTCGCACAAAGCGATTTTCAATGAAAGTGTCATAATCACTAATAGTTATCTCTGACAGGCAACCTTTCAATGGAGAGGAACTATGGAACTGGCATTAGATGGGGGTGTACTCAACAATATCTATCTTATCTTTTTAATGTTATAGGCATCCAGACTGTTTGACCGGTTTAAATAAATAGATTTTTTAATACCAGCCATACATGGTGACAATAATTTGCTGATAGTGTGCTAAAAAATGGCAGGATCATTTCCTGATGATAGCATGTTCCTTGCATGGATCGCTCCCAGTCCATTGTGCGGCGATCATAGTGCAAGCTATGTTTACTTTGGGACCATACAGTTGTAATTAATAATTATAAGATTTTTAAGTTATTGTGATTTGTTATTGTATCATGCCATATTTTTTTTAATGTGGCTATTATCAGACGAAAGATATTTAACAAACATATTAGATACGAATCTAGGCAGTCTAACAAATTACTACGCTCACGAAATCCCCCAGGGCCACAGTCTCATTACACTTTTTATACAACTTTTTGTAATATTCCGCCACTCAACGCGTCGGAGCTCTTTCATTGTGGAACATGTGAGTCATTCCCAACCACTGTAAAGTATTGGAATGCTTTGTTAATTAGTTTATAGTTATTCTAGCACCTTAAAGTCTGCCGACGTTCCAAGCGGTAGCGATGACGCCGTCTCGTAAATGTCAGAACTCTGACCTCATTTTTAAAGGGTATTCGAAATTATAATTCAGGTACATAAACGGTAAATTATATAGATAATTATCATATTTTCCGATTTACGGGCCTTTAAATATTTGTCACAATTTTATACTACATATTTAATTTTTTTTAAACACCTTGTGTGGTCATCCCTAAATTGAAGACAGTTTGTAAGACACATTTGGCCTTTATGTTTGACATATTGACAGAAAAAATACATATTGTTGTTCACACCTTTTAATCGATTCGATTACCGCTTCATGGTTTAATAAAAGTATAAATGGAGAATAAACTTCTTTGGACCTATTTTTTGTTTGCAACACAATATATTTGAAAACATTATTTATTTTGCAGTTGTCGTATACTTCATCACCAACAAAGTGAATGATGCTGAATCGGACCTCATGCCGATCGCTGAAAAAATCTTCGACATGACCGGCGGCGATCAGACAGCACCCTCGGATAAACCCAAGGTACGATCTGTGCGTTCGAGCGACTTAATGAATTTGGTAATATTGAATTACTAGATTATTATTTTCTGGTGACAATCGTGCTGATCATGGCATTGCTATTTCGGACAATATACACCAACTATTTTACCATTCAAAATAATAACTTCTTAGTGGAAGCAGCATTCCGAACTGGAGGTAGATTCTGACTATTCATAAGGGCTTTGTTGGATTATATTACTTAATGTTTTTATTTTAAAATGTGTTCAAAATGTATGTTTACAAGTGCTTTGGGTGATATTGACGCATGATGTTTGTCGGCAGTGCTTGTGGTCGCTGTTCTACAACGTGAAGGACTCGAGCGGGGCGAGCGGGGGGAGCGCGGGGGGCGCGGGGGGCGGGGTGCATGTGTGTGCCGGCCCTGATGCTGGCCTCGACTTCGACCGCGCCGTTCAACAGGTAGGGAACACTCGCCACAACATGTCTGAACAGGACACTATATAAATAAATATCGCCCGACGAAAACAGCAACTGCATGCTCCCAAACTAAGCAACGCTTGTACTATGGGTGCCGTACAATGGACTGGGGGCGATGCCAGTGACACCCAGACCAGGGAAAATTAGAAAAAGGCCATTTTCGAAATTTACCCTGATGGGAATCGAACCCGCAACCACCCCATGCAGTGAGCCGAGCGGCCTACGCTCGAACCACTGCGCTAAGCGGTGGTTGAGGTTTTCTCCGCAAGGAGCCGCGATATGCCCGAAATGTGAATTCTCAGGGTATTAAAATAAGATAGAGAATCATTTGCGCTTCCGACTCTCCCACTCATTGTACTAAACGCAGCTATAATAGCTAATGTACGCTGAACTTCTGTGAGAGCCATCCCATTTATGACCTGTGTAGTCAACTATACAGGGTGTTAGGGAGCATCATAACAAAAATTGATACCGTGGATTCAGCTCATGGTTATGGACCCCATAGAGTTGGAATTTTACCGTGAATAGTTTCATAAATTATGCAAAAAAACTGCATTTTAAAATTGATTTTAGCATGAAATGGCCGATCGTTTTTAAGTCTTAATTTACATTGCAGTTTATGTCTTAAATAGTAATGATTGATGAATTTATGTGAAGTCACTGGAGATTTGTATAATGATTTCATGATAAAATCAATTAAAACATGCTGAAAAACTTTAACATAATTCATGAAAATATCGACGAAAAATTCCAACTCTGGGGGGTCTAGAATCATGAGTTGAATCCTTGGTATCAGTTTTCGTTACGATGCCTCTTACACCTTGTATATTAGGTGAAACAGAAAGGGTATACAATTTTTTTGCAAATACACTTTGTTAATCTAAAACTATCGGCTTTGTGGGACGGTACTGAAGGTTTTGTAGACTTATGAAATTTGTCAACAGCTATATCCCTATAATATCTTTTGTTTGCAAGTTACCTCCAAAGCTGATAGTTTTAGAATTACAAAGTTACGTTTTCAAAAAAAAGTATACCCTTTATGTTTCAACCTGTATAGCGGTTTTTGTGTCGTTCAGGCTGAGCAGATTTTCAAGACAATCTGTCCGGGCGAGGAGTTCCTGCCGCGCGCGCCCGACCCAGAGGAGATCGTGTTCGAGGATGACGTCACGCACGGGCCCGAGTTCCAGCGCCAGGACGACGACGCCGACGGCGACGCGCCCAAGGAGTAGGCTCCCCCTCTACTAGCGTTGTGACACATTCTATCAGCACGTTTAAGCGCGTTCCCGTGCTCCCATGGACTTAGAAAATCTAATGGACCCGTTTACAAGTCTACAACCGATCGCCGCGGAAAATTTGCGCGAATTATCCGCGGGAGTCGGTTGAATGCTTTACTCTCATATCTGATAAGGCCTAATAAAAGTTGTGTAAAATATTTCAAGAGATTAACAAGACCGACCACATTTTTATTTTTAAAAATCAATGTAAAATCGTGTTCATGTCAAATGCAGAACCAGTAATTTACTAGATCGAGAATGCAGTATGGACCAGCGTGTCTTGAATCAATGTTTTCCCATGCAACTATGTATTTCTTTATGGGAATAAATAGAGGATACATAACACTTTATTGTTCCACCACAAAAACATACTGAATAATATTAAAATAGTATCAAATATATATATAGAAAGTGTCACAATGGACGACGTATCAGTAATAGTGACCTCAATCAGCCGTTCAGTGTCAATGTTATCTCATAACCTGGAGATAGATCTCTTAAAATATTAAACACTATTGTTATTACACCTTATTGGCGCAAAGAAATCACATATCGCACTGCTTCCATTGGAAGCTTATCTCAGAAAATATATAATATAAAATGTGTCTATTAATTTCTAAGTCCACGTACGTGTATTGAAGTGATTATGTTTAAGTCGATATCTCATAGCATTGATTACATGTTTTAAACACGCTTAAACGTACTGAGAACAGCTAAGATGTAATCTCATAAGATTTATACGCTTTAGTCGCTTGACTTCGTGCATTCCAACTGGTGCGTTAGGTTCGGAGGTATTATGGAACAGATGACGTGAACGCATGACTTTTACTGTACTATTTGACTATACTTTATTTTTCCACGCTTGTCGTTTTTAGTAATCAATCATGTCTTTTTAAATTTCTATGTTAAAAATTATATAAAACTACTGAGAAAATTCAAATAAAAATTAAAAAAAATTGAACATAGTTATTAAAAAAAATACATGCCAAACAGGTAAGGACAAATAAACTTTACATTAAATTGCTGCTATATTGACTATTTAAATAGCTATCAGTGATAACCAGACTTAATGAACTCGGGCTTGTTATACCCAGTCAGTTCTTGAGTAGTGCAGTGCGAGCGTGGAAGGTGGAATGTTTATAAAAAAAACATGTTAAGGTATTTTGGACACGCAGTGAGACTGCTCAAAACTAGGTAACGCCAATATTTTGGAAAACATTCGCTCTGACAGTCCAAACAGTTCCCAGATTAACGTATGGCTTAGCGATAGTTTTCTTCTGGGACCATCGTGCTTAACGGATTCGTCGTATGTCGCCCTTCCCCGCACCGAGCACTTACCTCTGGAACCGAGCCAGTGAGGGCTTAGTACGAGTTTTGACAGAATGAAAAACTATTATTGAATCTTTCAAACGTTGCACCAGCAGCGCCCCTAGCGGAAAACGTGTAGTTTTACTGAACGTTCAAAACTCATACTAACGAAAGTATGTTTTCATAGATTTAAGCGCATTATCAATACTACCAGGTCGCGACGTCTGTCTAGGGCTCGTCAGGGTACATCATCAGCTGGGTTGTCTTGATTCAGTCGGCAAGATCAACTTGTAGCGTTTTGAGGCTATCGTTTTTATAATCATTACAGTTTAGACATTTAATTACACGCGATCTCGGCTTACCAGTGTAATGTTGATCTAAATTAGTTTTTTTTTCATTAAGTACAGTCACATACTTAATGTAATCACTTTGTAATATCATAAGCCAGAAGAAGAAAATCATATCATGAAAATGAATTCTGGCTTCTATTTCACATTTAAATAAAATTAAATTGATTCTGAATGTATTGTTCATGTATGTTTTATAATAAACCTTGCATGTTTCCAATAGGGCACCGATGATATGTATGAAAAGATTCCTTATCAAATCAGTTTTCAACTGTCAAATGTTTTATTAAGTTATTTCCATGAGTATGCTTATGGTATGGATATCGCGAAGTGTTTACATATCGATAGACGTGACTGTACTGCATGGTTTGTACGCTCTCTAGAGTCTCGTTTTATACGTTCGGAATTATTATTTATTCATGAGTAGGTATTATTAAAAATTAAAGTGTTAATATTTCAAAATGAAAAAAACGTGCAATGGCTACAGTGAGAGGTGGCAAGGCTGCGGTTTTTAAATGTTTATCGTGACATTTTTGACGCACCAGTCTAAATCATAGATTGTAGCACATCTAATTTTATATTATTTAAGTTAATTAGCACTTTTTATGAATATTTATTATTGTCAATTTAAAAATAATCATGCCTGTGCAGCTTGTGCATTTATAATTCCAATAAAATGTGATTATTAGAATAAGCGTTGTTCATTTCACACCCTAGTTTAGTTCTCCTAATTTTTCAATCTACCTACCTCAGATCCTCTGAAGTCAATTATGACTTAATGAGAACCTCAATTCGATATTTTTTACCCAAACAAGTTATCTTCACTACATACCTAGTATAAAACAAAGTCGCTTCCCGCTGTCTGTCTCTTCCTATGTATGCTTAGATCTTTAAAACTAAAATAACAGATTTTGATGCGGTTTTGTAATAGATAGATTGATTCAAGAGGAAGGTTTATTTGTATATACATGCATAATATAATAGAGAAACACTGATAATTTTAGAGGTTTATTGCACCCGTGCGAAGCCGGGGCGGGTCGCTAGTTATATATAAAACTCCAGAGTGCGCGTATCGTAATTCGTCTTCTAAATGGGTTGACCGATTTTGATGAAATTTGGGGTCACCTGGATGGTTCTTAGCTATAGTTGGACTCGGTAGATGGCGTTGTTGTTGACATCCAACAAATGAAATCAACGCGTAGCTGCGGGTAAAAGCTTGTCTTATAAGTATAAAGTTCGTTGCAATATTAAGTATTAAAACCTAACAGTTTTACACCGAACTAAAAAAAAGGAAACACCTGTAGGTAAATTTGTGTTATTACTTTTCATGTTGATCGTGATAACGATCAAAATTTGCATTTCAGCAACATCCGTGATTTTCCGGTAGATACCGATATATCTAATAAGTTGGTAATGCATTTTACCAACACCCGTGATTTTCCGGTAGGTACCTAGGTATATCATACTAATATTATAAATGCGAAAGTTTGTGAGTGTGGATGTATGTATGTATGTATGTATGTATGTATGTATGTATGTATGTATGTATGTTTGTTACTCCTTCACGCAAAAACTACTGAACGGATTTGGATGAAATTTGGAACACAGATAGATTATAACCGGGATTAACATATAGGATACTTTTTAACCCAATACTACGCGGATGAAGTCGCGGGGCACAGCTAGTATTTAATAAGTAGGTAGGTACCTGTAATTAAAATTAATTCAAATTATGGTCTTATTTCTCAATAAAAGATGCCAGAGCCTAGAACTCAATATTCAATGAAAATGGATTCCTGATTCTATTTATTAGTGTTCAAGACGGCGCGGCGTGCCCTGAATAGCGGGATTAAATTACCACCGTCTCCGAGCGAGTTCACGCTATTCACGATTAAAGGTGAGGTAATGAAGAGGCGAGTTCTTTGTCTTATTGCTGCAGGGACTAATGGATCCTTATACATTTAAAATGATGACATCGTCCTGACACCGGGCGCAAGGACAAATAGGCGTTGTATGCAGAGAAAAGAAAATCATATTGAAACTTGAATATTTCTAAAAATAAACATATAGTACCCAGGCCATATTCAGATATATTTTGGCACATGAGTGCCTGAAAATCTCTGATAACTAAACTTTATAAAGGTAACTAAAATGTATATTTCTGGCTGTTGTTTAGAGCACAAATGAATGATTGCGTTTGACGTGTCTATATAGAACGTCATTGAACCTTGAAGTATTCATCTAGCATCGAGACTCCGAAGTCGTATCACACGGACACGATCAAAATACACTTGTACCTACTCGCACCATTGAGCTTTGAGGGCGTTCGGCGATCAGATAGCCCCTGTTAGACCCCGACACGACTCGAATTGCGTATTCAATGCCCAGAGACCCGTGCACTACGGGTCCCAGCCACTTCAATATGTCCGGGCTAATGGCACGTTTCTACCTATCGACATTTCTACAACACGTGATTTGTATTCCATTTAAAACTCCAAATCGGATCTTGGTATTTCCTGTTACCGCGGATAAATTTTAATCATATCCCATAAAGTAGATTAAGTCATAAAGATTCTTAAGTTGTTCAAAATCTCTACTAAACTATTGGTGGTGTTGACGCGAATTCGTCGATGACCCAATCCGATTGTTTTTTTTTTTGAATTGCCTATATGTTGTTGGCCAGAGTGGCCATAACAACTTCACCCGGACAGAGGGCGAGCGCAAGTGCGCTCCAGCCAGAGGGGCAGGGGGGCAGCTAGCTCAAGGGCGCCACAAGGGACACGACCCAATCCGATGATGACGTGATACGTGATACAATCCGTGACATCGAACAATAGATTATCTCTGTCTGAATACGGACGCTTGAGGTTAATATAATTACCTTCCTATCTTTCACTTCGAGAAAACAATATGATTCTATTTCCTTTCAAACTTCTTCCGCAATACAAACGGCACCCCGGGGTGCGTACGCAACGTATACGAATGGCTATTCCTAGAACAGTATCGTGTAAATCTGTATAATTCGAGTGGGGCTGGCCCGCAGTGGCTCTCCGAGCGTCTATAAAACGGTTTACTTTATGTTACAAACATTTTTCTTACAACAATTCCCCGAGACATGTCTATTCAGCGATTAACCTCGGAATATAAAATGGTAAGTAAGTATGTGGTATCTAGTCTTATTTTAACAATACACGATATTTTGCATGACGCATTAGTACTTAAGTGCTAAAGATTATGAACCTTAGTTATGACAAAATAAACACTATTTTCCAAAGCATACGAGCTATCGTATTTACACACAGACAGACTGTACTTCAGCCATAACAGTCAGTTCCTTCACGGTAACCCCGCACCAGGTAACATTTAAAATAATAATGATAGTAAAACATACACTCAGTGCTGTAGGAACATGAATGTTCCCGAGAAACTTCGCTCTCCGGAGACAGTTTCGGGACATTGTGGTCATTAGAAAAGTTTTAGTGGCACTTACAGCCTGTTTTATATTACAAACACAGCGGCGGTCGTGAATTTAAATGACTCGGTACACCACAGAAATGTATGAGACTATTTGTATGCGGTAAGTAGGTACCTACCACTCTAAGAAATGCAGGTTGTAATAGTTTTTAAAGGTTTCTAGGCTGTGAAATTGTTGTGATGCTATACTACATAATATAAGATTAAGTAATAATACATCGATTTCATACGAATTGGGAATTAAGCTCTGGCACAGTTAGATAAATGTTCAGTCAATGCCAAAGATATGTAGGTATATATTACCTATACACTATACACTTCACCTACAGATTTAAAATTCTCGTAGCAGGTAGGTACTAGGTACCTACTACTACTAACACATCAGTAATGAAAATTAGCCATCTGAATGTCAAAACGATGAATAATTGACATCAAAGATATTCGTTAGGTATTATGGTTTGCTAAAACTATTCAGTTACGGCGTCATACCACACTTGCTAAAACTGTTAGGCCTGTAAATATTTTGGCAAAATTACTAACTTAATTTTTTTTTGAATATTGTTTCACGTGTGATAATAGTAAGATACCCTATATGAAATATAAATAGTCTCATGGTCAATTAATACCCACCTTTCATTCTTTAAAAATATGGCCCACCATTTAAAAATAAATTAAATTTAAAATATTTTGCCAGTGTAGTATAGGTATTCCGCCAGTGTCAAGTAACAAATAACAAACAATAACAAACCCATTTAATAACAATACAATACAAAAATGTGACCGTCCACTATGGAAAACCAAAATGGGGCCTACCCTACTTAATTTGGGAGACGGACCCACCTCAACTATACACTCACTCACTCTCGGCCTGTCAAACTCCCATAAAAGTGTATTTGTGAGTGGAGGATCCTTCTCCTAATTTATTAACAATTCATCTAAGACTACCTATCTACTCATATTAAGGTTCCTATAACTTCTATCACCTCGGTAACATTCAACCAACCAGTGTAAGTAGGTAGGTAACTAAAGTTCGTAAAGTCAATCCTTTAGGAATGTGTTAGGGGCGCGCAGTTCCGCCCGGCGTCAGACAGGCTATCCGGCGCATAGTTTGCTTACAACGGGCGCGGTGGCGGTTACTCGGATGTGGTGGTTGCTATCAACTTTTCAATATACCTTTAGTTAGAAGAATATCATCTACCTACTAACTAGAATCCAACATTTTACAAAACTTATAATCATAAATAGCATATCATAATTTAGCTTTTGACGTCCCTATCCTGGGCACAGGCCTCCCCTCACTATGAGAGGGATTCAGGCCTATTCCACCTCGTTGGCCCAGTGCGAGTTGGCGGATTTCATATTAAGTCTTTCGAAAATTCTTTAATTGCAGGTAACCAATTTATTTAAAACACTAAAGAAAATGAATGCGCCGTTTATTGAATTATCGAGGCAGCAGTGACGTAGGTTCCTCCCGTGGGCACAGCGACAGGAAAGGCCGCCGTTATTATCGATTCTGCCAGTGACCGCCGGAATGTTTTTAATTTTTAAGCCCCGTCCGCATCGGAATTCAACCCAGAGGATGCCGCACAGTTATTACGGCGGTTGTTATAATAGATTGGTTTTTGTAACCTGCACCTAAAATGTACTGCCTGAAATATCTCGTGGAAAACATCAATTCAATTTTTCACCGCAACGCTTTGTGAAATGGTGAAATGTTGGTGGAAATTTTAATTGGTTAACTTCTGCAACTAGAGGAGTGTAACTAGATAACACATCTGAATCTGTTGATTGACTTATTAGGGATGTTTATTCTTCATGTGGTTATCACATTTTAAAAGTAGGTCTCATTAGCCCTTCCAACTAAGCTAATTCTTGTGTTTGGAGAAGGCTTACGTTAATAGTATAACAGCGAGGGTGGGGAATCGAACTTGGAACCTCTCTGCTACGAGGGAAGCCCCTCGATTAACGCTTCATTTAATTGTTTCTCGTACATAGCCCAGGTCATTAAAAAAATTGTTTCAGGAAAATAAGAAAAAATATTCATCATGAAGGTACCTGCAAATTCCAATACTGTGTTCGGACCACCAGCACAACTAGCTTTCAAATTGGTTCGCAAGTAATCTCAGATACGGTCAGTTGAACGATCTTTAGGACTGGAAACATCAGGGGTACTACTCTTAGCAACGATAATCGATAAATAGTGGCATTCGTATTGTCGAATCCTACTCTAAATTCCATTTTTTTGCCGTCGATGGTACCTATATCGTCTGAACGAACGATAATTTTGTATTCTTCCTTCAGTAATCGATACGACGGCAAAAAAAGATGGAATTTAGAGAAGGATTCGACACTATGAATGACACGATATATCGATTTATCGTTGCTAAGAGTAGCACCCCTGGTCCTAATCTGCTACCGTGTCCGATCAGGTATTTATTCGGCAATAAAGTGATATTGTACGGTAATTATGTTGGTAAGCATGGCTGGAAACTTTATTTTTCCTTAAGATTCGGATTTAGTCAACACTCTTACTCTTTTTAATGTAATTCGTATTTTAAAATTATTAAAAGACGTTCTAATAATAATTTAACATATTATATAAGTATTGACATTGTTTCACCTAATACCATTTGGAAAACTAATAATTCTATATTATACACAGAGAGATTTAAAAATGAAACATTAAAAAGGCAAGCATATTTGTTTTCTAAATCCATATCCTAAGGAAAAATACACTATAGAATTGAAAGTTGACCATGATCAGGAAAATACAGTGTAGTTTTGCAACTTGCCATATTTGAGTCGGGAACGTACGGTATATTAGCTCGTATGTTTCGTCACTTTATAGTTGCAGACTGAATTATTCGGACGTTCAGGCAAAGTTAGCTTACAAGCTCGACATGGGAGCACGCGCGACGCAATCACATAGGTGTACATACAATCAAGTTCTAGTATTATATATTATTGCTATCTATCGCTTATGTGTAGGGAATGAGTACTGAATGAGCCTAGCGAAACGGGACTTTAGTAAATCCTTAAAATACACAAATACTAATAATAAAAATAATAATGCAAAGTTAGTACGATATGTATATTACGAGCGATACTCAGGTTGTGACCATACAGTTGGTGTGTTATCTGGAAATATTTTATTTATGAAGCTATAGTATTAATTTATTTCTTACTTGCTTGCCAACGGGCACTTTGCTAATAAACGTATGATTTAGATCAAGTAGCAGATCAGTAAGTAATTATAAATATCTTCCTTCAACTCGAATGCCATTAAAATAAACTAAAGGTTGTTCTATTTTCCAGGTTTTCAGCCAAACAATCAAACATATAACGGTCGCATATGGATAAATGGACGTCGTCGATCAAAGTCATCGATCGATCCGCGCCGTGCTAACGAGCTCCTGCACGGTGACGACGAAGAAACGCGATCTTAAGATTTACCTTCCTGAGTTTATTTACCACTAGCTGTGCCCCGCGACTTCATCCGCGTAGTATTGGATTATTGGGTTAAAAAGTATCCTATATGTTAATCCCGGTTATAATCTATCTGTGTTCCAAATTTCATCCAAATCCGTTCAGTAGTTTTTGCGTGAAGGAGAAACAAACATACATACATACATACATACATACATCCACACTCACAAACTTTCGCATTTATAATATTAGTAGGATATTTAGGTGCTACATGCTACTGTCGTTTAAAATGCTACCGAATGATTTAATATTTTACTTTTCAGTCTTGACGACCGCTTGGGGCAGCGGTTCGAGCATAGTCCGCCCGGCTCACTGTACCAGGTGCTTTCGGGTTCGATTCCCGTCAAGGTAAATTTCGGAAATGGCCTTTTCGTAATTTGGTCTGGGTGTCCCTCTTAGTTCATTGTACGGCACCCATTGTACATGCGTTGCTTAGTTTGGGACCATACAGTTAGTGTGTGTTCGTCTGGCGATATTTGTTTAATATTTATAATATATTTATTAGTATATTGCCGGCTCTTCTCAATGAACGCAGCATTTCCCTCAAGTGCTGACTACCTGGTCATTCAAAATGTTTGATTTGATTTAAATCGTATACAGTTATCACTGCCCTAATCTTGACATCCTTAATCAAGATACCAAATGATAACTCCAAATGATATAAAGATTTCTAAAAGGATAGTTGAGTTCTCCTCAACAGACTCAGCAAACTGAGGCTATTCCCAGACGCCGTGTGAACTGCGGAAATTCCCTCGCGCCTCGCTCCGACTCCGTGACTGGCCAATCAAACAGACATTAATATAATTTGATGCAACGACCACGAGCAGAGGCAACGTCCGCTCGGGACTCTTCCCGGGACGCTTGGACTTCATTCACTTTTAACAGAGTTTTATTTTATATACTTACTTACTTATATGTTATTAACGTAAAGCCCACGGGCTAATATATAAAGTTTCATTCATTATACCACATCAGTATACCTACTCTCGACTTGGGCATATGGTTTAGCAAGAACCTTAACAGCAAATACCTTAGTTTTTAAGAAGAGAGTTAACAAACTGTGCCAATTTTCCCAAAGTAGAAGAAGAAGATCCTCTTCCCACAGTGGGAGAAGAGCTTATAATGATAGGTATAGTTACTGCAAAGGGAAGCCAATGCACTATGTAACTAATAAAAATGTTAAGCCGTTATCCGTATGAATTTCGTGCCGAGGCGCTGCCGATTTACATGCATATGGAGCTTGTCCTCCTTTATTTGCTTCAAGCCAATATCTACATCACATGCACTGAGAGTGGACCTTTTGCAGTGCACTTTGAGCTTTAAACAACATCTTATGTTAAAGGAACACTGGCTTTCCGGGCGCATAATCTGATAGACTTGTTAACAAAACTACTAATAAAATATTTTGTTCAACCATATGTGTCCTAACATGTTTTTTTTTAATTTCATGCGAAATATTCCAGATTCATAAAAACATAGGATAGTCAATGGCTAGAAGTGAGTTGATACTTTGAAAATGTTGTGGGCCCCCAAAATTGCTCATAAGTTATTCTATGCATTTGTGATTAATTCAATAAGTGGTGACGAACCCTACCTCATAGTTTATTGACCAGGAATTGGATTTCACTTTTGATTACACTTTGTAATTTTGTTTTTTTCGGTGGCTAGGAAATAATGCATATTTATCAATGGCTCTACACTTTAGACCGGGATTTTATAATAATAATATTTTAAAGATAATGAACTTGAAGCTAGGCAGTACGTAACTTAATATAACGCAAAACTCTAACTGCGCCACGTTCGTTGGTAAGTAATTAACAGCTCTCCTAAATGGAATTCCGCGCTAATTGACTTAATATAATTACGTAAGCGAATCCAAATGTGTCAGTACGGAGATGTATGAAGATAACTCTGGATGGATCGGAATAAATTCACATCCGCATCGAATAATCTATACAAATAAATAAAATTGGAGTGTCTGTTTGTAATATCAAAATAACACCTTTTCACTAAATGCATATGAAAGTACATACGACACCTTTAGCAAAAACGCGATTTAAAAAATTTTTGTCTGTCTTTCTGTCTGTCTGTCTGTCTGTCTGTCCGTCTGTGTGTTTGTTCCGGGTAATCTCCAAAACGACTGGACCGATTTTGACGGGACTTTCACTGGCAGATAGCTGATGTTATAGGGAGTAACTTAGGCTACTTTAATTTTAGAAAAACAAAATGAAAAAAAATGAAAAAATGGGTCCTGTCGTGCGGGCTCAGAACGCGGGAGCGGGCTTTTTTGTTAAGTTAAATTCCACGCGGACGAAGTCGCGGGCTCAGCTAGTTAATAATAAAGTTTTTAAAGATTAAAATGGTTGATGGTTGGAACTATCAAACCATCAACCAGTTTTTTTACAACCCACTATACTACTACACTAGAGTTGGGATGAGCGACAACTACCCCCTCATTCGCCTTGACACCACCAAAAGACACCATTATAGTATGCTGATGTGCAATGGGATCTCCAACCTTCTTTGCACGGTCAAGCAACATCTCCTAAGGCCCGTATTAACTAATCGATCTCAAGTCTGAGAGCGATCTTGTAAATGTCATTCTTATGTCATACCTGTAGAACATAACACGTCAAAAGCATACTCAAGACGCTCTGAGACTTGAGATCGACTTATTAATACGGCCTCACACAAAAGTTTTTCGCTGTTTATAGACAAACTATTTACTTATGCAGTCTCATGTGAGAAGATCACAGAGATATCAGCGATTGATGACAAGAAAAAAATTGTGTGATTTCCCAGATTTGCCCACCACCTAAGCGCCTTGACCCTCGTTAGTGCACAAAAGGAACCCTTTCTTTTGTTCCATTTTAAAGACATCACCGGTATAACCTTTGTGTCTTCTGATTACAGGTGGATGTGATGTGTCGGCACTTCGCCGAACAATGGCGAAGAGGTTGAGAATTACTAGACAAAAACCATTAGTGTTCGGCTCCCGGGAAATGTGAGCGTGGCTCGGATCGAAAATGGATTCTGTTATGTTGTTGTTTCTTTTAATTCAGCCATTTCCTCCGTAGTTGGATACTTGTTACCCTATATTATATGGGTTTAAGTAACAGTAACTACATTTTGTTTCAATCTATTCGAAAATAAACAGTATCAATATTTACGTTGGTAGAGCCAAACTATAGCTGCCTTTAATTCATGTACGAGCTAGCTCGACCGGGGTAGTGCCACCCTCTCACAGAAAATCGGCGTCAAAAGCAATCATAGCTGCGTTTCGTACGATGAGTGGGGGAGCTGTAAGCCCAACCCCCCTTCTTCTCCCTGTATCCTATTCCTCTTCAGGTCGGCAAAGTGCGAGCAATAATAATAACTGAAAAAATAGCAAAATACACAGACCTAGCAATAGAAGTTAAAACCCAATGGAAAGTTAACACTGTCCACACGATCCCTATCATTCTGTCCTCTACCGGAGTGATACCACACACACTACACACCAGCCTCAGCACTCTCAACATGCATCCATCCACATACATACTGTTACAAAAAGCAGTCATCCTCAACACCTGCAGACTAGTTCGAAAATTTCTGTCCATGTCCTAAATATCAGAACATGATCATTAGCCTCCTTAGTCACTTGGCTCCGGCCCGTGCCTTTGGATTTACCTTTCCTTAAACAAGGAAAGTGATAGAGAAATCTATAAAAAACTAAATAATAATAATAATAGCCTTTAATTCAGACACAAAAGGATAATTTTGAATAACAGTATTAAGTTTACGGCTCTGCTGAGTCGATGACATCGACAACTTCGTCTGTTTGACCAACTTTGGCAAAGGCCTCCTCCATTTCTTTCCACTCTGCTCGGTTTAGAGCTTTCCTTGTCCAGAGTTTTCCTGCTATCGCCTTTATCTCGTCTTCCCACCTTCGAATCTGTCTGCCTCGTTTCCTTTTTCTATTTCTAGAGTACCAAAACACTATGCTTCTGTTCCACTTTTCGGTGCCTCTTATTGCATGTCCCGTCCATTGCCATTTAAGTTTCCGTATTCTAGTTGTAACGTTTTGACGCGAGCAATACATTGGTATTATTTAATCATCAGTAAGCTTGCCAAATTAGTAAGAAAAATAATGGAAATAGGTGTCGCCACAAACTCCCACCTCGGTTACTCATGTAAGTCAAGCCAGGATCGACAATATGGTGTATAAATAGCGCTGAGGAGTGGGAGGTGACACGCGCTCATCACGTCTATAAGTCTATGCTTCTTTGTATTTTTGTAATAACACAGCTATGGTTTATTTGTTCAGTAACAAGAACGGCTTTACCTATTACACTTGTTATATAGAAGTTATAAATAAATGTTATATTAAAAAGTAACAAATAAGTAAGTTAACCTATCTACCGAAAACTCTGTACATGTGTTAAGTAGGTATTTTATTTGGGTACTTACCTGTGAGCAGCCCTCGGCTTACTACCTACTCGCACTAAGACGTTATATCCTTCTTACATTTGAAAGCGAAATCATTTCGCAGAGAATTTTTCCATTTCCGTTGAACACCGTGAGCTTGAATAGATTTGGCCTTTGATTTCGAGCAATCGTCATGGTTTCACTTGAATAATTCTTAGAAAATAATATGAACAGGTAGTCTTATAAAGATCATGGATGTAATTAGGTTTTGAGGACTTTACTTAATTTGCCTTTATAGTTGCGATTCCAATTCTATTTCTATTAAGGCTTGTTTTGACAAATAAAAATACCATGGACCTGGACACAAGCGTACCTATACCGGACCATTCACAAAACAGATTCATATGAATTACATCATTTTCTCGATGGCGATACAAAAATTGTACAGATTCAACTACGAAACCATTAGCTTCAATAGTCTTTTCAAAGTACATTTCAATCGTACGACAAATAAAACGAAGAGTAAAGTGATTACCGTGTATCCTGTCTCGACCCTAAACCGAGACGAAATACATTTCGATCGCCATTTCCTATTGTCTGATAAGCTATTACACGTATCAACCAACTTTAACCCCAAAAAATTGATTTCCTCTCCTCGAAATTCCGTCACTCCTCAATATCCGGGTGTGAATTGAATCCCTATCGAATACTGCTCGCGGAGGGTGCAGACGAGATACTCAGTCTTCGTCTTCTTCTTCTAGTCCTATGAGCTACCTAGTGGCCACCTCTGTTGTCCAAGTTTTCAGGCCCCCCGAAGGCCTCGGACATAGCTTAAGGATAGCCGGGACCAACAGCTTAATGTGCCCTACGAAGTGTCAAAAGAAGCGCTCAATTGCAAGTTCCAATAGCGGTCACCCATTGTGCCTACCGCCTCGAGCACTTCTGTTTTGTTAACGTGGTATTCGGAGTTAAAAATACGGAAAACTTTGTTGACTATAGCTTTGTAAATCTATATAACTAAATAAAATTGGTAATGGTAATTAGTTATATAAGTTACAAACATTGTTAACGTGAACAATAGAGGTAATTAATATGAGATTAGTGATTATAACATATTTCTTCGCTTCAAGCTGAAATTTTGGGAGAAGATGTCATGTCGGAACTTGTTTATATTACGGCAGTTCACAATTTAGTTATTATAACTTCGTTAGACGGTATGAAAGGCAAGGGCTAGATATAGAGGCTAGATTATTATTGAGGCCAATTAAACTAATCCGCTATCTATTTTTCTTTGCTGGTCATAACCAAAATTTAATAATTAAACGAGAAAACTTTCCTCTCAGCATTCAAGAAACGCTCGTCTACAAAGAAAAGCAACATTCCATCATTCGTCCATCACTAGTTGTGGCAACATCGATTCCTGGTGACAGCCCAATCATAGCTCCAGCCGACAGGAAAACAGGGCGAGGCACCCTGTTTAGGGAACACCCGGGTAATCGAATACCAACCGCGCAAAGTACTGGGTAACGAAATTTTGAGGTAATCATCTAGTTTGAACCGCAAATCCGCCAAATGAATATAAGGGGATTTTTAATGGGTACTCTGAACATGTAAAATCCGTTAGAGCCCTGAGTAAATACCTTGACAGAATCCTAGTAAAGATGAATTTAGGTAAATCAAGGTGACATGAAATAGCGGGAGTGGATGTAAAACTTGTGTACCTACCATCATTATTGTGCTTATCCACTAATCTTATTCCGTGCATGTATTTGTTTATTACTTACTAGCTGCCCCGGCAAACGCTGTTCTGCCATATAAATTATACTATATTATGCATATATTATACACATAAACCTTCCTCTTGAATCACTCTATCTAATAAAAGAAACCGCACCAAAATCCGTTGCGTAGTTTTAAAGATCTAAGCATACATAGGGACTGACAGCGGAAAGCGACTTAGTTTTTTACTATGTAGTGATACTATCATAATGCCTATGGCGACCACTTTTCGCAGTGGTTCGAGCGTAGGCCGCTCGGCTCGATTTGCGGGTTCGATTTCCGTAGGGGCAAATTTCTGAAATTACCTTTTCGTTATTTGTTCAGGTCTGGGTGTCACAGATCGTCCCCAGTCCATTGTATGGTACCCATAGTACAAGCGTTGCTTAGTTTGGGACCATGCAGTTGGTGTGTCAGGCTGGTGATATATTATTATTATTATAACTATTTTCACGCCAGAAAATAATTAAGAGTAATACATGTCAAGCAAAGATTGTGAATCTACACGTCTTATGGTACAAGTCAGATAAAATCAATGTTAAACGGATGCAACAAAACCGCCGAGTAAACATAGCTTTGCTAGTGAACTTGCAAATTGATTGAAACGATCGGAAACTGATAATTGCTGATAGTTTCGTAGCTCGCGCCGAAGTAAGAAGTTTCCAGACTTGTTAACTTCTTTCAAGAGTTTCATTTCCTTTTCGTATTAAATACTTACACGAGATCTTGATTGGTTTGTTTGTTTTGTTTTGTTTTCCCTTCTATAATTAGTGGGGTGTAATCTGATCCAGAACCATCATTCTATAAGATATTTCTATTTACTAATCAAGAATTGGTTTGTACACGATACAAAATGCGACCTTAAGTCAGATTATACCTAGAAATATTGAATTCTTGTGAAATCGTGCCTCCTGTTTAATGAAATGTAATTATTATTATGTTGCCATAGCTTGCTAGTTAATGAAAACAATCAATCAATGCACGTATACTTCACTGTTTTTTACCATTTACATCTACCGGCATCCAGCGAAAACACTTTGTGCGGTAAAAATATCTTAAAATAACACTAGTTTATTTCACCAGTAAAAACGTTTAGAAAATATACTTTACTAAAAATTGTTCAGCTGTTGCTTGGTTTATTTATTTAAGCATGTTTAATATTGTACAATATTTATATTTATGAAACCAGATCTTTTGTCTTGACACGGCAGCAAAAGAAATGGATCTAATGGATGGTTACCCGGACCTTAATAATGAATCGATTAACATCTCTATCATCAAAATAGGATGTGAGGTTTAGGCGCTACGGTGGAACATTCAATAGATATAAAATTATAAACATACATACATAGACTGCTAAAACCATAACCCTCCTTTTGGCCTTGCCGGGTAGCTGATTTAGTTTATTTTTTTTAATGAAGTAATTAAAATTTAAATAATCGTAATTAAAGACAGCTCTGTTTTGTTGATCTCAGGTTATTTTCATCCGTTGTACGTCATAACGCTCTCCAACTTTCTCGACTGATTCCTTAACCGGGTCTAGACAGTGATTTCTAGCATTCATTAAAATAACTCCTTTATTTAATTTATATTAGAAATAGCAGATTAAAATTCAGAATGTACAATAAGAACAATTGTTACTTGCCGTTCTCGTAATTAAAATACGATTTTAGGTCTACGTCTTAGTTTCTTAATTAAACACAATGTAATTGGAGCTTCGAAAATGGAACGAAACGACGATTTGTTTCTCGTCTTGTGAACATTGATTTGGAATAAATTAATAAGGAATGAATACTTGAAAAGCCTGAAATATTTTTCATGTAGTTTTTTCGTCATGCCCCCCTGTTCTTGAAAAGTCTGCGGGTTTGGTATAATTTTTGAGGCTAAATTTATTCAAACAACTTGGAATCTCGATCACCTATTAGAGTACGTAAGTGGGTAGATTGGTAGTAGTTGTGTTTTAAAAAAACAATGTAGTAATACCGCATGTCATGTAATAATATTTTTACGGTGGAAGAGCCGAGCTGTGTAATGCACATATACAAGCTGGCTCAACCTGGTTTACACTCACAGAAGATCAGGGTAAAGTAGCTACTTTACGCTGAGTTAGAGAACCGGAACCCCAACCCCCTCCCCTTTCCCCCCGTCCCCTTACCCTTCAGGTCATCAACGTGCAAGCAATGTCTTTGGTATTGCAGTTTCAGTCAGACTCTACGGTATCAGGCGGAACGTTCATACATTTATTAACCGACTTTGTTATATGAAAAACCCGCTTACTATAGCAGAAATTAATAGCGTGGGTGTCAAACACTCGTAATGTAACCACATCCCGCGGGAGCAGGCCTCGACACCAAGTCTGTTCTGAATGCGGGGCTCCAATTACCGCAGATCATCCTCTTAGCAACATTTTGCTTAATTAATACGCCTTCTCCTGCACCTTTGTGGAACATATTGCAAGTGAGAGCGTAGTTGGGAGAAATTGGAGTTACTGAAAAAGAAGATATTTTTGAAAGACGAATGCACGCCCCGCACTGCCTGGCTGTGGTTGAGTATAGCCTGAATCCCCTTTACACGGAGAGGATGCCCGTTTTCAGGAGCGAAACTTTTAAAGGGACTAATTATTATGATTATTATTTATGTTACAAATCTAGTTTATTCGTGATTTGTCGACAACAGAAATTGCACCTGTACGTAATTATTTAAAATACAATTTTAAAGTTTGCACGACTCGATTTAATAAGTAAATATGAATAAATTTGTAACCTTGTTTTGTGTTTCTACAGTAATGAGTTACCTATTTGACTAAAAGTAATACATACTAGGAATGTCAAAAATAATTTGCTACACTGCTGTAATTTCTTTTCTCAATGTATTCGGCTGAAAAAGCAATCGCCCATCGCCTCTGCAGGTGCCAAGGAGCAATGTGTCTGGATTAATGTTCCTCTATTAGTATACGTATTGTACAGAATGAAGCCTCTTCAATTCACGGCCGTATATTGTGCTTTAATCCAAGTAGGTATAGAGTCGTTCCATTCGAGGCTATCATTTCTGCGGTTCTCATTACTGCGAACGTATTTAATTTCGTTTTTATATGGAGGTGTTGTATTGCTATGATTTATTTATTTTAACAACATATCCTACTTACTTAATGTTTCAAAAGGCGGAAATAATATATCCGTTGATGATAGGTAGGTGGCTAGTGAAGACACAAGTGAAGTGAAGTGATAATACCTGCGTAACTATCTAATTTTCTGAATTACGTGCCTTTGTATATTTGACACACCTTTCGTGTTGCGGCTTTGAAACATATCCAATTGTCTAGAAAATAGTGTAAAGTGGATTTATAAGTAGCAGCCACATTAAATAAAAAAAAAGTTTAAAAAAAATATTGCATATGTAGGTATATGAAGGATTTTGATAGGCTACGCGAGTAACGCTCTAATGAGCTTATTGGATTTAACGAGAAAACTGTTACGAAGCGCGCGCACTCGCGACACTGCAAATTACCTGATCAATTAGTCGAGGTAACGACTACTTTAGGTGTTAGTTAGATAATTGACTGTGGTAGTCAAGTGGTAGTCAAGCTGTAGCCAATTGACTACAGGTCATAGACCGACCGAGGCTCATATACCACCTTCTCACAGAAAATCGGCGTAAATGAATAACTATTGTAACTGCGATTCATACAATGAGTGAGTGAGCCGGAACCAAACCCCTCCTCCTTTCTCTTTCCTCTGTCCCCCTCCCCTTCAGGCCGGAAACGTGCGAGCAATCTTATAGGTATTGCAAGCATCTATATACATAAGGCTACGGCAACTGCTTAACATCAGGCGGCTCGTACGCTTGTTTACCGACTTTATTATAAGTATATCTTACTTGGCAAACGTTGTTTTGCCATACAAATTATTTCTAGATATTAAATATTATTTACGACCTATTCTCATACCTACCAAATATACATTAAAAAAACATAAAAATCGGTCGAGCCGTTTCGAAGGAGTGCGACCACAAACACCGATACACGAGATTTCAATATAAAATGTAGATAAAAAAAAAATCTTCCCCTATCAAATGGGATGAATGTTCAAAACTTATTTGTTAGTTCTCACCTACGTCTTATAAGGAACTCCTGTGCAAAATTTCATGCTTCTAATTAAACAAGCCGGTTTAGAATGTGCGTTGTTCGCGAGTCAGTTAGTCCTTAGAATTATATTAAGTAGACTAATTGGTTTCATTTATGAACTAAGTAATACTTGCTTGCAAAAATGCAATTGGTACATTCGATCTATGGACATGTAACTAGGTTTATCTTGACACCAATAACAGTTTTTTTTGGTGTTTAGCAGCAATCAAGTGACTCAGCCGACCAAATGATTGCTTGAAATGAAGTTTGGAAGTAGAAAATGACAATTTCGTACTACGGAAACGATTATGGAGCATCATAAAGTAATCTAATAACTAGTTTTACTTGGCGTTATATACAATAAAATGTTGTCTAGTCAATAGCGACGAAACACGACAATACAAAATTTGACTCATCTGAAAGTATTTCCGCTTCCGCTCTGTTCTACTAACATTAATACCATAAATGGCCTTACACTTGCTTTAGTTCGTGTACCAACGAAAACAACACTGTTATTGAAATTGTTCTGTATTAGGTACTTAAAGACTTTTAATTATTTCCTAAAATAAAATCGATAAACCCAATTAGATTTGCATAATGAACCGTTGGATAAGCATCAAGTGGGTAAATCCCTCGGACATAAGAGACATTGAAGTATCTTCAGCTCCCATTACATAAAATACTTTATAACAGGGACTCGTGATAGCTTCATCCACTGTTGGACAGAGGACTTTATACCCTATCGACATTCGCAAACTAATTAAACAAGTGCCGTTCCGACGCAATCATTAAAATATGAGAAAACTTGGTGATATTGTGAGCTTTGAAGTGTCAAATTAACTTTTTCCATTTCTGTGTACTATATTAGAATACGCTACTATCTTCGATCAAATATCTGAACGAATAGAACACTATTGAATTTGATTAAATACCTCGGTACAATCTGTATTTTACCTAAAATCAACCTATTTGACAAAAGCATATTTTAAGCTTTTATAGTCTCAGTTAAACCGTTTAACTTGTTTAAGCCTACGGGTACACTTAAAAATAATTATATAAAATACGTATCTTTGATAAAGGAAGTTTTATGATTGTAAGTATCAGTTTGGAGAAATATGTGTGACTTGGTTGCATTCTATATTTTTATTTGGTATTATATCCAAATAAAAATTAGAATATCTGGCTGCAATCTTCAGGCTCGGTATTAGACTTTGAGTTAACTCTTGCTTTCAATTTGGCTTATGTAGGTAGTCTACAGAAAAAGGGGTCATTTTTGAAAAATGTGTTTGGTTTTTCCCCCTGGAACATTTTTAGATTAATCAGTCGTCACATAGCACAATTAGCTCGTGGCACCTCATTATTGGATGCAAACATTCGTTTGTTAGTGACAACTTTGTACAGCACGTTCACAGGATTTTAGACTTTAGACGAGTCGTTTTAATGTTTAATTAAAGTTGGCAGCGGCAGAGTTAGAACAAAAGGCGGTCCTAAGCTAGCACGTTGTTTTAGTCAGACTAGTCAAACATAGTAAGCTAGGGCGCAATACGCTTCGTGCCTACATTGAAAATGAATATTCGTTTATGCCAAATTGCTTCTTACAATTTTATTCTATTAAAGCTCTTATAAATTCGGTGTTAGCATCTAATTTTTAAGTAATAATCACTACATAGTATAAAACAAAGTCGCTTCTCGCTGTCTGTCTGTCTCTATGTATGCTTAGGTCTTTAAAACTACGCAACGGATTTTGGTGCGGTTTTTTAATAGATAGAGTGATTCAAGAGGAAGTGTTATATGAATAATATAGAAGAGAATCACTTTAGTATCAGAATTTCACCCATGCGAAGCCGGGGCGGATCGCTAGTTTAGTATAAATACTAGTCCGAATACAAAATTATTACTTGATTATTATTTTTATATTTGCCCGCAGTTTCGCTAGCGTAAATCTTATTTACTGGACGTCGACAGAGCTAAGAACGATCCAGATGACCCTATAAGTAGAAAAAAAACCATAAACGTCGGTGAAGCCGTTTAAGAGGAGAAGAATACATAACACACGCACACCGGAATATTATTATCATATTATAAGAGAAATACTTAGATGGACCTAGATTTTTAAATTATTTAGTACCTGGGTCCCAACTTTGTTAATGACTGTCGCTCGATTCGCCTCGCAATACGTCACAACTGACGTATCGCGTAAATGAATACGTCAGATTTGACAGTTTTGGTATAAGGAAATTGTCAAATCTGACGTATTCATTTACGCGATATGTCACTTTTGGTGTATCGCGAGTCGAATCGAGCGACAGTCGTTAAGGCTAAAGCGCCCATCTTGCCCGCGAAATTCAAATTTTTTGAGTTCTTTTAGAAATTTTTTAAAATCTGACTATAATAAAAGACAAATTTTGTAATTCGCGAAAAAGACCGTGTGCAGTGCATTTATTAATATATCCAACTTACTCTAAAACATTTCAAGAACGACAGCTATCCAGATAATCTGGCAATTTTTGTATATTTAGTGATTTACTAGTATCATATCCACCGTGATAATATTTAGAGTAAAATAAATGTATTAATAAATGCACTGCACACGGTCTTTTTCGCGAATTACAAAATTTGTCTTTTATTATTGTCAGATTTTGAAAAATTTCTAAAAGAACTCAAAAAATTTGAACTTCGCGGGCTAGATGGGCGCCTTCACCTTAACATAGTTGGGCCCCTGATTTACCAGATAAAAAATTGGGGCCAACCCTACGGTACCTATACAGTTTGACCAAATATTCGAAGCGAACTCGACCGAGCTATTTGGCGAGCCAGGTACTTTTATAACAAATTCGCCCGATCCTAAATTACTTTCCTGGAAGTCAGTAATGTCAATTCAATATTGAAAAGCCAATTCAAAGGGAGGAAACCTTGAGAAAAATCTCCCCCTTCGGCCCGGCGAGCGATTATCAAGCCATTTAGTTTTATTGCCATCGATCGTACTCCCAAAACTCATTGGGAATGGCTGACATTTAACGCATGACTTCACTTCTAATTTTCTGTCATTGTTTGAACAAAATTGGTATTTGATTGCTTCCCAAAATGTACCTATAAGCTATTGAATGTCGCGTTTGTTTTTGTTATCTCTCTGATGGGAATGGTTTCAGATCTTGATACTGTTGGAATAACTAATCACCAGGGCGAGACACCACACGTTCTTGGGAAGAAAATCTTTCTGAATTATTGGTGTGTTTGAATGCCTTTCAAAGTGAAAAATACAATTAAGATTTTATTATACAACGAAGTCAGCAAACAAGCTTAAAAACCGCCCGATGTTAAGCAGTTACCGTAGTCTTATTCATGCTTGCAATACTTACCAAAGGCATTTCTCGCACGTTGCTCTCAAGGGGAGTGGGACAGAGGTAGGGGAAGGGATGAGGGGTTGGACTTTCGCCTCTCTCACCCATCGCACGAAATGCAGTTTAAATAGCGACTTCACGCCGATTTTCTGTGAAGGGGTGCTACTAACCCGGTCGAGCCAGACCGTATATGAGCTGTTGTCAATTGGTGACAGCTTAGCTCTTTAAACGTTAGGGCCTGTGCACACCACGTTTTTTAAACGCGCCGTCGACGCGCGTTTGTAGCGATACAGACGCGATACGCACGCGAGTCAGACGCATCCGTAGACCTTTGTAGGATAAAAGCGCGCCGTCGACGCGCGTTTTACAAACGTGCGTCGACGGCTCGTTTAAAAAACGTGGTGTGCACAGGCCCTTTGAAAGACGTTACGATCGATTATTTTGTATGAATTGAATGTCTAATATTTATCTACTAACAAGTAGTTTCCCGTAATCTTTTATGGAACACTGCACTAAATCATTTTTAATCGAAATTCCTTTCATGATCTCTTTGAGCTAGAAATAGTTCCGGATCATGGGATTATACTTATCCACGGTGTGCTGGGTAAGAATTTATTCCACACCGATGAACAGGAATGCTTCAAAGAAATTCGGCAAAAGGTTTCAAAAGGCGTATCTACCAATTAAATTCGATATGCTACATAAAGGGGTAGATGCTTAGTAAATATTTCAACTCAAAATTAGAATGAATACTCATTGAAGAGAATAATGGTAAAAAACTCCGTACGTATATACTATATATGAAAAATATATTGTTGATTGTATGCTTACTCTATATTTAGGGACGTTTATTAAATACTCACTATTTAGTCAAATTTCAATGGCCGGTGTTACGGCCCACTTGTCTCGCTACTAGCGCCATCGTCGTCGCACGTCCCTATTTTCTCCGCGATAGTAACTCTATGGTTTTATGTTATTGGCATATTTTCATTAATAAGGCCTGTAAACCCGTCTTTTATTACGTACTAGTTGAGCCCGCGACTTCATCCGCGTGGAATTTAACTTAACAAAAAAGCCCGCTCCCGCGTTCTAAGCCCGCGCGACATGGCCTATTTCGTTTTTCTAAAATAAAAGTAGTCTAAGTTACTCCTTAAAACATCAGCTATCTGCCAGTGAAATTCCCGTCAAAATCGGTCCAGCCGTTACGGAGATTACCCGGAACAAACAGACAGACAGACAGACAGACAATTTTTTTTTAAATCGCGTTTTTGTTATAGGTGTCGTATGTACTTTCATATTCATTTAGTAAAAAGGTGTTATTTTAATATTACAAACAGACACTCCAATTTTATTTATTTGTATAGATTATACAAAAAACTAAATATAACGAACTGATGCAGCACAGAATATAGAATGAACGCGAGGTAGTATATACCGGGACTTGAATCCCCAGAACTATTTAACAGTAAATGTACCTATTACAGCGAAAATTTCTCCCGAGTTCTGTGCCTATTACATAAAAATAAAGCATTTATTTTAATATCATCAAATAACGATTACACTAAATTTGACACTCTGCCTAAAATATTTTTTGTCTTGCTCATGAACTTTCCACCACCGTGAAAAGCATGACAATAATTAATCAGCACCGCTATCTAAATCATCCTAAACCAAACATGAATGCCTTGGACCCTACATCAGTAGTAATGAGGGCCCAACGAAAATCCAATTGCTTCACAAGATTTCGGTTACATCCATCTAGTCATAATAGATGTAAGTGATCATAATGAATATTCACGACGATAGTGTTGTCAACTCTCACCCTACTTCCCGACACCCTCTACATGTGCTGGATTGCAAACCCTAATTATCATTTCAAACAGAGGGAGATGAATTCAATTTTGCTGTCGCGATTGAAGTGCGTAGAATGGATTGTGCGTAATAAAGGGGTAGGAAGGTGTCGTATGGAGCCGCTAATTACCCGCCGGCGCCTACGAAACCTGCATAATGACAATGGTCTGTGACGAACATAAAAAATAGGAGCTGTATTAGTTATATTTTTGTTTTTTACCCGACTACGGCAATGACAGAACGAAAGGTTTTTGGCAGTCTATGTATGTATGTATCATGTTTATGTTTCACCGTAGCACCTAAACTACCCATCCGATTTTGATGAACGAGCAGTCGTTGTTTGATGTTATGGAACGAGAAAGTATGTTTTATTGTTTGGTAAAAAAAATACTACTAATATTGGTGTCCTGCTCTTAATGTTAAATGTTGTCTATTTCCATCCAAGATTTCAGGGAAAGGCTTTCTAGTAACACATTTTGTGTGAAATATAAATAAAATACGGTAAGAAAATCTGTAACATTATGTGGTAAAGTGAAAGAATTCCGTGGGCCACTTGTCACGCACCACCCCGCGCCCCGGGGAGCGCCGTCGTCAAATACGACTTGGGACCATGGGATCCCATTTGCTTATCGACCAGAATGTGAACTGAAACAATTTGAATTCGACTAGATGGGACGTGGATTCAACATCCTACTAATATTATAAATGCGAAAGTTTGTGAGTGTAGATGTATGTTTGTTGCTCCTTCACGCAAACACTACTGAACGGATTTGGATGAAATTTAGAACACAGATAGTTTATAACCTGGATTAACACATAGAATACTTTACTTAAGTCTACGCGGACGAAGTCGCGGGCAGAATCTAGTAACGTATATTCTCGAAAAATAAAGTCTCATGGCTGATGACATAAGAAGTTTGATGAAGATCTTAAGCTGTAGGCAATTAACTACAACTCATATACAGGCTATCTCGACCAGGGTAGTACCACTCTCTCACAGAAGATCGGTGTAAAGTAGCTATTATAACTGCTTTTCATACGATAAGTGAGACACCGGAAGCCCAACCTTGCCTCCCTTTGCCTCCCTCTGTCCCATTCCCCTTCAGGTAGGCAAAGTGCGAGAAATGCCTTTAGTATTGCCAGCGTCTATACATGCTCCGATAACTGCTTAAGATTAGGCAGGTCATACGCTTGCTTGCCGACTTTGTTCTGTATAAAAAAATAAAATTTACACACGGTGCTTAAATTTGTTAAATTTACCTTTTTTCAAGCTGTTGCAGCAATCTATAGTATTACTATTTATAAAACAATTTCTGGAGACACCGCGCAATCGATATACTACCGCAGTAACAGTTCTTTTTGCGATTTTATTACATTATTTCAACCCTGTATATAATGTTTTTAGTTCGAAAATTCGTCCCGAGAACCGAGATTGTAAAATTAAAAGCGCATTATTGTTTCGTATAAAGAAAGTTTCTACTTTGGAAAGTTACGCCGCGAGTGTTGTTCGGATTAATGTCGTTTGTTTTTGTTCTTCCACTCTTTATTACGTGAAGTTGCCTTTTTATTTGACTGTCCGTGGTTGCGTTCGACTTTGTTTGGCTTTTGTACTTTAAATTATTTTGGAGACAAATTAAGCGACGACGCATAGTCCAAGTTAGGACTAAATATAATGATCAATATTATATAATGATTATTATTGCATTCGCAAGGAGTGTCCAAGTACGCGTTTTGCGTGCACAAGGTCCTGAGTTCAAACCTCGGCTTACACCTCTAGGTTCTTCG
This sequence comes from Notodonta dromedarius, assembly GCA_905147325.1. NCBI lineage: Eukaryota > Metazoa > Arthropoda > Insecta > Lepidoptera > Notodontidae > Notodonta > Notodonta dromedarius. Next base: position 2,395,568 of record LR990165.1, on the reverse strand, counting down.
AAATCAATGTGCAATTAATAATATATAATAACTAGCTGAGCCCGCGACTTCGTCCGCGTGGAATTTAACTTAACAAAAAAGCCCGCTCCCGCGTTCTGAACCCGCACGACAGAACCCATTTTTTCATTTTTTAAAATTGTGTTTATCTAAAATAAAAGTAGCCTAAGTTACTGCTTATAATATCAGCTATCTACCAGTGAAAGTCCCGTCAAAATCGGTCCACCCGTTTCGGAGATACTCTTTGATTTCATGTGTTTTTATTGTTTTACGCGGAACCCTAATTGTTTTTCCAAAATTAAAGTAGCCTAAGTTACTCCCTATTACATCAGCTATCTGCCAATGAAAGTCCCGTCAAAATCGGTCCAGCCGTTTCGCAGATTACCCGGAACAAACACACAGACAGACAGACAGACAGACAGACAAAAAAAAATTAAATTGCGTTTTTGCTATAGGTGTCGTATGTACTTTCATATGCATTTAGTGAAAAGGTGTTATTTTGATATTACAAACAGCACTCCAATTTTATTTATTTGTATAGATAATACATGTTATAAAATCTGCATGTCTTAGAAAATCTAACCAATTTTCGAAAGATTGTGAAATCTGTCAACCAGCACTACACGGAAAAAAAAATATTTTACAATACTACCAGAATGTGTAGTAAACGAAAATTCGTTCCCAGTACCAGTTTTTAGTACACCTAATCATTTTTTTCGTACAGCTAACAATTTCATGTTTAACGGCTACAATATGATCGTAATGTGTACTATTCAATTCTAGTAATTGGGAATCTGGTAGGGATTACAATATAGATCTTTACGCAAACAATAACATTGTAATATTTCAATAATTACGAATAACATTGTTCCTGCAATAATAAAGTCGATTGCAGTTACATTCCTTAGTTTGTGGTTACAATGTGTAAAGTAGCGGGGTGTATTGACAGGTCGGCAGTGTTGCCGTTCTAGAGACTTTGTCGCTAGATCTAGCGGAATTCATGAGTGGTTAGCGGGGAAAAAAATTGAGTTGGCGACAAAAAAAGATTTAGACTTCTAGCGAATTTTGAGCCGTCGCATATGCGACTTTTTTTCCGAAAATATTTGAAGAATAATGTGTTTTTTAAGACCACCTGACTACACCTGAACAACCATAAACATCCGTCCTGGCACAAAATATAGCCACAACCCCAAAGTTTGTCTCGTTCACAATCTTTTTATAAACAAAAACCAATGCCCAAAGTAGCTGGTGTAGGCATTGGAGAAGCCTCCGCTTCCAGTGCCAGTGATGCTGAATACCCGGTTGACATATGTTTAGATTTTGAAATATAGGTAGTAAATTATGTAATTCTTAGAAAACGTAACAGTTTCAGTTTTTTATCATCCAGAACATTTGTTGTGATTTTTTGAATAAATAGTATGTTGATTTTGTTTTTTTTTTTTGCGAAAAATGAAAATATTTGCCAACAACAACGATCGGCGTCAAGATTAGACTTGAGCGTCAGCGATACGGTTTAGCGACTTCTAGCGGATTAAAAAAAATATTTACCAATATCTAGCGGATTTTTTCTTATTACTAGGGACTTTTAATTTTGTAGAACGGCAACACTGCAGGTCGGTTCCCGCTTCTTTCATTACACTAGCGCCGCGCATTCGATCGAAGTGTTCTGTTCGTCGTTGCCACAGAGTACCTGTCGTTGCATTGCATCTACTTACTAAAAAAATTAAACAGTGTTCCCAATGGATGAAGACACGAGATCATTTCTGTTGCAATGGTCGATGGCCGACTACATTGACGTATTCAAAGGTTAGTTTGGTTCTTTGGTTACATACTTTATCTCCTAGAAGTAATCTTTTCCGCGATTCACATTAATTAAAACAGTGTAGGTACCTTACCTTTTTGTTTTTTTATTGCTTTTACGTCAATAAGAAAAGTAGGTAAGTGATTGTAGGTAGTCTTTCGGGAGGTTGCATATCTAACTAGGTACCTACTCATAACCAACTCTTTTCGGTACCTAGGTTTAACAAAATTATTATATCTGGATTACTAGGTCGGTACCTATATAATGGCAAAAGAAACTGTAAATTGACCGTAAATTACCTACTTCTTAAATTATTAGGCATTGGTTTGTTTACAGGAAACAGGATTGATATCCATACATTGGGAATTCTTGATTCGGATATGATCAAAGAATTAGTGAAGCCGATCGGAGATCGAGCGAAATTGCTGCAAAATCTGAATCTGTGGCGGCAAATTTCAGACTATGAACCTATAATGCCACAAGTAAGTGCTAAACTTAGTTATGAACTTGGGTACCTCGGTAGGTACATTTAGTATTAGTTGTCAATTACGTCGGTACCTACCTAACATAAGGAGTAAATAATCAAAACTCATAACAATAATTGGGTCAATGTATGTATACACAACTCCTTAGGGGCTTAATCCTTATGTAGCTGAATAGTTCTATTAGGTATAATATAAAAATTATAAAAATAGTAATTGATGTTTGTGTTGCAGAACAAAGATTTTGAATATGATGATTGTGAACAAGAGTATGCTGAAAATCATAAACAAAAGAAGAATGACAAAAATTATGATGGTGAGAAAAATAATTCTTCAAATACATTATAATACATCTAATTTATTAGTTTATTATATTTATGTATAATAATTATAAATTAATTATGTTTCAGACATACAACAAGACATAATCTGGCTTCAGAAGTCAACAGAACCATGGCAAATGATTGAAGAAAAATGGCGAAAAACAGCCACTGCAAGATTAGAGAGTCTTAACACCAGTGACAAAACAATCGCACAGTATATGATTGAATTTCCCGCCTTAAAAAAGCCAGTTGGCTATAGTCTGCTGCTTGAAGATTTCAAAACAATTTACCCAGACAAAGAAAATCTGCTGCATGAAAAATTTGCTTTATTCAAGAATAAAATTTTAGACTACGCAAGGCAAAAAGCCATTCGCGATGATGCAGTGAAAATAATGATTTAACCACTCGAAACTCTTTCTGAAGGTTAGTAGTGTACTTCATTGTAACTTCACTTCACGTGTAATTATCTCTTGTCCAATCGAAAATACTGGCTAGTCTCCACCACTACAATATTACTATTTTATCTGATATGCTTTATTTCATAGTATAGCAGTGATAGCCGATTGGTTAAGCACGCGTCTTGCGGGCTACCAGGCCTCAGGTTCAAACCCCGGCTCGAACCTCTGGATTTTTCGAAATCTATGTGCGAATCATAATTTCTATATGATTATCACTTGCTTACGGTGAAGGAAAACATCGTGAGGAAACCTGCATGTCTTAGGAGATTTAACCAATTTTCGAAAGACTGTGAAATCCGCCAACCAGCACTGGGCCAGCGTGGTGGATTATGGCCTGAATCCTTGAGGGTAGGCCCGTGCTCAGGATTGGGACGTAAAAAAAGGGCTAAAATTATTTTTTATGCTTTATTTCAGAAGCAGCTGATATCGTCAAAGCTGCGGAAGCCAAATCAATAATAGCATTCAGGGTACTGTGAAACAGGAAACGGCCGAGGGATTTATAACTCACATAACTACTGCATTGGAGCTACACACAACTGTTTCCAGCAGACAAGAGAAATTCTCCAAACTAAATGTAACGTTGCAACCTTTTATTATAATTGTCGGAGAAAACTGTTACAAAATTTCCAAATATTATGTTATTGTAAATGACACATTTTATGTGCTCCATACAATAGAGGACGCGGTTGACGTTTGCTTCAATTTTCATGTATTGAATTGTAGATACCCTATTGAATGTTCCACTACTTGGCAATTTATTCAAAATGGTCTCTATGACTTGAAGACCCCTTACGACAAGCAGTATATTTCAGTCAATTCTTTGTTAACCGACTTTGGGGTTGAAATTTATTGATATGCCTGAATGTTTTTTTGTAATTTGATTTTACCAACTGTAAAATACCAGTGTGGTCATATTAAAATAATTCATAGAAATATTCAAATTCATTATTACCAGTGTGCTGAATCAGGTTGTAATCGGAAATATTATTTGCTTAATTCTTTTAAAAAACATTTGGCAACACATAATATTTTAGAAGATAATGTTACAATAACAAATCTAATACTTAATATAGCTTCTAATAATTGTACCACTCCAAATAATACTACTTTACACGAAGTAATACCAAACCCTGCATCAAATTTAAGTCATAGTAATATTTCCAATGTTTCATTTCCAATAGAACGAGAGATATCAAATCTATCTACATCCGAGGGTTCAATTAAAAATAAATTTGCCATTGAAATAAAACTATTTTTACGGATTATATCGCGTTTATTTACTTTTTATAATTCGTAAAATAGTTTTATTTCAATGTGTAGTATTCGCGTAAATATAAGAAAACAATAAATTTGCCAGTTTCACGGCCAGTTTATATGCGAATCCATTGATACCAAGAAATGTTATTCAAGTTGTTATGTCTAATTTAGAAAATCTTATAAACAATTCTGTAGTGAATCCTATCACTTCTATATTATCAAAATCTGTTCAGAATCAATCTCCAGAATCCTGTTTACCTAAACTATATAATCACTTGGAGTCCATACAAGGTAGTCTAAAACATTTTAATTCTGAGTATTCACGTTTTAATTTTTTCAAAATAGCGGTATTTATATTTAACCTATTGAATATACATTAGGACATAGAATGGAATCAGTGTCTGCTAATAACGTTATAAATTGTGTAACTGGCCAATATATACCTCTAAGACATGTATTAAAAAAATTATTTGAATTAAATAACGTGCTCAGTGCTACTCTTGAATATTACAAAGAAATGATAAAAACGTCAAATTTTATAATAAATAAAAGACTGGTTTTATATTAACTTATCTTTTTGTGTATTTCTTATTTATTAAGTGAGAACAGTTTGTTATATCTTACGAAGTCCATCCCGCAAAATTAAACTTTCGAAGATTGGTTCTACTGAATGTCTTCGTGAAATAGAACAACTGTAAACTAACCCTGCCCACCATACTAAACTAAGTTGTACTGTAGGAATTTGTTACGTCTAATAATGTTAATTGTAATTGTAAAATTTCTGATAGTAATATGTACTACCTACTTATAGGAATGTGTACACTATAAAAAGTGGTTTTGATCAGTTACTCAAATGGTGTTACTGCCAACACAAAAAGTTACATGTGATTTTATCAAAAGCTTTGACTAGCAAATATAAATTGTTTGTCAATTGTGAGTTCACAAGTCACTTTTTTGTGTAAGCAATAACAACATTTGAGTGACTGATTAACAGACTACTTTTTTCTGTGTACAAATTCCTATAGTATATGCTACAATCAGAATCTTTACAATTACAATTTCCATTGGTAGACGCTACAAATTCCTATAGTATATGCTACAATCAGAATCTTTACAGTTACAATTTCCATTGGTAGACGCTACAAATTCCTATAGTATATGCTACAATCAGAATCTTTACAATTACAATTTGCATTGGTAGACGCTACAAATTCCTATAGTATATGCTACAATCAGAATCTTTACAATTACAATTTCCATTGGTAGACGCTACAAATTCCTATAGTATATGCAACAATCAGAATTATATTAACAACAAGTCGTTTGATAAAGGGCACAAAAAACTAGTAGTAGTTGGAAATCAGTCTAGTAGGATTAACAATAATATATTGTAATATAAACTATTCATATAGTATCGTACAGTATGCACCTTGTTGTACGTACTAAACGATTATTTGTCCCTACAAACACTTTTTACAAGAACTGACTAGTAGCGATTACAATGTGTAGAGTTGTCACATATACTACTAAAAAAATTGTATGCACTACCAAATTCTGGTTATAGTTACCAGTTTTTTTTTTCCGTGTAGACCAGCGCGGTGTATTAGGCCTGAATCCTTCTCACATGGAGGAGAGACCCGTGCCCAGGAATTATTATGTATTATTTGCATTCATGCGTGAATTGGATTATCATCAGAAGGTAGATGTCCACTCATGGACTTAGGCTTTTCCAAGACATATAGACGTACATACGTCCTGCGATGCGTTTAAAATTCGTCAGTACACCTTGTATCCAAAACGAAACACAGTACACTTATAGAAAAAAATACCTATTTACTAATCTTTTTGAAATTTCGGCAAATAATTTTTGAATAAGATGCATTACCTAAAATATACTACCTAAAAATGCTATAAAAAAAACTAGAATTATGAACGTGGAAATACAGGCTAACTACCTGCCTGTCTTTGCGCGTTACGAAATCCTCCCTTTGATATCAGTGAGTGGCACTCGACAAGTGCGTCTGGCGGAGTCAACAGCACTCCCCTCGCGACTGCAAGACATCAAACGCTCTGATTCGCTTTTACACCTTATGGATGGGCCACGAAATTGTTTGGGAAATACAGCAACATTTTTCGCTGAGTGGCCTTAGCTTTTGAACCAGTCCTTGATGACCTGGACTGATTATTATCTATGTTTTTGGCATTGTCCCTTATAAAAAGCATTGCGCATAATATAGGGATTTAAATACAGCGGTTTTGGCATATACTTAATATTTTTTTTGTATAATTCCAAAAAAATAAATATCCTTTGTCCTTTGTCCCAAAAAAAAACCTAACCACTTAATGCTGGTAACTATAAACACAGTTTATAGCCCTCTACGTAGATAACTAGTTACATTGAGTCAAAAAGAAAAAATCTAGAGAATATGGAATCTAGACAAAAAATATCGTTTCAGATTCTATATGACTTGAAAATAGGAGTAGGTAGTAAACGTCTATTGGTCATTTTATTTATGCGTTTGACCTGTCTAGACTTAACTGAGTGAACTCGCAATTTCAAGAACCTCCCGATTTTAGTTTCACTATTGCTATTCTGAAGTTACGAGATAAGTAACAGTGCTTCCAATATCCACAGGAATTCGATACCTACTCGATATATATTCTCGATATTCCGTGAACTACGTTTCTACGTAGGGGTTTATCTGTAGTATTGGAACACACGTGAGTATATTTCCGAAGATAGCGCGTTGTAACCAAATATTGTTCTTGTATGGTTTTGTATCAAGTGTTATATGACTATAGCGAGTCCCGGTAAAGATGTTACCACACCTAGAACAATTTTCCAATCGATGATCGATCGAACGTTGCTCAATATACAAACTATCGATCGACACAATTGTGCTGAGACTGTTGGCTACAATCATGATTACACTAAATTTGACACCCCTAAAAATATTGCTTTCTTGCTCAAAGACTATGGCCATGACAGTGTAGGTGATATACTTAGTTAAGTCAGTTTACTTTGTGTACCAAAAAATCTGTATCAATGTCAAAACATTTCAAGGCGGACTTTGGCGAAATGAATTTGGCGTTCCGTGGTAGACTCAGGAAGAAGAAGATAAGTACTAAAACTTAATAAATGTCAAATAACACATTGTATTGTATAAAATAAAAAAATTACGTAACAAACATTTAGATCTATTTGAAAACAATAAATAGAAGCGCTTTATTTATGCAAACTGAAACGGGAGTTTTGTCCTTTGAATGGGCAATGCTTTTAAAACGGCGCGTTCAGAATGTAAATTAGAACATCGAACGCACTCAGCTCAGCGTTCTAGCCCTGTTTATAACACTACAGTAAGTACTTATTGGAAATGCAAAGTGACATTTAAATTATAATATTGAAAGGACGAAAATATGATCTGCAGACAGAGTAAAGGTAACAGTTTATCGTCTGTTGCACTCAGTTCAAATTAATAATTAAAAAAAAACAAATCAAGATGCGGCGCCAGCTTTTTAGGGACCTATGTAGACTTGCCTTTTGAAGAACCCTATGTTCGGGAGTAATGTAAACACCACATATTGCTCGTAATGTTTAATAAAAAATAATGTTTTGGAGAAAATTACCTGCGATAGTTGGTCGGACATTGAAGTGATTCCATAAGTGTCACGCATCCCCAATTTTGGTGTGTTACACTATTAAAAGGAATGAGGCGTTCGTTCTAGTGGAAACGATAAATGTTCTATATGCTCGTCCCGTACCTACGGGACGTAAGTGTACCATCTCACTGTCTACCGATAGCCTCTTTTAGATTCCTAACACGTGTCTGGTAATGTTCAGAGACGGGTTATTTGTACTTTCTATCGATTTTGTTCCCTCAGCTGTACATTCTGTAACTTCCCTTTTGTTCGAGTTCAATCTCGTAATGAAGTTTTGAATAAGTTCTGTGAATGACATCGTTTAAAAAGATAACTTTATGATACCTTAGAATAATATCTTTATTTGCTTTTAAGACTAGGCTCGCCACAGCTCCACACTCTCAACACTGTTACTTCTGTGAGCTAGGATCGACAATGGTGTTCAACGCCGAGGATTGATCCTCGAGGAGTCCTGGGGAAAAGCTAAATTGTCTTAGAACTCACACTAATTTAATTAAAAGGAAGAATAGCGGGATTTGGAAGAAAGTTATACATCTTCTTTATATTATTGGGACTGATCCCGCACACACTTCCACCACTGCTACTCTTTTAAACCGGGATCAACAATGGTGACCAATAATGACCGAGGTTCGACCCTCGACGAGTCCCGGGGAAAAGTTAAATTGTCGTGGACCCCGCACGAATTTAATCGAAAGAAATAATAGGTGAAGTTGGAAAAAAAAATCCACTACCCTCCGGTGTAAAGCGGGAGACAAAAATGGCAGGTATAGGCTCATTGCCATAGAAGCAAGACTGTTACAGCTAACTGAAGAGCAGTTGTAAGGCACTACGGATCGTAATTAGACTAATTGGCCCATTCGTGAGCTAATTATACTATATGCTATAAGGTCTGTGTAATGAACTGCTCCAGATGTTACTTGCTGGCTGTTTGACATAGGAGTCCGTTCGTTGTGCCAGAGACTGCACTCCCACAGGATGTGATGTGCAGACTGTTAATGATCGTTTTGCGACATCGACCATTGACACAGAGGCGAAGGAACCAATGTGAAGTAGAATAAGTTATACACTTATGAAATCTTACTTCATCATCTCACTTACGAAAGATAATTAATTAATGAAGATCCAGATACTTAGGGTAATGAACGACTAGTTGTCGTTGTAAGATTTATGTATTCTTCATTCCACACGTTCCCATCCCTACTAGTACGATAGAATATACCTATTTATCGAGTTTTAGCAGCTAATGCAAGTTTGGATAGCTCCGAGACCTGTCTTATATCCGATATAAGTTTATACAAGACAAACTTAGTACAAGAGAGTAGGAGTTCTGATCCCAGTCATGTTATATGTTTTGTAGTATTACGTAGTTCACACCTACGAGTATTACGTGTTGCAGAATTAAAATATTAAATGTTGACTGCTATAGGGCCTCCATCCTGGTTTTCGTTTGTATTGTATTGTTATTAAATGTGTTTGTTTTTGCCATTTGTTACTTGACACCGGCAAAATCTATTATTAATACCTGGCGGAAAAACTTTGTACCACTTTTTACGAAAATTGCGCGGACGGAGGAGTATGACATTTGGCACACTTACATTTTATATCAGTAGAGAAGGAGTGCAGAATGCTAATATTTAAAAAAAAACTATGCATAAAAAAGTTGCTGTTAGGCTGACTCAAACTTTATATAGATCCACCTTGATCAGATTCCATTATTGTCAAACTAAAAGAGATATCAGTCTCTTTCAGTGGAGTAAATAGAGCATGTTAATCTTCAAATAAGTAATTTGAGAATATTCTCAAGGGAGCTCGGAAATACAAATAGAATAGAAAACAAGTCACAAAGACCGTTTTCTAGGAACTTAGAAATCCCGTGGTTGTAAACGGTAATATTGATAGATCTGTTCAGTAGTATTCTATTTTCCTGTTATTTGCGTAATATATCAATGTCATCATTATTCATTGTGTCCTTTTAAAAAGCTGAGGTGCCTTTGATTCTCCCCCGCGGGCTCGCCGTGGTTTGGGGGACACGTGTAGTGTAATATAAGAAAAGTAAGCTATCTTCATACAAGCCTACCAAATAAGTACTAACAAGCACACGTCTGATGACGTCATCATTACGCGGTCCCTACATAGATTCTGATTCGCATGGATTTCATTTATTGCCAGTCTCAGCCAATGAGAATATAAACACAGCTAGCATGGGCTTGCCGTTTGACGCGTTCTCATAATTTTTTTATGTTATTTTTGACAGCTCCGTTTGGCGAATCGCATGTGTTCAAGGCATAAGCGAACATTTCTAAGGCCTGTATAAATAAATCAATCACAAATCTGAGAGCAATCTTAAGTACGCGTTTGACAAGTAATTATGTACTGGTATGACATAATAATGCAATTTCCAAGATCGGTCTCAGATTTGAGATCGATTTATTAATACGGGCCTAAAAGGTCTTTATTTCAAGGCTTGGTTCAAGTGGATTAAATGTCTTTCGAGGTTTAGGTTCCGTCGTTGGACGCCTGTAGTACAGATAAAGGTTTTTTCTGTAAACATCGATCGAATATTCCAACCGGGTCCAAACACAAACAAAAGGTTTCCATAAATATTTATTCGTCTAATGAGGTCCATAAAATATGTAGGTACTTACCTACCTATCCGCCTAGTGCCTAATGGGAAACATAATCTTATTCAGGTAACCAAAGAAGGGTCCCATTAATGGAAGGGATAAACCGCTGGTCAAGATATTTTGTGATTTTAAAAGTAATTTTATTGTCTGTTACTTCCTTCTACCTGAATTTATGGGTGTGTTTAAGTAAATATGTCTTTTTCAAGTATTTTTTTTTAAACCAGGGGTGTTACTTCGAGTTTTGAGCTTATTGAAATACCGACCGATCAAGTATTGAATGTCAGTAAAGCTGCACATCTCCGCTAGGGACGCTGCTGTGCAATGTACGGAAAGATTTGAAAACTCGATTGGTATCTGACGCTGTCACTACTACACTGCTAACCCCCCCTTTTTTCGTTGGAAATATCTTTATGGGTTAAAGAAGGGTGTGGGATGTGGGAGTTCCCGCACCACATATGAGCAGGTTTACCCACTAAATCCAATCGGTAACACCTTCCGCCATGAGCGGTGCGCCACGGGTTCTAGTTAGCATAAGCCGCGACGATTGTACTAACCCCCCTGTTTTGTCCTTATAAATCTTATTATTAGACTCCAAGCGTACCCGTCGTTTAATAAGGCAGACTCAAACACAAAGAATGAGATTCAGTTACAAGGTCGTGATATAACACTTGAGGCCTTTAATGAAGGAAATCTCTGTGCCATTTTTATATTATCAAAGGACCCTTCGAGGACGTTCCTCCTTCAGGAAAAATATAATATTGGAAGCCACCAAATTCCCTTTTTGGCAGCTAATAAATAATTTTCGCGTTCCCCCCATGCTCCGTTGATAGACAGAGGCGCCTTTGATGTTTAAAAAGGCACTTTAGAGGCATGCCCTCTCAAACCGCATGATTAGGAGGCAGTTAGGGCGTAGTTAGGGCGGTGATATCCGGGAGGCGATAGCGGAGATGAAATTTTAAATCGTGTTAAATTACGCCTCTGATGATGGTGTTGCCTCTTTAGTTGGTTATGCGTCGGGCGTAAGTCGTTAGGCCCTGTTTACTTGGGGCAATACAGGGTGGCCCAAAATAACGTTGACAACTCATTTAACAAATAACTTGGGTACCTAACTATAGAGATGCTTGAAATTAAATTGCAAAATAAAAAGAAGTACCAACAACTATTTTTGATCATTAATTCGTCTTCGTACCTACAACTATTTCTGATCATCGTATTCGCAATACCCTCCTTTGGCAATTGATGCAAAACGTTAAACATTTGATAGAATTAAAAAAAAAACACACACGAATTGAGAACTTCCTCCTTTTTGAAGACGGTTGAAAACTTTCCGCACCTCCTCTATTGATATTTTGTCTCAATTTTAAATTCTCGTAGCGTGTGCCACCCCGCTCACATGACAGTAAAAAAAATTAAGAATGACATTGACAACATGCTTACTCGATGACGATACGATTACGTCAGGAGCAGGTCCACCATCACTTTCAGATGTTTGTATTCCTCATTTATCAAGCTTTAAAACGAAGTTCCTTAAATTATAAACTTGACAATAAAACCGTGAAACAAATAGGTTTAATTTATTCGGCATTCATCCTTAACTGGACTAATTGGTTACTCGATGGCGATCCATTAATTTTCAATAATTGAATCGGGGCCAACGGCTTCAACAGCGAAAGGTTTTGCAACAAACTTTCGTCCGGATACAAATACCTATAATATTGTTAAACAACGTGAATTTATATTGATTTTGTTGTCTGAAGCGGATACTAAAATTTTATCAGTTGGCCGTGGGTTGCAAAATCTCAGATAATCTAATTTACATTTTAATTGAAAACCTATCAGCAGTAGATCTAGATTGTGTAAATTATGTAACGTGGTCTGTTAAAATGACGCAAAGACACTGAATATTTTGTTACAGAGCATACCAAACATCTAAATATAATTATTTTTCACGTTGTCACAGGTCTCTTCGAAACTTTATTAACTCAGATTTCTTCGCTAACCTTTTTTTAGTACGAAAATACGCCTTAAGGTGAAGGCGCCTGTCTAGCCCGCGAAATTCTAAATTTTCGAGTATTTTTATAGTTTATCCAAAATCTGAAAACATTTAAGACAACATTTTGTGATTTGCGAAAAACACAGTATGCAGTGCGTTTATTAATACATTTATTTTACTCTAAATATTATCACGGTGGGTATGATACTAGTAAATCACTAAATATACAAAAATTGCCAGATTATCTGGATAGCTGTCGTTCTTGAAATGTTTTAGAGTAAGTTGGATATATTAATAAATGCACTGCACACGGTCTTTTTCGCGAATTACAAAATTTGTCTTTTATTATTGTCAGATTTTGAAAAATTTCTACAAGAACTCAAAAAATTTGAACTTCGCGGGCTAGATGGGCGCTTTAGCCTTAATTTTGGCAAACAGCTGTAAAAATATACGAAACTTGCCAAAGACACCCAAGGACGCGCAGCCTAGTTATTATGTATGCTAAGCAACGTCCGCCAAGGGACCGGCTGGCGGTAAACTTCTCACAATTTTTGGGATTGATCGCACAAAAGGAGAAAGTTGAGAACTCATTAGAGCGAGAAGAGACCCCGGGACATCTCGCGCGACAAATTAAATTTAATTCGGAGACGTAATTAAGATGTTTTTCGTTGACTCCCGAGAGTTGGAAAACCTCTTATTTATTTTTCATTTAGACAGGTACAAATTATATAAATATGTAAAATTTTACTGGCTAACACAACAATTGTATGGACCAAGCAAATCTTGTAATTACCTACTATGGGTACCTACCGTATTTTATTTATATTTATTACAGCTTACTGCTTGAACCATGAGTAATAAGTGATTATTAAATGTATTTGAAAACGGTGGTCTGGGGGTGATCACAGTTACACCAAGACGAAGTAAAATTTCTATAATGCCATTTTTGAAATTTGTCACGGCGTGAATCGTACCACCGTGACCACCCGGTGCAGTGATCCCAGCCACCAAAACTTCGCTAAACCACTGAACCAACTGGTCGTCAAATAATTTGTTTGATACAAGAACTCTCTAAAGCCGTTGGTGTAATTTTGATAAAAAATTAATCGAATAATATTCGCCAACCGGTTACCGTTCAGCCAACAACCGACCCTATTCACAATATTGATGTAGGTATATTATTCAAAACAACTGTACGCCGTTACACGCTTGCATGCACTGTATCAACAGCGCAGATATATCAGTAGGTAAGTTATGTATTTCTTTAGTTTTTTTTTGTATTTGAGGTTAAGTGGCGTTTGCTCTGTATATATATTTAAAGGTCCATTCTGTAAAACAACTTTTATCTTTTAACTACTTATATTTTTAAATTATTGTAATATTATTAAATTTTTGTCGAAAACCTCGGAGAAAAAAAAACTGACGTAATATACCTACTGATCAGATCATTGGAACGCACTCGTGCCATACTTTTGTTGGTATATTCAATAAACATCCTATCCAATGGCCTGGTTGGACATCCGAGTCGGAAATAGCGCGGAAGCGTTTCATTTCATTTCATAACCGTCAAACCAAATTGGTCATTATGCTCATAATTTTTATGGCCGTTTTTAAAACAATCGGTTGATTATCCGGTTGTGCATGGATTCAATTCTATGCGATAATTTGATCAGACAGTCAGTGGCAGAATGGAACGGTACCTATTTCAACTACTGTCAGTTCCACTGCGCAGTGGTCCATATTCGTGTATGCCTGCAATATAATTTTTTTGCATGAATGTGAGTTTGCAAGCGCGGGTCTAAGTTAATTATTCAATCTGCCGAACCGTGTACTCGCCGTTACATCGAATGGTTCGGCGTAGTGAACACGCACGCTCGTTTATGTGCGTAGGTACTACCGAACCGGAAATATTTATATTTGTTCCGTTTAATAATAGATCATTTGTTTTTTTCTTTTTCGCAATTTCTATATCGGCCAGTATCAAGTAAATGTTATTTTGTTATTTTAGGACGCCTACATAGCAATGTACCTACAGTCAACATCAAAAGTGGCTTGGTATTTGAATTGTCCATAGAATCAAATTGTTAAACACGTCATAATAGTAGGGCACCAGGCTGAAATGATCACTACATAAAAGACTTTGTATGTTGAATGTACAACCTTGTACAGAAGTTTTGTTTTTGAATGTGGTTCCAATTTATAAAATACATTTTCGTAATTAGCCCTAAGGGTTATATTGCCATACATCTATCAATCTTAAATAACAATCCATGCCCAGTTTGGGCGATATTATTATAGATAGCATATCTGTCTGTTTTTCAATTTTCTTTTAAACTAAAACTCAACATAATTAACACCCAAAGATACATTTTAAATTAATTATCAACGATGATATTGTTTTCTTATATTTACGCGAATACTACACATTGAAATATAACTATTTTAACATAAACATAAAAAGTAAATAAACGCGATATAATCCGTAAAAATAGTTTTATCAACGATGATGTTTTCTGTAAAAAATATGGTTTGAACATTTTTACAATTCGATGTTTTTTTTAAAATTAGTAAGTCGGGAAAGGTGCGTACGACTCACCTGACGTTAAGCAGTTACCGTAGCCTATAGAAGCTCGCAATACGAAAGGCATTGCCACGTTGCCAACCTAGGAGTGTCTCTCTCACTCATCGTACGAAACGCAGCAACTTTACGGTGAACTTCCGTGAGAGAGTGGTAGGTACTACCCCGATGGATCAACCTAGCCTATTAGACTAGCTGTGACCCGCGACTTCATCCGCGTAGTATTTGAACTTAGCAAAAATTTCGGGATTATCGGGTTAAAAAGTATCCTATATGTTAATCCCGGTTATAAACTATTTGTGTTCCAAATTTCATCCAAATCCGTTCAGTAGTTTTTGCGTGAAGGAGTAACAAACATATGTATGTACATCCACACTCACAAACTTTCGCATTTATAATATCTATTAGTAGGATGTAGCCAATTAGCTACAGCTTGCATCTACCACTATTAA
Organism: Notodonta dromedarius; assembly: GCA_905147325.1. Classification (NCBI taxonomy): domain Eukaryota; kingdom Metazoa; phylum Arthropoda; class Insecta; order Lepidoptera; family Notodontidae; genus Notodonta; species Notodonta dromedarius. The sequence continues at coordinate 2,379,943 of LR990165.1, read as the reverse complement.
ATCAATTTCATTTATAAAAGCTTTCTAACTCATAGCTGTAAATAAATTAACATTTTCTAAGTTAATACGTACCTCTTATCCACTTAAGCAGATTCCGCGCAACACGGCTCAAGTTAGCTCCCGTCGGAGTTACGAAACTAAACAGCGTGTCTACTTAAACGACACTCTAAGTAGGCTTTATCTGTGAAGTTGTTATTCTACGAACGAATTACGGACGTTTCACTACCATTAGGATCGTCTCATGTTTCTACTTGCAGTTTATGAGCACAGATCTGCTGAAATTTAATTGAATAAATAAAAAAAAAAAAAAAATACCAGACTGACACACCAAGTGTTTGGTCCCAAACTAAACAATGATTTACTATGGATACCGTACAATGGACTGGGGGCGATCCTAGTGACACCCAGACCAGCGCAAATTACGAAAAGGCCATTTCCGAAGTTTGCCCCGGCGGGAATCGAACCCGCAACCACCATGTATAGGGAGTCGAGCGGCCTACGCTTGAACCACTGCGCCAATTGGTAATTCGTATTTCAAGGGTTTCCGTAGCACACTGAGTGATATATAGTACGTGCCATGAGAAGTTTGGAGGCATTCTTGCCTACTAGTTTTAGTTCTATAGCAGGACAGTTAACATACGAACATAATAATATAATTTATATTCGAAAATACAATTAACTAAATCTCTTGCTCCAACGCGATAAATAGCAATTCAGCTCGCACTCACTACGTGCCTAAAATTATATTTACCTACAGGGCTTTCTATCGCGTAACTCTTATCTTTGGTGACGTGTGGCAACGCATTGAGTAGGTCCACCAAGGCGAAGCCATGGATGAACTTGTAGATTCGTTTACCTAAGGTTCGAAGTGTTTAATACATAATAATTCTTGCAGCCGTTGGTATTTCAATTTTGGTTAAGAACCCCGATCACAGAAAAAATATTCATTCGATTTGTGATCGAGGTTTGCATATTTCAACAGAGTAACGAAAAAGGAACTGTGAAGAAAATTCTAATTAAGTTTTGTGTTGAACAAACAAAAATCTCTACATCAATGTTGATATCAGATAATTATCTTTATTTACTCCATTAAACAGAAGGTACACGATGTGGAACGTAAGTTACATTTTGTTGTCGGGCTTGATTAAACTTTATTCAGCAACGATCTACCAGTGACAACCCTTTGTTCTAATTCCGGACATCAGCACCATTTTGTAAAGGTTTTGACAATAACACATATTCCCATGAGGTAGAGTCTAGAATAGATTGATGAGAGCGCATCGCCAACGTGGTAACAAGTACGTCGCTTCAAACAATTACGAGCTCGCTCTAATTTTACTATCTGACACCCCTGCCGGTTCCAATAAAAAAAATTGCTTTTGGAAAAACTGTGATTCGATTTCGATGAAGAGCTTCTTATATTTGAACAGTAGATGAACATATATGAAGTCCATACAACCATTCTATACTAAAGCTAAACTAGGCAATGGAATGTTTGTAAACAAATTTGAAGGTCTTTAAGGTTTTTTTTCATTTGTTACAAATACTCAATACCTATTAAAACATTAAATATTGCTGATAGATTTAAAAATAAAATCCTGTCATTGGTAACAAGGCAAGGATTTGTTATTAAATAATTCATATCGAGTTTGAGTTTAATGTAGATAGAATACTAGGTAGTAATAATTATAACCGAAATTCCCTAGTAGGTACTGAAGAAAAATCAATAGTTTGGGCCGAAGCTCACAACATTCCAAAGATTCTCAAACTTGAATAATAGCGCCGCTATGACACTTGTTCAATTAGTTTGCGAGCCGCGATAGAGCATTCACGCGATGGATAAAGTTCTGACGATTCTCCATTATAAAGTCTTTAAGAAATGAAAGCTGGAGATAAAATTAAATTTCAATATCTCTTATCTTACGTTAGAATGATATACCCGTAAAGATTAGGTAGAGTCAACTAATCTCAATTATTATTTGTATAATTATTATTTGTTTTGAATGTGATTTTCTAGTCTCTGGCATAAATTGCCAGCCAATAAAGTATTATTATGTATGAATTTTTTACCTCATTCATAATCATTTACAAAGATTGCAGAAGCTGATACTTATTCACACATAGAGGTACATTTTCTCTGAAAGCCTTAAAATAACAAAATTAATCACATTATTGAATAACTTTCTTAAATAAGATGCTGTTTGTTTTTCATAAATCTGGGACAAAAGTTTAGACGGGAAAAATATGAAATTTAATCCAGGCAAACGAAATTTTTCGGGTGGGGAAAGTTGGAAAAAAATAAACAAGTCGACACGCTAGACATCAGGGATTGAAATTATCAAGTAATTTAATAAAGCCGGCGATAAGTCGAGGCGGCCGGGCCGTCCGCGGCGCCCCCTTGCGGCGGGCTACTCGCAGATAAAAGAAAATAAGTTTAAACGAGAAAAGTTGGAGAGATAGCGCTTGCGGACGCGCGAACGGGAGCGCTCCCGCTTGGCTCTCAACTGTGGTGCAGGTGACAGCCTCGTCACTGTTTGTTTCGTCAACTTGGTAACTTTACGCAAGTTTCAGGATATTACAAAATAAAAGTGTGGTATAATTAGTTAGCCTGTTATGTCTTCTTCGGTTTTACTGCCCATCAGTTGAAGATAACCTCGACTAGTTAGTTCTAGGAGTGGACGGTGGAGTGCCACTAATACTCGTTTCGAAGAAATGTTACTCGTATATAGTAAATGTGGTATTTATAATAATAATACCCTGTTAGGTTTGAGATCAAAATCTTACGAAGCTTGAAATACTCTGCGAAGATTTAAAGTTTTTATAATTAAGGTTATTAGTTTGCAAGTGCACTAGAAACAAAATTAAGGGGAAATATGAGAAAGTTGTAGAGAAAACTGCCCGGTCGGGGTTGAGAATCACTAGAACTTGAGCTTCAGCACTTACAGGGAAATGAGATTTCATAATCTTCTTGCTAGACACTCACAAATCGTGTTCAAATAAATTAAGTCACTATTATTTCCATTAACAACGGCAAAGACTCTAAATTTGTTTCTGTGCGGACATTACTATTTCTACTGTATATTCCTATCAGGCTTCAATGACAATACAGAGTTGTTTAGGTTCCAAATATGGTCAAAATTTATGGAAATTTTCACGATGTTTATTATACGAGTATAGACGATAGGTCTAGTTAAACTTCTTTCAAAAACATTTCAAAGAACATTGAACACAGTGTTTCGTTACAACTTTGTATTATTATGGCGTGTTTATACAAAACAATGCTTTCTATTTATTCCAATGTTGATTCGCGTCGGCGCGGCCCTTATTTGTACAACCCCGAGTTTTCTTTGACAAATCTCACACGATGGCACGACAAACAGAACGTTGGAAAGGGTTCGCGAGTTTGCACTCGGCAAGTTTATTCAATGAATGGCTTGGACCTTTCCAGCTGTTTAGTGCGTGTCGACACACGAGTAGTCTTTGCTCTAGACTCTTTGTTTTCCGCTTTTGACAAGGTTTTCGTTTACATATTCCAGTTTATCTAGTTGTCTTTTTAGAATGCCAAACGTTAATTCTTGAACGAATTATTTCTATCCTAATATCGTGGCTTGTTTTCTTCACACTGAATATGCAGAATTTATATAACTTTTTATGTTTCGCATTGGGTCTAGCCTGTAAAGATATTTGTATGTATTGAGAAAATAAATAAATAAATGTTCTTGTTGCATTTCCGGGACATATTTAACGAATTATAATTTTATTTATTGGCAACCCACTAATTTAAGGACAGATCCGGTTAAAATCTAAACTCGGTGAGCAAGGCAAAATCTCGAAACAAATATAACATTTTTTAGTTAAATGTAGAGTAGATTAGATTATCCAGAATAATAACGAAGATTGAGTAGCAAATAATTTGTCTATTTCATTGTCGGGTCCACAGCGGACAAAGGGCCGAACAAATGAGTGTTTCGGTCGATAAATTTTAATCAAACAACAACCAGCCGACTGGCGTAAACAAAATTATGTTTCGCAGTTAATATGTCAGCATTCATAGTGATATATATGTATGTTGGCGTATTATCATTATAATGCAAAATATCCAATGTAGGTATACACAGATGTGTTTAAACATGATCTACATAGATGATTATGTTCCACAGTTTATGGAATAACATGAGCGTTGATACAAAATAATGATTACTATATGCAATTCGGTGCATTTATTCATAATCCGTAAGGTCCAGCATGCCGAGTTTAAATATCTGCAGGGGCCCAGCTCTGTTAACCGCTGGCATCTTGATCGACCCGAACTCGGTTCGCAATACGTCAAAACTGACTTACCGCGTATCTGATGCGTCAGTTGTCAAGACTGATTTTTCCAATAGAAGATCTTTTGCTCTGTTGTTGGCAAAATCATCGACTACCTAACGATGAAAGCCATATTTTAAAAAAAGAAGAAGAAGAAGAAGAAGATCTTTTGACAGATCTTCTATTCTTCTCTAAAGACGCATTTACATAACTGACGTATCGAGTTTAGTTTAACAGGTGGGCTCAAGTTCTAATGCATAAATCATTTATCAAAAGTAGGTACTTACTCAATGACAACACATAGGTTTAGGTTATATTTGTTTACCATGATAATTCTGCATTTCACTGATGGTCCTAATGTAAAAGGTGGTGAGCCTATAAGCATTATACCGGGAGGACTCCTCTCAAGGGAATTTCAACCCATAGTCCACCACGCTGTAGGCTCAGTGCGGTTTGGTGGAGACACAACGAAAGATGTGTAGGCGCTCATGATTTTGACCAGGGGCTCAATTCTGTTACAGCGGTTATGCTGTCGACTCACACTCGACAGTTTTTCTATTGGAAAACTGTCGAGCGCCAGTGGTTAACATAGGTGGCGGGTCGGCGAACAAGTAGGTAACCTACGTACAATCTAAGCACGTAGATAATACAATAAACAATTCACAAATCGAATCGAACTACGGCAAAACGTCATTAGAACGATACTGATGTTTACCACTCGCATCACTATTCGGCAAACACATGGGACGTGCCGAAGTTCGTGTGCTCGTTCGCCGAATGAAATCGAATCGATTCAGTACATTTGGTAAACATTGAATTAGCATATTGAATCCACGCCCGGTGCGTACGTTCGACGCGATTATATTATCCTCCAATCGATTATAAACTATTCGATGAGAGATTGAATGTTCGATATTGTTTGGAGTACTTGATGCTGTTTAGTTTATCGATTTTGATTTCGCTTTAATCAAAGTGATTGTAGTAAAATATGTGTTATGTTATGCATATCTACACTATTATAATGAAGTAATAATTTAAATAACGATTTAAAAAATATGACCGAATGAAATTAGTATGCGTTGACGTTTATAATTATTAATTTACTAGTATTTATCCGCTGCCTTGCCCGCATAGACATCGAACATGAAGAGTAGCTGATTATTCCAGACTATCATCCCTGTTACCTTCAAACCCGCTCAAGGCGCTCTTTAATGATACGCAGTCCTGCTAACAAATTAATAAACATATGTTCAAACTTAAGGGTGACCGTTAACCTGGCTGTGCTATGTGCTTCAATCGATAGGATCGCTTAATTTCCTCAGCTTCACTCAGCTTAGCTCAAGTTGACAGGAAATTAAGCGATCCTATTGGTCGAAGCGGACGAGTCCGCTGCCTAGCGCAGACAAGTGGACGGTCACCCTTATATAAGTGATTAGGTAATTCAAAATGTTGATTGATTTTGACTGCCAAACGTAATTGTTAAGAATTTAACGCATTAACGCGTCGTACCTAATTGATCTTGCCTATCCTCTCAGCTTCTGCGCCGTCGTTCAGCCACTTTAGCCATTACCGCCCATAACTCGAATATTCAGCCTCAACAGGAGTTTGTCGCATGCCTAACGAGGAACTCTTAAAAGCGGGCAGAACACTTCGTCCAATAAATTCCTGTGCAGCGATCGAGTGCGACGCCCCACCGGTGCGTGGTAATTGCGCGGCGAAAGGGCGGGCCCCTGGATTCATCGCGAAATCTCATTTGCAGGAGTGCTGCTAAATATTACAACTTGTGATACTCGAACGTATACTGTGTGCGAGTTTATTGCGAGATAGCATCGTGGTATAGATTGTTTTATTAACTTGCATATGCTAATTTTGAATATGGCGGAGCTATTGGCAACGCGAGCTGATGCCGTCAACAGAAGATGGATAAATAGGGAAATTCGGCTGATATTTCTCACTCTTGGCTCGGCTTTCTATCTATCCAGATGTGGATTAAGTGTTACAGATAGCGACTAAAGCAGGTAGAGGCTTTATTCTTTAGAGGGCGGTTTCTATAACATGACAATTGAAAGTATGCATTAGTTTTTATTATGTTCTTTATTCCAGCCATCCAAGATTCGTTAGAAAGTCTCGCTGCCTCTTGAGATCATAATAGTATGTTTTAATCTGAATATTTGTGCTATAAGTGCCGAAATATATAAAAAAACACCAATGAGGCTGCGATTACAGCAGACTATAGGGTCTTATAAAAATGTAAAAATGTCTCATAGTAAGAGCCATTCCTGCCTACTGCCGGTTACACACTCAGCCAATTTATATCACGAGAGGGCAATTACCGACGATTTCCATCGTTTTCGGTGCCTAAACGTCATTTGGAAATTATTACGTTGGCCGCCCCGTTTACTCGCCCCGGGCCGGCTGCGATCATTTAGTGTACCTACCTTATTACATAAACCTACCTATTTATGTCTATATCGTTAGGTTATAATTATAAAAATGAATAGTTATAACCCATTTCTGAAAATGACACCCACAATTATATTAACCCTAATTTTCAAAGATTATTGTACTGAGGTTATACTTAGTTTCGCTACAGAGATATTGGTGCCAATTCTATTATCAACAGATAAATCTATAAATATTGCTGTCATCGTCACAAATTACGACCACGAGAAAGATGGCATTATCGTTCGTTTTAGTCAAATTCAGTTTGCGTGCCAATTGAATTAGCACCTTTAATGAAGGCAACAATATTTTAGCCTTACCTTACCTTACCTTAGTAGGCTTGCTTTCTCCTATTGGAATACTCCTGTTGGTATATCGTGGTGTACCACAGCAAATATCTGTAACAAGTGCAAAACATATTTTTATAAAACTTGATCATCCTTTAAATATTTGATTAAGTGAAACATCAATTTGAAACATCGAATTCTAATTAAATATTGAATTTAGTATTCCATGTCTAAAAGCCCACTTAAGCTTTTCGCCCCCATTGACCTCAGTCGAATAAAAATTTAAGCAATCCTCTTATAACTAAAAGCTTTTTAAGCGGCCTAATATTTTACTTACAACAATATAGTTCGGCGTTCAATCACGCGTAATGGGTGTTAATTATTAAAAGCTATTTGTTATGCATAAAGGCGCGCGCACACCTGCAACCTGGCAAATTAGCTGATCAGCGAGTCGCGCCGCGTCCGCATCTCTTGTGGTGTAAACAGCGCGTGCGGTTAGTCTTGTTAGTTAACGGAATTTAATTATTATACTAATACGTGGAGGATGATATAGGTGTGTTTGGATTTTCATTATTCAAAGTAATTTCGGACGAGGACGACCAATTACCTATTCCAAATGTTGTCGCCTGTTATATTGTTAAGTAATGAGGCCAAAATGATTTTGCCATAAATCACGATTACACCAAATTAAGATTATTTTATTTAAATTTTATATATTTAATCGGAACACGACCTAATCTGTAAAACTCTTTAAAAAAAATACATAAAATAGGTACCTGTAATATATTTAGTTTCGTCTGAAATCGACCCGTTATTGGCTATTATAAAAAGGTCCAACGTCCATACTACTAAGAAATTAAGTATTGACACTCCTAAGAATACTTTCTAGTATTTCTCTAGTTTCCAAAACAAGAATAATTGTAAACTCACACTCAACCTAACACTACATTGAAACAGTACCATAAGTCCCCAATTTAGTAAGTACTAGCTGAGCCCGCGACTTCATCCGCGTGGAATTTAACTTAACAAAAAAGCCCGCTCCCGCTTTCTGAGCACGCGCGACAGGACCCATTTTTATGTTTTCTATAATAAAAGTAACCTTAGTGACTGTTTATAACATCAGCTATCTACCGGTGAAAGTCCCGTCAAAATCGGTCCAACCGTTTCGGAGATTACCCGGAACAAACATACAGACAGACAGACAGACAAAACATTTTTAAATCGCGGTTTTGCTATAGGTGTCGTTTGTACTTTCATATGCATTTAGTGAAAAGGTGTTATTTTGATATTACAAACAAAAACTCCAATTTTATTTATTTGTATAGATAGTTTCGTTATACAGTAGGTACTTAGCTGTAGCGTAACTGCATCGCAGCACCTGTCGCCTCGCCTGATGAAGCGAGCTGAGAAGTAGCAAAAAGTTAAAAGTACATATCACTTAGCAGCTCACGTAAGCTTCTCGGAATTTCAAAGTAACTCTCGTAGTTTGGAAGTTCCGCGCTTCGTATACTCCAGCCGGATAAAATGTTTATTTTTGGAATGACTCCGACTGCGCCTAATAGAGTAGTCATTTGAAATATTTATACAGCTAAAGTTAGCTAACAATCTCTAATGTGGATAATTTACTTCCCTTTCTTTATTTAGATTATTTAGATTAACTTCGTTGTGAGTTATTTTATTCCTTCTCCTCCTGGCGTCGTATTCCTCAATTCTGAGAGTCGTGACCGCCCCCCACTACCTTTTCTTTTATGATGGCTCGCCATTTGTTTCTATCGACGGCGACCTGCATGGCATCGTAGACGGAGGTGTCGAGTGTGCGGATCTGGTCGGACCAACGCATCGGGCAGTGACCCCGAGATCTCGTTCCCTCCACCTTGCCAGTAACCGTGAGATTTTCAAGGTTATCTCCGTTTTTCCTGGCAATATGACTAAAATACTCAAGCAATTATTTTATTAACCCCCGACAAAAAAAGAGGAGTTTTATAAGTTTAACATGTGTATTTGTGTATCTGTGTGTCTGTCTGTGGCATCGTACGCCCAAGCGGATGAACCAATTTCAATTTTGTTTTTTTTGTTAGATAGGTATTCTGATCGAGAGTGTTCTTAGCTATGTTTCATGAAAATCGAATCAGCCGTTTGAAAATTATCAGCTCTTTTATAGTTTAAAAAGTCGTCGCATCGGGGTTTTTCTAAATTTTCAATTTTATTTTTTACTAGCTGAGCCCGCGATCTCGTCCGCGTGGAATTTAACTTACAAAAAGCCTGCTCCCGCTCTCTGAGCCCGCGCGACAGGATAAAAAATATGGTTACTTTTGTTTTTCTAAAATAAAAGTAGCCTAAGTTACTGCTTATAACATCAGCTTTCTGCCAGTGAAAGTCCCGTCAAAATTGGTCCAGCCGTTTCGGAGATACTCGTTGATTTCATATGTTTTTTTTTTACGCGGAACCCTAATTGTTTTTCTTAAATTAAAGTAGCCTAAGTTACTCCTTAAAACATCAGCTATCTGCCAGTGAAAGTCCCGTTAAAATCGGTCCAGCCGTTTTGGAGATTACCCGGAACAAACACACAGACAGACAGACAGACAGACCATTTTTTTTTAAATCGCGCTTTTGTTATAGGTGTCGTATGTACTTTCATATGCATTTAGTGAAAAGGTGTTATTTTGATATTACAAACAGATACTCCAATTTTATTTATTTGTATAGATTTGGGACTTGTTGAGTGTCGGAGCTTGGCGTCTTCTTAAAACTATGTATAAGAGAAACGTAAAAGTGACGGGTAGTGAGGCCACCGATTAGATGATCTGTGGTATTAATTCGTCTCATCAAATTATGTGTTATTCGTCTAGCACTGCCAGCTGTGACAAGACATAATGTTAGAAACTTTGATTTTGTCTTATTTTCTCTTACGACTTTAGAAAGAGACCGATCGACACGGCGTGACAAAATACGTGAGAAGACGTCATGTCACGTTGACTTGCAGTTGTAGCCCTATTGATTGTAAAGCACAATCTTATAACTTTAAACAGCTGGTATCTGTATAATAATTCAAGAAACTCCAGTATCGCAGTCAGTCGTTACCGCAGCCATTCGTCATATCTAGGCTCGTTCATACAGACCGAGGCCGGAGGGCCCATAATCGTACATCACAGCGCCCTCTGTGGTCACTCGCGTAGTTGTACCTTAGCTCCGAGCCGGAGTATATCAACCCTACGGCCGCATTCAGGGAATCATTGCTGATGAATGTACATTTATTTCGCTCGGTTTAGCGGCGGCGCGATTTATTGTTAAGTTATCAGCTATCTACTCGCCTTTACTAATTTTGAATTACTCAACTGAGCCTTAGTGTACCGTGTTGCATACAAGATCTTTGGTGGTAGAGTCCTAGATTTTTTTTTTTTTGAAAAGACTACTAGCAATGTGTGTTTATCACATTACTAGTATTCCCTTTAGCCCCTCCAACTAAGCTAATGTTTGTGCTAGGAGTGGGCTTACGTCAATAGTTTAATGGCCAGGATGGGGATCGAACCCGGAACCTCTCAGCTACGAGGACGGCCCCTCTAACCACTAGGCTATTGACGCTTAAACTGTAGCAAATTGTCTATAGCTCATCTACGTATTTAAAGTAGCTTGTATAGCTGCGTTTCGTACGATAAGTGAGAGAGCCGGATGGACATCCCCCTCCGTTCCCCACCCCCTGTCCAACTCACCTTCGGGTCGGCAACATTCGAGTAATGCCTTTGGTATTGCAAGCATAGATGTAACGACACATGGAATTGAAAATACGTTTCAGTGGGAGTCTCCGAAGAGGCTCTTATAGGCCTGGAGTGGTAGTAAAGTTCAATCTATACAAATAAATAAAATTGGAGTGTCTGTTTGTAATATCAAAATAACTCCTTTTCACTAAATGCATATGAAAGTACATACGACACCTATAACAAAAACGTGATTTAAATTTTTTTTGTCTGTCTGTGTGTTTGTTCCGGGTAATCACCGAAACGGCTGGACCGATTTTGACGGGCCTTTAATTGGCAGATAGCTGATGTTATAGGGAGTAACTTAGGCTACTTTCATTTTAGAAAAACAATTAGGGTTCCGCGTAAAAAAATAAAAACACATGAAATCAAAGAGTATCTCCGAAACGGGTGGACCGATTTTGACGGGACTTTCACTGGTAGATAGCTGATGTTATAAGCAGTCACTTAGGCTACTTTTATTTTAGAAAAACCAATTTTTTTTTAAATATGAAAAAATGGGTCCTGTCGTGCGGGCTCAGAACGCGGGAGCGGGCTTTTTTGTTAAGTTAAATTCCACGCGGACGAAGTCGCGGGCTCAGTTAGTAAAGTATAAATGGCCAGTCGTTCTGGCGAGCTAAACTGCAAAAATTCTGAATTTTCTAAACGTAATAATTGACAGACTCACTTACAGTTATTTGAACTAAATGTAATAATCTTAATTAACAAGTCCAACACATTAATTAAAATCTTGCAATTAACATCGCCGTGTTCGAAAGCTTGTAATTATGAAAATGTGATAAGTACAAAACAAACGTTGATAAGCGGCGGCGCGTTGTTAGTCACACGAAAGTTCCATGTTGTTCCTTTATGAAATAACTATTGTTTCACGTCGAGTTCCATTCTGATCACAAAATATTTGACTCTGAACGATATAAATAAATAAATATCGCGAGACTAACACACCAACTGTATGGTGCCAAACTAAGCAACGCTTGTACTATGGGTACCGTACAATGGACTGGGAGCGATCCCAGTGACACCTATATCAGGGCAAAATACAAAAAGGCCATTTCAAAAATTTACCCTGACGGGAATCGAACCCGCAACCACCTGGTGCAGTGAGCTGAGCGGCCTACGCTCGAACCACTGCACCAAGTTGTCGTCATATGGTCATCGGTATGTCTATCGCGATGTCTAGATTATATTGTGATGGGTGAAATAATGTTGGTCGAGAAAACTATCCTTGGTCTGGCATGGCTTGCTATGAAGCGGGTCGCCCATTTCGTCCAATAGGATCGCTTCGTTTACCATCAACTTAAGCTACTCTGGGTGAAGGTGTGGAAATTAAGCTTTTCTGTTGGTCTAAGCGAGTGGGCCCGCTTCATAGCACAGCCAAAATAGTCACCCTTTCAATCACTGTAAACATGTTGACAGCTACAGACATAATATAGATGTACAATAAGATAATACACGCATATATACTTTTGGTTTAGAGGGAATGGGATGCATAACTGTACATAAATCTTTTGTCTGGCTCAGCGTATCGGCTATTCGTTCAAACGGCACAAATTATAATTATAAGTGCCAAACAAAATTAGCTTCAGTAGTTGTAGTATAACCAGAGTGAGGTGTGTTAATGTTAACATTTGATTATATGCTGTAAATTTCACTCTAAATGGTTGGATTTGCTTTAATTGGTGTTCCCGTTACTGTTCCGTACGGGTGTACGTATCACTGCACTTCTATTGATATTTTTCGAAGTATTGTGATGAATCTGATAGTTGTAGTATTAGATAAAATAACTAGTTACTAATAACGGTTTACCTAATATTTTTTCGGTACACTGGCGGCCAGATATTGAAGAATATTGGGGCAAAGCAATAACATATCTAATAATGTCCTGAAAGTGAACCTACCCGGATTTCCGGTGGATATTTGACGTAGAGTAATAGGCAAACTGAATGGTAGGTATGTATTTTTTCTTTTTAATAAGAACATTGACGGTTTTATATGACCGATAATTTGTGTTTAAACATATTCCGTAGTTTCTACGGGAAAATCACATAAGATCATTCAGTCCATCCGTCTGTCCATCCATCCATCTGTCTATCCTTCAGTACGTCAGCCTGTCCGTCGGTCTATCCATCGGTCAATCCCAGTCTGTCAGACTATCTATATATAGTTTGTTGAAATTAACTTTTTAAGAGAAAAGTCAGTAGGTGCATGTGATATGAAAATTTGTGATACAAATCGTGTAACTATAGTAGGGTTAAACTCGCTGAGTCATCAGTTTAAATATGTGCCTGTACTGTGTAAAAACGCGTGGAATGAATTCACTCTCCTTTATTACACCAAATCATGCGACGTCATTTAATTGCGAACAGTTTCCAGGCAGTTATTTTTAATATAGTTATCGTATATTACATTGTAGACGTTGTTTAACAATAGACATTAGGGTTGTTTTTTCTTTGGCGAGACCCAGTGGTACTAATATAGTCAAAAACCTGGGTAGTGGTTTGTAAGCCACTAAAAGGAATTATCATTCTCTTTAGTTTGGTGGATTTCTGCTGAGTGGCTACTAATACCACTGTCATACATGTGGGAACTATATTTGAGAAAAATATTTTTCAAAAATATTTTGAAAAATACTTTTTTGATTTTTCAAACTCTACTAACATTTTCCAGTAAGAAAATTCGTGACCTTCGCGTCATTATAATTCGCCCCAGTATCTAATTTTCAGCACATGTTGTGTTATAATGTAAAAGCGTGTATAAATTGAAAAATAAAAATGTAGAGACTAAAAAGGCTCAGTTTAATTAGTTTGCGAAGGAAAAATAATGTTATGTATGCGGCGCCGCTATTTTTGACGGAATACCGTTTCGCCAAAATAAAATTCTTATTTCTCAACTTCCTTTATCTTTGTTAAAAATAAAAAATATTTTCTTTGTCAAATTATTTAATTATGAAAAATACCTATTCCATTTTAATGGTTTATAAGAATGAATGTGACTAACTACGGCAAAATGTTTTTATCAATTAATGAAATAAAATAGCCCAAACTTAATAAATTCTAACACATAAATACGGCAATGTCGGTCTACAGTAAGTACCGAACAAACTACTATATTACTCTACCATGCTCGTAAAACAAATAAAATGGTACGTTCTTCATAATATGCTAGCGAGGATGCAGTGAAACAATTTTACGTATGAAACGAGCTACAAGGGACTCGTACAAACTGAAAAGTTTCCGTTAATAGACATTAGGTGGCATGCAGCGTATTAAGTAGCTTCACAGATGCTTGTATAGAGCTCCATTTTATTATGATGCCAAAATAATAAGTAGTCTTAATATAAATATACCTACTAAGTACCTAAGAAGTATGCACATTTGTGTAAAAAAAATATTAATTGTGTTTCTGAACACACATACTAAGAAAACGCCTACACACAATCGCCTGGCAGAGGGGCGCACATTCGGAAACAAAATTCAGGCTAATTAGATGTCGGTACCCAAACTTGCAACATCAAGAAATCATAGCGTGTTCAACAAACAAAGTAATAAGCACACTAATTATGATTGCCCGCCTGTTACACAGATCTTTTTAATATTCGCTGCAACGCCCTGGGGGGTACCATAACTTGAAATTATTTGTTGTTATCGTAGACTAAGCACAAACGTCACTTTCAAAATAATAAACAGAAGTCCAATTTAAATGCACTAATACATGATTCTTGGTTACAACATTATCATAAAAAATAATATTTAGGGTTTTTTAATGAGACTGGTCCCGGATGTTACTCCTGTAAACCAGGATCGATAATGGTGACCAATAATGACGTCGAGGTTTGACCCTCGACGAGTCCCGGGAAAAAGTTAAATTCTCTTCGAACCCACACGAATTTAATCGAAAGAAATAATAGGAGGAGTTGGAAGAATAAATATATTTTCAGGGTTTTTTTTTTTTATTGGGACTAGTCCCGCCACACACTCCCACCACTGTAACTCCTGTAAGCCAGGATCGACAATGGTGACCAATAATGACGTCGAGGTTTGACCCTCGACGAGTCCCGGGGAAAAGTTAAATTGTCTTGGAACCCGCACAAATTTAATCGAAAGAAATAATAGGAGGAGTAGGATATTTTCAGGGTTAAGAATACATGGTAAGCTTTGGGCATAATCTTTTTGCCTTTGTCGTCTGCACCCATTGTCATGGTTCAATCTTTTCAGGCTTATGACTGCTTGTGAAAACTAAATATTACTTGCTAGAAACCGTAGCATCGACCGTAGCGCCAGCTATGTGCTACGATCTTCGTGCTACGATGTATACGCTACGAACTACGCGCTACGTTTTAGGCTACGATCTTGTAAATAAATCACTATTACGCCTGCAGGCATTCTCTTAAACACTAAGCTTATATCCATACTCTTTAGCAAAGACTTGATGAAAACTCTCCGACTAGCACTCACATTCAAAAGCTACGAATATGAATTAAATTTTAAAACTTCTGTTACTACTTTGTAGTCTGCGTATTTGTTTTCCCCTAAATGCAGCGAGTCATATCACATTACAGTAGATACGAGTTAGTCACACAAATTAATTAATTCTACGTGCGGTTGCATAATTAAACTTAACTGAGTTTATTTCGTACGGTGTTTCGTTCTAGGTTTTGCATGTAACTTCGTTGGCGGGGTTTGCTGTCCAACTTTATTTAGTTTCAGAGGTAGGCAACTAAAATATTGATTTAGTATCTGTGGAAAATTATCAGTTGAGCAGGAATTTTTAGAGAAAAAAATTAAGTAGATAGTAATGTGTAACTTTAACTGATGAATTGGGAAAAGTGTCAATACATTATGATTTTTTCTTATAAAACATGTTTTTTACCTACCTTAATACGTAAATTCGTTGAGTTGACAATCACTTTCTACATATCTATCTTGGTCAACGGTACAAGAATAACTTCTTCTTCATAATCGAGACAATTATGATAAAGATAAATAAAGTAGCAATTTTTATATAATAACACAATCAGATGCCTCATAGACATTATTATTACGACTAACCTGGGGCCCCATTTTGTTAATGACTGTAGCTCGTTTTCCGATAGAAAAACAGTAAAAAATGACGTTTTCATTTACGCGATGCGTAAATTTTGACGTATTGCGGGTCAAATCGAGCGACAGTCGTTAATAGATTTGGTCCCCTGATATTTTGGCTGACGACTGCTGGACTATCCACCGCAGCAGCAATAACATCTACCTAATTTAATGCAACATTCATTTCGATATCCCACGTTTACGTTCAAGCGGAAAGTTTTCGACTGGTTTGCCGAATACAAAGTGAACTGCACGTAGGAAGCGAAAAACACAGTAACAGTTTAAAATTTTGTTTCAGTTCCGTCCCGGTGGATCTTGTTGCTTGTTGTTGTATACTACGAAGTTGTGTTGCGTTTTCAAAAGGCGAATTTAACCAAAAGCGCGCCTTTAAAATTGCAGCAGCTAAGTTTAATACGTGTCTAAAATATTGGGGATAAATAACGCTTGATATCGAAAAATATATTTAACCTAGTTTTGTGTTCACATCGTACAGGATGCATTCAGGAATGTGAAAACAATAAACGCGATAGAATCCCCGGGTAACATTAGTTTCATTACAGCATCACAGACATTTTAAACTTATCTTAAGGTTAGCTTAGACCAATGAAGCGAATACTCATTGTATCTCTGCTCTATCAAATTATCTAACACACACAGCGCTATTAATGCTCTATCTTTATTCGCGGAGCGGACCGGAAGCGGCTCTTGTTCCAGCTCTAGCTCTTGTTCTTTCGGTCTAAACACTAAGACTTTCGGTTACTTCTTTGATAAAAAAAATATACGATCGCAAAATTTAATGATGTATGTATATGAGAAATCTCGTTATACGTAGAGGTGGAGCTATGAAAAAATTATTTTACTTTTTTTTTTTCAAAATCCTGGCGCTCTACTAAGTATTGCGACCCCAAACAGCCATCGCTTTTCATTCCTTATTGTAATGAACGTCTAAATATAACAATATTACATTCAGTGTACGGATTAATTAATTATCTCGAGCTTATTTCGTTAAGTCGCCGCTCGCGTGGCGGGATTAGGCCGTACGAAGACAGATAAGAGATAATTCGATACGAGTGGATTAGTGGAGCGACATTAAACACAGATTACGGGGATGTTCGGACACGGTTCACGGGACAATGGTCAATTTGGCCTACTATGTACGAGACATATATATAGTTCAGCTTATGTAATGTACAGCTAAAGGTCTTGATGCTACGGAAAAATAGTTCGTATGGTACGCAGTAAAAAGGTCTCACATCTCTCTAGTTAGTTTCACGACGAAAAAACTCCACGTTCCGGCGTCTATCGTCAAAATCAATTTATTACGTGGTCACAGAGTCCTATGCCATATATCGTTGATAAATAGCGACTGAACTTGCGCAGGAGTGGGCGGCACGATAAACTGACGTCCGAGCTGCCTAATGTTAAGCAGCTACCATAGCCTATATATGCTCGCAATACCGAAGGCATTTCTCGCACGTTGCCGACCTGAACAGGAATGGGCAGGAGCAGGGGAATGGCGGGGGGGTTGATCTTTCAATTCTCTCACTCATCCAATGAAACGTAGCTATAACAGCAATTTTACGTCGATCTTCTGTGAGAGGGTGATACTACCCCAGATGAGGCAGCCCGTGCTTGGCTCTACCTACCTAATAGTTGCAAAGTAAATCGCAAATATAGACAGGTAATCTCAAATATTATTTCTTTAATTTCGATATGGTCGGTATTGCCCCGAGCGAAATACGCGACGCAATAAAAGTTAATATGCCGAGTGCCGGGGATCGCTATTACTGTTACTGTTATCGTAAAACGGAACAGTATGCGCTGCGCGCTGTGCCGACTAGGCCGCGCGATGCTCGGTGGAATTCTGAGTACGTAAGGGCAACTGACCACGGAAGCATTGCTACGCTTCAAAATATAGGTAGTCTTCCTATTATTGGTTAAGTAGTGAAGTAACTAATTTTAGCGTTGTATGCCAAATGGCTATACAGGCCATCACTCACGTTATTTTAATGAATGGTATGTGGTGTGGTGGTGCCTTTGACCTTGCCTGCTATAGCGCATTAAGTACTTTTCATTAAAGTCAGGGTAGTTATTAATGGATTTTTTCCCAATAAAAAATCCACCCGAAATAAGCGGAGCTGTATAGTACAAAGCGTAGGGCGCCGCAGCTGCCACTCTGTATACTCTATATATATCGTGTAACGCCACTGACGCTCCGCACGGATAGAGTTGCCGCGCGGCGAGCACCCCAAACGTCCGTTTAGAAACGTCGCTTCAAAATGCATAAAACCCTTCTAATGAAGGTTTTGCTTACAAACAAGCACATTTTATTGTTATATTTATTTATTAATGTTTCAGTTGCTGGTGGGTAAATAGTCCTCATGGCGCATGAAAATTGTGATCAATTCTTTCTACAATAACCATGCTGCTAGTTCTACGTGGAATCAAGAGTTGTTATTACAATTGCGTAATACAGTTGTCATATGAAAATCGCGTCGCATCGCGTGTCGTGTGACAAAACCCAAAGAAACAACATCGTGCGCTATTTTATTGCCCCTGTGACGTAAGTTCTGGATCGTCCAAAAATCACGACAGAGAGGATCGACTTAAATATTTTATAGCGTTTATTGAAACTTTACGATTGCGTGTGGGATGAAAAATAATCGGAATAACTTGAAAATGAAAGGTAGGTCGAAGTTTATTTATTGTATTTTATATTTTAATATTAGTGATGTAGGGTTATCTTATTACTAATTGACTACAGCTCATGTACGGGCTGGCTTGACCAGGGTAGTACCACCCTCACACAGAAGATCAATGTAAAGTAGATATTATAAGCATCGGAGTTTCGTACAACGAGTGAGAAAGCCAGAAGCCCAACCCAACTCAGCCTCCCTTCTCTCCCTCTGTCACTTTCCCTTTCAGGTCGACAACATGCGAGAAATACCTTTGGTATTGCAAGCATCTATAGGCTACGATAACTCGTACGCTTCTTTTCCGACTTTGTAATAAAATATATAAAAAGTCTAAGCTATATGCTTATTAAATAGTAGTTACTAATGGACGTTAAAAAAACAGTTTATTTTCACTTATAATCATGTATAATACCTTGAATTAACTTTACACTATAATAACATAATGGTAACCCAACACAGAAAAGTTTTATTAAAGAAGTATGTGCCAAAATAGGCAAGTAAAGTCATCGCTATCAATTTATGTTCACAATCACATCAATACACTACTAAGTACAGCTTTATGAGCAGTCTTTGTATCGAGTACACATCATAAAATGTTAATGCCACAGGATGTCATCAATAAATAATAATTTGATATAAAAATGACATAAATACGGTAACAATTATCCAAATCGTAAAATCTTAAGCCCGTACCAACTGGCGACACGTCCTTGGCACAAACGGAGGCGTTAACCGTTTATTGCTGCCTTGTTTATGTTAATACTTCACTGATTCGAATACTTCCAACTGGGGTTTTATAAACTTTAACATAGGATTGTCTGTATGCAGAAGTTATAAAAAAATACTACGCCAGCTGATGTAGCATATGAATCATTGTTTTGTTTACTGTTTGTTAGAGTATTACACAAAAATTTAAAGTCTAATTAAAATGCATTTTTCACAATTTAACAGCATAACAGTACAATAATGAGAGAATATTCGTTTCACAATTAAATGGCACTAGAATTTAGACTACCAAAAATATTAAGTTTCAAATAGTTAAGTGACACTTCAATGTTTAAATGACACTTTAGTGTTTGAGCATTCACCAGTTAAACTATACGTTGAACTGTATAATAAAATCCATGCGTTATGCAGGCATCATGATTTCAGGGAGCCGAGAGAAACCACAGCCAGAAGTTAGTTCCAAATGAAATACGCTGGACATATTAATCGTGTCGCGTGAGTTCCCCGTCGTCAGGGGTATGCGGTCATAAATATTTACCCTGAGCATAACCGCTTCTAGTTAGAAAAACATCCTGCAATAAAAATATAGGGTTGTTTTTATCGACGCTATGGTAGGTACAAGAGCTTTTATTAGATACGTTTTGTTTTCGAGTAGGTTTCGTCTTTATGTTTATATTTTCTCGCAGTACAATCATGAGTAAATTCTCAACATTTTCTCGTTATTTGCTCTTTGAATGTTTTTCTGTCACTTATTAAGTATGCACCCGCCTACTAATGTAACGAACGAACAGCCTAATGTTCGTACCTACAAACGTAACAAACTTGCCGCCGAGAAAGGAACTCAAATTTGAGTCATAAAAACTTGAGAGATAACAGCTAAGTAGTATTTTTGTATTTGGCCGTGAAAGTTTAAGATAAACAATTTAATAAATAAAGCATCACAGGCTATTGATCAGGGGCGTCGCGTGCACGTCGTCGCCGGCAAGTACACGCCGCCTCCGAAGGCAGGTGCTGATGACAACTTCACGGTCGTAAATAACGCGGAACCCTAAAAAATTAATGCCGCCTAAAGTCCCACATATCGCACTGCGCGAATTTGAACTAAATGTACAGTCATCTGCAATAATGTCTACGTCAACAATTACCTTGAATAAAAAGACAAGTTATAAAAGTCAAATGCTTGTGTTAATGTTACATACTTATTACAATATACTAGAGAGATTTCAGATACAACAACGCATTTAACGTTCGAACTGCCGTTGATAATGAATTTTGTAAATATTTATAATATTATACATGACTGCACTGAAAAGCAAGCCAGAAATAACTCCATTGTTTTTAATCAAAACGCCTCAGATTCGACGAGTAACCGTGGTAAAATATTTTGTTTATCGATCTTCATCACGAAAAACAGAATAATATTATTTATAGCTCTCAAAATTTTGTATTATAACCAAAAGTTTGGGGAAATGTATTGCGAACTGTCAAATTAGAATTTATGTTTGTTGCTGTCTGTTAAGTAATTTTAACACGAATGTAGACTTTATGTCGTAGCAATAAAGACGTACACCATTGATTTGATGGGAAGAAATCCAGGGTGGTTCAAGGAAATCAGCTGTGGGGAAAGTTGAAACAACAGCATCAAGTTTCAAAGCAACAGATGCTAAGGGACCGCCTAATGAAATTAGAAAAGGTATTTTCGGCGTTACTGTTGAAAGGAACGGGGATTTAAAAAATAATGACTGAAGAAAAAAAGGAAAGATGTAGAAAATATAAAATATTTTCCAGGAAAATGTTTGCTTCTAAATGAGGAATGTGTGAATGTTAAAAGACGTGCTTTCTCATACACGTCAATTCTGCTGATAGAGACAATCTATCCTCCTCGTTGCGTCGTGTATCCTCAATGCTTAGGGTCAATGCGACCTCTCTGAAACACTCTTGTCTGTACGATATCGCGCCAGCAGAGGTACCTATAACGTAGTTATAACGTAGTTTGTTTTGTTTTCCAATTTCAAAATCATTAGCGTAAGCTGTCAGGAAGACAACATTTCTTTCTTCCGTGGATAAAGTTTTTGTCAACCAAAGACTATTCTTTGGGCTTCAAAACCATCGATATTTCGTGGTCGTTCGTCAATTAGATTGATACATTGTAACTTTAATGTCGTTGTTTGTCGGTGCTCGTGGTAAGGCCTGAAGACATAGCTCGCTGTGACGTTATTTGGGGGACCAAACTGAG
Source organism: Notodonta dromedarius (assembly GCA_905147325.1). Taxonomy (NCBI): domain Eukaryota; kingdom Metazoa; phylum Arthropoda; class Insecta; order Lepidoptera; family Notodontidae; genus Notodonta; species Notodonta dromedarius. The sequence goes on along the minus strand of LR990165.1, from coordinate 2,358,412 downwards.
GGATGGACGCCGTGAAACCTGACACCTATGTTTGTCTTTATGTTCTCCTTGCTGGTCATCCTATATTCAGCAGTATGGACCGCTACGCATACTGAGGTATTAACAAGTGCCGTGTGTTCCGTCTTACGCTTGGAGCACCTTCACCCAGGTCTTGACCTGATCGACACGACAAATTAGCTACCTAAGTAGTTGTCTGTGATTAAGTATTATTGTTGGTTTTTTTCTCAAGATTATGAAACGCGCCCTAGAGTTTAATTGTCTAAAGTGTTGTGGTAGGTCTCCATTACGATCACCTTTTTGGCGAACATACAACTAAAATTCAATAATACAAATGATATGATCCTTCCTCTATCAAAGTATCTATGAACTACAGTCGTTAATACAACTTTAGTCAGTGAGGAAGATCGATATTAGCATAGATAAAGCAATCAAAGTTACTTCCAAGTTAGTCTGTTGCTTGCCCCTACACTTGAAAGTTTTCAGACATTTCATTATTACTGACTTTCAAGTACGTTATTTGATGTGCCTACAACACTCGCAAATAATAATATTATTTCAGGACCTAACAGAAAATATTGTATCTCGAAAAGCCTAAACTTGTTCGATTGTACCCGGCAGTTGTAAATTCGGGTCGCCTGTAGTTAGAACCAACTTAATACATCGTGAGAGACCTCAAAATTGACTTTTGTGAGGACAGATATAGAGGTGTTTGGACCGGCATAATACATTTTGTAGTTATCTAAGCAAACATTTACTTCAGCCCCAAATTGTTGCGGTTTCCGACACTCCCTGTCTGTTTGTTGGTATATAGTAAACACAACACGGCCGTCGGTGATTTGTTTGCATGTACATATTTTGATAGTTTAGGTAATTGTTTCGACCCTGGAATGGACTGGAAATTATGTAGGTAAATCGTGTTAATGTTAATTTTGCTCAATAACTTAGAGCACACGATACGGTATTTGACGAATATTAATTTATTTCACAATTGCTTATGTAAATATTTGCTTATGCGATTATCGAATTGCTAAGGGAAAATGATTTTGAAAATAATTTCAGAATTGACTTAGTTTTGTCACTACTGATGTATGACGTCATAACGGAGTAGTTTTAGTAAATTTTAATATTGAATATCTTTGCAATTATTCAATATATTGAAAAAAAAGATAAGTTTAACATTAATTAACCATATCTAAATTAATAAAGAATTGGCTCTCATTACTTAATATAAAAAAATCCACTGTGAGGTTGGAAAAAGTAAGTATTGAATGGGATCCAGCAATAGAGGCGTTCACCCTGATGGATGGTGTGAGAGAGACGTGGAGAGCTTTGCCCATAAGCGGCACCCCGCTTTATACTTTTATTTACCTACTAGCTGTGCCCCGCGACTTCATCCGCGTAGTATTTTAACTTAGCAAAAATTTCAGGATAACCGGTTTTTAAAGTATCCTACATTAATCCCGGTTATAATCTATCTGTGTTCCAAATTTCATCCAAATCCGTTCAGTAGTTTTTGCGTGAAGGAGTAACAAACATACATACATCCACACTCACAAACTTTCGCATTTATAATATTAGTAGGATGGTCGTAACTTCCGGAGGTTATCAAAAATGACTTCCATTCGTGAGAAAAAGCTTCCAGTTAATCTACTGAACAAACATTTGTCTGCTAAAAATAGTCTAACATAACAAGGCGTAGTATTCTATTCTACAAACTACATAATAATAGCACTAAATACTTATCTACCTATCTGCTTAAATCTAGTTTGGTTGGTAACAGACATTATAATTCCAATGAAAATGGGTTTTTGGAACGACAAAATGCTGACTTGTCACAGCCAAGCAAAACTGGGTCGTTTAGGTATTTACGAACATTAAGGTACAGAAACATTGTTTTAGACTATCTCGATTATTAAGTGGACTATTAGTTTCTTTCAAGCGGAATAAATTTTGGTACTAGGGTTGGCTCGTCGTGTTTAAACTGTGAAGACACAATACTCATGTTTAGTACCTAACAATATGTAAACACACTAATTTCAGAATCTTCAAATCATCCCCCCTATTACCTATTTACACAAAAAGTGGGTGTTCTGTAGCGCACCCTGCCTACCTCTTCGTGAAAAACAAGCGCGATAATGTATCTTTATATAATTGCTATATTCGTAGCGCCCCTAAAGTACTTATGTGCAGCCTAAAAGTCAACGTAAACACTAAACACAGCAATTACGTTAGGAGAGTTGATTCAATATTCACCGGCCGTCCCATTGGTCGGATGCTCGATACCTAGACGCCGGCTATTAACTTCTCTTCCTGTGCCCGGGGCTACCGACAAATCACTTTTCGACACCCCTGAAACGTCACCACCCCAGACTACTAGCAAAGTGTTGTGGAATCAATTTCTGACGGACTTCATCTAGGGACACAGTCTGGTTCCTGTCGGACATTGCAAATAGGTAACGGTAGAGCTTCAATCTTGTCATGCAACATACAATACTTTTGATGTTTACACGAATAGGCTAAGAATGAAATATGATCCTTAATTTTATGATATAAATAAATTTATTCATAGGTATGCTCGCACACCAAAGTTAATGACATATCGCAATTGTTTTAAACACAATAATAAAATTTTAATCTATCTCTTAGTGCTAGTATCTATGTATTCTTCTATTTATATTATAAATCTGCAGACTTAATTTGTCGCAAGCTTAGAAATAGTGGAATTTGTATATCTCGAAGTAATTATATAAAATTATTAGGTTTTGTACAATTGCTTTACAATAGATTTAAATACATTCTGTATTGTCACTAGCGTCCTCGTAAACTATTTGAATACTGTGTTATTTAAATAAAAATATTTCAAACTTTGTGTGTCACGTAGTAGTGAGATATTAGCTCTCCGGTAGAGAAGCTACACTCAATATTGAAATTCTTCGTGACTTGCCGGTAAAGAGATAGTCGTGACGCACCCGAGTATTGAGATAAAAGGAAAGCTCGTGGGCCACGTGACTTGCACGAAACAAAGCATTCCAAGACGAATTGCACGTTTCATATTACGTGATAGAGTCTCAACTTCATTGAAATGAGTTTTAGTATTACCTGTCACCTCTACCAATGTACCAATTATACAAATGTCACACTTTACCTTATAACAATAATAGCCCTTCCAACGAAGCTTGTTTGTGCTATCTAAATGTTTAATTATTTAAGTACATCCATAGTAATTGGTCGATGATGCGATATGCAAGACTCGCTATGCAGGCGATCCCAGCTATTAGACCAAGCAAATAATTTTAAATAATAAGACATTTTAAAAACAATTGGGCCCAAGTAATTAAACGACGAGTGAGAATTCTCAGATTAGTATAATAACAATAAACCATACACTGGAAAATATATTCTTAAAGTGCCATCTTCTATTTCATACATGTCAGATGTCTTGTTGTATAAGTAATATTGTTAAGTTAATAAGTTAATTAGAACTCACTATGGTCCGTAATAAATCTATATCAAGTCTGCGAGTAATTTTCGGTACGCTTTTGAGAAGCCATTTTGTACTGGTGTGACGTAAGAATGACATTTCCAAGATCACTCTCAGACTTGAGATCGATTTATTAATACGGGCCTAACACTTATAATCCAATAGTAAAGGCAGGCATCAAAAAACCGACTCTAAGGCCCTTAGTGAAGAGAGAAACAAATATATAAATAACTAGCTGAGCCCGCGACTTCGTCCGCGTGGAATTAATCTTAACAAAAAAGCCCGCTCCCGCGTTCTGAGCCCGCGCGACAGGACCCATTTTTTTAAATTTTGTTTTTCTAAAATAGAAGTACCCTAAGTTACTGCTTATAACATCAGCTATCTACCAGTGAAAGTCCCGTCAAAATCGGTCCAGCCGTTTCGGAGATTACCCGGAACAAAAAGACAGACAGACAGACAAAACATTTTTAAATCGCCTTTTCGCTATAGGTGTCGTATGTAATTTCATATGCATTTAGTGAAAAGGTCTTATTTTGATATTACAAACAGACACTCCAATTTTATTTATTTGTATAGATATAGATAGATAGAAACGTACTTATCAGTAACAGGCCATATAGGTACATGCACGAACAAATTCCAACAAAGACAATACACGGTACGCAGTTAGAAAAATCCAGTCACGTAGCTAATATTGTTTAGGGGATAATACTTTTACCTGCCGAGCAAATTATGTTGTGTCCCCTATTGAATTAACGACCTCCTGTCCGCCGCTGACCCGCAGGCCTGTAGACGACAGGGATAATTTGGGATGAAGTTCTCATTGAAGGTAAAAATTATGCTATAGAAAGTGAAGTGATAGGTTAACAAAATTTTGAAGGTGCAAAGAAAAGGAATGGTTTATGATTACAGAGGTAGATAGGGGCTAATGGGACTACTAGGTACCAAACCCTAATTAATATGCCAGTTGTAATAAATTTTCAACACATTGCAACTTTTATTCCGGTTGCGTAATCTTTAAGATTAATCCTTATATGTTCATCCAGTCTGTCCGTCTGTCTGTCCGTCCAAATTAGTCAGTAGCAATGTCATAAACTAAATAAAAATAATTAGTAAATAGCTATTTAAAGACACTTAGATAAGATCGTCGATATCTATAAACATTAAACAGCTATAGAAAAGTTTCCTGAATATTGTTTCCGAACTGATCTGGCGGTGAGTAATTTATTGCGCATATATTTCTCACTTTACGTCTCCGTGCCAGCACTTCGTTTCAAGCTGCCGGCGCTAGATGTGCTTTGTCTTTGAAATAATGTCTCTGCTCTGAAAAGCATTCCTTTGCCACACTTTTTTATATAGCAGAATTGGCAAACAAGCGTATAATGATGATAAAACGAAAGAACGAAGGAACGCAGCTGTACTTACCTAATAGCCACTTTCCCGCCGGTCTTCTTTGAGAGGGTGATACTGTCCCGGTCGTCCGTATATGAGCCGTAGTCAATCAGCTACAGCTTAACTCTACCACCGTTTAATATCAAAGGTGAGAAAAAAAGATTAAGTCATTAAACGTAATGTACTTACTGAAGTTTGGTGCGAATAAATTTCTAGTTTATTTTTTAATTTTGTATCTAACCTTGTGTTCTTCTCGGTATATTGCGTCATCGAGACTATACAATATGGGTCCTGTTGGATGATAAATGCGGCGAGAAAACAATTCGATGTACAGTGCGTATGAAAATCATTATAATGTACCTATTCAAACATTATAACCATAATATACTCTTAACTTGTAGATTATATTCCGAAAATTATGTCATAATTACTTATACCCAGCATTTTTGCGATAAAACGAATTCCTCTCTCAAGTATTTTGCGTATTGTGTATTAGTATCACGTATTCAATATTTGGCCGCGATATATTTCCGCAGATCAAAGGCCGAGCAGGCACGCACCGACGTCTGCAGTTGCCGGAATGAGCGCGTTTTATACCAATTCTTATTCATAGATATCAAGTTTGCCTCATGAAAGCTAATGCGGCTTGTCTCGCTAAACATGTTTCATATATTCTGTTCCACACCCACTCACGATCAAAACAATTCAATGTCAAAGGTCTACGTTATAATTTCAAGCATAGAATAGGGTTTCTCTTCCGACTTGCAGATCTTGAATATTTTTATTGGGATCATCTGTTATGAAAGTAAACAATTTACTGAATGAAATTTGACGTTTTCTGGTGGCTTGATCGGAGTAGTAGTACTCTCTCACAGAAGATAAGCGTTATGTAGCTATGATAGCTGCGTTTCGTACGTTGAGTGAGAGAGACGGAATCCCAAAATTCCTCCCCCTCTATCCCACTTCCTTCAGGTCGGCAACGTACGAGCAACGACATTGGTATTTAATGCATCTTTAGGCTACGGTAACGGCTTCACATCAGGCGGGTTGCACGCTTATTTCCCGATTTAATATATAAAAAGTGTGTGCTCAAACAGCTGTCACTATATCATTATGCTGGCCTATTTATAACAAACAATATAGTAGAAATCCTTTATTTATATTATACTAGCTGTGCCCCGCGACTTCATCCGCGTAGTATTGGATTATTGGGTTAAAAAGTATCCTATATGTTAATCCCGGTTATAATCTATATGTGTTCCAAATTTCATCCAAATCCGTTCAGTAGTTTTTGCGTGAAGGAGTAACAAACATACATACATACATACATCCACACTCACAAACTTTCGCATTTATAATATTAGTAGGATTGTGGGTAATATTTTAGAATTTAAATAATACGAACTATCTAAGAACAACGCGCCACTTAGTGTACACATTAATTCATGTAAACCGCACATTTTAAGTGACGTAATACACTACTCGTAATTACTTACAGAGATAACAATAATTATCACAATTTGTAACGTAGATTTCGTGTGAGGTTACACGTAAATAATTTTGAAATGTCGACATTGTGTTTTAATAGTAAATTTCTAGTTGAGAAACCCGAATCGAGGGCATCTCAGTTCTAATGTGGATGATTAAAATTACAATGTATCTTATATAATAATATAAGATACAAAATATAATCTCTTACGTAGAATAACTTTAAAGACCAAAATTAAAGGAGGCTGTCTTAAATGTTTTTGGTTGGACATATCTTTAATAAACTCAAATTTAATAAAGGGCGTTATGCATCTACATTTAAATAAGTATTCACATAAAATACTACTTGCGTTTATGTCTCCACTCTGAGTAATCGTGGCCGAACGATCATAAATACCGTGGCCGACTGATTAGCCAACTGCCTGGTCTTTCAACGTACAACCTAAACCACTGGAGTTTATAACATGAAAAATGTGATAGTAGGAGAACCTTTTATACCGGAGACGTCTACTCAGGAAGGATTTTGAAAATTCAAACCCAGGGGGCAATATAGGGGATTGGAAATTTGTATGTAAATTCCGTTCCGAGATCCACGCGGATGAAGTCGGAGGCAAGAGCTAGTTATATTATAGTATGCGTGTGTTTGTGTACGAACACCTTACACGATACACTAATAACAAGTCTATTAAAGTCGTGTCAGTGTTGAAACCCAGTGTTGATATACATACCACATGGGAAATTCGTTCGCGTCTAGACGTAGCTTTATATTGTGTAACTGCTACACTACATACTCGTGCATTTACTAGATGAATATAATTCAATTTATTTTGCGTCAAAATATTACTCTTATTTCTTAAAATCCCGTGGGTATCAAGGGAGTTAATTAAGTTTTTTTTATTATTAGCGAGTGTCGTGTCGGATGAAGAATATTCTCAAGATTGTGTGCGATGGTAAAAAACAAGATTTTCTCACTTTTTGCGCGAAATTGTAATAAGTTTTCGTATGCATAAATGGACCTCATTCGGGAATGCTGTAACAATGGGAATTTTTCTTCCGACCGGGGAACCTTTATTTTTCTCGTCTCCCGGCTTTCATTTCACTTGCAAATGTTTCATTCTTTATGAATTTGTGCCGCTACTCTTTGGAAAAAAGGTTTTCCGGAATCAAACTTGTACAAATATTTGAAGTGAAAAAATTTCCAAGTTTTTTTCGTCGTCTCAATTTCCCAGAGTTTGATCGGAAGGGCTTGTAAAGTGAGAGTTAAGAAGGTAAACAGCGTTAATATTATATTTACAACGAAGGTTTAATTGCGTTTAAAAAATCAACCCGACTTGGCTCAATTAGGTACTTATGCCTCACATATATATTTTCCACTGTAGGTTCAAATCGGTTTTGCAGCGTACGAATAATTTGAATATTATTTAGAAATATTACATTAAAATAATTATATCGCAGGTACTTATATAGATGATGTGTTGTAATGGTAAAACCAATATACATTGGTAATAACCTATTCGTTGTTTTTTCAGTTTTCGCGGCTGTTTGGATACCATAATGTACAGTCAAGACGGCTTACAGCCATTGGACGTCACGACTCTTAATGGAGGCATCAGTAGCTGTCTTTTAGCTAAAATGTTATGGTTTCTTAGCCAGTCCTTATTAACACAATAGCTAGGTAAGTTGATTTTCGACTCTATGTCAAGGACAAATAAAATAATAAATCGAAAAAATTGTCAGCGACTAAAAGGATTTTGTGAACGTGATAGTGATAGTGAAGACAATGCTTTAGGAAATTAGATTCGAGTAGCAGTCGAAGCACGTGTCACGTCCTCGCTGGACGGCCAGTTACACTGTCTTTATAGTGGAAAATGTAAACTTAGGGACATCTTTCTAGAATTATATACCTACTTACAAAAGTACATAGGTACGTAATACTACGCATCATACATCATGACGACCGCTTGGCGCAGTGGTTCGAGCGTAGGCCGCTCAGCTCACTGCACATGGTGGTTGTGGGTTCGATTTCCGCTGGGGCTAATTTCGGAAATGGCCTTTTCGTAAAGCGAGCAAGGACACGAGGCCCTGAGTTCAACAGCACGCAACAAACAGATATTGGTTTTTGATAATTTGGACGGTTCTGGTAGTCGCAAACGTCTACAAAACAAGCCACAAAGTCGTTTACCTACCCAATAAAGAAAACAAACGCGGAACCAGTTATTGACACGATTTTTTTACATTAATTACCAATGATTTTCCGTTGAAATAATTAGCAGACTTGGGTCTAGCTGGAATGGTTAGAAGACATAAAATGAAATCGAGTAGCGGCTAACTACTAGGGTATCATAAAGACTCAAAATAATCAACTTGTAAACTTTTCTCAGGTTCCCAGTTTTGGTGTCACGTGTAGGGTATTGGTGCGAGCGTACGTTCGGCGAACTTAAACAAGCTCTTTGTCCCATCTTTGTCCAGCTGCTAACAGTTCACTTTGCTAGCAAATCACACGTGCGCCAATTTGCCGAGGAACAATGCAGACTGTTACAGTTTGCCAGCATTTCCAATCATGTGTCCGGATGGAATTCCATTTTGTTTGTTGCATTTTAGACTGTGCTGTTCGAATACTTTTATAAAGTGCAAAGAATTTTATTAGTTACCAGCTTTTTTCCGCAGCTTCGCTAATGTATTTTCTGATGTAGACAACAGCGCCATCTAATGGGTCCCATTTTAGCTAAGAGACATCCAGGTCACACCAAAAGTAAAAAATAAAATCATCGAAATCGGACGAGCCGTTTGGGAGGAAAAGAATTACGGACACACACTAGACTTTTATATATATATAAAGAATAGAAAAGATGGTAGTAATATTGGCGCAGAAATAAGTTCTGTCATCCCCACATATTACACGCGGAAATGCACCGTAAGCCACTTATTATAATGATCAATAAATTTAACGGATAACATTTTCATATTCATAAAGCGTAACGAAATCCTTTATGACTAAAGTTTAAAAATCTCGCTGCGTTCAACTTCGTCGCTCGCTCAGCGCGGCCCGCGAGATCCTTAACTTTGTACGGACCTAGACACTTTTGCACAATATTAGTTTTATACTTTAATCCGAAAAAGATTGTGTAAGGTAATAATAGAGGTAAATTAATGATGATGACATTACACGTCATTAGATACACCATAAAACATGCATAGGTCTCATCTATCGGCTTTATGTTATCTTGGATAGAAGTAATTGTGAAGAATTGTCTTTTATTTTTACGAAATAACTACTTTTATTTATTTAATCTCAAAAAAGAAACAATTATTATGGAATTATTCTGCTGACGCTTCTATTTATTGTATATAAGCTGTCATTTTCAGTAGGTGCGCTATACTTTGTACCGTCATTAAAATGTAGGAGTTATTTTTATTTTGATCGGCTAAAGATGGGAGGTATAAATAGGTATTTTCATTATTTTAGAATTGATAAATAATCTAAATCGATAAATAATCTATATAATATCGATAGATATAAGCAAATTGTCAATAAAATCTGATTATTTGTTTGGTGTTATTTAGCATAGGTGCTTGGGCGATCTACTCAGACTGTATTGTAGATTCTTACAGCCACCAACGGGTAGTTGTAAGAATCTACTTCATAAAACCTATTTCATAAATTAAACCGACTTCGAAAAACCTTGTAATTTCTTTAATTTGGGACCACCTGGAGAGTATACCCATAAAAAAAGACTTTTATAAATCGGTCCACAACTGACGGAGTAATCGGTTAACATACATATAAAAAAACAGACGAACATATAAACTCCTCCTTTTTTGAAAGTCGGTAAAATATGGCGAAACCAAAAATTATGGGTATGCACACCACACTAAACTAGCTTTCTCATTTTATTTACATACCTAAATCTGAGTGAGATTTGAATATTCTTTACTATTAGCTATTTAGTGGCAATGGTGCTGCCTGTTCATATTATTTTTTATGCTGTTCCTGAGAATGTACACCATCTTTAATTCATTGAAAAGAGTAACCATTGAGTTTCTTTCTGGATCTTCTCAGTGGAAGCAGCATTTCGAACCGGTGGTAGATTCTGACTTATCATAAATGCTTGGTTGGCTTACGCGAATAAAAACAATTTTAGAATTTTTTGAATTTTATGATATAATAATATAAAACAGAAAACGGACATAACATCGAAAATGCTTTAAATGCGTTAATTATTCGAGTCCCATAAAGAAGTGTCCACCGGCGCGTGTATGCAATAACTCTATGTAAATTGTTCGTCCGCCTGAGTCGTACACTACTGTCGACGTGCAATGACAGCCCCGTTGTTGGGCACCCATTGTTTGACTCCATTCACTTTGACTGAGCGACGAATTGCGCTTTACCCAGTTCTTTTGTTGTAAGCATAATCAGATCTGAGTATTTATGGCGCTTTCAGGGTGGTAATTTGCGGGTTTAATTAGGTAGTTATATCAAATGACGACCGCTTGGCGCAGTGGTTCGAGCGTAGGCCTCTCGGGTCACTACATCGGGTGGTTACGGGTTCGATCCCCGTCAGGGTAAATTTCGGAAATGGCCTTTTCGTAATTTTCCTTGGTCTGGGTGTCACTGGGATCACCCCCAGTCCATTGTACGGTACCCATAGTACAAGCATTGCTTAGTTTGGGACCATACAGTTGGTGAGTTCGTCTGGCGATATATAAAAAAAAGAAAAGAAAAAAAAAATAATTCTTAAGTTTTACCATCATAGTAGAGTCTGGTTACATATTGTAATACGAATTGGGGAAATTCTAGGTAAGAGAAGAAACATTTATTTTATAATAAGTTATGTAACTAGAAAAGTATGTTAGTAGTGTAGTACTATAGAGGTCCTAGACACAGGGTATTTGATAAAACTAATACATATTATTATGATAAATTAAACGACTTTATTATACAATTATTGTTAATGTTCAGTTCTTCTATAGATATCTAGTTTTAGTGAAAAGTTGAAGCTTTTAATCTTTTGAAATAGGGATTTAGATTCCGAATAACATTCCGAAACTGCCATTGCGATGTATGGGAGCAGGTGACAGTTCAATGAATGTCCAACACGCGCGGTTGTGTATATTTTATTTCCCCCAGATTTACCTAAACCGTTTATTATTATGTTCTCGGCAGAGAACGCTCCCAAAGCGTCGCATAAAAGACTGTAATAAATTCAATTGAAAGAGTGTCGCCCGCAGACTAGCCCGCGTCGCAGCCCCGCCCGCTTTCATTCAATTTTCTTGCAACAGATTTCTTTAAAAAAGATTGCTGAAAGAACTTTAAATCGTATAGTCGTTTGTATAAAAACTTCTGTAGGTAAAGGATATGAATGACGTTGACACCAATTTGCGTTGCTTTCCTTCGTTTCCTATATAAAATACCATTAAATTAACTCATAATAAAATATCTAGTATAAACATTTATTTACTACCCTACATACATTATACTTATTATCTAACCCGACATTTCTTTACTCGCCGATTATGTTACCATAGCTACAATAGACTGAGATAGTTCTGGACACAGGCCTGGAAATGAAAATAGTTTTTTTTTTGTTATCCGAAATTATCACCTATATCTGTGACCTATGACTGTTCGCACAGAGCCGCGTTGCGAGAGTTCACACAGATTTATAATACGTTGGATTGTTGCCAAAACTAGGCTTCATGAAATGACGAATTATGGCCTCTAATTACCTTAGAGCCGGACTACAACGGCGAGCACACGTGATCGCGATCGATCACTGACCGGTCGTTTACCGCAAATGTTCATTGGAGGTAGGTACCTGCATTAAAACATAGTGTACCTACTTGTATCTGAACATGCACATGCACAACACATTACTCGATGCAATGAAGTCTAAACCAGGGTTTACAACTTATTTATCCAATTTAATTTTAGCTAGGTCAACATTTTCTTTTATTCTAATCATAAATTGCAATTTCCTTTTTTTTAAATAAGGATCAATAAACTCCTTAGTACCTATCTAAGATATCTTAATAGTAGTACCGACAGACTGCTAAATACTTATAAGAAGCTATAATATAAGTATTTATTATCATCTGTATCTGGTCGGTACTGCTCAGTCATGGTTGGATTAAGAGCCTAAGTTCGTTTACCGCTGGCCTTTCGGTCGACGTTCGATCGCATTTTGACAGTTTTCCTATATAATATTTGTCAAAACTGACGTATCCAGATACGCGATACGTCAGTTTTGTCATATTGCCAGTCAAGTGCGAGTCGATCGAGTTGCCAGCGGTTGAGTTGGGCCCCAGGTAAAGTTAACTGTCAATCTGCCATACCTTCGTATATATATTTACGTGGGTAACACTATCTCTCGAGTTACAGTTCTACACCTAATTTTACAGCATCCCAAAGATAAACTAAACAATAAATGGTTTTATCTAAGTTTGTAGCTTACCGGCGGGTAGGCGGGTAGGCGGGTAGGCGGAAGTTTGCTTATTAATTGGGGTTAAAAGTCTCTTGGTTCGCCTACGGGCACACTATGTTTGTGCCTTCAAATAAATTTAGTTAGGGGTGAAGTTCGAGGGATTTTCGTTTTTATTACAAAAATAGATGTGCTGCTCTTGCGACTATAAGAAACATTGACTGTGACGGGAAACGGGCTGTCCAAATAACTATAAAATTGTCTTCATAAGTAGGTGAGGAAAAGGAAGCAAACAGTAAAATATGTATAGAATTGAAATGGTATCTATTTTCAGTAAACTTATGTCCTGAAGTCAATGCACCAGTTTGCATGCGGCAAGCTCAAGATTTGTGGCGTCGCCCTGATACCGTGTTTCGGAATTATGATAGCTGGGCGCGTCGGGAATATTAATTCCGCGAAACTGCTGCGATCCCGGGCGTGCGGTGAATCTCTACATAATTCAGCTGTGTTTCAAATGTTTAAACACAACGCACTTCAACATGCCTTAGTTTAACTAGAAGATGTGTATTAGTGGGTGTGTTTGTCCATGCGTGTGTGCTGCAGTGACACAAAAAGGCGGTGGCCTAAATCCAGCCGACTGCCCGAGCAGCCCTTTATCTTCATATTGAAGTACCACCACCGTGAGGCCCACCCAGTTTAATATATATTTCGCACGTGTCAAGTAATAAATAACAATGCAAACACATTTAATAACAATACAATACAAAAATGTGACCGTCCACTTTGGAAAACCAAAATGGAGGCCCTTTGATAAGGTTACTAGCAATGTGAGTTTATCACATTACTAGTATTCCCTTTAGCCCCTCTAGCTAAGTTAATGCTTGTGTTAGGAGTGGGCCCACGTCAATAGTTTGTTAGCCAGGATGGTGATTGAACTCGGAACCGCTCGGATACGAGGCCGGCCCCTCTAACCACTAGTCTATTGATGCTGTAACCTACCTAGAAAAAAATTATTGCATGCTTATTGTGTTGCCTCGAATTCAAACCAAGACTGATTTCTTTAATTTATGTCATCGAAAATGATATGACGCACTCGTTTATTATTATCATAGGGATCCTTTTGTCTCCTCAAAAGAGTAGGCGGGGGTGCAAAGCAGTGCACCCCATTTCACCGACATGTTTTGGCTCCATTGTAATAGGGAGCGAGGCTATTGCCACAATGCAGGTGAAATTTCTTTTTCCGTCAAATATAATATCAGGTTCATTCAAATTCTATTATTGTCATGCAGAATGATTAGAGAACGACAAAAAAGGGGCGAAGGGTCTTGATTCGGGTTTAATCAGAGGCCCGCGGCGTTGTCCCCCGGGCGCAATTGACCTTTGTCCCTTAATAAAGGATCGCTTCCGTAACCTAAGGCGTCTTTGTCACTGTATTCCGTTGGACGCCTCGAGTCACAAACTGAGTGAGATTTCATGGTTGACTCAATCAACTGTACTTGTTATGATATTAAAATGAATGTCAAATAAATGACAGATCAGTTAGAAGAGAATGAGGACCGTTTTAGGCGTCTAGAGCCGTGGCTTCTACTCGCTACTGGATACACAATTAAGAGATCTGATACTTACCTACACAATATAATAATATAATAAACTAGCTGACCCGACAGACGTTGTCCTGTCTTAACTTTGAATATCGAATTCTAATTGTTCCGCTTAACTTTCCTATTTTTTTTTTCATTGGAACCTTCTCCTGACAACAATAAACACAACAAAAGAATTAGCGAAATCGCCCCATCCGTTCACGCGTAATGCACAAGGATGCACAAGGAAATAGAGATTCATTTTTATATAAATTATATAGATAAAGCAATTCTGATTACCCCGAGTTAAGGACAAAAATTGAAAAATTGTGGAGATTGAAATGGTTAAGATCGTCATTCGATCTTAACCATTAACCATCGTCATTCAGTCGTCGATCGACATTTCTAGCCAAACCTATGGACATTGGAGTACAAAGGTTTTAGAATGGCAAACGACGAACTATTGTACGCAAAGGAGAGCCGAGTAGGGTAACGGAGGCCCGCGATTCAGAATCGTCGCCAAGACGGCCACTCATGCCTTGCAACCCTCCTGCATTATACTAATTGCGGCTTATTGCCCCGGACTGTGTGAGGGATGATTGTCCGAACAGCATTGATTGCACGGAGACAAGCCCCACGTCGCATGGAACAAATTGATTGTGAATGTGACCGACTGTACGTTTTATAGCAGCTTTAATAACGTTACATGCAATGAATCCCTGGGTTAAAGTCTATATATCCAGCTCAAAAGTTAAATTACATTTTATTTTTAATTAAACAAAGTCGGTAAATACGCGTACGATCTGCCTAATATTAAGCAGTTATCGTAGCTTATAGATGCTTGCAATATCAAAGGCATTGCTCGCACGTTGTCAACCTGAAGGCGAGTGGCACAGAGGGAGGGAAGGTAAGGGGGATTGGCTTCCAGCTTTCTCACTTATTGTGCGGAACGTAGCTATAACAGCTACTTTATTCCAATCTTCTGTGAGAGGGGGGTACTACCCCGGTCGATCCAGCCCGTATTTGAGCTGTAGTTTAATTGGCTACATCTTGGCTCTACCACCGTCAAATTGATTTATGGAACCTGCGCCATGACTTTACATGCATACTCATGTGTATGCTCATATAATTTTGATCTTGTCATCAAATCAAATTAAATTTGAGCCATGCAGACGGTTTGGTGCCTTGCTCATACATTACCACCATTAGAAGAAGGATGGCATTGCAGTTAGTTTAGAGGAATTTCGTTTCATCCAAAATGTGCCAATATGTTAGTATGCAGTATGCAATATCTGCCTATGCCAAGCGAGAAATGATACCTACTAGAAATAATCTGCGAGCTCAAGTCACTCGCCGCCGGGCTCGTCTATATTTGGGTGGTCATTTTATTAATTCATAGTTTATCATTATCCGACGCATACTCGTATGTCGGACACCAAAATGTTAATTAAAAAATCAATGAAGGTGAAACTTTAATTCTATTCATTTTCGTATTGTTTATTATTGGCCATGGTATACCAACAAACAACTTATTAATTATCGTGGTATAGCGGGTGAATATACACCGAATTATCTCTTTCTGTCATCAGTAAATTGACATTCAAAAGAAGAAGATAAAGCATGGTGTAACTAAACAGCCGCTAAACCACGTTTATTTATAAAGGGTTACGTGTCTAGAAAGTTAGTATCAATGTGAGGTTTCATTACAAAATTCAATTATCTCAAGATAAACATTTCAAGTCTGACACTTCGACTTTTCTATGAAAATTAATCTGTCATTCAAATCACGTTTAACAACGTGTCTTGCATAACAGAACGCAATATTTAAACAACAACTTGGTTGGCTCCTAAACTTTGTTTAATTAAATCTTTAACGACAATTTCAAAACATCTGGCCCAAAGGCCAGGACAGATTTAACTTAACTTCAGTGGTTTTGTTTTATTTACCTCTCGTCCTGGTGACATTGCGTTAATTCGTAAAATCCTAATGCTATTTTCGTTTTGTGGGTTGACTTTGTGAGTCTGATTCAATTAGTTTGTGCTAAAACTTCAGACTACGACTTGTAATCAACTAGGTTTCGGATTAGATAGTCAATTTTGTGGTAAGTAACATGAAGATAGTTATATGTGGGTAAGATCTTTGAGTTTTGATTCTACAAGAGGAGTTAGCTTGATAATCAAAATATTTTAATTAAACTCCAGAGAAATAACATACAACATTTGATTAAAAAGCTTTCAACAAATATAATTTCTACGATAGCGATGTGTTTATCTTTTTGTTATATCATCACAGAGCTTACTTTTTCAATTTCAGTTACTAAGTGCTTCTCAAGATATTGCAGAATATAATAGTTTGAAATACCTACATGAAGAGCCAGTGCTGGGTAAACTTTTGTAGTTATATGCTTTCAGGATACACGGCACAGAAACAGATTTTGTCGAGATATTTCCATGAAAAATACATATCTTGTGTACCTATAATAGATACCTATTATTAAAATACGTTGTTGTTAAACTTTTTATCTTTCCGTTGACATTTTCTGAGCAACTAATTCCTATCCAATAGGAATATTTGGTTAGTTAGTTAGTATTGACCACGCTGCAAGTTCTTCGGGCATACAGTCAGGCGTGAACCAGATAGTCTTGAAAGGCTGATCCATCACTGACTGGGTCGAAGGAAAGAGAGGCAGGCGACGCTCGCTGTCGCAATGGATACACACCACACAAGAGGGAACAGAGACCAATTTGCGGATAAACAAGCAAATGACGTAAAATATAGATAGATAAGAAAACGTAAGTGATGAGGTTTTTAATGAATAAATAAATATCGCCAGACTGATACACCAACTGTATGGTCCTAAACTAAGCAACGTTTGTACTTTGGACACCAATGGTACCAATGGACTGGGGGCAATCCCAGTAACATCCAAACCAGGAAAAATTACGAAAAGGCCATTCCCGAAATTTGCCCCGGCGGGAATACAACCGCCATGTGCAGTGCAGTCGAGCGGCCTACAATCGAACCACTGCGCCAAGTGGTCAACAAAACCACAAAAATGTCTCTATCTACATAATTATAACACTTAAGGTGTCAAAAATGTACCACCATATCCATTTCTTCTTCTCTTTTCATTAACTCCAACGACTAGAATGCCTTAGCCCAAGATATGTGACGTGCCTCAAGAATTCCACGAATGTTCTCGTTACGTATGCAGTCGTTACATTATTCAAACCGCTGCGTCGCACTCCAACTTAAAATGAAATTAGGTTTGTAAATAGAACGTCTACCAGATATACCCTAGCAGGTACACAATTTAGGCCAAGTATACACTAAAATTAACGCTTAAGATATATTTTCAAATTCTGCAAGGATGTTCCAAGGCATCGCAAATTTGATGCGTTTAATGACGTTCGCTAAATTTCAACTTATTGAAGATGATTTCCGGTCCATAATTGGCGAATTTAGGTTTCATAGGTAGGTATATCATGTGATCTCTGTTGATGTACAAATCAGTCCTTCTCCCCTTTGGAAGACAACTAAATAAGTTCCTAACAGAAATTAGCAATTGACTTCGGGAAAAAACTTTAAGTATTATCTTTTAGTGGACTGCCCTGGTCTGCGATCGCTGGGTTATTGGGATCGCCAGCCCATTTATCTACCCCTGGTACAAAAGTTTAGCTTAATATGCCGGATTTGATGTTACTTCGGCGAAAATTATTATTACTTATATTTATTTTATGTAACAAAGTCATAGCTCGTCGTAGTCATAGTGGCATAGCTCGCAAGATGGCGATCTGAAGGGGTGAGTATTAGAGGAAGGAGAAGGGGGGAGGAGTTGGGCTTCCAGCTCTGTCAGTTATCGTACGAAACGCGGCTATAACTTAACGCAGATATTCTGTGAGCGGGAGGTACTACCCCGGTCGAGCTAGCCCGTATATGAGCTATAGTTATTTGGCTGCAGCTTGGCTCTACCACGGTTATTTCAATCAGGCCCTTCAGTTGTTAGTTACATTATTAAAATCTGTTACAACTTTCCTCTATTCTACAAAAGTAACTTGAACGTACATTTTTGCTCGCGGATCGAGAGAAACTATAATCTAGTTCAGTACCACCGATAGTATCTACGTAAATCCCTCTAAAACCCAAAAAGGAAGCCTCGCAAAAACCGAGGGGAGTTCTCGGTAAAATGGTTGCGGTTGTAAGACGTGGAATTCTAAAAATTCAATTTCCTAACTGTGAATTTAGTACAGCATGTAAGAAATAACCGGCTTTCTGTCGGAACACTCTCCAGGGACACGGGAGAATGTAAAACATAGCGAAAGGGGAAAAATTACATGTACCTGCCTTTATATTTGGAATGCAATTTACAGTCTGCGATCCTACATTTGTTGGAATCATGAGAATTTTGCCATTGTCTCAACCACGGGACTATTTATCGTATCGTTATCTCATTTTGCGGGGGCATTACTCTCTATACGAACAAGGTTGCAATCTTAACTTTACTTTAATTCCCGTTATGTCAAATTTTCTTTAACACACAAAATAAAAAGAAAACCTAGACTCAGACTTATATCTCTGTGACTCAGAGCGAAGTCGTTACGTCGACGTTAAACGTCACTTTAAGAAATACAAAAATCGCTTCCACCGTCGGTTATACCGTAGCAGATCAAATAACTTACTTATAAGATAAGGCGAAGTGTGAATTCGTTTTACTGTAGTTGACTTTTTGTAGGCATATCCTTTTTCTCTTGGCGTGTGCTGAGTGTCGTTTGCAAGTCCGTCAATACTATTTCTGCGGTAACAAAAACATAACAAAGAAGAAGAAATATTAATGAAATTAACAAATAGGAGCGTTGCACCAATCCTTGGTCGGGTAGAGCTGGAACTAATCATAAAATATAATGGACCGTTAAGACATGGTGTGAGCGCGCTATCGCCGAGCAGAACTGTTATGCCCACATTAGCCGCTACACTCCCAGTAAACGGACTTAATACTGTAGAACTATGAAACAATTTCATATCTGTAATCTTCATGAGCACGTAGATAAGGAGTTGGCTAGTTGCTATAATCGTAGCCGCGAATAATGTGCGTTTTAACAGAGACTTTTTTGACTAATTCGTAAAACTCATACATATAGTATCAATTCGCATCAATATAAAATTATGAACTGATTTGAGGTCAAAATTCCTAAACAGGATTATAAACCTTAAGATTGAATACTTAAGTAATAAATCTAGGATTCCTACCAGGTACTTGTGTCGCTTGAGACACACTTCTCACTAGTAAGGGAGATAGATAGTAATTAAAAGGATCTCATGTCTTACTCATGTGTGAGATACTAACTTGCTGTATGGTATACTATATATACCTACTCCCATTAATTATTCACACCTAGTAACCTAAATTTAACGAATAAATTGTGTAGGCTTAAACGTTTAAAGGTTATTTCGGTAACGATAACTTCACGAGTGATAGTTTAATAATAGCACAGAACGCGACAGACGTCGGGTAGGCGTGTATTACGTATTCATTATGTAAACATGCCCCGTTCAATATTAGGAGGAGAACATGTGGCTTCAAAGACGTGTTTTATTAAACGCCGCGTACGCTCCGTTTACGCATTAAAAGCGTTTTCTTACAGCTGGATCTTTTCAGCTTGAACCAGATATTGAAAATTGTACGTTTAAACCAAAGTGTTTGCGGTATTGAGCGCAGCGGTAAGTTGTGTCTGTTTTGATATAAATAGTATTTTCTTTCTATAATATTATAATATTTTTCACGAATAACTGATGCAATGAAAAATTTAGAACATCTGAAAAGGGCGTGTGTATTTGATATTGTAGAACCCGAACTAATAATCAATTTCAACACCTCTATTTCGTTCGAAAGCTGGTACTCCCGACAAGCTAGAGAGTGGAAGGTGCCTGTGAACCTAATAATCAAAAGGCGAATAACTTTAGCTTAACGTTAAGTAAACGTGCAATTACGGCCCGCGCATGGCCGGGTCGAACCAACAAATATTATCGTACAAACATCCAGCCGGGACTAAGTCAATATACCTTGTGTTTGTTACGCCCACCGCGGCACTGGCACGCTGTTTACTTGTGTTATCTAATGATCTTCAATCGCCATTATATAAATTGTAAATAAATGTTATGTTACATCATATACCCGATGATACTGAAAGTTATTTTATGAATAGTGACAACAAATTATTTTAGTAGTTCCTAGTATTTCTTACTTGTTCTCCCAACTGGTCACTACAATTGAATTTCTTTCCCGGATCTTCTCAGTGGAAGCAGCATCCTGTATCGGTTGTAGATTCAGACTTTTCATAATTGCTTTGTTATATACAATTTTCCAGTAATTACATCATGAAACAACCATTGAATTAACATAAACAATGTGATAAAACGTCGAAAGTAAATCGCTCACATGCCAAAGCGGGCCGTTATAACTCTTGAACTTCCCAAATAACCCCACATAATTCACAAAGGCACAAGTTTTGATATAATTGGTGTTTAAACTAGAGTTGTTGCAATAAAAGGGCGGCCCATTTGCGACCTTAAAATATCTACTAGCTATAACTCCGGCCCTCATAAGGGAACACTAACTTTTGCAATTTTCCTTTCACCCGAGTTCCCTTGAGCCCTTCAAAGGCGAATTACTGTTGGTTAAATTTACTCTCATTTTCGTTGGGTGGCTGAGAAAGGCCTGTTTTTTAGTTTTATTTCTTTGATCAAGCCTCTCAGCGTGGAAATTGTTTGAAACTCGGTTGCGCCAACGAATTGGTATTCAGAAGTAATTTCGCGAATTCGCACCTTCCGTTGTGGTTCTGATATTTTTTTCGCTTAGCGTTAGGATGTTCAGTGGGGAAAGCATTTATTTTGCGAGGGCCTTCTATTAGAGATATAAGACATGAAAATGTATTATTTGAATTATTATTTATATTATACTAGCTGACCCGACAGACTTTGTCCTGTCTTTTAGGGGTTTGAAAAATAGATAGTAGACGATTCTCAGACCAACTGAATGTGCCTATAAAATTTCATAAAAATCGGTCAAGCCGTTTCGGAGGAGTATGGTAACTAACATTGTGACACGATAGTTTTATATATAAGACTAGCTGAGCCCGCGACTTTGTCCGCGTGGAATTTAATTTAACAAAAAAGCCCGCTCCTGCGTTCTGAGCCCGCGCGACAGAACCCATTTTTTTAATTTTGTTTTTCTAAAATAAAAGTATCCTAAAGTACTGCTTATAACATCAGCTATCTACCAGTGAAAGTCCCGTCAAAATCGGTCCACCCGTTTCGGAGATACTCTTTGATTTCATGTGTTTTTATTTTTTTACGCGGAACCCTAATTGTTTTTCAAAAATTAAAGTAGCCTAAGTTACTCCCTATTACATCAGCTATCTACCAGTGAAAGTCCCGTCAAAATCGGTCTAGCCGTTTCGGAGATTACCCGGAACAAACACACAGACAGACAGACAGACAGACAGACAGACAAAAAAAATTAAAATCGCGTTGTTGCTATAGGTGTCGTATGTACTTTCATATGCATTTAGTGAAAAGGTGTTATTTTGATATTACAAACAGACACTCCAATTTTATTTATTTGTATAGATTATATTATGTATAGTTACTTACTCAAATATAGAATTCACAAATGAATCCTGGATAAACTAAAAATACGTGATGAAATTTTATTTTACGCGATAACTTCTTTTTATCTCAATGAATGCATATTTAATTTCCATTTGCTCTTAAAAGCTTAATCAGAAAGTTTGCGTAGGAAAAGAAATAGAATGAAACGTAGTGGTGAGAAATGAAATTCATAAGTCAGCACTACGCTTAAACTAGACGTTTGACTTTCAAACACAGATCACGCTTTCAAACTGCTGAGTACCTACTTAAACTTACTCGACAACCGATCAACATAAATGTTTTCATAAACTTTTACGCAACATAATGTTTTGACGAACTATTTTCGAAAATGAAAATAGATAAGCACACAAAAAGAAGTTGCATGTTAAAAACAAAAGATAATGTAGACACTCTGAAATATATTTAAAAGCAATGAATTTTAGTTACACAACATCTGGAACATAGTTGACGCATAATTTACGGTAACACGTTTAAAAATAACACAGAAATTAAAATTCCTTTCACATTTGCGCCGCCATATTTCTCCCAGTAAATTCATTAAAGCACTGCAACACTGAAGTGCCATTACTCTCAACTTCACTGGACACTAAATAATTTATTTGGCTGGCCGATGCCGGCAAGATTTCTATTCAATGCGCGTTCAAATCTGAAGGGATATCTAATGATAGATCACCAGGAGTAGTCGATATTGAAGCTCTGAATCCTAACTAAGATAATGGATGGACTGATTTATGGTTCCAGGAAATACTGCGCTAATTGATTCTATATTCGTATGTAGGTAGTTACTATGAGTTCTGGTCAATATTCGGGTTGTGAAAAGTATTGTTGGAAATTTCTCAATTTAGAAACACCTGACAGACGGCAAACAAGCGTACGACCCGCCAGATGTTAAGCAGTTACCATTGCCTATATACAAGGTGACACATAATGGGTATACTTTTTTTTCAAAACTTAAGTTTGTAATTCTAAAACCATCAGCTTTGGAGGGAACTTGAAAAACAAAAGGTGTTATAGGAATACAGCTGTTGACCGATTTCACAAGTCCACAAAACCTTTAGTACTTCAACTGTCCCACAAAGCCGATAGTATGAGATTTACAAAGTTAAGTTGCAAAAACAATAGTATACCCATTTTGTTTCACCTAGTAGATGCTTGCAATATCCATGGCAGAGCACATTGCCTAGCTGAAGAGAAGTGGGATAGAGGGAGATGAAGGAAGGGTTGAGCTTCCGGTTCTCTCGCTCAGCGTACGAAACGCAGCTATAATCGCTACTTTACACCCATCTACGTCATCACAATTTCGCACAGTTATGGGTTCGAATTCCACCACCGACTGTTGACCTCATTTCTAGCATTAAAAAAAACATAAAAAATCTCAACTTTGATACAATTTGTATGGACCACCTGGAGAGTATAACCTTTCAAACAAATAATCAGAGTCATGGGTAGTAAAAATACTAACTTAAGATAACACTTAGAACCAATTTGAAGATGATTTAAAATTAAAATATTCCAACCTACTTTCATATACCTATGCTTAGGTATCGTATGTCGAAGGTTCAAGATTAAATAAAAAAAAAACAAATTTATTTTTATGTTATCAGAATCTTCGACTTTCATAACAATATTGCTCGCGATACATATATGAAAATATCTATCCCTTCACTTTATTTTATCTGAGTTTCTCTCATCTGTAGCGTGTGCCGTTGACCGATTTACGATTCGGGATAGTATTGCAATCGCTTCTGCGATTTGCGCTCGCCACTTCGATCTGATTTGTTGCGCTTTCCAATACAGCATCTAGTTAATAATAATAATATCGCCAGACAGACATACCAACTGTACGGTCCCAAACTAAGCAAAGCTTGTACTATGGGTAACCGTACAATGGACTGGGGGCGATCCCATTGACACCCAGACCTGGGCAAATTACGAAAAGTCCATTGCCGAAATTTGCCCCGGGCGGGAATCGAACCCGCAACCACCATGTGCAGTGAGCCGAGCGGCCTACGCTCGAACCACTGCGCCAAGCGGTCGTCAAAGTTACATCATTTGTTTCGTAAAATAACAGTGTTTTGTTTCTAGATTACTTTAGTCAACGTGGACGCTGCTAGTCATTCGAATCAATCATTGAAAAAACCAAATTAGGTACAATAGGCGAGAAAAAAAACTTAAGAACTGTGTACTGCCAATTTTTCATCCTTATAGCGCGGATTTTATTTGTCCAGTTTTGTGGTATAGGTATTATTATTATTAGGAGCCTGTTGTGTCCCACTGCTGGGCAAAGGCCTCCCCTCCCTTCTTCCATTTGTCTCAGTCTGTTGTAGTAGGTATAGGTAGTTGTAACCTAAATTTGTTTAAATGACATAAATTTTGAGATCAGATCATACTTATAATAACAAGTATACAGGATGTAAGGGGTATCGTTAAAAAACTGATATCATGGACTCCTCAGAATTGGATTTTTTGCGTCGATATTTAATAATAATAAATAATAATATCGCCAGACGAACACACCAACTGTATGGTCTCAAACTAAGCAACGCTTGAACTATTAATATCGTACAATGGACTGGGGGCGATCCCAATGACATTCAAACCTAGGCAAATTACGAAAAGGCCATTTCCGAAATTTGCCCCGACGGGAATCGAACCCGCAACTGCCATGTGCAGTGAGCCGAGCGGCCTACGCTCGAAGCACTGCGCCAAGCGTTCGTAAATATGCTTAAATTTTTCAGATTTTTTATTGAAATTTGCATGAAATCATTTTATGAGTCTATCTCAAGTGATTTTACATGAATAAATCAATAATTACAATTTTTGACATACACTGCACTGTAAATTAAGACTCAATACGCCCGAGCGCGCATTTCATGTTAAATCCAATTTTACCATGATGAAAAATTTAATTATAACTCATGAAAATATCGACGGAAAATTCCAAACTCTGGGGATCTAGAATCATGAGTTGAATCCTTGGTATCAGTTTTCGTTACGATGTCCCTTACAACCTGTATACAGAGATAATATTTGTATCGTTGCAAATGTTGTTACGACATACCTATATATTATACTCACGACTGGTATCCCAATCATATATATGATCCTACCCATTACTACCGGAATAGAAGCTAATAAATACCTAATTTTTGAATTGAATAATCTATTTACGAAATAACAACTGGTGTAAATAGTAAAAAACTGTGGTCTAGCTTGAATCGCGGCATTATAACCTCACATAGCGACTCGCAATATTGCAGTAGATTATGTATGGGTGTTATCACACCATCGATCAATGGTCTCTCAAATCCTCTGGCCCTTTTTTCATTCAAGATTATAATAAGTCCATCAATTGATACGTAATAAAATTGATTTATTGAAGTTTCCACTCCCGACATTAATTTTCAAAATGAAGGGGTGGCCATCGGTGCGTGGCAAAAATTTAATTCAATTAATTAAAATACTTCACGGAGAGCCCTCAACGGGAGCTGGGTGGATTCAGCTTTTACCGTTATTCTGTTGATTTTTTATTAAAATACATAAACAACGTACAAAATATAATCGGTACACAACACATTTTAATCAAACTGTCGGTTTAATTTACATTCCACTTTTCATTCTCCATGCAAGGTTTAAGTTGTTACAGAATAGTACCATCACTAATGTGACTTAAAACCTTTTTCCACTGAAACGAAAATATTTTAATGTCAATTAGAAATAATCGTGAGCACCGCCGTCGTAGGAGCTAGTTAATGTATTACAAGTCCAGTAAACATGAGCAATTAAAATGATGAAAAATAAACTTTGAAGACAATATACACGGCACCGCCGGCGGGATACATGTTCCGACGTTAATGAGGGCTGTACAAAACACAACTTTCCTTGCTCTGACAGTAAATAATATTATTGTCGTTCATGGGAATTTGCCATTACATTCTCTTTTATAAATATCGTCAGGATAATAAACCAGCTGTATGGTCCCCAAATAAACAATGCTTGTACTATGGGTAGGTACCGTACAATGGACTGTGGGCGATCCCAGTGACACCTAGACTTGGGAAAATTACGAAAATATCATTTCTGAAATTCGCCCCATTGGAAATCGAAACTGCAACTACCCGGTGCAGTGATCTGAGCGATCTGTACTTAAACCAACCCAAGCTAGAAGATAAAAATTAACTGCGCGGTAACTAATCCCACGACCAACCAACATTTGGATCCGGCAATCTAGGAAAAAAGTTTCCTAAACACATACGCTTAATAAGGTACAAGATTTACGTTCGACCAACCAGAGCCCATTAATATTTTCAATCAACCAATCACAATGCGTTGCCGCCGCTCCCTACCAATCAAAATGCCGTTGCTTCACGCTTGCCCCGCATCTATTTTCGGTATTCCTAGTGCGGAGTACAAATGCTGGTTGTTCCGCCGTGATTAATACGTTAAAATACAAAAATTAACAAAAAACAACCTTGCTGTCAATAGTTAATGTTCCATCACGGTAAAGTAGTCATAAATGAAACAATGTATTACCCAAGTCGCGATCCAACGGCCCCGCGGGGTGCTGTAAAACGGCAGTTACGCGCTCACCACAAATCCCGACCACAGATTCATAATACTCGTGTAAATTAAATATGAACACCCGGCATTAGGTGCTTCAGGGTAACATCTGCTCATTATAAAGTGATACGTTTTTTATGACCTATCTAATTTTGTTGCTAAAGCATAGCTGTATGCTTGTTTATTAAAGTTCATTTTCCAGCGCCTTTAGTTACCTACTTTATGGGCTGTATTTTGCGAATAATCACGAGATTTTTTTCAAGATTACAAGCAATATGATCTACTAGCTGTGCCCCGCGACTTCATCCGCGTAGTATTGGATTATTGGGTTAAAAAGTCCTAATAAGGTTAAAACATCCTATATGTTTATCCCGGTTATAATCTATCTGTGTTCCAAATTTCATCCAAATCCATTCAGTAGTTTTTGCGTGAAGGAGTAACAAACATACATACATACAACCACACTCACAAACTTTCGCATTTATAATATTAGTAGGATCAATAAGATCTTTGCCGCAATCATTGTTGTCTTAAGTTGCTGTCTCCACAGATCTATATTTATTTCGCTCCCTAAGAAATAATATTTATAACAGCTGACTTTATTTTATCACAGCTCAAAAATAGAGATAATAGCATAAATCTATGCAAATCTTAGAAAAATAATGTCAAAAGGAGTGCAGTGATGCGTACACGCTCAAGGAGAAATTTTACAGCACATGGTCAGGTCATGAAAAAAATAATTAAATGGGCTAGTTAAATAATACCACGCCTACCTTCATGCTTCATTTCGAAAACATCTTTCCTCCATTTTCATAACTCACACAGTCCCACGGGAGCTGAGCCATTGAAAAACTAGCACGAACAATACGTACTTCATCTTGGTGGAACCCATAAAAATAGGGGATGAACCAAACAACTCCATAACGTCTTGCCGAATGAATAGTCTGCCGAGACCCATAAATAAGAGGGGGTGCGGTATAGCGGCAGATAAGCGGGGATCTATACAGCTTAGACCACGTGGTGTGCGGTGGAGTGTAGCCCTGCCCTTACAACCACGATTTATTATATTACCTGTGAGTACGGTGCTTAATTCACCGTTTGATTGTGTGTCTGTGTGACTGAGTCATTATAATCAGGTTTCAGACCTTTTAGTAAGATCATGAATCAAACCTACTCTGTTGGCATATCAACTGAATTTTAGAAAGAAAGAATGAAAGAAAAGAAAGAAAAAACTTTATTGCGACTATCAGAAAAATATATAAAATAAGATAATAAAAAAAATATTACAAATTATGCTCGCCGCAAACGGACTCAATTCTGCATGTGCTGATTTACAAGAGCCAGCACTGGTCGTCCAATTTCACGGGCAAACCACCAAAAAAATTTACTAAATTAAGACTAAACTCAACTCCGCAAACCCGCACTGGGCCAGCGTGGTGGATTATGGCCTGAATCCCCCACGTGTAGAGGGGAGGCCCGTGCCCAGGAGTGGGAAGTCAAAAGGGCTAAATTATTATTATAATTATAAGACTTAACTATAAATAAACATACAATTAAAACAAAAACCAAAAATCACAATTAGTCTGTGCTGTACGTCACATAAAACCAAGAATTTTATATATAACACTATAAGCTTCTTGCATAAAACTATAAAGACAGAATTATTACCGAAATAAATTGTAATGACAAGATGAATTCGCATGAGTTTTTGCGAGATGAATGTGGAATTGTGAAACAACTCTTAAGACAATACATTGAAATTTTCATTCTCCCGTCTATCAGGTCTTAATACGAAAGGAATGTTTCAATCCAGTTACAAACGGGCAAAGCAATTTAATCGGAAAAGAAGCAACTAGACAGCAATCAAATACTCGCAACTACAGCTACAGACAGGAAATGGAACTTTGAAAAGAAATCAAGTAGTCTGCCAACTTCCCACTTCGAGGCTAACAAGAAAACTATTAGCAATTATCAGTTGCCAGGCGTTTCAATCAATTTACAAGTCAAAAACAAAGTCCTTTGCAAACGCTGCTGCAATCTTATCAGTGCACATAACAATATTTTTATTGCTGTATCGCTAAGGTATATTTTTGTGTGGCGTTTAAATTTAACAGTATGACTGTAACTATAATCGCTATGTACTTGACAGCGTTGCAATTTCATGCTTTGGTGTAATTATTTGCCCATGTTTGTAGAATGGAAGGAAAATAAATGTTTTACGCAACATTTAAAGACATTCTTATACTTAAGTACAGAAAGTAGAACTTTGGAATAACCAATTTGTGTGTCTAGTAACCGTACTGCAGCTTGCAATTTATGTAAGATGGACCATGGTGTTAATTCCTTTAATCCCCATTAACAACATATCCACCTCAGGAGAAATCATTTTAAAACTTATACAATAACTTTTAAACAACGTTAATGTGCCAACCAAAATTTCAGACGCTCCAATTCTTACTCAATACAAAACTATACGTATAGATACGAACAAACTGAAATTACAGACGATAAGTTTCTTGGCAAGTCTATACATAATTAAAACTCAATTCCCACACGTCGTGTCTGTTACAAGACTGACATGAACGTGTCGTTGAATTTCTCATCGCCCCCATCGCCCCGTATCACGGTAACGTAGAGTTATTGAAACTGAACACACCGCGCGGGCTGATTGTGCCACGTCGCGGCATACATATTAATTTGCGACTTCATTTCAATACCAACAAGCGATGTCGAACGGGTGAATGGGCTCGTTCGCGCGGTCGCCTGCCCCTGTAAGTTTCCCACTTTATATGATGATGGTTAAGGCACAAGCTCAAGAGGAAATAATTATCAATACGATTTTTCATAATGATTGCAATTCACTCAAAAGTTAGAGAACGACGCAGTTGATTTCCAAAGGCTTTTTTCGTCTGAAAAATGCAATGTGCATCGATTCAATTCAACAAGTTTAAGACAAAGACTTATATCTGTAGTGCTTTTGCATTCAGTAAATGGAGCGTTTTCAGGAGAGTAACACGAGAGGACGATAGGGCAATGTCTTTTCTGTCTTTCGCAAACAAGCGTACCACCCGCCTCATGCTAAGGGTTACCAGAACCTATAGATGCTTGGAATACCAAAGGTATTGCTGGCCTGAAGGGGAGTGAGGATTGAACCAAACGCAGCTATAATAGCTGCTTTACGCCGATCTTCTGTGAGAGGGTGGTAGTATGTTTTTAGTATTATGTAAAAATCGCGGCCTCTCACAATTTGTATCGGTGCGACTGTGACAGGTAGTCGTGTGTCTCGTGCAGGCGCCTTCAATAATTTTATGCATGAAATTTGCTTCACGCGAGCCGTGTATTTACTTTAAGCAGCCGACGTGTGCGGGAGTTTACTTTGCTGTTAGTTAGTGGCTGTAATGTTTGTCCCTATATCGTCTCACGTGCCGGAAAATTAGCTGATACGAATTTGTTTTCTTTAGGGTGGGATCAAGGTGAGTTTGAAGGCAAAGCGATTATTTTGTTTAAGCCTAAGGGGGCACTTACAAATTTTAATTTTTACATATTTTTCTAATCTACAACCGGATCGCAGCGCGACCTCGACTGAGAAGACCCGTAAGAAAAGTGGAGTATGATTCCTAATGACGGTATGTAACAATGTCTAGAAGTAAAACAATTTAGGAGAAGGACCCACCACTCACCCTTGGCTTGTTAACCTCCAAAATTATATATCAAATACGTTAATTGAGACACACCTCCAGGATCCTCACAACCAACATCCTCCACCAACTTTCCTGAGGATGTATCGTTCAGAGGCGAAACACGTGTCGAATTTTACTTTTAATTCGCTTTGTTCCGTGGAAAATTGTACATTATTAGGGTCCCTGACAGTCATGACTGACAAAATCGACCGACGGAGTTAGGTTTTGTTGACCTCTTTCATTATCGATCAACCCATTTAATTTATAATTTTGGAGGTTAACAAGCCAAGGGTGAGTGGTGGGTCCTTCTCCTAAATTGTTTTACAAAGGATTTCAGCAAAGTAACGCCTGAGTCAATCAATAATGTCTAGAAGAATTTTAATGTAGAGATTTAAGAATGATGATAATTAAAATGATTAATTGATTGATTGAATGAATGATTAATTTATTTACGAACTTGCATACAAGTGGACATGATGGGTACGATGTTAAGTTTCCGTTGGTGCTTTTTAACACCTGGCAATCTCCATTTCTTCTTTTCAATTATTAATGCGCGATGGATTTTGGATATTTATCATTATTTTTTGAAAACTATCTCTTATTATAAGACAAGCGTCGGTTGTTATTTCGTCAAGCACTTCATCTTCCGGTACCAACGTAACCATGTATACTTTATACACGATCCGCGAGAACATAAAGTCATTTTGCAGGCGCTTTTCCATTTCCGTCCTCCCGTTTTAGCGGTGTAAAATTTTCTCGAACCCGCAATTCTATTTCCTGATTTATCAAGAAACCAAAGAGAACAGTGAGCGCAATTACAAGTTGAATATTTATCGTAATGTTAACCCTTATATGTAGTATTGCAAAGGTGGAACTATTTTAAATAACAGAACCGATTTCCATCAGCTATTACTATTTTTACGTCAAAGCTTTTAGAAAAATAGAGAATTTACATAGTCAACATTCTTCTATATCTATAGTCCTCTCCGTATCAAAAGGTCCTAACTACATTTGGAGGGGGGGAGGGGGGTTTGCAACATGTACAATATCCTTCAATACTAGCTAAAGTCATTACATTAAACAAAAACAAAAATAGCAAAAGATTCAGATGATTAATTTCGATTTTGATCCGACGCAGCTCGTTCGGTGGACAAAATATAACGTGAGATAGACACATCTCGTACGCAAACAAAACCTAGAAAATATAATGATTATAGTCCCATCACCGACCTGCCTTTTAACTTGGTGCCGCAATAATCCTCAAAGTCGCGTCAAAGCTTTGCGCGGCGTTACGGCCGCGGGCTGCGTCCGCGTCGCTGCCTTGCCGGGTGTATGCAAATCTCACCCTAATTTGCATTCGTGTGTTTCATCAAGAATTTAATCCACGGTATGTGTTATGTGGCATATCAACTTTTAATGGAAATATTAAGAAGTTATGGTTGAAATTCGTAGCGGGGCGGCATAGAGATTGTGAAATGGTTTAGTGAAACGTTCACTATTGTTTCAACAAAACATAATAATAAACATTAATAAAATAAAAATTCAAGATATCCAAACGTGTTGCTATCTTTTTTTACTCAAATTAATTAATGCACTCAAAAAATCCAAAAGTTATTCAGAGGTAAGAATCCTAATTATATCAGTCCCTAATGTAGGAACTCGTATTACTAGTATTACCGAATTTACAATTTGTGTGGATAAGTTGTTTAAAGATATTTACAAATATTTATTTGCGAGCGCTGATAATATTATTTACATTTTTTCTTCAATTCGTGAAACTTATTTTTTGGCCTGTAGAGAGAGACATTTTGGAGAAAAGATAATAATATGTATCTTAGCACAACCAAATCTACATAACGCTGTTTATTTGAACCATAAACTGGTTGGTTGGGTTAATACATAAGCGATAACAATATACTTACAGTTCACACTTTAGTTAAATAAATAAAGTCAGGATGAATTGCAGAGTAGACTCCAATCAAGGATTAGATTGTCATAATTAATTAATCCTTTTGAGAAATTAAGATATTTAATTTTTTAAGAGTCGCTAATAAGTAGTAATCACTAATAATAGGGTTTTATGATAACACTGATATATTTTACCTATGAACATTTTAAATTGGTTGTAGTATTTCGCCAGGAAAGTCACAAGGCCATAGTTATAAGGCGTCAATAGCTGTTAATGGCGTGGTTAGAGGGGCCGCCCTCGTACCTGAGAGGTTCCGGGTTCGATCCCCATCCTTGCCATTACACTATTGCCGTGAGCCCACTCCTAACACAGGCACTAGCTTAGCTGGAGGAGTAAACGGGAATACTACTAATGCGATAAACTCATATTGATAGTATTTTTTGTTTGAAAAAAATGGTCCTCACCTTTACCAGCCGGTTTTTCGGAGAACAAAACCATACATAATTTGTGTCATCTATATTAGTGCCACTTACAGACTATGGTGTTATTATATAACAATTAAACACATGATGAAACCGTGCCTAAAAATAATTCCATATAAATTTCTAAGGGTTTTTTTGTACAAACACCGCTAATCTTTAACCATCGACTTTTATGCCTTCACTTCTCAAACCAAAAGTTTGTTTTCTCTCAAGCACACTCTCAATTCCAGAAACCGACTGTATCACTTGTACCACCACCAAATAACCATATTGTATTAGCATGATTGCTCCGGTTATTAGCATTTGTTTAGGTTCGCCTCGTTACTCTGAGCGGGAATGGCGCTTGAATATTCCATTGATGTTTACACACAAAACACAATGTGTTCAGTAATACAAATAATAGGAGATAGCAAGCGATGGATACCGTGAAGAGAGCAACGTCTCGACATACATGGTGAATAGGCTATTTATGATAACTTCCGAATGCTAAGTTAATGAAAGGTTTTTTGACTTATTCCTTTTTTTTGTTTTGTAAATGTTTTTCTGTAATATATTTTGAGGCCCATTTTAGAGTAAAATAATTCTTGGACTCTACACCATACAACAAAAGCGCGTTCTTAATTTAGGGCATGGATAAAATAGGTATAAATTTCAGGAAATAGGTATTTTTGTAAAGCCTTCGTTTTCTTGGACCAAACATTCACACAATAAAACCCTATTTTGTGACATTAAAAATAGAGTTAACAATATATTTGTTTCGTCAGTGTAAAACGAGGGGAAAGCTTTAAAAAATAATGAACACAACAGTAGCGAAAGCATTTTTCGTTCAAAACATTTTAATTGCTGTTATAAAAATGGACCGCAGTCGTCAATGAGCCGAACAAACTTTACCAATTAACCATTAAAGCCTATAATAACCATGAATATCGGTGCAAAAAATCCCACAGCGGAACGATTTGAATCGGTACCGTAACACGGAACATCCATTATCTCGACCGGATACGATGTATAGGCATTTAATTTCACGAAGACGCGTGGATTACTGCAAAGAGACCCATATGCTTGTGTCATAAGAGTCACTACACGTGTCTTTGTTAAATGAACGAACTAGGCATACTCCCAGTTATATCCTTGGTAATAATAATAGTATGGGTGTGTTTCTTTGTGTCTGCTTTTTGACTTTCTTAGACCGAATATATTTTTTTTTGGGAATTAATTAGGAAAAAAGTGCGGGACCTGCCTGATGTTAAGCAGTTAACCTAGCCTATAGATGCTTGCAATACCGAAGGCATTACTCGCACGTTGCCGATCTGAAGGGGAAGACAAAGTGGGGAAGTCAGGGTCGGTTGGGCATCCGGCTTGTAGTCGTCATAACTATTTTACCCCGATCTTCTGGGAGAGGGAGGTATTAAGTACGGTAGAGCCAGACCGTATATGAGCTGTAGTCAAATGGCTACAGCTTGGAGAGCCAACTGGAACGCCAAGGCTTGACTCTCGACGAGTCCCGGGAAAAACTTAAATTCTTTCGGAATTCCTATATTCTGGGTCGATATACGAGTACTTATAGGATTTATATCCGAGAAAATCCAAAATAACTAATTTCACGCGTACAAAGTCACAAGCACAACTAGTATTTAGTATTTATACCAGTACCAATAAAGCCCACTCCACCACTCTATAGGAACACAAATTCCATTCGGCATTCGGCTGCAAACAAAGCTTTAATAATTACCGTGCTTAGCAAACTGCTAGCCGAGGCAGGTGCTCGGAGTCCTGTGGTGAATTAATCACGACGGTCGCTGAGTCAACTGCGGCCTAATTGGTGTTCCTCCCATGGCGATGGAGTCATCAAAGTGGTCAAACACGTCGTCTGGTGCGCTCGGCGCGAACGCTTTGACACGTTAAGTGATGTTTGAGGTCTTGTGTTTGCAAAATTAATAAGGTTGGTGCATTGTGACGTTGACTAGTGATGTGCAGTGATTAATAATAATATTAAATATCGCCAGACGAACACAGCTACTGTTTGGTCCCAAACTAAGCAACGCTTGTACTATGGCCACCGTACAATGAACTGGGGGCGATCCCAGTGACACCCAAACCAGGGCAAATTACGAAAAGGCCATTTCCGAAATTTACCCTGACGGGAATCGAACCCGCAACCACCCGGTTTAGTGAGCCGAGCGGCCTACGCTCGAAACACTGCGCCAATCCGTTGTCAGTTAGTTGTTATTGGGGAGTTAGTTTAACGGTAGATATTAGGATGAGATAGAAAGACCCTTCCGTGGTTTTCAAACTCAATGGGAAAGTAAGCCAGTAATTATGAAATAGGTACTTGTGGTAAATTTCGAAGAAAAGACAGTGTTTTATGACTTCCTTGGCTGGGTTTGTAAAATCATTAGCATGCACCCTATAATAATATATTCCCAATCTACTTATTCTTATGAAGAAGAATAAGAAAGAAACTGTAATAAGGTTACTCTTTTTAAAATAGTTCTAGCTGTAATGGATGGAATTAATGGATTGGTAGATGGAATGCATGTTATAGTTAAACATAAACCGAGTTTCGTACATTCTCCATTAAGGCAAAAAATAAATATTTACACTTGAGATAATATATATCCTTTTTTCGCCTCAATGGGGGTGTTGGATTTCCCAAAAATTCCTTTGAGTCCGGTCATAAGGCTAATGCAGGGGCCGCCCTCAAAAGATTGACCCTTGTAACACGATATCGGGCAGCTAATGCTTAGTGCGGGATGCGAGGGAGGAATTCAGTCGAATCATTTCCTTGGACATTGCAAATAGTGTTTTTGTCGTTCCAACCTTTTCGTGGCATCTCGGGAGTACCTATTTCGTGAGTACGAAGGAGTGATTATTAACATTATTAGTTACTAGCTGTGCCCCGCGACTTCATCCGCGTAGTATTGGATTATTGGGTTAAAATGTATCCTATATGTTAATCCCGGTTATAACCTATCTGTGTTCCAAATTTCATCCAAATCCGTTCAGTAGTTTTTGCGTGAAGGAGTAACAAACATACATACATACATACATACATACATACATACATACATCCACACTCACAAACTTTCGCATTTATAATATTAGTAGGATTTTTCCAAGTTTGAAAAATAGCGTCAGAGTTTTCATGTTCATTTTCAAATCTATTCAGAATATGTAGAGCAGATTTGTAATGCAGATGTATTTCAAGAAATAGTGTTAACCTTTAAATGGCCTGAAAACTTTGATAGAGGAAGTAATAGTTTTAT
This sequence comes from Notodonta dromedarius, assembly GCA_905147325.1. Taxonomy (NCBI): domain Eukaryota; kingdom Metazoa; phylum Arthropoda; class Insecta; order Lepidoptera; family Notodontidae; genus Notodonta; species Notodonta dromedarius. Next base: position 2,322,486 of record LR990165.1, on the reverse strand, counting down.
TTTTAATCAAAGTATGAAAAGCATTCTAAAAACCAGCTCAAATAATTATAAATAAGTAAATAATCATTGTAAAAAAAATACATCATTTTGTTATTGTTATTATAATAATCACTCTTCGGCACGGGCCTCCTCTCACTACGAGGGGGATTCAGGCCGAAATCCACCATGCTGGCCCAATTGGCTATCAAAATAAATAATATCGTATACAAATAATTATAATCATGTGCAAGAATGTGCCCAGCGTAATAGTAATTTTGCTTTGAGGTTTTCGTACAAACACACAAGCCACAAGTATTTTAAACTATTTTCCGCCCGCGGCTTTTCGCGGCAACTTTTGTTTTTCCCACACGGACCACTTTGACTTTCTATACAGTATTATTATGTTTCAAATACGTTGGAATGCCACAACATTTCTAACCAAATCCTTTGAGTGGTTTTAGAGATTTGTTTACGCATCTAGCCTTTTTCAGTGGCGTGTGGTTCCAGATGCGCATTTTTATTTTGTTACAATAGAGAAAGAGACAGAATAGGTTTAGATTAGTTGTGAAGCCTCTTCTTTGCTATTTCCAAATGTTTTCAGGTACCACGACTACTGTTTTGGACCTCTCCTTGGATAACCTTTTTGTTTTATTTATTTTATTTACAGTGCTTTACTTTTAGTTTACGGGAATATATTGTATTGTATTTGACCACAATTTGTGTTTTTAGATAAATACATGTAATTAGGCGCCTACTTGGAAAGTTGTTTGGTAATTTAAAGTACTTTAACTCATTTAATATTGTTTTATCATTTATCATTAAATATATACAACGTGTTTTAAAAACATGTTTACGGATTCTAAAGCACAACAACAAGTGTACCTATATATTGGTAAATAATTATATCAACCTTCAAATTACTTCAAGTGATTTTGGACTTTATCGCGAAGCTAATAAGAGTTATGGTGACACAAGAGATGAGCAAGCAGTTTATGTCATGGTGTAATTGAATCATCCATCACACGACGTGGCAGCGGAGGATTCACGTGACGCGAGAAGGATTGATTATTGACAGATTAGATATTTTTTACATTTATTTTGTTTATCATTTTTATTCGAGCTGATTTATTTTATTATGTCCTGCTTGATTTATGAACGATGGCATTTTATACGAATTTTATTCTTGTTCGAATGGGCAGTATAATAAGACTGTGGTTTGAAATTGCAGTAAATTAGACCGAGTAACTTGTTACCCGTAGGTATGGTATAAATAATGGATTTGAATTTTATTCCCTTTGTTCTGTCTATCGCTTATATAATATTGTAATGATTTTGTTTTTTCTTAATTTTATTCAGACGTGATTCGTAGTTAATATAATGAGAATTAAAATTAGATAGCTGTTAGAGCGAGCTAAGCCGCAGCGCAAACTTATTTTGTTGTCAAAAAGCGAGGAAATAAAACCCGAATTACAAGAAAAAGTTAAAATCAACCCGCCGCCAGAGTTCCGACACAGATAAAATAAGTTCAAATGAGAAAAGTTCCATTAGGTTATGAAATGTAAAGATCACGGTTATCTTGCAAAAGCATACCACTTTTGAGCTATGCCCGACTTCTCATAATTGTCTCCAGAGCGCCTTATTCTCAAACAGCAAATTATTTATATTGGTCGTTAGGTCCTGTTATTTTTACATTGCCTTTATATTTATTTATACTCTAAAACAGTAAGCACACTTGGTATGACTATATTTTGGTGATATCATTAGTTTTCAACGTTAGAGGTACCGAATTTGGTGGTATGTCACATTTCTTATTAAAATTTCACAGGACTCGGAGTAAACAATCGCTTAGTCAGAGATCATCTCTATGTTGTACATTGCGACCATTAGAGGTTTTATATGTAGCCTAGGATGGCACACTGGCAGAGAGTCGGCCTGATGGTAAGTTGTAACCGTAGCCCAGGACATTTGCAAAATGTAGTGTAGGTACTTAGTTCATAATAATAAAGGTTATCGCGGGTAGGTTAAGCCAGCGATGGCAGTCCGGAATAAATTGTTAAGCCGTACACCCGCGTCATATTTGCTCCTTCCCAAAATATTATACAAAAGAGGAGTAGGGCTGACCTTTAAGGGAACTGTATTAAAAACACTAGTATAAAAAAACCACATGTTTTATTGAGATTTTATGTTTAACCTGGTATCAACAAAATCAAAGCATTTTTCTACTTTTCATTACACTTCACAACCACGTTTAATTTTGTAATACCTATTAATATCGAGCGATCTACAGAATAGTGACGCACTTAAAATTATAATGCTCCTTTTCTGCATTACAGAATTAAAATTCGCTGAGAGAAATCCAGCGGAGTTGCGTATAAATAAAAGATTTCGTTTGCAATTTGCCAACCATGGCATCCTTCGCTAATTATCATTTTAACAGCGATGGCGGATAGGAGGTCTTACTTTTTAACAGCCGAGTTCTGTGTCATGAACTAGTTATTTAGGGCATGATGATAATTTAATATACCTACAATAATTGATGTTTAGCACTTGTCTTTAGGTAGGTAAGTAGGTAAGAGCGGATCTGTTTTAGTTATCTGCTTGTGTGGGACTAGTCCGCCAACTTTCATGTTGGAAAAATTGTTCATTAAATTTTTGTTCATTTATTTAGCACGGAAGGCATCACACCAAAGCTTTTATTTTTCATGTCTAAGGTAGTTGTTTTTATTGTGTTGATTTTGCGGATTTAATAAGGGATGAAACTATGAACAACAATGGAAAAACCATGAGATTAAGTCTTATCGCATCGTCGTACTGGACCTACAAACGCTACGTCACTCCCATTCAGTAATAAATAGGCCTCGACGTCATTATTGGTCACCATTGTCGATCCTGGCTTACAGGAGTTACAGTGGTGGGAGTGTGTGGCGGGACTAGTCCCAAAAAAAAAAAAAAAAAAAAATAGGGTTGTAAAATACACCCTTATTAAACGTTTTACTACAGAATCAAGCCACTAGTAGCTTTTAAAGCGTTTCGTAGTATTCTGACATAAAGACGAGGTATCACGCATAAAACTTTTAGAAAGATTTTTTTAGTTCATACTTAGGTGGTAGTAATTTTTTTATGTCTTTATTACAATCTGAGTGACGCGCGAATGCGGACGTTTCGAGGTGAAAACATTGAATTTTTAACTTCACAGAGCGGTTCTTCGCGGGACGAGAATTTTTAACCACGTCTGCACGTTCTGAAACGTGACTCCATCATACTAGGGACGCTTTCGCAAAGTACGTGCATAACGTACAAATAACGTATATAGCATGTATGAAATAAAATATTTAAGTTATTTTTATAGATGTTATGGTTTTGCGAACAAATCGTCTTGAATTTTGTAAATATTTCTATATATATTGGTATTTCTGGGATCGCCCTCAATCCATTCTACGCGGTACCATATAATAAATTATTATATTTGTTTAGTTATAAGCATGGTTATTAGTCACCCTGTATATACCAATCTAACCCCCTCTTGCATCTAAATTCCAAAATTACACACAGAAAAGACAAGTTTAAATTGAACGGTCACATTTTTGTATTGTATTGTTATTAATTGTGTTTGTTATTGCTATTTGTTACTCGATATTGGTAGAATCACATTGGGCTTACCCGAATGGAAAGAGTTCATTTATATAAAAAATAAAAACAATATATTATTTGCTTATAAACTTATCTAACCCCATTTTATGTGTAACTGATTGCAATGATTTGTGATGACTGCAAACCCTGTGAACATCTCCTAACCCGCTCTTGCATCCGAATGCCAGAATTACAGACCAACAGCACAGGCAAGCTTGAATCGTGCAAATTCGTGCGCTTACAAAAATCCTCAGTCACAATCAGTCCCCATTCACTGCCGCTGACACGTTGCGTCGAGACACATGCAAAGTTTCAACCTTTCACGCTATTTAATTTACTTGTTCGTTCGGGAAGTTTGAAAAAAAAGATGGAGCTTGTTTATTCCGCTATTAATTGCATTGATGAATCGTTTGATTCTATTCAGATTTACTTATTATGAAAGGATTAAAACAAAACTATAGGTAACATCATATAGGTCAAGGTTCAATCTAGGCAACAATACCTACTTATTACTTTCGTAAAAATATAAATAGTATGGAAGGTGCCAGCCAAAGTAGTGCCCGTGTTTACCTGTTAGTCAAAGTCAAACCGTTTAAGTATTTCGTTATGACCTATAAGTATACGAGGGCACTTACAAATTGTCTTAATTTTTTTTTTCTTAAGTCCACCACTGGAACTTAGAAGATCCGGCAGGACACCCAGGGGGCTTGTTATTTTTAAATATAAAAAAAAAATCACCAGTTGCTTATAATTCTGTGTTATGGACTGAGGATCTGTGTCAAATCACCTCAGTCCCTCAGGGAACCCTGATCTGGGTGTTAGCAGCACCCAGATAAAGTTTAAATACTGGGAGACCATATCCAAAAGTCTTCATTAGAATTGAACGCAACTCAGATTAAACAGACAAAGATGTTACATTGCGCTTATGCTTACAGAGAAAGCACGTTTGTCAATGATCTACGTGAGAATATCACAGGAAAAACCTAAACTAAAAAACTACTCTACAATATAAGATGAAAAATATGAGATAAACGACCAGACAAAGTGTGGAGTAAAATTAATAAAATTTCACTTAGCTATTATTACTCGTTTACAAAGCTCTACTTTAGTGGAAAGTTTAAAAGCTATCGAGCCCGAGAACAGATTACAATAATCAATCAACTGATTAGAACCGCTTCATAAGATTAAATCCGTATTGATTTTAGACTAACCCGTATTATATCTAGCTGTCTGAGAGTAGAAAAAGGCGTAACATATTTTTTGTACCCACGTAGCTGATTAATTTGAGCTATGGGTTGATGTTATTTTAAATTATAATAATAGGTAATAATAAATTGAATAAATGGAATAATAGTAATAAATAAATATACAACGTAATAACATAATTATACCAGATATAATATTTATAAAATCTCCACATATTCTAGGACTCCTATAGGTAATTTATAGGAAATGTAATTTTAGGTCTGGGTAATTTATTTACCTCGTGGGTTTGGTCCACTGACTTTCAGTCTTCCTGTTCTACCCCATGTCTGTAGTAGGCACCAACGCAGGAACCATAAGTTATTTGGGATTGTTTTCCAATACGGAGGTCTGCCAATATATACCTAATATATATATATATATATAGTTTTTCTTAAATTTGCCCTATCTACTAATTATATTGTAAATTTAATTATTACATAAATATGTAATGTTAATTTTATTTTATTTTTTTACATCACTTAGTTATGTAGTGCTTACCGTGGCTGTGTGTGTGTATCGTTCTGGGGTTGCAGCTGAAAACCAGCGTCAGGTGGTATGCATCACGCATGCACCCTGGCATATGCTGAGCTGTTGACCCTTTGGCCTGGTATGATAGTACATAACTAGCTATATGTGTCCATTTATATTTCTAAGCTGTGTATGTATAGTTAGTTAGTTTTGTTTAGCTCTGCCATGGTACCAATAAATATATATTTCTTCTTCTATTTTATGTGATAATGGAAATGTAAGACGAACCATATTGGGCGATTTTCCTAATGAATAAACACAGCTTCATGTTGGGGTGCTCCTGTATTCTGACGCTGATAAATAATATACATAATGTATTTTAAACACCGAATTTTACATGGATAACAGAAAATAATAATTGGCAATGAGCTTAAGGCCGAGTTCAGAAAATACTAACGGACGCGTAAACGATTTTAACCAGTCTATTAAACAATTGGTTACTTCTCTAACGATTTGTTTATGTGTTAGTGATCTCGCCCCTAACAACATTTTAGACAAATACATGAAATGTCTGTTATACCATACCACGGCCAAGGAGAAGCGATATGAAATGGTTTCTAATAATTTTCAAGTTCGAGTACATGGGGGCGGACTTTTTACAAATGTATGGTTAATTCCGGATCGAAAGGTAAAAAAAATACTTAATTTAATAATAGTACATTGTTACACGAGTGGTGAAAGTTATTTATTTAGTCCCGAGACGGGGCTTGGCGCCCGAGCGTAGCGAGGGCGCTAATAGTTCGAGGGACAAAATAAGTCTTTCACCCGAGGTAAACACTGTGCTTTTCATTACGAATTCAAGGAAAGTAAAAATAAAAACAGGAATTGGCTAAAGAAATAGAATACAAGGAAGTATGAACAATAGTCTACAACTCGAAAAAAAAAGATCGGATTGCCGCCTATTTTGTTTTTTTTTTCGATGGCCGGCCAACTTCATTATTTTTCATTTTCATCTTTAAATATTTTGCCCAAATCTATGTTATTTTAAAGAAATTGTTGAAACTAAATTATAATTAAATGATTTAAAAATACATATTCTTTAATTAATACTTAACTTTATGTTATTTCAATTTTACATCGTGCTGTAATTGATGGACTGTAGAAAAAGTTTGAACATGGTTCCATAGAAATGTGAAAATGGAACTAGTTTTTTTTTATAATTTGACAGCTGTCAGTTGAAAGCGATTCTCCCGGGCCGGAAAAGTATTACTTTCAACCCGCTCCTCAGGCAACTTCAGACCTACTTTCAGAGTATGAGTAATGAAAAATAATTTAAGTTTCATATGGCCGTTGTGTAAATAGTGTTATCAAAACAAATGTCGAGTATTAGATATTTTTTATAAAAAATCCGGCGATATTCCTGAACCACCATAAAAATATACTGTCAAGCGTTACATCGATCAATTGTCCGTGACAGATCAACTTTGACGCCACCCTGAACCACTGTTTGTCTATTTCCCCAACGCTTTTTTACCTCCGTATTCCGGGGACACTGCCGACCCAATGGAGCGTGATCTATTTTATTTTCACTCCGACACTCACTTCCAAATCAATAGGTACGTGCTTATATCAGTCTGTTTGTGATGGGAGGTATAATAATTTATTATAACAACATCTTTTACTTCAACAATACCTTTTATTCATTGGAGAAGTAAACTATTGTATGTACAGTCGACAAAACGGTATCGTGAATCAGCATAAGGCTTATTTTGCTAAGCAATTAGATACTATCAGATCAATTTTCTTTTAGCTGTTACCTTGGTAAAAAAATGGTATTTATTTTTTTCACACAAATTGTTATAGAAACATTACTGTTGTATTAGATACAATATCTCATCACTAATGTGAAGAATTGAGTAGTTTATTTTTATTTTCCCTGTTGGAAATACTATTAATTCTGTAAATTATTAACCATTACATAAATATATTAGGAACGCCATATAACTATTGTAAATTTAATAACTGTGGCCAGTGACTGTAAAGTGGACATTATATTGAAAAGTGAAGTGACGTAATAAACATAAACATTTTTTTTTAATATCGCCAGATGCATTTTACCAACTGTATGGTCCCAAACTAAGCAACGCTTGTACTATGGATACCGTACAACAGACTGAGGGCGATCCCAGTGACACCCAGACCAGGGAAAATAACGAAATTAAAGTGATAGCCTCAAAATGGCTTGCACCCAGGGCCCAATGATTGAACCATTATTTTTCTGTTTTGGAACGCCTAATAAACAATATCAATATACATACGTGTTGTATTACTGCATCGCGACACGTACGCTCAGCTTTTTTATAAAACTAAGTCGGCACACAAGCGCACCACCTGACTGATGTTAAGAAGTTAACGTAGACTGATGGTTGCCATACTCGAGGCATTGCTCGTACGTTGCCGACATGAAGCCGAGTGGGCCAGAGTGAAAGGTAGGGAGGAGATAGTCTTCCGGCTTTCCCACTCATCATACGAAACGCAGCAATGAAACTACTTTACGCTGATCTTCTGTGAGAGGGTGCCTATTACCCCGGTCGAGCCAGCCCGTGTATGAGTTGTAGTCAGTTGACTACAGGTCCGCTCTACCACTGAAGTTTCATCACAACACTTTCTATGGTCTCCTAGTCGCTACCTCTTTGTTAGAATAGTGTGGCTTTATCAATCTGTTTGCTGCCTACTTCTCTAGGGCATAGGCATAAGAATTATTATATTGGCCTTGTAAATAACCCAGCAAACATAAAAACAACACTCCAAATTAATCTAATCACCTCTATCTCGAGCACGAAGATTGTTTTGTCCACCGATTAGGGCCAGCATCAAGGCATCAGGAGCGGGAAACGCCGCGCACGTGACCACCATACAAGATTCTATCCCGTGAGCCAAGTGGCCATCACGTCGACATTTTCTGGATATATAAAATGTGCAATACAATAAAACAGTGGAACGTACTGGCTTCGTATTTTCAGTTGAAAATGTTAGTGGGATAGTGACTTTGATAAAAATATGATGTTCAACCGATACTTCCGGAAAAATGTAAGTGTATACTCGTATAGAATGTCTAGACAACTCGACTTATAAATCTGAAATAAAACTGTAACCGGTACGGAGAAGGCACTCAGCGTTTTGAAACTTATGTTACCAGTCTGAAAATTATACTTAGCTCTTAATCTTTACTTGAGCTAATGTGGTAAATACGTTACGTATTTCGTCATATAATATAACCCAGGGCTCATAACTGGATGATAGCTTAGTTTGCAAATAATTTTAATACTTACTGAATAGGTACGTACACAGTATGAAAACGATTTGACTTTAACGCGTTTATTTTTAACCTTAAAAGATGAACCTATATAAAAAGATACATGAACTAGGTCACCTATAGAGTTCAATAACATAACTATTACTATAATAAAAAGTGATGGAAAAAAAAATAAAAAAAAAACATTTCATGATTTGAAGTAAGTCAGTACTTATTATCTTTCATTTTCGGTTAGTGAAAACTTCCTAGTAAAAAAATAAAAAAGTTGTTAATTAGTTTTTTTAAAAGATATGTTAAAATGACTATCAAAGTATGTGTTATTATTATGTATGTTTAGTTTAGGTTAGGGTTATTTTTTATAACTACCCGGAAATCCTTTGCTACACAATACTTAGGTTGGATAATCCGGCTGAACGTTTTAAGCTGTTTTACAAAACCAAGCTATTTTGTAAAACGGTTAATTTTACAAAGCATCTGCGACATATACAAGACACCTTTGTAAGGTTCGTAACTAGTACCTATGGGAACACCTTATTATAATTAAAATTCATATTTATATAATATTCACGAGGTTGCATTATCATTATAAGTGCCTAAGATATTTTCTTATTTAACAAACGACGTACAGTAAACCAACCAGTAGGCATTCAGGTTAAATTAGATAAGGGTTCATTCATGCTCCACTGTGAAAGCATAAAACCCTTAGCTATTCACCTGATTATTTATGTTGGGAAGGAGCAAGCGCACACAAAGCCCCATATTGTTGGATATAAGCCGGTGATTGTCGGCCTATCTAGAGCGTAAACGATAGTTTACAAAAATCTATTATGTGTATGCACAAAATACTGATAACGAAAGATCTGGGCCCTAACCACGCTAGCTACTCAAATCGTAATAGAAAGGCAAAAGCTAGCGATTACGTTTGAAACGCTTGGCCAATATTTGGTACCACGCTAGCGTCTCATTTGCGAGTGGCTTATGTCATCGAACGCTTTGTAGTTTTTTTTATTTGGATCTGCGTTGGTACCTACGTTTGCTTTATGCCAATGTTCATAAAAAAAATCTCTGTGAGTGGGGGAAATTGGATGAATAGTAGTGAAACATGATTATTCGAGTTCCCCCAATAAGTCTGGTAATATTAGGCCTAGACAAAGACCTTCATATAAAACTTGAAAATTATATGTACTCGACATTGGCTAAATGCGTAAAGCAAATCATCGCAAATGAAGTTTACTTTAAAAAAAACGAAGTCAGTCGCAAGCTCAAGGTCAAACGCTAAGAATCGCGAGTGTGGTACCAAATCAATGTCAGTATAAATCGTAAAGCTTGTGTCAGCAAAACGTCAAACGCGGAGCGTTTGAAACGTAATCGCTAGCTTTTGCCTTTCCATTACGATTTGAGTAGCTAGCGTGGTTAGGGCCCTGATCCACTTGCTACCTGCGTTATGGTATTTGATTGACACTCACATTGCTGATGTCGTTAAAGCGTGGTAAATCTATTTAAATATATTTATACATAATAAAATATCGCCAGACTGACACACCAACTGTATGGTCCCAAACTAAGCACGACCCAAACATTCTTACCCTTATTTGTCCCTAAAATAGACACACAACATAAATCGCTGTAAATGATGTCATCAATGCAATACCGCAAGAGCAACACAACAAGTTGCTGAATGCTGCACAATGTGCGCTCGCTCTTAGCAGTCCGAGTCACGCGTTCAATTTACTGCCTCGCCACTTCTCAAGATTTATTTACGATTAGTACATAGTGAACGTAACCCGGGTCGAATAGCAATCGTCGAATAGAATTCTCAAGGATTTCTCCCTTCAACATTTCATTTCTTTCCATGAAATTTTCATACGTATGTGAGTTTACGTTCCTCGCAGTAGGTAATGAGTATTTATTAAAAGCTTTTAATGTGATTAACTCACATTATGTAGTCGATAAAATGAAATGCGTAGTCGCAAACAAGTATAGGTACTCGTACGAGTATACCAAGGGACTTGAGTACACTCCAATGAAACCTAAAACAATGCAAATAAACAAAATGCTAATTAATACTTACCTCATATTTTTATTTCTAAGTATTTTGTGCTGTATTTCTGTTTGTTATTATAGCAATTACCACAATTAATAATCATAGAACCCACTGTTGGCTTCCACGAAACACACAATATAAGATTCGCTTTCATAACTGTATTTACTCAATTAGCATACGAAATTTCATTTGCCTGCGTGGTTAATTACTTACGTTTCGAGTATGTACGCACGTGGGGGCGTCGTTACATACTCGTTATATAGGTTAGTCAGATTCAATTTGAATCAAAATGTTTTTGAATAACTCACCACTGACTAGGTACTATCGAAAACACACAAAACACAGAAAATGGGCACAGAAGAGCTGCTTTTCGTACGATGAGTGAGAGTGCCAGAAACTCAACCCCCCTTTCTCCCCCTCCCTCTGTTCCACTGCCTTTCAGCTAGGGGCCAGCTAGCGGGCCAGCTAGCCCAGCTAGCCCGCCAGGCTCAAGTGGATGAGCATCCTTATTGTAAGTACATAAATTATACTTTAAAAGGTTCAAAAGCAAAGGCGTCAATTGTCTAGTAAGGCGTCAATAGCCTAGTGGTTAGAGGGGCCGCTCTCGTAGCTGAGAGGTTCCGGTTTCGATCCCTATCCTGGCTATTAAATTTTTGACGTGGGCCCACTCCTAACACAAGCAATAAACTTAGCTGGAGGGGCTAACAGGAATAGTTAATAGAATAGTGAATTTATTACATTACTAGTAATTACTAGTAATGTGATAAATTCACATTACTAGCAATAAATAAAAAGACTGCGTTCATAGAGTGCCATCACCTTATCTATTTCCATGTAAAAAGTAATGAAATATCAGAGCATTCAGACCCAATAAAAAGATTTCGTCGACAAAACAGGTAAGAATCCCGGGACTATCAATCACATAAACGCTTCCCGGGGGATAGCACCAATCATTCCCAATTTCTGTTAAATAAGATACGAAGGGTCCCCACTTCGGTTATTGGATCAATCATAAATGCATAGAATAGTTTAGACTCGTTGCCCGCGGATGTGCGCCGCGCCCTGCGCTCTGTTTGTTCAGACTCATGGCTATTGGTTATGGGGTAATGAAGCGACGGATTAGAGGTTTCGATAGTACGGTTATGCAAATTGAACTTTCGATGAAGTTAGGGGTGCAATTTGAATTTGGAATGTTATATAGAAGTTATTAGCAGTGATAGCCGATTGATTAAGCATGCGTCTTGCTCGCACCTTTGGGTATGCGTCTTGCTCGCACCTTTGAGTTGAAATCTATGTGCGAATGATAATTTTAATAATATAATTATCGCTTGTTTACGGTGAAGGAAGACATTGCGATAAAAAGGCGATAAAAAAAAATATAATGACATGTAAAAAGACAAGCCCGCTGAGTTTCTTGCCGGATCTTCTCAGTCGAGGTCGCGTTCCGATCCGGTTGTAGATATAAGAAAAAAATAATTAACATTGACAATTCGTAAGTGCCCCCGTAGGCCTAAACAAAATAAACGATTTGAATTGTGAGGAAATCTGCATATCTTAGAATATCTAAACAATTTTAGAAAGACATGTGGAATCCGCAAATCTGCACTGGTCCAGCATAGTGGATTAAGGCCTGAATCCCCCTTGTATTAAGGGGAGGCCTGGAGTGGGACGTTAAAATCAGTCAGTTCAGTATCAGTATAATACGGGCGAGGCTATTGCCAATATATCCTGATTACGAGGGGGATTCGGGCCAGTTAGTCCACCACGCTGGCCCTGTGCAGGTTGGTGAACTCCTCACGTCTATCGAAAAACATGCAGGTTTCCTTACGATGCTTCCCTTCACCGTTTAGCAAGTGATAATCATACTTGGACAAAATTCGGATATGAAATACAAATATTTTTAACCAATTTATTATTTCCTGTATCCTTCTACATACAAATATTCCTAATGTTAGATGCAAAATTCTCCCGGATACCTATTTCACACGCTAGTGTAATATCAGCCTTCTAGAGAACAGCACTCACCCATTAACCCACTCTCCTATTTAACTGAGTCCCAATTAACTGAACAGAGGATCGAGCATTTGAGTAGTTCAGTTCTCTAATGGAATTTAGCATAGGTGCGTTCTAATTCAACGAGACGGTACCAAAGTTTAACTTGCTTTGTTCTATTAAGATAATAGTATTTAGGTACTTAATTTTTTTTGGGACCTCATATTTTTTGGCATATATTTTTTTAAAATGTATAACAAAGTCGGTAAATAACCGAACTATGCTAAGCAGTTACCGTAGCCTTCGTACGAAATGATGCTATAGTAGCGACTTTACACCAATGTTCTGAGAGATAGTGGTAATAACCTAGTCTACCTAGCTCGTATGTGAGCTGTGGTCAATTGGATGCATTCGGGCTCGTGAGTTTTATAACCCACTAGCTGACCCGACAGACGTTGTCCTGTCTTAACTTTGAATATTTAATTCGAAATGTTCCGCTCAAATTTCTTTTTTTTTTTCTTTCATGAGAACCTTCTCTTGACAATAACAAACATAACAAAAAAGAATTAGCGGAATCGTTCCATCCGTTAACGCGTGATGCGATGACCAAGGAAATGAAGACTCATTTTTATATATATAGATTTGAAAGACATACTTAAATGGTTATTAAATTAGCAAAGGTGTGAAGGTAAGCAGAGTTTAGTATCAGGGTGTTGATTGTTATACAGAGGAGTTTCAAAGAAGATCATCGCGAGCTGCGTGGGGCGTTTACAAACGGATAATGAGCCGATGCGGGCTGTTTACTCTGCGTGCGTTTGTTTCAGTCAAAACAAACAATTCAGGAACGATTTTAAATGGCCCTTTCAAACGTAATTACTGTGTCAAACAACGTGTCGTGCGTCTTCTTTAATTATCTTGATATATACAATTAATTAGGGTATGTTTTGAGGTCTACATACATAAATACAAGGCAGTTGCTAATTATAATTTGGTTACTTTTATAATTTACACAATGAATAAAATTGTAGCGTGTATTGTGTACAAAGGTTTGTTGATACTGATTTCTATGAGAAAATTTTATAAGTTATAGGAGTATATACTTAAGGAGGTGTAAACTTTACTTCCAGAGAAGTAATCGCATGAGAGTAGAGTGAGTGAGATAGAGCCAAATAAAGTATAAATTATGAAAAAAACCTTAAAGTGCATGATATATCTATATAGATAAAATGAATCTCTATTTCCTTAGTCATCGCATCACGCGTAAACGGATGGAACGATTTCGCTATTATTTTTTTTGTGTTTATTATTGTCAGTAGAAGGTTCTTATGAAATAAAAAAGTAAGAAAGTTGAGCGGAACAATTCGAATTTAATATTCAAAGTTAAAACAGGACAACGTCAACGTGTGTATAATGCACGATATTTTGCATGGGGGTTTAGTCAAAGCTAAAATTGTTATAGGTACTTAAAAATTGATGGGTTTCTTACTAACAGCAGACCTTTTATCGAATCACTCGCTACCAACCTGAACAAACTACATTTATATCATCTGATTATGTACTAGCAATAGGTTTCTTGCAACACCTATCTACGAGACTTTTAGAAAACGAAAATAATAAATGGACATTCGACTCTGACGTGTAACAAGGTTCATTTCTGGCACTCAGGGATGCTATTTAAAAATCTGTCTTTACACAACATGCTATGTGTATCGGAGTGCACATCTAAAGGCTGCACCGTTCGCCCGAGTTATTGGTATCAGGCAAATATAGCCCAGCCCACTCTATATGCATGTAAATCGCCACGGGCCTCGAAACCCGATACAGATTGAATCGAATGGACGCTTAAAATTTATTGGATACTAGACACTTTTCGCGGATTCGTTCTAGTTTTTTTGCTAGACACTACCTTAAGATTTTATTGTAGACTCTGGTCACATGAGTTTATAGGAAGATGGTCCAACGGTACCTAATTCAGTTTTCTTTCTCCTAACTATTAGGCACGGCTGTTTGGTCAATCATTAAATGTTATCATTATTTTCATCTAAATAACCATTATTTATTTTGAAATTTTCAAATTGGTTATTAATTCATATTTATTGATTGGACGTACAGACAACGGAATAGGTTCAAGTCGATGTTTCGCTTTACGTAAAATCGATCAATTCAGTTTTATTTCGTTTACGAGTGGGGAGGTTTGTTAACTCTCTTGGAATGATCCAATATGCATTTGATCGATTTGTATAAGCTATCGCGTACAATACTGAAAGAGAATCCATTTCTATATTTTTCGTATAGATGCACCTAAGTATGAACAGTCAAAGTCAACATTTATCTTGCTGTTTGAACAGATATTTCGACTTTTGTTGAACCATTACATTGCTCTGAATTTTCGACCACCAAAAGAAATGTTTGATACCCAGTGATAGGACAATAATTATTTATTCGAGTTACCTAATTAACAGAACTGATTAATGAATTTATATTATTACAATATAATAATTTAGCCCTTTTGACGTTCCAGACCTGGGCACGGGCCTCTCCTCACGAGGGGGATTCAGGCCGAAATCCACAACACTGGCCCAGGGAGGGTTGGTGGATTTCAGATGTCTTTTGAAAATTGGTTAGATGTTATATAACATGCAGGTTTCCTCTCAATGGTTTTCTACCGTAAGCAAGTAATAATCATTACAGAAATTATGATTCGCACATAGATTTCGAAAAATACAGAGGTGCGATCCGAGGTTTGAACCCAGGACCCGCAAGACGTGTGCTTAACCAATCGGCCATCACTTATGTTATTATTAAGTAATTATAACATTTTATTTGAAAAATGATATCATCATTTATGAGCCTGCTCATGTAAATATTCATACATTTTTAGTTCTACCGAAAATATGCAAACACGTACAATAACGAGGTCCCCAGCGTGTCACATGTGAATGTATAAATTGGATCAACAGCGCCGTGCTCCCCAATGATCCTTGTGATCATAGCTGCAAATTAAATTAATATTTGTTTGATTGCCGACGCGAGAACAGAACGCCCGGGAATATTCAATGAGATTATCTGTAGTTAGACACAGAGCTCTTTGTAGTTGAGGTTCGTGGAGGGTATCTTCAATGTCAGGAGATGTGTCTCGCAGGGTAAATAATTACTTATGAGCTGTATATAAGATTCATTTTTCTTTCAATCTCAGTCCAGGTTTGTGACTAATCAGTTTAAACTATCTAAGATGTGAGTGATACTTAATATTTATGTAGAGGCATATGACAGAAATTTAATCGTAAAGTATAATTTGTAACGTAATTGTTTTCTCTTCAATGTACCTATAGTTAAAGTAATAAATCTTCACCTATTGGATGAACAAGTGGTTGCAATTTTTTATTAAAGTTGGTCGTAATTTTTCAACATACCTACTTACGTCAAAATCTACGGTCTTATTTTAAATCATTCTTGAAAAATCATTTTTCTCATTTATTTTATTTTTATCTAGGTACTTTGATAATAACAGTAAACTAACTATTAGGTACAGTTGATTACTCGGCAGCCAGCCTAGCCCGTAACCCTCCTAAGTTAGTCAGTTAGCTCCATGTGACAGGATCGTATATCTCAATTTATTTTGATTTAGAGCACGCCTCGAACGCTGTGTACATCGAAATGCTCGGTCAGAATATATAGATACAGTCTACAGTTGCGATTTCCTATGGCTGTTCCATTGTGAGATTGAAATTTGAATGTGGAGATAGATTACCATCGTACCTAACCAAACTGGGTAGATGATAACAGGATTAGGTACAAAACTGGCACTGGATAAGAAACTTAAAATATGTAAAACTGTTTTCCATCGTACGCAGAATCATTTTGTTTCCAAAATACTTTCTCTTATCTTAAATTGACACCAATTAAAACACATCGAATTGGTGCATCAAGTCTGGCGGTATCTATAACACACAGGCAGATGGATAAAACTGGTTTAAACGATTTAACTTGGTATAATTGTAAGAGTATGATGATAAGAGACTTTGCCCAGAACAGACAATTTTACTGGCCCTTAATCCCCAATATTGCATATACTTACATCCTACATTGTTATAACATTTTTAGGTAAGTACTATAGAGTCTACAAATGCTATGATTTATGTTAAATACAATAGAGTAGAAGACACTGGACAACCATTCGTCAAGTAAGTAAAATATTTTTTTACACGGATTTTTATCATAAAATAGCACTTCAAAAGTAAGCAATAATTAAAAAGATAAATAATTCGAACCGTTTAAAACACCCTTATTACTTCAGACGGTTATTTGTTTGTTCAAACAAAGGGTTATAAGAAAACTTTGAAAAGCATTCCAACCTCTCCAATGAAGGAACGTTGAAATAAATAAATAAATGTATAGCTCTATCTATAGCAGAAACAGTTCTAGTGCAACGGTAGAGACGTTTGTCGATTGTACTAAAGAGACTTCAAAGTAGTTAGTAACAGAATGGAAATTTGTATTAGACATTGAACACAGTAATAGTCTCGTATTTATTAGATAATTATCGTGTTTTGATATACCTTGTGCACTGGTGCACTGCATTGCTTCTGTCTTTTTTTGAAGCATAATAGTGATTTTAGTGGTGACAAAACATTTACTGTAAAGAAAATTTTAAATAAATAAATCAATAAATATCGCCAGACAGACACACCAACTGTACGGTCCCAAACTAAGCAAAGCTTGTACTATGGGTACCGTACAATGGACTGGGGGCGATCCCAGTGACACCCAGACCTGGGCAAATTACGAAAAGGCCATTTCCGAAATTTGCCCTGGCGGGAATCGAACCCGCAACCACCATGTGCAGTGAGCCGAGCGGCCTACGCTCGAACCACTGCGCCAAGCGGTCGTCAAATTTATATTCAAAATTTTTTTGTTAATTTAAATTCCTTACGTTCTAACTAGGTTGGTAAGTAGTAAGGTACATATTTTCAACTCTACAGCTACTACTGAAAAACATTTTTGAATTTCAAAATAGATAAGAATAATTTAATCTGTTTAAATATTATATGTAAAAAGTAATAACTAGTCAGTCTCAGAACGAGCGCTTTTATAAAATATTTCGGATCATCTCGCGAGTCGGCTGTCGCAGCCGTTGTAAAATACGTGCCTCGTGGGAAATTTATTTGCGGTGATGCTAAGCCGTCGTCAGGGTCCCTCACGGTTCTGATATTGGCTCCAGAATGATCTCGTCTTATGTTTTCATCATAGTTGATTCCTTTAATATTGCACGAGGTAATTCAATGTATTTTTTTAATAAGATTACTATCAAAGTTTTAATACATTACTTGCAGTCTCTCTCACCTCTCCAACCCATCCAATTAAGCTATTCAGTATTCGCTTGTAGCAGTAATGTGCTCACTTCGACAGTGTAATGATGTGTTCATTACTATGTTCAAAAATATGCAACGACTAATTTATTATTTTAATTCTATTTATTTAAGTAGAGTTAACAATGTTTGTAAATTATGTTGGAATAAAGTCAACATTAATTTTATTTGCCGTTTTCTCACGCTCATAATGAACAAGCAAGACAGTAACTTTCTAATTGTAACAAATTTAGTTTTAGTGTTATAAAGACAGCATAATTGGCGTCATCGCTATGTGACAGGTTTCATTCTAATGATGTAGCAAGCAATTTGCAAAATAGGAACACCGGGGCGTTTAAATCCATCGGATCCAATTCAGATATTTGACCGAGTACGCATAGCATCAGAATTGATGCAAACCTATCAAGAGCAGCAGGTGCTGGCCGGCGTTCAATTCACACGAGAGTGTATTGCGTCCGAAAGGATTGGATTGGTGGAAAAAATAGCAGTTGTCGCGTCCCGATAGTGATGCACCAAGTGATTTTTTCATGGAATCGACTCGAGGTTATTCATGGAATCGACTCGAGGATATTTTGGAACAAAAAAAATATAAGGCTGCGAATCGATTGCTGCGTATGACTACGCTTACGTGGGCCATTTAATTATGAGTACATGTGTTTATGTGCCGTAATTGACGGAATGGTGGATGGAGCCCATCATAATGGTAATCTAATATAGCGTCTAGTTGCCGAGTTAAAAATAAAAACATAGTCATCATCTTAAACATAACCAGTTAATTGTGATCAATTTTTATGGTCATACTTGTATTAAGAGGTACGAGTAAACGATATAGGTTCAATTTTCAACTATTTGAAGAAATATTTTTGAGTATCTAAAATTAAATTAATCGTTTGTTGCTTGCCACATCACTATCAGAAATGCATTTGCGTTCATAATACTTGTCTATCACCTAACGGATTTATTATAAAGCATAGGTTACTACAGCTTTTAGATTTTCACATGTATTAATGTATCAAACAAAAAAATCGAAACAATAACAAGGCTCGCGTAACATTTGCGGGAACGAGCTCTTAAAATGACAGGAGCACTTCGATGTATGCACGTACCTATAGAACCGCGTCGTCGAAATATCCACAAAGAAAGATTTTTCATTTTTCCAAAAATAATCTGGCACGAAATTGAAGGGATGCCGGAGGACGCATTAGGCGGCCGTTCTACCGGAAACATCATATTATCAGCGGAGGAATCCGACGGAATATTGTTTCGTGGTTTCCTATCAATTCCGAGGATGCCTTTGAGCCTCTCCCCCGTTTTTACGCCAAATATTTTGCGATTGTTAATATCGGAAACCGTTTCCCTTTAAATTTATTAACAAACATTTTATACAGTAGGATTACGATGAAAATCTTCGGGGAAATAATGATATTCATGAAATTGGTAATGGAAGTACATTTTATTTGTTTATAGGCCGCAATGTCGAAACCGTTTTTAAATATTTTTGAGGTGAAATTTAATGGCAGGTTTATAAATTGAAAAATTTAATCCTCTTGAAAATTGTAGCTCAATTTTCAGCAGCCATAGACACGCTTATATTGATGTTAACAATTTTAAGAGAATTCACAACTTATAACTTACAACTTATAACAAAAGAGCAACCGAAATTTTTTTAAAGTCTCCTCGTGGTACTTTTATTTCGACTCCTAGCTTATGGAACGCATTTTCAAGAATTCAAGTGTTACGTAGAGTATTTCTTGTAAAAAAATAAACGGTTTCTCTCCTAAAACTATGTAGGTTGTAACTTTACCACAGTTTTTAGACGGGATAAAAGAGCTTTGTTGTTTATTATTAGATATGTAATGTATCTTGGATTTAATGTAGAAAGAAATACTATCTCGCTATTCTTTCACGTAAATAATGTTACTTTTTGGAATCTAATCAGATATACCATGGATTATTTTATTAAATTAGTTGTTTTTACGTTTCGCCTTCGTTATTTTCAATTAACATGATGGTATCCGACACAGAATGAACCACAAATTTATAAAATGGCCAGATGGAGTGGAAGGCAGGGGGATTGGTCTCGTAAGAAACGTAGCTATAATAGCCGTTCGATCTTCCGCCGTTTGTTGATCCACTATGAGAGGGTGGAACTACTCTAGTCGATCGAACCAGTCCGTGTACCTGTGAGCTGCTTGGCTCTACCATTGTTACTTTTACGATTACCGAACCTTAGCTAATACACTACCGTATCTTAAAACATTTCATGAAATATTTGTTAGGAGTCAAATGTATACTATTTGAATGAGTCAGTCCCTTAATTAATGATGGTATTTAAATGGGAGGTAAACCGTATTATTTGCGTAAGCGCGATGCACCGGAGCGTACATTACGAGCGGGCTCAAGCCATCTGTACCGCGACGCGTTAATGTAAAACTCCATTAATGTTTAACAGAAGTTTATTCCACTTGTTCGGCGTTCACAATGGATTCTGTAACAAATTAATTTCATGCTAGCTTTTGAATTGTCTAGCGAGTAGCGACAGTTAACATGGTCGGAATTAAATAAGTAATAATGAATGAAGGGATTCTAATTAAGTATGATCTTTTTATCAACGATGAAGCCAATATTTTTACGATTTTTCAATTAAACTTAGTTTATTTACATTATCCAATTTAGTGTGTATATAAGCCGCCAACCTCCTATTTTTATATTTACGTTGATACGGGATAGGAAGTTACGCTAATTTTATTACTTTTTACTAGCCGTTTTCCGCAGCTCAATTTGCATGGTACTGCAATAAAATAAATGTAGACTAAGTTACTCCTTATAACGTCAGTTATCTGCCAGTCAAAGTCCCGTCAAAATTGGTGCAGCCGTTCAAAATTTTATCAGTATTTTGAGTTGATGTTTTGATATAAAAACAGATTACGTAATTTTTCATTAAGAATCTACCATATTTATAAGAGTAGAAGTAAACAAAGCGTCATCTAAGCTTTATATCTTTGGAATGTGTACTTTTTTAATAATAATAATAATAATAATTTCGTTATTTCAAGGTAAAAACCCAATGTACAATATGCAATATACAGTCAAAATTACCATAGTACAGTTAAAATACGATAATATTATATAACATAACATACAATAACATAAAATGCAAAACTGCAAAGTAGAGTCTTAATTGCACTCCTTTTACACACATGTGTAAGGGAGTATGTACTCACATGTATAAAATCAGAATAATTATGCTCTCTTGAGACTACTTCTTATTTGGAGCAAGATGCACTGTAAGCCAGAACTTGTAAATAGAGCTATCTGAGCACTCGGCAAGAGTGGACAGGATCGTGTTCTCGGAGGAACGTAAGCGACTCAAATAATTCGCTATGCGAGATCTGATGATAGCAAAAAAGTCGGGAACCCTGGCCGCGGCAAACATGCTCGACGCACTGCAGTATCTTGGCAATTCCACTAGGATCCTGTACGCGTCATTGTATTGAACTGTAATGGTGTGAACTGCGCGCCTAGTGAGATTTCAATTTTAAGGTGGTAGAGCCAACGAATATGCAAAAATACACAAATTATTTCGGTAGAGCCGATTTGATGCCTATTGACTACTGCTCATACAGGAGCTTGGCCAGTGTAGTGCCTCTCACGAATGATTGGCGTAAAATATCCAAACTATAGCCGCGTTTCATACGATGAGGGGGGGCGCTGGAAGACCACTTCTTACCCTCCTTCTGTCCCACTACCCGCCAAGTCGGCAACGTGTGAGCAATGCTTTTGGTATTGAAGGATATCTACGATAACCACTTAACATGAGGTGGGTCGTACGCTTGTTTGCCGACTTGGTTATGTAAAAATGATATCTCACACCTATGGAGGTTTTACAAGCGGCATGGGTCATATCTCTCTCCTATCTTTATAGGATCGTACCGTTTCCTGTTCCCGTATCAACAAAAATCAGTGTGCGTACGCGTAATCTGTGAAATTACAGCGGGATTACTTTCCGAATTCTCAGCGTCGACATAAATTTATCATTTATGGGTGGAGTCGCGCATCACACGGTTCGAAGACTAAACCGTGTTTGGTATTCCAAATTCAATTATTCGGAGCATTCCCGTGCTCCTTGGGAATCTCACATATGGGTACCAATAGTGTGTTTAATACGTACGAATCTGAGTTGCTTAGATCTCTATTATGTTAGATTAAAGGCGCAGCTTATTTTGTCATTGCGGCAAAGTGTTGACCTGGAAAAGTTCATTAGAAAAAAATATATTATAAGATAGAAATACAAATATGATTTAAAGGCGTCAATCAATAGCCAAGTGATTAGAGGGTCGCCCTCGTAGCTGAGAGGTTCCGGGTACCATCCCCATCCTGGCCATTGCACTATTGACGTCGTGGGCCCACTCCTAACACAAGCATGACCTTAGCTGGAGGGGCTAACGGGAATATTAGTAATGTGATAAACTTACATTGCTAGTAATCTTAAAAAAAAAATGCTTATTTATTTTGTTGTAGATCACTTATGGACCGGACATGTTAAAGTCGCAATTAATGACCTTTTTTAGTACTAGAGGATCAGTAGTGCGTGAGGAGTGGTGAGGGGTTACTAAGGGGGGGGGGGGGGGACTAGTGGCGTGCTCGAACGTAACGACGAAAGGTACCAATACTGTACCATTCAGTTTCCAAAACCATTTGTTAATATGAGCCGGTCACAAAATATTATTCAGTAGACAGCTAGGTGGTCTCGCCAGTTAAAAGGTCCGTTTATAATGAAACTCTTGAAATTCCCATTTCGTCTTAACGCTGAAGTATGGTAAATGAGCTGAAAGTTCCTCGCAAACAATTGCTTATAAAACATTGAGAGGCGTCTATCTTGAAGTGAATTAAATATAAATGGGAACGCAGCTAAACAGGCGAGGAATCCGCTAAGTTAAAATTGTATTAGTTTGCCGAGCACTTAGTTGCAAAGTTTAATATCAAGCATAGTTGACTGTGCATAATTAAAGGTCCTAACTTTTCTAGGATAGCCGTATATATCGTATATGTTATACATTTGAATATTTTTTTGTGTTATATAATTGATTTTAGTCTTGCAGTCTTGGTTTAGCAAAAATGCAAGGCCACTGATAGTATGAAATAACGACTCGTCAGTCGTCAGTCAGTGAGTAAAATTATTCCTATTCGACAGACAGAGTTCCTTTGACCGGTCATCTTTAATTGTTGTCGTCAATGATGTTAAATATATAAGGTTAGTTAGGTATTTGTAATTTGAAGTATTCCGTGCAGTGTATGACAGTAGGAGCTAAAATGCAAGAAATCTGACTCATCTTATATCTCACGAAATTAAGTTGTTTTCGAGATATTTCCATATTTGTGTTCTTATTCAATTTGTTTTAATTCAACATAAACTTATTGTTGACACCATAATATAGCGGTATTAAATATAACATGACCAAAAATACCTCGCAGTACGGGTGGTCAGCAATCGAGATAATGCCAGACAATTAATGACCTTACATTCATATGTTGCCGAAATAAAGACGGCTACACTCATCTACAGGTAAAACATCTTAGGTTATCATATATATAAAATTCTCGTGTCACAATGTTAGTTACCATACTCCTTCCTCCGAAACGGCTCGACCGATTTTCATGAAATTTTGTTTGCATATCGGGTAGGTCTGAGAATCGGCTACTATCTATTTTTCATACCCCTAAATGTTAAGGGTGATCCACATTCCACGCGGACGGAGTCGCGGGGCACAGCTAGTCGTACTATATGTATCACCCACACGAAAACAATTGTTACGTGCCCACACGTTATTGTACCAACTGACAATGATTTGATTCAATAAAACGTGACGCAGACGCGCGAAGTGACACCCATAAATATTAATTAAACGCCCTCGTGTTATTTATCGTCTCGAACAGTTTCTTGCCACGGATTCTTTTATTTCGTCTCCGTTTATTGGATTTGGTGTTCGGTGATTGATTATTTTGCTTTATTGTATTCTTGAATAAACGCTTTTCAAGAAAGTTAATGTGACATGAGACAGTAAAAAACCTTTGTCTTTTCGGATTTCACGTGTTAATATTTTTTAATTAGGGTTTTGACACACCAATCACTGGATCCATCAATCGATCGTAGAATGCTAGGTAGAATGAGACGAGTCGATGTCGCTTGACTCTTTCGACATAATAGTACAAGATCCGGTCTAAGAAATATATACACTCGTCTGTTATTTATTAGTGATAAGAAATAAATGATAGATAATATTCACATTAAAGCGCGAAACTTCATGTGAGAGAGCGAGTTTTTATTGATGAAGATTTTTCTCATTACATATAATAGCATATTCATTATTAAAATCAATTATGAAAGCAGGCAAACTTACGTTATCAATTCTGTTGGGTATAATCTTTTAACTAGTATACGTTTTTAAAAAGAATAACCGGTGAGGGAAACAGTTTAAATGAATTTAATTAAAAATTTAACTATTTAATATTATTCGGGCGCAATTTAACTAGGCAACCTATTTGCAATATGTTAATGTGAATATTATCTATCATTTATTTCTTATCTCTTAATAAATAACAGATGAGGGTATGTATTTCTTAGACCGTATGTTAGACTATAAGTACAGCAAGGTTCTGGTCAAATGGCGTGTGAAGTCCGCCAGCCCGCATTGTGGCAGCGTGGCGAACTATGGCCCGAATGTCCACGAACCAAGGGGTAGCGTGCCCGATATAATATTAATATATATAAGTATTTGAACATTAATGTAATAATAATAAGATTACAATGCTGGCTACCTCTGGCCACCCTTTTGGAAAAACAGGCGTGTTGATGTATTAAATATTACATGTAAAACTATATGGCTTAAATAATAAATAACAAGAACTTCTTTGAATCGTTTTAGGTAGACAAGAACCCAACCATGTGAACCATTTTATAATTATGTAAATGAGAATAAAACTGTGTTATTTTACACGTCCAGTCTATTCTTATGTCTGCGGTTAACTTAGACTCGGTTAAAAATGTTGGGTAAACAATGCATTCTTTGAGAATTTTAAAACGTACAGACAATAGCTTTAGACAGACAAATAACTTTTCGTATGTGTTCTATATCGTAACCGTGACTGGGGCTTTTGTTTCATGCTTTGTG
The DNA here is from genome assembly GCA_905147325.1 of Notodonta dromedarius. Taxonomy (NCBI): domain Eukaryota; kingdom Metazoa; phylum Arthropoda; class Insecta; order Lepidoptera; family Notodontidae; genus Notodonta; species Notodonta dromedarius. The sequence goes on along the minus strand of LR990165.1, from coordinate 2,297,271 downwards.
AATTTCAATGCCATATCGTATTTCGTCCCCAAAACTATTTTTTTACGGGTTCACCTACCTACTTTGGTTACTGCTTTCAATTGTTAATCAAGTTTCCGAATAGTATTTCGGCTTAGCTCATGTTGACAGGAAATGATGCGATCCTATTGGTCGAAGCGGGTGGACCGCATCATAGCACAGGCAGGTGGACAGTCACCCTTATGGCTAAAGTTTGCAAAGTTCTAATCATGAATGTAGATTATAGGTAAGTATGTAGTTGGTCGGTTATGTTTTAGCACCACGCTTTCGTCCCATTCAAGTTTCGTTTAGACAAACATAACTTGAATAAACGTATGTATTGCCGTCTTTCTCACGGTCGTAATGCGTGAGCGAGACAGCATTATCTTTAGTTGAGTCAAATTTTGTTTGGTTGTAACTTGTGGACAAGAATTTTCGACATTTTACGTATTATTTGCGCTATCAATTATTTATTTATTTACCTACTAATAACGTGTTAACTACATTTTATATTAGTATCTTTTGTCTTAAATAACGTGAAGAATAGACAAGCCATCTCAATTAAATCACCTATTTACCTTTATTTGCCTACATAGGCTAGTGGTATAGTGCCGTAATAAACATTCACCAAGTATGCCTCTTTTCCTTAAACTGAAATGCCGCGGGAAGTAGCGCGAACAAAGGAAAATTATCTCGTGAATTATTATATCTAGGTGTTCGAGTTTTGCTTTTACCTACATCACCTGCGCTACTCACGTGACATATAGCGAGCGTGGTTAGTTTTTGTTGCTTTTTTAGCTCCAGTATTTATGTTGTCCCTCGTATAGGTAAACTGTTGCAACAAACAATGTTTGTTTTTTTTTCTTTTTCCCGGATAAGTTTTGCACTGACGAATTATTTTAGTACAACGAATTGTTTTGTTCTCTCAATCTCTCTATTTTGTGCTGAAGAAAAATAGAGACAACCAAATTAGTGGGGAAGGGTTACAAAAACTCATTTATGCCTTCTGTGATCTACAATAAATACTCAGTAATGAATGACTGATTACTCACTTATTGCTTTCAATGTATAATGTCTACCTTGTATTATCCACTTGTATCAAGTCAATCTCAACCCTAAAACGGATAAATTTACAGTCTATTATTACTTAACAAGCTGCAACCTCTAAGTTGCATCCCCAGTTGTGCCATCTCTGATTGCATTTACAATAGGCCAGAGCGTCACGTGCCAGAATAGCTCAGCCAGTGGCTTGCTGCTGCCGTCTTTACAGCAGTTCTCGAGTTCTATTTACACGTTGTGGCCATTGCATTGCTGATGTTCGCGGCCTTATTCTGGTGAACTTGGTGATACCAACTTTGGAAACATTTCAACTGGACTTTATTACCTATCGTCGGTTGAGTTTTACTTTCACACTTCTTTCAATTTTATTTATAGTAAAGACTAAACATCAAATTATTTAATTATCAACTGTTAATGATCACATTACAAATTATGGATTGATAACTTTACTAAACCAAACACCTGCAATATTTTAATTATATTAACAATTTTTTTCTAAGATTAATTTGATATAAATTAGAAAATTAAAATAAAATGAAATAAATAAATATCGCCAGACTGACACCAACTGTATGGTCCCAAACTAAGCAACGCTTGTGCTATGGGCACCGTACAATGGACTGGGGGCAATCCCAGTGACACCCAGACCAGGAAAAAATACAAAAAAGCCATTTCCGAAATTTACCCCTGCGGGAATCGAACCCGCAACCACCAAGTGCAGTGAGCCGAGCCGAGCAAGAGGGCGTCAAATTGGATAGATACTTGTCTGATCGAAATCAAAGCTCGGAATAGTGATGTTAATTTGATATTCAGTGACGCCGGCTTGAGGTCGACCGTGCGCGCAGCAGTAAATGCAAAACCGCTGTTTAGTCCAGACAATAAAATAAATAAAATTTCAGCTAAACCCCGAACGGCAACATAACCAGCAGCACCGAACAACAAAATACAAAAGGCTAATACTTATCAAATTTTATTATTGAAAAGATAGCAAATAAAAAAAAACCCCAAACTTATAATCTATACAAATAAATAAAATTGGAGTGTCTGTTTGTAATATCAAAATAACACCTTTTCACTAAATGCATATTATGAAAGTACATACGACACCTTTAGCAAACCCGCGATTTAAAATTTTTTTGTCTGTCTGTCTGTATGTTTGTTCCGGGTAATCTCCGAAACGGCTGTAGCGATTTTGACTGGACTTTCATTGGTAGATAGCTGATGTTACAAGCAGTAACTTAAGCTATTTTTATTTTAGAAAAAAAAATGAGTCCTGTCGCGCGGGGTCAACACGCGGGAGCGGGCTTTTTGTTAAGTTAAATTCCACGCGGACGAAGTCGCGGGCTCAGCTAGTCGAATAATAAAAATGCGTTGTAAATCCATTGTTAATGGATTCAGACTTCTGTAATTTTAGGGGAAGTCTTCAATGCACATTAACTTATTTATAAATCGTAATAATTACATTGCTTTGATAGTATCGTAGGTAGTTGGAAAAAAGGAATTACAGTAATAATCATATTATTATTTCTGATAATGTCTGGGCACCATTATACCTATTTAATAAATGCTACATGAAAATCAAAATTGAAATTCCATATTTTCCATCGAATATTATTAAAACCAATCTAACGGCGTAATATCTTTAATCTAATAGAATTAGTGAAATAGTTGAACCGTACAGCTAGGGGACATGCAAGCTTACTCAATGTTTACCTTCAGTACACAATAAGGGCGATATTATAACAGTGCTGTGGCACGCAAGCTCGTAGGAACTTCTCATTGGGCCTTCATGATTTTTTACGGCTTCAAATTTAATCAGGGCCACGTCGTATGAACTTCAGAAGGGCACGCTTGGAGTAAGAGAGAGTGCATACTTATCACACTCAAGGAAAGTGATTACCTTCCTTATTGCTTGTCATATACTGTATTACTTAAATTTCTTCAATGTTAAGATCCAAAGAAGCATTAGAAGCATGATTTAATAGAGAAGACTTCAAGATTTTCAAGTAGTTACTGATTCTCATCAGAGTGTGGAACTTATCCGATTGGTGATGCCATAGACAGGCAAAGAACAGGATAAATTTAGGAGTTAGTAAGACTGAACATTACATACCACCTTTGTATCGCGTCGGGGGTTAATAATATCTGTGTGTACATGAGACTTTAGGCAACCTTGCTCGTCTTTCAACACATGTTGCGGAAATAGAACGTGACAGATTTCCGATATCAGGTTATAATCGACACCGATTACTTTTTGAAGCCCCATCCGTGTCCGTATAATGCAACGTCGACAACCGCGTCGTCTGAGCGAAGGCCGCGTAGCTCACTGGATTAAATAGTTGCGAGTTTCGTTTCCATGTTCGTTATCGTCGTAAATCAATATTTTTTGGACAGGAATCATTTCCAGTCCATTCTTCTGTAGCAGATTTATATAAGTAAGGCGTTTTAATTTTTTTTGAGTTTTCGGTATCTAATTTCTTATTTATTAATAAATATAACGATGTTGGCAAACAAGCGTACGATCTGCCTAATCTTAAGCAGCTAGTGTAGCCTATAGAATTTATACGTGCGAGCATTGGTATTTCCAGCTTATTTAAATTCTAGGTAATCTACTATGAGTACTTGTCATTTATGCACAATAACTATTTATTTCTGCATATGTATAATGTTGAAATAGGCGACTCAGCCTCACCAACAAATATTTATTATTATAGTAAATATACAACTAGAATAAGATATTTTATGTACTGTTGTATTTCCTTTGAATGGCTTAAATAAAGAACTCTTAAATAAAAAAAATAAATCAATTGCCAGCATCTATATATACTGAAGCTTGAGCTTCGAGCTAGCTCGTATATGATGTATTCGTATATATGCTCGTATATATGTAGTCAATTAGCTTTTTAAAAGTCTCTGGCTTGGCTCTACCGCCGTAAAATACCTAATATACGAGGCATATAACGTTTTCCGGTTATGTAATATTATTATTTTTATTGCACCTACTCACCTTAAGGGCGACATACACACAGTTAGGTAAACACAGTACATACTGACGGTACCCGCGCCAGAATAACATTTCAGACACGTCACAATTGTTGACGTTTCGCCTCGCCGCTGTCAGAGTTTGGCATCTAATTCCATTGGGCCGTGTGTACACGTACAAAATTGGCGGGTATTACGTCACGATTGACCTTTGGCTTTATTTCTTACAAGCTTTTGCCTGCGCCTTCGTCTGCTTGGATCTCGGAATTGAATTTAAATACAAATTTACCCTATTTCGATCATTCAAGTTTTGTTTTCTCAACAATAGGTAGCCTATGTCTGTCTCCAAAGTTAAATTTATCTCTATAACATAATACATCTTAATTGGTTAAGGGGTTTAGGCGTGAAAACGTAACAAACATACAGACAGATTTACTTCCGCATTTATAACATTAGTTTAGATTATTTGGGGTGGGCCCAACATAGCTCTGCCCCACGGCAATTTCTAGTATCTATATCTAGTATCTACACTAGAGAGATAAGACCCAGTACTGTCTAGCTTGATTCTAGAATATCACCGAATTTGTAAGTGTTCAAGACAGACTAAGTTCAGGACAGCCGAATGTAGGAGTGAAAGGTATAGGGAATGCCGTAAGAGAGATGACGTAGTAAGGTGTTAAGATATTAGAGTGAGTGACGGATGAAGCGTAAGCGAGAGGGCGATGGACGGGAGTCGTATTACAGCGTTGAAAAAGAAGATGGCCAAAAAATTTTAAAAATTATGAAGATAGTTTGACATTCGTAACTTATCATCAATAGACGTACTAAAATGCATGCTTATTATATTTGAAATAATTTGACGTGATAAATTATTGATTTGGTTATCGGTAGAAGAAGGAAACGTATATGAATATTTTTTTAGCATATCTGACCGTAGCCTTACGTAAGGTATTGTCGTGAACTGCCGGACAGTTTAGTTTGTGTCGTTATGTAGCGTAAATGTATGGAAGGGTAACAACTCTGCCAATTTCGACAACACAAACATCGATATATTTTACAAAAGATACTTAATGGATTGTTTTGGTTTGAGCATCTCAATAATTCTTGCAGAGAATAACTTGTTAACTAAACGAAATAACAGAGTTTAAACAACTACGTCTAACACTGTGCCTAAATAAAAACCATTTACAATATATATAATGCAAAAACATAATATTATATTTAATCTAGGCAGTAAAAACTGTAGAGACCTCACAAATATGTGGACACTGACATTTTTAGAATTTCATTCAGTTATTTATCTATACTAATATTATAAAGAGAAAAAATTGTATTTATGTATGTTTGTAACGAGTAAACTCAAAAACTAATGGACCGATTTCAAAAATTATTTCACTATTAGAATGCTACATTATCCTTGAGTAACATAGGCTATATTTATTACTAGAAAAAATAAGGGATCCTACTAATCCTGTGGAACCCGTGCAAAGCCGGGACGGGCCGCTAGTCAAATATAAAACAAAACTATGAATACTTATTACAACAAAAATTTGGTCCAAAACTTTCAAACTTCGTCTTAAAAGCATCTTCAAAAGTCTTATCTAGCTCAAAGTTTGTGACTAAAGTTGGGGTCGACAAAGAAATTTCAAGTTCATCGGTGTCACTAAGAGCCGTTTAGTGAGTAACTTGTTTGACTATTTCGCCGATTTCCTTGGACGTTTCTGTAATAAAACGTACTAGGCCGGAACTTGGACTCCGCCTCGGGACAGCTGTAAACAACTTTGCTAATAGCCACTTAAACTTTACGAAATCGCTACACTTGGAGAAAAAGTCAGTTTTCGCGAAAGAAAAACCTGTCTCGATACACCGTGTTTCCGAGGTAGCATATTATCCAGAAACACTTCTTGGGACGGAGTTGTTTTAACAGATTTCTTTTTGCTATGATTTAGCGGTGTCGTGGTCTGAATTTAAGGAGTGCTTTGTTTGAGACGTTGATTGATTTATCTCGAACTTGTTGTACCTATTGAACTTGAAATTTATGAAGACGTATTCCTTCAGTTTTTATGTCGTAAAAACAACATTACTCTTGAGATCCTTATGGAACTCTACAATAATGGTGCTAAATTACACGACTGAAAATATTGCTGTCCTACTCATACTCTATGATCATGAGAACGACAACAACACATTTAGTTTGTGTACAAATAGAATGGAATGAACACCATCTATATATATATAACTCAAAGGTGACTAACTGACTGATAGACTGACTGATATAGTGATCTATCAACGCACAGCCCAAACCACTGGACGGATCGCGCTGAAATTTGGCATGCAGGTAGATGTTATGACGTAGGCATCCGCTAAGAAAGGATTTTGATTAATTCTACCCCCAAGGGGATAAAATAGGGGATGAAAGTTTGTATGAAACTTTGTCAATTAAATTCCATGTGGACGAAGTCGCGGGCACAGCTAGTTACAGTATATATTTATACTAAGTACTATATTAGGTATATTGGTAAGCGTAAGGTGGTAAAGCCAAGCTGTAGCGAATTGACTATATACATATATAAATTGACTTGAATATATAAATTGACCAGGGTAGTACCACCCTCTCGTAGAAGCTCAGCGTAAAGTAGCTTTTATAGCTGTGTTTCGTACGATGAGTGAGCGAGCCGGACGACAAAACCCCTCCCTCTATCCCATTCTACTTCAATTCGGCAGCGTGCGAGTAATGCCATTGGTATTGTACGCATCTATAGGCTACGGTAACTGCTTAACTGCTTATCATCAGACGGATCGTACGCTTCTGTGTCGACTTTGTAAAAAGGTATATAAAAAGGTGATTTATTTCTTTGCGAATTACAAGCCTATCCTTAAAAGGAAACCCTTCGCGAGTTGACATTATTATAATATTAATACATTGTACTTTTAGCTTGGCAAGGGATAAATGTGTTACCAAAACGGACCTTCAGATTGCGTTCATATCCCTCCCTTTACTCGACGCTTTGTTCTCTAGGGACGTATGAATTATTTCTTAGATAATTCCTCGGAGTTACGAATACGCAATGCAAAGGAATGGATTGAATTAAAACAATATGCAAAGGAATGGGTTATTAAATCCTTACTATTATTAGTGTATAATTACGCGAGTGTGTTTGTTTAAATGTGTGACCGTCTGACTGAACAAAATAATTTGTTAAGATTTATTTCGACTGAACGGCCTTGAATGAAATTTGGAACATTTATAAAATAGGTAGGTACAGAGCAAGTTATGTTCTGGACTTATAATATATCATATTGTTTTCTCATATTTACGCGAATACTATACTTACTTTACTTTAATACTTTACTTTTTTATGAGGGTACCCAGTTATTAACTATGACATCAGGACGTCTAACACCTCAGTCCCCTCGTGACCATGGCTGCTGTAAAGCAACCGAAACGTCGGGAACACAAAAAAGTAAATAAACGCGATAAAATCCGTATAGTAGTTTTATTTCATTATAATATATCAGTTACTTTTCGGCTTCGAAATCAATGCAGTTAAATGCTAGCATCAATCTAATTGTTAATAGTATGTGTTACCTACTTTCGCGAAACTCCATTCGTTTTCTTCGTTAAATTTCCTTGGTAAACACTGTAAATGTATGAGTTCTAATAATAATAATTCGAATAAAGGTTGTAACTCTAACACACACAAAAAAACCATCAAATAAAATAAAATAAATTATAAATATCGCCAGACAGACACAGCAACTGTACGGTCCCAAACTAAGCAAAGCTTGTACTATGGGTACCATACAATGGACTGAGGGCGATCCCAGTGACACCCAGACCTGGGCAAATTACGAAAAGGCCATTTCCGAAATTTGCCCCGGCGGGAATCGAGCCTGCAACCACCATGTGCAGTGAGCCGAGCGGCCTACGCTCAAACCACTGCGCCAAGCGGTCGTCACACACACATACAGAAGAATATCAAGATAGCTATTAAAATAATGTGTGTCTTCCTAGCTTCGCGTAAGTTATATATTCAGGTCAGTCCTTTATACGAAACAACTTAGATCTCTTTAATTATGCACAAGCTTTGATAAGCTTTGTTAGTTGCGGATTTAGTAAATACAACCGCAGCTAATGGTGAACATGGTATTTATGAGTGTTCAACATGAATTCTGTTAGAAAGAAAAAGTTTAAGGCATTATCCGTACGTTAGAAGCGCTTACGTAAAAACCAACGACGTCTTTACTGTAATTGAAAGGGCAGATGGGATTGAGGGTGACCGTCCACTTGGGCTATGCTATATATGCCCGGCCGCTTCAACCAATAGGATCGCCTCATTTCCTGTCGACTTCCTGGGTGAAGCTGTATAAAAAGCACAAAAGCTGATAAAAAGGGAAGGGACTAGGGAGATAGGTATGCTAACAGATATTTTCAAATTACTGCCTACTTCTACAAGGTGAAACATAATGGGTATACTTTTTTTTTCAAAACTTAACTTTGTAATTCTCAAACCATCAGCTTTGGAGGGAACTTGAAAGACAAAAGGTGTAATAGGAATACAGCTGTTGACCGATTTCACAAGTCTACAAAACCTTTAGTACTTTAACTGTCCCACAAAGCCGATAGTTTGAGATTTACAAAGTTAAGTGGCAAAAAAAATAGTATACCCTTTTTGTTTCACCTAGTATACTGACCAACCCATCATTTCGATTGCAGTTAAAATATATGAAAATACTAAGTAACTATTCCTCCAGAGCATCAATTTTGTCTCATGCTGAAATATATTCAGAATAATTATTAATAATTATGTAGTTTATATATAGTATAAAATTATTGTAGAATATTTTACTAAACATTTTATAATCACAGAAAAAATTATGAAAGACCTCGTAATACGATATATTATTATCTGTGATTACGAAACTTTTCGTACACAATAGGTATTAAAAGTGATCAAAGGAACTCAAAAATAATTTGCCGTCATTGTGTTTTTCTCAGTGTAACGGCGTAACGAAGCCGACGGATTCAATTTTCGCCGGCGGAAAATGTTTATTTAGCCTAGAAAATTTATCCATTTTAAAATATCGCCGGCACTGCATTAAATCGTTACGGGCGTTATGTACGTAAATCTCACAGAGCCCGCCGCGCGCGGCAAATAAAACGGTCCTTAATGGCGTCTTAAAGTTTTCTTTATGCGATCCCCCGGGGCCCGCCCCAGATATCATATTTCTCGGGCCTGGCTGTAGCTATCCGACAACTTATTTGCAGTATATTCGATGAATTAGCGGCACTGTTGCTGCTTGGAGCGTCTGCGCCGGGGGTTATACTGCCGTTTTATTATTAGCTGTAATAGTGCTCTTTACGCCGACAAAATCTTGTTTAACATGTTGGTTGTACAGTCTTCTGATGGTAATATCCCAGACATTACTTGCGTATAATTTACAATTTGCATGACTTTCAACTTTTTACTTTGTTTTTTTTTACTCATATATTGTTGTCAAAATTGCTATGCAATAAGAAATAAAGACCCTAGCTTAGCAACGAGAAGCGATTAGGTAGTTTCGCAATGAACCAAGGATAAAAAAAGATGAATGCTGGTGAGCCCGACGGTGACCAACTTGAATATTGTTACCATTCTGTACAGCTTCTCGTTGTTCGTGGTATAGTCACCAATTTACTTACACAGAAACTGTTATTTCAGTAGTTCCATTTCTTCATCATAATCATCAAACTAATCCTATCCACAGCAAGGAATAAGCCACTTTCACAGCACGCCATTGAGCTTGGTCTTCAGCATTTGCATCCAGTTTTCATCAGTCACTTACCGCTAGGTTCCCTATGCTACATTTATTTAGTCTACTCATGATCACCACTGATCTTCTGCACTCCAACTGTTTTTGTCGTGCCATTTCATTTAAAATGAAAAATAAAGATAAGAAAATCTTAGAACCTTACTCTTTTTCGAGCAGAAGTACTGTGCCATGTTCACGAATCCTATTTCACAAATATTACCAGTTTAATGGGAGCTCTTGGCTTGTAGGATTTTTTGTGTTAAAGTGCTATGTAAATCCGAACGAATGTTTTTAGGTATTAACTGATTTGCGCCGGACATTAAACGGTTGTTGGCGACAAAACGTAAATATATTTAAAGCCGTTCGTATTTTTTTTGGGAATTTTCAACTTTAAACGGTTTATCCAGTTTGCAATGTAACATTTTGTTTAACGCTTTAATTCCTACGAAATAGGCTTAATACGTAATGGAGACTCAGGGAATAGTTCGCCACGCTGGCCAAGAGCGGGTTAATAGACTCAACGTTTTTGTTGGTAAAACTGGCCAGGTTCTTGTCCGGTTTCATCACAATATACTTATGCCTTCACTAATCAGCAAGATTTTATAATAATAAAATACGTTAAAGTCTGTCTTCGTGACCATGGCGAGCCTTCAATCAACTGTACCTAAACCGGCACTTCTGTTAAAAATAACCTTAATTACAGTTCATGTTTTACGAAATAAACTTTTAATTAGACCAGTAACTCCGCTAACAAGGGCTTTAGTACAAAACAAGTTGCAAATATCAATGGTGGAGGCAAGTAATATAACTTTTATTAGCTTTTCCGCCCAGTTTGTTCTAAGGTCCGCACAATAGCCCCGGGGCACACAACCAGAAATTCTTAGAGTTACGTTAAAAGCCGCGATATTCGTGCCGTAGTTGCTCTCTCATGTACCATAAAATGTTTTGCTTTACAGTACCTACTAGAATTGTTATGAGAATTTATTGTTGCTTATTTAATTTCACGTAAAAATGTAATAGAGTTCTATTAAGGCTAGAGGTAGGGCATGAGGCGGTGTAGGTATTGTAATATTACGAAAATTTTAATAATTTATATAATGTAACAAATTTTAATACTTGTATTAAAAAAAGTTCCTCATATTTAACATTTAAATAATAATTGTTAGTGCTAACTATAAATATTTTAAAGGTTTAAAAATCTAATACAATGACTCTATCATCTTTTATTATAACCAGATATATTTTCCCACAAAATCATATATTCTTCGATATTGAAACCGCAGCAAGTACATAAGTGATATAAATAAATTGCCCCTACAAAAGCACGGCCGGTGCGAGCAAAAATCATAAATATTTTACAGGGAACTTCGCTCTCCGGAGACAGTTTCGGGACATTGTGGTCATTAGAAAAGTTTTAGTGGCCATTACGGCCTGTTTTATATTACCACAACACGTTTGTTCTGCGAATTACGCAAGTGAGCGTACCAAGGGGTTTTGGGGTAATCCTATGGTATATTTTATTCTCTTTTGTGTCTTTTCAACACAGCGCAACGCAGAAAAACTATGCGTGTCTAACTTGCTGTCTGACTGTCGCATCATAGTTACAAATGATTCTGATACACCTAACTACTTTACCATACCCTATCTTAAGTTATTCTGGTATTCTCTAGGACCATTATCTTTGTAGACATCAAAAAGAAATCAGTTTTAGTAACGACTTTTAAAATAGACTTAAATATTATTTTCAGTAGACGCTCTCGGTCGAGAGCTATTGTCAGAGCCATCAAATCTCTTAAGAGAAATTTTCAATTAACACAGAGTATTGAAGCAGATCGAAATCAATTCTTGAAAGGTCCTTAAAATCTTTTGTATTAACAAAAGGAATTATATTTTCAACAATACTATATTAAGAAGATATTTATAGTAATCAATAAAATAATATAAGGTATAAACAGATAAATTGGTTCAAGCGTAGGCCGCTCGGCTCACTGCACATGGTGGTTGCGGGTTTGATTCCCGCCGGGGCAAATTTCGGAAATCGCCTTTTCGTCATTTGCCCAGGTCTGGGTGTCACTGGGATCGCCCCCAGTCTATTGTACGGTAGCCATAGCACAAGCGTTGCTTAGTTTGGGACCATACAGTAGGTGTATTTGTCTGGCGATATTTATTATTTATTATTAAATATTATTATGTTTAAATCTATTTTAAGGTCAGCAAAAATATTGCTATTCTATTTTAATCTGCTTTTCTCGTTTATAAACCAATTTGTTTGTGAAAATAATATCCAATAAGTACGAGAGTTCTCGTGAAAATACGGACAAAAGCGAATTAATGTAAGTAGGTTCAGAAATATAAAAATAAGAACCTTTTATCACTTCGGTCTTCAAAGAGAGCACTTTTTTAGTCATCCCAATAATCGGCATATCTTTGTAAAGTTACTTGGGTGGCTTGTCGCCGTTCGCAGTTCATTGGCGCTATCACCGGACTTGCAGTGGCTGAAGATACTCTGCCACTTGACCGCTATTGTATAGGCCACTGAATTCACATCGTTAGTTAGATAACTAGAAAACGTTATATTTCTAGGGTTTTATATTTGTTCATGATTTACTATCAATATGCCGTTTATATGGACAGACAACACTCTTTTTATTTATTATTCCAGAAAAATATGATTAAAAACTTGTATATTTATATACGAGTACTAAGGGTAACCGTGCAGTTGAGCCAGGTGGGCTTGCTGATCTAGCTAGTCTGTTCGCTTTGACCAATAGGATCGCTTCATTTTAATGAACGGAGGAAAATGAAACGATCCCATTACTGCTACTATTGCTGGAACCCAGTACTACTCTGTTAGTATAGCTAACCCCTCGTTTGCACTGAAAAAACATTTACACCAATCCACCTCATTATATGAACTGCTTTTAAAATACCTTTCTTAAAGTTTCATACTCTATGGCTCGTATTAATAAATTTATCTCAACCATTCTGAGAGCTATCTTGGAAATGTCATTCTTATGTCATACCAGTACAAAATAACATGTCAAATGCGTACCTGAAATCGCTCTCAGAGATAGATTTATAAATACAGGTCTAGATATAACAGCATTCTTTAAATTTCAAATTGGTAGATCGTATAATGTATAATACTGGTAGAGAGGAAGTGACAAACCCGAAAGGCGAAAGTAAACCAAAGTTTACCTCGGCATTACGCGTGCTATGTAAATCGGGATGAATTCCAGGTACTGCGGCGAAACTTGTTGAAAGCATTGCCAAACTGAGCTTCTTAAAAATTCAGAACGTTAAAAGTGATACCACAGCCGTTTCAAATGGAAGATGTGGTTTGGATATTGGATATGGCACTATGAGAAAAACGATGTATTCTGTATTTTCGCGATAGACTAGACAACTAAGATTAAAAAAAATAGACTGAATGGCTTGACGACCGCTTGGCGCAGTGGTTCACTGCACATGGTGGTTGCAGGTTCGATTCCCACCAGGGCAAAGTTTGGAAATGGCCCACTCGTAATTTGCCCAGGCTTGTAGTGCCATAGTACAAGCGTTGCTTAATTTGGGACCATTCAGTTGGTGTGTCAGTCTGGCGATATTTATTTATTTGTGTGTGAAGTTTATTTTGTAAGCAACAGTAGGTACTTTGTTCCCTCTTACCCGTTGAAGCCAAACGCGCCATTATCCAGAGGCATTACCAACTGTCATATCCAAAATTTATCATATCCTATCATTACAGCTTCACCCCTCGTTCACTCTACGTGGAAACTTTCCACTTTCAACACGCGATTGACGCACAGCCGCTACTAAATAGATAGTACTCAACACTTGGAGGTTTACTCGCAGGCCAACTTTCAACGAGATATGTTAAATATTTTCACAGCTTAGAAAATGAACTTTCCGTTAGAGTCACGGGATTCACTTTATTATGTTTGATTGAAGATATAGTTTTTAGACGTTTAAAATATTTTCAATCTTCGCTTCACTGTGTTGACTTATTTATGAGTTGGTAAGAATTTTTACCCGACTACAGCAAAGCTATAAAATAAAAAAGAAAAAGGATAAAGAAATGCAAATGGACTGTGAAGCCATAGAGTTCTTTATGCAGAAAGGAAGAATGGATACAGCCTATAATATTATAAGAAATCTATATAAGAGTAAGAAAAGTAAAAGCACAGCAATATTAGATGAGATGGGAAAACTGATCATAGATAATAATAAAATAGTTGAAAGGTGGAAACATTACATAGAAAATTTATATAAGGGTGAGGGATTGTCAGAGAATGATATAGAAAGGATAGATCAGGTAGAAGAAGATGAACTAGGCCCTTCCATTCTTAGAGAAGAATTTGATAACGCTATTAAAAGTATACCAAATGGAAAGGCACCAGGCAATGATGAAATCTACATAGAAATGTTAAAGTAATTATACTTTCATTAGACAGTGCAATAATGATGACTGAACTATATAAATTAATCCAGAGTATGTATATAACCGGACAAGTACCAAATGATTTTAAAGTGAGTAAAACTGTAACACTGCCGAAAAAGTTAAATACACTTAAATGTGAAGAACATAGAACCTTAAGCTTAATATCACATGCCTCTAAAATACTTCTTAAAATAATACAAAATAGAATCAGACCAAAAGTAGAAATTTTTTTAGCTGAAGAGCAATATGGCTTTCAGAGAAACAAAGGTACGAGAGAAGCAATATTAGCATTAAAATTAATTATTAACAGAAGGATGGATTTGGGCTTAGACACTCACATAGCTTTTATAGACCTGGAGAAAGCTTTTGATAGTGTGGACTGGAAAAAAATGATGGAGGCTCTCAAGCATGCTGGATTGGATTACAGAGACAGAAAGATTATCCTAGAACTATATAGAGAACAACAGACGATCATAGAAGTAAGCGAGCACCAGGGAAGAGCAGAAATAAGAAAAGGAGTAAGGCAGGGTTGTCCACTCTCACCCTTAATATTTAACATTTTTATAGAATGCGCTATTAATAAAATTAAAATAACATCCGAGGGAGGTGTCAAAATTAATGGTGAAAAGATACATTTCATCAGATTTGCAGATGATATTGCAGCTTTAGCAGAAAGTAGAGACCAACTACAAAAACTTCTGGAGTCCATGGACAACATTTTTAGAGAATTTAGCTTAAAGATAAACGAGACAAAGACAAAAATTTTAGTAACTTCCAAAAATACACGCTTACATACACCAATTATTCTAAATTCCAATCCAGTTGAGCAAGTAAAAAGTTTTAAATATTTAGGTAGCTCCATAACACATGACGCCAGATGTACAACAGATATAATTACCCGAATAGCAATAGCAAAGGGAGCATTTAACAACAAAAAACACTTATTCCGCTCAAAAATATCGAAGAAGATCAAGAAGCGCTTTATTAAAACGTACATCTGGAGCATAGCACTTTACGGGTCAGAGACGTGGACAATGACACAAAGAGATAGAGAAAGATTAGAAGCTTTTGAGATGTGGTGCTGGAGGAGGATGGAAAGAATAAGCTGGACGGAAAAGATAACGAACCAAGAAGTACTGGAAAGAGTAGATGAAAGGAGAAGCCTGTTGACCAGCATTGAAAATAGAAGAGGAAAAATGATCGGGCATTTGATACGACATGACGCTTTTATGAAAACAATCATAGAAGGGAAGATAGAAGGCAAGAGGGGAAGAGGAAGACCTAGGAGAAGCTATTTTGACCAAGTGAAGGAAAAAGTTAAAGTCGTGTCGTATCAAATGGTCAAGGAACTGGGAGAAAATCGCAGTGAATGGAAAAAACTCCACCGACAAGAGCATCGCTCTTAAGTTTATGATGATGATGATGACAGCAAAGCTAAAAGTAAGAGTTGTGTCTTATGTGTGTATTTTGTTTTGTATCATGATTATTATACCAGATGGTTTAATTTCCGTTGGGACAAATTTCCTAATTAGTATTTTAGTAATTTATTCTGGTCTGTGTATAGTTGGAATGGTCACGGTTTATGTGGTACCCATAAATAGTAACCAGGCATTGAACCCACAGGTATTTGGGTAATACGATACCCAAAGTATGTAGTTAAAAAAAAAATCTACTAGGTTGAGTCTGCAACTTCGCTAGCTTAGTTTTTAGATATCGACAACAACGCCACCTATCGGGTCCAATTAGCTAAGAACCATCCAGGTGACCATAAGTATAAAAAAATCCAAATTCGGTCATGCCGTTTCGGAGGAGAAGAATTACGAAAACACCCCCACTGGAATTTTATATGTAACTAGCTGAGCCCGCGACTTCGTCCGCGTGGAATTTAACTTAACAAAAAAGCCCGCTCCCGCGTTCTGAGCCCGCACGACAGGACCCATTTTTTCATTTATTTTATTTAGTATTTCTAAAATAAAAGTAGCCTAAGTTACTGCTTATAACATCAGCTATCTACCAGTGAAAGTCCCGTCAAAATAGGTCCACCCGTTTCGGAGATACTCTTTGATTTCAAGTGTTTTTATTTTTTTACGCGGAACCCTAATTGTTTTTCAAAAATTAAAGTAGCCTAAGTTAATCCCTATAACATCAGCTATCTGCCAGTGAAAGTCCCGTCAAAATCGGTCCAGCCGTTTCGGAGATTACCCGGAACAAACACACAGACAGACAGACAAATTTTTTTTAAATCGCGTTTTAGCTATAGGTGTCGTATGTACTTTCATATGCATTTAGTGAAAAGGTGTTATTTTGATATTACAAACAGACACTCCAATTTTATTTATTTGTATACAAGACTAGGCAAATTAATAACACTGGATGTATCAGCATGTATAAATATAGAAGCAATCTTGCTAAAAGCAAACATAGTAATATAAAATACACAATAAAAATGCTATGGAACGAGTTGACAAAGTGCAGCCGCATCGTATGTCGGGAGACAAACCGCCGCCATTACTGCAAGCACCCGCTGAGTTGTTGCTGTTGGTCACTGTGTGTGAATTAGTTTTTGTTTTGCATGAGCTATCGGGCTTACATCCATATTTGTACTAACTTTAGGACATGAGACAATTGCATATTATTTCAATAGTTCTCTTTTATTTCACTGACACAGCAATATATATAGGGAGGTACAATTTAACATGGCAATTTACTTCCAAGTCTCGAACTATACTGTCTCCTATGACGGACTGTTTCTTGCTCTCCTTTTTGAAGTTCAACCACGTATTAGTGTGACCAGGGAAACAAAAATGCTAACAACTGTCGAACAAAATATAATTGTTTAGGAACATGTTAACAATTATGACAACTAAGCTGTACTTATTGGTTTACATTAAATATATTTTTGAAAAAAAAAGATGTAATAGGCTATTTAAAGATTTCCGAGTATAAAACCAGAGTTTTTAATATTTTTTTCAGTTTGTCAGAGCATCACGGGAAAACGAATAGACTGATTTCAACGTGGTTTTACTATTAGATAGTCCGTGGTTAGACTTAAAGAATAAGGTACAGATCGCTACATATTTAAAATGTAAAACTTCTGTGGCGACTTTTTGGGATCGAAAATCTACTTTAGTGAAGCTGGGCCAAAAGCTAGTAAACAAATAATGTATACTGACATAGACTAACAATCTTGCAATGAGGTCTGAGGGTCGGAAAGCCCACTTGGTAGGAAAGTTATTTTTGAATCAGAATTGTTAGGAGGATAGAATATTCATTGTAAAATGCAGCATGACCCCTATCGTATTTAACACCTCTCTCGACACTAAATTTGACTAAAATATTTAACTTTGAAATGAAATCCGAATTCCGTATCAGATGCATCATTAACCGTGTAATGCTGGCTAATTTTCAATGTGCCCGCAAACTAATTTGCATAATTAATTCAGTCGCACACACAGAACCACGCGAACGTGAAATATTAAAATTGCGGGTCGGACCCTTCATTTAAATTTCTAAATCGTCGGTGAGGATAGCAATGAATCGTTGCTGGTGTTTTGCGAAATTTGCCCTCTTGTTGTGTTTCTGTTTTCATATCTGGATAATTTTATTTCATAACGATGTTAATTAGGAGGTTTGTGAGAAATAGAGTTGAAGGTTGGACAATTTGGCACCCATCTTGTGACTTTGATGAAAAGTCAAGAGCGCAATACAGTAACATACTTGGTACCTACGTATCTTCTTGTTATACATACAAGCTGAAACTGAAAGGGTATACTTTTTTTCAAAACTTAACTTTGTATTTCTAAAACTATCAGCTTTGGGGGAAACTTGAAAAACAAAAGGTGACATAGGGATACAGCTTTTGACAGATTTCATAAGTCTACAAAACCTTTAGTACTTCAACTGTCCCACAAAGCCATTAGTTTTAGATTTACAAAGTAAAGTTGCAAAAAACATAGTATACCCTTTCTGTTTCACCTAGTATAAACTCAAGCATTATTTATGCAGGTATCTATGTACCAAAAGTTAAATATGTATACAGATTGTTTCAAAAGTCGTCCAGTCATGCCTTTGACAATCATTACCTGCTATTATTACAGCCGGTTACTTTGCTGAAAATGTAGAGAATGAAACATATAAATCTTCAAAATCAACCCACGGTGGTAGTTAATTCGTCTCGCATCTAATTTGCTGAAAACTCCCATTCAGTTCGTCAGGCGAGTAAAATAGAGCAAATTACAAGCCAGATGCAGCGGGGCGAGATTAGCAGTAATTAAGAAACTATTAAATAAGCTACGTTCCGCGTAGAGTGGACCTACAGTATTCATTTTGAAGACTTTAGCGAGATTTTCAGTTTACTGGAATAAATTGTCCAGACATGGAACTCTATTCCACCATTTTTCGTTTTCATACAAAGATCTCGGTTGTAATAATAGTTTTATAAAAGCACCCGTACGCATTAATTTTCGCCCATGTATTATAAAGTGAGTATTTTTTTAAATATGATCTGGAGAATTTGAAATGGGTAGAATATTTTTATCAGTCTTGTTACATTTCCATTTTTTATTATTTGTTTCCATCACATAGAACAAGTTTGACTTCAATTCATAGCAGGCTTTAGGCTTGTGGCATAGAAAATTTAGTTCTCACTAATATATGGATATTTGTAATAGATTTATGTAATAGGAAAAGTAGGATTGACACAATGGACTCTAGATTATTGCGTTAATATGTGTATGTCCCTAGTTTTGCACTTTCCCATGCAAAAATACAAAAAAAACATGTTGTATTTTTTTTTCATAATAAAAAGTAAAGAAAACAATATGTTTTTGCATCAATATTTCGTTAGTGCAAACCAAGGATCAGGTATCTGTGTGGAAAATCCAAGAGAAAAAAATCCGAATAGCCACCCTATTCTCAGTTGCATACAGGCAAGGAAAGCAACTGCAAACGGAATTACAGACGCTCTATGCTTCCAAATGCATACGTACGTTCTAACTTATATATAACTTGTGTGTTAGTTAGTGTTCTCTCCACTTTGTAGTTAGGTTCTCGACTAATCTACATTTTGATAAGCTCTGCCACTAAAGTTCATGTCGAAAAACGGCGTTAAAGTACTGTGGTTAGATAAAAAAAAACATACAGACGAACACAGAGCCTCCTCTTTTTTTTGAAGTCGGTAAAAAATGCTCTACTTCGAATTAAATGAACTCGGGGCAAATTGCGAGTTACCTACGACACGCTTTGTCCGATGTAGCTATAAGAAAATTAAGTATAATTTAAGATAAACCACAAACTTAGTAAGTACTTATTTAATTAACCTCATCGAGAAAAGATATTGAGTTTGTAACCAATGTTTTTTATCTGAAGTTCACTAGCTTTAAGATTATCATAGCACTAACTAGCGGCCCGTCCCGGCTTTGCACGGGTTGAAGTTTTAGTAGGGATCTCTATTTTTTGCTAGTAATAAATATAGCCTATGTTACTCAGGGATAATGTAGCATTCTAATGGTGAAAGAATTTTTTTAAATCGGTCCAGTAGTTTTTGAGTTTACTCGTTAGTTAACCCAGTCAATTACTAATTCGTGCAAATACGCCATGTGAAGAGCCACCAGATATTAAGCAGTTACTATAGTTTATAGATGCCAGCAGTACCATTACTCGCACGATGCCGTCACGTCTGCGTGACGTCAAAGTAGTCAAGTCGGCGTGATGACTTTGTTATGTACAAAATAAATATGTATATAAAAAAAGACGTTTTCTAGGATGTGTCTGTCGCCCTAAAAAGGGTTACAGACTAGTCTGCGGTGTCGGTAAACGCTGACACGTTATTCACTCGGCACTAGCGCTCGTACCAATTCGTACTAGAAGCCAGCACAAAACAAGTCGTAAGTTACCGTTGTACTTGACAAAGGAACATAAAACACATGAGCCGAACAAAACAAACGATCTGAATATACGAGTACGACCTGTGAGAATGTTTTATCTTTCCGACGGTAAAACGACATTTTTTATTATGTACCTACCTACCCACTCACGGTGATATTATTATGTTTGAGTTTGACAAAAGACTCATATTATAATAATACAAGGTGACACATAATAGGTATACTTTTTTTTTCAAAACTTAACTTTGTAATTCTAAAACCATCAGCTTTGGAAGGAACTTGAAAAACAAAAGGCGTTATAGGAATACAGCTGTTGACCGATTTCACAAGTCTACAAAACCTTTAGTACTTCAACTGTCCCACAAAGCCGATAGTTTGAGATTTACAAAGTTAAGTTGCAAAAAAAATAGTATACCCATTTTGTATCACCTAGTATATTGTATTCTGTACTAAAATAATTGAACTATACTAAAAAACTCTTCAGATAACACGATCTGAAAACTGATAAGGTAGGACATTTAAAAGAATAACCAGCTGTGTGTCTCGCTTCTTTGTGTTACTCCATCCCTCTTTGTTGGCTGTGAGTGATTTAATGATGCGTAACCCGCTATGGAAAGTGGGCATCTCCACTTACCATAATGCTCCTGTATTTTAAGAAGGTAAGTTAGTAAATTGCTCATCATTTATGGCACTATTATATGCCATGGTTGCATCTTGAAAAATATCCTATTACTAATAAATAGCTTAAAGTAGCTGTAATAGCTGCGTTTCGTACGATGAGTGAGATAGGCGAAAAACCAAGCCCCCTTAACTTTCCATCTCTCTGTCCCACTACGCTCCAGATAGGCAACGTGCGAGCAATGCCTTTGGTATAACAAACATTACGGTAACTGCTTAACATGAGGCAGGTCATCCGCTTGTTCGCCGCTAAACTAATAAATAAGAAACAAGCTGAAGAGCTGATGCTCCATAAAATACCTAGAACTCTCCAAGAAGCTTTAGCCGTTTCCCTCAAAATGCGTAATACACTGATTACCATACGCTAGTTAAAATTTTATTAACCGTGATAAATGAAAAAAAAACAAACATAAATATAACCCCACACTCAGGTAGGGCCGACTCAGCAACATCCGGGGCCAAGAGCCAATAAAAAGCACGCGTCGAGCAATTTTTGTGACACAGCGATACCGTATGCCGTATTTTACCTCACCGAATCCGTAATGTGGGTCTCCCACGCGACTTGATCCGTGCCGTGAGGTACTGGAAGTGCACACGTGTTTCTATGAAAATTATTAAACTTTTCTAAGCGTTTGGAGAGACCGCCTAACGGAGTCAGAGCTATATGAAATGAGACGTACAGCAACTTGTTATTTTAACTAGCTCCGTAATATCTTATTATTGTGATATAAATAAAATAAATATCGCCAGAAGAACACACCAAATGTATGGTCCCGAACTAAGCAACGTTTGTACTATGGGTACCGTACAATGGACTGGAGGCGATTCCAGTGACACCCAGACCAGGGAAAATTACGAAAAGGCAATTTCCGAAACTTACTCTGATGGAAATTAACTCGAAACAACCTGGTGCAGCGACTGCGTTCTACGTTCCAACGACTACGCCAAGTAGTCGTCAAACGATAATACACGACCACCCAACAGCTATACATCTGTTAGCTGTAAGCAGCTGTACTTTGAAGGGCCTGTGGATAGCTAAAAGCATTATGCTATGCTCTCTGATGCCTGCACAATATTTACAACTCTGGCTTCACCGTTAGATTGTACCCATACTCATACACAACTGCCGTTTGTGTTCAAAGAGATTGCGTCGATACTTCCGTCAAAATAATCCGTAATTAGCCAATTTAAAGCAAACTAAAACCTTACGTTACCACAAATCAGATGTTTCAACACGAGAGTTCTTAATTTAAACCAATAAATGTTAATTTATGTTGTTATCAGTTTCTTTTTTATCCACAAAATAGTTTTTAAAGAAAAGCAAACCGTTTCCAGATATCCGTAAATCTTTATTCCCATGCGAGCGCAAAAATTAATAAAATCGAAACCGTATCTGACATCGAATTAAGCTAATGCTTTTACCAGCCAGACGTTAACCGTACGTAATTAATATGCGTGGAAAATATATGGAAATCGGTAAAAGCCTCCGCGGAATAAGCGCAAAGGTAAGCTTTTAAGTAAATTAATTAATATTATTTATCTTTCGACGAGTGTGAAGTTACTGCAACAGGGTGTAGGGAGCGCTTTCGTGTATTCCGTTAAAAAGCTTTGTGTTTCGCTTTTAAAAATTGGTAGGGCTTTATATTCATGGGAAAAAGGTGGATATTTGTACGATGTTTTACATTATATTGTTTGATTTTTCGACGACCCAAGTTAATTCAATATCGTTCACTGGTGACCTCTGCATAACCTCTGTATTGCAAAATGTATCGAGTATACTTATCTAAACCTATTCTTAGGCGGGAAAATCATCAGTCACGTAGTAAAAAGTATCAAAATAGATATACTTTTAATAGAAATAACGTGTACAAAAGGACTTTGCGTATAAATAATGAAATATCGCAGTAAAATAACTGAACAAACACTGTTTAATTGCTTAACGAGCGATATTATTCTATTACGGCGCGTTTAGCCAGTCGATAACGTTACTCCTATAGATTTATACGGTTAATTAACATCTGTTATCGGCGTTTTTCTCCGCTCACTCCGTTAATGGACCCTTGTAGCAAGGGCCGGCTCAGCCGTTAAATTGAATTTGCTTGCCAATTTTCTTGTTGTCGATAGCGTAGCGATTTCAATTTCAAATAGTTTGCGTGCCGAAATAACTTGGAGAAATTTAAATTATTTTAAGGTACCTATTAAAATATAATAATAATAAATGGAATGTGAATCATACTTGTTGATAGTAAGGTAACTTAGATATTGTATCTGCGTTGATTTTGCCATGTTCTGAGGGCGATAAAAATTATGGATGGTCTATTTTCGTTCACGGTAAAACGCAACGTTTTCCATGCATTTTGACAGCGTTTAGGATTTCAACGTTTTCGATACCCGATTGAAGATGATAAATTGGAGGGACTATTTGGAACATAACACTATTAACCCTTTGTTATTTATAATGATATAAGCAACTAGCGATTTAAAAATAATAATATAACAAAATTTAAAAAGACAATTTGTAAGTGCCCCCGTAGGCCTAAACAAATAAACGCTTTGACTTTAACTTGACATTGACTTTTAAAAAATATATAAGTACTTATTGCCAAATCATCACATTGTTTTAGGAAGCGTCCACTGAAATCTACATAAAATATAATCGTAGGTACCTACATCATAAAATACTTATCCTCAGTAAAATTCAATACACGATTCCCGGCAGCCACTCCATTCTCTCGGCCTACTAGCTAATACATAACGTCTGAATTTCCCATATTTTACGAGGCAGTAAAGTCGGGTTGCGACGGGTCGAGAAGGCGTGCTCGCTCCGTCGTCACAACTCTACAGAGCCGGCACAATTAGCCGGTCGCTTTGCATAAAACACACCCGCACGTTAGGACGTGGACTAAATGGAAGATTGAGCGGCAAATTGAGTATTTTTTTTAAACGAAGCTTCTTTACGGACGTTCGGGACGCTCGCCGTGCAGCCACTCCATCCGTGCTAAGCGTCAGTAGCGTTACATAATTACGTCAGTAACGTTACACGATATGTATAGGTTTACAGAGTGGCAGCTGCGGCGCCCTACGCTTTATACTATACAACTTCGCTTCTTGCGGGCGTCCCTATCTAGTAAAACAGTGCCATCTGGCACTGTTTTACTTTATAAAGCCAACAGCCATAGTTGTGTTCTGACTGAGGGTTCAGCTACGCGAGGCTGCCTCACTAGTCTGCCTTGTTAGACAGAATGTTCGCTCAGGTACCTACGTAGGCTGCCCGAGGCAAACGACTGCGCTGCCTCGCTGGAGCGAGATGCTTAATAATATTCGCCATGGACGGTTTTAAACACTTGGCCCGTATTAATAAATCGATCTCAAGTCTGAGAGCGATCTTGGAAATATCATTCTTATGTCATACCAGTACAGAATTACATGTCAAACGCGTACTCAAAATCGCTCTCAAACTTGAGATATATTTATGAATACAGGCTTTAGTGACGTAGTAACATCCTTGAAAATGGCCACCCAATAAGCTTTAAGTTGTATAGCAGCACTTATCTCAAATCTCATCAATTTACGTAATTTTCTATAGTCTGTACACCTTCCAGTACGTATATAAGCGTATTCGTATGACAACCGCTTGCAACGTCTTGACAATTATCATTTATAATATATATTTTATTATAATATTTTTCTTTTTATGTAGCAAGTCGGCAAACAAACGACCGGCCCGATGTTAAGCAGTTACCGTAGCCTATAGATGCTTTCATTACTAATGGCATTGCTCGCACGCTGAAGACGTGGAAGGGGAGTGGGATAGAAGGACAGGACGGGAGGGGGATTCGGCTTCTGACTCTCAAACTCGTCGTACAAACCGCAGCAACAATAGCTAATTCACCTCGATCTTCTAAAACACTTGTTTGGAATACGAGTATGTCCTCCCCCTGCAATAATTATTTAATCTATACAAATAAATAAAATTGGATCGTCTGTTTGTAATATCAAAATAACACCTTTTCACTAAATGCATATGAAAGTACATACGACACCTATAACAAAAACGCGATTTAAAAATGTTTTGTCTGTCTGTCTTTCTGTCTGTCTGTCTGTCTGTCTGTCTGTCTGTCTGTCTGTGTGTTTGTTCCGGGTAATCTCCGAAACGGCTGGACCGATTTTGACGGGACTTTCACTGGCAGATAGCTGATGTTTTAAGGAGTAACTTAGGCTACTTTAATTTTAGAAAAACAAAATAAAAAAAAATGGGTCTGTCGCGCGGGCTCAGAACGCGGAAGCGGGCTTTTCTGTTAAGTTAAATTCCATGCGGACGAAGTCGCGGGCTCAGCTAGTTACCTAATAAACTTTTAAATATCGAACAGGTACTTGTAAAATGCTTCTCAACTTACACCAAACCTTTACGTGCACTGATTCACGTTGATTGTAGAGCCTCTACAATCACGCGATTCTAACTACTTCGCGACGAGGATATAGCTATCTCAGAAGGAACTTTAACCTTAATTACGATAAAACTTGAAGACAATTTACGCCTAATTGCAACAGTGTGTAGATTCATTTTAGTTTATGTTTTGTTAGTAGATTAGAATAATAATTGAACCTAATAGAAGAAGTACAACCACTAACAAAATTTACATCAAAACTGTTGTTTTGGAATGAAACCAACTTTTAAGTCGTACAATTCAATAAATGCAAATTTCAATGGGAATCGTCTGAGCTATTTCTACCCAAGCCTAGCTAGCTAACAATAACAACACTTATTAACATAGGTACCATCTACAGCGATTCACATAAAACATAAATTTCAAATTACAATCCTTAAACAGTTATGCAATGTAATACTGTAATGTAATGTCGTATCATAAACCTAGCTACTTAGCTACACAATCAGAAGGCAGTTAAGCAAATCGAACATCGCGATATTACTGATAATCGAGAATCGACGGTAAGGTCACAGAAGTTAACGGCATTTTAACATGCAAACACTATCAATGCGATCATATTACGATGACAATCGAACATTTTATGAGCCGTAAAACAAGGTAGCGAAACATATTTATTGGTTTAAATATTTACGGTCTTTTAAACTACAGTTTGAAGTCTACGGTGGAAGAGCCAAGCTGTACCCATTTTATTAATAAATAAATCTCGCCAGACTGACACACCAACTGTATGGTCTCAAACTAAGCATTGCTTGTACTATGGGTACCGTACAATGGACTGGGGGCGATCTCAGTAACACCCAGACCTGGGCAAGCTATGAAAAGGCCATTTTCGAAATTTGACCCGGCGGGAATCGAACCTGCAACCACCATGTGCAATGAGCCGAGCGACCTACGCTCGAATCACTGCGCCAAGCGGTCGCCAACAGATTACAGATTATATACGAGCTAGGTTGACTGGGGTAGTACCACCCTCTTACGGGAGATCGCTGTAAAGTGGCCTTTATACCTGCGTTGCGTGCGATGAGTGAGATAATCGGAATTAACACCTGCCTCCGTTCCACTCACCTACAGGTCGGCAATGTGCGAGCAATGTCTTTGGTATTGCAAGGATCTATTGGCTACGGTAACTGCTTAACATCGGGCGGGTCACACGCTTGTACGTACAGCGGTACTTTGTTATATTAAAAGTTACAACAGCAAATTGTTTTTGTAGTTTCTTGTATTCTTTTTTAGTAATTGTTACTAAACTTTTTTGTAATTAGGTACAGCAGATTTATTAAATGCCTCAAACTAATTAACTTATGTACTTGTTGTAATTACAAAAAGTATAGTAATTATTTTTAAAGAGAAGCTATAAAATAACTTGATGTCGTTTACTTCTTTTCTCATTGCAGAATCTACTTTTCATGGTAGAAAAGACATCGTATTAGAAACATTCGGCAAACAGCCGGGTGTGAATGGAAGGACTGCTCGTAAAATGTTCCAAGCGATTAAACGCCTCTGACACCGAGCTTGCCGTTGAAGCGCATCTGTTATAAACCTGCTTTGAGAAACATCTTACAATAATCTTATCACGTTTTCATCTCGACTTAGCTTGAAGAAAAAATATCGAATTAGACCCTATTTTCAACGTTTTTACTGCTACTTATTAGTTTATTTCTCCTCTTTATTTTTATATCTTGGCTAGAACCGTTCTGGCTTATGAAAACTTACTGTTTCAACACCAGGACAATGACAATATGACCTAATTTATGTGGGATAGCGAAATAAACCTCATTTTCTTGGAAGATATAGGATGTGTTTGATGATTTTAACATCTGCAGAGTGCCCAAAGTTATCTACGGTCCACAGAAAGCAAGGCAAAAGCTTGATATCACTTACCTATTTATATTTTGATACATGAAGTACTTCTGTAACAAAAGACAGGTTTAATTAACAATACTTCAAAACAACAACTGAAACGGTTAATCCACTAGTAAACAAACAAGTCGACGCGCTAATAGCATTCGGATCCACCCAAACCACTGGAGCAGTGCACCGGTTGCCAGCCCCGCACGCGACACGATAATTGTTTTATAATAGCTGTGCTTAAACAGATATGAATTAATAACTTAACTTTGAAGTTTTCATAGCACGTAATATAGATACCTATCTAATCTAGATATTAATCAGGGCCGTCATTCTTGCCAAAAGACGCTTCACAGACAAATTTAAGAGTCTTTCGTATCTCCCTCCATTACCAAGTCCATCCATTTGATACGTTTCACGACGCCGCTTGCGTAGACTGAGGTGCTACTCATAGCAACGATAATCGATATATCGTGACATTCGTATTGTCAAATCCTATTTTAAAATGCCGTCGTATCGATTACAAAAGAACAATACAAAATTATCGTTGTTCAGACGATATACGACGGCATAAAAGATGGAATTTAGATTAGGATTCGACAATACGAATGTCACGACATATCGTTTATCGTTGCTATGAGTAGCGCCCCTGCTCTCCTTCGACACCAACCGTCCCTATTTCCACCGTAGATAATAAGAGACTTCTATACGTGATAGGTTTTTAACCCATCACCAAAAACACCCAATTCTTTCTAGATGGTTCGAGGTATTCATTTGGCGGCACCTCAAAGTGAAATAATGAACACCATGAACCAGCTGAAAAAAACTGCATGATTGCAGCGATGGGATTGATTGATGATTCTTTCGGAATTCAATTTAGGTGAAATGATGGTTGACCTAAAACTACATGGAACATACCCAACCGCTTAGATATTATGTTTATTAAAGAAACCTTAATATACTAAAGCACCACGAAATTGCCGGTCCCGTTAACATTAAGGCGTACGCGATACAAGCCAGAATTTCCTTGACAATCAGTTGGTTTCCTCTTATCTTGGTGTTAATATCCTCATGCGCTCGGCCGTGGTACCGTCTTCCGGGGACCGATGGGTGTTGGGTTAGTAACACACTGTACATACTATATGCATTAGGCATATAGTATGTTGCCGGGTATGGAGTCCATAAAAAGGAAACAAAATGTGAAAAATGAAACGTAAAGATAAAGTAAGCAATGTGTTCGTTGACTTGTACAGTATTTCACTTACACTTTTTAGCTTATCATTTCATAAAAAACTTCACCACGCTGCCGCTCTATACCACTTTACAGCCATCATATCCTTTAATATGTCAAGCAGGAACAACAATAGAGCCCAGTCTATAGTGCTTCAGCATAGAGCGAAGATAACTAACCCTACAGGAACTCCCCCATGGATACAACGGGGAAAATATTTCCATCCATTACAGGTCATCGCTGCTAGAAGGCATGTATCAACGTTTATCCGAGGCCTCCCCCGCTTCCTGCGGCCGGCGTTCCCGAGATAAAAGTTAATGGTCCAACTTACCACGAATTATTCCCCAGGCGTAGCATATTTTTTTCGGTATCTCAACAGTGGAAATGTTTCAATAATTCAGACTGTTCTTTGTAACGACCCGCTATTTATGGTTTTATGGTAATTTTAGTTTGCGTCCGCCTTCTCTGTTTTGCTGAAATTTTGATAATGTCGTAGTTAATTTTCCAATTCTACCTGTATATACGTTTTTTCTACACTTTACAGTAGCCTTAACTAAGTTTTAACTATACTTACGCACGAACAGATTTATTGATAGTTAAAATGATTGAAATATAACAAACACAGTCTGCAGTATGCATCGTAGTTATCTCTTCTTGATGCCTTCCAGTCTTCTGGATATATTTACTCCTGTAAAGCGTCCTGGCAGTCCAGTGGGAATTGCCGGCTTGTGTTCCGTTATGCGTGGGTTCGTGGCATTTACAACTGAGCTCTTCCGTTCGTACTTCGGAAGGGACATCAGCTGTGGATCCCGGCTATCGTTAAGCCAAGTTAAGTTAAGCTTCAGGTGGCTTGAAAACTCTGACAGCAGAGTTGGCCAGTAGCTCATCCGATAAAAAGAATACTCCTACAAAAAATCCCCATCCATATTTATAAGTCAATTTAAATTTCAGAATGGGCCGACCGCCGATAACTCCCTTCATTACAACTGTCAGATTATTAGACCCCGAGTAAAAATCTGTTCCGTACAAAAAGGTGGGAGGCGGGGAATACGGGGAAATTCGTATTTCGCTCCTAAATCATTGTGAGACAAGGTTAATGGGGTTGAAACCCCGCGGCCTCGCGGCGGTCACGTAGCTTAGACGAAATTTAATAAATTTCAACTCTATTACGATTCTTCGTCGAGCGCAACGCTCAGAACTGCGGCTTGTTTGCTTTTAATATTTAGAGGATTAAATTTAATTGAACTAGGTCGGTGTGGGGAATTCCGTTAGGCATGATACCGAAGCAATTTGCAGTTTAAACAAGTGGCATAGTTTAGTCCGCTGCTTTTAGGGAATTTGAAAATGCACTTTTACTTATTAGTTTAGTTAAACGCAAAAATATGATATTTAAATTTGAAATGGTGGTGTCGAACCACGAGCAAAACAATGCATATTCATTGAAAAACATCTGAAAATCTGTCACTGAATTATTGCAAATGGACCCCTATGCTAGTGTCATAGGAGTCACAGCATGCATCTTGGTGAAATGAACGAACTATAGTCTTAGCGACCATTCCGACGAAGAAGCCGACACCGTTCTGTCTATACATTTTGACAGATAATATCAGTAATTGACATTTGAAAATACATCATATACAGTACAACAGTAGTACAGTAGTAGTAGGTATAGTAGACAAAGATAATGTAGGTATATAAACTAACGGTGTTGGATCAGCCGTACGAATAAGAGCGTAGTTATTTAAATGATCACAAAATACTCCAATCAAACACACATCCCTAATATCAAACTTCTTCTCATTACCCATAATAATTTGCTCTGTATTTCGCTGAAGCTAATGGAGGCTCACGGTGACACGGAAAAATGGCGGCGTTTTCAAATGGAATGCTTTAACTCAGTGGATTGAGATATTAAAAAGTTCTGTGTAACGTAATAGCGGTGGCTTAATGACTAGTTTGTTTGAACCAATTTATGTGAATTTGATTTCGTGGCGATGAATTACTATTGATAGAGTTTCTTTAAGCGACTGAAATCGAATAGAACTTCTACACTTTATTCTACAAATCGTATGAAATATTCTAGAGTTACCTAACATTGATTTCCACTATACCTAAATATTGTCTTTCATATAGAAAATACCTATATTTTACCGGTTATTCCCATAGTTAATCCGACACTAATAATTTATATACATTTTACTTTAACAATTATGGCTATTATGTGACAAAAATGGATAGGCAGAACGATGTCGTGTTCTTCGTGTGTCCTCCAAAACATACTGAAATACCTACTCTGAAAATTACTCCAAAACGTTTACCACAAAATATTGGCTAAGAACCACCAATTTGCAACATAACTTATTCATATCTCTTGAATAATATGATGGAATTCTAAATACGCAAAAAAAAATTCATCGGAATAAATTTCGTAATTAATTTTATACGTGTGTACCTGTTTTCTCATAATAAACCAGGTGAATTAATGGGTATAATGTTACCTGGTTCATTTTGAGATCATGAAATAGATGAACCATACTCTATGGGTACCCAAATCAATTCACTGCCACACAGCCACAACATCAAAGGAAATGCACCGCCAATTCACCACAAGTTTGTGTTTAGCCAAGATCGATGTCCATTACCTCGGTCAGAAGTCGGCTTTTATAAATGATTCGCTCTCCATTGCCGTGGTCCGCATCAAGTTAATTACTATTGCCGTAACGCGAACTTAACGGATGATTTAGCCCGTGAGCCGGGTCGAATGGGCCCGTGCCCGGGGCGCTTTTTATGACCGACGATGAATGAGTTAATAAATTGGAGTGTATCGTGATTTTAGATTGGCGAAATGATTTCGCGCGTAAAAGGTTTTTTAAGTAATTTATGCGCTTGAGAATAGTTGATGAGTGATGAGAAATATTTTGTTTACATTTGGGTACTGTTCCAAGCATGTAGGTAAATACAAAACAAGGTACAATTATGTACCTATTGAATTTAATATCGTCAGACTAACACACCAACTGTATGGTCCCAAACTAAGCAACACTTGTGCTATGGATTGGGGTCGATCCCAGCGACAAATAAAAAAAGGAAAAAAAAACAGGAAATGGACATTTCCAAAATTTCGCCTGACGGGAATCGAATTCGCAACCACTAGGTGCAGTGACCCGAGTTATTAATTTAATGAAGTTACAATACAAAGATAAATAATTAGGTTCTCTGAGACATGCAAGTTCCTCACGATATTTGTTTTCATCGCTTAGCAATTGAAAATCATTGCTGAAAATCTTGCCTGCGTCTGAAGAAACTAATATTATGAACATCTTGGCTATCAGTGTCGACCAAGAAATTATCTCAATTCAGATAATTCTAATTATAAACTCGAATAGGTACTTACCCAATATTCGAGAGTTCGATTACACGAATCGAACAATGTATTTTCAATAGGAGATCAATATGCTCTACTTGTTCGTCTTCTTACATTATATTATGTACAAGAGCTCGCTGGGAATACTATTGTGTGGAAAGACATTAAACTTGCATCTGTTTGTGGTTGTATAG
This sequence comes from Notodonta dromedarius, assembly GCA_905147325.1. Taxonomy (NCBI): domain Eukaryota; kingdom Metazoa; phylum Arthropoda; class Insecta; order Lepidoptera; family Notodontidae; genus Notodonta; species Notodonta dromedarius. The sequence goes on along the minus strand of LR990165.1, from coordinate 2,265,351 downwards.
ACGTCAGCCGCGAAACTTGAACCTTTGTAGTGAGAATACACGGGGAATTAAAATTGGACGGGTTCGTACTAATAATTTCCGATAGTTAAATGTAATAAAATAAATAAATAAATGCAAAGTAATAAAATAAATGTAATAACGCACCAGTATTACCGTGCTCGCTATTCTATGGCCTTTATAATAAATCGATCTCAAGTCTGAGAGCGGTCTTGTGCACGCTTTTGACATGACATTTTGTACTGGTATGACATAAGAATGACATTTCTAAGACAGCTCTCAAACATGAGATTGATTTATTAATACGGGCTCACACTCAAACGAGTCTAAAACACAAATATCGACAAGAAATATTTTTCACAAAATCTTTTCTCAGTTAATCATAGGAGTAGAGTAATTTATAAGAATCAGATGCAAAATAGGTACAGAACCCTAAAACAAGTTGAACATCAACAATCAATATAAACCACTCCACAGAACGAAGCCTCACTGAACATTTATTAGCTACGATGCGACAGACAGATAGATTGATCTCGTCAAACTCTTAATTATCGAAAATAAGCGTGTAACGACAAGCTTATTTTCGATGCATAGGATGAGAAAAGTAATTGTAGTCAATAATAGCGAACATAAAAGGTGCGATTTGGTAAGTAACATGGTCCTGTATGTTTACAATCAAGACGCGATGGAGCCGAAGTTTTGTTAGTGTCATCCAGAGAGAAATTTAGAAATTTAGTAGCACTCCCCATTGCTTTGGGTTGTACGCTTTGACATAGTACAGTCTCTTGAGTCAAATTTTATATTTTATTTACGAGTAAACAACTCTAGGTTTGAATTTTTAAAAGTATTATTTTAAAGTTCTAGCTACAGAAGCAACTTTTGCCGAAGTTGAGATTTTATAGTGGCACCCTTCCGTTATCCTCATTCAGTTTAGTATTTATATAATATTATAAAGATGTAATTTTAATAATGAACGAGACATTATACTATTATAGCAGTCATATACTCGTATAAGAAAACAAAATCATAAGGTACACATTATGCATTATATTTTTATAATGTATGAGTAATTTAAATAAAAATACATTCTTCTATTCAAAAATACAAGTAAAATATTATTCTTGACTCTTGAAGCATGTTGTGAATATTATACAAATAAACAAACACAAAACATTATGTGGAGTCGTCTCACAGTACATTAATTTCGGGCCACAAAAAGCGCGTTCAATTCAGTGCCGTTTTTTGACATTTTTATAGGCACGAGCAAATTGTTCGCAATAATTGAGAGTAATTTTTACTGTCAGAATTGAAAGTCAAAATATAATTTTTATAATAAACATTTTAATGTTTTCTCACCTAATCCTGGGCATTATTATTAAAAGTAATGATTTATACGTGAGTATTCCGTATTTAAAATTCTTATTTTTATATTAAATTGGTAAAATCACTTTCTGATATTTCAAGTAACAAGGAAAAAAACCAATGAATAATTTAATGATTGACTCAGACGTTACTTTGCGGAAATCCATTGTAAAATAATACGAGAGATTTTAATTTGATTTTCTTTTATCGATGAACTTATTTGGTGAGTCCTTCTCCCATATCATTTTACAATGAACCTTTAGTTAAATAAGTCTACGGTCGCTTTTTCTCTAGCTTCAACATAAGATAAGATGATAATAATAAACCTGTACTTAGGTACAAGCTAGCAGCATCAAAAGCAACCTTTGTAAAATAAAGAATCTTATTGCGAGACAAGACTATCTTTGAGATGTCGTGGCTAAATATAGTGTTGTATTCTTATCGCATTCTGTCTCAGTGAATAAGAGAAAATACAACTAGTATTTTACGCTGATCTTCTGTGTGAGGGGGGGGGGGGGGGGCACTAACCCAGTCGAGGCAGCTCGTATATGAGCTGTTGTCAATTAGCTACAGCTAGACTCTACTACCGTTAAACAAAATGCTTCCGACACTCCTTTCATTTTGTATTTTAATACAACAGACAACGCCGCGAGGCGGAGTGCCATACTAATTAGATCCACAGTCTGTATTGTATTACCAGTTTATAAACCTTTGTTATTTCGCTGTTGGGCGGGAGATGGATCGTTCCACTACAAACAATGGGAAAATGCGATCCCAACAAAAGACCTTCCGTCACAGTTAAAGTAGTTTAATTAAACACACATGCTCGTACTCAGCAATTAAGTTTTAACGTGATATTAAGTAGAACGCGTTGCAGAGCTCTTAAACTATTTTCTTGAATCTTTCAGCCTTCTACTGAAGAAACTCATCAGTTTGCGACTTTAAATTGCATTTATAATCTATTGCGTTTTAAGTTCGGGGATTTTAACGTGTAAGTTTTAGGTGCGCAGCAATGTATCTCAATCGTGAGAAGTTTCAGAGCACGAGAGATACGGTAACTTCGCGTAACTAACTCGGTAGGAGGATAACCAACAAACTTTTGTATTCTTGGACAATGTAAGTTTAAATACGTTTTATTAGAAGTAATATTAGTTCAAGATGCAATTATTATGAAGCTCGGGTTTAATAATAAAAGGGACTGACTAGAATGAATAATATTTTGGTGGAATATCAAGCGTCCTGCAGTCTGATGCGGCCAGAGTTTGCAGTGAAGGAGAAATTCTAATAAGCGCAAATAAACGGTCAATTGACTCCTCCACAGAGGACTCCTCGCCCCGCCGCGGTCGTCGTCGTATATTTACGGGACACTTAAAGATGAATGCAATTTGAAATGCTCTCAATTTAATTAAGTGGCTAATAATAAACCAGATAGATAGTAAACTAATTAATATAATGTTATTATTATGACTTCCATGCGTCAACAGAAAATTATATTCAAAAAAGTAACCACTGAGTTTCTAGCCGGAATTTCTCATTGGAACTTTAATATTGGACACCATTCACGATCCTGGCCTGGGGTAACAGTGGTGGGAGTGTGTAGCGGGCCTATGTGTAGTGTCGTATAAAATAAAGATCCCAAATGTTATTATAAACTTATTTAAATACCAGCAGTGTTTAAAATCAGACAGTTCCCGACCCCATTCACTCTAGCGTGCTACACTGACGTTAAGGCTACCCCATGTTTTAATTTCCCCATACATTCCATATGTTTCCCTAGTTTATTCGTTGGATCGTTCAAAGGAGTACTTAGTAGGGTGTTGTACGACGAGCTCATTTGCAATTACGTACTTTAATTAATGTTACATCAATTTGGCGACCGCCTTTTCAGTGGTTTATCGTTGTAGGTTGTTCGACTCTCTGCATCGGCTTGTTGAAGTTCGATTCCCGTCCGGGATTTTCTTTAAATTGCCTTTTTGTTATTTGCCCTGGTCCGGCCGTCATTGCCCCAGTCCATTGTTAGAATGGTGCATGCGCTCCTTAATTTTTTTATTATACAGTATTGGCTATTTATTTCACACATCACAATTTCGCTATCAAATTGATTCTATCTACTACTGGAGTTGGACCATCAAATTCTTATTTTATCCTGTTCTTAATTTCCTTCAACACATTCAGTAGCAATCTGACTCACTTCCTGTTATACATAACACCCTGTAGGGGTACATAACGAATCGGAAACTACGAATATAACAGTAAAAATAATTCCAATGTTTGCCCGCACACTTTGTAACCCATTTTTCTTAAACGAACTATACTAAATATTCATTATTTATGGCGTCGTTAACTTGTAAACGTTGTAAATTAAGCCGATTATAATCTTTGCAATTACACTGCCATAACATTTTGGGGTATTTAATTAACTGTTACTACTTCGGTAGTCACTAAATAGATATAGAATTCAATTTGTTCATAGTGATTATTGCACGTCTGTACTGAATTTTGCACGAAAGCATGCCAACGATTCGTACTGAATGTACATTAGATTGTTTAAAAAAATATTTATATATATTCAAACTAATTTTTTGAATTAATTATGCACATGCTTTGGGCTACGGTAACTGATTATAAACAGGCGGGTCGATTCTTTGACAAATTTTTGTTTAAAAAAGACTGCTACTAACGGCTAATTAGGTCTGCTACGACGAGACGCCGTTATCAAAGTGACATCTATTCAGCGCTGACACCTGTCGATGAGCCCTCCGGCATGGTAAAATTCGTGTAAAATGAAGTTGCTATAGAAATTAAGATCTTAATGTTGAACAACAACAACATAACGTGACTGCCAACAGTTTGAATGCACTCCGTGTCAAAGGTGCGCTCGACTCAAACACGACCACTCGGAAATTTGCATAAGACCTGACACCTTACACCAAAGCCTTCAAAGTTCACAAGTTGCTATCGGTTTGCGTCTGGTGGAGTGGATTAATATTGTGAAAGCTTCACGCCTTGCTTGAAGCACTTCGTAACTGGTTATTTTTGTCACAGATAGAAATATTGATTGAACCACCAGTAGCGAAATACATTGTTTAGGATGTATGTATGACGATGGTAGAGCCGACTGGCTACAGCTTATACTAGGTGATACAAAATGGGTATACTATTTTTTTTGCAACTTAACTTTGTAAATCTCAAACTATCGGCTTTGTGGGTCGGCAGTTGAAGTACTAAAGGTTTTGTAGACTTGTGAAATTGGTCAACAGCTGTATTTCTATAACACCTTTTGTTTTTCAAGTTCCCTGCAAAGCTGATGGTTTTAGAATTACAAAGTTAAGTTTTGAAAAAAAAGTATACCCATTATGTGTCACCTTGTATACGAACTGTACCAGTACCACCCCCTCACAGTAGATCTGCATAAAGTAGCTATTATATCTGCGTTTCGTCCGATGAGTGAGAAATACAGATTTTGAAGCGAAGCTTTTATACGGACGTTCGCGGCGCTCGCCACGCGGCCCCTCTATCCGTGCTAAGCGTCAGTAGCGTTGTACGACATATACCTACATAAGTATACATACAGAGTCGTAGCTGTGGCGCGCTTAGTTTCTACGTCTTATACTATAAAGCTTCGCTTCGTACGGGCGTCTCTGGGCGGCACTGTTTTTTTAAATAACAAAGTTGGAAAATAAACGCACGAGCCGCCCGATGATAAGCAGTTACCGCAGCCTATAGATGCTTGCAATACGAAAGGCATTACTCGCACGTTGCTAACATGTAGGGGAGTGGTACAGGGCGGGGGGAAGGGATGGCTTCCGGCTCACTCACTCATAGTACACAACGAATAGCTACTTTACGTTGTTACACGAAGATGGCGCTTTCGGACCAGGCACTTCCTTTCAGCATCCAACATTGCGCTCATGGCTGTACGCGACTGGACACTTTTATATTACCTACTTCTAATTTATTTCATTACTGGTATATAAATAAAATAACAGATAAATCATACAAATAACAGATATCGTGTAGAAATGTGAAGGCTTTGGAAATATTGGATGTTGATATTATTATAACTCTGAGAAAATATACATTTTCTGTCTTATAAAAAAGTGTGTACACACTTTTTTATATATGTAAACTTGTTTTTATTTATTGCTCCTTAAAATCTGCACCTATTTTTCTAAGAATAAATTATTGAAAATACAACAAGTCAACAAATTTTATTACGTTTTCAGAATGCAATTTGACCGGAAGACAGTGAAGCTTCAGAAATAACGACTTCACTTCGCAATTTGTCTCTAGCGGAGGCGGTACATCCCACATTTTATTGTTGGCAAAAAGTTTCCTAGATATTTCACATCGTAAACAATGTGTATATATAAATAACACACAAAAGCCAGCTTAAGAAAAATAGGGGATGAGAAAACATTGCGTGCTTTTTGTATGATATTTTATATCACTGTAGTAGGATGTTTTTGTACGACAATGGTGCTGAGTCATGGCGCACAAAATAAACTAGATGTATTGCTATTCTTCTCAATATTTGTAATAAAGAAGCGAGACAGAAATATTTTTAGAAGTGTCATATGTCATCGAACAGAATATTGTGCATTAAATTATCTATGATTGTGAACTTTATAAACATAGTCATGATAGTTTAAAAGCAATCTAAACGAGTCCTTTAGGATCAATATCTGATCCATGGGTCAAAAATCTGATGAAATAGTACATTGTTACACGAGTGGTGAAAGTGACTTATTTAGTCCCGAGACGGGGTTTGGCGCCCGAGCGTAGCGAGGGCGCTAATAGTTCGAGGGACAAAATAAGTCTTTCACCCGAGGTAAACACTGTGCTTTTCATTACGAATACAAGGAAAGTAAAAATATAAACAGGAATTGGCTAAAGAAATAATACAAGGAAGTATGAACAATACTCTACAACTCGAAAAAAAAAAATAAAGATCGGATTACCGCCTATTTTGTTTTTTTTTCGTTGGCCGGCCAACTTCATTATTTAGCCATTATTTTCCATTTTCATCGTTAAATATTTTGCCCAAATCTATGTTATTTTAAAGAAATTGTTGAAACTAAATTATAATTAAGTCATTTATAAATATATATTCTTGAATTAATACTTAATTTTATGTTATTTCAATTTTACATCGTGCTGTAATTGACTGACTGTAGAAAAAGTTTGAGCGTGGTTCCATAGAAATGTGAAAATGGAACTAGTTTTTTTTTTTTATAATTTGACAGCTGTCAGTTGAAAGCAATTCTCCCGGGCCGGAAAAGCATTACTTTCAACCCGCTCCTCAGGCAACTTCAGACCTACTTTCAGAGTATGAGTAATGAAAAACTTATTTGACAGCGTGACAACACACATTCGAGAACCTGTCAATACCTAGTATTCAAGTATAGCAATAGAAACACTGAAAATAATTTGCTAATTACAGATCATCATTACATTTCCCAGAATCGCTTATCAGAACCACTTATCAAAATTACTGACTACTTTTAGTAGGTATTCGAGCCAAATAATCGGTGGAGTACCTACTCCAAATAGCATAACTTTAGTTAGGTAGCGTTAATTTGGAAGTTGAAATTCCTAGTAACTACGCACAGTTATTGATTTACTTTTCACATTGGTTTCAACAAACTAACAGTATGGCTCCTTGAACCAATTAGAAAAGCCCGCTCTGAAACTAGCATTCGCGTTAACGTTGCTTAATTCCCTACCAAAATATGTTTTCTTTCATTAAAACTTTTATTAAGGATTTTTCTATAGAAAAATACAGAAAATATTTAGTTACGTAAAAATTAAATACAATGTGTTGTTTTTATTTTCCGTGTTTTTTGTTTATAATAATCTTATTTTAAATGTTTGCACCTACCAAAAGAAAAACAATTTTTTCATCACACAATGAAACCAAAGCGATGATTATATATGCCACCTATGTAGCATCAATATCAATGCAAAAAATATATTATGTGTGACAAAATGACGTTGGTGTCGATTCCGATGTCCATAACAAGCATTTTTTTTCCCGCCACGCAAGCATGACGAAGTACAAAAAGCTATCAGAGCTAATTGTGTGCCAACGAAAAGAAAATTTCGACGGAATGAGCAGATCGCCCCATCGATAAGCCCCATTATAGTATACTTGGAGTGGTTTCAAAAGAAACTTGGTGCACCCGCCCCATATATTCCTAACAAGTTCTTAACGAATTCATTTTTATTTTATTTTCGCGTGATTGTATTTGGGAAGGCGTTTCGACAACTTTACGCCGATCTCGTCGGTAATAACCGTTATTTCGGTAAGAACAACAGTGTTTGGGTAATATATTAGTTTTATAGCTAATATTGGATAGGTACATAATGAGCGCGGATTATGGAACTAATTTGGTAGAGTTAACCATGATGGTATATTGGATATTGAGGAGTAATCATTTTCTAAATATAGGGCCATAAATTGATCCTCTGTTCGGACACCTAGTATTTTCAATTTTTTTGGCGAATCTTATTTTAAATCCGCGTGTCAACTCCGGAGCCAGTTGACTATGGGCTGAATTTGAAATGTAAACCTTATTTTGTATAATTAAATTGTTTGGTAATGGCGGAGACAGACCTGGGGGCCAGATGCGCTATTTTTAAACGTTATTACCGCTGGAATGGAACGTTTTTGGCTTCGGTTTAAATTTGGTTCGATTCACGCAATTTTTTCTCAACGATGAAATCGTTTACGTCAATAAAATGAAAACAAACTAAAAAAGTTTATAGTGCGAACGTTGCTCGGCTCGAACTAAATCAATACTTCCGTTTGACATTTTAATCAATTGTTATTCCAACGTATCTTCCGGAAAAAAGCGCAATCGCTTCCGTTAAAATTATTAGCTCGATACAAAATGTGTCTCGTCAAGATTTTGGTAGTGGTTACATTTTGGCATAAGCTTCTGTTTAAAATCGGCGCAATTGCAAAACAAGGAATAATCATTAATAAATGATCAGACAATCAGGACCACCATAAAGTCTGTACCCCAATAATACTTATAGTTCCTTGTAAATCCAATATAGTTTTTATCAATAATTGTCCTTGACTTAAAAGGTAAACAAACTAAATATTTATAATTCAAACGTGAATATTTCGGACTAAGCACATCATTAATCATCGGAATCATTACTGGAAATCAGTAATGATTGTCATTTTAATCATTAACAGTTCAACAATTTACCCCACATGGCATGGAATGATAGACGCACGTATAGGTTGATGAATGAAAGCGTCGATTATCCCTGGCATCAGTACTCGTAAATAATGCAATATTTTATACTCATTTGTGAGAAAATACAATTCATAAATCGAAAAATATGTGTCAAAGAATGTTGTGTACTAATACATTTTATTTTTCTGAACTAGTAACATTAATGAATGTACGTTTCGTACCGTGATCGAAGTAACTATTTATTTCTTTGATAGAAATTATTCAAAACTGTAAACATGCTTATATTATAGAAATAGATCAGGACTGTGCTGTCTTACATACAATACGAACTTGAAAGTTCTTAAAATAACTAAGCACTTAAGTAATTTATCTTGATTTCTTCTTTGCAGTAAACATTAGATCTATCTTGGTGGGTTCATGGAGATACTCTCATAGAAATAGAGGAAAGTAAACAACAATAACAAACGATATTTCCTCGGTAGTCGGGTGCAATGGCGGCGCGAATCTGTTTTCTCTCAATGATTTGTCTCCAAAACGTACTGAATCTCTGCTGGGCGCCAGCCAAATGTGCATTATATACCTTAATATATATTCAGCCATTGATACCCTTATAGCATCACAATAAGGATGAATATCGTTCACTGTAGCTGTAGATACAAATTTGTAAGTATTACTTGAATTTCGTTGAGCTGCTGGGCCAGCGCAAAACGAGGAACTCAAGTGTCTCTCGTGATCCTTCCATGAAAGTAAACTTATTGTTGCCATTATATTATAAGTTTTGATGAACTTTGAACATGTTGATATTATTAATATTTGAGGGTAAAAATTGGCCCTTCTTAAAAACAGTGGCGTGGTGAAAGAAATATCTAGTGCCTTCTGCATAATTTTCACCTAAGCTGACAGATTTTTTTATACCCGTTATGGGGAGTACGAATTTTTAACAAGAAGAAATAACTATAGAAGGCAAAATTTGCAATCTTCTTTTATCCATTTATAAAAATCTGCATGTACCTATAACGAATTCAATTCCAAACAATGAATGATAGAAAAGTTCAGGCTCGTGTCGATACAATGTTTGTTTCTAACTAACACCTGTATATTATTACTCGCCGTATCGTCGTATTATTACCCCATCAAAAGATATTCACCGCCACCTATTATACACAAAGCCGTGGAATTCACGATTCACTAAAGTCGTAATTATTATACTGGCAACTTCATTCACACGTCATTAACAACATTGTCGTTCCCAAGATATTTAGTATGCGTTCAACATGCAACTGGAAATAAGCCTTAATGGCTTATTCGAATTCTTCAACAGTATTACGGGGAAAATAAAGTCATTTTCATAAAGAATTTTCAGATCGACACGACCCGACCCCGGCATTTTTGCACGACCACAAAACGTCTAGAATTTCTGAACACCAGGTTTAATATAAAGTTGGCCATCATTTGACTATACGAAGTTGCCTCTAAATGTTTGAAAGGGGAACCCATTTCAGTCGAAATGCAGCTTAATTAAAGTTTAGCCGTGCTGTTGAGAGGGAATGGTCCGCCCTCATAATTTATTCCTGCGGGATATAATTCGGCCGGATTTAGTAACAAACGCGCCAGCGAAAGCGTTTAGGATTTATCCAGATTTCTAAATAAACATTTTGAGAGGCATCCCCGTTTCCATCGATCGAAATTAAATTCAATGTGGTGCATTATAAAGTTGAAATTTCAGCAATAGCCGCATGTTCTAAGCCTTTGCTTTTGTTCGGAAACGATCCACATTTTTCACAATTACTTGGACATTTCCACGTAAATCTATCTTCTTTGTCTCGCGGTTGGATTTCATTTACTGAACAAATCGTGGTATTGACTCGCTTTGTATTCAATTTAAACCGATTACTTACCGTCAGATATTTTTAGTTTGAGCATAATAACAAAGACAATAATATAGATAGATGATATAAACTGACATTGATAAGAAGACTGCGATCACTAAAATTGAAACAGTTTTATAAACGCCCAGTGATTTTAAAGTCAAATTGTTTATTTTGCATAACCTACAATAATATTGCTAAAGCAAAACTTACGTCAAGGTAACTTTGGGAAAATTTACAATTCTACTTTGTTCTGGAGGTTTAGTAACCGTAACCAAAATTGCTTCAATGACAAAAGGTGCAGCAGTGAGCTGACGACGACGTGGCTAATGATGATGGCTTGGGATGGTATTCAAGCTTTTATACCAAAGAAAGACTTTTATATTAAAGCGTCGATAGCCTAGTGGTTAGAGGGGCTGCCCTCTGCCCTGGCCATTAAACTATTGACGTGAGCCTATTCCTAACACAAGCAATTAGCTTAGCTGGAGGGGCTAATGGGAATACGAATCATGTGGAAAATTCACGTTGCTAGTAATCTTAAAAAAAACAACGGTTACAATGTCCGCTAACAAGCTTACGACTCGCAAGATGTTAAGCAGTAACCGTAGCCTTTAGATATTTGCAATACCAAATACATTGTGACCTGAAGTGGAGTGGGACAAAGGGAGCAGCCGAAAGCGGGGGTTGGGCACCCGGCTTCCTTACTCATCGTACGAAACACAGCTCTAATAGCTACTTTACGCCCCTATTCTGCCAGAGGGTGGTACTACCCCGAGACATACTGTATACTTGGCTCTACAAACATTGAAATAAATAAGTAACACTTGACCTAAATACCCAACCATGTATGCTAGTGGGTCATTTAAAATGGTTGAATACTAAAATACAGCTACATCAAGAGACCCCACTAAATTCAGCGAGTGAAATTAAATTAGCCGCATATGTTGTATATCATATTAGGAGCCCGTCCGGGCCGCTACTAATTCAACTGTTTATATTCATGGCGCTAACTCCGCGTTGTATCGTTGGAGAGGCTTTGTTTATCTCGTTCACGACAAATTTGGGTCGAAAAGTTGTACTCACATGGGAGTTCATGCATTGGTTCGTGTGTTTTTTTATTCGGCGTCACATAATGTTTTATAGGTGAGGTGTACAGGAAATCGTATTAAAACGTTTTCATACATAAATAAATCATCAGTAGGTAGATACTATAGAGGGTGTCTCGAAAGACCGAAATATTAATTTAGGTACATTTTACCCCCTAGGCGGTTTGCTTTATTAATAGTACACTAGTAGCTGGTCAAAACTAGACTTTCCACGTTTTATGCCTTCGTAGGATGCTAGAATTCTTCGGACATATTGCTCGTAAAGAGGGTCACAATCTTGAACAGCTGATAGTGACAGGCAAGGTAGATGGCAAACGACCCAGAGGACGCAATCCCACGAGATGGTCGGACCAAATACGATCTTCTCTGAATATCAATTTCCACGATGCCCTTCATGAAGCAAAGGATCGCAGCAGATGGAGGGAAATCTTACGGGATAAACTGATACAGCGGGGGATTCATGATCCTCAGTAATGAGGAAAACGACACGCGTAGGAGGAGGAGTAGCTGGTAAATAATGTACTTAAGGTGAAGGCGCCTGTCTAGCCCGCGAAATTCAAAATTTTCGAGTATTTTTATAGTTTATCCAAAATCTGAAAACATTTAAGACAACATTTTGTGATTTGCGACAAACACAGTATGCAGTGCGTTTATTAATACATTTATTTTACTCTAAAATTATCACGGTGGATATGATACTAGTAAATCACTAAATATACAAAAATTGCCAGATTATCTGGATAGCTGTCGTTCTTGAAATGTTTTAGAGTAAGTTGGATATATTAATAAATGCACTGCACACGGTCTTTTTCGCGAATTACAAAATGTGCCTTTTATTATTGGCAGATTTTGAAAAAATTCTAAAAGACCTCAAAAAATTTGAACTGCGCGGGCTAGATGGGCGCTTTAGCCTTAACTAAGCATATGTCATAACTTTGGTAAAGCTAGATTTACACGTCCACTGGCATAGAAAACAGTTTAAGCTGCATTTACGACCCGTATTAATAAATCGATATCAAGTATAACAGCGATCTTGGGTAGTACAAAATTACATGTTAAAAGTGTACTCAAGATAGCTCTCAGACTTGAGATTGATTTATTAACGACCTACGAGTAATTACCACTAATACTCAAGAAGAATTTTGAAAAAAAATTGCATAGAACTTGAGTTACGACAATTATTTGCCACTTTTTGGAACGTATCAAAAATTTGTGGCTCCCACTTAATTTGAGTTGCACTTGAGTATTAGGAGACAAGGTTGGCATTCATAAATCGATCTCAAAACGAAATACAAAAGGACATCTCAAAAGTGCACTCAAGATTGCTCTCAAAGCTATCATTTTATTAATACTGGGGTATGTACATCAAAATGTAATATTAATCATGTTAATGTTAATGTAATAGATAGGTACTCTTAATAGATAGGAATTCTAGCTCGATATTAATTAAGATTTTATACACTTATATAATACCTAATATAAATTAAACTTCGACTATTTAAGGCTTAACACTTTGTTAAAACACAATTTTGACTTAAAATTAAACAACTTTCTCCGGAATTGACGGTGTAAATCCTTTCATTAAAATTGTTCAGCCGCAACGTTTTATAAGATCCTCAAGACGGATTCGCGAAATAAAACTAATTAAAATTAAAGGAAACCGAAACCTATTGAAGTTTCGTGAAGAATATTTTAATATTTAAATGAAATATTTTTAAATATAGGTACGCTTATAAGATCGGAAAACAAATTTAGAAACTCAAGAACCCTCAGTGAATAGATAATTATTACTAGCTCTTTTAATTTATAACTTACGTTGAATTATATTGGAATGAAAATTAACTTAGGTATGTACTACTTAACCCTTTAAAGTCAAAACTATGTGAAAAGTATTTTACATGGTAGGTTATGTAATTTGGTATTGCACATTTTAGGATTACATAGTGAGCAAACGATAGCCGATTGGTTAAAGCACGCGTCTTGCGGGCACCAGGTCTTGGGTTCAAATCCCGGCTCGCACCTCTGGATTTTTCGAAATCTATGTGCGATTCATAATTCCTATATGATTATCACTTGCTTACGGTGAAGGAAAACATCGTGAGGAAACCTGCATGTCTTAGAAGGTCTAACCAATTTTCGAAAGACATGTGAAATCCGCCAACCCGCACTGGGCCAGCGTGGTGGATTATGGCCTGAATCCCCCTCATGTTGAGGGGAGGCCCGTGCCCAGGAGTGGGACGTCAAAAGGGCTAAATTATATATATATATATAGTGAGCAAACAGCAAACAGTACCTTTCATCGCGTCCAGAATTTTGATAACCATAATTTTAATCGGAGTTCGATTAAATTCTAAACCTTCTGACTTCGTTCAGTTATGCTTGATAAGTAGGTATTTCGATGATAATGATGATGAGATAAGTAGGCGAAGACGCACCTATAATTTTTTTTTTTTAATATTAGAAAGTTAATAAACATTTCTTAATTAGTAGCTTACATGGATTGCTTACCTATTGCTTTACAGGCAAGCAGTAATTATAAACATTAAGTCGATGAGAGGCTTCAATTCCTGTTAAGACTAACTTAGTGTAATCTTACAAAGAAGACCTCAAGCAAAACATCACTAAATAAAACGCCGTGAGGGCTTTTTACATAGGAACTTAGCCAATCCTTCTACTCAGTCCTTCTGTACCTAAAAATACTAAATTAAACATAGGAGCTACCTAAGTAACATCATCCTAAACTACTTATAGGGTGAAATTGAATATAAATTTATATTTATAGAAACCATTGATATGGTCAAATTCATAATAAGCATCACGTACGCGTACTAAGTAGAAACAATTTTTTACTTCACTTGTTTTCTGTGGAACAAACATTAGTGTGAGCGTATGTTGAAACAATTGGCTAAACAAATTGGTGAAAAAAATCGGTGAAACAATTGGGGAAACAATTCACAAGCGTATAAACAAGCGTATAAATAGCTACTCAGGTCGCTCTTAGTCTATGCTTAGCGCAGAGAGCATAGCCAATCTAGAAATGATTTTTCCTTTCAGGTCCAGAAAAAAATATTATGCCTTTTTTATGTCTTTAAATTTCTCCCACCGAACCAACAACCAACCTATACAGCCAGGCGACCACCCTCGAGCCTCAAAACCAAGCAATCGTCAATACAAATAAAACCATACAAGTTTCTCAACTAATTCAGTTATTTCTTCACTCCACGCGACAGCAATGTCGCGCGGCCAATTATTGACTAAATTGAACCATCAGGGGCAACACCGACACGTCAACCCCCACGATAATTGGCTAAGTGGGGTGTATTAGATCCAGTTTTTGTGGTCACGCGATCGTACGTGTGTGGAGTGTGCCTGGAGGGGAAAATATTCGCTCGTGTTGGTTTTGAAAATGTAATTTTCTTTAAGATTTTCTTTTGTAATATTTTCAACGTAGGTTATTTTTATTTTAAATATAGATCGGTTTATTTTACCGCTTGCAGCTACATAATCAGCTATAGAGAGTGGTTATCATAATTTGGGTACATAAACTAGCTGATACGTGAGTGCCTCATAAAGACATGTTGTATTATTTTCTGAGTTACGGCTCTAGTATATTAATTATCACAAGTTTTGTGTTGCGGCCTTAGAACACATCCTATAAAACAGAGTAAATTGCAGCCAATATTAATTTTTTAGGGTTCCGGACCTTAAAAGGAAAAACCGGAACCCTTATAGGATCACTTTGTTGTCCGTCTGTCTGTCTGTCTGTCTGTCTGTCTGTCTGTCAAGACCTTTTTTCTCAGAAACGGGCAGAGTTATCAAGTTGAAATTAATACCAAATATCAAATGCTATGGTCCCTTGTAGGTGTAAAAAAATTAGGCTTCCAAGTCAACGCAATTAAAAGATACGGTGATTTATGTCACATATTTTGATACTTTTCGCAAATTCATTTATCAATACAAAGGAATCAACGCACAGCCCAAACCGCTGGTGTTAGAATCATGAAATTTTGACAGTAGGTACCTTATATACCGCAAGTATCCACTAAGAAAGGATTTTGGAAAATTCCACCCCTAAGTGCATAAAATAGGGGGTGAAAGTTTGTATAGGGTAAAAAAAAAAAATTAACCTAGAGACATGAAAATAAATATTGAGGCTACTTATAACAAATAAAAAATATTAATTTCAGCGTTTTGTAAAATTCCACCCCTAAGTGCATAAAATAGGGGGTGAAAGTTTGTATAGGGTAAAAAAAAAGAACCTAGAGGCATGAAAATAAGTATTGAGGCTACTTATAACAAATAAAAAATATTAATTTCAGCGTTTTGTAAAATTCCACCCCTAAGTGTGTAAAATAAGAATTTTTATTGTAGTTTGTATTCAGTTTGGTTGCAGTTTGTATTGGGTTCCCGAATTTGTTTAAGCTATTTATTATTAAAATATCTTGCCGGTATCGATATTGGAATCCAGGAATGGAAAAACTGTCTAAAATCATAATAAAATGTTGGACGGAACCCTCAGGGCGCGAGTTCTACTCGCACTTGTCCGGTTTTTTTTATCTCTGTACCTACTTGGGATATGACATGTATCAAAAATTGAGTTTGAATTTCGTTCAATTTTTTATTCAATTTAATTATTTGCAGGATACTCAAAGCCAAAATCCAAACCTCTATTATTGTTTTGGACTTTTGAATCACCCTGTATAACTTTCAAGGTCTGATCATAAAGGATAATAAATCTTAAAATAACTCGAATATCTTTTACAGCATAAAAAATGTATTTGACCGAGTAGATTTTGTCTCCTATCAAAATTTAGTTGCTCAACTAAATAAATCAGAGATGTGCTCAATAAACAACTTCCTTGCGTCGTGCATGTGTGTTTTTGCTATGCAAGACGCAAGGATGTCGATACGATATAGCATCATGTCGTCCCTTTCAAATCTATTAATTACCTAGGTACTGAATTATTTTAAGAATGTTAAGTGACCATTAAAATACCTATTACCCCGTTACATCGACAACTGAACGAAACATAATTTATCGACTATTCAACGCAGGGCAATTCTTAGAATGTAAATTTATTAAGGCACGAATAATTTATTGTTAAATAATCGTTGAGCCTAAAGAAACGAGCCGTTGCGTGACCCCGCTCTAAGGTTGCGCTTAGTTATAAGAGCTAGCGGATATGTGATCTGTATTAACGTTTTAATTATGAGGTACAAAGCTAGCCGTATTTTACAAAAGTGGCCTAGCTAGAAGGTGATGACGTCAGAAAAAAAAATTCTATCGTAAGACCGTAAAAATCACACTATATCTATTTTAATTAATTTATTCAAAATACATAATATTTTTTTTAACAACTCAGCAAATATATAGAAAATAAATATATATAATGATCTAAAAAGTATACTTTATTGTCAAATACAGTCACAAATGTAATCCGCTAACAGTAATAATTAATAAGTCAAGCTGTATTAGCTTGCTAACGGCGAGAGCCCTAAAAATGGTAAATGTCGAGCTATTAATAAATAATTACCTGCTTTTGTTGGTAACACTCACTACCTTTAACTCTAATGGACTGCTTTTATAAATATCGCTTTTAAGACCTATTTTGAGTAATTCTGTTTAAGACGCGTGCTGTGACTCTTATTCCTCTAGCATTTGGGCCAATTTACAATAATTCACGTGTATTCGTAAAACAAACTTACTATAGGTACCTACGGATGTTATGATCAAACTTTCATAAGTCTTATCCCGCGAATTACTGATTATTACCTAGTCTAAGTTAGATTTTTTTGTTCTAACAAACTTTTATACACGGGTAACTGTGCATCAGAAAGTACATTATGGCGTCCATATTTAAAACAGCTGTTCAAATTATAGTTTTACTAGTTTCTGCCCGCGACTTCGTCCGCGTAGACTTAAAAAGTATTCTATGTGTTAATCCAGGTTATAAACTATCTGTGTTCCAAATTTCATCCAAATCCGTTCAGTAATTTTTGAGTTAAAGAGTAACAAACATACATCCACAATTACAAACTTTCGCATTTATAATATTAGTAAGATAATAACATTAAATTCAGAAAGTAAACTTGATTAATTGCGTAATGAACATGCAAGCAAACAAAATAAGGTAATTAATAAACAAGGTTTACCAAATAACAGAGCAGTAGTAGTAACTTACACTGAACATAAGCATTGTTTTATAGCGTGCATTAAAGAAAAGCATTAAGTTTGTACAAATCATAAAAGTGCCCACATTATCGCATAAACCACCCTACTGTACGCTTGAAAGCCGATTATCGGGGCTTATTATTCGATCTAAAGCGACGTTAAGTAGGTACTTATACGAAATAACAAGTCTCAACAAACAAGATCGTTTTTCGTCTGAACGCTACACATAGTTTTTTTTTTTTTTTACAAAAAAAACCATACCTAGTATGTTAGTTTTATGATCGAAATAAAATGTGACGTCTAGTTTTATTCTGTCGCCAGTAAACCAAAAAACACACCGTGGACATTCCTTCAGTTCGTACCAAGCGTTTCGCTTCCACTTTTACTGTGCGAACTGCCAAGGAATGGAACACCTTGCCGGCGTCTTTGTTCCCGGTTGACTATAACCTGGATGTTTTCAAGTCGAGAGTGAACAGGTACCTTCTAGGCAAGCATGCACCACCGTAGACCACATTGTCACTTACCATCAGGTGAGATTGTGGTCAAATACTTGCCTATTTCGAAAAAAAAAAAAAAACACCGCGCTATTTGAATAGAGAATAATTGCGTTGTTGTTTTTAGTGTCTAAGTTTATTCTGAATACCAGGGATTTCAATAATTCTTCTGAAACATTTAAGGCTGAAGTTCAAATTTTTGAGGTTTTTTAGATTTTTTTCAAAATCTGACAATAATAAAAGGCACATTTTGTAATTCGCGAGAAAGACCATGTGCAGTGCATTTATTAATATATCCAACTTACTCTAAAACATTTCAAGAACGACAGCTATCCAGATAATCTGGCAATTTTTGTATATTTAGTGATTTACTAGTATCATATCCACCGTGATAATATTTAGAGTAAAATAAATGTATTAATAAACGCACTGCATACTGTGTTTGTCGCAAATCACAAAATATTGTCTTAAATGTTTTCAGATTTTGTATAAACTATAAAAATACTCGAAAATTTTGAATTTCGCGGGCTAGATAGGCGCCATCACCTTAAGTATAACAAAGCAAGAGTAACAAGATATGAAGAGATTAGAATAGTTTAGGTATGTGTTATGAGAAAAAAAGATAAGTATGTGACTAAACTAAACGAGTGATAAGTAGGAATGTGGATGCATACATAGCGAAACAGTTACTAAAGAATCGAATAATATAATAATATTGAGATTGATATGGAATATTCCACAGAAGATCGACCTATAGCACCTATTATAGCTTCATTTCTGACTATGAGTTGAGAGAGAGAGAGTCGAAAGGTCTTAAGCCGGCAACAAGCGAGCAATGCTTTTGGTATTGCAAGTACCTATAGGCTACGATAACTGTTTAACATCATGCACGCTTCTTTGTCGTCTTTGTAATTTAATATGAAAAGAGGTTAGAATTAAAGCGAGCAGGTATGATAAAGACGATGAATGGATGAAAAATATAATATTTGCGTCATGGCGAGGAAGAAAATAGTACTGATTCAAACCAAACTTGATTGAACTCATTGTATTGTCATCCTCCTCCTACTCGTAGTGCTTGAGCAAGACACCTATATTTTTGATGTATCAAATTTAGTTCATGAATGACTACTGTGCCTACCTCTACTAACGTATAGGTAAAAAGCACCAAACCATTTTGCACGTCGTAGAGCACTTTAGCTAAATGTTGAACATTGCAGAAGTTGGAAAAATCCCATACAAATAGACCATTAACGTAACTTTTAATGGCAACTACAGCCTCTGTAATGGAGTGCGATATTTGGCACCCTCCTGTTATATCTTGGGCAATTCGCGCCTGGGGATTATGCGTTACATCGCGAGCGAGCCGAAACTTAATTAAAGTTTTAATGAGTGGCGTATATGTTTTGGATTAGTGACGGAACAGATTGTAATATTAACACGAGCTATACTATATGATATATGTCGCATATGTATTGCAAACTTAGAACGTTCGGCTAATTTTGCCAACAGATTGTTTAGCGCAGGATTCCTGGTAAGTAAGAAAAAAAAGTCTTACCTAAACCAAATATAAAAGATCATTGAAGTTCTAGTAGGGATTCCAAATTTTTTCTAGTAATAAATATAGCTTACGTTACTCAAGGATAATGTAGCATTCTAATGGTGAAATAATTTTTGAAATCAGTCCAGTAGTTTTTGAGTTTACTCGTTACAAACATACAAATCTTTTCTCTTTATAATATTAGTGTAGATGTAGAGAATATTATTACAATGCAACAGCAATCCATTTAAATTTTGTTCAGCTATTTTGTAAGACAGCTAGTTGTACATCTAGGACATAATAATAATATATGATTACGCTTCAACGCATTACAGCTTGCACTTTCTACCATGTTTCGTGAAACATAGTATCAAAAATAATGGCATATAAAATAAATTAGGCCGCAAAGCTGACCATTCCTGGCGCATTGCACCCCAATTTAGAGTTTTTGTCAAGTTTTTTGCCCAACCGTGGAAGGGTATTTGGCTTTTTGCCTGTAGAAAGTTATATCGCCAATAACGATATTTCCTCGGTTATGGCCAATTAATTTGTCGTTGTAGGCGTTCCGACAACACGTGGAATATTCCTTGCGATAATTTCAGGTTAGCTATTACACGGTCAATTGTGCGAACTATTGCGTTTGTATTACCTGAAGTTAGCTTGGAACACAGACCAATCACTACATAGTATAAAACAAAGTAGCTTCCCGCTGTCTGTGCCAATGTATGCTTAGATCTTTAAAACTATGCAACGGATTTCAATGCGGTTTTTTAATAGATAGAGTGATTCAAGATGAAAGTTTATATTATGCATAATACAGGCATAATATATTAGAGAAACACTGATAAAAAGCCGTGCGAAGCAGGGGCGGGTCGCTAGTTATTATTAAAAGATAAGAAACCGCTTACTATCACCTTGCTCAAGAATGTAATCGTCAAAAGATGGCGGGGTATCACGAAGAAGACAGCGAATTTTAATGAGTCCGTTTAAGGTCAAGCTGTGAATGGACCAGTCCAAATTTCAGGTGCGGTTATATATATGCAGTGCCAATATAATAAATGTCGTAATAACATAATTATGTTCTACGATGGGGCGGGCTATGGTTTATTGGTTTATTGGCTTCGAACGACTTTTTATAACCACCGTATCTTCTGTGTCTGAATTAATATAGGACTTAGGTACTTCTCATTTGCATTGACGAAACTCAATATCGTCTCTATGTCGTGCTTTAAAAAATAGAGATAAGAATATAAGATGGATATAAATGTTTCATTAGTACGAACTTACGGATAAGTATATATGTTGCTAGTCCTACTTTGCGACGGACTTTTCTAAGAGTCGTTAAGACCGTGGTAAGCTTTAAGTGAAGTCATATCATCTTTCCTATTGCAGGTAGTTCCATACAGTGTTTTATCTAAATCGCTGAGTAGGTAGACACCTATGAAACTATACCATGTATATTAAAAACTCCTTTTGCGATAAAAGTTGTATAAATAACAGCAGGTGTCCCCACTTTCAAACTGCTGATATTGCACCGGCTAGAGAGCATAACACACGAAACTTAGCAGTTAAAGGCAATAATCTAAGAGGTAGCCGCCGGAATCAGTGCTAAGCTGGCGACGCGCCAAGCGAACACCTTTGGAATATAGTGCAACCTGTTCCACAGAACGTTTGCGATACACTGTACACGAACTGTAATGAATTAAAACTGACACTAAGGCTGTTTGTACCATCTTCTTTTAGTACCTTAATATTATGCTCGCGTCCATCTTCAAATACTATTGTTTATCCTTTCCTAATTTAGTTAGAACAACCATTAGGCTCGTATTCTTTGAAGAGGTAGAATGTGCCACTTGATAAGGGTTCTTGTAATAGTAGGTTTGACATAGAGCCAGCACTTTAAGCAGATTAAAAGAAGTCTCAACGCAATATTTTATGGAACCAAAATACTCACATTGGCATATGCTCTGCACACCCCTAATTCCATGTCTTAATTAGTATAATTTATAGCAGAAGATAAATCAAATTGATTGGGTTGTTGAATGACGAACGGTTGATCGATTGGTATTGGTAAAACCCTTCAATTTAGAAGCCCTAGCTTCTGACTCAAACTCATAATATCCATAGAGATAAGAATTTATAGTATTAAATATATGAAAAAGTATCTCAATAACGGGATGTTTATCCATTAGGTACCAACATGTAGCTGGCTGTAAGCCAACTCAGAGTCATATCCCGCCAACACCTGAAAACGTAATTGCGTCGCACAATTCGGCTGATTGTTGGAAATGGATACAACATTTCATTGCTATTGGCATTATCCCGTTAGAACAGCTAGCTCCCGAGTTTGACTGGCCGTAATGAAAATTCAGTGATAGTTGGATTTAGCACTCGTAGCTAGATTTGACCGGCTTTATGCTAATACCTCATGTCTATGGTTTGAGCATTAGCCGAGCCGTTGATGCCTAGCGAATAGACAGCGTTGCATCCGCGCTGTCACAGATGCGATTGTCCACAAAATAGCACGACAAGTTACTAAGGCCCGAATGAATAAATATAATAAATATATTAAGTCTGAGAACGATCTTGGAAATGTCATTCTTATGTCATTCCAATACAAAATGACACGTCAAAAGCGTACTCAAAACCGTTCTCAAACTTGAGATCGATTTATTAATACGGGCGTAAGATAATAGATTCGATTTAGACAAGGAACTCCTCTGTAGTGTGTGCGTAAACCCTGAGTATTATATCATGTTGTTATATGAGTTGAACCATTTATGTCCCATAGTCCATAGTAACCGAATGGTAACCCTTATTCATAGTGTTCCATAATGTATTTTGGAATGAAAATGGCAATCTTTTAGTTTAAACTTGGATGATTGAAACTTGGATGACTTGGATGATGACTATGGATGAGTCACTATCATGTTCCTAATTCCTCCACAATTTACTAGGAATATTGCCAATTTAATATACAGGTTGTTGTGTTAAATAACAATATATATGTGCGGCTCTAAAGCGTATATTATCAAACAAACAGTTACGGGGCGTGACTGCGTACGCAATCATTACGCGGCTTGACCCGCGCGTGGTGTCGCATAATGTAAGCGAAAAGAGCGATCATTCATTACATCCCACTGTATAATATAAGGCAGAGACTTGTTAGCCGATAGGGGATTATTATTATTTTAACATTTATAGTACCATCCGGTTCAGTAGCACAACTAAATTGAGAAAAAAACAATTCTACCGTCGTACACCTTACGTAATTCGCACTGATGCTATGCGCCTCCGAATATTATGTAAATATATTTCTACTGTGAATGTGCCTTAGTCAATTTTCTTAGTCCTAGTTAAATTGGAGATTCTTGGAATATCCAAGAATCTCCAATTACTTACTTAAAATCTATTCTGTGAAGGGAATCTTTAATGTTTGAGAGAATTTCACCAGTTCTCGCAAGAAGTGTTAGCTCCTTCAATGATTATTATTGACAATGATTTATTATTAAGCTTCAGCTACTCATAATTGCGTAAAGAAATAATGCAATCCTATTTTGTTTCATTCAAACATTTAATACGTATCTGTTCTACTGTACGAACAACTTAAACAAAGCTAAACTACACAACTATTAAATTAGCCAGGAACCATTGAAACTCGATACGGAAGCCATAATTGGGAGGGAGCCGGTGTGAATCGATCGGATTATCCCGTAACTGTGACACCTCGCCGACCTTCTCTGAGGTTCACACGAATATTGGGGAACTGGTCGGACAGATGGGTGATGTAAGCACTTTTGTATATTGGCCTAATAAAACTTTAATAGCGAAGTTAGTAAATAAGTATCGCCGAACTAACACACCAACTGTTTAGTCCCAAACTTTTTTTTAAACTAAGTTCCTTTATGCGGCTTGCGGTAGGAGTTAAATGAGCGAAATCGTCGCGTTTGAAAAGCGTTATACGTAATTTTGTAACGTCCACTGTGAAAAAGTTCTCTCAGATGGCGTAAGTGAGTTATTTAGGTGTTTGGATAGTGCAACATCTAAGAACTTAAAATGGTATGCATGCAAAACACTTAACAGAGAACTTCGTTACTGACGGGGGTCCCCCGACCACACATGTTTCTTCTTATACGACAAAGTCAACAAACAAGCGTACGACCTGCTTGATGTTAAGCAGTTACCGTAGCCTATAGATTCTTGCAATACTAAAGGCATTGAACGCACGTTTTTGACCAGAAAGGGAGTGCTTACCTTAAATTTAAAACATACATATAAATCACTAATCAATTTATTTCATGTGAATTCTTTGTACTAAAACATTCGTTGGTAAGCCTATCAATAAATATAATAATAATTTAGCACTGTTATCGTTCCACTCCTGGACAGGGGCCTCCCCTCACTACGAGGGGGATTCACCCCATAACCCACTACGCTGTCCTAGTGCGGGTAGTGGGATTTCACATGTCTTTCGAAAATGTATTAGATTTTCTAAGTCATGCAGGTTTCCTCACGATGTTTTCCTTCACCGCAAGCAAGTGTAATCATGTACAGAAATTAAGAACCGCACATAGTTTTCGAAAAACCCAGAGTGCGAGCCAGGGTTTGAACCCAGGTTCTGGTGCCAGCAAGACGCGTCGGCTATCACTGCTTATTAATAATTAAATAAATGTAGCTGTCGCGGCAGAACCCTTTGGACTACGTGAAAAAAGGCACTACCAAAAAATCTGGAATAAAATATGACCAAGTCACGTTTGGTCAGCAAATGAAAAAAGCCTAAGGCATTACTAGATATTGATATGACCTCGTGATAATATTTCATCGAATCGCAAATAGAGGTACAAAATGCGTCCCAGATTTCTTTGATGTAATAAAGAATCTGTTAGTCAGCTATGAGGAGTGAGCTGACATACGCGCTGATAAAATATTACGTTTATTGGTTTGTTTGTCCAGTCCGGTAATGCCATTGGGTCCCTTTTACCAACCATGTATGTGGCTTATAGAGTACATTAGTATGATAGGATGATGCTTTCATATTATCCACTGACACCATTATTGTGTGAGTATTTTAGCGCAGTTCCATTTTGTTGACCTTTTTGGTCATGAGGATTTTACATCTTATTAATGTTTCTTTTATTTTGTTATATTACTCACTGTTACTTCGTGTAAATAAAACAAAAAATAATGGATTAAATATTGAAATTATTAAAAAATCTTGGTAGGTTTTTTTTAATTGGTGATAAATATTTAGTAGAAACTATGAGCAAAAAAAACATTTAGTTGCTTGGAATATTTTATTTATATTATATATACACAATTATATTATATATATACGATAGACGATTATTTTATTTATTATCTTTCTTTTAAAACCCAACTCGATACGATAGACATTTTATTTTATATGAACACATCAACACGGTATAGGGATATTTTTAATAACATTGACCAACTAAAAAGTATTCGTCATTTATTCCAGATTGATTCTAAATTTAAATAAAATAAAAATAAAATGTATTGGCGGTAAAAATCGAGTTGAGCTAGAGGGAGAGAATTTTGTACTCAGAATTATTGTAACTTTTTTGTTATAAACCGTAATTTAAACATTTTTTTTAACTCAACTTGGGTAGTTGAGTATAATTTGATATTTTATTGCAATGCAACGTCGACATTTAACTAGAGAAGAGATGTTAAGAGCAGTGGGAATGCTGCAGGCTGGTGCTTATCAACGTGACGTCGCTGAGGCAATAGGCACCAGGCAAAATGTAATTTCGAGGTTGTGGTCACGCTATCGTTACGCGGGGGAGGTGGCGGAGAGACATCCAGGACCAAGCCGCAATACTACACCCAGACAAGACCGTTTTTTTACAAATTGCTGCGAGAAGGCAACCAGATGTTATGGCAATGCAATTATTCCAAAGGCTACATTCTGAACACCAGGGGCGTGTGAGTGACCAAACTCTCAGGAGAAGACTGCACGAAGCCAACCTTCATGCTCGTAGACCACTTCGAGTTCTAGCTCTAGGAAGAGGAAATCGTGGACGAAGACTGCAATGGGCTAGAGAACATGTAAACTGGGAACCTCATAAATGGTCGTTTGTGCTTTTCACCGATGAATCCCGATTTGGTTTCCATCCTGATTCGAGAAGAGTACGTGTCTGGAGAGTTCCTGGTCGTACAAGCCGGCTTCAACACCCTCAGGAAGTTCATCCGTACCAAGGTGGTACAATTATGGTCTGGGCAGGAATTCGTTTTGGTGGAAGAACGGACCTCGTTTGGATACAGGGCACGGCTGCAAAATACCGTACCGAGGTCCTAGAACCAATAGTCTTGCCACATAAAACACAAATAGGCCAAAATTTCCTGCTCATGTACGACAATGCCCGTTCACATACGGCTAGGGTGGTAACAGCCTGGTTGCACGAACATGATGTCAAGGCCCTAGAATGGCCAGCGCAATCCTCAGATTTCAATTCCATTGAGGATGCATGGGATATGCTCCAAAGAAGAGCTCTGAGGGATTTCCCTGAAAATTTGGTACCAGAAGAACAACTTTTTATGCATCTAAGTAGGACCTGGGACAATATTCCTCAGCAGGATATTGACAACCTCATTCTGAGTATGCCCAACCGGTGCAGATGCGTTATGAACGTCATGGGTGCTTTTACTTATTATGAACTCTTAATTAATAGCCACCCTTATTTTTTTTTTACTTTACTTTATTATTTCATTTAAAATTAAACTTTCGTTATTTACTGTTTTCACACTTGCCTTTCATTTTCTCTGGATAAAAATCTGGAATCTGATTTAAAATCAATGTTTATAAAAAATAATCATAGATTATTAAATAAAGTTTTCTTAAATATATACATGTCTTAATAAAATATTTACATATTCTTTGGAATTCATGTGTTGTTAAAATATCCCTATACCGTGTTGATGTGTGTATAACATCCGTCATATTGATTTTGTTAGTATAAAATGTAGCTTATTGTCAGCTGGACCATAATAAGCACAACAAGCTTTCTATAATAAATACATACCGAATCGATTGACACTTCATTCATCAAAATCGGATGAGTAGACAATAATCGGCAATACGGTGGGACATGTTAATGATACAAACATACATAGGTACATACATACATAGACTGCTAAAAGTTTACCTTTTCTTTTGCCCTTGCCGTAATCGGGTAAAAAAGAAATCATTGCATTATTACATTTCAAACATTGACTTTTAAAGGTTTGTTAAAATTCTTATGCAACATTTTTGCAATACTAATCTTCTCTCAGTGTGATATTTTTTCTGCATCTTCCCTAGGGCTCAACACATATGTGCGTCTCACCCTTTGTCTGTATGACGTCACTGTGATATGGGCCTCGTGTAGCTGACCTACTTTACTAAATCGTGCATCTTAGCATAGCTCACATACTAACCTAGATGATTAGATGATTACAAATCTGAAATGCAAAATTTTGTTTATATTAGGGATTTGATTCGATTATAATAATAAAGGATGTCCTTTATTATGATAAATGTATGGAATAAATCTAAAAATCGACAAGAATAACGCCTTTGACTTGAAAAAATGGTGCTGATTGCGTTTGTACAAAAACGATCCTGGATCAAATTTCGCATCCCTTTTCACAGTCGTGAAACAATGTTTGCTTATGTTATTGATCCAATTACAAAATCTCCCATATTATGCAATCACAGCTATTACTTAACCTTAAAGCAATCGACTTTCAATGCCATTGCGAAACGGCCCACGAAAGACCGCTTCACGGGATCATCAAAATACTCACATAAAATAAAAGTTAATGGTGCCCCGATGTCCATTGTGGCCTTTGCAAAAAAGCCGCTATAGCGCTTAAAACATCCCGGCACGGGAGGAGAAAATTAAATGACACCCACGTAATAATAAAAATGTTTGTTTGTAACACAGAGGGTGTAGCGGTATGCTCCCAATTTGGACGAAATATGCTTGAGAGATTTGCTGAAAAATATTATGAAAATAGCAGCTTTCGTCCATTTTATACGGAGTCCTTTTGACCAGTCAATGTATTGTGAGATGTCTAGACAAGTTTTAAGAAATTGACCACCGTTGAGTCTAGTTGTTTGAGCGTAGGTCCGGCTTGTGTTCCTCTAAAGTCGTCGGTTCAAATCCCGGTAGCGGACGTGCACCAATGGACTTTCCTCATGCTTCCGAGCTGAACGACAGCTCTTAACCGTTGTATCCTAATGAGCAACGATCCAGCTTCGAACCAAATTTAGTCCGTATTTAGTTACGGCTGACGTTCGACGGAATGTTTCAAAAGTTGCATTCTACTAGCTCAAGAACGATCATTCCTTGATTATACTACGACGATAGGCCGCTCGGGTGGTTGCGGGTTTAATTCCCGATATTGCGAATTTCAGAAATTGCCTTTTCTTAATTTGCCCCGGTTATCACTGGGGTCGCCGCTAGTCCATTGTAAGGAAACCATAGTAAAGTGTTGCTTAGTTTAGGACTATCAAGTTAGTGTGTTAGTTATGATAAATAAAAAAAGAGAATTGCCCCCCCAAAGTATAAATTACGTGTTTTTATTTTTTTTGCCAATTTCGGAGCACGGGTAAAGCTTGTATAATAAACAAATAGACAAACAGCACCACAATGCTTATATAACTAGTGAGCAGAAATATAAGAACCTACTAAATTTTTATGAAGCATAAACTGAGTCGACGACTGCGGAATATAATAACAGGAACAAGAAATAATAAAAAATAGTACCCCTCCTTTTCTTTTGGTAAAGACATTGAGAGGGAGGCAAGAGCTTGGATACTAAAATTTTTGCAACAAAATAGTACCCACCGTGAATATACCAATATACCACCATCTTACTGAAGATCGGCGAAAAGTGGCTACTATAGCTGCGTTTCGTACGATTAGTGAGACACCCAAAGCCAAAGCCCAACCCGTCTTTCCCTTCCTCTGCCCCATTCCCCCTCATGTCAGCAATGTGTGAGCAATGCTTTTGGTATTGCAAGCATCTATATGATACTAGGATGATTGGCTAAATCGTTCCAGATAATGATACGGTAACTGCTTAACATCAAGCGGGACGAACGCTTCTTTACCGTATCTTCTCAGACTGTACTTACTAGAATAACAATAATACTTAAAAACAATTTTGTACAGTACGTTTTGCCTGAATTCCTTTATGGAAGTTTCAAAGAGTTCAACCAAATTGTCTTGATAAAAGATAATAGACAGTCATTCCCACCGAATTATTTCAGGGTCTGGCAATAAATAAGACCAGCGGCAAATTGCGCCGACCTCGTCTGTTTGTTTGTCCGGCCCCTAATTCAAAGTAACACAGTTTGCACAACAGTGGCCGTGTTTGTTTGTATTTGTGTTTGCAATTTACTGTACAACATGTTAGATAATAATAGCGAGCAAGGTGTGCTCTGGAAAAATGTTCGGGGAATTATATTGGAGTCTTACTCCACGGCCAATGAGTATGCTAGTCTCTGACAAATTAAGAACTTAATTTGAAATCCACAAATATAATATAGTGACTTTGGATTGGAAACCACCGCTATAGAAGATATTGCTAAAAAAAACCCCCGATGCGACGACTTTTTAAATTACAAAAGAGCTGTTAATTTTTAAACAGCTGAACCGATTTTCATGAAGCATAGCTATGCTATATGTTTCTTAGCTAATAATCGATCAGAATATATTTCTAACAAAAACAAACAAAATTAAAATCGGTTCATCCGCTTGGGCGCTAAGATGCCACAGACAGATACACATTTTAAACTTATAACACCCCTCTTTTTTCGTAGGGAGTCAAAAAATTATGCAATATAAAAATAGTAATTGGGTTCCATTGGCCCCGCATCCTCTTCTCCATCAATCAACCGTGTCCAAAAATCCCATTGTAGCCTCAAACAAAATAGGCTGTTGCTGTGACGAGTTAAAAGCAAAATTATATTGTAGCATTTTATGCAAATGAATGTTCGCTCGGCTTTCAGCCTTTCAAGGCACTTTGCTGGGAAATGTACAATAAAGTGGGAGTTACTGCGGCTTAGCGAGGATTATTCGGAGGCGACCTAGAACCGCGTGTTTTTAGCCATCGTAATGCATTTGGCCGAGTCGCGTTGTGCGCCGACTTAATGATTGCAAAGAGTATTGTATCGGATTTATTATTAATCCGGCAAGTATCTGATTTCATTGGTGTATTGTAGCCTATTGGAGCTTTAGAAACTTCTGAATTATCATTATTACTAGTCTAGAGTGTAGCATGCTTTGATATAACATCTATAAAAGAAATCACAATAAAGATAGTGGTCGGTTTTGATGATTCTGAAGGACAAAGTCCTTTTATCCAGCCGGAAGTCATCGACGTAAATCGCAGGCAAATACCGCCGCTATCAACGCGAAAGTTTTTCGTGTTTCACGATTTTTTCGTTCCACCCAATATTGTTTTCCTCTTTAAGAAAAAAATACGGTTTCTGTCCTCACGAAACTCGCTTTCGCTTCGGATACCGAACGAAAAAACTTGATCCCTCCCTTTATTATGATATCAAATACGGAAATAAAAACAGCTAGCGCGGACCGAAAGTTTATTAACAAAACTTGGAGAACTCGAAGAAGAGAACAAAAGATATCCAGTAATTGACACCCGTCATAAAATAAAAAGGCGTAGTGACGGGAAACTTTTGTTCTGGATCCCAGTCGAACCGTTTCAAGTCGGGGGTCAAACTTTTGACTCCAAGTGACAAACTGGTCCGCGAACTTTGAGTGTTCGAAACACCCGTTAGGTAGACAGCGTCGTTCGTGCTTGTGGCTTGCGGAATTTGTAGTAGGCAGGTGGACAACAAGATAAGTGCTTTGAACTTATTTCCTTAAAACGAAGGAATGTTTGCTACGGTAGTAGAAATACAATGTTATGTCAGTTGCTATCCTGAAAATACTAAAATTTCTAGATAGTTGAATAGATAAATTTAACTAGAAATAAATATAAAGCAGTCGTTATTTGTGTAACATCGTGGTAAGTAAGTACTTAATATCAAACTATTCGTTGAATTTGCTTCCAAAACTCCAAACCGAATACAATTATTGGTGAACTATTTGAATCGATCAGACCATCGCAGCGGGGCATCAAAGTCGTAACACCCGCAAAATGCCATCGGACCTCAAACTTCAAATCCGCCGCACATTTCGCCGAGATATCAGTCACGGTCGTGGCCTTTCCACACATCCGTCGGATTTACCGAGGTCGTGACCCAACATACGACATGCGAGTTTGTGGTCGCTTTGTTACTTTGAAAAAGCCTTTTTGTGGTACTTAAATTTCCGTACAGTTTTTTTTTAGTTTTATGATAAATACATGCTGTATTTAGAAAAAAATCAATTTACTTACATAGTTAGCACAACGAGGTAATGTCAATGTCTTATATATATGTAAATATAATTACCAATATAATGTGCATTTAAAAAATCAACAAATACCCGCAAACCAAAATAAAATATATTTTTTTAGCGTGTTCCATTCCATTCGCATGACAGATGTCATAAATGAAAATGACAGTAATAGCATGCTATCTCTATGGCGCTAGGCATATTTAAAATTACGATCGAATAGTAAGTAATATATAGCTAAAATGAATAATGACATAAAATGAGAAATAAAAGAGAAACAACATCTTCATCTTCGCATATATAAACTCAGTCGAATTTTACTCAGCGCGTGACTTGGCATAAAATATCTGATAGGTACACACTTTGCCATTCAGCATTTTTTATTCGTAGACTCAACAACACTGGAGTATAATCTTTTCTTTCGGCATAATTTATGTAGCAACGTGAACGTGTCAAAATAATGCTTAATAATATCTCAATTTTATTGCTATTTTTACAAGCTTTTATTTAAGTTGCAGTATGTTTGTCCGGGTGGAATCTTCAACAGAATTTTAATCTCGTAACAAGCTTGTATATTGAAATAAAACAATTTTTCGGATTTTATCGCGTTTATTAACTTTATGTTCCCGACGTTTCGGTTGCTTTACAGCAGCCATGGTCACGGGGGGACTGAGGTGTTAGACGTCCTGATGTCATAGTTAGTAACTGGGTACCCTCATATTTAGTTGTTGTTTGCAGTCAGATCCACGCAGAAAGTGCTCACAGTCTCTCGAGGTCTTGCAATGGTACACTTAGTTTTGGATTTAATTATATTAATTACTGGATCCCAAGTTGGTGGTAGCACCCAGCCATCTTCCCTATTGAAATTAGGATGTTTAGTATTCGCGTAAATTTAAGAAAACAATAAGCTTGAATATCCTTTAATAAATTGTGTAATACATGTATCTTGAATTCTATGGTAAACGAAAACGGACTAGTCCCGCGATACACTCCTACCACTGTTTCTTCTGTAATTCAGGATTGATAGTGGCGTCCAAAGATGACGCTAAGGTATGACCCTCAACGCGCCCCGGGGATAAACTTACCTAATTGTCTTGGAACCCACACGAATTTAATCGAAAGTAAAACTAGATCATTGCTAAGTGGTGGTGACATAAATAACTGTTTAGGCTGATGACACAAAAGCAACATTGTTACAGCAAATTGAAGACCTAAACTCGTGAGCAGATTATAATTGATTCCAACAACAGGTATTTCAAAAGTAATCAAAGGTAGTTGAATCCATATTGTAAAGGTTCTACACATTTAGCAACATGTAACTCGGACAACTAACACGCGGACTATCGGCGTTATTGCTTATCCAGAGTGACCTGGCTTGTTTCCAATAGGTTTTTCCGGCAATGTCACCGTGCCCAGATAAATTTGTACATTTTTGAAGAGAAGAATTTGCGGCGTAACTTGCAAATTCCACCCCAATTTAATTTATTTGCTTCGGCCTCTGAAACATTCCCAATGGGCTCACCGAAGTTTCTAGGACACTCCGAATCTATTACGTTCATGAAAATAGTTGTGTCGACGGCGAATTCAGTGCTCCATTAATTCCTGCTGTAATAAAAAGTTCTAAATCATGATGCAGAATGTGGTTCTATATTCTCTTGCATTTTCTCAGTTAATATATCTTTAAAACGGCTCTCCCCGTTGCCGTTCCGACGGTCGTATAAATTGCAGTCCTCTCCTTACAATGTACTTTCGTCCTTTTATGGAGGACTCTATTAATGCAATGTTTTTAGAAGGATGACGTTCCTGTTCCGTTACATTGCCTCCAAAACGAATAGCTTCACTCGTATTATTATTTAAAACATGGTAACTACTACCCTAGCAGAAAAGTGTTTTTATAATCAGCAAATATATAAAATACTAGTAAATAATGGTAATAATTTTGTTGGTACATAAACTAAAATTGTCTGAACTAACGGTTTCGTTGTCTTTTTTATAATCTTTTTTTAAGTAACAAAGACATCGAGCAACCGTACGACCAACTTTATATTAAGCTCTTACCGTGGCATATAGAACGGGGGAGCTTTGGGGTTTATCACTCATCGTACGAAACGCAGTTTATTTTATTGAAGAAGTCAACAACATTTTTAGTTGTTTCAAATCTTATTTACATATTGTTTTCTTATATTTACGCGAATACTACACATTGAAATAAAACTATTTTTCGGATTTTATCGCGTTTATTAACTTTATGTTCCCGACGTTTCGGTTGCTTTACAGCAGCCATGGTCACGGGGGGACTTAGGTGTTAGACGTCCTGATGGCATAGTTAGTAACTGGGTACCCTCATATTTAGTTGTTGTTTGCGGTCCGATCCACGCAGAAAGTGCTCACAGTGTCTCGAGGTCTTGCAATGGTACACTTGGTTTTGGATTTAATTATATTAATTACTGGATCCCAAGTGGCTGCTGTAAAGCAACCGAAACGTCGGGAACATAAAGTTAATAAACGCGATAAAATCCGTAAAATAGATTTATTTCAAAATCTAATTTAGTTATAGTTTGTAGCCAACAGAATTGGGACCAATTATAGATTAGTATTTCAATAATATTAAAATAAAATTTATTATATTTTGGATGGTAAATCACATGAACTTATTACGAGAATATTAGCTGAACAATATTGAAAACAAGTACCAATTTTAAAAACTATTGAATCCAGCACGATTAATGTTGAATTCCCTCCGTATCATTTCACAAATGTTGCCTTAAAATCGATATGAACGTCCTGAATCGTGACTACTAATATTACTTCTGAAACAAAATGGCTAGTGGTCGCAGATGCGTTCTACAACGTCAATGGCAAGGGAGCCCCACAGTGGTCACTCGAGTAAGCAAGCCTTCCTTTTGTCAGTAAAATTGCGTGGAAATTATACTTTTATACCAACTGTTATACCAAAATAATGTTGTCTGTTTGTAAGTAACCTAATCAGGTCTCGGAAATTTGATAGTTTGCGGTTAGAGATTTTTCAAAGAAAAATAATAATTTTTTTTTACAATAAATTGACTATTTTAGGAAACAATTGACCAATATTTGGATAGTATTTTGAAAATTATTGACCAATTACGATAATTTATTTGCTACGTTTTTTTAATAAAACAAAGTTGGCAAAAAATCGTACAGACGGTAACAGAACTCCGACGGCAATAATCGAAAAAGCTCACCCTAGGAAATATATCAGTGATATTACGCGGAAACATTTTATGGTCTTATTACATAATGGGCGGTCCAACATATTTTATTCTAATCCATAAATGTCCATCCCTACCAGTTACTTTGGGAGGTCCTGTAATAAAGAATAAAATACATGTTAAACCATACTAATAATGAATACTTTGTAGAAGGGATTTTCAAGTACATTTGACTGCCGATAATGCTGGCAAGAAAAATGTAGTTCCTCCCACACTGAGATCACTCAAAGCAGCGGATAAGTATATTTTTTCTTATATAAAATTGTTAATGGCACTTCTTGACTTAATTAAATCTAATAAAAATATTTTCTCTTTATTAATATAACTTAAATATTTGTAAAAGACTGCGTCGTGCCGTCCTTCTCAGTCGCATTTTTATCGCATAAGGATAAAGCGCTATAGCCTTCTTTAAAAATTATGTCAATTACATCAGACACGGTAGGTGTATTCCTGTCCATTATTTATTGAAGCTAGAGGGTCCTTTCTAGTAGGTATTAACTTTACCATGATAAAACCGTATTCTGGTTTCGCAAAAAAACTTTTGTTGACGAAAGCTACGAAGCCGGCTTTGCGGTGATTGTAGGTACTTTCAAAGCGCGCTTTAATCATGTGGAGTTTATTCGTGTGATTGCATTTATAAGTGTCCTCGTGCGTAAACGGGCTTGACGATTGATCTGGGCCCTAAGTCTGTTAACGACTCGAATCTTGCGAGATTTGAGCGGTAAATAGAATTAGGCCCCTTAAGTTATTCAAGAATTGAGGTAATAAGTATAATTTTGGTAACGAAATATATTTTTTTGTTCCAGACTCATATGCACGATGTGGCTATACATTTTTAATGTAGAATCTACCTTAAAAATGTATTGCCTGAGGAAGAATGTTAATCGTCTAATTGAATAAGGTTGTGTGGATAAAAATAGTAGGTACTTGATACATTCTATTACTTTATGCATTTTTAATACCACTTTAAGTCCAATTGAAAGAATAATAACACTAAAATTTTGTTGCATAGAAAAACCACCTCTCAACGCGAAAATGTTTTTATTGCCACTATAATAAATTTATGTGGCACTTAAATAATAGACAATTTAGTTAAAAAGCTATTTTGAGTGCACATGAGCCATTTGAATTTTAAATTATAACATCGACAATTGCACGATGCAATCCATAAGAATTTATTATGATTGCAGTAAAATTCAATTTCGCATTTTTATAACATAGTGAGAGGAATATATTTTTATAAATATAATATTCCGGTCTGCGTGTGATCGTTATTCTTCTCCTCCTAAATGACTTGACTGATTTTGATGAAATACTTTTTTGTACTTATGGGATCACCGGGATCGTACGTAGCTATAGTTAGACCTCGACATCCAGAAAGCGCTAGCGGAGCTGCCGGAAAATGCTGGTACTCTATATTTTTTAGCACGTCGTGATAATAAAGGACCAAGTAGTTAGAAGGGCCGACCTCGTTATCTTGAGGTTCTGGGTTCGATCGTCACTTTACTATTAAACTATTAACGAAGGGCCCCTTTGGGAATTTCCTGGTAAATTGATAACCTTACATTGCTAGTAATAGCACTAAAAATAATTAAATAAGTAATTTAATTAATACAATATATGTCTATTGTTGAGCGTATTCGTAGAGCTAGTGATGTAACAATTTAAGATAATCGATGTCGAACAAATCGCTTTGCAGTTGATAGATGTACGAACGTGTTCTCAAATCAAGTAAGTATCTCAAGTCGACGCAGCCGCCAGGCTTCGAAACTCTGTAGGTATATCAGTGCGGCTCTGCATGGAACCGAGAAAACTTCGCCCCTCGTAAACGACTTTAATACGAGTTTCGTTGTATTCACGGTTCCGACGTTATTAAAGTGACGATGTATTTTTCTTATGACCCACTTTGAAATAACTGGCTTGTAAACATGCTTACGAATGTTTACAAGCCAGTTATTTCACTGTCTCTATTCTAACATCACTACTTGACTAGTTTTTTATGAAGATAAGTAGATTAGAGTAGAGTGTTGGCTTATGTGGATTCGGTCTCTACATTATTTTCAAGAGCATTCTCTAGTGTTAATACAGCCGTTAGCTCCTATAACTAGAAGTGGGCTTACGTCACTGGAGTGGAACGATCGTTCTGCAGATGACCCCTTTGACATTTAGATATGCGATGTTAGAGACTCAAGCTAAAAAAATATGATTAATTAAGACTACAGTCCTTAGCAAGTGTTGTCTAAAATCGGTCTTCCCAGACCCATACCACCGAATTATAGCAAGGCTAAGACACTAACTTAACGGTCTCGCAAATCCGGTCTTGCTCTTGCTCAAGTCTTGCGGGGAATATCTTGGTTTAGATAGAAGGCAAGAATAAAACCAAGACTTCCAGCCTCGACAAATTTTGGGCAACTGCATTTTAAAAACAACGTTTCGAAAAATACTTCTTTTGTTATTCCAAACAAGTGACTTCGTGTAAAACGAAACATTTAACTTTTCATTAGGAAAAAAAGGGAAATTACAGACAAGGGAACAGAACCACTAATAATAATTATACACATTAGAAATACCAACTGTACTGTTGAGCGGTCGCGAGTCCAAAGTGAGTCCAAAGTAGTGGATTGGTGGAAAATAGCTGTGTGAGGATACAAAACATTGAAATCGGCCCTCACCCTCCCACCACGCTTGATGGCTTTTAATGTCGTGTCGAGTTCAGTCGCACGGGATGCTCCGGGCCGGGTGGTCGCCTCGTACGAAGCTCGAGCCGGCACGGAACTTTCTATTACGTCACACGCATACCCTCAGGGTGAAATCGTGATAGCAGATGATAAGTGTACTTTAGAGGGTGATATAATACGTTTTATCGTTCAGTGATACCAGTGCGGTACCATCATGCGGTTATGTACAACTTTTTTGTGGTTGATCACCTGTTTCAACGGTAAGTTTTGTGTTATAAGGGTCAAACTGCATAGCAAGGGGTTGTTAACTAATTCGATGCGGTTCGGTGGTCACGACCGTTATACAATTTTGACCTTCTCTGTTTATTTTTAGTATAATGTTGAAGACATAGTGTATTTATACGCATTCAATTTCTAGATAAACTTGGTTATATTCAGCTTGGTAAAGTGAAGTTTCAAGACACGTTAGTTCGGTGTAGACTTGGATCGGTTTACGAATTACATCTGATCTCTTTCGTGCTTTGGAAGGCACAAGCTGGTGGTTTCTGTAGTCATTTTATAACAGTCGTTACTGGCGGTGAGAAGCCTGCAAGTTCTGATACCTGGTTTAAACCTTAAGTAATTGTTAGTCTGACTATTCGGGTCTCGGAAGGCAGATTGCATTTGATACGTGTAAATATTTTTAATCAAGAACTTGATCCCAAAAGAGGTTGAGAAAATCTATGCCGTTTTAAAAATTAAATAGAAATAGCTGTAAGCACTCTATCCTTATTATTCCTATTATTATGGGGTACCCCTTAATCATCTCATAGTGATCTATGTGTTGATAATAGCTCATCTTCATCGAACATATTAAACGCATCCTCGCATTAGATTTAGTTAATCGAACGAACTTTATGCTAAGACGAGCCCGGCCTATCGATAAAGATTAGACTGTTCAGATATCACGCACCATTGACTTGGGCTAACCCGAATTCTGTTACGTATAAGTATATTGTAGCTGTGAAAATATACCGTATTCGCACTCACGAACGGTCTTGAATTGAAAGTTTCAGTATACTTGTTGTATTTATAAACATCATGCAAAAATACACGTTTCTTGCTTGATGGTAAAATTGAATTTCACTTGCTCCGCTGCGCGCACTGCATTGTCAGTAATAGCCGTAAGCTCTTGATTGAATTACTTATTATGGTAAATTAACGCCCCTACATTATCATTGCTAATAATGAAATATACATTTTCAATGATCACCGGTTAATATTCTAAAATAATTATTCGACATCAGAAATAAGAGCCCAGAATGTTGAATGGGGTGCTTTAAATAATTATGTTTTATGGCAGTCTTGCATGGTCTGTCTTAGGCCCGTATAAAAAATCTACCTCAAGTCTGCGAGCGACCTTAAGTACGCTTTTGACAAGTAATTTTGTACTGGTATGACATTTCCTAGATGGATCTCAGATTTGAGATCGATTTACGTCTGAGGCCGGTTTTATTAAAGAAACTTTGACTTTGAGAGCGTACTTGAAAATGTCTTTACAATATCGTTTTATTACAAAAATACATCTCAAGAGCGCAATCAAGTTCAATCGCAGAGTCGAGATTAACATCTTGCCTTATACTGGGGGTGAGTTTTGCTTTGATTTGGGCCTGCACTATCGCAACATACTAGCTCCCATCGGAAAATAGTTTTCCCTTTTCCTGTCGTTGACTTCGTACATTGTATTTGATGGCTCGGAAGAACGAGAACAAGGTTAAGGGTATCAAACGATTTCAAAGGTCGAAAGTGCGGTCAGGGCTTGAAATCTGTCCCCAGGAATCAACCTAGATACGATTGCTTAAGATTGCTTTTTAAGATTACGTTGGCGTACTAAGATATTGGTGGCTTACTCGGGTCGCACAAACGCTGATAAGTTTTTCCTTATTGTTAATTGGTTGGTACTTTCGTGTATGAATTGGTAGAGACAGTTAATGCGACAGATTATTTAACGATGGTAGAGTCTGAGAATATTTCCGATTTGGTAATAAGTACTGTGTATAGTAAGTACAGTAGAGGAATTAATTCTTAAGTCATAAAAATACGAACATTTTAAAATATCCAAGTTACCTATTAATTAAAAAAATTACTCGCTTGCACTGGTGATGTTACAGCGATGTATATGGTCAACTCTATTTTTTGTATCCTCTAATAACACCATCGATTGGTTTTAATGCTTCTTCAGTGCGAACAAGGGTAAGGCTTACACTGAACTAAATTCAGCATACATTCTAAAGGTCAAAATAACGAATCTTAAATTATCGACGGACCCATAAACTTAGAAGTGGTAGGTACGTACAATGTAACCATTTTGTGAATAAAATATTAGTCGAGCAGGGATCTAAACGACCGCAGCCGAAATCGGGTCCCATCGATCAAAGAAATCACATCTCATCTATAATGTACCGCAGAATACGGAACGGTTAAATCACTACGAGGAAACATAAACCAGGTAGCACCGATACTGATCAATATAACAACATTTTTATAAATGAATCCTTTAATTGATATTTAATTTCTTTTTTTTTTATATAATTTTTATATTGAATTGAGAATGTTTGGTTTGAATGAAATTATTACTTTCTACATAATACCATTCCACTATCAAGGTTTTGCTCATCAAGTATTTTAAGGGTGCCCTTAACGTCTCAAACGTAAGGTCCTAACGATCAAAATGGCATAAAGTCCGAACATTGTCTGATGTACCACATCTGACGTTTACCCATCATTATACATGTTTTGGGTTCCATGTAGTTTTGATGGTAGAGCCAAAAATATTTTGAGCAGAGCGAAGCGCTATGAGCTTTTATTTATATTATTTAAGTATTTATATATTGCGCGTACAAACCCGCGATAAAAAAAAATCAGTGTAATTATAAATATCTTAGCAAAATAATATTTATGACATAAGTAGTTAAATGCAAACATTTAAAACATATTCTTGTACCAAAAATGTGTATATTCATTTTAAAATATCAAATTGGAATTCTTTGTCATGCATACTAGAAGCCGACACAGTTCTGTATTTAAATTTTGACAGACAATGGCCGTAATTGACATCTGGATACAATAAAATCTATAATAATTTCCGGATTAACGGTGTGAATGACCGCTCTGTTTTTAATCATAAAAATGTTTATTATAAAGCCCTATTTATTAATTAAAACCTAGTCATAGTTTGGTTGAACATTGATGTCATTTTTTTATAGATACGATACGGGTAGGTAAGTCGATGCATGACTTCTGGCAGTGAACCGTATTATATTGTGAATCATAAACCAACTCCTACAGTTAATCACAACATGACGTGACTTATCATACAAATGCCTACCGTAGCCGATAAATTCTGAGCATTCTTACGTAATAGAGTGTTTACCTGTAGCTCTACCATGTGTTTCACGCTCGCAACTCACACGACGTTGGCGTCTACGTAAAAAAAATGGCAAATTAATATTTGCCACAAAAAGAGACTTTATCCATTAATTAATTAAATGAATATATTTATTCTTTATATATTTAAATAAAGAAATGAACGTCTGACTGTGATGATCATTCTATCATAACTATTTCCATTAAAGCCTATTTGAAATATAATATTATATAGTATAAGTAACACAAACGTATAGCTAACTTTATGGACAATCACCACACCTGGCCAATGGGTGATCTCCATAGAACTAGGTACCAAAGCTACACCCTGAACCCACGTCACCACCATTGCGTAGACCGATTTTATGATATAATGTCATCTTAGAAATAAGATAACACAGACCTAAAAGACTAAAGGATTATAATACTTATCACCCCAAAACCTCGACGCAAATAGCGTTATATATAGGTTTAAAAGTAGGTATATTTGTACATACACTAATGCATGCTGTTTGTACGTACTTGTGTGTTCTGATTAATTTCCCTTAATTTAATGATTATTTGTTATAACTTAATCTGCTAAGGCTAGCACTCTTTGTATTATAATTAAAAAGTAAAAGGAGAATGGTTGGTGTTTAAAAAAAAACAACAATAATTAAAAATGTAAAGAAATGGTTGGTTAGATCGATTTGGAACCGAAAAGAGGAAATATAAATAATTGCGATGGTAGGATTCATTTAGTTATTTAAACTAGTATTTCGTGTTAATAATGTTAATATTATAATAGTGAACACAACTGGCATCGTGATTACCCAATACTTACCCCCTTTTACAACAAAACATACTTATAAATGCATTTTTTCACTAAAACACTGCGTCAGAACTGAAAAGCGTAATATTTCACCGGCACGGCCATTAACGTCAGAGCCAAGATGGCTGGTCCACGAAATATGTTATTATAATGCCTTGCAAAGGCCACTTTTATCAGCCACGGTCACTTTACATACTCGTTAGGCTA
Organism: Notodonta dromedarius; assembly: GCA_905147325.1. Classification (NCBI taxonomy): domain Eukaryota; kingdom Metazoa; phylum Arthropoda; class Insecta; order Lepidoptera; family Notodontidae; genus Notodonta; species Notodonta dromedarius. Next base: position 2,223,847 of record LR990165.1, on the reverse strand, counting down.
TAGGTATTTTGGGTTCAAAGACATTACAGTAAATGAGGGAATCATAATTTAGATATTTTGGGGCGGCGGCCCTTCGAAAATTCAGCTTGAATGATGTTCAGTTTAGTCATCTGTAATGATGTGAGGCTTTGGAGGGGCATTGTCTTGATATTATGGATTTCAGAATGTTTGACCTCAATTCAACATTCATAGAGCTTACTTCCTAATTAGATGCAAACATTCTGACAGCTATCTTTTTATATAAATAGTGATAAATAATCAATTTAAGCACACATATAAAAATAATACCAATGCTAAAGTAAGTTTATTTTCAGATGGTAAAATGAGGTAATTTGTGTTAGATATAATTAAAATTCGTTTTTCTATGTAACAAAGTCGGCAAACAAGCGTACGAAATGATGTTAAGCAGTTAACATAGCTTATAGAACACCAAAGGCACAGCTCGCACGTTGCCGACCGAAAGGGGAGTGGGCCACAGGGAGGGGAATGAACAGGGAGGTTGAGCTTCCGAGTCTCTCACTCGTCTACTTTACGCCTATCTTCTGTGAGACTGTGGTACTACCCTGTTCAAGCCAGCTCATAAACAAGCAGCTGTAGCCAATTGGCTATACAGCTTGGCTCTACGATCGTCAAAACACCATGACTGAGACGGTAAAATAAGAAGATAAAATTAAAATGTGTAACTAAGTATAATTTTTATTATGAACTCAAGATCAATATAATAATTTAATGTAATAAGTAAGGCTGTCTACTGGACCTAAGTACCAACTATTGTATCCTTTTTCTACCGATTGTTTTGTACCTATCCTGAGCTATACATAATATTGTAAGATAAAATCCTTCATATGCATTGAAATCAATATGGAACTGCTATTGAATATATAAAGATCAAGATCTGAGACTCCTTTGAATGAATATTTTCAAAGGACGCTCCGTACATTTAAAATTGAACACATTCTGCAATGACACGTGACTTTTTATATGTCGCAGACATCTGCGGCGAACAGCCTTCAGCTGAATAATAAAACGGTCCTTTATCATATAAAGCTGAGTCACAGACGCAATGGATACATAATCCATAAACCATATTAAAAATATTCGCCAAGTGCGGGTGGAGCCTGCATATTGTCGGGTTCCGCAATTACCGTAGTACCGCGCCCTTTTCTCTGCCAAACTCAAGGTGATACCAATCCATGCATACTTCAATAGATTGTAGAATAAGTGCGGCCAACGTCTAATAACAGTTTCGATCAATTCAATTAACTATCGAACAACTCGATTGATTATCGAAAGATCGAAGGTTGATCAATTGGTGTAGTAACACCCTCAAAATCTTCATTACAGACACCAAAACGATTTTCGCAGGAATTTCCTCCCGGATAGAGTGGAAAATATTATAAAGATTTTTTGTGGGAGTTACGGAACCCTAATCACAAAATAATGGCTCGAGTCGAAGCATAGTCCCAATCGATAAAACTATGAATATAAAACGATATCCAAATTGACCTCAATATTGTTAGAACATTTTTCAATTCGACTCAATGCCGTGTTGTGATCAAACGACAAATATGAAATAACGGCGACCATTAACTAAAATTGTTTGTAAAACGTCATTTAAATATGAGTAAACAGAATTTAGCGTTTCTATTAGTTTCTGCAATGTACTCTAATGTTATCACATAATTAACGTCCTATCGTAAGCAAAGCGTTAAACTTGTGAAAAAGTTATTAGCACCTTCGCAGAACGTTCGCATAAACGAAACTCTCCAAGTATGGGTCTGGTATAGGGAAGAAATCCATATCCCTAGGCCTTTTCCATAATAGAGCCAGGTATCTTTCGATTTCAAAGATAACATTCCAGTTAAAGAAAAAGAAAATTCAAAGCGTCACGCTCTGGGCTGGCATGAAAAAATAAAACAATGTGAATAAAACTGTTTTTTTACCAATCTTTTAAATACATACACTTTAAAGAACCACCAGTTAAAATAAAAATAAAGAAAGCTGTTTTGAAACAGTAACTTTGTGTATGGAACATAAAAAAACGTTTTTTTTTAACTCCGGGTCGGGGCGGGGCCACGGCTCTGTCTAGTCAGATACCACGTAAATACCATCGCATCCGTTTGCAAACCACCCTGGTTCGAATACCGAGCCCTAAACCCCTTCACAAAACAGCAACATGAAAAACGGAACTATCTATTTTATATTTGTGTCCAAAAAAAGTAGTAAAGATAACGCACCCGCCGTTTTTAATGCCGCGGCGGATACACTCGCATCCGGCATGTTGGGCCGGCGTTAACGCCTCGGTGGCTCGGGTCCGGTACTGTTCCGGTCTCTACCCGGTTTTATGTGCTACTGTTATTTTTTTATTTAAGATTTTTTTTCAACGCTGTGTTAGACCCAATAAATATTTCGCGATGACACTGACGCTCGAGAGAGTTCATGCACGTAGGTGATTTTTTTTAAACAATTTGAATGCTTCTTTATAAACAAGGAAACATTACTCTTAATTGTAGTTGTGACGATATAAGGATTAATCAATTATACTTATATTGGGAACTAGCTGTGCCCCGCGACTTCATCCGCGTAGTATTTTAACTTAGCAAAAAAAACAGGATTATCGGGTTAAAAAGTATCCTATATGTTAATCCCGGTTATAATCTATCTGTGTTCTAAATTTCATCCAAATCCGTTCAGTAGTTTTTGCGTGAAGGAGTAACAAACATACATACATCCACACTCACAAACTTTCGCATTTATAATATTAGTAGGATAGTCGTCTAAGGTCACAAACGAACAAGATTTGAAATGGTCAATCGATGAATAATAAAAATGTCGCACTGTAAAGATTTCAAGTCACAAATAATCCCAGTGATAAAAAACCGTATTTAAGTAACGATTTATAGCAATTTTTATTATCACTGAACACAACCCTATAAATTAATCGTAAACAATGATTATAAACATTTACAACAATTAATAACTCAACGCCCGCCACATATTTTGACGACTTTCAAACTGGGCACGGCGATAACGCGAGTAATATTTTATGATTGTGGAGCTTTTAAACAACGTTAAACGGGTGTTGTTTTCACCTATTGATACACTGTTATATTCGATTATATTTGTATGAGAAAGTTTCGCTTGATTCCGTTTTCATTCTTATAAAAGAAAATTGCCCAGAGTTTTTAGTACCTCGCATTAAGGGGATACTATTATTGGAGGGCTAATTATCATTCTATTTTCAAGTCTCTCTGCTACATTTGATTATAATTGGACTTTTAGGAGAACCTTTAAGTAGTCTCATTATTTTATAACAATAATTATAAGATAAGAGACACAATTTGCGGTCATTCACACGTAGAAGACACCGTTTTGTATATACATTTTTGATAGTTAATGGCCATATTTGACAACTGGATACATGAAAATGTATAGAAATTACCCGAGCCGGGTTTACCGTGTAACCGCTTAGACACTTTATTGTGTTTCGTGTCACACCAAAAATAATGTAAGTACACTTTTTTTTTATATCGGTTAACCAACACCATAAAAACACATGACTGAACAATAATGACGGCACGTAGCTGTATGTATAGGTATTCGAGCATGGCCATTAGGGGTTAATCACCAAACACAGGGCCGATGTGTCACATACTGATAAATTACACAAAATGCGCCCCTGCTCATCGATTCTCGATTAATATATGACACGTTTATTGCGATCGTTATGTTTTAAATCTGTTTTAAAATGGTTCCTATTATTATTATTATGGTTCTTGGTGTCACGGGCGATGCCCGGTCCTCGGGAAGGTTTGAATGGGGACCTGGGTCCAACAGGTAGAGGCCTTTTGAGAAGTTTAATGTCATGTAAGGCATGGTATTGAGGTCAAGCGCTGCAAATCTTGAGACATAGACAACGACTTGATATCAACAGATGGGTATTATTATAGAGGTTATGTTCGTTATGTCAAAGTGCTCTCCTGAATGAGTGGTTGGCTTTACCCGCTCTCACCCTAATTCAACGTAGTTAAATTTCAATGTTTCCGATGACCCCGCAGTTCCGAGTAATCTCACAATTTTATTATTAATCTGGCAGTTGCGTAGAGCGCTTTTCATTACATTATTAATTTAAAAGTCAGCTTCTCGCTTTCACAGCCCTTGAATAATGTGTGAAATATTGTAGGGTTACCATACCAAGTGATGTGCTAGGACACTGCAGACAAGGAACGATCGAGTTATTAGCTGTGAAAGAAGTTCGATTTACTGTGAGTTCGCACTGGACGAAACATGTTCACAAAACATGTTTTTGTCTGTATTTTTGTTTTCATAAAATAGAGAAAACAATATGTTTTGGGAACATGTTTCGTCCAGTGAGAACTCGCGGTTAGGTTTACCGATAAGAGTTCAGTTGGCTAAATTTATTAAGGCTAAAGCGCCCATCTAGCCCGCGATGTTCAATTTTTTTGTGTTTTTTTAGAAATTTTTCAAAATCTGACAATAATAAAAGACACATTTTCTAATTCGCGAAAAAGACAGTGTGCAGTGCATTTATTAATATATCCAACTTACTCTAAAACATTTCAAGAACGACAGCTATCCAGATAATCTGGCAATTTTTGTACATTTAGTGATTTACTAGTATCACATCCACCGTGATAATATTTAGAGTAAAATAAATGTATTAATAAACGCACTGCATACTGTGTTTTTCGCAAATCACAAAATTTTGTCTTAAATGTTTTCAGATTTTGGATAAACTATAAAAATACTCGAAAATTTTGAATTTCGCGGGCTAGACAGGCGCTTCACCTTAAGTCGTTTTAAAATTGTACTTTCAGGGAAGCCTTGCACTAATGTATATCCGCTTTATCTACATACTGACCTTCCAGGTCAATGAGTTTCGCACTCACGTAAATGTTCAGTTAAGGTAGCTTACGTCACAAATGTACGTGTATTGTTTTGTTTATACCTTCCAGTTCCCAGCTTCGTTTAAAATATCGTTTATTAAAATTGATAGGGATTGTGTGATTTTAATATATCAGTGCTTGTGATTTTAGAAACAGCTTGCTACGTCTGGGTTAAAAGATAACCTCATGACATCATGTTATCATCAACATTTCTGTAAAATTGATACTAATATTTGAGTGAGACAACGTGAATAATAAATAATAATAATAAATATCGCCAGACGAACACACCAACTGTATGGTTCCAAACTAAGCAACGCTTGGACTATGGGTACCGTACAATGGACTGGGGGCGATCCCAGTGACACCCAGACCTGGGCAAATTACGAAAAGGCCATTTCCGAAATTTACCCTTACGGGAATCGAACCCGCAACCACCCGGTGTAGTGAGCCGAGCGGCCTACGCTCGAACCACTGCACCAAGCGGTCGTCAAATAAATGAATATTTTGAAGATTTCACGACCTAATGTTTTTAAGTCATCACTGAAAGCATTGTCAATATTATCCTACTAATATTGTAAATGCGAAAGTTTGTGAGTGTGGACGTATGTATGTTTGTTACTCCTTAACGCAAAAACTACTGAACGGATTTGGATGAAATTTGGAACACAGATAGATTATAACCGGGATTAACATATAAGATACTTTTTAACTCAATAATCCAATACTACGCGGATGAAGTCGCGGGGCACAGCTAGTAAGCATTATAAGCAAATCATTGGTGGAACAATTTTTACACGATGCGGCATGGTCACCCTGCAAGAGCGTAGAATATGTTTCATGTTAGCATATGATGTGTATGTAATTACTTAGAGAGTTGAGCACCGTCATGCCTTGTCATTTCAGCTAACGCGCGTCCGCGTTGACGGTAAGGGATTTAAGTGGAGTCGTTTGTAATGTAAGTGCTGAGTACTGACGTTTTGAGTAGTTTTTGTGTTGGTTTAGTGGTGTTCGCTGCTTTTGTATCCCTTCCTTGTTAAAATGTCCAAGTAACCATCGTTTCTTTCCATTCCCGTGGAGTAGTCTTATCATAAAATAATTTTGTTCCATTTTTGATGATTCATTCGTACTTCATAGGTAGATTGTTAAATAAGGTTAACATTTAATTAGACTGAAACTAATTTTAACTCTACCTCTTGCTTTCTCATCAGAATAACAGAGCTAGTCGTAAATCTTCAAGGCGTGTCGCAAAATTTACGGAGTCAGTCATAGCGTGTGGTGTAGTAGACTTGGAAATTTGTAATATAAGTTGGTACTTAAAGGTAGCTCACTTTTGTTCACAATGTTTCCCATGCTGTAAAGACAATACAGATTACAATAGCATCAAACCTATATCTCGTCATTTCTTCTTTTTTTGTCATACTTGCATACTTATCGAAATCATTGAAAATGGAACTTAATTAAAGATAAGTATCGGCAATTATCGAAATAATCTATACAAATAAATAAAATTGGAGTGTCTGTTTGTAATATGAAAATAACACCTTTTCACTAAGGGCATATGAAAGTACATACGACACCAATAGCAAAAACGAGATTTAATTTTTTTTTGTATCGCTGTCTGTCTGTCTGTGTGTTTGTTCCAGGTAATCTCCGAAACGGCTGGACCGATTTTGACGGCATTTTCACTGGCAGATAGCTGATGTTTTAAGGAGTAACTTAGGCTACTTTACTTTTTTGTTAAGTTAATTTCCACGCGGACGAAGTCGCGGGCTCAGCTAGTTATACATAGACGTCGTCATAATATTTTACTTCCATTAAAAAGGTTTAACATTGCAGACAAATTGACCTCGTTTTTTCAGAAAAAGTGAATTTTGCTACCATTCCGAAAAAAAAGTTGCTGTTCGTCTCTACGGATTACGAAAAGGCTTTTTAAGCCAATCAAAATGTACAAAGCACGAGTTAATTTTCCACGGCAGATTAAAAATGCTCGCAATTTTGCAAAAAAAAAAGTTTTACGTGTTACGTAGTAGGAAATGGTGATAATATTGAACACTTCAATATTAAGTAGAATAATCCAAATCCTAAACATGGTTTGTTGATAAACATAAATCAAGTCTGAGAGCGATCTTGAGTACGCTTTTGACATCTCATTTTATACTTGGATGACGTTAGAATGACATTTCCAAGATCGTTCTCAGATTTGAGATCGATTTATTAATATGGGCCTGTTTATTAAGTATCGGTAATATATTGCTGAATAATCAGACTCAAACTTTGATAGTCGCTTAATTTTGATAGGCGCCGAACAAAAATTTACAGCTGTTAACGAGGTCTCAAACAATAAAGATGGATTTTAACATTTGAATAACGTTTCAGTATTTAGCTGTTAGACAGTAGGTACCTATGTGAGTAGGTAACTAGCATCAGAAACACTTGCTCCAATCACGACCTCTCCTCCATTTATGTAACAAATTACATATCAGTAAATATTATATTCCTGAAACAACGATACAAAAACCTTTTTACAAAGCCCTACCTGTGAGCTTAGTTCAACAAACCGCGGCCATCCGATGGTATCAAACTCTCAGCGCGAACAAGATACGGCCAGCTTAAGGCATGGCCCTCGGCGCGGAAGCTGGAAACGTCTTTTATAAATGCCGACATTTTGATACTATTTCTTATTGTTAACATTTATATTTAGGATCTAGCTGCAGCAGAACACAGTATTGGTTTTGGTTGCGCATTGTCTATGACGGCTGAACTTTTTTGCTGGGTATATTACAAATATGTACCTACCTATGTAGCATAAAAGTTATTTTTCTAGGCATTTTCACTATATTAGGGTGCCGAAAACATTTCAAACTCGACAAGATATTATGTACAAATGATTTAGTTTATGTCGTGTTAATGTAACTTTAGTTTTCATTTTTATTAAAAAAAACATTAACGAGCGTGAAAAAGTGTCGCCAGTGTTTGAAAGATTTAGAATATAAATAATGATAATGGTACTCCTTGATGATAAGTAGATAAAAAATAAATCATGTGTGTGTTAAGAACAATCTGGATATTCGTGGCGTCTCGCGCACCTCACGAAACCCATTAAAACTTTCAAATGGAGACGTGATAAATGAACGAAGTTTATTATGTTTTAAAAATGTGTTTTCTAATTTTCTGTTCTAAATAAACGTTTTTTCCTGCCTGATCTTAAGCAGTTACCGTAGCCTATACAAGTACCCTATACATATAAGTAGGTACTTGTGCTTGCAAAAACAAAGGCACTCGTACTTTGCCCACCTGAAGGCCACAGAGGTAGTGGAATATGGGTTTCCGGCTCTTACACCCATCGTACGAAACGCAGCTATTCTTTACGCCAATCTTATGTGTGTGAGTGGTGGTTACTCAGGTTGAGAGAGTACATATATGAGTTTAGTCTATTGGCTAGCTTAGTTATAGGTTAGCTCGAGAACCACAAAAAAGCTGTCTCTACATACAAATAAATAAAATTGGAGTGTCTGTTTGTAATATCAAAATAACACCTTTTCACTAAATGCATATGAAAGTACATACGACACCTATAACAAAAACGCGATTTAAAAAAAAATTGTCTGTCTGTCTATCTATCTGTCTGTCTGTCTGTGTGTTTGTTCCGGGTAATCTCCGAAACGGCTGGACCGATTTTGACGGGACTTTCACTGGCAGATAGCTGATGTTTTAAGGAGTAACTTAGGCCACTTTAATTTTAGAAAAAAACTATTAGGGTCCCGCGTAAAAAAATAAAAACACATGAAATCAAAGAGTATCTCCGAAAAGGCTGGACCGATTTTAACGGGACTTTCACTGGTAGATAGCTGTTGTTATAAGCAATAACTTATGCTACTTTTATTATAGTAAAACAAAATTTAAAAAAATGGGTCCTGTCGCGCGTGCTCAGAACGCGGGAACGGGCTTTTTTGTTAAGTTAAATTCCACGCGCACGAAGTCGCGGGCTCAGCTAGTTCTTAATATAACATGGTGTCATTTTATCTATTTCATTTTATGGAGGAAACTGTAACAATCTTGTTATGATTGTTACAGTTTCCAAGAAATTTGACATAATTAAGTACGAGTAGATACTACCTACACCATAAAATACGAAGTTATGAACATAAGGTAGTTTCGCGTAGGTGCCAACTGGCACACTCAAAAACTCGCCTGCGTTCTAATTTACCTCTCTACATTTGCTAGTAGAGTTAACGCGCTCAAATATTTACAGAACATTGCCACTTGAACACTCGTTAAAACAACAAAGCAACATGTCATCACCTAGCGATAGCAACACTTGTCACTATGACCCTAACAATCACTCTCTTGTAAACAACAAAGATTAGATAAGTAAGTTCCCATTTTTTATTTAGTGGTAATAAACTTAAGTACTTGATAACTGATGGGAGAGGTCATTTATTGCCTCATTGCGATAAAAAAGTTAACAAACACGGTGATAACCTCATAACCGCAGACATGTCTAGTCAGTGGAAGGTCAGGCTGATAAAGATTGAGTTAACCTTTAATGATAGATTGGTTTGTTTATTACATTTTATAATAATGGGTCATGTTTTAAAGTTCATGCACCTTCTTCTTCTTGGCCGTTCATCATGGCTGATGATTATGGTTGGCGGTAGTTGTAAAGAGTGATAGTTCCAGCGCGCTTGCTGAGCGGACTCCATTAGCTTTATTCTCATATTATATTGAATACTAACTGTTGCCCTCGGGTTCATGGTACTCTGATAGCATAAAAGTAGTCTAAGTTACTTCTTATCACAACAGCTATCTACCAGTGAAAGTCCCGTCAAATCGCTGCAGCCGTTTCGGAGATTAGCCGGAACAAACAGACAGCTTTCATAGTTAAGCGTATTGGGAAAAGTTAAAAAAAAAATTGGTACATACCTACTACCTGCCTGTATTATATACCTGTAGCAATTTATATGTAAGTACCTACATAGGTCCATCGTCAGACAATTTTATGAATTCGATTTGTCCGTTAATGCAATTCCGTCAATTTGCAATCGACACGGAAAGTAATTTGCATGATCGCTGTTTAATCCGATGTTATTATAAATATGTATAGCAATGTTATGATATTATTTTATCAATCAGATCTAAAACCTTTTTGTGTGGAATATGAATTAAACTTGTATCATAACGCTTACATTAAGAAATCTCGACAATAAGGATTATTATATCTTTGGCTTTAATGTTAAACATGAAATGTTGAGAAAACGGATGATGAACTAATAGGTAGTAGTAAGTACTTCTCGGATTTTTTTATATGCACCTCTCGAGAGAGTTATGCGGTTGTCAAAGGATTTAGTTTAATTTAATGTAATAAGTAATTATAAGATAACATAGCATAGCCCAGATTTGGTTTTATGCAAAAGTAAACTCCCAAAGGGTGCAAAAGACTTATCTTGAAATTCTCCATTCAAATACCGCATTTCGCCCAATTACGCTTGTCGCTTTCCGCTTAAACGACAGTTTTATATCTTCGGGAGTTATATGACAGCCTGACCTACATTCCAGGCTCATTTTCAACTAACAGAAGCAACAATTTCATGCGGTGGGAGCTCACTTTGTATAAGCACTTTGAAATTTAATTAATTAAATTAATTAACGGGCATTGAGTTCTCTTTGCATTTTGTGAAAAGCTCGTAGGTTTTTTTTACTCTACCACATATATTTGTTAGATTAGTACTACTAGGTATTTCTGCGTTGCTAGTATAGGTAGTATTTTTACGTTATGTTAGCGTAAGAGGTTTTTGACGTAGGTAAGTTTCGTACCCAAATGTAATAAATAAGAATAACAATGACAGCATGCATACTTGATGACGGTGAGATTACGTACATCGGGCAGAGAAAATGAGAATCTAGGAATGGTAGTCTCCAACAATTTTATTATAGACAAAATTCTGGAAATAGTTGAAATCATCTAATTTTTAATAATATCAGTAACCAGAAGCCACAAAAAATGAAATATTCAAAACATTCTACGTAAGTATTATTAGATTTTTCTCATTGAATCGCCGCTAATATTGAAAATGGATAAAGTTCGTTCCTCCCATTCCGATACCCGAATCCAATTTTAGACGATACAAATCGGATGCCTCCGGTATTCTGGATGAAATTAAATATAAATAACATCCGAGGGTCGGATAGTGCCGCGCAATGTAATTAAAAAATAATAAAACCCCTCAATAGGTATTCGGCAATATTATTATTTCATCGGTATAAGATAGAAACGATGTTAAAGATTTTTTGCTTCAACCTGTTTCTAATAGTTGTTCAGACGTCTGAGATTCCACTTGCATACCTAAGTAGGTACCGACATAGAAATAAGTTTTCTGAAAATATGCTTGAATGGTCTATTCGTATTCCGATCTGGGTATTACAAAGTGTTACAAGCAACGCCCTAACCACCCAGGCGTTGCTTATTTTAGGAATAGGGTCCTTATTTGGGTGAGATAAATCCGATTTTTTCCTGTTAATAATTAATAATTTAGCCCTTTTGACGTCCCACTCCTGAGCACTGGCCTCCCGTCACTACGAGGGGGATTCAGGCCGTAATTCACAAAGCTGGCCCAGTGCGGGTAGGCGGTTTTCACATGTCTTTCAGAAATGCGTTAGATTTTCAAAGACATGCAGGTTTCCTCACGATGTTTTCCTTCACCGTAAGCAAGTGATAATCATACAGAAATTAATATTCACACATATTTCGATAAAAACCAAAGGTGTGAGCTAGGGTTAGAACGCAAAACCTGGTGCCCATAAGACGCGCGCTTAACCAATCGGCTATCACTGCTTTTTTCCTATAAGGTACACTGTTTCATATCCGTAAAAAAAATCTATTTCCGAAAAGCTTTATTACTTATAAAACAGTCTTACACAGATTTTAACCAATTAAACTTTTATATCAGCATTGGCATTAAAATTTACTGGTGCAATATCTCACATCGGCAACAATGGTCACTAGAATGTCTCACCGCCACCGCCAGTCTAGTTCTATTCAGCTGACCCGACGCCGACTTCATTCGAATGGGACAAATAGGCGTCTCGTTAGCGTGCATTTTGAAGTTTCATAGTAACCGCAAGTGTGCTTGAGCGTCGTGACAAGATCCGGCTTTTCTAACAACGATGTAAAGAATATTTTGTACTTTTAAAGTACACTTGACGGCTAAAATAACCCAAAATCCAAGGGTCGAGAAAGAAATCCTATGGTTGGTATGTGAAGGCTTAATCAAAAATTTGTCGTTAAATCGGAAAACCAGCTATCATTTATATTTAGGGATTAAAAGTTCGGTTAAACATTACTGAACAATTGGTTGTAAACAATGTTCTATGAATACTTTGAGGGAGATAATGGATAAGTATAATTTTTTTTATGGGACTAGTCCCGCCACACACTCCCACCACTGTAACTCCTGTAAGCCAGGATCGACAATGGTGACCAATAGTGACGTCGAGGTTTGACCCTCGACGAGTCCCGGGGAAAAGTTAAATTGTCTTGGAACCCGCACGAATTTAATCGAAAGAAATAATAGGAGGAGTTGGAAGAAAATATTTCCACTTCCCTCCGGTGCAAAGCGGGAGACAAAATATATGTAGCTGGTATGGGCTAATTGCCATAGAAACAAGACTGTTACAGCTGATTGAAGACCAGTTGTAAGGCACCACGGATCGTAATATGACTAATTGGACCTAAACTCGTGAGCTGATTATACTTGATTCCAATAATAGGTATGGCAAAAGCGCTTGAACGCACGGAAATTGTCCCTGGTTTCCACAAGGTCTGTGTAATAAACTACTCCAGATGTCACTTGCAGGCTATTTAGCATAGTAGTCCGTTCGTTGTGCCAGAGACTGCACTCCCACAGGATGTGATGTGCAGATTGTTCATGATTGTTTTGCGGCGTCGAGCATTGACAGAAAGGTGAAGGAACTAACGTGAAGTAGAATAATTTGCTCCTAAAGTTGCCATGCCCAGTCAGAAATTGAGCCACACAGTGGTCCACCTCCAACCACGCTCTCTCCAGACGTTCACGAACGCATGGAAAGAATTGGTGGAGGTGGCGGCCCTTAGTTGTTGTATCCCATCTGGATTGCCATTCGGTCAGAAGATCTTCGTAAACGACAGATATCGGACTAAATAATCTAGCGATTTTAGAGCAGTCTCGCGGTTTAAGGAACTCGGTGTTCATGCTCTCTCGAGTAGAGTAGTACATTGCCGCGCGTCTTTGGACCTCCAGGTCCACTGGGAGCACACCAGCGAGAACTGGCAGGGCCTCGGTACTGACCGTGCGATATGCTTTACATAGAAATATTAACGGCAAACGTTGGCTTTGTAGTAATTTACGCCGTGCCGCCCCTATTGTGGCCCTGTCGGCCCACACCGGTGCGCCGTAGCACAGGCAGCCTAAGTACGTAGCCCCGTATATAATCTTTAGCGTATTAAAGGAAAGTCCCCAAGTTGCCGTAGATATTCTCGTCAACGCATAAAAATTACGTTTCGCTTTTTCACCAACAGTTTTAATATGCTCTATAAATGGGAAATTCCTTTCTAATACTAATCCGAGGTAGCAAACCGATTGTTTTCTCTTTATTGTTGCGTTGTTAAACTTAATACGTGGCGGCGCTTTTAAATTCCCTTTTAGGAGGAGTTGGTAGGTTTTTTGGGGGGCGAACGTGAGACGATTTCGCTCGCCCCACTCAGAAATTAAGCGCAGACATGACTCCGCAAGGTTCTCGAGTCCGGCCCTAGTATTTGATTCTATCAACAGGAGTCCGTCATCCGCATATCCAGTTAGTGAACAACCACACGGGAGTGGTAGCTCGAGGAAGTCATCGAAGCCTAAATTCCACAAATATGGACTAAGTACCGATCCCTGGGGACAACCTAATGTCAGCGCCTTTGACACAGCATAATGTCCAAGTTTGAGTGTTGTTGTTCCTTGTACAAAATATGTGTAAATAAGTGAGTAGATGTTCCTGTAGCAACCACGCGTTTTTAGCTTGAGAAGTAGCATCGGCCACCATGCGTTGTCAAAAGCGCCCGAAATATCAAGAAAAATTCCCAATACGTATTCAGACGTAGATGAATTTACAGTTTTTCTTACCGATAAAGCCGCGTCAACTGTCGATTTGCCACGCGTAAAACCGAACTGTTTTTGATTAAATTTTGGTCCACCGGGGAGCAATCGCGGGACAATCAGTCGTTCTAGTAGTTTACCTAACGATGGTAGCAATGTTATTGGACGATAGGACTTGGGATCGTCGGGAGGTTTATCTCCACTTTTCGGGATGATTCTAATAAAGCCACGGCGCCATATTCGTGGAAAAATGCCTTCTGTGATGCAACGATTAAAAACATATAGCATAGAGTCGCCGGCTGATTTGCACGCTTCTTTAATCATTTTGTTAGATATTTTGTCCTCACCGGAGGCTTTATTAAGAGGCAGGGCTCGCACGATGTTCTCAAATTCGTCGCGGGACGGAGTATCGGACTCGGGGGCGAGCGGCGGCTCCGCGGCCCACGCTCTAATCTGGCGGTGGTATTCGCTGTCGCTTGCCGTTACATCGTCGGGAATAAGAGTATTTAGTAGGACATCCGCAGTCTCCTGAATGCCGGTTGTGTGTTGATTATCTATTTTGATGTTTCGGATATAAGCGAGATCTATTGACCTATTTGCTTTGAACTCGTGGTATAGAGGAGACCACGGACCCTCCCTATCTAATTTTTCCACTACTTTGCTTAATAATATACTTTTAGATCTTTCGACCGCAGCTCTGTAGTGGGACCTGGCAACTCTAAGTGCACATAAAGCCTCATCAAAAGGAACTCCCGTGACACGTGATTTTTTAAGTTTATTGAGTTTTCTACGTGCTCTGCGGAAACATTTGCGAAGTTCGACCAATTTGTTCCCCCACCAGTCACATCTTCTAAGATTAGTTACAGCTCCTCGACCGATTGCCACATCGGCACAGTACGTTAGAGAGTGTGACATAAGTTCAGCACATTCTTCACAGGAAAGTCCATCACGAGTGAAGTCTCTGACACACGACGCAAAAAGCGAGCTGAAAAAGTTCCAGTTTGCACCTTTACATTTATATCTAAAATTACAATTGTTAACGGATGGACCTTGTGTTGACCTCTGGGAAAACTCGTACACGATCAGGCGGTGATCACTACACGACGCGTCGGGGAGGACGCGCCACCTATTCAAGCGGACGTCGGCACTAGAAAGTGTGACGTCAATAGAAGACTCGCCCACTGGGCTGCAAAAAGTCGGTGGTGCATCGGGTGTGTTGTGTATTGACAAGTTCATTTCCGCAATGAAATCTTCAACCGCGCACCGACGTTCGGCGTCGGTGTACCTAACTTTGCCATACCAAAGAGAAGATGAAGCGTTTACGTCAGCGCCGATAATAATTTTACGACCTGCGAGACAGCGCAGGACGTGGCGAAGGTGATATAGGTGAGGAGTGACAGGGTCTGAATATTGAAAATAACAGCTCACGACGTACAACCTACAGGAAGGGGATGAGACCTCCGCGACAGCGCAGTGTGACGTCATAAGGTTTTGGACTGAGGTTACCGTGTACTTAGATCGCGACACATAAATTCCGGCTCGTGCTTTGCTGTCCAGTTGCACCACCCTATTGCGTAATCCAGCGCTTTGATATTGTTCTTGAATAAGGACTATGTCCAAATTGTATTCTATTGTCAGACGGTCTAGCTCGGACGTCGCCAACCTATCGTTATGGAGATTTAACTGTCCTATAATAAAATTATCCATGTTATCCATTTTAAAAGTTTGTAGAGAGGACTAGCTGTTCTAATTTAAATTTGTACGTTGGACAATCTGATGTACCGCAAAGGTGATCACACGGTTTCTTGTAACGCTTGCAAGAGGCGCAAACAGGTTTAAAATCAGGCTTGTCCTTGTTTTTGCATGGATAAGTATAATTAACGAATCACCCAAAAAGTTAAAAGAAATATAACTTGGCCCCAAACTCAGTACTTACCTACATTTAATTTTTTGGAATACGAGTTGCCCCTTTGGTGACGTCATAGGATATTTATTATAGTTAACCCATTAGTAAATAATTCATCCTTATCGTTTATTAATTTTTTGTCACAACATTTTCAGGCCGTCTTCTTTTAGAATGTTGGTTCTAAAATTAAACATTTCTTGTCCCATTTGTTATTCCCGCCTTCTGAAGAACTTCATGGTATATCTATTCGTTAGTGTTTTTTGTATGAAGTTTTGAAGATAAAGTTGTTCAGAGACTGGACGTTAGTAATTTGGAACATACCTATCCATGAATGAAGAGGAACCCGCTGTTGAGCCCATTGCCCAACAATGCGAAGAAGCTGTAAGCCGATAGTTTCTGATTATTCAAGTCCGGTTCCCTCGGAAGTTTCATCACGATGTTTTCCATCCCTACTTGAAAGTTACATACCCGTCGTTAATTTGCTGTTTATTTTCTTATAGAGAACTCTATAAAATAGAGTTCAATTAAAAATAGGTTGGAATCTTTCAGATATTAAATATTATATTATTCTAGCTGACCCGACAGACGTTGTCCTGCCTTTTAGGAGTATGAAAAATACATGTTGACCGATTCTCAGACCTACCCGATATGCACACAAATTTTCATGAAAATCGGTTGAGCCATTTCGGAGGAGTTTGGCAACAAATACCGCGACACGAGAAATTTCTATATTAGAAGAGACTATACATTATATTCTTATATTAAATTTCTTGTAACAGTTGCAAAGTTATAAACTAGATTGTCTCCACCCCAATAACACCCTGAAAGTGAACAAAGATCCCAAAATCCGTCTCCCGCTCACCTTAAGTGCTCTCACTCTTTATGAATTTGTTATTTTACACCCGGGTTTATTTACTCTGGGAGTATCCAATGAAAATTTAAGTGCGTCCGAATCAAATTTTTAGATCGTACCTACTTTTAAGTAGGACCAAGGATGAATTTAAATTTGCTTTCAACGGCGCTGACTTGGAATTGCATAAATATTAATGGATCGTGGGCCAGGGCAGACGGATATGGATTAGCTGGAGTTTTCTTTAAGTGACTAGAGCGCCGACGTGTTTGCGACGAATTGTTTGTCGTCTTGTGAATATTAATCACTTATATTATTGACTAGTTGAGACTTTTCATGTCGACTTAAGAAAATGTTATGTTTTTACGTTTAGCAGCAAGTCATATGTTGTCAAGACTTTAGTCTTAAATTGAGAAAGCGACAAACCTTTTGGCTTGTGTTCCAAAAAGTCGTAGGTTCAATTCCTGAACCAAATGACCACTAATGAACTTTTCCAATAAAATAATCGATGTGCGTATAACAGGTTCCCTGGATGAGTTATGGCTAGTTTAGAACTGAGCGCTTCCGTCCGTACTTTGGAGTACACGGAATGCACGTAATGCGCCTTACGTCTCGTCTAAATTAAAAAGTTAATCGTAAATAAAAAAATGATTAAACTTTGTTTAATTCAAAGTGCACTAAATCAAACCAAGCTCTAATTACTAAAGCAACTTCCAGCTATATTCAGATTGCAGTTTTTAAACCTTTAAGAGACCTTTCAAATCTGTCTAAGAGTCACTTAGGAAAATGTCGCCTCTTTTATAGTTGAATAAAAATATTCAGTTCAAGAGTTTGGATTTTATTATTTTATTAACATACCAGTCTTCCTCGGAAAAATATATATGCGCGTATAGTATACAAATTTCGCAGATATTGATAGGCTATTTAATTTTGTGAACGCTTTCAATATGCACTTTACTAAGAAGAATAATAAGTTATCCAAAATTTTCTCAACATTCAGTGCAGATTTTCGTAATAACTTTGAGTATAAGTACGTGTGCATAATTATAAGATATCATCACTTTTATTTAAATAAATATAAAACCAGTTTTTCCTTGTTTCAGGTTTACATTCAATAAAAATAGTGAAAATAACAGTGCCCGAAATAATACAATACGGTGTGCAGGACTCGGTAATATTAGACTGTGACTACACGTACGGTGAGCGGACTCCCGGGTTCATGGTGAAATGGTTCTTCAAGAGCAAAGCGAACCTCGTGTACCAGTGGATCATGTCCCAGAAGCCGCAGGAGGTGGGCGCGCTGCGCGGCCGCGTCGACCTCACCTACAGGGCCTCGGACGACCCCATGAAAATGTACAGAGCGATACGCATAGTTAAGTTAGATACGGACTTGTCGGGTGAATACATTTGTGTAGTTTCAAGTTTTATTGACGAAGATTACAAGAGTAAGAACATGACTGTTTTTGGTAAGTTTTTCGACGTTACTTTACCTTATGACAAATTTCAAAAACGATTAACTAGATCTTCCAAAGTACCTAGGTATGCGTTGGTAGTTTACAATTAAAAATATGCAAGTAGGTATAATATACACACACTGTAAATACTGGAATACATGGCATTTGGATAATTCTCTAACAAACTAAATATGGATCGTTCCATTCGTACATTCAGTACGTATCCTGCAGCTGAAAACCGCTAGACCACAGCGAATGTAGTGTGTGTGGTTAGTTCATGTAATATTTATCCATTGAGTGATCCGCGGCGTGCTACGAGGTAGCGAGTAACCTGGCACTAATCTAATTTATCACGTCCCTTCTGTGTTTAAAAGCCAGTTGAAAAACATTGAAACATCCATTTGGCTATGGAAAAATACTGTGGAAATTTCACGAGCAATTATGGGTAGGTATCTATATCACCTACCTTGCTGACTTAACATAGGTTACGGGACCTCACGGCTCTTAGCCACGTTAACTAAAATATGTAAAGCTTGATGTAAAGCGGACAAAACTCTATCAGTAATAACGTCCTAATACTGCCTATATGTGTAATAGTATTTTGAATATTAATGACATTTCGTCGTTACAAAACCTCTCCCACACATTCCAAACACCACACAGGGTTATTGACCCCTGGCATTATCCTGAAGGTAACGTTATTATTACTTCTAATCCTTACTAATATTATAAATGCGAAAGTAACTCTGTCTGTCTGTCTGTCCGTCTGTCGCACTTGTACGCCAAAACTACTGAACCGATTTAAATGAAATTTGGTACACAGATAGTCTACAGCCTGAGAAAGGACATAGGCAACTTTTTAATGCAAAAAAAGGGTTGTAAAGGGGGGGATGAAAAGTTGTATGGAAGTGACGTCATTTTTAGAGCTAGAAGCTTATTTTTTAGGCTGTTGATTCGATATAAATAAGTATGTTATTCAAAGTTTGTAAAAGTTTTACCCTCACGGGTGTTAAATAACAATAGAGAATAGGGGATGAAAGTTTGTATGGAAATATAGCTCTTTGCAGTGAAACACTGCAAATAGCTCAACGTTTGTGTCTTATTAGTAAAATAATTTGCCTAAATAATTAAAAATGTTAACCAAGGACACTATTCCACGCGGACGAAATCGCGGGCACAGCTAGTGAAAATATAAATAATGACATACTTAGGTACTGACATAATATATAAAAAACTGGCCAAGTGCGTGTCGTGCCACGCACAATGTAGGGTTCCGTAGCCATTTCAATAAAGAAATGATATTTTTGGATTATTAGTTTTGTGGATTATCATAAAAATGTAAGAAGACTGGATGATCTTATATGCTACGGTATGTACTGATAACCGTTAACCGATGATCTGCCGCTTACATCGCAGTACATAAGCCAATGGGTCGGCTCCTAGCACCGCAATGGCACTGACTTTTATCACGGTCATTAAGCCGCAACGTGTGAATATCCTTTGTAATGCCTATTTCCAAAAATAGGCCTGAAGATTATAAGGCTGATGAAGACAAAAGACTAACGAGAAAATAATAGACTTTTCGCCGTATTATTTTCCAAGGTCCCACACCTGCGCATCCCGAAAGAGATGGCTGGATGAGTTAAACTTCTACATTAAGGATTGACTCACCATAGTCATAAACTTAGAGTAGTGTAGGATAGGATGGGAGATCTTTGCCCAGTAATGGGATGACGTCGAATCGAATCCACTCGTCCATCACTTTGCTTTGTGTCCCCTGTGGCCAAAATTGTGTTTAAATGTCACAGCGCCCGAGGCCAGCTTCCGCCTGATCCAGAACAAGACTAATGATGATACCGTCAACGTGATATGCGCGGCGGACGGCGCGTACCCAGCTCCGAACCTCACTATTGCCACGCCAGAGAAGTAAGTAATTTGAGTTACGTTTGAGTATTTGGTGGTCATAAACTAGTGCGATGCTCCACGATTCCCCACGCTTTCAATAATATGAACCTATATACATGTAAGCATATATATTTAACCTATTGTTTATGGCTGTGAGCGTAAGTACGTTAAGACATTTACCTATATATTTTAAGGAAGTGCGGATCCTGCCTTTTTCATTAGACATAAATTAGTTAGGTGAACGAACGTAGGCAACGAAATGATTTTAAATGTGAATGACTCGAAAAAAGGCATTTCTAATATGCATTTAACAATCCAACACTGCAAGAAAAACCAATTAATTCACTCAATTATTATAAGGTTAATGTACCTATACAATATATTATTTACTGGTTAAACATAATACTGAAACAAATATATATGACATCATAATCGAATCTGACGATAACGCAAATATAATTTGAACGACGTAATGGTATTCAAATCAAATGCAATTATTGTCATACAGCTATCGATATTATGCGATATTTATTCATGGGATTAGTTTCATACTTTAGAATTATTTCAGCGGATCTGATACTTATATCATTTTAAAATATTAATATAATTTACCTACATGCTTCAGTTCTTTTATTATTACTTATTTTATATATAAGTACAGTAAATGATAGATATCTAGGAACATTAGATAAGTAGGTACATATTAATGAAGGGATATATATGCAAATCTAGGAATTTATGGATTTACAATGACAATTATAAAAAAATAACACATTTTATTTGGCATCGTGATGTTAGGATAACACAGTTGCAGTCAATTTATAATTTCATGAAAAAGCATCACTCAAAAATCACAACGTAAATGAGTTTCTAGTCATCCATAAGGGAATGCCCACCAAATAGTTGGGAATAATTCAAAGTGCAGTTTCTGAGTTATAAAGCATTTTCTTTTGATTAAATTTTGGTTGTTGTTTTAAGACATATTTCTCTCGGGAAAGCAAAACTTCATTGTTCAGTGCAAATATGTGGTCGTCGCTGGTAATGTTGGTTACACAAAGTTAAATTAGAAAGTTGAGTGCTTTCGTTTTAGTTGCCACTACGTCGTAATAAATTATTATTTCTAGACGGTTTTTACCAAGTCATTGAATATTACTCAAACCCTTGAAAATGATCCGAATAATTATGAAAAATTGTAGTTATGGTTAAACCTCGTTAAGCTCTAGGGTAACTACTAATCAAATATTGGTATAGATAAAAAAAATATTATGGTACATACTAAATTCATACATACGTATTCTTAAGAAAAAAATATCTTAAAGATCTTCTAAGTTAATCATATATTTTTAAATTTCCAAAATGTTTTACTCTATTTTTGACACTGCTGAGTAGAAAATAATTGGAATACGCTGCGCATAAATTTATGTTTCGCCCTAAATCTACCTATATACATAAAAATAATGTTTGTCTGTATGTCCTTTATAGAATCGTAAACTATGCATTTGATCATGATCTTCAGCAAAGTGTTGCGCATGAGCCCACAAAGGCGCGTAGCAACGCGCGTAGGGTACAGATAGTAAACCTTATAAAAAAGCAAGTTTTAGCGCTTAACCTTAACTTTATTTTTCTGAACTAGGCACCTGCAAGGCGTGGATCACAGGGTGTCAATGGTAAACGGGAGGTACTCAGTGGTCGCATCAGTCACGTTGAACGACGCAGACCTACCTACACCGGCCGAGTTCATCTGCACACTGAGGATACCACAGGCGAAGTACGTCGTTAGAAAAGAAGCCATCTATTATCCAGGTAACTGCTATTTAATCAGCCATATTGCCCAAACATTAGGACTAGCCATAATATTAAAAATACGTAAGTATTTTTTTCCATAATACTGTTGGATCATTCCTTTGTGTGATCTGATGCCGAAAAAATAATTACCTACTTTCTTTTCATTTATTTTTCACTTCAAAATTATTTTTTATCTCAAAAACATAAATTCGCAACACACTAAAAGCGGAAAGAACAAGGAGCGGCTATGAAAACCGCAACAGGGAAAATAACAATTTCGCATAATAATTCGCAAGAGGACCACTTAAGCTTTTTATCAGTGGGGAGTTTGTGTACACAGCTTCCTAGGAGCGTCGCCTGCAGTCCCCCTGAATAATTGTATGCTTCGTTAACTCCATTGTGGTGGGTAATCTCGTTTAATAGAATATCGGTGGCCGCTTGCCTACTTATCGCAAGCCCTAACAAAAAGTCAACAAGATTTTCTATTTTTTTTATGTCGAGGAAATCTTTAGCATTTCCTGAGACGCCATGGAAAAGATTGTGCATTATTAAAAAAACACCTTATTTATTTTATTTCAAACAAAGCAGCCAAACTATAGGTAAAACACTTACATTATACGAGCAAGCAAGTAAATTAATGATATATGCAAGCAATGCTATCTGTATCTCATGTAGTGTTAACTCGGTTAAGCAGTGACTAAGCTATTTTTTTTTCTTCCTGCAGGACTTAATTAATAATCTAACAACTAATGTTAATTTTTCAGACTGAGATTTGAATTTTTATTTACACCTTTGCTACTTCTTCAACTGCTATGCGTGAAGACTATAATTACCTTATGACTTTTTACTTGTATCAATAATTGTTATTTCTAGCTGTTGGTCTTCCTATCAATAAATAATATTTTAATAAAGAATTAATATACAATGGGTTAAATTAATTAACAATTATTGTCAACCTTAGGTTAGTAATTACAAAGTTGAAATCTATAACCTATCTGATTATTGGCTATTGCTAAATAAATATAAAATGTTTTCTTTGGTCACCAGGTCCAATAAGCACCACACCTGAGATGCCAACAGCGGCTGACATGCAACTAGCAGCCACGGCTAATGTTAGAGGTAATAATGTTCATCCTTATTTTATGTAGGTACTTATGACTCTATCTACGATTTCATTCGCGTATG
The DNA here is from genome assembly GCA_905147325.1 of Notodonta dromedarius. Taxonomy (NCBI): domain Eukaryota; kingdom Metazoa; phylum Arthropoda; class Insecta; order Lepidoptera; family Notodontidae; genus Notodonta; species Notodonta dromedarius. The sequence continues at coordinate 2,200,736 of LR990165.1, read as the reverse complement.
AGAAGGTGAACTAGTTACTGACTATTGATCGAACTCAACCCCGATTATGGTGGTAGATAAGTCGACCCAACTGTTGTAGGTGTAGTGTATTGATAAACTCTACTATAGGATGCATTCAAAACAGTGTGTGGAAAAGTAGCTCTTATTTTTATTACAACAAAGTCGGCGAACATACCTATGATCCGCGTAACCTAAAGGTGCTCGCACGTTGCTAGCTTGAAAGGAAGTGGGACAGAGGATGGGGAAGAGTCGGGCTTCCGGCTTCATACGAAAGTCATCGTACGAAACGCAGCTTTAATCCTTGAGCCGGCTCGTATTCGAGTTGTAGTCAATAGGATAAAGTTTGACCCTAAACCGTTAATGTAGATGCCTTGCCAAGAAAAGCGAGATAATAGAAAGAAAAATCTGTTCCATCTCAAAAAAAATGCTCTCAAAATATTCTTGAATGTATCTTTCAATGTTTTTACTAACTGAACCTTTAAATTTCCGTTGATTTTATTTCAGAACCCTGTATTTATACGACCATCAGCACGACGATTTTGGTGTTCAGTCGACTTCTTATCTCATAGTGTTTGTAATTAGGTATAAAGTCCTTTGGAACCGTTCAATTCAGTCATGTCTAGTTACGATTGCTGTGTTAAGTGACAGTTAACAAAACTGAAATAGTTATAATTTGTCAATAAAATCATGAATACTACTAAATATTTAAGCGCTGTGCAGATATTAAATGTGGATATTGACAAAATATGGAAAATTGCGTTATATAAGAATTTATTATTTCAGTATCGAAATTTATTTAGTTCCAAGACAAGACAGTAGGTATTACAATAAAGTTAAACACGTGTTAAAAGAGTGACTTGTTCAATTTTATAAGTTAAATTCGAAACAAGACATGCTTTAATCAAATGCTTAACTGTTTTATTATAACACCATAATTGTTTTTTGTTTTCTCTTAAGACATATTTCGTAATAAGTTGGTACTTATTGTCTACTGATTTCAAAGTTGCTAAATCTGCACAGTGCTTTCCACATTCCGTATGTTCTAGTCATAACCAAAGTAATCATCACGATACCAAAACAAGTAGGTTTAATTCAAGGGACAATTTAGAAACATCTTTATAATTAATGTCGATCAAAATAAATATGCTTTATATGTAATGTAATAATGATGCGTGATGAAAAGCAAAACATTGTATATTTTAAATAAGTAATAGTATATAAGTAAGAAATGATGTAAATAAATTTCTTGGAAAGAAAGTGTACAGAGAGCGATTTGTGTGTGGTCATAGGCCAGCGTATTCAAGTGTTGAGGACTATAAAATTTGGCCACTAAATTACGTTAAGTGGTTGGAAGGATTTGTAAAAAAAAATTAAACCTTTTTTTTGTGTAAAATTTTAAAATATAAAATTATATATGATGTGCATTATATTAATTTAGGTACACTGGTAGGGAATATAAAGTATCTGCAAATGCCAATTTCACGAGCACACACTTAGGGTGACCGTCCACTTGGCTGTGCCATGAAGCGGGCCAATCAACTTGAGCTAAGTTGAGTAAAGCTGAGGAAATGAAGCGAAGCGGGCGGGCCGCTTTATAGCACAGCCAAATAGACACAAGGCTCACATTTAAAATATGACAAGGTTCCGTATGCGGCACCAAAATTTGGTTCAAATTGTATGTGAAGCGAGATTACAGAGACGTAGCAATTACGGAACACTTGATCGGGTAAGGGCGTACTTTGTTGGTCGAGTCGAGGTTATTAAAGATTTTTTAAATATACCTACCTAACAAAGTCGGCAGCGACCCGCCTGACTTTAAGCAGTTACCGTAACCTATAAATGCTTGTAATACCAAAGGTGGGATAAATGCAGGAGTAGGGAGCGGCGGTTGGGCTACCGGTTCTCTCACGTATTGCACGAAACATAGCTATAGCACTTTACGCCGATCTTCTGTGAGATAAGTCTGTGTGATAAGTGGCTAACGCACAGCTTGTATCGACCTACTTGCTTACCGCTCAAGTGTTTCCTTGCCTACACTTAGCCAATAAGCTGTAAGCGCTTTTGACCTAGATAAATGTAATTTAACCAAAGTAAAAACCAAAAGACTCACAGTCCTGGACGGTATGAATGATTAGAGACCATGACATGCCATATTTTTGGTCTCAGTAGGCTAGGTTCTCATGCCATTGATGTTATTTATTTTATATTAAGTAAATTTGTTTTGATTTATAATAATAGGTATAGAAGGATATCCCTTCTTAAACAGGGTATCAAATCGTCATTTTACCTAAACATTATCAAATAAAGTTCAAATAAACTCTTTTATCTGAGTTTGGTTAGACGTTATGATAAATTCAAGATTAAAGACAATATTGATCTATTACTTTCTAATAGATTGCGAAACTACAAAAGAAAATGGTTTTCTGTGTTAGATTTTCTTGTTCAGCCAGACTTGCTTACAATAATATTGTTGTATCTGTTCTGTAAAGCGAAATTAGATAGGCATCAGATTATTACCGCATCAATAAATAATACTCAATGTTGTTAGGATAATAATAAATTTATTTAATATGTTAATAAAATGAGCATTGTAAATATCAATACAATAATTGTAATTTAATTAGAATAATAATGATTTAGTTAAAATATTTGCTGTGCATATTGTGGTTCATGGATAAGATCCAGTCAAGACTTTTATTGTAAAATTTTTAAAAATAAATAAATAAATCATTGTGTATTTGTCGTTTTGTTGCCGTCGAAACTTATAAAACAAGTGGTCTGTACATCATTAGCAAGTATAAGTGATGTAATCCCATGTACCTAAGCTCTACCGAGTTTGAAACTCTGTTAATAAATGAATACCCTGACTCACTTTCGGATGAGTTTCGACTCAATTACTTATTGAGCGCACACAACCTGACCGCTCCCGTAGAAATAAATGACCCTGGGTATTATCTATACGAATAATAACTTTAACAGACTTACATCAAACGGAAATGGTCAATCTCCTAGATTTTGGTTTTATTCAAACTGAGGGTCCTTTCAAACTGGGGCCCTGTAAATTCGTAGTCTTTTTGCATTTATCCACACACACTAAGACAAATACATAGGTACTCCGCTAACGATACGGTATGTTCTACCGCAACTCCAGTAATGTGAGGCTTCGTAGTCTGTTGTCTCAATTTATGATGATTGATCGCGACAAATCAATCAATCAATTTTAATCATGGACAGGATAGATTATCCTGCTGTTCAGTTGAAGAGTAAACGAAGACAATTACGGTGAGCGATAGGTAGTAATTACCAACATTTATCATACCTAATAGATAATGGCATGGGATATTAGACTTCACTGGACTGAGTCGGAGTTTAATTTTCGACTTCTATGACCTATAAAGTGCCATATCCCCCGATATCAAAACTAGAACACTCAGTGAGTTTTAAAGTTTCCGTTTATTAATAAATAAAATATGCACGCCAGACTTAGTGTGAACGTATGCTGAGACGCAGGCAATGCAGTGGACGCAGCACTGGGCAGTGCAAATTTTATAACGTATGAACATGGTTATCACTGAAGGAAAAGAGCGTGAGGGACACCGGCATGTCCTATAAAATCTACCCAATTTTCGAAAGACATGTGAAATCCGCTAACCCCCACTGTGCCATCGCGGTGGTTTATAGCCTGAATCCCCCCGGAATTGAGGGTAGGCCCGTACCCAAAAGTGGGACATTAAAAGGGGTAATTTATTATTATTTATTGTTATTATAAATGAACAAGCATAGAGCTGCATATCCTGTGACGCAGGCACGGCGATGTGTCTGTCCTACTCTGCGGCTCGTTGAAGTGACAGTAAAGACCCTGCGCAACGTGTGTACGTGAAGACATGTTTTTTTCTCAAAAGTGACTGACTTTTGTGTCTTAAGCAAAATCGGGAGATATCTGTGTCATTTAATTTTCTCAGCAGCATACGCTTGTGACCTACCTCTGCTTCAACATAACTGCCCTGCCAACTCAGTATACGCTTAACCTTGCACTCCGTCAAATTGCCCGTCTAAATTATTAATTGATGCGCTAACTCAGACCACTACTGCGGCATAGAAATAAAAGCTTTTGTATATGTATATGCGCTGGGTATACGGCTAACCAGTGAGCGAGCGAGCGTTAGAATGGCTGCAGTGCATATCAAAGCTGTGTCTTATGGGGAAAGACTGATGGAATTGTTTAATCATCGTTATTGCATCCTAATGAAGCAATCTAAGGCGTCATTGACATGTCTATAGGTGTCAAAAACAGTAAAAATCGGACAATATTTGTGGATAAAGCTTTTTTGTCTTTGTCGAGTGAATGTAGTCTTTCTAATTTAACCGAAGTATAACTTACTGAGTAAACAGATGATAGCTCGATGAAATATTATGAAAGAATCGATAGTTAAAAGTCACTTTCTGAAAAATAATTTAATTTTGACTTTGTTTTTTTTTCTCAGCCAAAGTGAAGTGTACGCTGAACAGCTAAAAATCATTAGTCAGGCCTTTATCCGATTATCCAAGGTTAGATGTTTTTCCGTCTGAAAAATTAATCAGATTTGTGTCGGCCTGTCTAACTTTTGACGCGAAACGTAACTTCTCGGCGTTACACATTATTTCTGGTTTAATTAAAGCCAAAATTAATCCTTGAAACGAGTTATACGAATAATGAATAACTCCGTGAAAGTCAAAAGATGAAATGGTAAGCAGTCGTTTGTATTGAATTTCTTAGTAATCAAAATTCTAATAGTATAAATTAATTTTACACTGCCATTTTACTTTAGCTGAGCAAACTAATACCGGGTTTCTATATTCAAAATACCTAGGGCCGAATAAATAAATCGATCTCAAGTCTGAGAGCGATCTTGGAAATGTCATCCTACCGTCAATCCCAGTAGGTACAAGATTACATGTCAAACGCGTACTCATGACCACTCCCAGCCTTGAGATAGATTACTTACTTCTTCCCTCCCTTGAGCAAAGGCCTCTTCTTGAATTCTTAACAAACATCGTTCCTGTACTGATTCCGCACAAGTATTTATCGGTGACCAAATTGTCAGGCCATCGTTGTCAGTCCGGACCATGACTTCGATTATATACCAATCGCTATATTTTAAACTATCCTTTTGAGAAATTCGTTCCAAAAACAAATGTAGAGCAGAGTTCAACTAACGAATGGACAGACAAACGATAACGACTCCTTACCAAATGTTTATGCACGAATTATTTGTTTTATTACTGACAAATATTATGGCAGACATTATAACGCTTACCAGAATACTATATCACACATGTCAGACCTGATAGATCAAAGGTTATTTATAAGATGTTGAGACTAATGTTATGTACCTAAACCTCTGAAATACGCTTCAGGCGATATCACAAGTTTTCCTTAATTACTTAAACTTACGCGTAAAGTCAATCAATATCTCCCTAACTACGTAATACATAAACTGTAGCTCCAAACTAAGAAACGCTCATATTACCTATGGGTACAGTAAAGTGGGTTGGACTATTCCAATTAAACCTAGACCGGGATGATTTCCATCTGTCCTCCAAGACTCTACCTAATGAGTCTACCTGTATGGGATGGTTTATGGATACCTACAGAAAAGAGAGGTAATTAATATAAACCCCGACTCGCACCTCTGGATTTTTCGAAATCTATGTGCGAATCATAATTTCTATATGATTATCACTTGCTTACGGTGAAGGAAAACATCGTGAGGAAACCTGCATGTCTTAGAAGATCTAACAAATTTTCGAAAGTCATGTGAAATCCGCCAACCCGCACTCGGCCAGCGTGGTGGATTATGGCCTGAATCTCCCTCGTGTTGAGGGGATGCCCGTGCCCAGGAGTGTGAAGTCAAAAGGGCTAAATTATTATTTTTTAATTTTAATTATGTTAAAATGTTGAGCGCGTAATTGAAGGTTTATTTACGATGCGGCAGAGGCAAGTCAACGACACAACGACAGCGCTTGTACACAACATTATTCACTCGGTTCACTTCATTCGTTCCCCTTGACGTACAAATTGTATTTGTAAGCTTAAATTATTGCGTTACGGCGGCGTGCCGCATACGAAATTATAATTGTGTACTTACTACGGCGGCTCACACGGTATAAAAAATAATAATAATACATTTCTGGTTCTGTATAGGTACGTACAATTTGTGTGTGCAATAAGAGGCGTCAATAGCCTAGTGGTTAGAGGGGGCGTTCTCGTAACTGAAAGTTTCCGATTTCGATCCCCATTCTGGCCTTTAAACTATTGATGTGAGCCGACTCCCAACACAAACATGAGCTTAGCTGAAGGGGCTAATGAGAATAGATACTGGTAATGTGAGAAACTCACATTACTTTTATACAAAAAAAAACATAATTCTTAAGAAATTGTTATGGATTAATTGAAAGATACAGTCCGAGTCCTAAAACACTAAATAGGGGCACAAAGTAGTAGAAGAAGTAGATGCAGGTAAACGCTTGAGATATTTCGGCTATGCCACTGAATCAGAATAAGTAAGGAAGCTGGACCCTGTTCCAAACAATAAAGCTAGAGAGACATAGGTTATTGTAACCTACATAAATATTAGACCGAATGTTATATGGAAGATTGAGTCATCGATTACCGGTTACACATGAAGAAAAAGAACACCATTATATTCCAAATTCAAAAACAGAAAAATTAAGTTCTGAAACATCGAAAAAGCCGAAACAATTTTTATCTCATAGTTTACTAGGAACGGATTTTTAAATGTGGCCCGTGTGTAAAAGGCCCTTAGCTTATTTGTGTGTGACGGAAAATTGTCGACTCTTTAAGCACTTATTTCTGTTTCTTATTGTGAAAGAGAATATTTTCTCTAACGTGCCCGTCGGTAATGTAGTTTCGTTGTATATTTCATAGATGCGGGGAAATATCACTCGTTGGTATTCATTATTTTTTATCGCTGGAAATAAGTTGTTTGTATTCAAACATTGCTTCTTCTAAATAATGTTGGATATGTTTGTAAATGTGTTGCTAATGTTAAGTAAATATATCAACCTACTTACCTATTTATGATAGTAAAGAAGGTACATTTACATATTCATATACAAAGACATGAAAATCCTACTAATAGTATAAATGTGAAAGTTTGTGAGTGTGGATGTATGTATGTTTGTTACTCCTTCACGCAAAAACTACTGAACGGATTTGGATGAAATTTGGAACAGAGATAGTTTATAACCGGGATTAACATATAGGATACTTTTTATCCCGATAGCCCCGAAATTTGTGTTACGTTAAATACTACGCGGACGAAGTACAGTTATAGTACAATTATAAATCAAAAGGTAAATTTCAACGATTCATCAAAGTACACACAAAGTACATTCAAAGCGCTGATAAATTAAAGAAAATTATACGTGGTTATCTATTCAACAAAATAATGCGAACAGTGTACAAAGTCACCCGTATGAGTGGGTGCGTCGAGTACAAGGGCGTAAATCGTCTCAAATGAGATCTTCATGAGTGCAGATAAATTACATTCAACCCGAGCGTTACGTCCTGGAAAATTCGGCAAACTTGTACTAAGGAATTTTGTTATGAACTTTCTCTGAAAAAAAAAATACGAAAGCAAATGATTTTCGTAATTCCGAGTATTAATTACTTTAAATATGTTTTACTAGACGTAATATAACTCAAAGGTGACTGACTGACTGACTGACTGACTAACTGACTGACTGACATAGCGATCTATCAACGCACAGCCCAAACCACTGGACGGATCGGGCTGAAATTTGGCATTCAGGTAGATGTTATGACGTAGGCAAAGAAAGGATTTTGATTAATTCTACCCCCAAGGGGATAAAATAGGGGATGAAAGTTTGTATGAAACTTTGTCAATTAAATTCCACGCGGACGAAGTCGCGGGCACAGCTAGTCGTTATATATTAATAACAAAATGACACAATTGACGTGTGTATCTACAAGTAGGTCCAATAAAACGACGTGACACGATTTCTAAAGAAACAAATCAGGAAGTAAACTAACTAACTAACTTTTTACAGCAACATTTTTGTTTTGTCATTTTATTATGATTGTGTTGCAGTAACTGAACCTCCTATATCAAATTGGCAATTGCGTTAATATTTCACCCTGTATAGTACAAGGTGACACATAATGGGTATACTTTTTTTTCAAAACTTAACTTTGTAATTCTAAAACCATCAGCTTTGGAGGGAACTTGAAAAACAAAAGGTGTTATAGGAATACAGCTGTTGACCGATTTCACAAGTCTACAAAACCTTTAGTACTTCAACTGTCCCACAAAGCCGATAGTTTGAGATTTACAAAGTTAAGTTGCAAAAAAAATAGTATACCCATTTTGTATCACCTAGTATATTTGGAAGAGTCGGTAGTACGGTCAAAATGTATGGAAATGAAATTGCAACTCATCCCAAATCATAAAACTAAATATTTATTAACATTGTATTTACTTATTATTTCCTACTCGGTAAACTTATTTATAAGTTAGAAGCGCCTGTCGTTAACCAAACTATGTTGCACATTTGCTCCATTTGTTCAGTTCGTCTGCACCACTAAACAAATCCAGCTTTGAGCTAATGCGATTCTCAGCTCCGTTGCACTCCAATTTTAGAAACAGACCTCGAGCTTAAAATGTCTGTCCTTCGTTTGTGCCAGAGCTCTGCTACATTTCATATCTTTGGGAATAATCGTATTTATAATGTCCGATGTCTCTATCTTCATAATATAACAGTAAGTATCAAAACTCAAACCCAAATCGTTAATTTTGTTTAGGCCTCCGAGGCACTTAAAAATTTTTACTTTTCTTCGACAATATCAGAAGGCTATATTCGACAATATCGAAGACTGTATGTAAACGTGACCATAGGCGATATATCGAAATAATACAAACATATTTTTTAAATATTATTTTCAAAGAAATATACATATGGCGTACTAAAATAAACATTCATGTATACCATATTCTTATTCGATTTCTTAAAAAAAATACTAGCAATGTGAGTTTATCACATTACTAGTACACCCCTCCAGCCAAGATAATGCTTGTGTTAGGAATGGGGCCACGTCAATAGTTTAGTGGTCAGGATGGGGATCGAACCGGAACCTCTCGGCATCGAGGCCGGCCCACGAAACTACTAGGCTATTGACGCCTCTAAAATTTGGTGATACTTTCATTCGTAGATATGTCTAGAAAAAAAGGCACACTTAACTTTTTCATTAGTCTTTCATTTAGTTCTGAAGATTACAATAATAGTTTCCACGTCAGTTTTGCCTATATAGTCCACACGACCGTTACACCGGCGGCAGGTCGATGGTTAGTCGATACTCGTTAGTCCAGAGTGCAATACGCGATATTGCTTCTCTACTTCGGGTAATCCCGCAGCATAGCCGGCTTTTATGCTGTTGTACCTAATCCATGTCGATACAGACAGCAATATCATTGTACCTTTAGACTTGATAGGGTTATGTTATATGCGTAAACGTAAATAATAACGAAAACCGTTTAAAAACTATGAACCCGACTACGCAATTACATTAATTATATTCAGAACTGCCGATAGATAGTATTAGTAGTATTAATAAGGTCTAAATTATAAATTAGATTTTCTGTCGTTTGCTAAGTTTTATATTGTACTATACTAATTTATATTTATGAACATATATTTTTTTCTTCTTCTACTAGACATCCTACTCGAAACGATATAAAAAACTACAGGAACCCCAACTTTTTTGAATGTAACATATTGATTTTATCGTATAAAATTTAGCATATGTCACGGGTGACAATATATGTCAATGTGAGGTGTCAATCGATTTGTTATTATAATCCCCGGATTATAATAACAAATCGATTGACACCTCATTCATCATAATCGGATGGGTAGTTAAGGTGCTACGGTGTAACATAGAAATGATACATACATGCATAGACTGCTAAAAACATAACCTTTTTTTGGCTTTGCCGTAGTCGGGTAAAAAGAGGAACGCAATAAGTACGTAGTGATTTCAGGAGGAAGAAAGAGAAGAGGACACATTGCCAAAAACATACTAGCACGCTTGATTCTCGAGGGCAGGCAGACGTGCACTTGCAGGGCACTCACATTAGATCGATGGTATTTCTGCCGTAGTAAACTTTAGATACCCTATTGACTAATAACATAATGCCCTCTAGGGCAGATTATCAGAAAATCTAGGTGTATTCACAATCGACGGAAATTTTCCGTATCGGATACGAGAGCTTTCATCACTCTTTAAGTAAGTAATTTGATAAAGAAGAATTATTATATTTTATTTTGGTAATATTTTATTCTTGCCAAATGCATAGCATCATACAAAATAACATCAGGCCGTCGACTTTGGGGAAAAATAATCCATGGGTTGAAAAGCCATCTCGAGAGAATGAATGTCTACGTGGCATATTTTCAGCCGAAGGATATGGGACTCATAAAGATCCGTGAAAATGTTTTCTGTTTTATGTACCAACTGTGTAAAAGTCAAGTGGTAAAATATTATATTTATTTTCTCCAATATTTGATTCGTTCGAGCAATTGATGTATTTTTATGAATTTATGTGATACAATACGCAGAAAAAATAGATATACTTTTTTATACCACCTCTTAGCTTATCTCCGCTTTGTTGGTAAACATTCAATTGTCACTCTCAAACAGAAGCACTCAATAAGAAAAATATATTTTAACAATCTACAATATAAGTAAACCGAAATAAGTCTAAAATGCCATTCATACAAATCCACGAATCTTATATATATCAAATTCTCGTGTCACAATGTCAGTTACCATACTTCTCCGAAACGGCTCGACCGATTTTCATGAAATTTTGTGTACATATCGTAGGTCTGTCGGGTAGGTCGATAGTGATAAGGGTTGTCCTCATTCCACGCGGATGGATTCGCGGGGCACAGCTAGTACTTATATAACTATTCGAGCAATGCTGAATGACAACCATAAATTTATATTTCCACATCATTAAATGTTGATATATTGACTATGAAATAAACTAAGATAGATATTTATGTTGAAATAATATCGTTGATAATCTATAATATATATATAACTCAAAGGTGACTGACTGACTGACTGACATAGTGATCTATCAACGCACAGCCCAAAACCACTGGACGGATCGGGCTGAAATTTGGCATGCAGGTAGATGTTATGACGTAGGCATCCGCTAAGAAAGGATTTTTATTAATTCTACCCCCCAGGGGATAAAATAGGGGATGAAAGTTTTTATGAAACTTTGTCAATTAAATTCCACGCGGACGAAGTCGCGGGCACAGCTAGTACTTACATAATGTTGTTTTTGGAACAAGCTCAACATAAACTCTAATCGCTACTTTTGTTAAACAATCTCATCATAGCTCGTATTAATAATTCTACCCTTTAAACATGGTACTCGTATGTATTAAAAAGTAAATAAAAGAAAATGAAAGCAAAATTCTGAAAGTTTAAAAATAAAAAATAAAATTAAAGAGATTCATGCCAAAAGGCCAATGCTAACATAAAATAATGAAAAAACCAACGCTTGAAAAATGGGCGTTAAAAGCAGGAAAAATTCGCCATCAATTTTCTGGGAATGGCATTCGGTACCTAAGAAACTTTCTAAACTGAGAGAAAAGAGTTAATAAAGTTTTGGAAACTTTTGAAATGTTAGCGAAGAAAAACAATTACCGGATTGGAGTTTAACTAATTCCCAGATGCCGCTCGTTTGTTTAATTCCAAAAGCAGGTTCTCGTTGTGATTGAATTCGTGACTTAGGTAGTACTTACTTATTTAGATTATTTCTACAAAAGGGACCGAGGAATATTTGTTTCACCTGATGAAAGGTGTTTGTTGCTATTCATACTCAAACTCAAATACTCAAAATTGTTTTTATTCACGTAAGCCAACAAAGCATTTATGAATTGTCAGAATCTACCAGCGGTTCGGAATGCTGCTTCCACTGAAAAGATCCGGCAAGAAACTCAATGGTTACTCTTTTCAATAAATTAATGATGGTGTACATTCTCAGGAACAGCATAAAAATATAAGCAGGCAACACCATTGTCACTAAATAAGTAATAGTAAATAATAAAATAGAAGTCTTGCATGGTATTGGAAAATAGAGGTTAGATTGTTATTTTAGTAAATTATCCAGCTGGGGTATAAAGCAACCCCCATAAATGAGAAGAAAAAACTGATCAACTTAAAAAAGAACGACGTAGAGCGAACAAGAATATTTCAGAAAAATCAATAAAGATTCCGAGATAATTTTCAAATCAAATAAAAAGCACGGAGTCCATAAAAGCCAAACCCAAGCAATCCTACTCAATTACTTAAGTACCCAGCTCGCTTCAGCCAAGAAACCGATGAGGATACGCAGTAAAGCATAAAGTTTTTTGGCACGAACAAAATGCCCATTCAGTTGAACCCGGAGTATTGTTGAAGCGAAGAATGCCGCATTTCCCTCAGTTCAATTGGAAAATATTAAAACTATTCTGGCGCACGGCGAAGTCGAAACATTGTCACCATTATTTACCGTCTTTGTTAAGTGTTTCAGTTGTAACAATTGTCTTAATTATTATTTTCTTATTTATGTGAAGTAAAGTCTGTTTTCAATTCCTATAATTACTATAAATAGTGTCTTATATTAATTATGCTAAAAATGATATACCTATTACAAAACAATCGAATGGTAGGTATAAATATTATAGATCAGCTAAAGAAATCCATCATTTTTTTATATTAGGTATTGGTACTATAGAATTTACAGAGCCGTATTGCAAAATATCGCGCATGATTAAAATAAGATCTCATAATAATATATTGAAATGTAAGTAGTTATTTAAGTTGATAATAAAACTTATTTTAATCAAGATTATTAACCGGAAGGCTTTTAGTTATCTACTCGAGTTAGGTACCTACGTACAAATATTTTAGGTACAAATTTTATTGATAAAAATTGAACATGAAACCTCGCTTTTATCTGATGGACATTTTCGGTACAACAAAATGGAACGTTTTATATTTTCTAAAAACAAGTATTTTTACTTAAGAGTGCTGAAGTTGTAAACATGGTTGTTGTGTTATAATGAGGCTCTTCTTGGATAATGGACTGAAACAATTATACGGGCTGTTTTAAAAGTCCGTCATCATTAACCAGGTGCAAATACGGCAGTTGATATGTAGATGCCTAGTTTAGACAGACTATTATACGGAATTATTATATTTTCAGAGTTACAAGCCTTTGAATATTGGTCACAACTTTCATGTTGTGTCCTTCATACAAATTAAATGGCCTAAAAACACTGAAAACTGCATATACGACCAGCATCCACTATATTACAAGAAAATGTTTGTTGTAAATTAAATATTACGAAATAAAACCAAAAGAAGGGTTTATTATTGTTCTTAAAAGACACACTCCTACAGTGAGCACACGGGGACTGAAACCGAGACGTCTCAGAACTCGTAAATATTCAACGAAACAAGACCAAAGTAATAGTTTCAGTGGTTCTGCGCCCGGAAGTCATATTTTATTCCTTTTATAAACTGTTTGATAGTATGTGTTTAAAATATCGGTACCATCTACATATTTTGTATCTTTTACCATGAATCAAAGTTGTGTAATCATTTGTTTTTGGTAAAGTACATCAATTATGACACATTTTGAGAGTTATTCCACTATAACGACCGCTTGGCGCAGTGGTTCGACCGTAGGCCGCCCGGCTCACTGCACATGGTGGTTGCGGTTTCGGTTTCAGGAAAATGGCCTTTTCGTAATTTTACCTGCTCTGGGTGTTACTGGGATCACCCTCAGTCCATTGTACGGTATCCATAGTCCAAGCATTGCTTAGTTTGGGACCATACAATTGGTGTGTCAGTCTGGCGATATTTATTTATAACTTCTTCTTCTTCTCATAGTGCCTCTCCAACTAGTGAAGGTTAGCAGTCATTACCTAATTAAATATTATCATAATGCAGAAAACAACGTCTTGCTGACATCATATTTATGGTGCAATAAAGTATTCGTTGTAGATTAGTAAATTTTCAAGGTAATTAGGTAGTACTGGAGTTTCATAAATGAAGCAGTTGCTGGTTTTTTCTGCTACGTCACGCTTAAATAGACAATAGTTCAACCAAGCGAAAGTAAGTAGACTATCAACATAGAGATTTCATTCTTAGGCCCGTAATAATAAATCGATCTCAAGTCTGCATAAAATGATACGTCAAAAGCATACTCAAGACCGCTCCCAAACTTGAGATCTATTTATTAATACGGGGCTTAAACTGAATTTTGACGGTGCGATACTTAGTTGCAAGTCAAATCACACCGCCTCAGAAGTCAACAAACTCGCCTTCTGCATTCTTAAGATTTTTGTGTATAAAATCGTCAAGCAAGTTTCGTCGGCAACAATAATATGAATATCAGATCTCCGTACCGCACTGCGACGGCTCAGTTATTCGCCCACACCTGCCCGCCTTATGCTAATACTGTGATGCATGTGGCGAGCTGCAGCGGTGCCTTAGAACACACATCGGAAACATATTCTTCGCTGGCTTGATGGAAGCAGGTATCTTTATATTAATACGTGAAGCAACAACTTTATAACGCTTTTCACGATAATTGCGAGGACGGAGGAGTATGAAATTTGCCGCACTTATAGTTTATATAGAGAAGGCGTGCAGGATGCTAATATTAAAAATAAAATATTTATAAAAATACATGAAATCACTAAATAAAACATTACACACACTACCATGCGTTTGACACACACACATTTGTAACTACCACTTGGTAACTGACTGACAAACGGTGACAGTTTTTGTTTTCTTTAATTCGGAGGGCGGGACCATCATAGTGCATTTTGCGTGCCAGTATCAAATAGTCTTTGACAATAGTAATCTACTATATAAAAATAAGTCGGGTTTTCCTTCCTGACGATATAACTCCAGAACGCACGAACCGATTTCCACGGTTTTGCATTCGTTGGAAAGGTCTCGGGCTCCGTGAGGTTTATAGCAAAGAAAATTCAGGAAAAATTTCAACAAAACGCGGACGGAGTCGCGGGGCTCAGCTAGTGATGTTTAAAATTAAAATTTAAAATAATTATGGTTGAATTTCGACCACGGGTGACCACTAGGCGAGATAGATTGACAATCTTTTCTTTCACAATGGAGACAGACAGGAGACGAATCACGATCAAAACAATGAATATTCATTTAGTTCAGGAGATCTAAATTAATATTCGTTGTCAACTTGAGCTAAACTGGGTGAAGCTGAGGAAATGAAACGATCCTATTGGTCAAAGTGGGCGCGCCCGTTTCATAGCCCAACCAAGTCGACGGTCGCTCTAAGACTAATTTTGATTATTGGCTATTTTTGGCAATGCTGTTTTACAATCACCTTTTTAATGTTCCAACTTAAATTCAATATATTATTCAGTACCAATGGTAAGGACAAAGACAGTTTACTTTTAATCCTCAAAATCTGTGTAAAATTACAAACAGCATTATAGGTAACATATGGTATGTGAGCTCTTATTTTAGCTCTTGGTAATTCCTGAATCCTATTATGCAATTCTGTGGCGCCAGGCTCACAATCAGTCAAGGACTGATGAGTTTGGTAAAGGACGTTCTACTATTTTATCTATGTTGTAAGTTCAGAAACTGTAATCTCCTATAACTTATGGCAGTTCACAAGTCCAACGACGAGGCGTTGAAGAAAAATGCTAGCGTTTAAAAGTCAACGTCTAAACCATGGCCGGTTTATAAAGGTGTTTATTTTAAATTGTTTATTTTGAAAAATAATCAAATATCATGTATTCAAACCTTATTTTAATGTTTAATAGGAAATGATGTCCCAAGCAAGAGTATTTATACTATGAAACATGATACTTATGGTTTCCAAACAATTATTTCAGCACATATTACTGTTACAGCAATTTCAAGTGCCTGTTTATGTAATAACACAGCGTAAACTTTGCGCTTAAACCAAGTTTATCACAGCGCGCTATTAAGTTCTCCGCAAGGAAATAATACTTCATTAAAATTTTAACGTCGTGGTTTAATTTTCTATACGAGAGAGGATTTTAATGAACCGTGCTGCGAGACAGAGTTTTAGGCTGCGGAGTCAACGGGCAACTTATATTGGGCAACAAGTTGATCAACAATTGTATTTGTAACCCTGCGCTTGCGTCGCGGAGCATACTAACCTGTTCCCGTGGCGCCCTGTCCATGGAGGAAGGAACATCCTAAGTTTAAAGTGAGCATAGTATTGTTTTAGTGCGTGGTGCGAGGACTCCCATTTACCCCTCCCGCTTCCTCCGAGGGTGATCTATGAAGGACTTTCGAACTAAAAAAAAGATAATTTATATTATAAAGGTTATAAAACTATAATTTAGGTATATTAATGTTTCGTCAGTGCAAACCAATGGGACATTAAAATATTGTTTATGCTTCAGTAAATTTTGACCTACGGTATGAATACAGGCAGGCTTATAAAGCTAAACTCAGAATTCGTGGGCATTATACCTACAGTTTCCACACACGTATTGCTTATATCTTGTGGAATTTCGCCACGTATTTATGAATACTGTGTGATATTTTATTTTATGAAAAGATTGCTTTTTCCTCATAAATATTATATTTGGCAGTCGTGCGACAAGTTGCTCAACATGTGAGCAACACTTGTTGCAAGTGTATATCTCTTTAATCCATTTTACGCCACACTTTTCCGCGTGAAATATAACAACAAGCTAACAGGTAGGTAGTAGATGTTAGAATGTTACCTACTTTTTAAGTGTAAAAGTGTTGCCCCCATAACTTTGTGTAAAATTTACTTTACGCTTTATTAATGTTCTTGATGAGTTTCTTTAAAAGTCAAGCATCACTTAAAATTAATTATGCTTAATTAAATGTTCGCCTGAAATTTTGTTGTAATTAAATATAGAGATTTGAAGTTTGGAAAAAATAATATTTCTCCGGTGTTTATTTCAGAATGAAAATCTTTATGGAATCGATGAACCAACTTAAAATTTATCTCTTTAACAAGTGGACGACGACAGATATTAGTCTGCACCGAAATATGTAGTCATGTAGGTAGTTTTAAAACGAATATCTACTATCAGATGGGATCTGATGATTCAAATATATTGCATGCCTATAAAATACCTTATCTGTGCGGGATCGTTGATTTATTTCATCGGACCATTAAACGCGATTTAACTGAAAATGCCAGCTTTTAAACTGGGCCCGTGCGGATGGCAATCAATTGGGTCAATGAAAATATTTGCTATGACAGTAACACTCAGTATTGGTATACTATCAAGTTAGCATAGTCCATCACTATGTAAAAAATAATAATATATAAATAAGATGGCTTCGAGTCCTCAACCACCACCAAAACACACTAGGACAACGTAATGAACTAAAGCCTAATTCTTCCTCGTTTTGAGCCGAGAATAGTGCAACATGATGTAGAATCACTGAATTGAACCTTCACCAATCGGTTTAACGATCAAATTGCCGCACCAACCTGTTATTTAATGCAACACGCCGTGTTACATATTCCACGAAAGTGCCAAATTAATATTGTCAAATTAACTTCTCCCAATTTCACACTCCGCCTGATTGAATATTAATTAAGCTGCATGTGTGTTATAACAGGAGTGTTTTAGACACTTCGTTTATACAGGGTGAAATAATAGTTTCACATTTGCATGAGTAGGTACCTACATATTATGCGGCATAGAATTAATTAAAAAACAGGTTTTTTTTTAAATTTTACTTACCTATACCTATTATTTTCTGTCATCATTTTTACGAATAAGTTTCTACATACTATGCTTTCGTCCCTGTGACTGGTTATAAAGAAAATAGCTCTCTAAATATAGAAATATAAAACGGATTTGCGATAGCCCCGTATACTCCGATATTAATGAGATGAAAGCACGAAGCATCAGCTAATAAACTGTATTAGGCGACTCTTTTGTATGATCTAGAGGATTTATTACGAGTTTGCCTTCAGAACTTGACATGAAAAGGCACTATATGGGTACAATAAACGAATGTTTTTGTAGGATATCTTTCATGTTTTGTGCTGAAAATGGAGCACGGGGCGCAGCCGTGGCGGAGACATTATTCCGCTTATTTGTTGAATCTTGTCCCTTACGTTTGTGTGAATTTCGAGAGATAACACCATAGGTAACATGAAATACTCAGTTTGAATAAATATTATCGTAACTCTACCACGGCTAACGAGAAGCAATACGAAATAGTAAAAATGTTTGAGTCCAAGTCGGTCACCAGATTCGCAAACAACAACATAATTTTATGAATTCGTGGTTAATGCTGTTCCGGAAACCGTAATGTTATGATAAAATAAATAAATAGATAATTTGATAACAATATAATCTATTCATATGCTCATATCGCTTCTGGTTGACCGTGGGCTAATACAATAACAAGTCCCTCACGGATTATGTACCTACCATGGGATGTTTTTTTATCCAACAACGTCGGTGAACCAGCATACTACCTGCTTATTTTAAGCTGTTAACGTTGCCTATAGATGCTTGCAATACCAAGGCATTGCTCGTACGTTGCTGACTTAAAAGGGAGGTGACAGTGAGGGGAATACTTCCGGCTCACTCAGCCATCGTTCGAAACGCAGCTTCGATTGGTCAAGCCAGCTCGTGTATGAGCGGCAGTGAATTAGGTACAGCTTAACTCTACCACCGAAAGGGTTCACAACCCTTTCTTAAACAATAAATTAATAAATAAATAAATATCGCCAGACAGACACACCAACTGTACGGTCCCAAACTAAGCAAAGCTTGTACTATGGGTAACCGTACAATGGACTGGGGGCGATCCCAGTGACACCCAGACCTGGGAAAATTACGAAAAGGCCATTTCCGAAATTTGCCTCGGGCGGGAATTGAACCCGCAACCACCATGTGCAGTGACCCGAGCGGCCTACGCTCGAACCACTGCGCCAAGCGGTCGTCAAACAATAGGTAAGTACATAGCTGAAATTAAAATATTATCATATTCCGTGAGGCTTGTCAAACGCACATGGCCTTGTGACCCATGATGATAAACAGCGAGCTACTGCCGCTAATGTTGCCGAAACTATGGGGTGATGAATGAACGTAATTTAATCGAATAGTTCCGCTGTGAGTTACGTAATGCAAAAGTTGATATACTGCCTGGCAACTTTCCTTTATCGTGAGCTGGTGTTTGAAGGCAAACGGAGGCATGTTACGAGATTAATTTTCAACAATTAGAGTAATAATTCGTAAGTAATTAGTATACCCACCCAACAGTATCTCTTTATGTCTGAAATTCCGGTATCATCATCAGCCGGAAGACGTCCACTGCTGGACATAGGCCTCCCCCATGGAACGCCACAATGGACGGTTGCCCGCTATCCGCATCCAACGGCTCCCCGCGACTCTTACCAGATCGTCGGTCCATCTAGTGGGGGGCCGTCCAACTCTGCGTCTTCCGGTTCGAGGTCGCCACTCGAGAACCTTTCTTCCCCAACGGTTGTCGGTTCTACGAGCGATGTGGCATTGCCACTTCAGCTTGCTGATTCTGTGAGCTATGTCGGTGACTTTGGTTCTTTTGCGGATATCCTGGTTCCGGATCTTATCACGCAAAGAAACTCCGAGCATAGCTCTCTCCATAGCTCGCTGCGTGACTTGGAGCTTATGCAGTATGCCAACTGTAAGGGACCAAGTTTCGCTTCCGTAGGTCATCACTGGCAACACACACTGATTGAAGACCTTAGTCTTCAAGCTCTGCGGAATTTCGGACGTGAAGATATTACGTAACTTCCCGAACGCTGCCCAGCCGAGTTGGTTTCGTCGAGAGACCTCTTCATCGAAGTTGGACCTACCTAACTGGACAGTATGTCCTAGGTAAACATATTTGTCGACAACTTCGAGAGTATCGTCCCCAACAACTACCGGTATGGGTACAACATGGTATACAAATTCCGGTATGCGTGTTCGTTATTATTTTCCTCCTAAACGGCTTGACCGAATTTGATGATTTTTTTCTATACTTAAGGGCTTATCTCGATGGTTCTCAGCTATAGTTGGATCCGGTAGATGGCGCCATTGTCGACATCAATAAAATAAAATCTACGCTAGCGAGGTTCAAGGAAAAAGCTACCTAGTTCTTGTATAAGTTCAGTCCTAATTTACAGCCAAGGGCCGACAGTGCAGTGTTCATTTAATTCAGTGAAAAAACCTATAGCATCCCAGCTTCTTCTGAGTAAAATAAGAAATGCATTGTGCCGACTCGCTGAGTTATACTGATTTTTAATTAAGACATTCTTAGTTCTCTTAATTAAGCTGATATTATTTTATTCCACTCTTGAAAGTTTTCTGAGGTGGAAGGTTCACTGAAGTAGGTCGGTTACGATCGATGTTTCTGACGGTTTTCATAATAGTTTAACACCTTACCTGTATAACACTCCAAATTTATACTACTTAATACGACTCCAGAGTCGTATCGTTAATTTTAAAATCTAGAAAGCCCTTTCATTTTGCAGCCTGAACCGGCTAAAATTTTTCCATATTTTTTATATAAATAAGTACACACAGGTCCCGAGTCCAATCTGGTTAATTTTGTAGAGACTAAGAAAATAAAAGATTTTTCAGGTTTTCCTTTTAGTATTTTTTACCCAACGTTTTGTAATTATAATTATCTATACAAATAAATAAAATTGGAGTGTCTGTTTGTAATTAATAATATAAAATAACAGCTACTTTAGTTCGATACTCTGTGAGAGGGTGGTACTACCCTAGTCGAGCCAGTCCATATATGAGCAGGTAGTCAATTGGCTATCACCCACAATAAACCCACTAACTTCTATATTGATATAACATTCAATGTGACAAGTGAAGAGTATTCTATGTCTGTGACTCCATAATCGTATGTAACATATATACATATGCTACACACACTTATTGTATATGTATACATATTGATTCCATAAAACAACTCAAAAATATTCCGCACGGGCTCTGCAGGGCTGGGCTATCGATATATCAAATACGGAGTATATTCAATGTGACATATAGTATTTGCTACACACGATTATTGAGTCACAGAGATATAATACTCTTCACCAATCACATTTAATGTTATGTCAATATAGAAGTTAGCATACATACCTATGCTACATACACTTATTGTATATGTATACATATTTGTTCCATAAAACAATTCAAAAATATTCCGCACGGGCTCTGCAGGGCCGGGCTATCGATATATCAAATGCGTAGTATATTTTCATGGCTCGTCAAATCGCATTTGTCACGTAAACCAATATTACCTCTGGGACCGCCCGCCAAATAAGGCCACTTTTTTCAAAGATACATCGATGGATTTTTTATCGAGCAGTAAGTACTATGACATTGACTGATGTATAGTGTTTCCTTCTTTAACTTAACTTTTTTCTTCTTTTTCTTTTTTCAAGGTCTAGCAATGTTTTATACATTCCGGGTTCAGTCTTATGGTTTTTGAACTATGCAAATATTATGAATTTGCTTATTTTGAAATCATTAAGTGCAACGTGGTTTGCGGTTTGAAATAAAACTATTATACGGATTTTTTCGCGTTTATTTAGTTTGTTATGTTCCCGACGTTTCGGCTGCTTTACAGCAACCATGGTCACGGGGAGACTGAGGTGTTAGACGTCCTGATGTCATAGATAATAACCGGGTACCTACCGGTACTACCATTGCAAGACCTCGAGACACCGTGAGCACTTTCTGCGTGGATCGGACCGCAAACAACAACTAAATATGAGGGTCCCGAGAGATATATTATGCCATTCGTAAACCTGAAAAATTCTTACAATTGCCGATCTATTACGTCGACTACGACTAAGTAAAACAAATAAATGAATATCGACTGTGTCTCCTTCTCTCGTGAATCAAGAAAGTCAGAAAGAGTGCCTCGGTGTGACTATCTTTATGAGAGAATATCGCTTTACGATTCGGATGTAGAGTTTAGGCAAAGTATCCCTCCCTCTTGTAGGCCGAACTAAATAAACGATTTGATAATCAAATTATTTTTGAATCTTGTCGGGATGACTTCCTCAGCCGTCTAGTTTAATCTATACTGAAACTACTACAATACCAAAGTCTCAAAGGGCAGACTGCAGTCACTTCATTAAAACGTCCGCTAATTCATCAGATCGGAGGTAGGCCCCAACATAAAATAATATAACGACAAAACGTCGCTGGGAAGGCCAATATTTACTTTCTGAAATTGTACTTAACGTGAAAACTTAGCCTAAGGCTTGAGCTTCATTTTCCGTACTCCAGTAATCCACAGAGAAAACAATACCAAAGTAACTGTGGTATCTACACACAGGGTGTGACGCAAGCCCGGACGCGGGAACCACACGCGGGAATGGCTTCCAGGAGGGTAATGTATGGACCCCATTAAGAGCCTAATCTTCAAGCCTTTCTCGTGTAAATTATATACGCCCGCTGTGAATTTTACACGATGTACACCAAATATAACGGCGGGTGGTGTTAATATAAAAGGACTAAAATATAATGCTGAAGTGTTTTCGGAAAAACATTAAGGTTCATGAACATGCAGCTCATTCAAGGTATACTTTACCAATAAGATAATAAAATCACGAATAAACTCTGGTTACAAAGGGAACAAATGAAGGTAAAGTGACTTATTAAAAGATTATGAGTATTTTACAAACATGTAGATACCTTCTTTATTTTCATTTATAAGAAATAACCCAACCTACCATTAAGTAAGTTACATAGTTGTTTGTCATCAATTCACTAAATCTAAATAAATTTAATATAAAACATTGGTTCAAAATAAAAATAAAATTGAAAATACAAAGGAATCTACGATATCGATATTACGATATACGAGTATACGTTTTCGTTTTGTCAAATCAAAATACTGTGTATCTACATCATTATTTAAAAAATAAATAAGAGTTTACGTGTGCCATGTAAACACACATAAACACAAAAGTAAAAAAACGATCGTAAATATATATCGTTAGCAATGTATTGTATATCAATATTGTTTAACATTGATGTATCTAATAGCTAGATACGACAATTATTTACGATTTAAACGAAAAGATATATCTCCACTTTCATGACAAGACGATTCGATTCAAATTATCTACCCTAGATAAACAAATGGGCTTGATGTGACTTCCGATGTCATACGAAAACTGAGTTTGCATTTATCAAAACCCTCACATTTATCAGCAAGTGTTTATAATAAATACAGCAAAACATAATATAATGTATATAATTTTACACTTCAATTTTTTCACTATTTATACTATAAAGATGTTTTTTCTTGTAGCAGCCGTCTACAGCACATACTGCGGCAAACAGATTGTTTGTAGGAAATGATCAAGGCCAAGCATTAAGAAAAATAATATATACTGAATACCTTTCATGAGTGCGCGCCACGGGACACCAAAATTCAGTTGAACGAATCACATTTCATCGGACCATCATACAACGGCGACAGATTCATCTTTAAGTATACCTACTACCAACCCCTTTCAGTATCATTATGCAATTTAATTTGCTGTAATTACAAAACGTTTAGTCACAACACGAAAAAATAATACCAGGAATAGAATTTTTTGAAATATAACAATAAGTTTTTGGCCTATTTTTTTCTCAGCGTAGTCCCTTCCAAACTATTTAATTCCTTGTTGACTTACGGCGTTACACGCGCGGCATCGGGCAAAGTGAAAATAACAAAATTGCCAAATAGAATTTTATGCGCGACCATACGTTCGGACTACAATACGCCATCACTCATCGAGAGCGTATTGCAGAGTGGTTTGGACGTTTGAGCTCCAGTTTCCGTGCTTATATAGTTTTTTGAGTAGGTAGTTTGAGATAAGGAAGTGGGAAAGCCATATGACGTCACATACAAATACGAATTGCCCCGTTTTATGACATTTACACGGTAGAGTTATTTCTTTCAATAAGGAAAAGAATGTCGCCAACATTTCGGGAATATGTACATCAGTTTGATGTTCATGAATTTGAATTTTATGTATTTTTGACATAGAGATATCAAGTTTTTTTTTACTATCCAGCTGTAATTTGGAGGCTTTCCCAATTGGAAGAGGAGCACTCTGAACCATACACAGAATATTCCAGGGCAGATACATGAGTATCCCAGTGCAAT
Source organism: Notodonta dromedarius (assembly GCA_905147325.1). Classification (NCBI taxonomy): domain Eukaryota; kingdom Metazoa; phylum Arthropoda; class Insecta; order Lepidoptera; family Notodontidae; genus Notodonta; species Notodonta dromedarius. Next base: position 2,176,462 of record LR990165.1, on the reverse strand, counting down.
ATTTTATTCGCTTTGAGTAAAGCGCATAAATAAATTCATATTTTATTTGACTACAACTCATATACGGGCTGACGCGACCTGGGGTAGTATTATCCAATCACAGAAAATCGGCGTAAAGCACCTATTATAGCTGCGTTTTCGTACGATGACTGAGAGAGCCGAAAGCTAGTTTCTCAAATTCAAATTTAAATCGTTTATTTTGTTTAGGCCTACGGGGGCACTTACAAATTGTCAATTTTACATAATTTTTTTCTTATATCTACAACCGGATCGGAACGCGACCTCGACTGTGAAGATCCGGCAAGAAACTCAGCGGGCTTGTCTTTTTACATGTCATTATATTTTTTTATCGCCAGTTGCTTATAATCAATAATTACAAAGGGTAGTAGATATTAATATAAATATTATAATAGCTCCAGTGTGTTGCCTTTTGATATTACCAAGAATTACAAATAATTCGGACTCCCTTCCCATCCCTCTGTCCCTCACTCCCGACAAGCATAGGCTACAATAACTGCATAACATCAGGCGGATCTTAAGCTTGTTTTTCTACTTTGTTGGATATAAATAAAGAAAAAAATAATATCCCATTCGGATCGTCCGGCGATGCCCCGCGAGCTGGGTGGGCGACCGATTTATAACACGGGACATGTGACCTCCTTTGTTCCTCATAGAGCACGTTATGCTGTCACGTCTAATGTCGTTAAACGACGGTCGACTGAACAAATAAGGCCGCGACTCTACCGGGCAAGGCGGATGGACATCTAAAGGTCAGATAGTCAACTGTTAGAGGTGTTGGAGGTAAAAACGGTAAGCTTAGGTAATCGGCCAGAAAACATATTACAATTAATTGTTGATATTAGAAGACTAAAGTATCAATTCTATTTACCAAGTCAATCAATCAAAGATCAATCAATCAATTACTGTCATCGAGAGAAAAAGTTTTGAAGATAAAAGTGGTAAAATATAGATATATCTAATATATTATGAACTTATATGTCTGTAAATCTGGCAGGTCAATTTAAACCATTGAGGCCCGTATTAAAAAATCGATCTCAAGTCTGAGACCGATCTTGGAAATAGAATTCTTATGTCATACGCAGTACAAAATGACTTGTCAAAAGCATGCTTAAGATCGCTCTCAGACTTGAGATAGATTTATTAATACAGGCCTTAGCGATGTTTATTGTGTGAAAGCACTTGTGTAGTTCTGTTAACTATGCAATATTTTGGGACGATTACGGAACTGAACCCCAATTATTAAAATCATATAAAATGTTTTACCCATCCAAACAGTTTTGTACATTATTATGCTTACACTGTGCGTGGTCCACACACTTAGCCGGATTTTGTTCATATAAGTTGGCTCAATGTCGTAAGCTTGCGGGTCCAAAGTACTAGTCACGGTCCGCTCCACCCCCTGTGTCGTCTATTGATGCTTTATTGCGCTTTTCTCGGTCGTTGGCTTTTGAGAATGGGACTATTCAAGATAAACAGCATCCGTCTAACATATGTTGCTTTAGGTATAGAAAAATATGATATTTTTTCTGTCTTGGATATTTTTTAGATTCAATCAGAATTTTCAATGAGTCAATAATTTGAGTAGGTATACCATAATCCAATTTACCCACTGCTATAAGATCAGTGAACTTTTAGAACTTATATAAGCCAATCTCTGGTACGCAGACAGAAAGTGCCTAACTTCACAAAACTGAAATAAATTAATTAGTTGAATCCAGATTTGAATAGTTTCAAATTTAAACAACTTTTCGACCCTTGCTTAGTTCAAAAGCTTTCAAACGACAACTCTATATGAGTATTTTTTTTTTGGGTAACGTATTGAGTGTATTGAAAACCATGTCACACTGCAGTTCAAACATTTTTTTTTAATAATTGTGTTTGTCTGACTGAGCATATATCACAGAAGCTACTAAGTAGATCATATGAAATTTGACATGGTGAAAAGGAAATCCTAAATGGAATGAAAATTGAAAGGTTCCTATGGGATAGAAAAAATTTAAGCCATAGGACCACTAGGCTTTATAAGACATACAATTTTACTGTGAGTATGTCCGTAATTCTTCTTTTTCTAAACGGCTTGATCGATTTCAATGTTTTTAATAAATCATGGGGTCGCCTGGACGGTTCTCAGCTATAGTAAGACACGATTAGGTATAGTTAGACGCAATAGGTGGCGCTGTTGTCAATATCCAGCAAATACGCTAGCGAAGCTGGAAAAGGCTATTGTTGAATATACACAACTAGTTTCTGCCCGCGACTTCGTCCGCGTAGACTAAAGCAAAGTATTATATGCGTTAATCCAGGTTATAAACTATCTGTGTTCCAAATTTCATCCAAATCCGTTCAGTAATTTTAGCGTGAAAGAGGAACAAACGTACATCCACACTCACAAACTTTCGCATTTATAATATTAGTAGGATTATTTTCTAAGTCCCAAGTCTGTTGACAAGTACCCTTGTACCCAAAATTCTCGTCAAACCTTTTGTTACATCAAAGGCATTGTTAAAAAGATTATTACACAGTACTTTAATAAACATAATTACACATTTTTAAGGGCCCGGACCTTAATGGGTGCCTACTTTGAACAATTTACATTGATGTTTTGTTCTTTTTAGTGGGCAGGTAATTCGATGCCTCAGGCTATGTCTTAATTACCAGAATTTTATGTTACTACCCATATTCTGTCGGAAAAAGTAGGGACATGTCGTTAATAATACTTTTAAAAATGATATGTTGCATAGAATGTATATTTCTGAACAGGTAAGTTTTCTTGCTTGTTATAATAAAATTGTGCTATTATTCATGCTTTATATTTTCCACATACTTAAGTATTTTTTTGTAACTCTAACAAGATTACTATGCCATTGAAAAATGTACCTTTAATTACATTACATTGTTTAAATTATAAAATTGGCTTGGTAATAGGTATTAAATTCCAGTAACTTGTACACCTTGTGTAAAAAAATAGGTTTTATTGCATCACCATTATAAAATAGGTAGGTACACTCTATGCCGAATAGTACTTTTCAGATCTGCACTCAAGCATCATTATTCTTTTATTTCAGCAACTTCTGCAATATCAATAAAATATTAACGTTCTCTTTAAAATAAAAAAGTTTCGGTAGGAGTTATTTTTACCCTTGAGGGATGAAATGAAATTTCATCTTTACGACGCTATAATACGACGGTGATTTAAAAATAGAGAAGTACTTGAGTCAAAAGTTTTTACTCATGTTACTGTAAAAGCTTGAGTTATGCTTTATCCAAAGCGACCGCTTCACACGAAGAGGACGACATCGATCTGTCTATACCTTTTTGACAGATAATGGCCGTATTTGACTTGTGGATACAGTTAAATGTTTAGAATTTATAGGTGCCGGGTTAACCGTGTGAATGACCGCTAAGATTACATGGTCATCAATATGAGTTGGAGAAGTTAGTAGGAAACCCATTATTCCCACAGTACCTATAATGTAACCACTGCATCGCTAAAGCGGTTTTAAAATACTGCAAGATCCTGGGCAGGAGCTGGTGTGATACTGAAAATAGTATCTACAATATAGAGGACGGCCCTTAATCCCTAGTGTGAATAGGCAAAACTAACAAAAAGTTGTTTATTTACCCCGAGGCTTCGAGGGACCTCCAGGTCAATTAATAAATGATCAAAGTTGAAATTGGACTATGAACATTCGACCTTTTAGCAATAGAACTAACAGCTACCTACGACTCCGTTCACGAATATCGGAAGGACAAAAAAATGCCATATAATATAGAGATAAAAAAATTAACGAAAACAAAAAAAATAATTAGTCATTAATGATCAATCAGGATCAGGCTTAAATTTTTTCTGCATTTCCGCTCACGCGAGCCTAAACGAACGTCGCGGATAAAAGGTATTATTGTTATTCCTGGATATAACCTACCTTTGCATCAAATTCATTGAAACCTGTCCAGTCGTTTTGCGTGATACTCACTAACAAACAAGCTTTCGCATTTATAATATTAGTGTTAATGTAATTATATATTGTATTAACATCAAGTCCTTATTGTCAAGGCATGATTACAAAGGTAATTTGAAAGTGCTATGTTAAAAAAAATACGATAAAAAATTCACAAGTTCAGACAACCCCGCGTCGCTGACCGTGAGGCTTTATTAATATTCATGAAACACAAATTGGAACAGTGTACCAAATGAGCGAGCTTTCCTAGGGATTAGTTATCGGAATTCCTTAATTTTACACACTGATTAGATTTCACAAAGTTAATGGTCTCATTTATTAAGTTGTTAGACTTATTTGTTAATTTAGACGTATTTGGTATATTTAAAATTTTGTCGGTGATAGAGCCACGCTGTAGCCTTCACTTTGACATTGACTTTGACAGTAACATATACGAGCCAGCTCGACCAGGGCAGTAGTAGTAGACCTTACAGATTGGCGTTAAATAGCTATTATAGGTACGCTTCGTACGATGCGGGAGAGAGCTGGAAGCCAATCCCCCTTCGTTTCCATCCGTGGGCCCTATCTCCTTGTACACTGGAACGTGCCAGCAATGCTAGGAATTGCAAGCATCCTTCTATAGACTACGACAACTGCTTAACATCAGGTGGACCGTGCGTTTGTTTGTCGACTTCGTTAAATAAAAAAAATAGTTTGGATAATTCAGATGTGAAATATAATTTCTGTGGTTAAGGTGGAGGCGCCTGTCTAGCCCGCGAAATTCAAAATTTTCGAGTATTTTTATAGTTTATCCAAAATCTGAAAACATTTAAGACAACATTTTGTGATTTGCGACAAACACAGTATGCAGTGCGTTTATTAATACATTTATTTTACTCTTAATATTATCACGGTGGATATGATACTAGTAAATCACTAAATATACAAAAATTGCCAGATTATCTGGATAGCTGTCGTTCTTGAAATGTTTTAGAGTAAGTTAATATTAATAAATGCACTGCACGCGGTCTTTCTCGCGAATTACAAAACGTGCCTTTTACGAGTATTATTGTCAGATTCTGAAAAAAATCTAAAAAACCTCAAAAAAATTGAACTTCGCGGGCTAGATGGGCGCTTTAGCCTAACTGTTTGATTCCATAAAATAGTTTATTTTCTTTAGTTAATAGATATCTACTTACGTCTTTTTATTAATTGATAGTAGTGATATTAAAATAGATAAAAAAGACAACTTGCTTGATAACAATAATAATTACAATACGTCGTTTTATAATAACAACAATAACACCTTCACGAATGCCGATTGAAGTAATAAAGCAGCAGGGTAATGTTACCAAACTGCTAGGGGAATAGCTAATAGGTTTCCTTGACAAAAGTCAAAACGATGTAATGAAATAAATAAAAAGATACGGTTCATAAAATTGCTGGAATAACTTCCCCAATTCCTCATTGCACCTCGTCCCCTACAGGAAATTCTATGTCATCAAACAAACAGGGAGGATAACTGAGATTGTTTATTAGTGATTTTTAAACAACTCATTTTAAGTTTATACTAAAGAAATTGTTTACATTAAATAAATCTAAATTTTTGTGACTATGGATTTGAGTAACTATAGTGCGATAGGAAAGTGGGATGAATGGAAGAAAATACATAGGTACTGCGCTGACTGCCGGGTAGTACCGCCTTCTCACAAAAGACCGGCGTAAAACCAGTATTAAAGCTGCGTACACCCCCTCCCTTCCCTTCCCTCCGTCCCAATCCCCTTCAGGTCTGCAACGTGTTAGCAATGCCTCTGACATTGAAAACTTCTATAGGCTACGGTTACTGCTTAACATCAGGCAGGCCGTACACTTGTTTGCGGATTTATTACATAATAAAAAAACCCAGAAGATGGGAAAAAATGAGTGAGATGATGTCGATGAAAATTTACAATATCTATAGATTTTCTTAGTAAAGTTAATTTGAAAAAATCCGAATATATCTATCTTTTTCTTCGTATTTATCCATGTTAAATATTTTGGTTATATTACCAGTGTCTTCATAAATCACTTGGAACAATGAACGCGAAGGGTAGCGCACAAAACGAAATGTAAAAAGGAAAAAAGTATATATTTTTTTCCCTTCCACAATGTTGCTAGCAGGAAGTCACCGTCTATTTTATTTTATTTGTTTATGTTTTTTGTTACTCTCCCTAGACAGTGGAGCAAATATTCTGTTGGTTGAACACTGAGTATAAATATAACTAAATTGTCCTGCAATAAGTCCGCCTATTAGGTAACTCTTATAGAAATTTAAAATTTGCGAACTGGGTACTGTCCAACGCTTAAATATCTCCTTCTTTGTAGTTACGCTCTACGGAGTCTGACTAGACTGACTCCTGTTTGGTCGCTTAATAAAAATACTGTTATCAGGGACAACAATTATATTCATTGTAGACAACACAATATAATTTAATTATTAATTAAACATACGAAATATTGACTCGTTCGTAGGACAGGTGAAGTGGAAGAGAGAGAGAACAACGTTAGGGTTGCCAAAACAAATTAGTATCGTGTTGTTGCCAACAGCTACGCCCGCTCTCCGTAGAGCGTAACTACGAGTACAAAGAAGGAGATATTTAAGCGTTGGACAGTACCCAGTCCGCAAATTTTAAATTTCACAGTAGCCGTAATTTGTCTCGCATCATGATGTCTCGCCATTTGTTTGTGGTTTTCTTTTGGTTTTCTTCTTCGCTCTCACACGAGATTTGATCTGGTCAGTCCATCGCATGGGCGATCTTCCGCGTGGCCTAACGCCATGTTTTTTGCTTTGTACAACAAATTATATATAAACAAAGGTGACTGACTGAAAGACTGCCTGACTGAATGACTGACATAGTGATATATCAACGCACAGTCCAAACCACTGGACAGATCGGGCTGAAATTTGCCATGCAGGTAGATGTTATGACGTAGGCATCCGCTAAGAAATATTTTTTATCAATTCTACCTCCAAGGGGATAAAATAGGGGATGAAAGTTTGTATGAAACTTTGTCAATTAAATTCCACGCGGACGAAGTCGCGGGCACAGTGCTCTATAAAGTCATGGTGCCGTCTTGAGAGTGTCCGAAAAATTTAAGTATACGAGTTTGGCCGTAGCTGATAGGCTCCTGGAGTTGGAAGCATTGATACGGAATTCTATCTCGACGATTCTCCCAGTATTCTGCCCCTAAATATATCAAATATGTAGGTACTCCTAATAGTTATTCAAATTATAAATCTCACTAATGAACGATACACGAACCACCAATTAAACTATAACCTCCCTGGAATAAATACTTAAACATATTTCCTCAGAGGTAATCCGCCATGCTCCGAAGTACAAAGTTCAAGAGTATCAGAGTACGGGTACAGGGATCATCCCAGCTCTTTGCAATACGAAGTTTATCGTCTTCGTTATCTGCCATGAACGTTTTCCAAATATGGTACATCTCTAAAGCCGATTTTGAATAACTGGGTATAGGTAATGGTATTTATTTAAGTGTTAAGACGTGTTTTAATATATGATTTAAATGCACATGATTGTGACTATACTGTATAATTACAGCGACCGACTGATAACACAGTTTCGTAGCGGAAAGGGCAGGTTTCAAATTTCTAGGGTGTGATAAAGTATTCTCTGTCACCAATTACCGTAATATTTTAATTTGTCAGATTGCTGAAGACCATCGGTACCTACTTATAAACATAATGCATATAAATTTATTAAGGCCAGAATATGTTTAGTACATACTTAGGTAATAAATTTATACGGGCTTCCGGCTTAGGCCCATCCACTTGAGCTGGGTGGACTGGCTGGTCTAGCTGTCTAAAGCTAGCCCAGCAAGTCCCTCCGGCTAAAGTGGGTGCCCACCCTAATAGTAATCTTAAATAGCAACGCAGATTTGACCTAGGTCACAACTTTGAAGTGATTATTAACGCCAAGATTTACTGTGGGAGGTGATTTGTTTATTGGTTCAATCCTGCTACCCTATGGAGATAACACAGAACAGTTCAAACGAATCCTTAGATGAATGTAGACAACGGTTATCCGTCTTGCATCTACTAAGTGGGATCTCAGAGCAATCTGTGCAACGAGCCGGTATATTCCACGAGATTTATATTATGCACAAGGAAAAATAAAGCCTTTACATAAGACGGTTTAAGTATTTGATCTTGTATTTTATTCTTGTAATTTCTTCTTTTTTATAATGAAGTTAAAAAAATCAGTAAAATTTCAATAAAAAATTTACGAGGTTTGAACACGTTTTGCAAACCAATGTGTAAATTTTTATGGTAGGTACATACAACATTCTGTTTTTTTCTTTCTTCAAATAATGGCAAAGGAAAATATCGCCAGACGAACACACCAACTGTATGGTCCCAAACTAAGCAACGCTTGTACTATGGGTACCGTACACTGGACGGGGGCGATCCCAGTGACACCCAGACCAGGAAAAATTACAAAAAGGCCATTTCCGAAATTTACCCTGACGGGAATCGAACCCGCAACCACCCGGTGTAGTGCGCCAAGCGGCCTACGCTCGAACCACTGCGCCAAGCGGTCGTCAAATGGCACTAAACCTACAAATTACATAATTACTTGCATCAACTTTATATGGATATATAGAAACGAAATGAGACTATGGTAAACATGTCCAATTTAATTACAAGATTGAACACGAATCTAACAGAAGTTAAAGAAAGCTGAGGGAACAAAATCGATAGCAAGTACAAATAACCCGTCTCTGAGCATTACCAGACACGTGTTAGGAATCTAAAAGAGGCTATCGGTAGACAGTGGGATGGTACGTTACATTGTGCACCTACACGAGTGGAATAGGATGTTTTCGTTCAATTACTCAGGTTTTGGATCAGAATTGAAATTTGAAATGAACTCGGGAGACTTTGGTTTTATGCAAGAATATATTTTATGTTAGATTGGAGTTGCTTTTGTTCAGCATCCCTTTGCTGTATTGGGATCCTTCTAAAAATAAGACATATCACGTCTGTCTTCCCCAGATATAGGAGACCTCCTTCTTTGCACAATATTTTTACGAACGACTGCAATTTTATTAGGTTATTCGGCTTATCTGCAACAATCTCGTCATGAACGTTTTTTAATTCAAGCAAATTAAGTAATTAAACTTTACATAATAATACCTGAGCTCAGAAATTTATTAGTCTTGTCTCAATAATGATGAAAGGTAAAAAAAGTAATCGTGAGTCGAGGTAAGGAACGACTGTATTGCGGTTCATCATTATTCAAGCTATCGTAGGTCAGGTTAGTGTGTCGTATCAACAGTTCTTCGACGAAACATGGTTCGGACAAGTGTATATTCTTCAAAAATTATCATCGGTCAAAAGAGTGCTTCGACGAAACGTGATTCGGCGAGTTAAATTTCGACATTGCGTGGGTAGACTCCAAATTATAGTTAAGTATATTTTACATTACAGATCAATTACACTCGTTTAATTTCTATCAGTTACTACCATTACAGCTTCGTTCCAATATTTATTTTCCGGAGGTGATCTCGACGAATAAACAGATTCGTAATGCCAATCTATCGGAGCGGGTCCACTTGACATTTTTATTAAATTGGCAGCAATAAAAGTGATCGGGCCGCGGCACTCCCCGATCAATATGTAACTTAATTGGAACGGATGGGACTTGAATTTGTAATTGAAAGATTACAGATTCGCTTCTCCCATTCAAGAGTCATGGAAATATTGGGAAGACTGGAACGCAGATGAAAAAATATAATGGTTTTCTGATAGGCACTCTTGGAGACTGTGATTGGTTTTGTATTTACTTTTTCTTGGTTACGTGTTACCGCTGCAGACTGCTTGTTTTGATAAGAGACAGCGCTATGCGATGAAATAAGATGCACTGTCATCAAACTGTACTTTCCTATAGCTCTCTCTCTCGCATACAACATTTATTTGGATCACCTCACGGTTTTACCTGTGTGTGGGTTCACATCAATGAAATGTAGGTTGACTTATTTTGTATACGCCGAGCGAACTCTACTGTTTTTCATAAAAAGCCCATATAAAGTCTAGTGGTGCCTTCCTGACAAACAAATACCCCTGACTCAAAGCAAACACCGGCTTTGATGTTAAAAAGCCACTTGAATGGTGTCTCTTAGCGCACAATGCGATATCTGCCGGCTTGACGTCACACAGCTTCGCCTATCGCCGACGGTAAAGTAGGTGAAGAGTTCCCATTTTTTACTCACCGCGTATTCTTTGTATTGTGCTCTGACGTTTTTTGTTCGCGATTTTTTTGTGCCTCAGTTAATAAGTACGTTAAAATTGATAATGTTGTCAGTTTTTTAAATCACGGCTTGTGGTAAGGAGTACATGGGCGATTAATAGATAAATATCGCCAGACTGACACACCAACTGTATGGTCCCAAACTAAGCAACGCTTGTAGTATGGGTACCTTACAATGGACTGGGGGCGATCCCAATGACACCCAGACCAGGGCAAATGACAAAAAGGCCATTTCCGATATTTGCCGCGGCGGGAATCGATCTCGCAACCACCATGTGTAGTTGATGAGCGGCCTACGTTCGAAACACTGCGCCAAGCAGTCGTCATATGACAATACTTGTGCTTTCGTCGTCACTCGTCAGTTATTGATATATGTGAACGTCCTACTAATATTATAAATGCGAAAGTTTGTGAGTGTGGATGTATGTATGTTTGTTACTCCTTCACGTAAAAAGTACTGAACGGATTTCGATGAAATTTGGAACACAGATAGATTATAACCGGGATTAACATATAGGATTAACATATAGGACTTTATACATATAACATATAGGACATATAGGATTAACATATAGGATTAACATATAGGATTAACATATAGGATTAACATATAGGATTAACATATAGGATTAACATATAGGATTAACATATAGGACTTTTTAACCCAATAATCCAATACTACGCGGATGAAGTCGCGGGGCACAGCTAGTATATTAATACTAAAACGTCTGGATAAATTAAACTATTAACACCTTGGTGGGAAGAGGGCTGTCCTCGTAACTGTGCATTAGGAATTGTGATACAGTCGCATTGGTGATAATTAAAAAAAATACCACCTACCGCTGCCTTCATTAAAATTCTCTCTTTATAGATTCTAGCTTACGGTAATGTGTTTTACAACAGGTGCAATATAAGACATTGTCAATCTTTTGTAAAAACTGTCTCCTACTAGGCTTTGGACAGCTGTGGTCAGTACCGGGACAGGTGCAAATGACAACAGTGATTAAGATGCAAGTGAAAAGCTGACACGAAGCATAAACTTTTTTAATTAGACGAGACATAAATACGTCTTGAAAAATTGCTATACTTATTATAAACTTTTCGATCAAATTATCTTGTTCTCCATAATTTATTTGTCAAAGGAAAGTTGGCTATTTTTTCCACGGTACGTAAATAAAGGTGATATTTATAGTTTGTCTAGATTGCCTATTTGCCGCCTTACTTATTAGTATCATCGGAGCTTTGGATCGTGAAAACCTTTTCAACGCGGTTTTATGTTATTTTAGAGCTATTAATTACCAATGCTTGATCGATTGCTAGCAAATTATGGACTAGGAGCGATCCCAGTTACACCCAGTCAAGCACTAGCAATAACACACCTGTATCATCACAAACTAACGCAGGCTTGTACTATAAATACCGTACAATGGTCGGGGGATTAGTCCCGCCACGCACTCCCACCATTGTCAGGTTAGTAAGAACACGTCAAATACCCACATACGACGGACGACCGCTTGACACAGTGGTTTGAGCGTAGGCCGCTCGGCTCACTACACCGGCTGGTTGCGAGTTGGATTCCCATCTGGGTAAATTTCGGAAATGGCCTTTTCGTAATTTGCCCTGATCTGGGTGTTACTGGGATCGCCCCAGTCCATTGTAAGGTACCCATAGTACAAGCGTTGCTTAGTTTGGGACCATATAGTTGGTGTGTACGTCTGGCGATATTCATTTATTTATCTATACAAATAAATAAAATTGGAGTGTCTGTTTGTAATATCAAAATAACACCTTTTCACTAAATGCATATGAAAGTACATACGACACCTATAACAAAAACGCGATTTAAAATGTTTTTGTCTGTCTGTCTGTCTGTCTGTGTGTTTGTTCCGGGTAATCTCCGAAACGGCTGGACCGATTTTGACGGGACTTTCACTGGCAGATAGCTGATGTTCTAAGGAGTAACTTAGGCTACTTTTGTTTTCTTATATTTACGCGAATACTACACATTGAAATAAACGTCGGGAACATAAAGTTAATAAACGCGATAAAATCCGAAAAATAGTTTTATTAGGCTACTTTTATTTAAAAAAAGGGGTCCTGTCGCGCGGGCTTAGAACGCGGGTGCGGGCTTTTTTGTTAAGTTAAATTCCACGCGGACGAAGTCGCGGGCTCAGCTAGTACACTATAAGAACACACACGCCTCCCTCCATAGACTACAGTAATATACATTTAAATTTTCTTACAAATGAACAGTACATCAACTGAAGTTTTCAATTTTCTTACAACTTCAGCGGAAATCTCTTACATGTAAGCAATTCAAAAAGTACTTTTCCCTTTATACGCGCAATATGTCATCGTCCTCATTATTCATGCTGTCACTTTGCAAATCAAATATGGAAAATGCGAATCCGTGAACGCCGGGTGATATACGGACCAGTACCAGGGAACTTTTTGGATGCAGACAATTTTATTTTCATATAACGATAGATCTCATACGACACTTTTGATTAATAAAATAAACTTGAGAGGTGTCAAGGGACGACCGGATGGAACGAAGTTCCTTTCGATTAATTAGTGAAGGAATTGAAATAAAATTTTATTTTTTTAAGTTATAATTATATAAAAATAATTTTATTATTAACAAATATAATGTAATATATACTTAATCAGTAGGCTCAATTTTAGTAAAAATTGGCATGTGGTAACTGTATCTAGAAAGACGAAACGAAAATAACTGGCTTTCTTTCTATAAGAGAGAGAGAGAGACAGACAGAGAAACACGCGCACGCCGCACGGCTTACAACTATAGCAAAAAGTGTCGTTACAACTTTTGGTCTTCATTTTTTCCGTCTAGCCCCCTTTCGCAACGCGCGTTGAGGAACTTTGTTCCAAAAAAACACTAAGTAGGTATATCTGATATGGGCATAAGGGTGACTGTCACTGTCCTGTAATGAGTTGTGTTATGAAGCGGGCCCACCTAATTTGACCAATAGGATCGCTTCATTTCTTCAGTTTCACGCGGTTTAGCTCAAGTTGTAAGGTAGGCCCGCTTTCCAGCAAAACCAAGTGGACGGTCCCCCTAATGGTTAGATAAGCTAAGGCCTTGTGAGCACTGAGAACAACACTTATGAAAATATGTTTTTTGTGATAATGAAGTATTCTTTTCCTACTAATATTATAAATGCGAATGTTTGTGTTTGTTACTCTTTCACGCAAAAACTACTGGACGGATTTGGATGAAATTTGGAACACCGATAGTTTATAACCAGGATTAACACAGGATACTTTTTATCCCGATAATCCCGAAATTTTTGCTAAGTTAAATATTACGCGGACTAAGTCGCGGGCACAGCTAGTAATTAATAATATTAAATCAATAACTCAGTGCCTGTCATTTTTATTTTTCTAGCTTCATTATACTATACTTTAATTATTTTTCACTTAAAACGCTGTCTAAAAATTACGACCGTAAATTACGACCTTATTCATCACAAAACAAGACACACGCAAAAATAATGCTGCAAAGCAAACTAACTTCAACGTAATTTATAACTGCAATATGCATCCGTAGCTTAGAAGCTTTTTCTTCTAACAATTTTCCAACCCACATTAGACTTGGTCAGTTTCAAGCCAAGAACGAAATAATTTACGACCTCAATTATATTAGTAAGTTAACTCAATTTGAATCGCAGCCAATTTTCCGGTAGTTTACTAAACGGCCTAATAGTTATTTTAATTTAGCGCCCTGTCTTGGTGAGTTATGTGGGGTTCGTTTGAACAATATTGATCTGGACCATGTACCGCTACATTTATGACTCGCTCAAAGAGATGAGGATTAAAATCAATGGGCTCGGCACATCAAAGGAGTACCCACTTATTAAACTCCTGCTTTCAAAAAGTCATGTGAAGGTCGCCAACCCGCACTAACCCGGCGTTGTGAACAATAGCCTGAATGAGGCTGACCGTCCAGATGGCTGGCTATGAAGCGAGCCGGCCCGCTTCGACTAATACTATTGCTTTATATCCTGACAAGTTGAGCTAAACTGGGTGATGGTGAGGAAATGAAGCGACCCCCCGCTTCATAGTACAGCCATGTGGACGATCACCCTAATAGCAGAGCTCGCTTCCCATTTAATTGGGACCAGAATATCTTTGGCAAAATATGGGTCCTTAGCAGTACAGAACCTTTGCCTTCGGGGAATTATATTGTAAAAAGAACAGTCTGCTAAGTTTCTTGACATATCTTCTCAGTCAAGGTCAAGTTTCGATCCGGTTGTAGACTTAAGAAAAATATGTATAAATAACAATCTGTAAGTGCACCCGCAGGCCTATATAAAATAAACGATTTGACATTTGACTTTGACTTTTTCTCCGAGTACTTACAGGTTCAAATTTCGAATCAAATTCCCAAAAATCCTCTTTCATTCAAATAAAAATCTCTTCCCGCGTTAGAATAGCCGCCATATTCATAAAGGCAGCGGGATTTGTTCGGCGAGGGTAGCACAAAGAATGGATTACACACATCCAACACTGAACCAGGATAATGGAATAGAACAGATTCTTAATCCAAATGATCCTTATTTTAATTAAGGCGAGATTACGGTACGACTTTATATGGGAAGCAATTCAAGACTTCTTTACCGAATACTATATGAAATAGTAATGTGTTTTTAATCACATTTTTTATACAACAAAGTCAGCAACTAAGTGTACGATCTGCCTGGTGTTAAGCAGTTATAGTAGCCTATACATATATCCGTACTCGCACGTTGCCCGTCTTAAAGGGAGGGAGAGGGAGGTTTGGACATCTGGCTCTCTCACACATCGTACTAAACGCAGATATAATATATAATTTACGCCAAACTTCTGTGAGAGGATGGTACTGCCTCAACCGAGCCAGCCCGTATACGAGCCTTATTCAACTGGCTACAGCTGCCTCCCATATTAATGATTACGCCAACTTTACTCTGCCATGGATATTAGGTATATTCTGTTTCGATAAACACTGTGGTTTACGTTAGGTTTACTCAAGTGAAGTCGCTCTTCAGACTGAATAGACAAGTAAACATCTCTTTTAAAATACCGTCACGATAACAGTGACGAAATATATTCGACGGCTAGCCACGTCGCCAAACTAGAAAAAAATCACCACAGACTATCTTTGCGAGTCTGAAAACGTTTGATGTTTTTGAGTGGCACTCGACAAGTGCGTCTGGCGAAGTCAACAGCACTCCCCTCGCGACTGCAAGACATCAAACGCTCTGATTCGCTTTTACACCTTAGAGTAGGCAGTTACGCCGAGATCCAGACTGAGATTTCAGCCATTCAGACAATGGGCAACCCTCTTTGATTCCCAGCCTCTAATTAAAACGCCGTTTTTATTTATGTTTCAGGGAAAATCACACAAATAACTATTTGTATAGAGGATGAAACTGTTTTTTTGTAAACTAGATTATCAAAGGCTGTTACTGGTCTCCATAAAACGATGTACATTTCGTTACTAAAGAACGTCGCGACGCAAAGATCAAAAACTGCTATCATGAGAAAGATTTTTCATGAGATTAAAGATACCTTAATATTAAATAAAATTACGAAACTAACAACGCAGTGTGTACGTATATATTTTTATTCATAATCAAACACTGAATGTATTTAGTCGTGTATTTGAAATAGTATTCTTATGGAGAAAAACGAATCTAGTAAAAATTTAAATAGATCAAATAAAGCAATTGGAAAGGTTGTTCATCCGCCAGCGCGTATATTGCGCGCGTATTTTCCCATAATACAGATTTATTTCTAGTTTGGGCTGACAGGGTCTAACGTTTCTCCTGTCATATGTTTTACAGCCTTTAGTCCTAAGATATCACGTATGTACTACATATAAGTACTGTAAAGGCTTTATTTTTCAATAAATATATATATGTCGCCGCCAACTGGCTTAATCCGCCGTTCAATTAACAGCCTAGGCACTTTACTAAACAGCGCCGTTCAACTAACGGCCTAAATGATATTCAGCCGTATAGTCTATTACAACATTTAATAAATTGGCTGGCTAATGCTTAGGCAACTGGTTGAAATTTAAGTACTACAAAACTTTTTCAAAATACTACCCAAGCAGAACGACCTGGATGGGTTTAGGTTAGGGTTATTTTTTTTATGACCCCACAGAAACCCCACCCGGCAAATAGATTCGGTGGATCTAAAAAAAAACGTAAAAAACCTAAGTACCTAATAAAATGATTCCATCAAAGTTGTTTTTTTCCGACGCCATATTGACCATAGAGAATATAGAATATAGAGATATTGACAGTTTGGTGAGTTTCGGCGCTAGGTGGCAGAAAGTAAAACTAAATAGAAATGAACAGTCTAGGCAGGTAATTAAACGGCTAGGCAAGTAGTTAAACGTCATCGATCCAAGTCATTTGCCTAGCTGTTTGATCAAATGGCTGAATATCATTTAGGCCGTTAGTTGAACGGCGCTGTTTAGTAAAGTGCCTAGGCTGTTAATTGAACGGCGGATTAAGCTATTTGGCTGCGACATATATATATTATTGAGCTGTCAATAGCAGTGATAGCCGATCGGTTAAAGCACGCGTCTTGCGGGCACCAGGTCTTGGGTTCAAATCCCGGCTCGCACCTCTGGATTTTTCGAAATCTATGTGCGAATCATAATTTCTATATGATTACTAGCTGTGCCCCGCGACTCCGTCCGCGTTCTGTTGAATTTTTTCCTGAATTTTCTTTGCTATAAACCTCACGGAGCCCGAGACCTTTCCAACGAATGCAAAACCGTGGAAATCGGTTCGTGCGTTCTGGAGTTATAGCGTCAGGAAGGAAAACCCGACTTATTTTTATATAGTAGATATCACTTGCTTACGGTGAAGGGAAACATCGTCAGGAAACCTGCATGTCTTAGAAGATCTAACCAATTTTCGAAAGACACGTGAAATCCGCCAACCCGCACTGGGCCAGCGTGGTGGATTACGGCCTCAATGCCCCTCATGTTGAGGGGAGGCCCGTGCCCAGCAGTGGGACGTCAAAAGGGCTTAATTATTATTTATTATTATTTTATTGAGCCGTAGTCAACTGGCTATAGCTTGGCTCTACCATCATAAATAATTATAAATATCTGACCATAAAGCCATAATATGAATTTGCAATTGTAATTGAATGCGTCAGACAGGTTGATTATTCAATTAAACAACCTGTCTACTCTTGAGCAGAATTAAAATTTGCATAAAGGTCAATCAAAGCTCGATCGGAACCCTGATTACAGGGGACCAACTTCCAAGGCCCCTGTATTTGAATAGATTTTGTTTGGAATACGTCAGTGTGTTGCCGGTACAACATTGAACTGTCTGTCTGTGGCGCAAAATCTATCACAATAACTCATTGGATGGATGGATTACGATGGCTACATTTCGGATTGCAGATATAATTTATATATTTATCAGGTTTGATAATAAATTATATCGCTAACATAGAAAAATATGGCCGCTATATATTCGGCCGCATATCGTGGTCACCCTGAAAGACTGTGACAAAAATACTTCGATCTGTTTGTGACAAAAATGTGGCCGGAAATTGCCAAAGGAGCATGGAAGAGAACAGGAGAAGTCTTTGCCTAGGACTGGGACAGGCTAGTAAAAAACATGGCTATGTCACGGCCAATGCGAGGCGATACGACATGGTATAATGTTCAAGTTCAAGTCAGTCACTGCCAAAATCGCCAACATCCAAGCAGCCATTTAAAAAAAACATGCTTCATTCTTTGTCGGAAACCGTGATGTTAATTTTAACTCTAAATTGAAATTTTAGAAACCTCCGATGCGACGACCCTTTGATCAAATTTATACTTTACCTATTTCTTCCAAATAATCACACGAAATGTTCGTAGGTAAAGAAAATTCAGTAAGCGCGATCAGACCAGTGGAAGTTGCTGATATCCCTTTATAAACTACAAAAAAGCTGATCATCTTCAAACGGCTTAACCGATTTTCACGAAACATAGCTAAAAACACTCCCGAACAACCATATCTTTCTAACAAAAAAAAAAAACAATATTAAAATCGGTTCATCCGCTTGAGCGCTACGAGGCCACAGACAGACACGCAGATACACACATATGTTAAACTTAAAAACTTATAACACCCCTCTTTTATCGATGGGGGTTTAAAAAGGACAGCAAACCCGGGGCATATCAATAGTTCACAATAAAGGAGAGGTCTTATTAGTTTCGGTGTATGTTCGCATTTTCCTTTGACTATTTGATCCTCTTTTTGCGTTCGGATGATAAAGTGGATTGTGTTTCTTTGCGTCATATCAAAATATCCACAATGTATTGTAGTTTTATTTTCGCTTCTATACTAAGTTTGGGATAAAATTTGTGAATATTGTTTGAACCAGGATATCTTTTGAACGAAGATACATTGGTGCTGATTCTGTGGTTACACCAACGTACCAAACCGTACGATTGCCATTCGTTTATTATTTTATATATATATCAAAAAGCTTAAGACCCGCCTCACGTTAAACAGTTACCGTAGCATATAGTTGCTTGCAATACCAAAGGCATTGCTCGCACGTTGCCAACCTGAAGAGGAGTTGGACTTCCGGCTCTTTTTCTCATCGTGCGTAACATAGCTTTATACTTTCCGCCGTTATTCTGTAAGAGGGTGGTCCCTACTACTCCTATTGAGCCTGCCCGTATCTTAGCGTTTTATTAACTAAACAGAATTATCTTAAGTTATGTCAAATTTAGTTTAATCATGATTTGACGACGACAAAATTGGCACTACCATCGCATATTTCAAAAGATTAAGTACACGTAGGTATACATTCTTTGTGGATTTACTAAAACTGAAATGTTTCGTTAAACAAAATAGACGTTTACTCCACATCGCAGTTTTTATAAAGTAATTCCGCCGTCAAAATAATATAACCATATTGGAGTCGGCGGCACCGTAATGGAATTTTAATGAGAATTTTGGCCGTTCTCTGTAATTTTCTTTTTTTTAGTCCTGTGTAATAAAAGGAGGGCATTTATTGGACTCGATAACAGACCCGTTCTATCGAAAGATAATGTCGACAACCGTGACCTTATTTTATTGATTGGTTTTCTTTTCCTTTTTGGCGGCATTTATTTTATAGCTGAATTATTTGTTCATATACATTATATGGATTGTATAATATTAAGAGTGATATGAACGAGGTTGGAGTGGATGTCAGTATGACAGGAAAGTGCGATGGATGGAAGGAAAAGACATACTGCGCCGACCCCAGATAATGGGAAAAGGTAAGGCACCTGCCTTACCTTTTATATCCATCTGTATATATGAACAAATCATCATCTGATGATGATGATTTGTTCATATATACAGAAGATGTAAAGTAGCTATTATAGTGAAAGAGCCTCTTCAGGTCGGCACCGTGCAAGCAGTGCCTTTGGTATTGCAAGCATCAGTAGCCAACGGTGACTGCTTAACACCAAGCAGGTCGTTTGCTAGTTTGTAGACTTTGTAATATAAAATTATTGCAGCGGATTAAAAGAAACTGCCTAAGTTTGTGGAATGCTTTGCATGCAAGTGTATTAATCTATTGGCTATAAGTGTTAAATAGGTGATAATCGTTATTAAATGCTACATACGACCCAATTTATCATTGTCACGCTCTGACAGACATCAGATCGTCGTAGAAGTAATGTAGAGTATACAAGACAAGCAAAATTGGCCGTACTCTAGTATAAAACAGTGTAATCAAAAATTTCGTCTCTTATACACACAAAATATTATAATTTTCATACCAAATACTCACCTATTAATCTATATTGTGTACTTTAGTAACACACGTGAAGCTTGGGAGAATGATTCTAAATATAACTTTACTTAATCATCTAGGCGAAAAGACATAGCTGTCGCAGTAACAAAATATTCTTGATACTACGTCAACCTCATTACCTTAGAGAAACTCTATCAAACGTTTCCCTTTGGCCCAGTATCACAAAGCCTTGCAGCCTACACCAAAGCTGGATGTGGGCCTCAGCCTTTGTGTTGGGAAAGTGTGTGGCTATTTTTACCCCGAGCACGTCTTTCATTCTCTTCCTCTTTAGTCTATCAATAGATCTAAGGAGCTCATAACAATTATCAGTATAAAAGTAAATAAATACATATCGCCATACCCACTGTATGGTCCCAAACTAAGCAATATTGTATCGGTATTGTATTGGCAGCGGTTCCAGAAACACTAAGACGAAAATATCATTTCCTAAATTTACCCCATCAAAACCATAAAACCAGACAGAGGTGAAAGAATAAGTTTTTCTTTAGACAGTATTTTTCAAAGTCAAAAAAGAAAATAACTGACTTGATTAAATCACTCGCTTATCAGCTAAACCAACCACAAGAAAATATTTTTACCATAAGGTTATTATTTTTTGCATTAGGTACAACTTCTTTATCATTCACCAAAGTTCCATGCAAAATATCGTGCATTATTAAAATTAGACCGTATATATGCGATACGAAAAGAAATTCACAACACCCTTCGACAATCGAAGAAAACCTTGTCACTAAAAAAAATATTCAAATTGAAAACGGAATGGCAGCGACAAAATTGCGAACACTACAAAAAAACCGCACACTAGGTCTATTCCGCAGCGGATGTACAATAAAAGCTCTTATTTCAAAGGCTGTATAGGCCAGCCGAGGGAATCAGTGTCACTGTTGGGAATGCAATAGCTTACTTTTATTTTAGTGTTATTGCGGTATCATTCGAACTACGGACCACCTGCGCTTGATACAACTTTGGAAACATTTGTTTGGATATAACGTCGAACATTACCACTTAGGCACTTTATTTAATCTCAAATAAGATGTGAATTTCCATGACAAAGGTGCTGTGGACAAAAACCACCATTTTGTCTATGGAATATTCATAAATATAATAGTCCGAATAGTCCTAAAGAGAACATAGGTATGGTTGATGGTGTACCAATTCAGGCATCCATTTATAAAAAAAAAAAAATACGTTTTTCACTCCCATCTTTAAAACAACGCTTCCATTGCTACGTAAATAAATCGTCGGCCTAAAAATAGATTAATGCTAGACTTTTTTACCAACAAGCTCGCTCCATAACCACCTCGTGTGATACACGTTCAAAGCCGGCTCAGTTTGTGTTTGTTCCAGCTTTGTCCCATGTACTATGGGAGGTAGACCACGGGTTTTTGCGGTACGCCTAATGCAACTGCTTTGTATGTTACTTTGCGTCAAATAAGTTCGTCTGTTTACAACTGTTTAAAATCTTTTGGCTGGAATGGTTATAATATTTTTTGGTAAAATAAAAAGGCAACATTCTTTTATAAAAGTATTCTGAAACAACCGAATAATGTACACTAGGATTAAAATATTTTTTATGTACGAATACTAGTTATAATTTTCAATGATTCGCCGGACAAATACTCACATTATGCCACTTGTAATAGGTATTATAGGTAGGTACTACCATACAAATACTGATAACGATATCAGCAGAATACAAACATAACGCCTGTGACCCCCGAACGATTAGGCAGAGTTGCATTGCAGTGCATATTTTCGCTAATGATATGTTAGTCCCAATGTAACCCAGGGCGGACGTATAATGGGCCCAATAATAGGGAGATTCGGGCCATAGTCTATCACGCTGGCCTAGTATGGATTCGCGAACTTTACATAAAATAATTTTATTCAGAAAATAAATTTTATTCATAGTTAAGATGAAGTTTGCGATGATCCTCAAATTAGGCGTCAGCCTGTATCACGAAGCCAAGGTAATATAGAGTTGCTGAATAGATTTAGTGGTGAGTGGAATAACTGCTCGTGATATTGTATTTTGATTGTGGTGACAATTATTTTGCCTGTGTGAGAGGGGGGGGGGGGGGTGCGAGGGAGTGAGAGTGTCAGAACTAGAGGTTAGTGGGGGGTATGTGAGTGTGTGTAATAAGTACATCCGTAATCACGAAGTAATACTACCGAAGAGGTTTTTCATGTCTTTCAAAAGTCAAAATGTCAAACTCCAAACTAGTTACAGCTTACCTTACTATTTATCACTTTAGACACCTATTACCTTTATTATTTTATTATACTCAGGGATAAAACACTATTGCAACTGACTGAAAGAATTTAGTGTGTATCGATCGACTCTACACCGTGCAACAAAATAGAGATTCCATTTTAAAACACCGTTAATGCATACCTTTTATCCACTGGCGATATTTCACTAAGAGCTTATAAAGCAGCGGTGGCCTGCACTCAGCACTAGCAGTAATTGCGCCCCAACAGTGTTGAGTCACGGGATAGGATAATCAAGAAATATTACGGAGAGTGCCTTTCTGTCCCACACGGTAACTTATAGACTTTGTAGAGCTCTAGCTGGTGATGTATGTGCCTTAGCTACGTGACTCTCAGTTAATTTTATCAAGGGCTTGTCAAATGGGCGAATCAAACGTAATGTATGTTTTTATTTCAAAAGTATCAGCATAATAAATACAGCATATTATTATGCATAGAATATTTCCAAAAAGAAATTGTAATTAGTGCCTTCAGCTATTGGCGTTAATTTGCTATTTATAAATGCATTACCGTAGTAGGCTTCGGCATTTGGCATTACGTTGAACTACTCTCAAGGGGTCACTCACTATGTGTTGGAATCATGTTGTCACGGACTTCTGAAACAAGAGATACTCCTGAAACGTAACTCTATATGATAACACCAGTGTCAGAAACATTTGTCATGTAGTAGAGAACCAAAATGCGTAATATGTTAAAATGCAATGCACCGTGTGTCCACGCATATTCCCCTCGGAATCAGGATACATAGGCATTGCTCTACCGTAGAGTTGAAGCATGAATTGTTTGCAATCCACATACGCAGTAGAACGACATTGAACAATGTGTTTACTGTGTCGTGGTTGGACAGCACTAAATATATTAGTTGAAATCCGCCGCAAGCCGGTTTAGACCGCATGTTGACCATTGCAGTTATACGAATTTGATATTATTTGCAATCGAATTTAATTTGAGAGCGAGGGTGCAAATGTACTTTATTCTTTTTATTATTTTATT
Source organism: Notodonta dromedarius (assembly GCA_905147325.1). Lineage (NCBI taxonomy): Eukaryota > Metazoa > Arthropoda > Insecta > Lepidoptera > Notodontidae > Notodonta > Notodonta dromedarius. The sequence continues at coordinate 2,153,088 of LR990165.1, read as the reverse complement.
GATTGCTAAATTGGTTTATGAACCTGTAAACGTTAAAAAATATCAATAGCTGTCATTTTGATTCCAATAAAAATACAGATTTATAAAATTGCCTAAAACAGCAAAATGTATGACAAAAGGGTATTTTTGGCATTAGTATCTCAATGTTGGGCTGAACCCCACACCCCCAACAATAGATTATTCCCTTTAACCATACCCTAAAACAAAGCAGAATACAGAGATATTTCAAAAAAGTGCTTGACCTGAAATTTACCCGAACAAAGCCCCAGGCATAAACTATAGTCTAATAAAATATTCACACTCTCAAGCTCTTTGTTTGGCCGAATTTCTGGCGTAGGGCCGTGGAATTTATTGAACATCTTCCGTTTCAATTTGTGAACGCGACGTGGAGACGGTGTCATTTCGGACCGCCCGCCTTTCCGGGAGTTTGAAGGTTAGATTGTATCGTAACTTGCGCGAGGGATGAGCCACTTATGTAACGTAAAAAAATATTCGTTTACAAGGGTGTCACCGGGGTGGGGTAAATGAGGCAGTTGCTCGATGGATCGAGGGCGGGAAATAAGTGGGATTTTTTAAGGTTGGTAGATGTGACATGAAGACGCTGAAGCTTGGTGTTATTAGTGATTCAGATTCTATTGAAATTTGTTTACAAATGAACGCAATAATTGCCACGGAGATTACACAAAATGGGATCATCCCCTATTTAAATTATAAATTACAAAGTAAAAACATTGATTACGGGCCGAATTAGAGAGTTTGTTGTTAAACTCCCCTTGAATTCTATGTTGAATTATTGACCTCAATCCAATTATACTGTTAATGGAATACCATAGCTCAACCAATCAGCTCATTATAAATTGATGTAGAATGAAACAAACTTACGGTTTTTAACTTTCAGAAGGTTAATACGAGTATAGCTACATTCTTCGCTCTTAGTAGTATACTGATACCCGGAGTATGCCTGACTATGCATAACTGCTTGAATAAAATGTTTTTTATTACTTTTTATTAGGGTTCCGTAATCCTTACAAGGAATCCTTATAAGATCATCCAGTCCGTCCGTCCGTCCGCCCGTCCGTCCTAGTCCGTCACAGTACCATAACTTCTACAGTTTTTGTTAGAAATTGACGAAATTTAGTACACCTCACTTACAAAAATATAAAATGTAGCATAATTTTTTTTTTGAGGTACCGCCCCGAACATGAAAAGACGGCATATTTTTTTTAGTGACTTCTTCATGTGGGTTATCTCTGAAAAGGTATTTTCGAATGAAATTGTGTTTTCATACAACATTTTACCATCAGAATTTTGTTTGTGAGATTTTTTACTTTTTATCTTTAGTCAAAATGTACGTAATTAATTCAGACACTTCTTGCATTTTTATGATAAACGTCAACACTAGTTAGCCAAAAATATCATTTCGTTATTGAAATGGCTACGGAAACCTACATTACGTGTGGCACGAAACGCACTAGGCCAATTGTTTGCTCGGGAAACGGTTAGCGACGCCATATTTAATGAAAACAAAAGAAGAATGTCTACAATGAGCGAATGCTGCCAAATAGCCTGTTTTCGCACAGGACATTATAAATTGAAACACGCAATCCAGTCGGTCGTATCGCTGGCTCAATACGTCAGCACTTGAAACGCATCCAAGCGGGTGCAAAGTTTGGCACTGAACCGCGCGGTTTCATTTCCTGCCGGCCCCATTTGAATTGTCCTGCCACGCTGAAATTTTGGGTTGTTTACGGACCTTTTGCATATTTCATACACTGCAGCAGCAATAGGGTGACGCTAATTCATGGTGTTTATTTGTATTTTGTATCATTTCTTTAAAAATGTAAGATTACTTACATGTTATAACTATCATTTCAGTGTTGCTGCAACTTGCAAAAGTTTGTCTTGCTATTCGTTAGAAAAAATTGTAGATATAAGGATAACATTGCAGATCAAATACATTAATTAATTATTGTCAAAATCAAAAATAACAGTACTTAGAAAGCGACATCCCTTGGCATAAGCTAGTAACTAAATACCTTAATATACTAAAGGGGTGGGTTCAGCTCTATAAATTAAATGCAAGTTTAAGTACTATTTTCGTTCGAATACCCGAACACAGAAGTCGCTCTTATAAATAGGCCCCATCTTATTTAAACTTTGTCAAAACCGAAACAAACTAAATGTATACTCCGGAGTTTATAAAGCAAAATATTTAATCACTCATAGGTTTTCGTTCATATAATATAGACCTCTGTTATTACAACTTTACACCGCTACGTACTTCGTCCTCCATCCCTGTAGATTAAAAATATTTCACCGCCCCTACAAAACAGATTAGTTCCTGTTCCCGATGCTAGATGTCACTAAACAACGAAAAATCAATAGTGCGTTTGTCTCTCCTCGAAAGGTTCCCAGTTAAGACTGAGTAGGTTAGTAGAATAGTAGAGTGCACGTAGAGAGCATGTAGTTTAGAACAACCCTGCGCTAGATGGAGCTGCTATATTCGCAGTTTAATTTGCTATAAATTGGAGTAGGTAGGCTGTAGATTTACCACCAGTTTTAAGTTTGTTACTCTTTCTTGTATATTGTAAACTGCTTCTTGTAAATGCAGGTTACACTGTTTTATAGGCGTGTTCTAAAGTCCCGACACGAAAGTTGTAAAAAATATTCAAAGGACGTTACTCAGAAAATAAGATAGTTACCTTCATGTAGTTTGTTATCACATGGCATCTACATAATCAACTTCTGTATAATATGTAAGTAGGTACCTAAATTATTATATCGGACTTTTGAAAACACTACTCATATAACGTAGGTGAGCGCTAAGATATCATTTTCCAAAATTCACTCCATAAGGGGGAAAGGGGATGAAAGTTTTTAATGGAAGTTCGCTAGCCACGGGATACATTTTTACGTCCTTTTATATTTAAGACCAACTACAATGTATTGCCTCAATTACATAGTTTTAATCCACACGCTGACGAAATATCTCGAGCCTCACTCGGTACCATACATACTAAGACTCAGCTTAATTCTTGCGACGTAATCCCTGCTTTATGACGCAACAACTAAGCCGACTTAAGCTTATAAAGATTGTAACATACTCCGTACTATGATAATAATCCGTGGAGGAAAATGTCTTAATTACTCGTATCACGTGATCTAAGGGGACAGACCATGGAAAAGAGATAAATGGGATGAAAGGATTGAATGGGCAATAAGGAAGTTAGAGGTCATTCACACGAAGAAGCCAAAACTGTTTGGCATCTGGATACGATAAAATGTACGGATTCTATTTATAGAGATTACAGTTATTTGGGTGAGCAACACGCCAAAGTGGATAAAATAGATTGGAGCCAGAGTAATCTTCAGCTATCGACGGTATTTCAATTTGCACCTCGAGTACTGAACCTACTGTAGGTGATACCTCATTAGGTTATGCTGCGTTATTCGTTTTGCAAAGCATGCTTGGATTTCCAATTCCATTACACAATGTGACCGTTAATTCGATTATGTACAAACTTTAAGAAGGTATAGTAAGCGTAATTTTATCACTAAAATCGATTTATATAAGTGGTCTAAACCCAACCCTCCTAGAATGGGAGCCAACAATATATAAACGTATATTTTTGATAATAGGAACTGGCAATGCGTTTTAAAAGTGTTATTTTTAATTTGAAAATTGTATCACATACTATATTGAGATGTATATTTTTATTTAAACGGAACGATCACTAATGAGTTACAAAAATACTGCTCCAGGATCTACTGCCATATTTAATTATTAAAAAACATCCAAGCCTATTTCCCGGTACATCATAATAACTAAATAAGTATTTGAAATGATGATAATGAATAATTTATATTTCTCAATCCTACTAATATTATAAATGCGAAAGTTTGTGAGTGAAGATGTATGTTTGTTACTCTTTCACGCAAAAACTACTGAACGGATTTGGATGAAATTTGGAACACAGATAGTTTATAACCTGGATTAACACATAGAATACTTTACTTAAGTCTACGCGCACGAAGTCGCTGGCAGACACTATATGTTATATATTCTCGTTAGCAGAACCAAGCCGCAAAACGAAAGGCTGTCGAAACAAAGGAATATTAAATGTTCGACAAATTATGATGTAAATTGCGGATAACCCTTGTTTCAAACAACGTGCGAGAAAATTTATTTTAGGTGCAAGTATGTACCGTCTTTGTAAGCTTTTATTTTATATCCGGTTGCTCTTGGGCTCATTTCCTTTGTTTATCATTGAAAAGGTTTCATTCAAGTGACTGTTACAAATTGTAGAGTGCACATTTTGAAAGTAAAAATCATAAGATCATAAGATGCGAGACCAATAAAAACTTCGTACGATATTAATATAATATACCACATTTTTTTTATAACGCCAGACTGTCATACCAACTGTATGGTCCCAAACTAAGTAACGCTTGTACTATGGGTACCGTACAATGGATTGGGGGCGATCCCAGTGACACCTAGACCAGGGCAAATTACGAAAAGGCCATTTCTGAAATTTACCCCAGCGGGAATCGAACCCGCAACTACCATATGAAGTGAGCTGAGCGGCCTACGCTTGAACCACTGCACAAAGAGGTCTTCAATTTGAACATAATATTTTTAAAACCCAAACTAGCTTCCTACGTCTACGAGTGAGCAAATCTGATTTTATCAGCGAACCTCACAAGTCACAACCGGGACTGATTTCAGCATATCTATCTACTGACCGTACCGCGGGTCAACAGAAGGGTCAATATGAATAGATGAGCATCAATATAGAGGGCTGGTTGCTGAGATTGAAAAAGGTCTGAAGATTTTCACATAAATTTCGGTCGTGAGTACCTACTCACGGGATAAGTGGAGTTTATTTCCAAAGATTTCGGCGAGGAACGACTGAACTTCAGTACGTTGAAACTAAATGGGTGGATACCTACATAGGTACGGGTTAGTGTAGGGATGAAAAGTATCGATATTGGTATACATGTTGCATTGTAGGTACTAATATACATTGTAAGTACTAGTAGACTGACACACCTACTATATGGTCCCAAACTAAGCAACGCTTGTACTATGGGTACCGTAAAATGGACTGGGGGCGATCCCAGTGACACTCAGACCAAGGCATATTACGAAAAGGCCATTTCCGAAATTTGTCCGGGCGGGAATCGAACCCGAAACCTCCATGTGCAGTGAGCCGAGCGGCCTACGCTCGAACCACTGCGCCAAGCGGTAGTCAAATGATCGAAATTTTGTAACCTTATCCTACATTCTACGTTATTTATGTTTGGAATAACTTCATATTTTCGATATATAAAAAAATAATGTCGATACCCATATTAAGGGATAGCACTACTTACAACATAAGATAAGTTGGGCAAGTTAACGTCTTCCACTAAAGTATGTAGCGACACGGTATTGAAAAGTTCAGCTTTATTGGGACAACCCACACTTCGAGGGGGACGGGACAATAAGTTTGGTAGATTAAGTCTTAAGGCAAAGATATAGTTACATTTTAAATGTAAAGAAAAAATAAAACGATTATTTTACGATGCGAAATAACCAATATTCAAATATGGGGAGCTTTCATTACTATTTACTTATTTAGTTCTCAAAATTAATTAGTACTTACATTATTTTATAATTACTGGATAAAAATAATGACGTCATCTGACCTAGGATTCCTGAAAAACAACTCTTTTGTTGCTAAATATCGCAACAGAGTCAACACAAAGGAGTTTAATAAAATTATTCTTTCCAGCTGAAAAATTGCGGTCCCGAACCGGATTTAACCCGCTCTGTCCAGATATTGCAAACGCCATCTTGTTCCGAGCGGACAAAACATGTATAAATCAACTCTCTGGACCACTTTTATTAAAAGAAGTGCATCGGAATAATGCATTGTTCCGAGTGTTTTCTGCTGCTGTATTTTCTAACTTTCTGTACTAGAATTTTGTTAAATTAAAAGAGCTCTCATTACTGGATTAAAGGATTGTAATTTGTTTGCATATAAAATACTAATCCATATTAAAGGCAAACTTGATATTTTATTTTATTTTCTGGGTGGCGACAACAGCGCCACTTTCAGGGTCCAACTTTAGTTAAGAATAACGAACACACTCACACCAGAATTTTATATATAAAGAAGATAAATAAACGCACAGAGTATAATATACCTGTAGATAGACGGTAAAATTAATAAACAATCTATTTTGGAATTGTGTATTTATCAGTCCTATCTATATATTAAGTCAATATTCAAATTGGCTTAGCTTCGCAGTTTGTGTTTACTTAATGTCCCAAGTAAATAGTGTTTCTTAGTCTAACCTCGTTTCTCGGAATATTGCAAGTTCGAAAATTAAGGGCGGTAAGACTAAGGACGATGGCTTCTTGGAAGGAGGCGTGACAGTATTTCATCATCATCATCATCTCTGAAATACGTGAACCGCTGAACATACACGCTAAACTAGCTTTCTAATTTAAATAACTCAATCTGAGTGAGATTTGATTACCATTTACTTATTTATTGGCAATGATGTTGCCTGCTCACATTATGTTGCTGTTCCTAAGAATTTACAACATCTCTTATTCATTGAAAAGAGAAACCATTGAGTTTCTTGCCGGATTTTCTCAGTGGAAGCAGCATTCCGAATCGGTGGTAGGTTCTGACTATTCATAAATGCTTTGTAGGCTAACATGAATAAAAATAATTATGAGATTTTTTTTACAACTATGACCATTATTTTATAAAACGTGTAATTGTAATAATATACTCTTGAAATACTCAGTATATTCATATAAGTATCGAACGAGGGACGTCACTAGAGAATATCACCTAAAAACTTTTAAAGCTCACACCGTCAAAAAGCTTTAGCAGCTAACAAAAGGCAAATAGGCTCACAGGCACATAGGCACACAGGCGGTAGGGCACACGAAAATGCAGATATGCATCAGCTATTAACACTCTACAGTGTCATTTTGCACAGTCCTTTGAGAAAGTCAGTTGATGAGTAGAGGTACCGTTTCCGAGCCACGATGAATTTTGTTTTTTTTCGACATTTTTGGGACAGAAATTCATTTGGGTTGAACTTTTTACATTAAGTTTTTAGGAATATTCATTACCTTTAGAAGATTAATAGCGTAAGCGCTATGTTAAATGATGTGGTAGAGACCGTTACTGAATGGTCATATCTTATATTCTCTCTTTGCATAAAACTACCTTTTGTTATTTTCTACCTAGACTCCAATTTAACAGTAAAATAAAATCACCTTAAATACAGGATCAACGAAAGATTTGTACCTCTTTTTACATGAGAAAATCCTAAATTAACTGTAACTTATTTGCATATAAGTATAGAATTCTTGGCAGAATAGATGTATTTTCTCAAATTCACTAGAATACAAATTACGTACATTCTATCCAGTTTCCCAGCTCGTTGGGAAATGTTCAAACAAAATAATTACGCTCCGTCTGCACTACTGGAACCAAATTAATGTCCCTAATAAATAAACGGCCTTCGTCTGTTTACATTTAAAAAATATTTTTTGTCGAAAAAGTCAAAAACCGTTGTTTTTCTTTGGCCAAACTAAACAAGAAACAATTGGTGTATGTCCAGGCGCGGACACAGACAAATATTTGGGGAGTCATTTTTATTTTATTAATTGATTTAAGATAGCACGCGTCTTGCGGGTAAGGTCCAGGGTTCAAACCCCGGCTAGCACTACTGGGTTTTTTGAAATTCGCCCTGCATGTCTAAGAAAATCTGACCAATTTTCGGAAGACATGTGAAATCCGCCAACCCGCACTAGGCCAGCGTGGTGGATGAATCCTTTGCCTGAATCCCCCTTGTAGTGAGGGGAGGCCCGTGCTCAGGAGTGGGACGTCAAAAGGGCTTAATTTTTATTTTTATTATTATTATTATTGATTTAGGGCAACAGACAATCCAATACCTATCGATCTCAGACTTGAGATCTATCTATACAAATAAATAAAATTGGAGTGCCTGTTTGTAATATCAAAATAACACCTTTTCACTAAATGCATATGAAAGTACTTAGGACACCTATAACAAAAACGCGATTGAAAAAAAAATTGTCTGTCTGTCTGTCTGTGTGTTTATTCCGGGTAATCTCCGAAACGGCTGGACCGATTTTGACGGAACTTTCACTGGCAGATATCTGATGTTTTAAGGAGTAACTTAGGCTACTTTTATTTTAGAAAAAGAAAATTTAAAAAAATGGGTCCTGTCGCGCGGGCTCAGAACGCGGGAGCGGGCTTTTTTGTTAAGTTAAATTCCACGCGGACTAAATCGCGAGCTCAGCTAGTTTATTTATAAATGCAGGCCTTATAGTATATGATATTGGTTGAAATTAAATATCTGGTAGTTACTCGTATGTGACACAAAAGGACGCGTCGCATTTTTGCTCACTCAATCACGAGTTGAATCGAATTATCCAGATCTCTTATATAGAGACACTATTAAAAAACACACAGTAGGTACGTAACCGTACCTCGGATCGTGGTAAAATATTGCTTTTGTATTTTGTTAAGTATGTATTTTATATCAACCGAAGTTTTTAAATAGTTGTTCCATGTTGGTACCAAAACAAAACATGCTAAATAACGTTCCATGAACATATCATTTGGGGTTTAGTATCTGAAATAGAATAATCACTTTATTCTATTTTGCCGGTTACAAAATTAACCGCATTACATTGAGTTCAGTAGTTGAGTTACAGTATAAAATGGACAACAGAAAACGTCTGTGTGTTACTGCGGCAATTAAAAAGACCTTTTTTCGTACCGAAAAATGTATAAAATTACCAACTGAGGGATCGAAGCAGAACTTTACGACGAGTTCGCAAGTATACTGAGACAGAGTGGAAACTAAACATTGGAATAAAGGTTAAATAAAAGCTCTAGCTACGTTGGCGTTATTTGACAGTGAAACTTTCGAGAATATCACAAGTTTTGAAGCAAAATTTCTGAGTCGCGGTTTTGTTGACAATGTAGGCAAGCAAAATTGTTTCTTGTGAATCTCAACATGAATCACAAGACAAACAGGGTTACGTAGTCAATCTATGAAACCCTTACGGTCATGAGTTAGTGGTCACCGCTAATGTCGGAAGTTTCAGACCGCTGGAGGACTTGCAAGTGAAATCTAAAAAAAAATGTTCATATTTATCTGCCATATAACTTACTTCCAAATTACAAAGAAATATCCCCATAGACTTTCAGTACTTACGCCTCACATTGCAATAACCTGCCCATTTATGTCATAAAATACTATGCAAAAACGGCACTTTAAAAAATGGCAAGTTACCAAAAGGATCATATTGGCAAGATGCTTCAGGAAGCTCTTGGCAATATAAAAATTGAATTGTGTCTCCAAATCATTCCTTGACGGATAAATTAAATTACTCCACACTACTCAGAACAACTGTACCTAGTACATTCTCATACTCTTTAATAGAATTTTGTGACCAAACCGTTCGTAACGAGTTCACGCCGCAGTGTTCTGGCGTGGCCGTGGGCAGGTGGCGGCGCAGTGGTCGGGTCACTTCACACAGCTTGCTCCCGTGAATTTATCACCTCCGACGCTCAAATCCGAATAAGAGGAAAGAGAAAGCACTGGCTTTTGTTTATGCAACTAGGTACTCTACACTGAGCGTGAAAGGGAGCATTTTTCAGGATCCACTGAGTTTGAGTAACATATTCGAGTACCGAAAAAGGTCAAAATATTATATGGAATAAATATTCCTGCCATTGCCGTGAAGCATCATCATTTATTAACATGAACTTCACATTCGACACGCCCGCAGATTCGTAGGCAATTAATAAAAACGTATTGTTTTATAAAAACGTTTAGAAACTGTAACCAGACTACCGGAGATACTGTCACGAATTATATTCAGAACTGCCGATAGATAGCGCTAGTAGTATTCATAAAAGTTTAAATATGGTATAAAATTGTTTTTCGGTCGCTTGGTATATTTTATATTACACTATATATATATGAACTCAGAATGTTTTCTTCTTACATTAGACATCCCACTCGATACGACAGGAAAAAAAAAATTCGGAGTCCGCCACTTTTTTGTATGTAACATCCGTCATATTGGTTTTGTTCGTGTAAAATGTAGCTTATATTATCCAAACTATGGTGACAAATCTATTTACACCTCATTCTTCAAAATCAGATGAGTAGTTTAAGCGCTACGGTGGATTATAGAAATGATACATACATACCTACATACATAGGCTTCTAAAAATATAACCCTAGTTTTGACTTTGCTATAGTCGGATAATAATAATAGTTTGAATGGCCGAATACTTAAACTAAAAAACGCTAATTCAATTTTTCATTGTCATAGACGCTAAAGTTAAGCAATCTTAAACTTTTAGTCACGTGTTTATAAATTACTTAAATTGGATTCTTAAAAATTCTTAGCATCCATTCTCCTTAGTTCAGGAAATTTACCACTCCTCTTTCGAGTTCTTCCAATTTAATAAAACGAGAAGCGTGATCTTTAAAAACTATTTGCCAGAAGTTTACTAATAAAGTTCACAGAACAGTTGGTTGCTGCGCGCAGCATTCACAGCCGTAAAAGTTACGTGGGTAAGCCAAATGTGGCGTGAAAGCCATGAGCCATGATTTTAAAAGTTAACCATTTGGCAAATGAGGATTTGTTTATTTGCCGTTTATTTTCAATATTTTTAAAATAAGTTTATTTTTTAAACTAATGTTCTCAACCACATCTTGCGATACTTATACAAAACCGACTTTACGTAGAGGCAGTTTCGGACTTTTATCCTGCGATGTTGACAACGTGACGGATAGAATCTTTGGTACTTATGTCAATGCATGACACGTGAATTATTCATGGGATATTTTATGTTTTGGGGTATGAAACGCAAAAGGAATAGTATTGTGGGTAATGGCCCCATAACGCTAAAACCTTGCTACAGAGATCAGACATTCAGTGGGTAAAAGGTATGTGTTTTATTTCAGTCATACCCCGAACACTTTCGGCCAAACTAAAAAATAACATACGACATTTGCTTATTGGTAGTTACAAAAAAAACCTTGATCCATATTTTAATATCAAAACGTTCAAAATGAGATATGAATTACTTATCTACTTCACTTTTGCTTTTGTGCTGAACAGATGAATATGCCCAAATCTTGTACCGACAGAAACGCCCGGGGCACGGTGTCACATTCAAATCATTCTAGTAGTTATAAGAGATAAAACAAAACAAAATATTCTAAACATAATATTTCCAGTTCATATGTCTAAGATCTCAGAAGTATTTTCAGCACTGAACGTCAACAAAAAGGTACCATAAATCAAGGGCTACGGGCCATTAGTGGCAGAACATTCGGATAAACATCGCGCCCGCTATATTCTACGTGACGATAACGAGTGTCACGTTGATACGATTATCGGGCAAGCGAAATATTACTTAATCCCGTTTTGGCTGAACGGAACATTGTACCTTTGTAACTTTGTTCGAATAAAAGTTTCCACAAAAATAAACACATTTAAATGGCAAGTTTTGTGTACCCCTCGCGGACTTTTTGATGTTTCGCGGATATGGACTTCATGGCCTCTCAGTGCGTGTGAATATAGTATTGTTTAATCAATTATTCGGATTTTTTATATTTATTATTTGCTATTAAGTATTATTTTGTTTTTACAGATCGGTTTCCGTTTTTATTTTTGCATGGTCAATGCCAAATAGTCGTGTATGAACAGAAGCTTCTTCAAACATGAATATCTGTAGCAAGTTTAGTAAAGGAATATCCGATAGGTATGCAGTCACGCGAGCGATCGTGAGTCCCTTTGTCCCTCTAGAGAAATGTGAACTGCTCTGCGCTTGTTTGTACGAATGGTACGCGACAATGGACAGTCATCGGCAAAGAGCTTTCGAGCCGTTTACATTCAAGAAGTCCGTACAAGTTACTTGGATATTGTTTTGCACTTTGCTGTACTATATTATAATGTCTTATTTTAATAATAGACGATTTTTGTATAGCACTTGAGTAAATACTAAAAATAATGTTCCTACGACAAAAAAAAACCTCATTCCCTCTTACAGAAGATTAGCGTGAGGTAGCTCATATAGCTGCGTTTCGTACAATGAGTGAGAGCGCGGGAAGCCCATGCTCCCACGATCCCTCCTTCCTTCTTACCCCTCAGCCCTACTTCCCTTCAGGATGGCAACATGCGAGCAAGCATCTATAGTTATCGGTGAATACTTGACATCAGGCTCGTCATACGCTCCTGTGCCGACTTTGAAAGCATCTAATTTATAAATAATTTCAACATCTTGTCTTGTATAATATTATAAAAAAGTGAGCGAAGCAGCCTACGCTCAAACTACTTAGACAAAGTAGTCGTCCTAATTAGGTTTTGCGATTTTAATCAATATTTCTTATGAGTGGGCAACATATTCGTCTATTTATCTTATATCTGAACCTAACTTAATAATATCAGCATTAATAATTAATAATACATATCTCGTGACTTTCTAAAGTACTCAGAATGTTTTAGGACATTCGTAGACAGTGATTCAATTGTGTTCGCAATATTACTTAGCACAGAATTTATTTTGGATTGACGTTATTAGAAAAATTTGAAAAGTAGATACACATAAGTCATCTTGTGTGCGTTTTTTTTAGTTTTTGTTAATTGAAATGCCGATTTTGTGTTTTATTTTAGTTACGTGTTATTCGTGTTTTGGGCACTTACTTTTCATGTCTCTTTCCTGCGAATGGTTACTGGGAGTCGTCTTGTGTTTAGTAGTCCGAATGATATAAGCTAAAAATTATACGGTGGTAGAGTCAGTGTGTAGCCATTTGACTACAGCTTATATACGGGCTAGCTCTCACAGAAGATCGGCGTAAAGTAGCTATAATAGCTGCGTTTCATTGAATGGGTGAGAGCGCCGGAAGCCAAGCCGGAAGTCAGAAGACTTCCGGCCTCTATACTAATTCCCACTCCCCCAACGTTCAGGTTCAGGTCGGTAACGTGCTGTTAGGGAGCCGACACTGTAAGTTTTTTTTTAGATTACTAGCAAATGATGTTTGTTTGAATGAATGTGAGTTTATCACATTACTAGTATTCCCGTTAGTCCCTCCAGCTAAACAAATGCTTGTGCTAGGAGTGGGCCCACGTCAATAGTTTAATGGCCAGGATGGGGATCGAACACGGAACTTCTGGCTACGAGGGCGGCCCCTTTAACCAGTAGGCTATTGACGCCCGAATATAACATTAAATGTTATTACGTTGAATTTCACACTGAACCCCGAAATTTGAGTGGCTACACCAAACTCCGTGAGGTCTAAATTCTGACTGACTGACAATTGACTATTGAACATTAAAATTTAAACGGAATAAGGTAAAATGGCAAAATAGCTGAATTACATATAGAGTAAAACAAGCATAAAACAGCGTCACACGCTACAGTGCCAAATGCGCTTTATGCACATATAAATAAGGGTTATTACAGTGCGAGCAAGCCATTAGTATTGTACGCATCTATAGGCTACGGCAACAGGCGGGTCACACGTTTGTTTGCCAACTTTTTTATTAAAAGAAATATTATATAGGATAACACTGTCCATCAAAAACATGTGACAAATCACATTGTCCATCAACAGTTGGATACAATTTTGGAATCAGCTTTCAATCAAGAGATGGCCCGAAGTGAAACTAATACATGTTTACAAATTCATGTCTGAGAGCTATGCGGTGTCATCCTTCCAATACTTTTCTAGTCTGCACTTACACTTAGCAACGATAATCGATGTATCGTGACATTCGTTTTGTCCTAAATTCCATATTTTTTGCCGTCGTAGATCGTCTGAAAGAACGATAATGTTTTGTTGGTCATTCAGTAATCGATACGACTGATGTCATGAGAATTATCTCACAACCTCACAAATTTCAAATAACTGTATATAACTAATAAACGTTAACTTCGGTGTATTCCTCCGTGGCTTGGTTTTGTACAGCTACATACGCTTACATTCGAAGCTGAAGGCTTTTATGGGCAGCTCATAAAAATGATAGATCACTGCGCGGTTCGCGCCCTTCAGCCGTAGCCAGATGGGTTCGCTATTGAGATATTTTCTCTATCGTATTTTGTTAGCAAGATATTTCCACATCTATCAAACAGTCGCTTTCGCGGTATTCCGCATTGAAAGAGTTCTTATAGTTAGCACAAAACATTGCAAGATAATAAAGAGAGCTTTCCAAATATGCTATGAGTAAAGAACGATAATAAAGCATGATAAATATATAAATCAATTTTTTTTTTATAAAGGGGACACTTTCGTGACATAAAAATGATTTTTTTTTCTTAGATTGGCCTCCTTTATTAATTACTTACTGATGATATTTTTATTAAGGTCTCTTCCATTTTCCTCCACGTGCTTCTATTCAATCTAATACACTGGCTATAACATTATAACTACCACCATCCATACCATTAAAATTAATATATCAAAAATGTTGTGTATGTATGCCACATTATAAAGTAGGGACGTAATGTCCGCGAATTCAGTCGCGAATAGACTTTTGTTGTTCTCTTCGTTAATTAATAGGAGTTTTAATGCCTACTCATTTTAAATAACCAATTAACAGAAAGTCGTAATCATGAAAAAAGTTACTGTCAGTAAACACAAACTCCGAGACCACATATTAAGACGACACGTAACGAAGAGTAAGGAGAGATATCACATCGTTCGCTTTTACGAACGTAACACGAGATCGTCGCGAGTAATGTCCCGGATAATCGTGATAAACAAGCCGAGGACACACGCAGCGGGAGTGACGTCGAGTGACAAAAATATACCAAATTACAAGCAATAATGGTAGAGACAAGCCAATTGACTAGAGATAGTACCACCCTCTCATAAAAGATCTGCGTAAAGTACGTATTTTAGCTGCGTTTTGTACGATTTATGACAGATCCGGATGCCCCACACCATCCATCCCCGGTCTCTGTCATTCAAGTAGGCAACGAGCGAACGGTACGTTTTTAGCAAGCATCTATAAGCTACAGTAAATGCTTAGCATCAGGCAGGTTGCAAGCTGACTTAGCGACTTTGTTATAATGATAAAAAATGGAAGAGCCCACTAACTTGACTGAGTAAAGCAAAGCAAATTAATACTTTAGACCACATGGCGTAGTGGCACGCATGCAAAGTAGGTATGGTCTATGAACGATCATGAGCGAATGTGCACACCGAATGAGCGAATCTTTACACCATGCAAAATAAGTTAAACAGTAAGCTAGACAATATTTAAGTGCAATATTATGACTTATTTTGCGTCATAGTGAATACATCACCACGAGTTTAAGGTCGCTCAGCGAGCTATGGAGAGAGCTATGCTTTAGAGTTCTCTGAAGGATAGGATTTGCAACGAATACATCAGACAAAGGACCAAAGTTATCGACATAGCTCAAAGAATTAGCAAGCTGAAGTGGGCTGGCCATATCTCGCGACGAACCGACAACCGTTGGGGTAAACGTGTTCTTGAGTGGAAACCTCGACTCGGCAAACGTAGTGTAGGATGCCATCCGACCAGGTGGGATGACGATCTGCGAAAGACTGCAGGCAGATGCTGGATGCGGCAAGCTGAAGACAGGGCGCTATGGCGCTCATTAGGGGAGGCCTATGTTCCACAGTGGACTGATATAAGCTGATGACGATGACAACGACGACGAACTACATAGCTCCGAATTCCAACAAGATGGGTTAAAAGTATTAAAGAGGCAACAGGAGGAACTCTACAACGATCTATTGAACTGGCGCAGGGCAGAAGCAAATGGAGACAAATCATATGGGTCACGATCCTCAGCAGTGAGGGAAAAACGAAGAAGAAGAATTACAACCCGCCATTTTGTTTTGCGGTAAATCACTGAAATAGCTATATTTTCGGGACCCTCCCTGGATTAGGTACCGTATACATAAACAAACACAGAGGTATATTCCTTATACGGAAGACAACAAACGTAAGGGTGGGCACACACTGTACGTGCTTCGTAGCTCGAGTAGTTGTCAGGGCGACAGCTGGCAGGAACGTGCGGGCTTGCGAGTCTACACCCTGCTTTAATTCCACGTCACGTACAACAAACTTGCCGGGTTCCTTACAATGATGTAATTAAATCCTTTTTTGTGTTTCCCTTTGTTAGATTTTGTTATATGTATTATGAGTAGGTATCTTCATAATTATATAAAATTCCGGTGTGTGTGTGTTCGTGATTCTTCTCCTCCTGAACAGCTTGACCGATTTTGATGTTTTTTTGTTTTGTACTTATGGGGTCATCTTTATGGTTCCTCCCTCCCTTCACTCCCCTCTGTCCCACTTCCCTTTAGGTCGGCAACGTGCGAGCAGCGCCTTTGGTATGCAAGCATCTATGAGATACGGTAACTGCTTAACATCAGACGGATCGTGAAGCAGTTACCGTAACGAAAAAAAGCCTATTTATTTTTAAAGCGGTATTTAACAGATTGTTAACGAACTCCAACGCTCAGAAAATTAATGAAACATGTATTACACAACACACCTGTCTAGCATTATATTAGTAAAGTTTGAAACAGTAACCTACAGGTGACCCCATGGGTTCTCTTCCCTTCGGTATTATTACAGCCTATGGGAAAAGTTAAGACACATGTAACACGTTCATGTTTAAATATAGGCACATGTAATATTAGGTATAATCATACTTAATAATAAATATATTAAATTATTAAATACTAGCTGTGCCCCGTGACTTCATCCGCGTAGTATTGGATTATTGGGTTAAAAAGTATCCTATATGTTAATCCCGGTTATAATCCATCTGTGTTCCAAATTTCATCCAAATCCGTTCAGTAGTTTTTGCGTGAAGGAGTAACAAACATACATACATACATACATCCACACTCACAAACTTTCGCATTTATAATATACTAGCTGTGCCCCGCGACTTCATCCGCGTAGTATTGGATTATTGGGTTCAAAAGTATCCTATATGTTAATCCCGGTTATAATCTATCTGTGTTCCAAATTTCATCCAAATCCGTTCAGTAGTTTTTGCGAGAAGGAGTAACAAACATACATACATACATACATACATACATCCACACTCACAAACTTTCGCATTTATAATATTAGTAGGAAGTAGGAAGTATACTTATTATTATACTAAATTCATTTTTGTTTTGTTTTTCTTTTCTTCTCCGTGTTTTTTGCAATAAAGCTTTTTTCTTTCGTTCTTTTCTAATATATTTTCCGCAAGTCACGATTTTTTTTTATGTTACAAAGTCGGCAAACAAGCTTATGCCCCCCCTCATGTTAAGCGGTTACCATAGCCCATAAATGTCTGCAATACCAATGGCTGTGCTCGCACGTTACCGACCCGAAGGGGAGTGAGATAGAGGATGGAGAAGGGAGCGGTGGTTTGGGCTTTCGGCTATCTCACTCATCGTGCGAAATGCACCTTAGCTACTTTTCTGTAAGATGGTGGTACTACCGCGGAGCTATGCTGTGTAGACGGCCATACCCATGCTTGCATTAAAACTAAAGACAGGTGATCGCTAGAGCTTAAAAACAAGGCATAATTTTTATATGTTTGAAAAGCAAGTTTAGGGGGTCCCCGAACAGAACCACGCATAAGAAATATAAATAATCATAAGACACAGTAAAAATGTAAGATAATAATGATAAAAAAAATCATAACACATGCTTCCCTTCTGAACGTAAACGCGATAATAAATATTGCGAAGTTTATTGCTACGCTTATTTGACGACGGGGAGGCCTAATGACCAATTTAACGCTTATGAAGTGCAAATTCACTGTCATATTGTGAAACGAGACATTATAATACCCAATTTCAGCTTCGCAAAGAATATAAATGAGTGCCGCACCTGTGAACATCTTTTATCTCCGTTTAGAAGGAAGAGAAAGAAAATCGACCAGAGTATTTTATTAAAGCTAAATGCAATGATACGTAGCCACTGTTGAAAATATATGACGTTAGTAGAGCCGAGCTGTAGCTAATTTACTACAGTTCATATATGGCTCGACCAGGGTAGTACCAACCTCTCACAGAAGATCAGCGCAAAGAAGCTATAGTAAATGCATTTCGTACGAAGAGTGAGAGAACCGGAAACCCAACCCCTCTGCCTCTTCCTCTATCCCAATTACCACTTCCCTATATATATAAAAAATCGGCCAACAGGCGTATGATCCGCCTGATGGTAAGCAGTTATAATAGCCTATAGATGCTTGCAATTCCAGAGGAATTGCTCGCACGTCGCCGACCTGAAGGAGACTAGGACAGAGGAAGGGGAAGGGGGTGAGGCGTGTGGGTCTCTCTCACTCATCGTGCGAAAGGCAGCTATACGTAATAACTACTTTACATCGGTCGAGCCAGCCCGTATATACTTTGTAGTCAATTGGCAAATTCGTGCGGGTTCCAATTCCAAGACAACTTAAATATTCTCGGGACTCATCGAGGGTCAAATCTCGACGTCATTATTGGTCACCATTGTCGATCCTGGCTTACAAGAGTTACAGTGGTGGGAATGTGTGGCAGAACCAATCCCGTAAAAAAAAGTCGATTGGCAAATGCATGACTCTACCACTCTATGATATAATCTAAAAAAATCTCATGCAAACGACTAAAACAAGTCAACTTCATGTTATCCTGGTAGGTACGCGATTGAAATTTCCCTAACACAGCCTTTTATAAATATTACTATGGTTTTCCAATAATCAGCCGAATGTCTGTCGTACTCTATTTTTAGGTCACGTTAGGGTAGCTTCGGGTGAAACGTGGCAGACCGCTAAGCCGATTACTGTCTGTAATCTGGCTTAGCCGTGCCGCAGGAGTCGCGCTCGTACCGCCGTCAATTAGGTTTTTTGTGTTGCTGAATCACTTCTGTGTCACACATGATTTAGTTCCACTACGTATACGGACTTTTACAGAATGAGTACTTACATCCAGCTAACCAATTAAGTTCTTTGCAATAATTTTGTGGATATAGTTACTTATGATAAAACCCATTGGCTTGACGTGAATAGGTGACATAACAGACAATTTTCCAATGATATAAATAAATAACTGCATTAGGGTAACTTCTTTCTTGCATTTCATATTTTTCTTGTCAGTTTCTGGTACTCATAGGCTTACATTTAAGAAAATATCGGAGCCTGTAATCTAGCAGATACGTAATAATACCTAAACAACAATTTCACTTTAATAGAATCAGCAATTGGTGGAAAGGGCCGTAAATTGAAGATTTGGTAACAATTACCTTCGCAAATTATATACCAATAGCCATAGAAATTATACCTAGAACACGCCTATTCAAAATACCAACCAGAACCGTACTTCTATTAAGTTTGGTTCCTACCGCGAAACCGACAATAGCTGTTCCACAAAACCAAACATTTAAACTAAATTCCCCAAACAGTATCTCGAATGACTTCACTAAATACGGCTGAATTTCTAAAGAGAGCGTCAATAAACGGTACTTAAGTCCTACAAACAAAATATCCAGCTTAAGCCTGAATAAATTTGTTTAAGATATTTTAGAGGGTTACGTTCTCGATAAACGTAAAATGGCGCCGAAATAAAGTAATAAAGCCTGAGCCAATCGTTTGTGAAAAAAATACGACTTGCTCTCGATCGTTTCGGTCGGATCCGTTGCAGAGCTTTCGCATAAGCGGAATTTGAAACATCCGAATAGAAAAAAATAACTTCTTACTTTCGTTTCTGACTGATTAGATTTTTCATGGCGGTGCATTCAGAAGCGTGGCACGGAACTGATAGTATACTGTTATATGTATGTACTGCTTAGTTTGGGACCATACAGTTGGTGTGTTCGTCTGGCGATATTTATTATTATTATTACTAGATGAAAACCCGGCTTCGCTCGGGTGAAATGTGACAAATTACAATTTTCGGCATGAGGTGTGTACTTCTTCTTCTTCTTTTTTTCAGTTTTGGCAATTATCCTTTTATCCAAAGATATCACTGCCAATGTCGAGTGTTTGACGTGTGGTTGACTCGTACTTACATTTTCTGCTATGTGTGTACTTAATCCAAACAAAGTTAATCACTATGCAAAGCAAAACTAAATGAAATGAATACTCATACGGAAACAACATGAACACTGAATTTGTTTGTTTTGTTTGGCTCTTCTTCTTCTTCTTTCTTTAAAAATATGGCCCACCCACTGAGAACACTGGCACTGTCATCACTGACACTGACTGACATGCGTTCATAGAAAATATGGCGGTACTGTGCCGAATATTATAATTATAACATGTTTATCACGACAATCCGAATTTTGCGGATATATGTTGTCGACTCGAAATCATTATTTCTTTATGTTTTATTATTCTGGTAAGATTTCAATCGAGTCTACCGTACCCCTGAACGGATAGATTATTTTATAGGGTCGCGTTAGTCCAGTGGGAATAGCCGGGTACATTGTGTTCCACGGGTCACAGGTTCCAATCCCGACAGTGGACGTGCAACAACAGTATTTTCGCACCAAAAACCTATGAGCATTATAACTAACCGATTCCGTTCGTGCTTCGGAGGGCACGTTAAGCTGTCAGTCCCGGCTGTCATAGTCGTTAAGTCATGTCGGAGGATTTAGAGCGGCCTGAGAACTCCGACACCAGAGTTGGCCAACTGATAAGAAGAAGATACCTACCTTCTTGTGTTCATAAAATCCATAATTGATCAACGGCTCGGATCTTGGTGAAGAAATATGCATGTCTCAAAGAACCTACGCTGGTTTTAAAGTGCACGTGAAGATTCAATCAATACTGGACCTTATAGCCTAATGAAGTGATCAAAAAAGCTACCTTTCATCTTAAGTGTAATTACACTAATTTGCCTAACATGTTTGTTTGAGTCTCGAGTGGCCCGCATTAAATCAGGACTTGAATAAAAGTCATGACGTTAAATGAAACTGACTTCTTTCGTCTAAATACATGTAGACTTAAAAATAAATATTTCGCCCTTATATTAAATCACAGGTTTGCATGATAGCCCCTATTATTTGAGGAGGAAAGGTTGTTTTTGAAGTGCTCCTTCTGTCGAAAACAATGTTTATTTTCTTGGTGTTCTCAGACGTGAACCTTATTTTGCAATAATGTTTGCCTGCACCAATGAATTACCAAATCATTACCATTGTCTAAATTACAAACTAGAAACATGAATTTTCAATGGATAATTTTGTTATGCAACAAAGTCGGCCAGCAAGCGTACGCGCCTCATGACGGACGCGCCACCTGAAGGAAAGTGGGACAAAGGGAGGGGAATGGACTCTCACTTATCGTACCAAACGCACAGGCACATGGCTGGAACACTTATGTAAATTATTTATATATTAGTAACTAGCTGAGCCCGCGACTTCCGCGACTTCCGCGTGGAATTTAACTTAACAAAAAAGCCCGCTCCCGCGTTTTGAGCCCGCGTGACTCTCTTAATTTTGTTTTTCTAAAATAAAAGTAGCCTACTCCTTAAAACATCAGCTATCTGCCAGTGAAAGTCCCGTCAAAATCGGTCCAGCCGTTTCGGAGATTAACCGGAACAAACACACAGACAGACAGACAAACAGACAAAAAAATTTAAATCGCGTTTTTGTAGTGGTGTCGTATGTACTTTCATATACATTTAGTGAAAAGGTGTTATTTTGATATTACAAACTGACACTCCAATTTTATTAAATTGTATTTGTATAGATAAATATATTTGGGTTGACGCAGAAAACCAACTCGTGGTCTGACACGCACTTAGACTTGAATCTTGAATTTATTTGACTCGTAGGTACATTCTATAACAAGCAAGGTACGACACTCAGACGTAAGTAACGATATCTAATTATACTTTCTCAAAGATAAGCTCAGTCTCCCGATGGGGCTTGGAACGGAGGCCTGCCTTTTAATTCCAAATTATCTATTCTTATTTAAATTAGGTATTATTACGTACTTTAATTTGGAATATAATGTGATGATAAGCGAACATCAACAGATTTAGGGAAAATTGTGGTTTTACGAATACATTTTATAATATAGCATAGATATTACCAGTTCGAGGATAATTGTTATGGGAGTTTTATCGGCAGGATTGGAGTAAAGATTGGCGGAACATTTGGTGAGACGGGAAAATGGGAAACGACCAATTATTAAACCAGACTGTCGACTTTGGAAGGTAACAATAAAGAATTGAGGGAGGTTTTCCCGATATTAACTTTTCGAAAATTCGCTTAAGTATACTAGGCGAAACAGAAAGGGTATACAATTTTTTTTGCAACTTTACTTTGCAAATATAAAACTATCGGCTTTGTGGGACAATTGAAGTACTAAAGGTTTCGTATACTTGTGAAATTTGTCAACAGCTGTATCCCTATATCACCATTTGTTTTTTCAAGTTTCCACCAAAGCTGATAGTTTTAGAATTACAAAGTAAGATTTGAAAAAAAGTACACCCTTTCTGTATCAACCTGTATAAGAACTACCCTCTCATAGAAGATGAGTGGATAAATAAATAAAATAAATAAATATCGCCAGACAGACACACCAACTGTACAGTCCCAAACTAAGCAAGGCGTATACTATGGGTAACCATACAATGGACTGGGGGCGATCCCAGTGACACCCAGACCTGGGCAAATTACGAAAAGGCCATTTCCGAAATTTGCCCCGGGCGGGAATCGAACCCGCAACCACCATGTGCAGTGACCCGAGCGGCCTACGCTCGAACCACTGCGCCAAGCGGTCGTCAAAATCGATAGATCGAAAGGACGGTAGCAATTGTATTTCCGGTATTATAGGTGTTTCGTACGATGAGCCAGAGAGCCGGAATACCAATACCCCCTACCCTTCCCCTCCCTCTGTCTAACTCCAGCGTGCGAGTAATGCGGTATTGAAAGCATCTGCAAAAAATGCTTAACATCGGACGGATCGTATGCTCCAACTTTGTTACATATGAAAAAATGTGAGCATATAAGTGGTCAAAGGCATGTATTTACTACACAGTGGGCTTATTAGCCACCACAAATCAACAGTATAGTGTAATCGTTTATTAAAATAAACTCAACGTTAATATTAATAAGGTGTAAAATGAAATGGCATCATAAATTCGTATCCTCAAATTTTATTACTCCACTGTAAAATACTTCATTGTCATTTTCGCGAATGGATTAAATTTAAAATTGAATACTTTAACGGCGGAGTGTAAAATAACCGTTCTTGGAAACTGTAATATTAAATTAATTGTTACGAACAGCTAAAATTAAGTAGGCGCTATTTGATATTTAATATTTGAGTCTATAATTTGTTTAGTGTTCTTTAAGTACCTACCATTATTACTGTAGCAGATATTTCAGCACGGGACACACCAAATTATTCTTAATGGAGCGGTATTTTTTACATTAAATTGGCTTAGAAGCAAGAATAAAGCGTTACTTTATAAAATAGTGTATTCTTGCAAAGCAAAAAATATTAAGTAAATTAATCTTCAGACATATTTTTCCATGAACTAGGTACCAAATTGAGTATAACACTTTGTGACAATCTCAGTGTAAATGGGTACCTTTTACTCGACTACGGCCATGCCAAAAGGAAGTGTTATGTTTTATCTACAACCAATAGGTATTTTGAACAATATCTGGGAACTAAATAACTAGGTACTCATTATTTCAAGCTAATGGGAATACAATAATTGTTGTACAATAACATCTTATGTTAATAACGTAGGTAACATAACTTCTGTTTCAATAAAAAATAAACTCGGCAAAAGTCCAAAAACTTAAACATAAACTTTTCTCGTTAAAAGTTTTAGAGTGAATAAAAAAGTTAGGTTTTTAGAAGTGTCCTTAATATGATTGTGATTTCCTATGTAACTTATTTAGGTAACAAATAAATAGGGAGGTACTCTGACATTTTCACTCAACCTTGTACTTACTTACCTATGTGTTTTTTATCATTAACTAGTTGCTGCCCGCGACTTCGTCCGCGAAGACTTAAGTAAAGTATTCTATGTGTTAATCCAGGTTATAAACTATCTGTGTTCCAAATTTCATCCAAATCCGTTCAGTAGTTTTTGCGTGAAAGAGTAACCAACATACATCCACACTCACAAACTTTCGCATTTATAATATTAGTAGGATTATTAGGTTAATTATTGTTTCGTAAAATTTGAATTAAAAAATTAGTTTCCCTTTTTAATTACACTTATATCGCCTTATTAATAAACGTGAATTAGCGGGAAAATTATTACTTACCAAACTATATTTTTCTGTCATTAGTAAATTGACATTCGAAACAAGAAGACTAACCATGGTGTAACTATACAACCGCTAATCCATGTTTATTAATAAGGAGGATCAAGTGTAAGCATGAGTGTAATGACAAAGGCGCTATGTTATTACACCTGTATTCTGTCAGGGTTAGGCAGAAAACGAAATTTAATTCGATATTCCTACGCTGGTTACTTTACATTAAGCGTAGGTTTATATGAATATAAATATTACCGTCATTATTGTAAATGTAAATAAAGTATAAATTTCCTCGTGGACCTCGTTCTTAAAAAATACGACGACATCCGGGCCAGATAAAAAACTTTGGCGAATTTAAAATAATAAAATACGGTAAGTAACCAAACTCGACAAAAGTTGTAAGATTTATTCGCGCTATTAATTATTTGCGCGCCCAGAGACACAGCGTAATTATTTATTTGAGTCAAAGTGAAATTTTACGCCGAAAGGAAGCGGCAAGTTATAAATTTATTTAACAAACTGATATTTATGCGGCTTGCTTGCTTGGCGTTTGTATTTTCAGTGTAAACAGATTTAACGAAGACTTATAAAGCGACGACGCTACTGTAAAATAACTATGGAAAGCCGGACTCAAATATTTTACTAGTACAAAATACATGGGTCAAACGCCTGCCAAGTTATCAAGTAATTTATTTTATTATAATTACTGTACAACAATGAAAGGAAAATATAGTTAAACTAGCTTTCACAAAATAATTGCGTAAAAAAGTTACGGGTAGTAAAAACAACACCTCCTGTGCCATTATGTACCTATGATAGTGGCAAAATATTAACAACAAAGAGAATTTTTCCTCTGAAAATATATTTCTAAACTAATGAAAGTTATAATGACCAGTGCAAAGTCTTTAAAACACAATAAGTAACACATGTTAGGTAACAGGGAACACGGTGTTGTGTTCAGTAGTTTCAATATCCAATAGTTTCCGGGTCGAGTGCTTTTGCTTGTTGCACGTGGGCATGTTTTAACAAAACGGACGGCCGGTGCGAGCCTCGTAAATCTTTAAACCGTGACGGGTCCCCGGACAATTTGCGTCCTAATTTGAGGTCGCCTCAAAAAGGTCCGTTTCAATCGAAAAATAATGTAGACCCTTCATTTCAGGGAAGTACCACTATGTATAATATTTATAAATGTAATGCATTTTATGTTAACATGGCGAAATAATTTGACGAGTGTGTGATTTCTTATCAGGCAGGTAAGTACCTACCTACTAGAGTTGTTTGTGTTTGTGTCAGACATCTAAACATTGTTCTTATTGGTTACAAAATCAATGATATTTTGACATACACTCCGCTACGTTATCTTACTCACGCATTTATTTAGACAACTACATGTAATAGAACATAATTTAAATTCAAATCTAAATCGTTTTGAGAAAATAAAATTACCTCAGCAAATTTCTAGTATCACATAATATATTTTTTACCAAATATTTTGTAAGTGCAGTAGGTACCTAAATAATGTAGTCTACATTATTTACTAAACAATGTATCGAACTACTAAAAATAATACTAGGAACTACTACGAACTCGTAACTTTCCTTTCTCACAGTAAAACTCGTTATAATTGGTTCGAAGGCGCAAATATTCGTCTTTGATAATTCCCAGTTATTTTAGTTACATTAATATCTTTATAGATCACCTAGATAGGTGCCTATACGGTTGATGCGAATAAAAAAGCGATATCCCATTAAACTCCAACGAAACGCGTTAATTTACGTATTCATTCATACTCGAATCCCACGCTCGAATTGCCGGGAATCAGTTGATTTGTGCAACACACTCCCCGCTGTGCCAACATCGCGTTACGCGCCCGAACACATATCATACTGTTTCGCCCAATGCCCAGTTATTGTTCTGCAATCACAGTTCGTTAACTATCGCAGTTTCGATTTCCTGTGGAGCGTGTTTATGAACAAATGTTAGGTGTGTTTGTTTATGTTTATGCCTACAATGCTAGGTTATTCACCCTTATTAAGAACACTATTAATGTGAGTTATAAGTTTAACTGCAATAGCTAAGACAACCCTATAAAGTATGTCCTAAAAAGACAATGACCTTCGATCGTACTGTATTAGGGATGACCAACCTTTTTGGTAGTTCTAGTTCAATAGTAAATACATCATAAACTCTAAATCACAAAACATGTTTGTTATATCTAAATAAACGCGTCGCTCAACACACTACGCTTGTACTATAAAACGCAGTATGAAGCGGAATCGATAGATAAGTGCATGGTGACCGATACGTGTCGTTTATAGTACTTAATGCTAAATAATTTAATGAATAATTGCAATGCTTGCTAAGTAAGCCCAATCAATAAGTATGATTCCCGCCTTTAATTTAGTGGACAAATAAAAGTAGGCGCTAAGAACAACGTAACTAGATATATTATAGTTTACTGACAATATTATGTATGTGCCTGCCAAAAGACAAACTACTCTTTTGAAACAACTAGTTAAATTACGTCACCAAACGAGAGTGTGAACGGAGAAACGTGCTCCTTTGACGGCTTTTGAAAGCTTTGACTTCCCTTTGAAGTTTGAACGACGAAAAAGTTAATCAACCGAGTGATACCATGTCGCTATACCATGGTACCATATTGCCTTGCTATTGAGCCACTTTTTTAAAGTTATACTCAATAATATCGTTAAATAACCGCTACTAATCGTACGGTGTCAATCTAAGCTTATAGATGCTATACAATAAAATGGGAGCGATCATAGTTCTCGGGCTACGTAAAGACCTGATGTCAGTATCAAACTTCTGGGCTGGTTACTAATGATATTTTGTTACCACAGAAAGTGCGTGCCGTGCCACGCACAATGTAGGGTTCCGTAGCCATTTCAATAACAAAAAGATATTTTGAGGTAACTAGTTTCATCGATCGTTCAAAAAAATGTAAGAAGTGTCGGAATTAATTACGTAAATTTGATGAATTATTTAAAAGTTAAAACTCTCGTAAACAGAATTTCTGATACAAAAATGTTGTATGGGAACACTATTTCACTAAAACGACCTTTTCAACGATACGACCCATATGATAGGTAATTAAAATATATATATATCTCCACTTTCGGGGAGGTACCTCAGGAAAAGTATTTAGCTACATTTTATATTTTTGAAAGTGAGATAGATATATTCTTAAGGTATATCGGTACCAAATTTCGTCAAATTCCGACAAAAACTGTAGAAGCTATGGTACTGTGTCAGACTGGGACGGACGGACTGACTGGATGATAATATAAGGGTTCCACGTAGGGACTACGGAACCCTAACAAATGGTTAAAATATAAAAATACTAGTGTGTCTGTCACTTGCCGCTAAACTATCCCAATTAGGAAATTTATGTTGTTTTACTTTAGGTACAGAGATGACACATCAAGATATCTCAAAGTATTGTTGACTGGTTTGATAAACGAATATGCAACCTAAAAAGCCTCACAGGAGAGCGATGTAAGAGAGAATAGAATATAGATTGTAGCGGCCACGATGACGATAATCGAAACAGACCGGATAGAATGGGGTCGAACGGTATCCGTACGATGCTATCGACGGACATGCAAAGGTATACTTTTGAGCCCAACATACAGATTGAATTGCTTTTGGTATTTCCTTTATTTTGCGTTTCAACAAACAAAAAATATATTGAATTTTGTGTTGAATATGTAAACCCCGGCTATAATGCCTTGAGCATGACAAGGTATTCGATTTATTTTGACTGCATACTGACAGACTCCTATGTTATGAGAGTGAAATGAGTGTTATGTAGGATGAATCTTTACAAAAGACTATAGCGGTTATTAGACTTTAAAAAAATGTTGAAATTTTACAACATTTCGATTTTGCCGATACCTATAAACAACAAGTGGATGATGTGTGGACGATTTCAGGTTTACATTCCCACCAAAAAATCATCTAGATTTTTTAAGTAGGCGCCTATTTGTCACGTAAGCTACCTCAATAAATAACACCGATTAATCACTGAAGTACCAAACCTGGTATTAAGAAGTAGGTAAATGGGCAAGAAATTGGAAGCAATATCAACGACAAGTTAAGAAGCAATTATGGAGTTTCGGCAAATCGATCCATATTTGAGGATGATTATTAATTAATTATGTTATGCGGCCGAGGGGATGTCGTGACCTGATTCCGGTTGATTTTTATAAACTTTAACGTATGAACCACAGGTTTCATAAAACCTGAGCCAGGTGATCGTTGAAGAATGGTTAATTATTTCGCATGATTTTATGTGTAGATGTTTTTGCGTATATGTATTACTTTGGTAAATATCCTTATCAGACTAGTCACCCGCGCTGACTGCTTATTATTTGATCAATGTTCAACTTACGGATTATACTTTGTGCTATTGTATTCAGCCGGAAACATACTTGTATGTCGTGTTGTGTCACGCGAGAGCGATACGACTCATAAGCGTATTTCCGGCTTATAAAACTCATGGAGTATCTCGTTCCCTTTTCAATAAAATGCGGATGTAGTAACCAGAGTGTATCCTTCTATAAGTTGATAAATATCGCCTATGCCTTATCGAATACCAAAACGCTGTAATCAAATTCATCGAATACGATTCATAAAACGTTTATTGGAACGAAGTTTTGGAACGAAGTTCCTTATCGCGCGTTGCGAAAGGGGGCTAGACGGAAAAAATTAAGTGTGTACCGACACATTTTGTGTGCGACACATTTTGGCGACACTTTTTGCTATAGTTGTAAGCCGTGCGGCGTGCGCGTGTTTCTCTGTCTGTGATAGATGTCGGTCGGTCGGTCAGTCGGTCGGTCGGTCGGTCGGTCGGTTGGTCAGTCGGTCAGCCGATCGGTCGGTCGGTCGGTCAGTTGGTCGGTCGGTCGGTCGGTCGGTCGGTCGGTCGGTCAGTACATTATGAGAGCAACTACTTATTTATAAGACCAAAGTTATTGCTAAACTGTTCATACCGATGATTTGCTCGCTATCAATTTGCATTACAAACTAATCTGGAAGTATCTACACAAACAGTACCGCTAAACATATTAGTACACAATGTGTACCCAATCGATTTCAACCATAATTAAATTCAGGAAGCGGTAATGTTTAATTGAGTAGGTATGCTGAAGTAATCAGCATATTGAATGCCGGTAGTCGATACTAATTTCCAATATCCTAGAGTGGTTAGTAATATTAGTATTAGTAGCAGTAGCTCTGAGTTAAGTAGTTTGACTAGTAGTAGTTGTAGATGTAGCACGCGACTCCGCCCGCTTTTTACTTCGATAAAATAAAAGTAGCCTAAGTTATTCCTTATAACATCACTTATCTGTCAGTTAAGTCTCGTCAAATCGATCCAGTCGTTTCTAAAATTAGCCGAAACAAACAGACACACAGAAAGACAGATGTGGCACTGTACATACTTTCATACGCATTTAATAAAAAGTTTTTATTTGGCAGTACACACAGGTACTTATTTGTATTAAATCATTATGTTTAATAATATGTCAGTGTTATCTTGTCAAATCAATCGTAAACATCATACCTATATTATACTAGCTGTGCCCGCGACTTCGTCCGCGTGGAATTTAATTGACAAAGTTTCATACAAACTTTCATCCCCTATTTTATCCCCTTGGGGGTAGAATTAATCAAAATCCCTTCTTAGCGGATGCCTACGTCATAACATCTACCTGCATGCCAAATTTCAGCCCGATCCGTCCAGTGGTTTGGGCTGTGCGTTGATAGATCACTATGTCAGTCAGTCAGTCAGTCACCTTTGAGTTACATATATATAGATATGGCAACCGAGTGTGGAACGCAAATAACTGTAATTAAAAGTTATTATAATTTCTTTGGGAGAATGCTGGTACTGCAAATAGAAACAAATTACGGCGAGCATATGATTATTGTAGTTCCTCGTATTATTTTTAATTTTAAATACGCTTTCTTTTCAATTGCAATTTATTTACAAATACGAGGCATTATATTACACCTTTGTGTAATGACAAAACATTTAGTTAATATACTAATATAATATACAAGGAATTTAAAACTAAACATTTCTTGTTCAGAACGTTTTTATTTCTCAGTGCATTAGTGATGCTAGTTTTTATAGATGTCTTACAAATTCCAATAATGGAATATACCCGAAAAATAATAATAGACTTACAAATTATAATAGGGAATCGACAAGCAATTGTGACGATACAATATCGGCAGACCCATATACTAAAACAAATATTATCATCGTCGTACCTTTCAGCGTTTAATATAGGTAGATAAAATGAGCTTTAACATGGTCGAAAAATCAAAATATTGTTTAATTTGAGTTTTTGATGAATCTACGTAATCAATGTTTGAGAATTCAATATCTCGTATTTGTGACGTCATTGCAAAACTGAAAATAAAATATTATATTGCCATAAGCTTTCCGTAATAAGTTGTTAAAATCTTTTCTCACAAAAACCATAAATGTCAATACGGATAAAAGTTACGTGAGGGACGTAACTTACGGTAGGAGATGAATTAATCTCGCGGGAGCCAATATCGGGAAAGTTCCAAGAGGATTATTTACCTTCGTCTATTGGGTTTTATGAGACTTCATATTGACGAAAGCTTATCTCGACCCATCTTGTAAGCCTAGTTTATCTATTTTTGGGCGTCGCTAATGTAACCGCGGTATCATTTGGGTTGACTTTCGTTATGTATTTCACTGGAACCCTTTCATTATCTGGGATAAAGATATCCTTATTGATCTCAAAAGTAAGTTCGAATGTTAACGGATTTCGAAATACTATGCCAGTATATTTATTTATATAATCATTACATTTGTATCTTTTAAATAAACATGACTGTCCTGTAAATACTTCTGCACTTCAGTAGGTATTCGAACCACTTTGGCGCCCTACAAAACCTGTAATACGTAACTAGTTACGTAGGAAGCCATTTTATACTTGCGACGAAACCCGTAAACCGCCATCATCCAAAGTGCAGATCATACAAAAATATAATGTATAATTACTGTTGACAAGGCCAACGATAGATGTCGCTAAGATAGAAATAGCGCGCGATGTTAAGGTGTCGAGTTATATACCCGTTAAGGTGATGGGGGCGGTCGTGTTCTCCATACATATTTCATTCCGAATTTATACGAGACACACAAAGTTTTTCCTTAAAACAATGGATTTTATCACTTCTAAATAAATTATTGTATTCGCATCTAATGATTTCAGGCATTTAAAAATAGATTAACATAATCAAAACCGATCGTAAAATTTGTTAAATTTTACGCCTGTGTGTGTGAACTTGTCAGCGCCATCTGACTAAATTAGGCCATTATTAACATAAAATTTGTACTTTGAGTAAACTGCGTGCTAATAGTGTACTAGTTGAAATGACAGATGGTGGTGACCAAATTTTTATTGCAAATATGTATATCCCTATATTGCGCCATCTATATTAATAATTCCGTCAAAGGGTACGGTAGACTCGATTGAAACGTTACCAGAATAATAAAACTTAAAAAAATAATGATTTTGAGTCGACAACATATATCCGCAAAATTCGGATTGTCGTGATAAACAATGTTATAATTATAATATTCGGCACAGTACCGCCATATTTTCTATGGACGCATGTCAGTCAGTGTCAGTGATGACAGTGCCAGTGTTCTTAGTTGGTGGGCCATATTTTTAAAGAAAGAAGAAGAAATGCATTGATTGAGCTGTCAGAACAAACAAATTCAGTGTTCAATGTTCATGATGTTTCCGTACGAGTATTCATTTCATTTAGTTTTGCTTTGCATAGTGATTAACTTTCATCATCATCATCATCAGCCTATGCTTGTCCACTGCTGGACATAGGCCTCCCCTAATGAGCGCCATAGCGCCCTGTCTTCAGCTTGCCGCATCCAGCATCTGCCTGCAGTCTTTCGCAAATCGTCATCCCACCTGGTCGGAGGGCGTCCTACACTACGCTTGCCGAGTCGAGGTCTCCACTCAAGAACACGTTTAACCCAGCAGTTGTCGGTTCTTCGCGAGATATAGCCAGCCCACTGCCACTTCAGCTTGCTAATTCTTTGAGCTATGTCGATAACTTTGGTTCTCTGTCGGATGTATTTGTATTTCTATTAACTTTGTTTGGATGTAAACACATCATGCCGAAAATTGTAATGAGTCGCATTTCACCCGAGCGAAGCCGGGTTTTCATCTTTTATTATCATAATAATAACATTCAATAAAAAAAAGAAGTAACGAGCTAAGTATTTTTAATATTTTCCGGACATAATACAATACTAAGTTTCTAATAAATAAATTAATGTATCGCTGACATGATAGGTATCAGATAAATAAATAAATATCGCCAGACTTACTCATCAACTATATGGTGCCAAACTAAGCAACGCTTGTACTATGGCTACCATACATTAAACTGGTGGCGATCCCAGTGACACCCAGACCTGGGCAAATCACGAAAAGGCCGTTTCAGAAAATTTCCTTTGTCGGGAATCGAACCCGCAACCATCCGATGTTGTGAGCCGAGCGGCCAACGCTCAAACTACAGCGCCAAGCGGTCGTCAATTCGCCACACGAGGTACTACGTTGTTGCAGACGCGACGTTGTCAATTGGTAGAGAGCGGCGACTTGACAACGTCGGATGTCTATTATAAAGACGTTTGTTGTTGGAAATTTTTTCGTTTAGTGTATTATAGGTAGGATCACAGATATAGATTTACATAGATAACGCAAGTATCACGATTTGTATTGAAACCAAGCGTGCCAAATTTTTAACACTTACTGTGACGTCATAGATGGCGGGAAATCCAAACCGATTCAAAGACACCGATGCCGCTGATGCCCCTCCGCCCGCTACGATTCTCTCGAGTGATTATCTCGCTCATACTCATATTTTTATATCTGTAGTCGTGAAGGACTGTAAGTTATAGGCGACCAACCTTGACGCTTGGTCGGGGTTTTCCGACACGCTAAGTACATACATTTGCGTTATCTATGTAAATCCATATATGTGGGTAGGATAGTGTTGCCGCTGGCTTAGGATTACCGTATAGGTACATAAAAATGAAAGTTTACTGTATTTGCCAAATAAATACCGAACCTGGTATATACAAACCATAGATACTACTGTACTATCTATACAAATAAATAAAATTGGAGTGTCTGTTTGTAATATCAAAATAACACCTTTTCACTAAGTGCATATCAAAGTACATACGACACCTATAGCAAAAACGCGATAAAAAATTTTTTTGTCTGTCTGTCTGTGTGTTTGTTCCGGGTAATCTCCGAAATGGCTGGACCGATTTTGACGGGACTTTCACTGACAGATAGCTGATGATAAAAGGAGTAATTTAGGCTACTTTAATTTCGGAAAAACAATTAGGGATCCGCGTAAAAAAATAAAAACACATGAAATCAAAGAGTATCTCCGAAACGGGTGGACCGATTTTGACGGGACTTTCACTGGTAGATAGCTGATGTTATAAGCAGTAACTTAAGCTACTTTTATTTTAGAAAAACGAAATTTAAAAAAATGTGTCTTGTCGCGCGGGCTCAGAACGCGGGAGCGGGCTTTAGTTAAATTCCACGCGGACGAAGTCGCGGGCTCAGCTAGTATTATATATGTACACATGTACTAGGTAAGTCCTACTAATATCATAAATGCGAAAGTTTGTGAGTGTGGATGTATGTATGTATGTATGTATGTATGTATGTATGTATGTATGTATGTTTGTTACTCCTTCACGCAAAAACTACTGAACGGATTTGGATGAAATTTGGAACACAGATAGATTATAACCGGGATTAACATATAGGATACTTTTTAACCCAATCATCCAATACTACGCGGATGAAGTCGCGGGGCACAGCTAGTGTATGTATGTATGTATGTATGTTTGTTACTCTTTCACGCAAAAACTACTGAACGGATTTAGATGAAATTTGGAACACAGATAGATTATAACCAGGATTAACATATAGGATACTTTTTAACCCAATAATCCAATACTACGCGGATGAAGTCGCGGGGCACAGCTAGTATGTAATAAATATTGGAATGAAGTTCCTTATCGCGCGTTGCGAAAGGGGGCTAGACGGAAAAAATTAAGACCAAAAAATGTGTAACGACACTTTTTTCGCTATATGTGCGGCGTGCGCGTGGTTCTCTGTATGTCTCTCTCTCTCCCTTATAGAAAGCAAGCCAGTTATTATTTTTTTCGTATCGTCTTTCTATTTCGCATTGAACAGTGAGGTGTCGCGACTAACTTTTCCTTTTCCTGTTCCTTTTCCTTTTCCTTTTCCTTTTCCTTTTCCTTTTCCTTTTCCTTTTACTTTTACTTTTACCTTTACCTTTACCTTTACCTTTACTTTTACTTTTACTACCATCGACGATTGACGACCGCTTGGCGCAGTGGTTTGAGCGTAGGCCGCTCGGCTCACTACACCGGGTGGTGGCGGGTTTGATTCCCTTCACGGTAAATTTCGGAATTGGCCTTTCCGTAATTTGCCCTGGTCTTGGTGTCACTGGCATCGCCCCCAGTCCATTTTACGGTATCCATTGTCCAAGCCTTGCTTAGTTTGGGACCATACAGTTGGTATGTTTGTCTGGCGATATTTGTTTATTTATTAGTATTATTTTGATTGAGCTGAAGCTGTGATAGCCGATTGCTTAAAGCACGCGTCTTGCGGGCACCAGGAATTGGGTTCAAACCCCGGCTCGCACATCTGGATTTTTTGAAATATATGTGTGACTCATAATTTCTATATGATTATCACTAGCTTACGGAGAAGGAAAACATCGTGAGGAAACCTGTATGTCTTAGAAGATCTAACCAATTTTCGTAAGACATGTGAAATCCGCCAACCCACACTGGGCCAGCGTGGTGGATTATGGCCTGAATCCTCCTCATGTTGAGGGGAGGCCCGTGCCCAGGAGTGGGACGTCAAAAGGGCTAAATTAATATAGTTATTACTAGCTGTGCCCCGCGACTCCGTCCGCGTTCTGCTGAAATTTTTCCTGAATTTTCTTTGCTATAAACCTCACGGAGCCCGAGACCTTTCCAACGAATGCAAAACCGTGGAATTCGGTTCGTGCGTTCTGGAGTTATAGCGTCAGGAAGGAAAACCCAACTTATTTTTATATAGTAGAAGACTAGCTGTACCCCGCGACTCCGTCCGCGTTCTGTTGAAATTTTTCCTGAATTTTCTTTGCTATAAACCTCACGGAGCCCGAGACCTTTCCAACGAATGCAAAACCGTGGAAATCGGTTCGTGCGTTCTGGAGTTATAGCGTCAGGAAGGAAAACCCGACTTATTTTTATATAGTAGACTAGCTGTGCCCCGCGACTCCGTCCGCGTTCTGTTGAAATTTTTCCTGAATTTTCTTTGCTATAAACCTCACGGAGCCCGAGACCTTTCCAACGAATGCAAAACCGTGGAAATCGGTTCGTGCGTTCTGGAGTTATAGCGTCAGGAAGGAAAACCAGACTTATTTTTATATAGTAGATTATCTTTGTTGCAACCTACGTAGTGGAAATCATCAAAGAACTGGCCTGTTAATAATTAGTTTTTAAATTCCGTGTAATTTATATTGACATTTGTTTTTACATAGAATGTATTCTCTTTGCATAGAACTCTATTCTGTCTGTCAAAATACGCTGTACATTAAATATCTTGTCTGGCCTCCGTATATGTTTTTATTTCATCTGCTACTCAGAACAGTCGTCGTCAAAGGTACAACCACAGCAAACTGTCTTTAGTAGCTCTTCAACAGCAGTGGGTGCCAACACAACGTTGAGCTTCGCAAAATTAAAGGGAAGCGTCAACTACGCGGCTTGGAGCTTCGCCATGAAGATGTACTTGATCGACAGCGAACTATGGGACTGCGTCATGAAGCCTGCGGAGGAAGTTGACGACTTTCAACGCAAAGATGCCAAAGATCCAAGATTTGCTTGAGTCTAAGCGAACATCTATATCTCATCGTCATGACAGCTGAAACTTCGAAGGAAACATGGAAGCGATTTCGGGAAGCCTACGCTGACAGCGGGCTTGCTCGACGCTTACAACTTATGAAGAAATAGCTTGGTACTAAACTTGTATTGTACTCGAACATAGAAGCCTATGTGAATGACATATGTCATGTGCAACAACAACTGATTGCCAATCAAGCTGGTCTGGAAGATGAACTTGTTGGTGTGATTATGCTGGCAGGACTCAAGGACAGCTACAGCCAATGGTGATGGCAATAGAGCATTCCGGCACCTCGATATCTACAGACTCGGTTGCATCGATCCTGCTGAAGGAAGAACGCCGAGATGCCTCTGCTACATCTAGTGCCTTTTCGTCGTCTAGTGTAAATAGTGTGCCTAAGGTGTCGTGTACATATTGCAAAAAAGTAGGCCATGTAGTGTCTCAATGTAGGAAACACTACTAACGCTACTCTGTATAGGACTCTAGGTCCTTTAATTTTGATAGAGACACGATTTTTATGTTGATTTCTTGTAATTATTGTTGTTGTTATAAATAAAAATATGTTCACATGGAAAACCACATCTATTTCTCAGTAATGTATCTCATATGTTAGAAAATACACCAACAAGTGTATTACAGTTATATTTTCACTATATTTAGTAACATCTAAATATATTACTCAAAGGTGACTGACTGACTGACTGACATACTGATCTATCAACGCACAGCCCAAACCTCTGGACGGATCGGGCTGAAATTTGGCATGCAGATGTTATGACGTAGGCATCCGCTAAGAAAGGATTTTGATTAATTTTACCCCAAAGGGATAAAAGAGGGGATGAATAATCCCGAAATTTTTGTTAAGTTAAATTACACGCGGACTAAGTCGCGGGCACAGCTAGTCAGACAATAAAATTATTCTATAACAGATGTATATTTTTTATCGTTTTTTTAGAATGATGAATACGCATACAATAATGAATTTTACAATAACAAAAATATAATATATTCGCTATTTATTGTAAAATAAAAAGGCCGCAATAAATATAAAAGTACGCCCTCTAGTGGCTAGTGGCTAAAATACACGTTTTGTCAATGTGTGCGTGTATGTATTACAATAAAAAGTGACAGAAGTTTTTCATCGGAAAACGCTTAGATTATGAATTATTTTAGGTTGATATTATTGCGTATGTCAATGCAGTATAATAAGTCTTAATCGCAAACAATAGTATTATATCTTAGAAATGCTCAAATTTTGCGTAAAAAATAAATAAGTAGAATCTGTTGACTACAGCGTCATCTTGAGAGAAACTGCAATAAACCCGACCGACGCTTCAACCTTAAGATTTGTTTTATATTTCCCGCTAATAATTCCTACACAATATCAGAAATTACCCCAGAATAAATTACACGAAGAATTAACCAATAAATATGATAAAACCCCCCCATACAGTTAGTATGACCACCCATCGCTGCACTGTTTCGGTACGTTCGTGCAGAACTATGTATGTAAATTGCCAGTTCCGTCCGGGGCAACACTATTATCTGTGTGTTAAGTTAACTAGGTAGTTAACTGGAACTATAACTTCTTCGACTTAGTTAAAACTCAGTAGGTTATTAGACTTTGAAAATAAAGTTACACCATTAAACTGTGTTCCTGAAATGAGTAAGCAGAGATGCACTAAGCAGTATCGCACAGTTAAAAAAAAACAATTAAAAGAGAGAATCTGTAGTAGAAAATATCTTGAAAAATAACCACTATACGTTAGATAACTATATAATCAAAGGGTAATAATATAATCTAATACTCTGAGAAAAAACATAAAGACGGCAAATGATTTTTGTACGAAACAAAAAGTTTGGTAAAAAATATAAACTAGGAACTAGAAAAATCACTTGTTCTCGTATTTATTCTTCTCAGTGTTCTTATAATAATAACTATCGCGCTTTCATGTATGATTATGTTCCACGCTTTATCTGCTCTCCCTCTCAACTATAAATTAGCTCATGCTACAGATACAAATTGTAGGGTTGTTCCAAAAACAATTTTAATTAGATGATGCCCTTTAAAAAATTCTAGCGAGTGTCAATCATTATCTTATTTATTCTTATTACTACAACAGTATATTATGTGACAACCAACTAACGCTGTTATGCCATAAATCTATCATAAATTCCAGATAATGACTATTGTACGGTACAACAATAATTCTCTCTCTAACTCTATTGTCAGTGGGTACAGATTGTAACCCATGACAATAGAGTTAGGAGAATTTGCTTCGCACTCTACATTAATGTTACGCAGGTCTAACTTAAAGTCCTAAGAGATTCTTAGCCGCATCCATTAACTATGCTTTCACAATACCAAATCGTGCGTAACTGTTAACGTAACAGACAAAAGGATTGTTATATGCAACCCTTGGGGGCCCTAAACGTGAACCAATGTTCTCATATACCCTCCTATTAATCTTTTTAACAGCTCATTGTGAGATAAAGTTTTAGTAGTGCGCCATTCCTTCGGTGCTAATTAAAAAAATAGATCTGATTAAAATGGTCTACGAAAATGTACTCTGCATTTGCTACGATAATATGCTACGCACATACTACGACGTTCGCTACGTATTCGTAGCAGACATCGTAGCATAGTTCGAATTTCATAGTGCAAAGTTTATTTGCAAATAAAACAAAATCACCATCAACTTGTACAACAAACGTTATGTAGAAATCACTGTTATAACATCCTGCGACAGCTGGCTTAACAGCTCGCTTAAATGTTTCAACTTAGGAGCAATGTTTTTAGATAATTCGATTTAGAGCACAGATTTAGAGTAAGCGACTTTTTATGTAAGTAAACGTTTTAAGATGCTCGTAAAGATCAATTTTGCACCTATCTACTAATCGAGAGTCAATTTGTACGACTAAGCAAAAATTAATTTACAATTCTCATTATACACAACTAATCTAAGTTATGAATTATGTTGTTAGAATGATTTAAAAATAATTATTTAATTATGTATCTATGTTCTTTTGTTTGATCTAATTCAGTGATAACTTAATTTTAATTTTAAAAAAATCGAAATAAATTTTGTAAATGTACGTTTTTATAGAGGAGATCATTGAAGTTGAAGTTTTTTAGTTTCCGTACAAAAATGAACAAAAATACTTTTTTTTACATATTCTCACAATGATAGAGTGACGCCGGGGTATGAAGTAGTGCGTGATAAATTTCTTTTTCGCAGATGTTACCTTTGGGATGTTATTGGATCCCTTACAAACTAATATGCGGGATTTCATTTTCACATTGTCTGCCTAATATCGGCATATTATATGACAATGCTCGTTTATGTGATATTACTTCAATCTTTGGTATCTTTAATTTATGTACAGTAGGTGTATTAAAACCTTAACCAGTTTTCAAATTTATTCATTTATCGTGTTGCGAGCACATATTACGTTTTAAAACTAAGTCATAGATCAGAAAGTTGCATAGAAAATGATTTTCTAACTATTCGACAACAAAGTTTAATTAAATATAAAGTTGTTATTATTTTTTAACTTGTGTAATGGTTAGACCTGCTATTAATAATTTTAATATACATGGTAATTATATCCTCTTTGGTTTTTATGTTTATTAAAACTATTGTTTTGCCAGTGCCTATCAATATCACATACTACACACGACACTAAGGTGGTTAAACTTTTAATTCCCCGACTGTACTTACGTATTATTTCTTCTTTAACATGACGTATAAAATTTGCTAAGGACGAAGATATTAAAAAAAAAAAAAACTAAACAAAAGTTTCAATAAAAAAAAAATCTTAAACAAAAATTTGAAAGTCGACGATAATTCTTACTTCTTGTTTCTTGCGTTCAATTGAAAAGCTCTCATCATAATTGGACGAGGCGAGGAGTTGAGATTTGCAATAAAAAAAGGGATTACGCATTATATTATATGAGATGGCAAAAATCGGCCCGGATGTTCGTTATCATAATCAAAAACTAGGGATGAAAGTAACTTATTTAGTCCCGAGACGGGATACGCGAGGGCGCCAATAGTTCTAGCGACAAAATAAGTCTTTAACCCTAGGTAAACCCTGTGCTTTTCATTACGAATACATGGAAAGTAAAAATTAAAACATGAATTAGCTAAAGAAGATCGGATTGCCGCTTTCCAGCCTATTTTGTTTTTTTTTTTGCTGTGGCCGGCTAGTTATTCATGCATTATTTTTCATTTTAGTCATTGAAAAAATGTTTTCCCCAAATCTATGTTATTTGCTTACGCTGAAGGACAAAATCGTGAGGAAACCTGCATGTCTTAGAAGATCTAACTAATTTTCGAAAGACATTGACAAGCCAACCCGCACTGGGCCAGAGTGGTGGATTATGGCCTGAATCCCCCTCATGTTGAGGGGAGGCCCGTGCCTAGGAGTAGGACGTCAAAAGGGCTAAATTATTATTATATTATTATATATGTTATTTTAAAGAAATAGTTGAAACTTAATTCTAATAAAGTCATAAAAAAATATATTCTTTAATTAATACATAAATTTATGTTATTTCAATTTAAAATCAAATGCTAGCCTATTGTTGAATAAAAAAAAATAAAAAAATGTGAAAATAGATCTATTTTTTTTTATAATTTGACAGCTGTCAGTTGAAAACGATTCTCCCTTGGACTGAAAAGTATTACTTTCAACCCGCTCCTCAGGCAACTTTAGACCTACTTTCCGAGTATGAGTAATTAAAATTTTATTTACTTGTTTATTCTGACATTCAGTAAAACCGTAACTTTTCTCATAAAATGTAGGTACCTACTAATAATTCTTCCTGTACAATATGATACATAAAATAAACATTATGAATATTCAAGGGTTTATCATGTGACGTGGCATTTCAGTTGAGTACAAAATCCGCGGGCTGAGCTGGATATCGTTGCTCAGACGTGTCGTGATATTTCGTAAAATTAAATGTTTTTCCTGAATTATACTTTTTTAAAAGCTGACACTGAAAAATGTGTCAGCTATTTTTATAAATAGTACCTAATAGCAGCTTACTGTATTTTTTTGTAAAGATTTCCCGTGTCTCTACTTTGTATCATTATTTCAATATAACTGTGCTCACGGTGAAATAAACATCGTAAGGAAACCTGCATGTCCTAGAAAATCTAACAAATTTGCGAAAGATATGTGTAATCCGCCAACCTGCAGTGAGCCAGGGTTATGGTTATGTCTTGAATCCCCTCGCATAACCCAGAAAAAAATTAAAAACTAAAAAAGGGCCTGGATCATGTCCGGGGAAAAGCGGCGGCAGTGCATACTTAGTGCACAGCCAATAAAAAAAATCCTCTCGCATAGAAGAGAGATCTATGCCTTAAAGTGGGAGATTTAAAGGGCTGTTTTTTTCAATACCTACCTAATTGGGCTATTTGTATAGTAGCCTGTCTACACATTGAGGCGTTAAGAGCCCAATATTGAATGAAATTAAATTGCGGGATGTAAATTTAACAAGCCTAGCCCGGTACTAAGAATTCCGTTACCTAAGAGTAAAAAACAACAACCCAACCAAAGTTTTGAGACTCCATTGTGTGGTAGGGTTTTGCAAAGCGTCTCCAAGTCGTTGCCTGACAATGATGATGACGTTCCCCGTTTTTGCCACATCACAGTACGCTACCAAAACAAAGGTCTAATGCGACGCTACCTCGCAAAAACTGATTTGAATATTAAATTGAGCCCGTTTCAAACCTTTAAAAGCGAGATAATGTTAATGAAAAGGCCTTTTAAATAAGCCAAATTTTGTTAAAATTAAAAACTAGTTAAGTATCTCCATCTTCTTTATTTTAGAGTTTGAAATTTCACCAAAAATCTAATTTTAAGAGGTCAAACTGGACTAATTTCCTGGGATGACGAGATATTCTCGAGAATTTAACGAGCGTCTTAGTATAAATCCCGAATGTTTTAATAT
This sequence comes from Notodonta dromedarius, assembly GCA_905147325.1. Classification (NCBI taxonomy): domain Eukaryota; kingdom Metazoa; phylum Arthropoda; class Insecta; order Lepidoptera; family Notodontidae; genus Notodonta; species Notodonta dromedarius. The sequence continues at coordinate 2,110,784 of LR990165.1, read as the reverse complement.
TTCACATCAATTAATCTTTCCCATTCCATTTTTCATTACCAGACAAATGAATGATTTGACCTATATTAAATGTTAATTTTAATAATTATTTTGGCAGTCATATTGAAATAAAATTATGTCTCATGAAATACGTCTATTTTCCCTGAAAGATCAGCCAGAGGGGCATTATTGGACACCTACATTTATTCGGGTTATGTAATTAACTACTATACATTGCAATTTTGAACTCACGCGTGGAGAGGAGTGAGTTCAAAATTGCAAACGGTGTTTTTATATTTTTTATTTAAACGCGAGTATTTTACCTATCACTAGCTTGATTAAAACCTGCTCCAAATTATCAATACAACAACCTATTTCGACGGCCATTTTGTATTTCAACCCGATTCAATTTGCTGTGTCATAAAGTACAAATGGATGCGTTTAACCGATGTTTAAACGTTTTGTATAACTTTTATATTCAGCAAATAGTTTTGAGGCTGGATAGTCCCGAAAAGAGGCATTAAATTCAATCGTAATCGGTTATTGAGGTTAAATAAATAATCGGACGATTCAATAAATTAATACATTGAAAAGTATTAATATAAGTTGTAAACTATAACGCAATATGATGTAAAAAAATGTTTACTACAGTACCTATGTTAAATTGTAAACGATAGCCAAACACGAACGCTTGGCATTTGTGTGAGTTGCAGTTTACAAGACAAGTATTCCTTTGACCTTTGGCCACCGCCTTTATAAAAGGAAACTCGATTCAAAACTTCTCGCCGAGATATCTGATGGAGCAAAGCGTAGAATTTTCTCTTTGTTACTTTTTATTTGTACCTTTGGTGTCGTTATTTCTAATGATACAAGTTTAGATCTGTGTGAAAGCCTTGTCAAAAGATAATTTTTAATTCACGATTTGTTTTATTATTGGCCTACAACAATAACTACTTAATATTGCTAGCAGATCCTTTGGGCATACATTCAAAATAAGTTTATGAATTTTAATCACTTTAGAAGTGTTCTATTTTTAGCACTAAAATACTTTGTAAGTATTTGTTTTTGACCTGGCTGACATTGCTTGGTTATATTTTTTTGCGAAAATTTGACAGACGTGCTGCATAAAAAACTTACTGACTGAATGTGCGTGATATAGTGACGGTTTATTGTTATTTCCAACATTTTATAACGAACATGAGTGTAGTGTGACCTTGTTTCGTCCATTACCGTAAATTCTAATTTATTGAGTCCCCACTGACGGCTGCCGAGTACGTAGCCATGTCGGCGAAGTTAATGTTTGCAAAGAGAAATTACTTTTGAAAGCCCCTGCGAATTGTTTCATGTTTTCGCTGTTATAATTAATTAAGGTCACCATGAGGTTTCAAATGATTACATGCTACCAGCATAAAGTATGCAAATTAAGTGGTAAGTATTATGTTTTTAACATGCCTAATAGTGTTAAATCTGCTGTTGCAATGACCAAAACACACCTGACCAAAATAAGTATAATTGATCTTCTCATGCTTAAAATGTATGAATTGAAGTCAGCAATATTATCGTTTGACGACCGCTTGGCGCAGTAGTTCGAGCGTAGACCGCTCGGCTCACTGCACATGGTGGTTGAGAGTTCGATTCCTGCCAGTACATATTTCGGAAATGGCCTTTTCGCGATTTGCCCAGCTCTGGGTGTCACCGGAATCGCCCCTAGTCCATTGTACCGTAACCATAGTACAAGCGTTGCTTAGTTTGAAACCATACAGTTGGTATGTCAGTCTGGCGATATTCATTATTATTATAATTATTATTTTTTTGTTAGCCTGTAATGCTGTCCCACTCCTGGGCAAAGGCCTCCCCTTTTTCCTTCCACGCTGCTCTGTCCAGGGCAATTTCCGGCCACGTCTTTCCCGCAAAGGTGTCTAAGTCTAATAAGTAATTATTATTATTGTTATAATTAATATTATTGGTATAAATTTTATATTTAGTTCACTCGTAATTAGTCAAGAAAATGAATATTATTTATTAGCTCACATGAGTATTCCACGAAATAATTAGATCGCAAAATCTGCACAAACGAAATCCGCAGCACATTATTATAAAAGTCTACATATTTACATCATACTCGTATTTGTATTATAAAAGTTGACGCGTGCTCAGATATTTTATAGTACATTGTTACACGAGTGGTGAAAGTGACTTATTTAGTCCCGAGACGGGGTTTGGCGCCCGAGCGTAGCGAGGGCGCTAATAGTTCGAGGGACAAAATAAGTCTTTCACCCGAGGTAAACACTGTGCTTTTCATTACGTATACAAGGAAAGTAAAAATAAAAACAGGAATTGGCTAAACAAATAATACAAGGAAGTGTGAATCGAGTACAACACAAGTCGAAAAAAAAAAAGATCGGATTGCCGCCTATTTTGTTTTTTTTCGTTGGCCGGCCAACTTCATTATTTAGCCATTATTTTTCATTTTCATATTTAAATATTTTGCCCAAATCTATGTTGTTTTAAATAAATTGTTGAAACTAAATTATAATTAAGTCATTTAAAAATATATATTCTTTAATTAATACTTAACTTTATGTTATTTCAATTTTACATAGTGCTGTAATTGAGTGACTGTAGAAAAAGTTTGAACATGTTTCCATAGAAATGTGAACTATTTTTTTTTATAAATTGAAAGCTGTCAGTTGAAAGTGATTCTCCCGGGCCGGAAAAGTATTACTTTCAACCCGCTCCTCAGGCAACTTCAGACCTACTTTCAGAGTATGAGTAATGAAAAAATATTTTTCACTGGACGTTTTGTAATTACATACATTCATTTAATTTTTTATAAATTATTTACTGTAGTAGAAAAATATGCTTTAGTAAAAAATATTTAAAGATATACTTATTAGGAACTATAAAAATGATTTGTTGTTGTTATTTTTTATTCTCAGTGAAGGTTTAAGTCTCGGGCTCATTCAATCAATTCTTTTGTGTTTAAAGGAGTGGGCTGGTAATTATGAATATAATAATATAATAATAATATGAATGTTTTCATTGAAATCAGTTAATGATTTTTATTAAGTATATTAAACATAATTCTAACCGTCGTAATTATTAGGTCCTTGACAAGCAAATTAATTTACTTAATTATCATAGAATTTACTCCGCAGAATTATACCAATACAAATAAATTTCAATTCATAATAAAAGTAGCGGGGCACTATTTAAATTAATTTACTTTGCTTGCCCTAGAAAACCAATCTATTACGATTAGATATTTTATTAGATATGTTCTAAGTCCTATTAGCTGTGCCCGGACTTTTTTGCTCGAGATATTTATTTTTTCAGGAAAAACCTATTTTAAGAATAAGCCATGACAAATATTATATGTAGAGTTGTTCACACGGGTTCAGAAAGACATACAAAAATCCAATTCAGTTCATAATTGTTGGCTTTTGTTCCATTTTGTATAGGGTTCCCTATTCACGTTGATTTTATTCCATTATGGGCTCTTTATAAGGTATTGACACTTTTATTAACCTATTATTAACTCTTTATTAATAATTTACGGTGGTAGAGCGGTGGTTTGAGCTCTAGCCAACTGACTACAGCTAATATATCGGCTGGCTCTACCAGGGTAGAGAACCGTTCTCTCACAGAACATCGTATAGTAGCTATAATAGCTGCGTTTCATACGATCAGAGAGAGAGTCGGAATCCTAATCCCCCTTATCCTCCATCTATCCTAATTCTCACTCCATTCAGGTGGGCAACATGCAAGTAATGCCATTGGTATTGCAAGCAACTATAGTACGGTAACCGCTTAACGTCAGGTGGGCCATACGGTTGTTTGTCGGCATTGTTATATAAAAAAAATATGCATGTAGAGTAAAGCACATTGACTCTTTGTAATATAAAGTTTCCTATTATTACCCACTGTTATTGGGATAAAATAGGTGCCAAGTTAGGTAATAGTCCAATATTATTCTTCATCATTATGTAACCTCGCAAGAAACGTATATAATGAAGATGTAATGGTAATGAATTATTAGAGTAAGAGTCGGCTTGCGCGCACCCCTTAAAACAACGTCATAAGACGAAACTAAACAACGTGCCACGTACTACGAAATGGAGATAAATTAATTTAGCGTCAGCCCTAATTTGCATAAAGACATCACGCGATGTAGGGACCGAGGACATTGGAGCACCTTCGCTGTACATTCACGTACAGAACTCGTTACTGTGGAAGCGTATTCTTAGAATTTGTGGATTAATCTTGGAGAAAGACGGCACAAATGTGAGAAAATCACATCAGGCAAAGCTCAAATTATATCATCCCAGTAGAGATAAGGAACGATGACTATTTGACTGAATTAACTTTTGTTATTTTATATAATGATTGTAATATGTACTTATTTGTTGTAAATACACACATATTTTTTTTTGTTGACATATAGATTAAATCGTTCTAGACACACGGTCATCAAATATGGCCGAACTTCAATTTAACGAAGTCGACAGTAGTCAATTACGTTATTACTATAATTAACCGAATTATTCTAAGTAAAATCGATACAAGACTCGATAGTAATGTAGATACGCCCTTAGGGTTCAACAAAAACTATTCTAGAGAGTAGCACGTCGAATATTTGAAAAGTTTTTATTACACACGTGCCGTGCACGTTTTTATCCCCTAAGGGCGAGTACCGAAGTCCGTATCTATCACGCACTATTAGGTACGACTTGAAAAGTAGGGCAAATAATAACACCCTCGAGTTAAATCCTTTAGACATAACATCGTAACTCGTATATCACTACATAGTATAAAACAAAGTCGCTTCCCGCTGTCTGTATGTCCTTATGTATGCTTAGATCTTTAAAACTACGCAACGGATTTTGATGCGGTTTTTTTAATAGATAGAGTGATTCAAAAGGAAGGTTTATATGTATAATACATGCATAATATAGTGGATATATAATATAGTGATATATAATATAGTGACACTGATAATAATTTATTGCACCCGTGCGAAGCCGGGGCGGGTCGTCTAGTGACGTATATTAAAAAAAACACAAATATTATTAAGTTCATCTGCCGTACATTTAGTTTATAGTCCTTTAAAAATATTTAATTGTATTTTCGTGTGGCCCTCACTCAAACAAAGCAATAAAGACTGACTTTATGTCAGATGACCTCAATGATAAGAGTCAGAGTTGAAAGGTAAATTAAGCACCCTTCGTTGGGGCGTAAAACGCGTGTTTTAGTGCGCTCAAACAAGATATTCAGCTCATGGTAAACGAAAAATATTACTATTGAGATATATCTCTCAGGAAATCACACCTACAAATATTACCTGCTATTATTATTACCACTACCATTATATATTAATTATACAATATTTTTCGATTATCTACATAAAAACCATTTAAAAAACCTGTCAGTTGCCTTGATTTACTCTATTATTTTTAGGCTTTGATTACTTACCCCTGCTATCACATTAACGGAAAAAACCTGCTCAAACATACACAAAAAACGTTTGGTTTCCATAAAATGACTACAAATTGTGATACTTTATTAATTTAGGCAAACACTTGTGAAATTTCTATCCATAACACGCATAATTAACCTTAGAGTCGCTTTCCATATAACAGTTACCTCATTATTAAGTACCAATTGGTATTTACAGGGAGCGATATGGCGGAAGCAATTACGAGACTTAATGACTCTCCGCTCCGCTAACTTTAATAGACACTCCACACATTTGTTCGTATCACGCGACCGCGCAAATTGTTCAAAACGTTCGTAACACCCTTTTAATTTTCCTTGGGTGATAACCAGCCATTTGTTACGCTAAATTACTTGAGAAGTTAATATAACACTTGTTGAAACTCTATTAATTTGAATGTGAAGCTTATAATCTGTTGTTTACAGAGAGTTAGTACTTATTTGCTAGACTATCAATCAAGATCTAGATGCTAGTATCGTATGAAGGCGCAATTTCAAATAAATTCTAAGGAGATTTGGAACGTTTTCTTTTCACAAATTAAGTTGGGATCCTAAATTTGATGGTGGTAGAGTCAAGCTGCAGCTAACTGACTACAGCTTATATGCGAGCTGGCTTGACCGGTGTAGTACCACCCGCTCACAAATCGGCGTAAAATAGCTGCTGTGTTTTGTACGATAAGGGAGAGACGTGAGATCTGCATCTTGAGGTGAGCAGACGAGTGGCAACCTTAAAGGGATCTATAGACTTGTCTTTTAAAGTACCCCAGGTTATGAGCTATCCATTTTACTAAAAAAAGGAGAATAGTAATACTAGGAACTATAAAATAATTATTTTGCCGATTTTTTTCCTCAGTGCATTTATTTGAAACACAAATGTATCACTATAATAAAAATACTAATGACACAAAGACTCATTTGCAGAAAAGTAAATTAAACAATTTCAATTTATCTGACTTGAATACCGAACTGCGCTGATGAAGCAAAGCAGCTAATTGCACAACTTTTCTAATTAACTTTGTGGAAACGTTTTATTGGTTGATTTTTTGCGTGTAGTTGTAAATCGTAAGTTAGCTAATTAGCTACTAATTCGTTTAAGTATTTACAGTAGGCTACTATACGTTTATTTATTTTGATATAAGGAGATTGGATGGCTATCGGGCATGAATATACTTAATGGTATCAATATTTAAGATCGAAATTGGAACCATTTTTTTTTCTTCACGTAATTCAGGTCTGAAGTCGTTTACAATTACCCTTAAACTGAAAGCCTATATACAATAATGTGAAAAGGCTTTTAAAGTAACCAGACAGATTACAAAACTAGCATTTATCAACGGCCCCGCCCGCATAGATTTTGTAGGTTAACAGTTGCGTGGGTATATGTTATTCCAGAGCATAAACCTCTTAATACAGTTTCATTTAAATCTATTCAGCCGTTTTTCGTAAAACGCGGACTTTCGCATAAAAAATGGTAGAAACCTATGTTTACGTTTAGTATGTTTGTTTGTATGTAAGTTTTTTAATTCGCAAATGAAACAGACATTTGCGACAGTGCCGGTAACATTAAAAGTCGTTGTTACTTCGACTCTGTACCAAACTTTTATCAATGGCAATTAATATCTCCATTGTTAACATTAATTACCTATAGACGTAGGACTCATGAAAGCTATCGACTATGTTGTTATTAATTATGTGAGTGATTTCAATTGATAAAACATTTTACTTTGTGTGACGCACATGCATTAATAGATACGTTAATTACATAGGTACTTTCAAATGATATTGTCGACAGATGGCGTCTATGCCTTCGCAGTTATCATCTCGATTCATACAATATCTGTGCTATGATTGTTTCTATTCAATTAAGATAACTGCGAGTTTGCACTAACGCAACATTTAACATCGATTTACGAGTATATTATTGTACTTATTTTTTGACAAAACAATATAGGGTCGGCATCATAAATCGGTGTATGTTCGACAGTGTAAAGTTCAACCAACAAAATACTGTTGACCTTTATACTTTTATTAGGGCCTACAGTAAGTACCCTCCTTATTTAGATGCATAACCTACGTATTAAGGAAAAATAAAAGAATGTTTATCTGTAATCAACGCTCATTTATAACGGTAATGTAAATAGGTACGTATTTCTATACGACATTGAGAATATTAAACAATCGAAATTATATTTCATTACTATTACATACATCCGACAGCAATTTAGCATTTCATATTATATCAAGCGACGCCCACAAAATTGTGTAACGTGTCCGAACTGTATTAATTCATGCCCATTATTTATTCTAAGGGGAGCACGGTTAATTGAGTTGAAAGCCCTGTCTCTGTTTCTGCCGGTGTCCACACGTAATGAAATAAGCGTTAAATATTCATGCGATAAAGACATAACTGTGTCCTTATCTAATATCGTTGATGACGAGTGATGGTCTTACGGTCGGTAACCGAATAGCATAGTATCCCAATTCCAAAAGTTTTTATAGGAACACCAGAAATAGATGGAACATTCTAAGCGACGCTGTATCTTTACAATTCTTTAAATCACACTGTTAAACTCTATGAAGCTTGTCATATTGATTGAGTAACTGCTTACCTACTCATAATCATTATTACTGTAGAGACCAATCTACTTGTGAAATTAGAATAATAAAATAAATTAATAATGTTATCCTAACTTTTATAGGTTGACCGCTTGACGCAGTGGTTCGAGCGTAGGCCACTCGGCTCACTGCGCATGGTGGTTGCGGGTTCAATTCCCGCCAGGGAAAATTTCGGAAAAGGCCTTTTCGTAATTTGCCTAGGTCTGTGTGTCACTGGGATCGCCCCCAGCCCATTGTACTGTACCCATAGTACATAGTTTGGGACCAAACAGTTGATGTGTCAGTCTGGCGATATTTATTTATTTTATTTATATACGTACATACATTATTACAACTGTATCTCAAAAGGCTACACTGAAGTGCACTACAGTGCACTCACATTTTTCCAATAGTGGTTTTTCGACCATATTATATTGGCTCATTCCCCTTGTACGTAAGTGGTATTCAGATCATGGTCCAGGTTGGCGTGCTTCACACGTTTTTGGAAAGCCTCATAAGGTTCCTCACGATATTCTCCTTCACTGTTCGGCAAAAGATAATCCTAACTTTTTCACAGCACAAAATTTAATAAAATATCCTTCATCACGAGTAAACGAAAAAAATGTGAATATTACACCGTATTTGGTTATTTTCGGTGCCCATTTTCCTTTCAAAGTTGACGGATCTTCGGCGTAAAAATACTTAAGTCAAAATGTTTTATTAAAGCTGACAGTTAATACAGGGGGGACGCAAAAGTTGATATATTAATTAAGTGGTGAATAAGTCTTTCAGGGAGCAAAGTCGCTCTACGTAGCGCATGCGTACAAAGTACCAGCGAGTTACGCCCTTTATGCAGTGTATGATCAGCCTCCGGACGGCACATACGGCTACCATACATCAAAAATATGTTGTTATGTTCGAACGTGACGGCTTGCAAAAGTGCTTTGACGTCACCATAATGTGACGTTTCGAGATTAAACGAACTATAATTAAAACAAATGAAATTTACTGAACTTTTTGTGCGTCAAGAACTGTTGCAAAATACTTTTTGCGATTGACTAGTTAAGTGTGCGTTGTGTAATGTTGTTATGGTTACTAAAAATAAAGACTTTTAAAACTGTAGAGAGCATGAAATTGTAAGTACATGTTTACCAATTTCTTTATTAGCGCGTTGAGGTATTAATAAAATGAATTAAAAAAAAAGGAAACAAATAATTGTCATACTAATATTATAAAGAGGAAAACTTTGTTTGTTTGATTGTAATGAATAGGCTCCGAAACTACTGAACCGATTTGAAAAATTATTTCACTGTTGGGAAGCTACACTATCCCCGGGTGACATAGGCTATAATATATTTACAAAAAAAATAGGGATCCTTACTAAAACTCGAATAATGTAACCGCAATGTACCCGTGCGAAGCCGGGGCGGGCCGCTAGTCATTAATAAAATGTGTTTTTCGTGAACAATCTTTAAAAACAATTGTAAGACAAACAGTGAGTCCTTGCAAACAATGCTTAGAAGTCAGTTTCACTACGCTGTCAGAATGTTGTCTTATTAGTCTATCCTTAACTCTGTCAGTCTCCGGTTACCCGAGTCCTAATCCGTTAATCTTAATTAAATGCCCGTTGACTTGCCTGGTGGAATTTACCTCCCTACTTTATAAACGTGTTGGCTGGGTTAAAAGGCTTCGCCGTACATAGAAAGACTTAATGAAGCAATTTTGGGGTGAATTTCAAAGGTTTTTTTATTGCACACATACCAAAATAAAATACCTTAAATAAATTAATTAAAATCTATACAAATAAATAAAATTGGAGTGTCTGTTTTTAATATCAAAATAACACCTTTTCACTTAATGCATATGAAAGTACATACGACACATATAACAAAAATGCGATTTAAAAAATTTTTGTCTGTCTGTCTGTCTGTCCGTCTGTCTGTCTCTGTGTGTTTGTTCCGGGTAATCTCCGAAACGGCTGGACCGATTTTGACGGGAATTTCACTGGCAGATAGCTGATGTTTTAAAGAGTAACTTAGGTTACTTTAATTTTAGAAAAACAATCAGGGTTCCGCGTAAAAAAATAAAAACACATGAAATCAAAGAGTATCTCCGAAACGGCTGGACCGATTTTGAAGGGACTTTCACTGGTAGGTAGCTGATGTTATAAGCAGTAACTTAGGCTACTTTTATTTTAGAAAAACAAAATTAAAAAAATGGGTTCCGTCGCGCGGGCTCAGAACGCGGGAGCGGGCTTTTTGTTAAGTTAAATTCCACGCGGACGAAGTCGACTAGCTTTTATTATGAAATTATACGTACATTCTAAATATACAGAATTCCCACTGCGTATAAAAATAAACCATAATTTTAAAATAAAATAACGCAAACAAAAATACAGGCTACTTCAAACATATGTCGACCTTGTTTCATTTGAAAAGGGGATGGTGAAATTGTTGAAGTGTCATATAGGGTAAAATGTGGGCCTCGTGAATCTCGGTCATCGGGCACTTCAAAGTTTATGTATGGAATCGGGGAAAATAGCATGTCATGTCCATACATCTATCTATTGCTTTATATCTGGAGGCTTAGTACAGGTTTTGTCAAAGATTACCCATCGAGTAAATTAATCTTTCCTTGGAATTATTTGCAGTACCTCTGGCGAAATCACTTTATTGGTATTTGAAAACGTTCGACACTTATAATACCCTAATAGTAGGGTGAACAGGCTATCTATAATATAATGTCATAAATGTCATATATTATATATCATACTAGCTGTGCCCCGCGACTCCGTCCACGTGGGATGTGGACAACCCCCATCACTTAGGGTTATGAAAAATAGATAGTAGCTGATTCTCAGACCTACCTGATATACACACAAAATTTCATGAAAATCGGTCGAGCCGTTTCGGAGGAGTATGGTGACTAACATTGTGACACGAGAATTTTATATATAAGATAATAGATGGGTATTTCTTTTCTATGCATTTTTTCCTATTATAGAGTCATTATATCTCTAAAAAGGTTTGAATGCAAGCTCTATGAAAGAAAAAGAACTATAGATTCCCTGCAGAATATTCCCTAGAAGTTATTTCATTGAAAGCCAGCTTTATAAGGTAACTGGCAGTCACTTTGTATCAATATTTTTATCGGAAATCTAAAGTATCTACCGACAAAGCTTCAAACAGGTCTCTCCTTCTATTCGAATTCCATAGACAATGTTAACTGATCCGCGAATTTCGATTCGCTCAGTGGAAACGCTTACGGCCACCACTCACGAAAGTCTGAAGGCAAAAATAGACATTCGCAGGGGTCTTAGTATTTTATAGCACCCAGTACTTTAAATATATTAAATTGAAGGTGTATATTGCCATAAAAATGTACTTTTTCAATAACAAAATATTGACTTCTAAGCCTAGATTCAACCTAAAAACTAAGTTTTAATGTAGAGTTTAAAATTAACATACCGACATTATTATTCCGGTCAATTTAATATATATAGATAGGCCGAGGTTTCAGTAACCCAACCACGTCAACATGCTGACGTTTCCGAAATAAAAAAAAACTATTCTGTATCAAGCAAGGGAATAATTCAACCAATAGGATCACATAAAAATCACGTCATAATATCACGCAATACTCTAGAGGTGGATTCTATTTTCTAATAAATTCCTTGCATTTTTGCACATTTTTGGGTACCTGTGAAAATATCAGTTTATTCATAATATTAACTTTAAAGATAATATTTTAAATAATAATAACTATAGCTCTTATTGTTATATGTTAATAAAAATAAAGTTTATTCGTTATACGAGTACATTTGAATATGGTAACTAAGGCGAATATTTTCCATAACGGTGTATTATTGACGTAGTGTTAGAAATACTATTAAGCGGCCTAGATTTCTGGCCGGATTGTGATTTCCATATTGTAGCAACTATTTTGGGTTTTGATCCCTTACGAGTATTACCATTATTAATATTTGGTTAGCAGTCTAGGACAAGTGAATTTTATAAAATGTTTCTACACATGTATTTGTATCAAACATTACCCTGTTATTATTATAAAAATTGATATGAACTAAAATACAACCCATAAAAAATCGTACTCATAATTTATTTATTGAACAGTGCGTATATAACCGTAAGACCTAGGAAAATATAGTTTACCTATTTAGTACCAAGTTAACACCTTTTTCGTCTTGGACCGGTTCAAATTCCCACTTCTGCAAATTCCGGTGTAAATGAACACCTTTAAGGTTTTCGACACTCAGCGAGTTCGGAAAAATAACAAGTTATACCAAAGGCATTGCTAGCACGTTGCTGAGCTGAAGGGGAGTGGGACGGAGGTAGGGGAAGGGGTTTGGCTACCTGCTCTCTTACAAATGGAACGAAACGTGCTATTACAGCTAATTTAGAGCGTATTTGAGCTGTTGTCAATCGCCTATACAGCTTGGCTCTACCACCCTAAAATATCCACCAACACCTTCACAGACATCCATGATTTCGCTACAAATCAATAACTGAAACAGCCCAACCCTGACGAGGTACAGTAGCATGCTAATTTATCACCACCAATATTATCAGCATGAGTTGTTTATCGTGGTTCAGAAAATAGTACCGATTCATAAAAACGCCGGCACGCACGCGACGCGACGCGATGTTACGCAATTTTGTCGTCGTCGAGCCATGAGACGGTTTCACGGCAAAGTTCTCGCATCTTTTGTGAATCTGTTACTCACTAATTTTCAGTTTCAAACCTAAGTAATAAAGTTTTAAAGTTGATAATAGAATGAATACGTGTACAGAAATTGAAAATGTTAGACTAGTCTTGACTAGTCTAGATGTGGTAGTCTGGAAAATTCTTAGAACCGGGTAACCCAGCCCAGCGTTGGAGCATAGTCAAAACATTAGCTCCACTAAAATAAATAAGCTCTAAACTAAGTCCGGAAAAGTTGAAACACAAACAATATAAATAGGATTTTCTTCTACAAAGTTTTAAACACTTTTAACACAATATTATTTTTTTGTTTCAGGAAAACGTATCATCGATTGTCATTAAAATGATGGATCACTCAAAATTAGTAGTTCTAAAAGAGAAGTCATTATCATTATACAAATAAGGACGAAAATTACGAAAAAAATGTGTAGTGTCTGGAAAAAACAAAGGACGTTGGTCGCTTTTGTATTGCTCGTGGTGACCGGCTCGCCGTCGGCGACACTAAACACAGTTATTTCAGGTAATTAAACTTGTATAGTTAATTACTTTACTTTGTGCTTTTAATCCCTTGAGTGGAAATTTTCCATTTTATTTTCGATTTAGGTCCATTAGGGTACATAACATATTATTAATCTTTATGTAGTTCAGTTTGCTGCATAAAAACCGTTGACGCGGCAACCGCGGTGTTTATCTATTCGGCATTTATCTACTACTAGCTGTCCCGGCAAACTTTGTTTCGCCTTTGAGGTTATAAATGTGCTGATTTAAAAAATGATTAATTAAATATTCATTTTAAAATACAAATATAAAGATTATTTATTGGCCATCTAATGTATTCAAATAAAACTATTATACAGATTTTATCGCGTTTATTTCCTTTTTATTTTCCCGAAGTTTCGGTGGCTTTACAGCAGCCATGGTCACGGGGGACTGTGGTGTTAGACTTCCTGATGTTAAAGTTATTAACTTGGTTCCCTCATATTTAGTTGTTGGTTGCGGTCCTATCCACGCAGAAATTGCTCACAGTATCTGACAACTATTTGCTTGACATGATGTATTTCGTCAGCCAGGTGTTGCTGATCTCAGATCCCTTGTGCTCTCTGAAACAAAGATATACCCACTGTAGCTAACTGTGTTGGATTGTGGTTAGATTTACCGTTTAAGTATATTCAGCATATTCCTCTGGCATGTTATTCTCCTCTAGCTTCTTTGATACTATTGTGATGCAGTCTGCTACAGGTAGACAGGTAAACACAGACTGAACATCAAAACTGACCATGGTTTAATTGTTAGCATGATGTATATGTTTAATCTCACTTACAAAATGTTATGAATCCTTTGTATGTGCTCTTGTGTGTCCTCTTAGTAGTGAGAGCACCTTCGCTACGTGCTGGGCCAGACTGTATGTTGGTGTGTCAATCTGGTTTACAATGGGACGCAGCTGGTCCTCGGGTTTGTGTATTTTAGGTAACAATATCTTTGCCATGTATTTTGGTGCTTCGTTTTCACTCTTCATTGAAGCACCTTGTGATAGACTACATTTTTCGTTTTATTATCAGGCGCAAGAACAAATAACGCTGATGGTCTTCCGACCCGTGAACATGCAACAATCATTACTTGATAAATTTCTTCTTGTGCGTCGTTAGTTATCTAGTTCTTGATCTCTGAGGTTTGCTCTACGATTCCTCATTGCCAACCGAGCCGTTTCACGTTTCTTTGCTCTTGTGATTGAGAAGCACGAATTCGAGCCATACTACCGCGGCGCTCTTCACTTCCAATTTCTTGTTCTTCAGTTCTTTCATTCGCAATGTTTCGAATCCTAGTTGCATTACGGCTTTGTCTCAAAAGATCAGATTGTCTTGGACGCGGCATCATATTGCTAATGATAATATCCGTACAATAAGCTAATAGAAATTCGAAACTGACATATCAACTGTCAACTTCAAAATTTCAAATTATCAAATATTCAACCATATTTAACTATAGACGACATTTTAGCTGTTGGTTCTCCTTTTTTATACCATTTGTAAATAATCAACGGCTAGACTTTTTTTTCATTCATTTTTTTTTTTGCTGTCATTGGCTGTCATTTTCATTAATATCACGTTTTCACGTTTTATGTCAAGTTCCACTTGAACGGGATAAAAAGTATCCTATAACCTTCTCCTGGTTCTAAGCTACCTTTTCACCAATTTTCAGCCAAATCGGTTCGGCCGTTCTCGAGTTATAAATGGTGTAACTAACACGACTTTCTTTTATATATATAGATATAAAAATAAGTCGGGTTTTCCTTCCTGACGCTATAACTCCAGAACGCACGAACCGATTTCCACGGTTTTGCATTCGTTGGAATGGTCTCGGGCTCCGTGAGGTTTATAGCAAAGAAAATTCAGGAAAAATGTTAAGGGTGGTCCACATTCCACGCGGACCGAGTCGCGGGGCACAGCTAGTTTCTCATATAATCGTCTTAACACGTCGCTGACTGTAAATACTCATTTCAAAGAATAAACTAGTACGTCTTACAAACGGATGCATACAATATTCGTAAAATAAATAACACTCTTCTATGTATGGTAACAAAAATATAAGAACCGTGGTCTCTAGAACCGGCCACGTAGGAATTGTGTCAAGATTCCTCGCTGAGCCGCACAAATTGGTCCAGTCAAGAAAAGGACATGTTAAATATGTGCCGCATTGCAATGAAATTTATATTTGGATAGGTATAACTAGCGACGTGTAACGTATGGGTGTATTATTATGAGATGTGGACTCACGAAAGCCTTATTAATGGGCCCGAGTCCGCTTGACCGAGTTTTTATAGCCTTTGGTAAATTACTGCAGATTTTCGTAAGCATGGGTCGAGAAAATAGATAAAATACTTTTTCCTGGAGTTAACTTGTAAAACAAATTGCTGCTTTTATCTCATTGCAACTAGGAGTAGGATTTAACCACTGGACGCGTGATCTTGCCTTTCTCACGTGTGCTAGCTATTCCTTGGTACTTTACGAGGTAAATACCTACCTACCTGAGATTTTACACGTAAGTTATTCTCAGCAGGTAAGTGCATTCCATGAATTTATACACAAAACGAACTCCGACACTACTTCCTTAGTTCCTAATTTCGTACACTATAAAACTTGAGAGGGTGGATCCTAAATAAATCTATTACAGACAGATAAGGGCCAGGCTCATTCCACGCGCCCTTATATAGCCTCATAAAATTAGAGATAAAAATAAAGGACAAATTCCATTTCATTATCGCGTATTCGACTTTATTTTTACAATCAAACGAAACCGATGATTACGATATTCAATCAAAAAAAAAAACACATACCTATCTTGTGTTGTAGATGCCAAATAAGTAATTGTGCGTCCGGAGGCGTATTTTATTTAATTTATATTATTTAGTTAGGTATTCTGTTTCTATCATTATATTTTTTATATCTAAAACTCAAAGATGACAGACTGACATAGTGAACGCACAGCCCAAACCATTGGACGGATCGGACTGAAATTTGGCATGCAGGTAGATGTTATGACCTAGGCATCCACTAAGAAAGGATTTTTATTAATTCTACCCCCAAGGGGATAAAATAGGGGATGAAAGTTTGTATGAAACTTTGTCAATTAAATTCCACGCGGACGAAGTCGCGGGCACAGCTAGTATATTATAAAACTAATAAATGATTGCGAATAAAATTACTCAGTAAACTTCACAATATGTTTGCTCCTTGTTAAAAATATATTCAACCTTATTTTCCGCGTAGGTACCTACCTACCTACATTGTTATTATTTTTGTCAAAGGTGCGCTGAAAGCGCTGCGAAAAATATACCGAACGTATTGTCTAGGGGACATTATGGCGATATAAATCTTTGGTCCGCGTCAGATACGGCGGACAGCGGGCGTTTACGCTTTCCGCTGGCATGAACCAAATAACTAAGTAAAAGATCTAGTAAATTTGGACCGAAAGTTAGTAAAAGAAACATGTACCGATTTTAATATATAGTTCTAGTCTAGTAGTAGGCGCTATGCTCTCCTTCGCTTAATAGCATTTGCTCAAGATTCACAAAACATTATCCTTATGATACCTAACACATTCAAATTATACAATCCTCAACATAATCTAACCCTTTTGTTAACTAAGTACAAAGGATTACTTTATGTTTTCAGTGAAAACAAAATTACAAATAAATGTAGGAAAAACAAATGAACATCGAAAGTTTTCTAGTTTTTCCGTTTCTTTTTACCGATGTTCACTTGTTTTCCCGTGCGCTATGTTATGTTTGTCACATTCAATCACCATCAGTTCACGTGTAGCCGGTGGTAGCGACCGCACTTCGTAATAACTAAGCGTACATGGCTTCCCTTATATAGCCCAACTTTTTGTTAATTGAAATTCTCCAAAACAAAGTTCTAGAATCTCTCAGGTAGTTGTAGCCGACCTTGTTTAATGAATAGGTACATTTTAGACCTTACAATAAGAATTACTTACATCTTGTGAGGCGTTTTGCGTAGATATACCCACCCGTAACAGATAGTAACAGCCTTATCCGGAAAATAAAATTATTCGGGTGACTTTCACAGCATATAACCAAAGAAGATGTTAAGAAAACCTCACACCGGATATTACGCAAGGTATTCAGTCTGACCCCAAGCAAACGGCCTCGATCTAAACAAAAAACGGATATACTGAGCGAGATAAAAGGTACTCAATGCATGTATCTAACTTCCGCAGCATTCAAAATTATGATTTCGTCTCTACAATTCCATTCATTCTTTCGTTTTGTTTTAGGCACATCCACAATGACTTCTCAATTCATAACAATCTTCTAATTTCCGTTGGAAGTAAACAAGTAGGTAGTACATTTAGTTCAACAGAAGTGACTGTCTCGAAATTACATAAACTCAATTCAATTAAGGCTTAGACTTCAACTTTGTTCTCCAGTTTCTCGTAAATAAATAATTCAGCACAGCAAAAGTTGAGTGGGCTGGTTTTAATTGAATTGACTAATTGCCATGGTAATAAGGCCGACGTGGACGGTCTTAGTCTGTAATGCGATATACAATAATTAAGACTATAGAGTGTTTCAAGGGTCCGAAATAACCCCTGGTGGTTTGAATGAGTATTGGCCATAGGATAATAGTATACATTTTTTATGGAAATTCGAACTCTTTGTTCATATTCATATTATTTTTTTAATATATGTCAATTCCGATAAAAAAATTGAAACTTTTTTTAAAATATCTGGATGCTACTCGTAAATATTTAACACAGTTTCCTAGGCTTTCGGATCGATACTCCGAAAATATGATGGTAGCGTAGGTTTAGTCTATCTTCTCATGGCATCTACATAACTCAACTCAAACTCAAAATTGTTTCTATCCATGTTAGCCAACAAAGCATTTATGAATAGTCAGAATCTACCACCGGTTCGGAATGGTGCTTCCACTAAGAAGATCTGGCAAGAAACTCAATGGTTACTCTTTTCCATGAAGAAAATATGGTGTACATTCTCAGGAACAGCAACAGAATGTGATCAGGCAACACTGTTGTCACGAAATAAGTAAATAGTAATCAAATCCGACTCAGATTTAGGTATTTAAAAAAAAGGAGAACGCTAGTTTAGTGAGCTGTGCATACCTACTCACACTTTACATCGATACAATTATCAACTACCGTATTATATGTATCTAAACTATTATTTAAGATCCAGGGGGCCTAGTAAAGCGATGCGACTACAGGCACAGTGTAACGAGGTCCTTTCAGTTACAAGCCAGGTATATAGGAGCTACCATTCAGTTTACAGCCTTCACATACATTACGTTTATTATGCACGATTTTCGTAACAACTACAATTTATTCCGTCGTGGGAATACGCTTGATTGCGCTGTGTATTAGCGGAATGGCAGCAAAAACATAACACCCGCCATTTCGCTGGATGCGCACTTTTTATAGGGCCATACATACAGCGTGTTATGGGCGAATACACGAGATGTATGATTCTTACCTTGCAAATTTATGGGTATACCTCTTTATATACCGTATTATTTAAAATGAAGCTAAGTACCTAGATCTCGAATTTCCAACTGCACGGAACGACATGAAATTATAGTAAGCTAACACTGTGTCTTTTTTTCTGTAGAACTCTGTCCCGTTTCATCCACTACGTAGGTTGTATATGAAGCAAGAAAAAAAAGCACCTAAAATTTGGAGTCGCTTAGACGAATTGGACACACATATTTGTACGCACCAAAACCAACCTACAATTACGCTGGGGGTTTATTCCATTCAGCAGAACTACTTATATGCAACTTATCAAATTGATCGTTTTTTTGTTTGCATAGAGACAGTTCTAAAAAGCAGCGTGTAGAAATTATGATAAGACGGCGAGGCAAGAGTTCCATAATGATAATATTGGCGCTAGTGGTTCATATGCTCAAATTAAAGTACGCTCCGCCGCACGCTCCGCTATCTGTAATGAAAACGCGACCTATCTTGTGCGAGGCTTAGGCAGATAAGCGCAGGACTCTGCGGGTTTTCGGAAGGGATGATATTACGGACCCAGAGTTTTTGCTGCCCAAACCCTGTAATGGCGACATCGATCGCAAATCTTGGACAACACGCTTTTGTGTGTTGAAGGCGTTTTGTGTAAAACCTGAGTTATAGTTCACCCATTTCACGAAGACGCGTGCTGTGACTCTTATGACCCTGTCATATGGGTCAATTTGCAATAATTCACGGGTCTTCGTGAAATGAACTAACTATACGAGTATATCACCGACAAGGCGGTACAGTCAACAACACAAGTCGATGAATAAGTATGGAGAATTTTTAAATTCCGTCAAACTCTTTATTTTACGTATTTTGGTGAACATTAACAGAACTAAACAACAACGTATTTAAATATTGTTAAGAACAAGAAATAAAAAGAAGATCCAAGAGATTTGCTAGAAACAATGCGCGAATGAAATACTGTATGAATGAATGTATATTGGTTATTCTTGAATATTGTTCTACTGACCAATAGAGATTTAAAAAATATATATACCACTGAAACTAATTCCCTTACATAAACTAGAGTTAGAATAGAGGGACTCAAACCCACAGAATACTTTTAAAGTACTGTACTTTTATTCCAAACTTGACCTAGAATGGACGCCAGAGAACAAAAATTACGGTCGATATGAGTTTGTAACCTAAATAATATATTAATCTTTGTAGGTAGGTAATGTGTTTTTGTAAAGAGAAAGATACTCTACTATAGATGCTCAGTTTATCTCCCTAATATTCTATTACTGAAGTGTCACATCTATCACAGGTATAGCGACAGCGCCGGTGTCACTGACCCTGACACACGTGCCGGTCCTAGTCGGTGGCGATGCGGAGATGCCGTGCGACACGCGACCGCCTGTGCGCAACGACAGCCTGCTCCTTGTGGTGTGGTACAGGGATGACAACCCAGTGTACAGGTGAGGAAACCTGTAAACCTGTGTTAAGGTATAAGCGGTGTTGGTTTAAGACAGTGGCCAAAAGACGACTACTTAACAATGGCAAAAAAAAGGTGATGAAATGACCTGTAAACCTGTGTTAAGATATAAGTGGTGTTCGTTTAAGACAGTGGTCAAAAGACGACTGCTTAACAATGACAAAAAAAAAGGTGAGGAAATGATCTATAAACCTGTGTTAAGATATAAGCGGCGTTGGTGACAGTGGCCAAAAGTCGACGACTTAACAATGGCAAAAAAAACGATTAACAATGACAAAAGATTTACAATGATTAAGATACCCATCCCTAGATATTTGATCGGATTGTGTGAAAAATTAAACCTAAATGCATGTGGAATTAATGGCATATAACAGCGTCAACAAGTCACAAGTATCGCATGAATATCCATATCACAGCAATATTGATGGTATTGCCAGTAAAACAACAAAATCGTGTTCCCAGTATCGGGACCCGGATTGTTCATGTAAAACCTCCCCTCAGCGAGATGTCTGCAACAATAGCGGATAAAAAATACCATTGCTGACCCCAAATAGGAATAACGTCCAGAGATTACGATCCTCATTCTACTTATTAGCACCACTTATTGCGAAAGCGCTACGACTCAACTAGAATTATGGTAGCCGTGTTGTAACATTTTTGACCCAACAGCTGTAGATTCTGCGAGAAACTCCACCCGCTGCCAAACCACACATTTGGTTAAAAGGACACATTGTTATGGGGTAGTCGTTTTACGCCAGTTGTGCAAAAGACCCAAACCAAAACATAATAAAATATACATATTTATTACTTTTTATACATAAAGTTTAATTATTAAAAATCTACCCACAAATAAATTGTTCGCTTTTATGCTGAGACAGGAGAGCAAAGCGAAAAATGTACGCAATATAATGAATCCCGTCAGAAAGGACCGACCCTTTTTGCCCTGAGCTCAATATTGGTGAGGTATAAAGTTCCTAATACCATTTCATAATGACCTCTTTTATTATATTCACGATACAACAAAGGTTTCTTGTTTAAAATTGTTACATTTATTTTTTATGTTAAATCCCACCTATAATGTAAGGTATCTATACAAATAAATAAAATTGGAGTGTCTGTTTGTAATATCAAAATAACACCTTTTCACAAATTGCATATGAAAGTACATACGACACCTATGGCAAAATAGGCGATTTAAATTTTTTTTGTCTGTCTGTCTGTCTGTCTGTGTGTTTGTTCCGGGTAATCTCCGAAACGGCTGGACCGATTTTGACGGGACTTTCACTGGCAGATAGCTGATGTTATATGGAGTAACTTAAGCTACTTTAATTTTCGAAAAATAATTAGGGTTCCGCGTAAAAAAATAAAAACATATGAAATCATAGAGTATCTCCGAAACGGCTGGATCGATTTTGACGGGACTTTCACTGGAAGATAGCTGATGTTATAAGCAGTAACTCTTATTTTAGAAAAACAAAAAAAAACAAATGGGTCCTGTCGCGCGGGTTCAGAACGCGGGAGCGGGAGCGGGAGAGGTTAAGTTAAATTCCACGCGGACGAAGTCGCGGGCTCAGCTAGTCTTAAATAAAACCACTATATATTTATCCCTGAAAATCTGCCCGTCTCATAACTGAGAGATTCCGGGCTCGATCTCTATCGTGGCCATTGCACTATTAATGTGAGCTCACTCCTAACACAAGCATAGTATGCTAGTAATTCTTTAAAAATACTGGGCACATTCAAGATATGATAGATAGATGGGATATTCAGGATTCGAGCTATAGTCCTTCACGTAGGCCCAGTAAAGGCGATGAATCTACCCTATCTTAAGATCTAATATAACCAATACTTGTCACCGTTATTAACCACGCAATGCTGCGATAGGTAATAATTAAAAATATTGATAGAAAAACGTATATACCTAGATACCAACTCTGTACATATAGTAGTACTACTACCTTATTACTTTTTAACGAGTTTTGTGTTGCGCGCAATTAGTGAGATTAAAATGTTTCCCGTAAGAGACAACAACTCTGCAAAGTCGAGTCTCTGCTCTCATTAAATTAATTCACTAATTAATTAGTTTACTTTTGCCCCATTTCATAAAACGGCATTACTTTATTTTAATGTAAATTTAAAACAATATTCATGTTCGCTATAGTTTTTTCAAAGCACAAAGAAAATATTGCAGAACTTTATAAATACACAAGAAATTAATTCGCATTGTTGCCTGAGCATATTTTGATCTTACTTGAATAATTTTTCGCGAAAGATTCTTTTAAATATGAAATAAAAGTATAAAAGGGATTCGCTGAAATTCTCAAGAGTTCTCGAGATAAAGAAATAACTAAGCAACTTTCAATATAAACATCGTGATCGTACTTTTATGGACTTCTTTTGTGCGTAATTATATAATTAACTAGCTGAGCCCGCGACTTCGTCCGCGTGGAATTTAACTTAACAAAAAAGCCCGCTCCTGCGTTCTGAGCCCGCGCGACAGGACTATTTTTTTAATTTTGTTTTTCTAAAATAAAAGTCGCCTAAGTTACTGCTTATAACAACAGCTATCTACCAGTAAAAGTCCCGTCAAAATCGGTCCGGCCGTTTCGGAGATACTCTTTGATTTCATGTGTTTTTATTTTTTTACGCGGAACCCTAATTGTTATTCTAAAATTAAAGTAGCCTAAGTTACTCCTTAAAACATCAGCTATCTGCCAGTGAAAGTCCCGTCAAAATCGGTCCAGCCGTTTCGGAGATTACCCGGAACAAACAGACAGACAGACAAAACATTTTTAAATCGCGTTTTTGCTATATATGTCGTATGTTCTTTCATATGCATTTAGTGAAAAGGTGTTATTTTGATATTACAAACAGACACTCCAATTTTATTTATTTGTATAGATACAATATTTATTGTTTAGTAGTTTCAACCAAGCAGGTCGATACTGACTCAAAAAAAACTATTTTATATTTAAAATCGTAGTAAATAGGTACGACTTTGATTTTTCAAAACGTTAGACTACTTATTTTACTAGGCAGTTTTATTCCTATTGATTCAATAAATCATGAATGCGTGTCGTTATCGAAATGATACAAATTTGTGGAACAATTCAACCTTGACCTCGCCCTTATAATTCAAAAACGTTTTAACCACTTTTCTAAAATGTTGATAATGATTGATGAATCTTGTAATAGATTACATGAGACTTTTTTTTTTCAGTTTCGTGATGGAATTGCATTTTTTGTACATGGGTAGATATAAATTTAGATATACTCTAAACTGGAGTAAGGTACCTACTTAGGTATCTATTTATAACAAAATTAAAATGGAAAAATAAATTGTATATAACTCATGATTGTCACGTGTTTAACTTTTTTGCAATCACACGCTAATATTTTCAATTTCTTCTTAGTTTACATCGGTTACAAACTCAAATTCGGAATATTCTCACTTGATATTCCGCTCTGTATTTTCAACGGACCTGAATGCTCTACATACACTATTCACACATATTTTATTTACTGTACTGAGAACGAACAGTTTCTTCCGGACGTTCGCAAATTGATCGATCCTTATACGCGACCTTATTTCTCAGTCTAATAATGTGGATTACAGTGTAAATAAAAATAACAGTACGTTATACAAATTTTAAAGAGTCAGAAGCACTAAAAGCCTGGTACTGGCTATAAAACTATCGACGAGCCCACTCTTAGCAAAAGTATTGAGCTTAGTCTTAGGGCTAAACGCTTACGGGACTACAATCATAACCTCACATGGGTAGTATTCTTAAAAATAGTAATTATTAATTTTACTTAAATAGGTATAGTTTGCCTACAGCAGAGCTACCAATTGAATACGAAGTTATATACTTAAGTATTAAACAAAACAAAAGTCAGGATTCCACCAGCTATTTGTCGCTTGGCTCTCACAATGATAGAAACTATTGGGTCTTTATGTTCAATCAAAGTAGCGTCTGTAGAGATAGGACTGCAATGTAAACATTGCCGGGTTGGTCAGCTAGCGACATCTCTGTTCAAACATCTAGTTAAGGCCTAACAGGTACCTACTACAGAAATCTGTATATAAGTAGTAGATACAGGTAGCCACAAACACGTTTTTCATGTTTTATGAAGATAATATTATTAAAAATTCACAAGAACGTTCAACATTCATCACCGTTTAAAACTGACGTCGACTTTTTATAACAATGTTGCTTCCCACAATATGCTTCCGAAAAATTTTCAGCGTTTGCCTTTGACCTAGTTTGCACATGCGCGGCATATCTAAATTTTACATAAAGCCTCGAAATATTCCGTGCGAGGCGACGCGGCGCAATGCGGCACAGCCTGCAAATATTGTGACAACACACAGTTGAACATTCCGAATTGAACGCTGTAACCGAAGTTTCCATTTGATATTGCAAACTTGGCCAAGTTATGCTGACTGCACGAAATGAGCCGTTTTAAAACTAAAGTCTTCAAATAATATCTGATTTAATGGTAGAATGATGTTTAATAACTTAGTATTTGTTAAAGATTGACTGTCCCAATTAATTTTCTGGCTGGAAATAATGCAATAAAATCCTTAGCTAGGTGCCAATCATCTTCGTATTAAGCTAATAATGTTTAAGCGTTGGTGACTTTAGGCAAAAAGCAAGCTTCGGAGAAGCATAGCCGAATTTTGTAATTCTGTGGCGGTACACTCGTTTACTAGCCCGATGTAAATCTTCCCCGTGGCAGACGGATTGCCACAAAATAGAAAACTACGTTAAAATTTATGGAAGAGTACCAACGCGCTCTACATTTTTTGTGGCTTTTTATGTGAGTTTTGGAGTAAATTAAGGAGATATGCCATACAAGTTTGCCGGTGCTTGTATAGTGGACATAATCCTTATAAAATAACATACCTAATTGAAAAACCTGTATATAAACAAAACCTATTTACCCATCCTATCTCTAATTGTTCATTGGGAATGCCAGCGCCAAACAAAACTTGATGTGGTCCTTGATTTTGCTCGGATACCGTAAACAAGCGGCGGCGGAGGGAATTCCATTCTATTTTACTGTTTATTCAGGCTTAACGGAACGGTTTTGAGAAAGTGGTTAAGAAGCTTAAATTTTAACTTAAATTTGCAGACAATACTGGCTCAATTTTGTTGCCAATTATTTCCGAAATCACGTAAAAAATAATATTTACTATTCCAGCTAACATGGTGTCTTACTGAACGAATAGTAATAGGACATTATTTTTAACTACTCAGGCCTTTCTCCCACGGATTTATTCTGAAGCTACGCGATTTAGATACGATCAAGATATAGGTAGGTGAAATAGGTCGTCTCTCATTGACATGCAACTCTTGGTATTAAGTCGGGAGTAGAGTCGTATATAGTCGAATTTGGGTGACATTGTGTACGGACCAGTTGCTGTTAGTAGTAAAATAAGCACTATAGTAGGTAGTAAAATATCATCAACCCCAATGCAGGACATGTTGCATTTATAGATACACTGACGATTTGCTCCGGAATAATGAGACCACTACTACCAACAAAGGTCTTCACATGTTATCTAAGGCTAGCTGGCAACTGCAGCGTGAACTAAGAGAATGTTAATAAACACGTCGAGAGGCATGTTCTACACCGTATCCTCTGCCCTGCCCGCTCTTTGTCTTTAAGTGTGTACATGCAAGGCTTTTGGTAGTCCATTGCAAACGCAAACACTTAAGAAAACCGTCAAATGAAAGCAAAGATAAAGAAGGTTGAAAATTTTACGTCACCCTCACGAAGACATGAACCGAGTGCTTAACAATATAAAGCACGATTTTCTTTAACATAAATGTGTACAGAAGATTAGGCGAATGGTAAATGCATAAATTTTGTGCTTAGTGAATTCTCAAATCGCGGTAGTTACCAACTCACAAAGGCTCCAAGTTAGCGAAGAGTGTTTGCATAATTGGCACTCCTCTGAAGTGACGGGGAGCGTAAATTTTATTACAAAGTTATGAATATGGCTACATACCGTGACACCTGAAGTAACTCGTGTAACGAAACGGTATCTACTGTTTTGTATTCAGTTTCGTTACTCGTATCCCGGCGTCGTGATTAATTATAATGTTCACCGAAATATGCGTGCGTTGGGTTGGCGTTGCTTTATAGTATGGTAATTCATAGCGGTTGTTATATTACTAATTTATTAGCTAATCAAGGACACTGTTAACTAAGTTCACTTTGTATTCTTAAACCATAACCAAAGTCTTACTATTTGTATGCGCTCCGTCTACGTTACTTTAAAATAAAACAAAACATAAAGCCAATAAAACAAAAATCATAAATCTAGATTCCTTTTTATATTGGCTCATGTGTTTTATAAGTGTTTATGACGTAATGCGGCATAAGTAGATTAATATGTTTATTTTTTTAAAGAATAGGTACCTATGCTATTTCTTATTACTTTTGCTATTACTTACGCATACGTTATTCTTTTCGTCTGAGTTTGTACAAGGTAAAAATGTATTACCATAAGGCAACGTCCTCGTTAAACATAGCGAATTCTATTGATACAAACATTTTAGATTGTGATTCAGTAAAAACCTTTGTTTGTTTGTAGTTCTAATTTAATGCAATAAATGTATTCAGCTAATGCATTCTGAAATTGAAAACGTTATTCCAATAGATACAATAGATACTTCGCTAAAAACTGTTGGTTTAATTTGTCGACTAGTAATCGACAAACATCAGTCCGATGCAGTCCGAAGCTAACGTTATCCAAATTGCAAACCGATTAATGGCCATATTATTGGTGCAGTATTGTAGAAATTTAAATTGAATTTTCTGATAAGTACGAATAAATTCATGTTTATGACATTTAGTAAAAAAGTGATTCTAGTAGGTAATTACCTATATATTTATGTAAGACAATTTTATTCATATAGGTAGATAATTAATAAATATAAAATTGCACAAAAAATAAAGAACCCCTTTGCGAAACAATCTATATTTTTTTTATTCAAAATATATTACATTGGAAGAAAGTCATATTTGTTCACCAGAATCACTTTGTTCACTTGAAACTGAATGCAATTTACTATGCACATAACTTTAATATAGGTTAACGAGATAGGATTTTCAATCAAATATATTAGTCCGTAGGTACTATTAAACCTATTGTAAACATACCTAATTTAAAAAAGAGAAAGGAAAAGATGTATCCATGGAGTTTCTTGCATGTTCTTCTCCATAGGATATTTTTTTGGAACATGCGCCTAGCTCTTGACTTTTTAAAAGTGCCAGTTAATCTGGCCTATTTGAAATAAAAATATTTGAATTTGAACAATATTTAAAATTTTAAACGTAGTATAAATACTAATATAGCCTTTTTCCCAACAGTTACAGACGACCGCTTGGCGCAGTGGTTCGAGCGTAGGCCGCTCGGCTCACTGCACATGGTGGTTGCAGGTTCGATTCCCGCCAGGGCAAATTTCGGAAATGGCCTTTCGTAATTTGCCTAGGTCTGGGTGTCACTGGGATCGCCCCCAGTCCATTGTACGGTACCCACAGTACAAGCTTTGCTTAGTTTGGGACCGTACAGTTGGTGTGTCTGTCTGGCGATATTTATTTATTTATTTTTATTTAGTTACGACACCCGCCTTAGTGGCGCAGGCGCCCACTGGATCGAGAACCCATACATCGGCCGGGTGCATTGGCATACCACGCCCGTCTCTGCGCTTCGACTGCGCAATGTCCAGTCGCATGACAGAGCCGTATACAACTGCAGAGTGGACTTCCGTGTATCCCAAACAAGGAACTACGGGGTTGCTCTGGATGTTATTGGTAAGTGACTTTATAACCAACCAAAAAAATGAGGTTCGTTAATATTTTTTTAATAAACGAGATCCCACTATCTTAGTTTACAAAGTCAAAATCATTCCGATTCCATTGTCCTATCCTATGATGGTGGTTAGGGCCCGGTCCTATGACCGGGCCCTAACCACGCTAGCTACTCAAATCGTAGTAGAAAAGCAAACGCTCGCGATTACGTTTCAAACGTTCCGCTTTTGACGTTTTGCTGACACGAGCTTCACGATTTCTACTGACATTGATATGGTATGGTGATAGCAAAACGTCAAAAACGGAGCGTTTGAAACGTAATCGCGAGCGTTTGCTTTTCTATTACGATATGAGTAACTAGCGTGGTTAGGGCCCAGGTGAGTGACGTAACACAAAAATTGTCATCGAACTGCCATTATTCTAATACCTAGACTGATAAAGATTTCAGGATAAGATACCCAAAAGTTTTGAGCCAAAACATAGAGCAAAACCAATTTTATAATGATACAAAAGGGTGTTTAATAAGAAAGAAAACAATCGAATCGCTTCTAAATGCTCGCTTAATCTCGCGATAGCATCAGATCTTCCCATTTGCGTTTTAATAAAATAATTCACCTTGAAAAGAGGGGTAACAAAAGCTATGAGACGGATACCGTCGGGCAATCTCGATAAAAACTAGCGCGATCATAAACTTGACCCTCCCTTATCCCCGTCGAATCAACACGGAAAGTTTTAGAAAAGCCCCAATACCTACGACCTCGGATGATTTACGTTCGTTTGGGTTGACTTGACAGTAAAAATGTGGGTCGAAATTAAATTTTATGAGGATCTTTTTCATAGAGATAGGTAGGTACGATTAGACTTAATTCAAACGATTTTGCCATAATATTTTTGTAGTAAAGTTAAGATATCTATAAGGTATAGACTAGGCATATAATCTTACTAAAGATATACTTAAATAAGTAAATTAAAAAGCCCTGATGATCCGTATATTGTAACAATTCACACTCAATTTAGTTCGTTATCGTTGAAGTAGTAATCGTTTGTTTATGTAAACGGACAAAAAGAATAATAAACACTTTAATTAACAAAATTTTTCATCTAGTATAAATAGGATCCATTATGTTAATCCGTGCCTTTAATATACCGGGTATAAAGATATCAGATGAAACTAAAGACGTTTGTAAGAGCCCCGTAAATTTCCGCCTTTATCCTTTAGGCATCAACAAAAAAGTTACATCAGTGCCGGGGAGGAAACGCTTTTGTTGGGGGTGCAAACTTTTTTATTGGAAACAATAAAGTGGGACGTTGACAACTTTGAACCACAATTTATAGTTCGGTTCGGACGCTACAATATAAGTTTTTTGATTACCTACATCCGCTGCATTATTCAAAAACTTGAAAAATACAAATAGTACATTGATTTGATTTATGAAAATAAGGTCTATCACAAGAACGAAATTAGCTTGTGACGATTACAAATAATGATCCATGATGTCCACTAGATAACTCTTTACTAGTAATAGCAAGTATATATACCTAACACCGTAAGCTTTATACTGAACAGGAGGGATCACTGCTCCCGCGAATATCATATTAATAAAAAAAACAAATGTGTCATCCAGTTACAAATCCACGACCTACCAAAATTTATAACACACAGATTTATAATGAAACATAGCATTACTTGTTTGACACGGATCACGTCCTTTGTGTAAATTCAACTGTAGATTAAACTAAGTTAGAACAATATCGTTTCCAAAACAGGTATATTATAGAACACATCATGTGACCAATGACAACATGACGCAGTCTCACACCAGTCTTGTACCCCATAAAATTATCCGAAATGACGTGTTAAAAACGTATATCATTCATTACTTTATTCGTCGTTCTATTTCATAAAGTAAACACTCTATGAAATTGCAAAACATTGATCATAAATATTCCGAAGTATGCAATGTAATGCATTTGATCTTCACATCAAATATCTGCTCTGGCAGATATTATCTCGATTTGAATGCAGGAAAACTCTCATTTCAGTCGGTCCGCATTTATGCGGGACCTCGAAACAATGAGCAGGTGGTAGAGGGTATTTTAGTAAGCGATACTGCGCTGCAATGTGTATGAAAGATTCGCATTATAGCCGAGAACCTCTGAATACACGTATATTTTGTTTGGAAGCAACGGAAATTCTCATTTTAGTTCTCCAGTCGTGTTTGAACATCATTCCCAGTTTGTTTATTCACAATTTGAGGTCGAGTTGTACGTTATGCGCACAATAATTTCGTTTTGATTTAACATAATGATATTTTCGCATCTTGTTTTTTATTCCAAATTCAGGGTGCATTGTGTTAAGAGTGATAAGGTGGCAATTGTTATTATCAAAATAGAAATAAGTTCTGTATCTATAGCACTTTTAGAATAATCATTTGTTACAGAGCTTCCTAGTAAGCCAATAATTTTTGACGAATACGGCAAAGAAGTAGTTGACACTGCTGGCCCTTTTCTCGAAGGACAAGAGTTTAAACTAATTTGCACTGTTAATGGCGGTAAGTATAATATTAACTAGTTTCACTCTGGGTTACTGTAATACCTACATCATTTATACGTTCGGGCTACTTCGGACACGTGCAAACAAAACTTTAACTCGTTAAGCACAGGTGACGCTGGGCTCAAGTATCTGATATAATTAATACCTCCAAAAGATGGGGCTTGAAGCAATTTCATATTAATTTTAGGTTATCCTTCTCCCCGGATTCAGTGGCTTCAAGGCGACAAAGAATTGAAAACGTTGAAAGCTGTGCATTACCAGTTTATTGAAGACTATCAGCCATCGAGATCGTTGACGCTGGTGATTAGGAATGCGACTCGAGCGCATTTATTTGCAACGTATACTTGTTTTGCTGAAAACACTGTACTGGCTCCGGGACTAAAGACTGATGTGCGAATAGAATTGTACCGTAAGTAGAAAACTTCAATGAGCCAATTATCTAGATTGGTCTGAATTTCATAATTATCTATGTTTATAATACTTAATAACTAAAATTTGACAATTTTAGTGATCTTATTCGAATGATCAATAAAGATAGTGCACACGAATGATCGGGCTTCGCTAAATCCAACGTATGTATTTTTTCTGAATTGCATTTTATTTATATTTCAGTTAAACCACTAACAGTGGAAATAATGACCAAAGAGCAGCCTTTATCAGTGGATAGGAGATCGGAGCTTTTGTGCAAAACTATCGGAGCCAGACCTCCTGCCATAGTCACTTGGTGGCTTGCCGGAAACAAAATAGACACTGTTACAACAGAAACGGTGATTTTTGAAACTTGCTTTAGTAACATTATATTATTTATTTATTGGAAGAAGGAACTGAGGTCGGTATCTAAAAAAATGTTTTGTAAGAGAATCAGTAAGCAGTAAAAACGATTATGATAACATGATTTCTTTGTTCAGTAATAACATGTCTTCAAAAGCTAGGAAAACTGTAAGAAATTCTAATAGTAAAAATATTTCACCAGAGCTCAGACGAGAACGCGACGGAGTCGTTACTGCAGTGGATCCCATTGAAAGAGCATAACGGTCAGACCCTCACTTGCCGAGCGGAGCATCCAAAGTTCAACCACTCCAGTATTGAAAGCAAGCTTCGTTTAAACGTGTTTTGTGAGTACCTAGTATACATGTATTTCCACTAGTAAAAAGTGGAAAAGACCGTATAATTTGAATATTTTACGTTTAGAACTTTGAACTCATAAATAAGACTCCCTATATTACTTTCTGCGAAAGAGTTTATGTGCTCAGTCATCCCACTGATTTGATTGGCTACAATAAAAACTCTGCGATACTACCCACATTTATGTCTCTAATTTATCAGATACACCAGAAGCGACAATTCACCTTGGAGCTAAAATGAACCCAAATGACATTGAAGAGGGTGACGATGTCTACTTCGGTTGTAAAATAGATGCCAATCCGCCTGCCTACAAAGTTGTGTGGGAACATAATGTAAGTCATTTACTTATCAAAATAGATGTATATGAATCTCCTAGACATATGTACGGATACTACGACAACACTTTGACAGATTGATCTAAAATATCCAGGAGGAAAATATTAAAGATAACTTCCCAACAACTTAGCTTTTTAGCTACCTGCTTATATTTTCATTAGTGCCGCACAGTGCATTTAATTAGTCACCTCAACGATTTTGGTTACACATTGCGAAATATTCATTATCATTAACATTCGTATATCCGACATCTTGAAATACACTTGCGCATTAATAATGCTCCAAAGAGGTACTAGGATGTCATAACTTTCAGGGCGTACAGCTTCAACACAATCCTTCTAATGGAATCATAATAACTGGGAACACGAACCTCGCTCTCAGAAACATATCGAGAGCTCAAGCGGGTCATTATACGTGCACTGCATCTAACGTCGAGGGGGACGGCAGCTCGCCGAGTTTACTACTGCAAGTTGTTTGTAAGTAGGTATAGTTGATAATACGTTTACATGAATTTGACATTAAATAGAGAGATATAGGAACGACTCTTTCAGAAATTCAAATCATTTTAGTGTAATCATGATTCAAAGGTTTTTTTGTATTTCTTTAATACTTCATGGCAATTAAAAATATCATTATTCATACATTCATTAATTCTATGCAGATAAACCGTTATGTAAAAATGAGGAAATGAAGATAATAGGTGCAACACTAGAAGAGTCTGTGGCGATTATTTGTGAGGTTTACGCCTTTCCTACAACCTCTTCTTTCGAATGGACCCTCAACAATTCAGCCGGTTCTAATCAAATAGGAGCTGTGAGTAATTACATTAATTCATAAGGAGGTTTTTGAATATTTGCTAAGTTAATTGAACATGGTATTTTCTAGGATCATTTTACCATCCAAGCAAATGAGGGCAGATCAATCCTATCTTACACTCCTTCGTTGGACGTCGATTACGGCACGCTATCTTGCCGTGCCACAAATTTAGCTGGACAGCAAACATCACCTTGCCTATACACACTGATACCTGCTAGATTTCCAGATCCACCTAGAAACTGTACTGTGTATAATCTTACAGACGATGCTTTGGATTTGGTATGTCTATCAGGTAAGCCGAAATATCTTCCGCCTTAATGGCTGTTATAATAACGATGTTTATATTTGGTTAAAAAAGAATACGCAACGCTTCAAAAGCAGCTGTCCAATAGATTAGACCGTAGATAATATTTAAATATTATCTACTTAATCACAAAACAAAAATTTCTATTTTAGGTTACGATACTTTAAAATGTACTTACGTGGTAGAAGTCTGGGCAGACGAAGATCTTGTGAAGAATGTGAGCAACGCAGATCCCACTTGGACTCTTCGAAGTATAGAAACGAGTAGAAATCTCCGGCTTGTCGCATACGCAGTGAACTCTAAAGGAAGATCAGAATACGTCATATTAATAGTCGAGAATACTTTAAAGCTATCATCAAGAACAAGTAAGTATATTTCATATGAGTGGCTATTTTATTTCAATTTATTCATTTGATAGAACCCACATTATACATTAGAAACATTGATACTATTTTAAATCTTCAGATGTGATTTTAAATCACCAATGTCTTTGGTGATGCGAAAAATAATAGTAACTAAATACACAAAATACATAGTTGGTATTATGAATTCTTGTGAAAAAATTATTACACACATAATCGTTTTATCTTTTAGATATCCAAGAGACTTGGGAAATCAACTGGGCGACAGGGGTTTTCATCGGTGCAGTATTGACAGTTTCCCTCATTCTGTGTCTCATACTTGCTGCACGATTACGTAATAAACCCAGTAACTTTGGAGGTAATTACCAGTTTACACAAAATTTGGAGTCCCGTTGAGGATTTGGATCAATGTTAATCTTATCTTGTTACAGTATCTATTCCAACATTAAAAAGTCAAAAAGTGATATTACAAACGCGCAGCTCTTTACAAAATTCTGAAGAAAAGAATCCAGATATAATACCTTTAGGCAAAGGTATGTATTCCTTTGAGTATTCATTGATTTTTGATTTCAATGAGCAAAAGGTAGAGGATGGCACAAAAGATTCAATAGGGTCAAGGCGTGGCGTACGCTTTAAGGAAACTCTGTAAGATGAAATAAGAGATTAGAATATTTTTGATAATAAGTAATATAAGTATTTTGCTTTTCAACAGGTCCTCCAGATCCGCCTCTATACTCAACTATACTTGCAACCGCTCAACCGAAGAGTTCAAGCAGTAATCACAGTATGTCTCACATTCAGACACCTGTGACACCTTTATCGTCTCATGCCCCGTTCACAACCCAACATAACTTTAACATTCAGGTATTGTATTGTCTACTATATAAAAATAAGTCGGGTTTTCCTTCCTGACGCTATAACTCCAGAACGCACGAACCGATTTCCACGGTTTTGCATTCGTTGGAAAGGTCTCAGGCTCCATGAGGTTTATAGCAAAGAAAATCTACTATATAAAAATAAGTCGGGTTTTCCTTCCTGACGCTATAACTCCAGAACGCACGAACCGATTTCCACGGTTTTGCATTCGTTGGAAAGGTCTCGGGCTCCGTGAGGTTTATAACAAAGAAAATTCAGGAAAAATTTCAACAGAACGCGGACGGAGTCGCGGGGCACAGCTAGTTTTCTTATATTTACGCGAAAACTACACATTGAAATAAAACTATTGTACGGATTTTATCGCGTTTATTTAGTTTGTCCCCCCGTGACCATGGTTGCTGTAAAGCGGCCGAAACGTCGGGAAAATAACAAACTAAATAAACGCGATAAAATCCGTAAAATAGTTTTATTTCAATTCAGGTATGTAGATAGTACAAAATGGATCAATATTACTAATTATTTGGAAGGGGCCACGACTTCTAATGTATTACAAGTAATCATCCATATTTTTATTGAAGATTTCAATGAATCACAACACTGAATTTTACGAAGTCTTGGGCCATCATAGGAAGAGAAGAGTTGGTTTTATTATACTATGCTAGAAAAGTATTCAGGGATGTCACAGATACCAGTTGGTCATAAAAACCTGCCTCATAATAATATGTAATCCTGCATTCATACATTTTGGAATTGATGTTATTGAATTGTAAACAGTGGACATAAGGATTATTTTATTTTAGGGTGACATCGGAAGAAACAATGGCGTTGTGAGGCATCGGGAAATAGTCACCACCAGAGCACCATTGTTAGCAAGCCAGCAAGAAAGTTGCGTGTAGTGTAATCTAGCAATTTTATCTTTTCATGTAAATACTTACTATATCAAAATATTGACTGACGAATTAATGTAATTTGTGGACTAAAAAATTGATTCTGGTTAAGATCAAAATAAATAAAAAATAGAAGTAAGTAAGTAGGTAGTACTTAGGTACCTTCTTAGTTACTAGATAACTTAAGTAAGAGGAGCTATAAGTTGGATGCGTTTTTTTAGAGTGGAATCACCCTATATTTATTTCTGGAAACCAAAACCAATCTTAGTGTGCGCGGCGGTAGGTTTGATTTCAGTTTGCAGAAGTTCCTACTTATGGCTGGGATTGTTCCATTCTGCAAAGCTATATCCAGTTCTAACACTTATTCCTCATGTAACGATGAAGAATTTACTTACAGTAAACTGCCGCTCAGTTTGTTGTAGGTACCTACTTTATTATAATGTAAATATAGTTGTGAGTAAGTAAGTTAATATTTATTATAAGGCAATTCGAGATAAAAAAAATCGTTGTATGGGCAGCAATGGACACTATGTTGAGGAACTTTTTAATAAATGTGATTCGGAAATGTCTAAGTAAATTGTTATTTATAAAACCGTACGTTGGTAATTTACCTTGTACTTAAGTTGAATGTCCAATTTCCATTATAGCACTTAACACTGTTCAATAAACAATAAACTTTCAAAAATAATCACAAGCAATTGAAAACTACACCACTACTTAATTGTTGATCAGAGATACAATTTATCAAGTAAGTAAGAAAATAAAATAAGAAAATATTAATATTGACGCCATATCAGGTTTGGTGTTCACCGTCAAATGAATAATAAAATGGAAGTCAGAGAGAATGGCCTACTTCTTTAAATCTACCCTCAAGTGATGTTAACTAAACAAGCGGTTTTACCCGGGGCGTCGTGTTATTCGGTGTTATAGGCTACCTATTACGTAAGTACCTACCTATATTTTTAATTTATTAAACTAAGTAGGTACCTATCTAGTTTTCATTTTCATTAGCAGCAGTATTAATTTACGACACATGCGAATTTATTTAGGGAAACCGTTTATATTTTACGAAATATTTTACACTAGCGGCCCGCCCCGGCTTCGCACGGGTACATTACGGTTACATTATTGGAGTTTTAGTAAGGATCCCAAATTTTTTTGAAAATATATTATAGCCTATGTCACCCGGGGATAGTTTAGCTTCCCAACAGTGAAAGAATTTTTCAAATCGGTTCAGTAGTTTCGGAGCCTATTCATTACAATCAAACAAACAA
Organism: Notodonta dromedarius; assembly: GCA_905147325.1. Taxonomy (NCBI): domain Eukaryota; kingdom Metazoa; phylum Arthropoda; class Insecta; order Lepidoptera; family Notodontidae; genus Notodonta; species Notodonta dromedarius. The sequence goes on along the minus strand of LR990165.1, from coordinate 2,074,151 downwards.
AGTTTTCCTCTTTATAATATTAGTATGATTATTATAGCGGCCCGCCCCGGCTTCGCACGGGTACATTACGGTTACATTATTGGAGTTTTAGTAAGGATCCCTAATTTTTTTTAATATAATATAGCCTATGTCACCCGGGGATAGTGTAGCTTCCCAACAGTGAAAGAATTTTTCAAATCGGTTCAGTAGTTTCGGAGCCTATTCATTACAATCAAACAAATAAAGTTTTCCTCTTTATAATATCAGTATGCTTATTAGTATGATATCGGCAAGTAAGTTCCTGCTTAAGTAGGTACCCACCTACCCGTAGATCGATACAGACAGGTAAGTCTGCAGATTGGTACCTACAGATCGTAGACAGAGAAGGGTTGATCATAAGTAACTAATATGTGGTACCTAAAAAAATATGTACCTAAACAGCACAGCGCGTAAGGTAGTACCTAAGCACTTATATATAGTGATGTGACACGCCTTGCTGGAAACTGTTAGTAATGTACTCGACTAACAACGGAGAAAGAAGGTAAGGTGAACAGATTAAATACTATGTCTGACTATTTCGCCAGTGTCAAGTCACATATAGCAATAACAAACACATTTAATAACAATACAATACAAAACTTTGATCCTCCACTTTGGAATACCAAAATGGAGGCCTAATATTGTGTTTTTATCAGCTTTGTTGTAAGAATTTTATTATAACACTGGCATAACGTTATGCCATTTGCTTTTTGGAAAGAAACGTAAGTGTCAACCGTGACTTTAGACGTCTATGCTTGTCACTGTCATAACAAAACAGCAGTTGGTTTTCAGTTTTCTTTCTGTGTTGTGAAGGTCGCGCGGTATTTATTATATTCTTGCACCAGCCGCTAAATATTGTGAGAAATTTGCAAACAATTAAATAAACAAAGAAGAACAATACAAAAAATAATTTAGTCTACACAGTTGCGTCGGCAACTTTTGACGTGTTTCAGATATTTTTTATAAAATATTCTTGTATTTTCTAATATATATTCACTGTGCGTTATCTATTTTGGTCGAAGGTCAGTTTTGTAATTCCTTTCTAACGTCATTTTGTAATAGTTAGGTATGATGACAACATTTCAACTAAGTTATAAGTATCTAAGTAAATATTATGGTTTTAGCATTATGAAACTACTATCAGATATAAGTGATGTGCCCGAGTTAAAAAAACAGAATGTGCACCTCAGGAATGAGAAGGAATTGTTGGAAAAAATAAATAAAATCATCAAAGATGGACAAAACAACCTACAAATTGTGACCGATTTCGATCATACGCTGACTAGGCACACTATGGATAGTGGGAAATCTGTGCTCACTAGTTTTGGTATGTATATTTATTTTTACTTTATAATTTGAGGTTATCACATTACTAATGGTTTACATCCAGCATGGGGATTGAACCCAGAACCACTTAGTTACAAGGAGAGGCTCTCTTACCACTATTATTAATTAAAATATTTTGAATGAAGTAGGCATTCATTACAATTTATTTATATTATCACCATTACACCAGTGTCCTCAAGACATATACAACAGGTGGATTGTGGTATAAATATCCTCAGCAGATTGTCAATGTTATTGCAGGTGTGTTATTCCCAAAACTCAACGTCAACTACTTAACATTTCTTGACAAACTGAGCACATAATAAAAGAAAATTAAATCTTGTGCATTAAAAATGTGGTCACATTTAACTGGGTTTGTAAATTGGTCAATAACAATGACAGCTTGCTATTGAATTTTATCCAATAGACGGATCTGTAATAAGTCAACCATGATCGAGACTCTCCCATTGGATGAAGTTATGTGCCTCTAGGTATTGTTGCGATTTGCTAGTTCGTAATACAAAACTTCATAAGATGTCAGGGCTCTTAAATCAAGGAGTGGATAGGCATCAATACTGTCGAAGAGCTGTGTAGACTGGCTCTAATCCTATGCATGCACTGACCAAAATTTTAAACTGCTACATATTCCTGTTGCTATTCTATGACAGTAAAAAATGTAGACTGCAATAAGTATGATTTTTTAAAATATTCATCCTTTGCTAACAAAACAATGTACCCGTGCGAAGCCGGGGCGGGCCGCTATACTGAATAAATCTAGTTTTACCTTGTTGTAGGTATGTTCAGAGAGTGTCCATCAATACCTCAGCATTACAAAGACGAGGACAACAGGTTGGCTGGTATTTACAAACCTATTGAGTGCGATCCCAACATGAGCATTGATGAGAAGACAAAACACATGGTGGACTGGTACATTGCTGCTCATAATCTATTGAAGTAAGTTAAATAATAAAGAAATATCGCCAGACTGACACACCAACTGTATGGTCCCAAACTAAGCAACACTTGTGCTATGGGTATGGTACAATGGACTGGGGGTGATCTCAGTGACACCCAGAACAGAGCAAATTACGAAAAGGCCATTTCCGAAATTTGCTCCAGAGGGAATCAAACCCACAACCACCATGTGCAGTGAGCCGAGCGGCCTACGCTCGAACCACTGTGCCAAGCGGTCGTCAAAATATTATTATACTATATCTTGCAATGTGAAACTAGAATATTTGACAGCAGCTTTATAAATTACATTTTCTATGTAGATAAATAATTCACGCTCTTATTACTAATGGAGACAATGTTTGGACTTTAATCAATATTATTGATCCCAAAGCTTTGATGTAAATACAATATGTATCACCTAAATTGTAAAACTAAAATCATCAGGCTGTTAGTTAAATTTATTATTGTTTTTAAATAAGTAAATACCTGAGTAAAATTTGTTTTATTTCAGAGGTGTGAAGTTTCCAAGACATGAACTAATGGTAGTAGCACAAAAAATGGTTGAATGCTTTAGGTAATACTTCATGTTATGACCATATCGTAAAAATTAAAAAATCTATATTCATTTATTTAAATGCTTATTAATATAATATATGCTTTTAATGCTTATTTCATTATAGATATTTATCCTTATCCGTGAATTGTTAATTCAGGGATGGTGTACGTGATTTAATAATGTGGTGTCAAAATCGACAAGTGCCAGTGCTGGTGTTCTCAGCGGGACTCGGGGAATCAGTGGTGGCTGCTTTGAAAGCTGCTAACTTTTTGCTACCTAATCTAAAGGTATGTAATGGAATATAAGGCACCTAGCTAAAAAAATGCAAAAAATGCTTGCCGATATTTGTGATTGCTGCGGAAAATTCGTGCACGAATTTTCCGTAGTGCTCTCGTTGCTTAATAGGTAAACTTCTGCACTACATGTTACAAACACATTAAAAAAAATAACGCAAGAGTATCCAACGTGCTGCTGCGGACAAAACAATTTATTGCCAGATAAACTTCAACTTGATTTAGAAGTAGCACAGAGTACCTACATTTTCATTCATTGTGTTTGGCGTGCGGATGATTCGTGCGAATTTTCCGCGGCAGTCCGTTGGATATTTTGATAATTTAAATGGATAAGTATACACATTTACTAGTAAATCTTGCGGTAATATAAAATTCTTTTGTATTTTTATCGATATTTTGATACACTACGTGTACTGTTTACGTATTTACTAATTAAATCTTGTCATCTCAAGTAACCGTGCAAAATGTTCACAAACATTTTCTTGAATATTCACTACTCGCTGCTTATTAGGTACTTCTATTATATACATTATACAGGTTTCATTGTATTCTAGGCCATTGGGTATGTTCTAAGGCCGCAACACGAAAGTTGTAATTAACAACCTACCGTAATGGCTTACTCATAATTTTACACTTTTGAAACAACCTGTATTTTTATGTCTGATTTCTCGCCTCATTTCGTCTAAAATATTTATTTATGAACTAGTTCCATTTCGACTACTACGATTTTCACCCAGCCTTTATGTTGGGTTCCGTAGTTCCTACGAAGATCCCTTATAAGATCATCTAGTCCGTCAGTCCGTTCATCCGTCAGTCTGCCCGTTTGTCCTTCCGTCCGTCCGTCCGTCAGCCCTAGTCTGTCATAGTGCCATAACTTCTACAATTTTCCTCTATTCATGAGATCAACTGAAATACTTTCCTACCTTCAAGGTCGTATCAAACTTTCTCGCCATAAACGATGCCGACGACATCGTGGGCATCAAAGGTGAGGTGATCCACACTTACAACAAGAATGAGACCGCCATCAAGAACACGGAGTACTACGAGATGGTGAAGCAGCGCTCCAACGTGATCCTGATGGGCGACAACATCGGCGACGCGGGCATGGCCGACGGCATGGAACACTGCGACGCCGTCGTCAAAATAGGCTTCCTAGGCCACAATGTCCAGGGAAACCTGCAGAACTACCTCAACAAGTTTGACATCGTTCTAGTCAATGAACCGACTATGGATGTAGTCAATGCTTTAGTGAAATTGATACTGTGATTTAGATAATTTTTTTATGGTATTTTTATTGTTATTTTTTTAGAAAGAGGCTTAGCCTTTCTAATCTCAGGCCGTAAGAATATGACGTCCGGTTTACGCCCAAAATTAATATAATCCGGATCCAATTTTTGCTATTTTAGATTAATATTATAATCCATTTTAGGGCTCCGTTCCTCATAAGGAAAAAAGACCGAACCCTTATAGTATCATTTTGTTGTCCGTCGGGTCTGCCTGTGTGGGTGAAGTCGGCCCATAACTAATCGATTACGCACGCGGGTAGGAAATCGATTGAACGATATGCAGCAATCCAAAATCGATTCTAATCTTGGATATGAGATACATGATTAATTTTGGGCGTTCTATTATTTGACATCCGCTAATTATCTAAGTAACTTTATTGCAGATTTTATACTTTATTAAGTACTATTTCTTTTATTAATAATAGTTAAATTTATTGGTTGTGTTGTCGATATTACCTGTATCAGTGATATAATTAATGTAATGACTTAAATTTATAAAATGTATACCTACTTATTTTAAAATATAAACGTAATGCAATATTTTGCATTTTCATATCAATCTACTTAGGTACCTACCTAATAGTAAGTATCCAAAATAATAGGTACATAGCTCAAAAGACAAAAATCGTATTGTTGCTTTATGCAAAACGTTTAGGTACTTGTAGTTCGATAAAGAACATGGACAATGTGATCTCTTGTAAGTAAACTGATAATATTGTCTATTTACTCCACATAGGTACAGACAACATTAATAGTAGCTTCATAAGTACCTATCTGAAATGTACAAATAAGCACATTGTTAATCAGATCATAATAGTATGACACCAAGGTCTCTAAAGTCGACAATCACATAATATTAATGTATAATGATATACCTAAGTAGGTACTTTAGATAGATACCGCCTGGTGTCATACTATTACCTACTTAAGTAGGTACTTATATCGTATTAAACAATGTTACCCTTTTGTACATTTCAAATAACAAGCCTCTTTTGATGCTGACTATACCTACACTCATAAAGAACGTAAGTTATTATTACCTACATACAAAATTTATTTATCCGGCCTACTTATAGACTTACAAGTTAGTATTTCATTAGTTAGTACACCTACTTCATAGGTAAGTACTTTCATCGCATAAATAGGTATCTAAGTAATACTTAATTGATGGTTTTATAAATTTTTGTTAAGTTATTTTATGTTCATCGCCGACAAGACATGCAAAGTAGTTACCAAAGTTTTTATTTCCGCCCTTGCTCTTCTTTCTTTAAGAATATGTCCGACCCAGTTTAATAGGTATTTCGCCAGCCGTCCTCGCTCAATTACAACATTATTACCTATGCTTACCTATTTATAACACTATAAGTAATTAGAATAGGTAGAGTGCGCGCAAATGACTGCCGACTGTCGGCTTTCAATCTGACAGTTGATGAAAAAATATAGCATCGAAACGTGCTAAAATCTAACATTGTTATATTTTATACCTATATGATAGGTACTTACCAAATAATCTGTAATGACATTATTACAAATTCTTTGGTACTTACTTATATCTGAACTTTAGCTCACAAGTCGTAAACAAAGTGCCTATTTTAGAACATGAATGACAGATAGTTGTCAGAGGATAACGGACAGTCGGCCGCCTGTGAGAGGTCAACCAATCAAATTGGTCTAAATATTTGCAATATGTTCTACCTACCGTTACGTTCCTATAATATGTTAAGGTGAAGGCGCCTGTCTAGCCCGCGAAGTTCAAATTTTTTGAGTTCTTTTAGAATTTTTTCAAAATCTGACAATAATAAAAGACAAATTTTGTAATTCGCGAAAAAGACCGTGTGCAGTGCATTTATTAATACATTTATTTTACTCTAAATATTATCACGGTGGATATGATACTAGTAAATCACTAAATATACAAAAATTGCCAGATTATCTGGATAGCTGTCGTTCTTGAAATGTTTTAGAGTAAGTTGGATATATTAATAAATGCCCTGCACACGGTCTTTTTCGCGAATTACAAAATTTGTCTTTTATTATTGTCAGATTTTGAAAAATTTCTAAAAGAACTCAAAAAATTTGAACTTCGCGGGCTACATGGGCGCTTTAGCCTTAACCTGTACAATTTTATTATAATTGATTTATCTTACTTATACTTACATTGTTAGAGCATTGCTTATGCTGTTGTTATATTGTTATTTTCTTCTCTCCTTAAAAGCATATCAAAGTACATACCTACCCAGGTAAGGAGGTATGTATATTAATATTAGAGATGAAACGGATATCTGGTAACTATCCGGCCTATCTGGCGGCCTAAATACAATCCGGCCGAAAACTGAATAAAAAAAAAATAGGTCATTAAAGCTTTATTTTGTTATCACTTAGAAATATAATCAGTAATCACACAATAATTTTACAACTTAGAAAATGAATTACTACTTACCTACCAAATTATAGTGAATTAATACTAATTTCTCTGCAGTAATACAATAAGGCAATGAATGAAACAATTGTTAAGCGAAGTTCGCTTATCAACGAAAAGACCCGGATTGGACCGAGTCCACCCGATCGTTCGCGTGCCGCCTACGCAAGCGTGCTTCTTGCGATGCACCAAACGGCAACGTTCCGCCGGATATTCGGCGGCCGAATAACCGGCTACAAGGTTGGCCAAATATCCGGTATCCGGCTAACTGTATCCGTTTCATCTCTAATTAATATTAATTGCTTTAATGTCCTTTAAAGATTTCCTGCAAATTGTAGTAAGTAGGTACCTCCCTGAGTACCTACGTTGACACTTATTTTTTTATTAGAGTAATAAAAAGTTAACACATTACATAGTCTTTTTATTAAGTACTTAAGTACCTACTAGCTGTACCCTGCGCTCGTTGCTACGCTGTCAAAGATTGGTCGTACCGACTCAGAAACCTTTGGGGGCTCATGCACAATACTTTGCTGAAGATCATCATGACATGATCAAATGCATACCTAGTTTACAATTCTATAAAGGACATACAGACAAACATTCATTTTTATATATATAGATTACCTACATAGATCCAATTCACTGACTGGTTTTGTAAATTTAATAAGATAAGTGGGTAGGTACCTACTTATCAATTTGATTGAACTTTATTACAATGAGTCCCTATCTACTTACCTGTTATAAGTTTATAAGCGAGTTATTGAATGGTCCCTACAATAAATTGCACAGGCCGGTCCGGGTAATTGGCAGGTGACCGGCGCGATTATTCAATCCGGGCATTGATGAATTTAACCTACCAAAGCATTATACTATATACCAAAGTGGAGCTTACACGAATTAACCGATACCTACAGTGGATCGCTTGAAAAATCGTTCAAAGTATCTCTGTCTGATATTATCTACTATATAAAAATAAGTCGGGTTTTCCTTCCTGACGATATAACTCCAGAACGCACGAACCGATTTTCACGGTTTTGCATTCGTTGGAAAGGTCTCGGGCTCCGTGAGGTTTATAGCAAAGAAAATTCAGGAAAAATTTCAACAGAACGCGGACGGAGTCGCGGGGCACAGCTAGTGTATGTTATAACTAAGTAGGTACCTGTATTAGGTAATATCTATTATACCTAGGTATATTTTATATCCACGATCTCGTTAACGTATCTAATAGGTTTCACGACTAATTAAGTACTTAATGATCAAGACAACTTAACAACACTGGAGCAGTAGCGCTGACTATCGACAAGACAGTGTTACTTCACTTTGATAGCGGCTGCAACCGGCGACATTATCTGCGGCAAGATGAAAATGTATGCCGCAAGTCACGCGGGCTTGCATTTGTAGACACGGGCTTAAGCTTTTTCTGGTACCTACCTACCTATGTAAAAGTACCTACTATATGTGCCTATATTATTATAATTATTATTTTAATCATTAGTTGGATATTGGGTCTTTAGATGTGAAATAGTTGTTTGCATGATTTAAAGCGTTCTGAATATTAGGCCATCAATTTTTCCTTCAGCTTGTGTAACGCTGACGTGAAATTATGATGTAAGTATGCGCAAAAACTTTGTACTGAGTAGGTAGGTATCTTTCGTGTCAGCTGCTCGATGTTCAGCAGTTATCGTAGCCTATATGATGTAAGCATGCTTGCAATTCGAAAACCATCACTCGCTAGTTGCCGACCTGAAAGGGAACGGAACAGTAGGAGGCAAAGGGAAGGGCTGGGCTTGCGATTGGGCTTCCGGCTTTCTCATTCGTCGTTCGAAACTACTTTACACCAATCTTCTGCCTTCTGTGGTACATGAGCCAGTCCGTATATGAGCTGTATTGAATTGGCTACAGCTTGGCTCTACCACCGCTAAACAACTACCTATAAAGACACACAAAGAGGTCGAACTATGAAGATGTTCTAGAGACGTAGTAGAGTTTCAGTTTAGTACAGGGAGAGTGATTTCAGGGTAAAATGTTTCATTGTTCGTTGGTCTATTGTGGGCGACGCTCAGACGTATTTGCTAATTGAGATTGCATTGTCTTGAACGTTCTTTGGATCAGCGCAAATTCTATATTTGGTGTAGGTAGGTAGGTACGAGTAAGTGCAGTTAGAATTTTGGTTAGGTTTCTAGGTAGGTACTGAAAATAAGAAGGATGCTTATTTAATTTATTAACTTAGATAGCCATTAGCACGTAACTATAGTCTATTTTTCTACTAATTTCTTTATAAAATAAATATAAAAAATAATCCTTTTCTTAAAATTCAAATACGTTCTTGTCGGCCAGGAACGCTTATCGCCTGTGGCCAGTGCGCCGACATGGTCCTCCTTACAGTACCTACATTTTTCACTAGGTACGAGTAGGTAGGAAATGTGTCAAGGAGAACCTAAAGGAAAAATTTCGAGTGATTCCTGTTACGATAGCTCAATTACGGAGAACCTTTCCAATCCTGCAGACCTTGTGGTCCTAATACCTAATAATTTCATATCTAAGCAGCACGAGAACAATTTATTTTACAGACTTTATCTGTTGCTTTCGCTCCTTACTTCATTAACAACCGATATAGGTAGGTACTTAAGTATCTCTCATTTTATTTGTCACGGGGCCGGAAATGTTACCAATGTCTTTATAGTCATACCTACGCTCTAGCTACTACCAATAAGTTTATGTACTTACTTACCTACTTACTTTAATTTCTTTCATTTATGCCGCAGCTTTTAAACAAACCAAATAGGTAAGTACAACTGGACAAATCCCCCCGCGGCTGCTGTTAACCGGATTAAGCCGGTTTCAACTGGTTGATAGGAGCCCAGAACGTTATCGTTACAATACATTAATTCTGGTCCGCGGTATCCGCATAATTGAAATAACAATACCTATCGGTTACCGCACAGCTAATTTAAATTGTTTTTGATGCAAATTATTTTAATAGTGTCAGAGATTTATGATTATTGGAGCTTGCGGTAGCTCTATCATTGCTATTTATCAACTCGAGAGATAAATTGGTTGATTTGCCTTCATTGTTTATTACACAGCTCAGCTTATTACCTAGCTAGGTATGCCTAAGGTGAGATAGCTAGAGTACCTATAGGGGCACAATAAAATTAGATTTTTTTTATTAATACAAGCCATTACAGTAAAGGTACCAAAACTATAAACTAATTGCATGGAAAAAACTTAATAAATGTATTATTATTGATGTTCTTTATGTCTCGCTTTAAAAATATCTAGGTAAGTGCATAAGTAAGTAACAAAATTAATACTTTATGTTGTCAGACATGTTTTCAGATTTTGCATGCAATTACAACACACTCTGTAGCAACTAATAAGTCAAGTACCTCCGGCGTGGGATTGCATCGATGTAAGCACAAGTAGGCGCAGTTCTGCCTATCAGGATGATATGAACTTCCTCGACGCTCGCGTGGGAACATGCTGGCTATCGATTGTATTGTATCGGAGCCTAAATACCTACTGGTGCCAGCAGTATCAACTTTTCATGTTTGCTATCGTGTCTTTGAACCTAGAATAGGGAAGAAAGTTTAATTTGGATGGCTGTTCCGCTACAAACCATTATTACGGTCACACACAACCTAAGTTTGGGCTGTGTACCATACAATAGACTGGGGGCGATCCCAGTGACTCCCAGACCAGGAAAAATTACGAAATGGTCGTCAACCAAGACCTAAAAACTTGGTTATCTGCTTAGGTAGATAGGTACTGTTGGTCCGTGTAGTGTAGGTACTTAAGTACTTGACTCTGAATAATTAAGTGTATAAAAATCGACTTAACCCTCTTATTATTAAAAATACGTTGACTTAACCCTTTTGTACCTGAATTGCCTAACGATTGAGTCTTATAACGCGTTCCATGGAAATGGGAGCCATTTCCATTTTCCGGTAGACATACTCCATAATTCCTTTGCCTGATAATCGTTCCAGAGATTGAAGATAGATATTAAAAATCCCCCGGAAGTTATTCAGCCATTTTATCGTATTCGTTTGTTCGAAATTTATTGTTCGCTTTTTAATTTTTTCCAATATTCCGCTTTTGATATTCTTTCACAATTGAACCGTTTTAGAAAATAAATAAATTAAATTATGCAAGAGATGACTATTTTTTCAAGGATACCTACAATCATTTACCTTTTTATGTGTGACAGTAAGTATCTACTTGAGGGATATCTACCAACAAAATAGTCTAGTAGTAACGATAGTAACTAAGTACAGTATAATGTATAATTTACATATATTATAGTTAGGTATACTTTGCAACATTTAGATACCAACTAAAAAAAAGTAGGTACTTAATTAATATAGGTACAAGAAGTTACATATGCCCCTAGGCAGGATTCCTAATCTTCATAATTCACTATTTTGTACCTATAACATAATTTCCCGGGATAAGTGGTTTAATTTATACCTGGCAACGAATACGATATAGGTACTTATTCGACTTTCGTTGTCAAATATGAAAATAATGACACTGGATTGTATTTGATAAATTGCAATGCGGCACGTTGGAAGGCTTGGAATCTATCGACGCATTATGACAAAGTAATGTATGCGATATCAGTCATTCTGTCGCTTCAGACAATGTGCGAGCGAATTCAATTTGCTGGCGTCGCTTGGAGCATTTTATTTGATTCCCGTTACACGTGAGATCATTAAGTAGGTATGTTATGTATGTTTTGTTTTTTAGATGAAATAGGTACGACGCGTTTTATGTTTACCTAGCTATGTAGCTCGCAGAACCGATAAAAGTTGAGACAGGAAGGTTCTAAAATACCGACCACAAGTCTATCTAGCTGAAGAATCTATAATCCCTATATTTGATTTTTTTTTTATTTACATGACGAGTTTAAAAATCAGAATTACTTTATTTAAGCAGTAAATTGAACGCCATCAACATCAGGATATTAAATTAACTAGGCGAGAAGTTAGGTAGCTGCTTAATCGATCGTGATTGGAAGAGTATTTTTTCAATCTTTTTTAACAGCCTTAATGACCATTCTAATTTATATTACCACCACTTAGTATTCTGAATATTTTTCAGCATAATGCAGTTTGACCTACATTTTACTTATCTATGTTTTTAAGCTCAAACCGGGTTGTACGAAGTTAAACTGAACGGTTGAATCGATTTCAACGCGTTTCTTTTTTGTTTAACAGACAGCTGCTGATTTTATTGAGATGAGACTATTTCTATTTGGTGGAAATTGGTGGTTTGAAGATAAACATGTCGCGGTTTTATACTACTAATTACTTGGAAATTAACGACAACTTTTTATTCGTCAAAATTCTTTTCACGTCCATTCGTTCCGGTTGCAAAAACAATTTCAATTATTCCAAAACCTCTAATTTAGTACTGGCAACTTATAATTTATTCGCTGGAGAAAAGTCTGATTGTAAATTGTTTCTCGTTTTGGTATTCGGTGGTCGTGTGCTGAATTCACTTTTGAAATTACGTGAAATGGGAAATGTTTTTTTAATCAGCCCCATTAAATCAGGGAAAGGCGCATCGCGAAACTTGGTTTATTTTTATCGTTGTCGATCGACAAAAGAATCGCTATTGCTAGCGTGTCGAAACTACCGAAGTATGATACCATTTTATACAGGGTCTACCAGGAAAAACATATTTATTTCATTTACTACTAAGTCATGTTACGAAGTCATACGCATAACTACAACATTAGCAATACCTAAAGAATTTGCATAATAAACACTCACCATAAAACAAAAATCAAATGCACACAGTACCTAAATAAAAACAGATGATCCTTTATTAAAACATTACACGGGAGTTAATTTACATTACAGCTCTTGTATACCTACGTCCAGAGTTCCGCTAAATACATACCTACAGAATAACGCCATCTTGTTTCTAGCAGACAAAATACGAATAGATAAGGCACATTTTTAGTTTCATCCGGAATATTTTCATAATCAACTAAGTACGAACTTTCGTACAAAGCTACTAATATTCTCCAAAGCTCGTAGAGAGTAACCGATACATAATCAGGCACAAGACACTCGAGGAAAGGAGTGTAGAGCAAATCAGCGACCCACATTCCACATCCCTTGAAATATTGATGACGGATCTGCCCAAGGGGACGATTATTTGAATGGGATCGCGTCTCGATATATCGAGAACATTTGCAGCTGACGCTATTCAGGCTGCCAATTTTAGAAATTTTCATTGTCCCTCCCAATGACGTTGTACCGAGAGGGTCCCGAGTCTATCCAATTTTTATGTCATCGCGGGAAAGTTGAGTTTCGTATCACGTTTCCCTTTTAAAGATGCGAACGGTGAACATGGTATTGTAGGTACGATTTTCGACTATGTAAACGAGTACCCCCGCCGATTTTATGAGCCTTGACAGATTGGAATAAATGTGCTAAGGCGAAAGAACATTTTTACAACCGCCATAAAGAAGAGCTGGAGGAATTCAGAGAAATATGTATTTTGAGAGCTTTTTTTAGGTAATACTTCTGGTATGGTTTCTGTAGTTCCTTATTTTGGTTGGTAACTTAAGTACGTAATAAAAATAATTTAGCCTTTTTGACGTCCCACTCCTGGGCACGGGCCACCCCTCACTACGAGGGGGATTCAGGCCGTAATCCACCAGTGGCCACCATACCATCCACCGCTGGCCCAGGGCGGGTTGGCAGATTTTAAACGTCTTTCGAAAATTGATGACAATTATAATTCACACATAGATCTCGAGAAATCCAGAGGTGCAAGACGCGGGCTTAACCAATCGTCTATCACTGCTACTTAAGTACGTGTAGTAACTTATTTGACTACATAGGTATAATAGTAGGTAATAATGATGTCACAGAGGGTGTATCAGGTGCTAAATATATATCCGCGTTAAAAAGCTTGCCACCATACCTACTATGACTCCTACTAAAAGTTTACATTGGCCCAACAAGGATACTGCAAAACTCGCACACTTCGTAAATTTTTGACCAGTTTTTCGAGTATTTGACGGCTATAAAACCAGCGAGGCTCGAACTAAAGGGTTTAATTGGTGCCGTCCCAGTTTTGAGGCTCGCAAATAATTTATGATTTTCAAGGCGCCACGAAATTGCAGAGCCATCGAGGCAGTTTCCACAACTTACCAACTTGCCTGATGTAGTGCTTCTTCAGGCCACCCATTATTTTGGCTACCGAATTTCTGAAGTGTTACCATTTCAGTACTTACCTAATGGCACTAGTAATTCTGAACTTCAACGCTGTTATAACAATGTTGAATATTTGCGCAAATAGTACCTACTCACTAAATTTGATAATATTATAGGGTTAGCCAGGTTTACGTATTGTTATATAAATAAATATGGTAAATTAATGAATTAAATAAATACCGCCGGATTAACACACAAATTGTATCTCAATGACAGCCAGATTAGAGGAAATTACGAAAAGGCATTTTGGAAATTTGCCCCCACGGGAATAGAGCCCGCAACCATCCGGTGCAGTGAGTCGAGCGGCCTTCGCTGGAACCACTACGCCATAAGCGGTCGTCCAAAAGGGATACCTATCTTAAGATAAGGAAGTATGACAATAAATTACTTAACCTACTAAATCTAATATTAAATTATATTACTTACTACACCTCAGTAATTACTTTCTACCAATGTAAGCTAGGCTTTTTCTTTGGTAGGAGCAGGTACGTGATTTGGGGATTTAAAACCCTTCATAAACGCGACAAATTCCTTAACATACAACAAATTTTAAGTTACATTGTCTAAATATCTTGCCGTTCTCATTTATGAACGGAATTCCTCAATACCAAAATCTAATCAGAGTTATCTCCAAGTGAAAAGTCCATGATCATAAACTTTTCATTGCCCTAGTCGTGAAATATTTTATTTGAGTCGCGCGAAGATAAGTCCAGGTGTAATTTTTCTCTTGTATCATCACCTCCGCGGTGACTTCATTCTTATAATAATTAGTCTTTATTATCCTCAATGCCGTGTGAATCCGTGAGGCCGCGGGGATTTTTCTTTTGTTCTAGCTAGTGATAAAGAGTAAGCCGACGAAATGAATGTGGCCCGAAAAAACTGGGCTGATAATATTTTTTTCTTTCAACTATTCTTATTTCATGGACAATTTTATAGCTAAAACAGACTGTTTCTAGTGGGTTGGTTTCTCAGATTTGGTTGATTCCAGATAACTGTTTGTTCTCAGTAGTCTCTTTAGCAGTGCCTTAAAAAAGGGTTACCTTACGAGTTTAATTTGTAAGTACTGGAAGTACTTTGGTAATATCCTCTGAAATAGCCAGTGGCTACTGCTGGGGTAAATACAGCATGTTCATATATATAAATTTTATACAAGGTATTATACTAGGTATTTTTATACTATACTAGGTATTTGTAAATTAAAATCAAACTTGCCTAAAGCAAGACGAGGATTGTTATTTTCCCACAAAATATCCAAGACCATCTTAAACAAAGGATAATAATTTTCATATATTCCACAGATTCTTTGAATAGATTCCGGAAAAATATTTTCCTTGAGAAAAATTGACAACGAAAATTAAATGTCGTAACCCTGTTCGGACCCTCATCAGACCATGAAATTCCTCATATTGGGAAAGAGGCGTATGATAGATCCGCCGTGGGGTTTCCACAATAAATTGCGTCCGCACTAGTCCGGATAATTGGCAGGTGACCGCCGCGATTATTCAATCCGGGCATTGATGAATTTAACGGGCCGCATGAGGGCTTATACGTAGTGCCTATATTATCTATGTCTTCGGTAAATTGATTCGTGTCTGATAGGAGCACGGGCCAACCACTCCACTACGAATAACTAGGATCAAATAATAATATTTAGATAATTCGGGAAAAGTTGCGAGCGGAGGGTGGGGAGCGGAGGCAACGCCGTAATCTTTTACACCGTGTTACTAATAAGTGTATGTGTTTCGGACACTTTTGTCCTAGAGTTTGGTCAGAGGGATAGGAGTTTTTTATGCTTGGATAACTATCTATTCATTTTGGTAGACGCTTTACACACCATTTTCGTTATTTGCTCTTAATCTGGGTGTCATTGGGGTCGCCCCAGTTCATTGTAATGTATCAATAAATGTTATTTATAAATACACTATAATTACGTAGGCTTAGCTTAGTTTGGGACTTTACAGTTATAAGGCTTTTAATTTAAATTATTTCTAGCAACTTTGTAAAAACAAAATCAATCAATAATAGCATATATGTATACCTACCTATTCTGGAAGAACAAGATGTTGTTTATTCTGCTCTTCCGCGAGGACAGACCCATTAGTAAAACTAATATAGGTATACTAACTTCTTACTTAACTGTACAAGATAGCCCCGACAATGCATTAACGGTCGGAACATCACTCGACCGCAGTTGCGGCAAGTCTTACGTGTAATCCTAAAAGGGTAATATTTTAACTGAAAATAGCCTCCCTCAAGTAGAGTGCACTCGAGTGTTTACCTCGTCCATTAACCCCATTAACGTTCTAGTGGTTTGACCACATTCATTTTCTAATTTGAAAGTATAAGTACTAAAGCTATTTCAACTTGGCTATAGTTTCCAATGTAGCCCAAAAATGAATGGGGATTTTAGCTAACAATTCTGTTGGAAAAGTTTTTTATGTAAACAGTTTATATATTATATGATAAAATGTAGGAAAATTTAGCGGAAAAAAGCTTAAAAGATATTAACCAACATGGAGACTACACTAAACAGCAATTAGATTCTAATAGCGAACTAAAAAGATAACTATGAATAATATATAAATAACACCTCCTAGAACAGTAATTTAATATCTGTAATATTGTAGAACGTTATTCAACTAGAGATTCTAGAGACACCTATAATATCTCTCACCCAAGATGCTGATGTAATTTTGCTAGAGTTTCCGACTCACGTAGCCTTTGAAACGTGACGATCATTCTCACCGCGATGCTGCATCTTAGTATTGTACGCGTTAGTAGCCTAGTAGCCCTGTGGAATAAAGGGGCCACCTTCTCAACCGTGGGAATCTAGGATCGATTCCCATCCTGGCCATAAAACTAGTATTGCCGAGTACAAACAATCAGCGCAATTGGACCTCACATTGTTAGTATTCTTCAAACCTTCACTAGTCAAAACCGGGTCATGACCTTGCGAAAATTATCCCCACAAGTGGAAGTAAAGATTGTCTGAAATTGAAATAGGATGAAACAAAAACGTTTGTCTTTCTATGAATGAAAACCCCAGTATTGCAAAGTTTCAAGCAATATCTTAAATCATCGATATTCTCCATTCAATGTTCAATATGTTTTTTGATTACAACCTGTATTTAAAGAACAGGTTAAAAGACTACCACTCACTCTTGGCACTGTGAAGCTACTCTGACTTCCTTCTCCATACATTACGGTAATATTGAAACATTTGTACGTCGTGAAATTACCACAATGTGACTGAGAAACCGCCAAGTTTCTCGGAGAAACGGCTGGATAACTTATACGATCGAACTTTCCGAGCTTAAGTTCGAGTTTAAAAGCTTGCGTTATTAAGATCCCGCGACACAGAATAGTCAAATACAATATTCAGGAAAAGCTTTTGGTGGGGAAAATGCTTTATTGTTCACGGGTCTATTGTCGGCGGCATTCAGCACTTGCTAATGGAGACTGCATTGTCTTGAAACTGTAATGAGTCAGCGGTAACTGAAACGTTTCTAATGAATTGTGTTATACATTTTGTTGTTAAGTGATTGAACTACATTGATCTTATCTTCAATAGTTAGTGCAAGTCTCCCCTATTCGGCTTCATTCATTCTGACCTCAGCGATTTCTTTCCAATCTTTCTCGAAGGCGTCAAGGTCGTTTTTTAAGCCTACGGAGACGACTTTTATCTTTCTAAACCGACTCAGTTGAAATTATTGCCCATTAGTCCAGATTCATTATATTTCCATGAACATCCCTTTCCCACTTGAGTTTGGCAGTCTAAAGCTCACATAGATTATTTTTGTTAAGAAACCTAGTATGCCACAGCCGGGGTAGACCCAGGAAAAGATGGCGGGACGGTTTGGTCACTTTTGCGGGAGATACGTGGCCCGAAGCAGCACAAGACCGTATTTTGTGGAGTATTAAGGGCCTTTGCTCAGGAGTGGGACACAAAAACAGGTTATTAAATAAAAAACTAGTATGGTGTTTCCAACTCTATCTATCCTCTTAACACCTAAAATACTAAGTTCAATTGTGTCGTTCTTCAGCACAAAGGCAAAATATAAGTGCTAAATGATACTATAAAATGGGCTAGAAACTTGGAAACAAAGGCATCGTGTCCCTGAATACTTCAGTAACAAGAGCCTATTACGGACCAGTTTATCTCGAACATATTTCAGCACGTTTCGGGTCCTTTAAAGCATGCAAGCTATTTAGCTGTAGTCGATAAGACCCGCTGCATTTTATGGGTCTTTAGAGCAAATCTCTGAAATAAAGTGTTGGTTGTCTAGCTGCATTTAATGCTTTTAACAATAAGAAAAAAATAAATTTCTACCATTTTTAGACTATTATACAGGCTGATTGAAATGTCCAAAATAATAACTTTGGTAATAAGCCTTGTATTAGAAGGTATCTGGTATTATTTTTATTTAATGCTATTGTAATTTAATTTTATTTCGTATTTATTTTTTACTAGCTGAGCCCGCGACTTCATCCGCGTGGAATTTAATTTAACAAAAAACCCGCTCCCGCTCCCGCGTTCTGAGCCCGCGCGACAGAACCCATTTTTTTAATTTTGTTTTTCTAAAATAAAAGTAGCCTAAGTTACTGCTTATAACATCAGCTATCTACCAGTGAAAGTCCCGTCAAAATCGGTCCAGCCGTTTCGGAAATACTCTTTGATTTCATGTGTTTTTTTTTTACGCGGAACCCTAATTGTTTTTCAAAAATTAAAGTAGCCTAAGTTACTCCCTATTACATCAGCTATCTGCCAGTGAAAGTCCCGTCAAAATCGGTCCAGCCGTTTCGGAGATTACCCGGAACAAACACACAGACAGACAGACAGACAGATAGACAAAAAAATTTTAAATCGCGTTTTTGCTATAGTTGTCGTATGTACTTTCATATGCATTTAGTGAAAAGGTGTTATTTTGATATTACAAACAGACACTCCAATTTTATTTAATTTTATAGATTATAGATTTATTTGTTATTGTGTTTTGTAATGTTAATTTAATATGGGTATTTGCCCGAAATAAATGGATTATTATTATTATTATCATACCTTGTGGAGATAGACTTCTTATTCGTAACTATCATATTTTCTGAGTTACGGTCCTCTAAATATAAGTCATAACTTGCGTGATGAGGGCTAAGAAAACATCTAATGACCAAACTAACAGTTTAGCTTGCGAGTATTGGCCACTAATATTCAAGAAACATGATACATAGCAACTTAGTGTTATCATTTCTTTTAAATTAACCGATATAGATAGAAAATAAAATTTTCGAAGTTAAATCATATTTTATACCAATTAGGTAATTTTATGTCTGATACTCATGAAAATCCTTCACACTTCACTTCACTTTTAAAAAAAAAAAGGTTTTCATCGTTAGGTAGTCGCTGATTTTGCCAACAACAGAGTTGTATGAGACTGATGGTCGGTAGGTGAGGCTTTTTCTCAATAATTAATTATAAATATTATGTGGGACTTTTGAAACATCCTGTGCACGTACAGACACGAATGACAAATAAAATAAACCACAGAGGGCGTATTGAAAAAGTATATTTCTAACAAAATCTAAAATGAAATTGCTATCATAATACAATTTTAAAACCACTGTATTATTTTTACGTGGCAAAAGTGTTGCTATATGATTTCAATGAAAACGTGTGTATAGTACAATGTAGGCGATACTTTGTTTCACGGGATCACCAACCTTGTTCACATAACAAAGGTGTATGGTCTCTGACTAGAGATCTTGACAATATAGGTACGCCGAGGGACGCATCCAAACTGCTTAATCAACTTTAACACGTATTCTTCTGTCACTCGATATCGGAAAATATGGGAGATAAATTATCTATCACTTTTGTAACACCTATCATTTCTTAAAGTATTCGTAATTAATTTTATGGCAACCAATTGAAATAGATTTAGTTTGAGTATTTACTTATCTAGTTTCAGAGACGTTCATGATGCATAAAATCGACATTAAACGCTAAAGTGTCATGAAATCGATGTGAAATCCATTCAGTAATGTAGGACTTCAAATTTAATGAACATCTTTGCAAAAGCGTAAAAGTGCAGAATTCTTAGTTATTAACGTTTTTAAAATTAAAGTGAAAAACTTGTGACAATTTTCTATTTAAGAAAATATTCATAAAAAAATATATTTAACTAGTTGTGCGACTTCGTCCGTGTAGTATTTAACTTAACGAAAATTTCGGGATTATCGGGACAAAAAGTATCCTACGTGTTAATACCGGTTATAAACTATCTGTGTTCCAAATTTCATCCAAATCCGTTCTGTAGTTTTTGCCTGAATGAGTAGCAAACATCCACACTCACAAACTTTCGCATTTATAATATTATTAGGATTTTTAGTTCCTTAAATAACGCTCGAAACGCTTCATAACAGTAGAATAGACCCCGAGTTTGGCATCACGCACCTTCTTAAGCGGTCCACGTCTGAAATTAAAGAGTAAAAGGGATCGTGATGCGGCTTCGTGTGTTTTGTTTGGGTATCCACTGAAAAACATACCTTAAACGTTGCCGACATTGAAACTTGCTCCGCAAACTTATCCCTTATGGGTCTTGATTTGTACGAGACAAGAATTCCGATGCTTTGATGTTTCGGGTCGCTTGATGTCCTTTTTGTCTCGCAATGTCGGGGAGTTGGATTCATGGTGTGAGTAGTTTTATAAGACATAATTTTGAGAATCGATTCATAAGCGATGGTAGAGTTTGGGGTTTGTTTCAAAAATATAACATCTATATATATATAACACAAAGGTGACTGACTGACTGACTGACTGACATAGTGATCTATTAACGCACATCCCAAATCACTAGACGGATCGGGCTGAAATTTGGCATGCAGGTAGATGTTATGACGTAGGCATCCGCTAAGAAAGGATTTTGATTAATTCTACCCCCAAGGGGAAAAAATAGAGGATGAAAGTTTGTATGAAACTTTGTCAATTAAATTCCACGCGGACGAAGTCGCGGGCACAGCTAGTAAAGAATATAAACATTCTTATAAATTCACACGCATAGCAAAATATTGTTAAAAACTTCATTATGAATAAAATAGGTATCTGTTGGTTGTTGGCAACCAGCAACAAATCTGGTTGTCTCTCTTCCTCCAAGACTGAATCTACGTATTGAGTCGATTGTGATTGTGCATTTACTATAATTGATTGCTATAATAAAATTGCACAGCAGTGATAGCTGATTGGTTAAGCACGCATCTTGCAGGCACCAGGTCCTGGGTTCAAACTCCGGCTCGCACCTTTGGGTTTTACGAAATCTATGTCTGAATCATAATTTATATAATATGATTATCACTTTTAGTGATAAGGCCGCCCATTTTCCACTTTCTGTGTAAATTATGTAATAATATGTAAATTTTTGTTTTCTAGTGGTGGATTAATAAATAGTTATCTATCTATCTACTCGCTTACGGTGAAGGAAAAAATCGTGAGGAAACCTGCATGTCTTAGGAAATCTAACCAATTTTCGAAAAGACATGTGAAATCCGCCAACCCGCACTAGGCCAGCATGGTGAATACGGCCCGAATCCCCATGAATATGAACTTATCAAAAGGGCTTAATTATTATTATTATTTATTGGTTAATAAAATTGCAAAGAGAAGTAGTGTACGAGCTTACTAGTGACATCTGGAGCATTTTATTACACAGACCTTGTGGAAACCAGGGACAATTTCCGTGCGTTCAAGCGCTTTTGCCATTCCTATTATTGAAATCAAGAATGATCAACTCATGAGTTTAGGTTCAATTAGTCTAATTACGATCCATGTTGCCTTACAACTGGTCTTGCTTCTGTGGCAATCAGCCCATACAGTTATTTAGTTATTTCTGTCTCCCGCTTTGCAACGGAGGGAAGTAGACAATATTCTTCCAACTCCTCCTATTCTTTCGTTCGATTAATTTCGTGCGGGTTATACAATTCAACATTTTCCCAGGACTTGTTGAGGGCCAAACGTCGAAGTCATCATTGGCTCCATTGTCATCCTGGCTTACAGGAGTAACAATGGTGGGAGTGTGTGGTGGGACTAGTCCCAAAAACAATTGTAAAGTTAAAGATAAGTGTAGTGCTAAGCTGGCGTCTCATAACTAGTATCTCTAGAAATCTGATCCTCTACAAAAAACCCACACATAAAATACAAATGAATAAAATAGCTAGCAGTTTTTCACGATTATTATCCTATATGAACTGCTGATGTTAAAGTTCATAAATTTCACATACTGCTCGGTCCATGCCAATAGTGAAACATGAAATCGCCGCGCGTCCGGTTCTATAATCCGATTTACCTAATTAAATCTAATTGTTACACGATTCTAACAAATGCTCATGATTGTAATAACTGAATTAAATCCTGTGGGCATAATTTAACGAGCAGGATTGTTGGGTGTTATATACAAATTGAATGTTAATCTTTCATTTATAGTTTCATGTGAGATTTGATTGGCATAAGAGTTTTGTCATGAGTTTGTTGCTTTCGAATTTAGTATTTTAAGTTCGCATCAAGCTGTAAAAAGACTAAAGATTTTTAAAAATCTTAAGGATCACTTTCCAAACACTATTCAATTATATAAAGTCCTCAGCATTATTATGATTCTTTTTACAACGATAAATTACAAATGTGGGCCAGGTATTGACGTTATATTACTTCGGACGAGATGTGTTAAAGTTATGTCAGTAATACATTGAACAGGTATGTTTTTTATCAGTTGACTACTGTATAGATATTTCAGGATTTTTAAAGATTACTAGCAATGTGTTTTTATCAAATTACTAGCATTTCCTTTAGCCCCTCCAACTAAGCTAATGCTTGTTAGGAGTGGGCTCAGTTCAAGAGTTTAATGGCTAGGATGGGGATCGAACCCGGAAGCTCTCAAATACGAGGACGGCTCCTCTTACCACTAACTAGGCTATTGAGGCTTGTTGGTATTGATATATTTTCTGTATCTAAACTAATTGATATCCATTTCCGTTGTATGCAATGTATTTATAATACCTATAATATGATGATGGAGGTAGCGGTTGTGTACAGTAGGTGTACCGGCCCGCCCCTTCCGTGTTCCGGGCGAAGGCTACAACTATATCCATATACGCTACTATGCAAGCTCCTTAGATTCGAATATTCAGATTTTCGTGTTCGTGTTGAGGATGTTGTACACATCCCATTACTAGTTAAGGCCTTCCAAGATACCCACAGGATTAAGTCATTGTCAAAGACCGGGTCTAATGGGTAGACCCCGTGTTTGAGGGATTGCAACACTTGTTCTTTTGTCCTCAGCTTTAGAAGATCTTCTACAATAGAGCTTACAAGTGATACGATCGGTTGGGCAACAAGTTTTTTTGTTTGTTATGTTAGATGATAGGGAAATTTTAGGTGCTTTGGGTTAGGTAAGATCCTACAATGGATGCCCGTTGTAAGAACTATGACCAAATAAATTGAAGATCATCATCATCATTTAGCCCTTTTGACGTCCCACTGCTGGGCACGGGCCTCCCCTCAACATGAGGGGGATTCAGGCCATAATCCACCACGCTGGCCCAGTGCGGGTTGGCGGATTTCACATGTCTTTCGAAAATTGGTTAGACCTTCTAAGACATGCAGGTTTCCTCACGATGTTTTCCTTCACCGTAAGCAAGTGATAATCATATAGAAATTATGAATCGCACATAGATTTCGAAAAATCCAGGGGTGCGAGCCGGGATTTGAACCCAAGATCTGGTGCCCGCAAGACGCGTGCTTTAACCAATCGGCTATCACTGCTTTAAATTGAAGATAATAATAATAATTATTTCTTTGACTATGAATGATATTTACTTAATTACGCATATTTTTGCCCGACTACGGTAAAGCCAAAAGGAAGGGGTATGTTTTTAACGGACTATGCACGTTTGTATTATTTTTATGTTCTACCGCAGAACCTAACCTATCTATCCCATTTTGATGAATGAGGTATAAAAACGATTCTTTATTATAGTCCGGGTGACATAGGTTACATTTGATACGAACAAACTTAGTACAACGGATGTTACATCCTAAAATGGGGGGGGGGGGGGAGGTCAGACAGCCAAGTTCGGCTTAAACCATTTCAGTAGCGTTTTAGTATTATGTATGTGTATGTATTATTCAATAAGTATTGTATGATTGAAAAGGTTATGATAACATTGAAATGAATGTATAAAGTTAACAACAGTGTTCCATTATATGCGATTCCATTCATGGAATAACTCCGGTATTACCGAGTGTGTTTTATTCAGACGCTCTACGTCACAGGAGTTAAGCTCAGTCTCCATTTGCGGTTTAATCCGGCGCCGTACAAGCTATTTTGTTAGCGACAGTGTGCTCCTGACAGGGTACACGCGATGCCGATGTTAGCGATTCTTTCTGTTACACCGAAGCGTAATCATCAGTGCTAAAAATGTTTTTTAGCATAAACTAGTCGTCTTTTTATACTTCAAGTTTTAGAAGAGATGTATCGAAGAATAGGGATGCTCAGCAGAGGAAAGTAACTGAAAAATTTTTTTTTGGAAAAAAATTCAGACCTAATGGGAAAACTTTCTCTCCATTTACTTTTAGAAAACGGTAAGCTATCTGCTGAAAGTCTCCAATGTATCCTTGTTCTCAATTTCGTTTAGATCGGTTTCCATATACTATTTTGGGTGCGACCACGTATTAAGGTTCATTTCTGAGATTTATATCGGGCGTTAGCCAGCACTCAGAGAGCCAAATAGGTATCCTACCCGAAACCTAAAAGTTGGAATAGGTATCAGAATTTCCAGAGCTTTTTGTTACCCGTATCATAGTGGTAATTGACAATCCTCCAAAGCACAGAGGTCACAGAGGACAGTAGATAAGTAAGTAAGTAGGAGTCAATATTGTAACAAGTTTCTTAATAACAATAATATACTAGGTGATACAAAATGGGTATACTATTTTTTTTGCAACTTAACTTTGTAAATCTCAAACTATCGGCTTTGTGGGACAGTTGAAGTACTAAAGGTTTTGTAGACTTGTGAAATCGGTCAACAGCTGTATTCCTATAACACCTTTTGTTTTTCAAGTTCCCTCCAAAGCTGATGGTTTTAGAATTACAAAGTTAAGTTTTGAAAAAAAAAGTATACCCATTATGTGTCACCTTGTATAACGGTGTAATACGCGCCTTGCTTTCGTACTAGTTGAAGAACAATAACATTCTCTCTCGTTTATTTCATGTCTTCCATTTATGAAAAAATTACAATGAAAAGTTTATGAGATTAAATTTGAGGTGCTCTCGTGTGAGGTTCATTTTTATTACAAATCTGGAAATAAAGAGCTCTGAGTTATAAGTGCGGTCCCTATTATACCGGCGAGATTTGTTAAAAGGGAAGAGGGTTTGTTATACGGTGGGTATTACGCATAAAAAATGTACAAATAACTTTCAGGACTTCAATGGATATTATTAACAGTTTCAACGAGAATTCATAGCTATTTTTAATATCACTTACCTATAACACAGTGGGTAATGAATTTTCCTGCTGTAATTTTTATGGAATTTACCGTTTCTATCCGCCGATAATTAAGCCAAGATTACATCTTAGCAGCTCTACCATGATATTTAGAGTAGATATAGGTAGATAGAGTAAACGAGTTAACCAAAGAAATAATAATTCATTTGCCACATTCATATTTTACGTAGATGGTACTTTCTACGCTTAGCGAACGTACAAACTCATATAAAGAGTGTGGGTTAATTTATCGCGTCACAAAAAATGCAGTATTAACGAGACGTTTAAATTTTGTTTGAGTCGACTGTAAATGAAATCCTTTTGAGAACCGCCCTGATTTTAAAAAGCATTATTTTCTATACATTATTTTGTAAATTTTCTTACTCTATAAACTTTTTATGTTTCTACCTACCTGTCTACGTACACCGTACGATTAATCTTCCTAGAAAATGGCTCTTTTCTCATGCTAAAATGGACAAGCTAGACAGACTAGTATCGACACAGGTATCTTTGCACATGAATGGAGCTGAAATGCGGTTTACTGGATGGCGTAGAGGCTTTTGGAAGGTAGCCAGTGGCGGGTCTCCTTTATTTCGTCACACAATGACATGGAAATTTTACTATCGGACCTTTTTATACTCTCACGCTAGGTCAAAGCAACTCTTTTAAGGATCTTCATACTATTGAATATACTAATTGAAGATTTAGTAATAAATTAAATTAAAACCAAATTAAAAATCGGGCAAACAAGCCTACGACACGCCTGGTGTTAAGCGATAACCGTAACTAATAGAAGCTTGCAATACGAAAAGCATTGATCGCACGTTGCTCCCTCTCTGTCCTACTGCTCCTCAGGTAGCCAACGTGCGAGGAATGCCTTTGGTATTGCACGCATCTATAGCCTATCGTTATCGCATAAGACCAGGCGGGTCGCTTGATTACCGACTTTGTTGTACATACAAAAAATAGTACATTTTACCACGGGTAGGTTGGGTACCCTGTATTTTACGGTTTTATCGAAGCCACATACATCGCTGAATTCGTCGGGTTCTCAAAGGACCAAGCGGAACGGCCGCCTCAAGTGTTAATAGCTGATTCGTATCTACATTTTCGTGAGCCAGCCGGCGTGCTTTCAAAAGGCTTTTGTTGAGCGGTAAAGCCTTTAGTTTTGACGGTATGGATGGACGCTTCAAATTAATTGAACGACGCGCGTGTTATAGCTCCCATTATACTGTTATGAAACTGTAACACTGTGTCTGTATAATACTGATATGTACATTGAAAAATACTATAATACAGCCAACGAGAAGTAGTACGAAAATGAATAGATTATTGTGTTTTTAATGTTTCGGCTTTATTTATTTCAATTAACATTACGGTTTCCGACACAGAATTAACCAGGGGTTTTTAAAATGCAGGCTTGAAGGTTGGCAAGCCCGGTGATGATCGAATATTATAATATCTATTTCATATTGCTTCTTGTTGAATGTGATAATTATCTTTGAAAAAGTAGTTGAATTTTAGTCTGTGTTAGTCGATATAGGTGAAATATAAGTATTTTCGTCATGATATCATCATTTTGCGTGAAGTTGAGAAAACTAGTGTCCATTGTTACTTAAAACAGCACTTAAATCGAGTGCCATCCCTCTTTGTGACGTTTAACTGTTCCGATCCTGTGTGAAATATGTAAATTGCGGATTTTGGGACGCCGATGAAAGTTTTCAAACAAGTTTGTTAAGTATGTACCTAGCTACTGAGATTCAAGGAAAACTAAACTTTAGGATGGATAAGTCGGCTTAGTAACTGTGTGTGAATATCTGGACATGCTCGTGGTAAAATTAAATCCACATATCAGGGCCCTACCCACGCTAGCTACTCAAATCGTAATAGAAAAGCAAACGCTCGCGATTACGTTTCAAACGCTCCGCTTTTGACGTTTTTCTGACACCATACCATATCAATGTCAGTAGAAATCGTGAAGCTCATGTTAGCAAAACGTCAAAAGCGGAGCGTTTGAAACGTAATCGCGAGCGTTTGCTTTTCTATTACGATTTTTGTAGCTAGCGTGGTTAGGGCCCAGTTATAGTGCGGTGAAAAAATTGTAGTCACTTTTTGGGGAATCTGTGAGTGAAAGGTGGGCTACATTCGTCAACCCATTATAAGCCACAAAGCCCAGATGATGCATAGAAATTAAAATTAATTAAAAAAAAATGGTGTTCGTACCTAATTATTTTATATAATAAAGTCGCCCAACAACCGTACGACCAGCCTGATGTTAATCAGTTAATGTAGCCTATAGATGCTTGCAATACTAAAGGGATTGCTCGCACGTTACCGACCTAAAGGAGTGTGGAACAAAGAGAAAGGCAGGGAGGGGGAGTGGGTTGAGCTTCCGGCTTTTTCACTCAGCGTACGAAACGCAGCTATAATAGTTGCTTAACTCGTACGGCGATTTTCTGAGAGTGGGTGGCACTACCTCTATCAAGTCAGTCCTTATACGAACTGTAGTCAATTGGCTACAGTTGGACTCTACCAACTTTATCTTACAACACTAGATACATAAACAGATAAAGTAGTGTTTTTATCACAGGTCAAAACGTCTAAACAAACCAAAATTCCGTTATGTGCACCCTAATACAATTTGTATCGTCAAACTATGCGGGTATTGCCATCACTACGAAGATTAAAGCCATGCGGAGTGAGGGTCAGCCTTTAATTAAGAGACCTTGAGTGTGGAAGCGCAATCCTGCCCGGATTTATAGTGGCCGTTGAAACTCCCGGCAAAATTTTGTGAAGGTCTGTAAATTTCGCAATTTATAAGTAGATACAAAGGGTACGTACGGTTGGAGTGCCAGAATATAAATTGGGAGGTCGTATAAAAATTACAGCGGTTTGTAAAATTATATTATTTATCTTTTGAAAGTTCGATCGTTTTAAAAGCTTAAACGAAATCCTTAAATTTAAAAAGTTAGGTAGATTTTATTTTAAAGCTACGTAGATTTATGATTTGGTTCTTTAGTCTATTCGGCATGTATCGATTGGTTGACTGATAACACTGACCATATACTACAAATTCTACAGTCGCAAAGAAAATATAATTTGACTAGGCATCTTGTATAGATGATTGCCGATAAAATATTGATAGAGATAAAATATTATTGACAAAATTTCTTTGTTGCTGATAATATTGAGAGAGCTTCTAGTTTCAGCTTAAATAATATTTTTCAAGTACACCTTATAGCTACAGCTTCACTCTACCACCGTGTGGCGACATCACATTCACGACGCCGACAGAACAGATAGATGGCGCTGAATGCGGCGCCTCAATACAATGTACGGATTCTTCATAGAAAACTGAATCACGATATTAAGACTCGCAGGCATCGTGACTCTATATACAAGACCCCGAGAAAACCAGTGGGGCATAACGGCCGCCCCGCCAGGTATAACACCCGCCTGGCTGAAAGATCTTTCCTTTTCCGCCAAAACCGTTTAATTAGTATGCAAAGAAACAATAAATTATCTGCATAGCTCTAATCAAATAAGTATATAAAAGATTTATAAAGTAAGTAAGTACATCAATTATTTTTTTATAATAAAGTTTCATCTAAATTCATGGTCCATACGTAACTAAATGTACATGTTAGTTGATGTTAGCCAACGTTGTCACTTACAAAGTACTGACGAGGTGCGAGCGGCGGTCTCGGTTTAATCAAGGCGCTAACTTGTTCCGACACCGTCCCGTGGTAATTGTTTCGACGAAACTAGTTGTAGCAGTCGCCCGAGAATTAGCTGTTACGGATTTACTGGCTTTTATAGATAAATTAGGGAGACGGGAACTTTTTGTGTTACTTATATGGAAGATACAATATGTTATTTGTGTAGTAGTTCGATTTAGAAGTACCTCCAAGCTGCATGCGGCGTCATCGTTGGACATTTTACGAAGACTCGTGCTGTTACTCTTATGCTCCTGGCATACGGGTCAGTGTCACCCGTCTTCTTGAAATTAACTATACATATTGTTTTCTTATATTTACGCGAATATACATATAATACAAGAGTAGCAGTGATACAAAATGTTGTGTGTAATTAAAAAGTACCCACGTATGTAATTGAAAATGAATACTACTTACTATCTTTTGGGAAATTTATGACACGAATTTCACCTATCCAATTTCATAAACCTTATGATCTTGTCATCCTATCTATAACAAATTAAAATAGTTAACTTTTAAGGACCTAATTATTGTCTAGCGGGAATTTATCACAAATATTCTAAAACGATTTAAATCATCCTAGCAAATAATACTAGTTTGGTTATCTCAATTTAAATTGTATTTTCAAAAAAATACAGCGTTCTTTTTAATATGAAATTTTCAATGTTGCATCGCTCTTTGTCGCTGGTCGATGTGATTTGAATTCAATAAACGGCGCCGGAGCTCAGATCGCTTTCCATGGAAATGAAGGGAGTCACCTTTATTTTGGAAAAAGTAGGAATAATTCCATTGGCGGGTAATCGCTCCGGAGATTGAGGTTGATATTAAAAAAACCTGAATTAAGTTTTCCGCAATCGGTGGATATTTTGATTATTGAAAAATTTCGCGACTTTCAAACAACTTTGCGATCATTCTCACGGTTAACACGGAACAAATACATATATGAAATACCGAAGGCAATTCTGTTGTAACACTAGTTTACAGGAATGTGACCATCTTCTGTCACGAATGAAGTCTTTCCTATACCTACCTAGCTGTTTTTGGTAAAAAGTGTACCCTATGTTTCCAATCTATCCAAATTTCCTGATTCACAATTGTTTGATAAGACATCAGTCGTAGAGCTTCAATGCCCACTACATGAATACCACACATAATTTAAGGTTCTAATCATTGCTGAATTTAAAATATATACCTATATATATGTATTTTTAAAACCATGTCTTGTACTTGTTTAGCAAATGTCTTTATCAAACCAGTTGTAAATTTACACTAGGTGCTAAAATCGTGACACACAATGGTGGCTAGGTGGCGGAGTGGACAAGCCGCTTCACAGTTCACATAGCGGCCTCCCCGAATTCATAGCGTAAATCGAGCCTAGATTTAGCTTCAAAATTTTTTGAAAAAAAATTTTTTTAATACAGTTACTTGCTTGAGGTATGAATTTTAACTGTTTCGATATGTATAGTTATGATATATTTGAAAACACAATATACTCAATCGTATGCTTTCATAATATCACTGTAAGATTAGGTATATGCAATTCAAATGACGTCATGTTCCTAACAAAGTTCATGCTCTCAAAATATATTACTGTAGTATCTCGGCAAGAGCTTACCAGCCGTGTTTGGCCGCCCAACATCCCAAGGCGGCGAACAACAACGCCCTGGAAGCTTTCCAACCACAAATCGCGGAATTTATTTGCCTTCAAGCGTTGCTAGTGCATCTACGAGGGCAGTGTACAAAATACATTCGGTCGTAGGGATAGGGTGACTGAATGAGACAGACAAGTTAAAAACTTTTAAAAATCTGTAACCTGACTACGGATTACATGGATTATATTCAGAAATGCCGATAGATAGCGCTAGTAGTATTCATAAACGCTGAATCATCATAAAAAAATCTGTCTCTTGGTACATTCTATATTGTAGGTACTATATTTATGTTTATAAACTCAGATTTTTCTTGTAACGACATCCTACTCGATACGACATCAAATAATACATTGAAACACATACATTTATAAGCAATATACCTATCTATAAGTACATATTGTATCTAATATAAAAATAATATTAAATGCCACATCTAGACATACTTTGGAATATGTTTGAACTGAGATGTAGTGTAGTTGAAGCTATATTTTACTTGGCTCAGTTATGGCGTTGCAATTCAAGTATTGACCAATAAATAAAGTTACATATCAACCAATATTTCTAGTAGGAGAAGCGGGTTAGCTAAATAGAAATCGTACCTATTACAGTGGACTAA
This sequence comes from Notodonta dromedarius, assembly GCA_905147325.1. Taxonomy (NCBI): domain Eukaryota; kingdom Metazoa; phylum Arthropoda; class Insecta; order Lepidoptera; family Notodontidae; genus Notodonta; species Notodonta dromedarius. Next base: position 2,042,554 of record LR990165.1, on the reverse strand, counting down.
AGGCCTACCACCAATTGGGAAAGATTATTAAGTTAATTAAAAGTTATAGGTACACTTACCTATACATATATGTGTGGGCACGTTAGTGACAAAGAAGAGCTTGAAGATTTAGAGATACAATGTAATTTGGGCCTCCTCTTACGTCCTCAATATGTGTCTCTCCTAAATTATCTATTGCCACAATGTTCCTGAAAATATTCATAATTATGTAGTCTTTCCCAAATATATTTCGACTTGGTCCAATAATTTATGTAAAAAATAAATGGACGCCGGTGAAAAAAATACACCGCACAGTGGAGCGAAACAACAGTTTAATTAACCTCGGAAATGTTTATTATCTTTAGGGAAATTTAACAGAATCGTGACTCGGCTGCTGAATACTGAATTTACGTCAAATGTTTCAGATAAGGCTCGGTGTAGAATGTGCGCCAACATCAGCCAATGTCAACCAACCAATGAAATGTTTCCGTTCATGAATGATACCATGAAATATTTACCAATAAAAGAAAATGTAACTGAATATTATAAAAAGTCAATAAAAAATAAAAATATTTGTATAGGTTTAAAAAACAATGGAATTTGTTAGTGCCGTCAGATTAAATTTTAAAATGTATGTTATTAAAATATTTTGTGCAAATAATTACTAAATGAGTTTAGATTTTCATTTAAAACACTGTGTAGTATGTACTTGTTTTAACTGTGATATCATTTAACGTAGGTATTTAGGTGTCTCTACATCTTTTTTTAAGCAATGCAAGTCATTGTTTTACAGTATTCTTTGATTTTCAATTTTCCATGAAACATTCCTCACACCCCACCTACGATATTCATTCCAGTTTTTACTTCCAATGTTGACAACGAGACGAATAGAGATCTTATTCAGCGTCGATGCATGACACGTGAATTATTCATGGAATATTTTATCTTCCCGGTGTACTGCGAAGGAAACTGTATGTTTTAGGGAGTTGATAGCGGGATCAGGGCGTATGACACTCAACTGTGAAACTAGAAAATCTTGACTCTTCAATGAAAATAAGTTTTTTTTTATTATAAATAGAACCAATATTGAATACAAATTTTTGGTTTCTAAATTAATAATAAATTCAAAATTTTTATTTACATTACCTTAATATTATTCCAACTACACCAATTCTTTTTTGAGATTAAACTCGTGCGGGTTCGAAGGACAATTTTGCTTTTTCCCGGGATACGTCGAGTTTAAAATCTTGGCGTCATTATTGGACACCATTGCCGATCCTGAATTACAGGAGTTTAGTGGTGGGAGTAGTGAGTACTTAAAATAACAAAACACTTATCAACTTAGATATTTAAATTTTTTATAGATTGACTGAATAACATTATGGCCAAATTTTTAGACACATTTTTGCACAGCTGCCACGCAAACATACATTTTTTGCATAACAATTATCATAATTAATTATGGACCTAATTGGGCCTGAAGTTATTTTAAATTGTATTCCAAACTACTACCAAATTGCAGGTAATGTAATGAAGTGAATCTCGGACATGATTATGGTGTTAAAAACATCGCCTATCTATAGAATTTCAAGTTGATGTACCAATTCTTTTTTATAGCATTTAACCGTAGAATGCAGACAATGTTCGCAAATACAACGGCGGAACTCTGGTTCGTTAGCGGGCACGCCTCGAATCACGCGCCGCCGCCGCGAAATAAAGTTGCTTTCGCGAGAATAAGCTTTGGTAGGTACGTATTTTTATGTTTACGTGGCGGGCAAGGGTTAAGCGGTTTTGCATCCGTGCTCCGTGTGCTGTTATTATGTAAAAAGCACCTTCCTAACTCGTTTATTATGGTATTGTGGACCCCTAACATATTTACCCAGGCTCGGATAGGATTTTATCTCTTTTATTTTAAGCCCGCAGTGGTTTGGGTGGATCGGGTGGATATTAATATTTTGTTATATTTATTTGTTTTTGTGGTATTGTCACTTTCGTGATATATTAATAGTCTCTATTGACAACTGGTCGGTCTAGTGTTGTCAAAATTGACCTCTCGGCTCATCATATCGGTTGGTCGCGAGTTCAATTCCCATCAAGGCGAAATTCCGCAACATTATTTTCGTAATTTGCCCTGGTCTGATATTCATCCATAATACAAAACTGGCTATTTTGAATCATTCGGTTTGTTAAGTTTGTTTGTGGGGCAATATTTTAAGGTATTTATTAAACGGGGTAAAATCAAATTCAATGGTTAAGTTGATGCAACATAATCCTAATAAAATTTGAATTATAAAAAATAATACAGTTTTTTAGCTTGAAACCATGACACGTGTCCTTTTTCGTTTTATTCTTAGACCATTTATCTATGGACTACACTTACATGATCATTCCCCTCTGCCAAGGTATAAGAACAAGAAGTTCTAACACGTTTATAAAAACTGTTTGTGGAATCGATTTAATCAAAGTCAGTATCGTTTTTGATGTGAAAGGTGCTCCATAAAAAATGCCGACCTGCGCTATAAACCATTGCAAGAAGAGGTCAAACACCTCTAATCTACAAAAAAACGGAGTAACGTTTCATATGTAAGTTTTTGGAGTAAATAATCCCTTATTTCTAATAAAATAATTAAAATATAAAATGTCATAAAAATCGAAAACATTATCGATTAAACAATCGAGTACGAAATAATTGAAAAGTGTAGTATGGTATCTCGAGTTCGCCATTTTGAATAGTGTTGCGGCAGTGATAAATTTATGATTGTGGACGTGTATCGATAAAATTATATTTTTTGGAGTTTTTATTTTATTTTACTTTAAATTATATATAGTAAAAATATAATTACTTATTGTTATTTTTTAACTTATCATTATTCCACTATTTTTCCAGATTTCCCAAATACCCTCAATTAAAACCAAATGGGAAAAATCTTGCAATAGAAAGAGGAGTTGGGAACCTACTCGCACAAGTATTATTTGTTCAGTACACTTTGATTCGTCGCAATTCCAATGTTTATCTAATAAACGACGAAAAAATATTAGATAATGCCGTACCAATATTATTTTTTAGCTAATGCCGTAAATATTTTATTAATACTTCTACTCACATGATTCTAAAAAAATATTTCACTGATATATACACGTGTAGTATATATAAGTGATGCAGTAGAAGTTTCACCTTGTATATTGTCGTAAAATATTATTTATTTTAAATGTTTCATTACCACAGCGAGGGATTTTTTTTAAAGTATTGCATAAACGATAAACCATCGTACTGTATAAGATACCATAATATACAAAATAATTCATATTTTGTATTAGATGAAGAAATGCACACGTCTATGCAATATTTTTGTGATGATGAGCAAGTAAAACTATCGATATATCTAATTAGAAATATCGATATTGGTTTCTCCCTATTGCACTTAGTGTCTTACACTCGTAAATTCTTGCATGTTGACGTATTTGACCGATTAGTGTGCGTAAAAGTTACTAGTGTTGAATATTTATTTAAGTGTGCATTCATAATGACACAATTTTTTTTTAGTAATTGTGCATCATTTCTTTGTAGTGTTTACCTCGTCCCCCCCAAAATCTGACAGTATTTTTTATTAGTAAAATGAAGCACGTCACGCCTCCTTTAGTTAACACCTCTCTGGTTTTATTGGATCCTTTATAATGCATTCTTAAAAAAATGTAATACTGTAAATAACAACACACTTACATGAAGTAGTTTCTTTTTTTGTTTTGTCTGATTGTTTTACTAATACTTAGTTTATATTACTTAGTGATGTGCTCTAAGTCTTATTTGGTACATGAAAGATCATGGAAGTGTGGCAAATGAATTCAATTTTTCCCTGTATAATTAATTGTTGTCTCAACGTTAGAAGTTTATGTTTTCATAAGGAACATGCATGCTAAAGTTCAAGTTCAAAGACCATAGGCTCAACAGATTCAACAGATTATATCATAAGTTCAACAAGCAGGTCTGACCAGCCTCACTACCGTATCTTTCAGCTTTGGACATACTTTAATTTAATGTACCCATAACCACTCTACCTATTGGTATAAAGTAATATTAATACCAGGCTTGAAAGCTTTTAAAATTCAATAGGCAGATAATATTTTCCCAGTTCATATCAGCAGTTTTTCGATTCAATACATTCAATAATTGAAAAATTCCCAAAACAATATCTGCTCATCGTTAATTGAGAACAGATATCAATTAAAAGCTTTAAATTATGATAGTTTCAAGCACTGCAGCCGCTGTTTTAGTGAGTGCTAAAATCAACAAAAAGGAAATATCGAAAATGTTCATTAAACATTGAATTTTAATTATGGCATACATTGTATACCACCATTAATTATTATTTTAAAGGTATCCTACTAATATTATAAATGCGAAAGTTTGTGAGTGTGGATGTATGTTTGTTACTCTTTCACGCAAAAACTATTGAACGGATTTGGATTAAATTTGGAACACAGATAGTTTATAACCTGGATTAACACATATAATACTTTACTTAAATCGACGCGGACGAAGTCGCGGGTAGCTACTAATAGCTATATAGTTCGACATATCGTACGAGCAGCGGTGGCACAAGAACCGACCGAAACATGACCACGATCGCTCTGACAAGAGTGCTACGACTTAGAAGAAGAAGTATACAGTTTATCATATTTTCATGAAAAAACTAAGTACCTACCATACAGGGTGACTGTTTCAGTTGAAAGTGTGTTTATTATTAAAATATATATACTTGTACATTTTTTTGGACAGAACAAAGTTGGCAAACACGCTTATAACCTGCTTGTTGTTAAGCAGTTACCGTAGTCTATAGATGCTTGAAATATATAAGGCATTGCTCGCACACAACCGACTCGAAGGGGAGCGGGATAGAGGGACGGGCATTTAGGCTTCCGGCTCTCTTACTGATCGTACGAAATTTCGTACGATCAGTAAGAGAGCCACAATATCTTATTGTGGCTTCATTTCGTAACGGTAACGGTTTCCAGTTCCGCTCCGAGAATGCATCTGTACGTCAGCAAGACAAGATTGCATTAGCATGATATCTAAGATATTTGAATAGGAAGTTATATTCGAGAGATTGTCACACTTGCTCCGCTCCATCGGAAATGTAAGACGTGTCGTTATGAATCTGATAACATAACTGGCTTTCAACAAACAGAACGCCTTTCTTAAGAGAAGCAATTCATATTATGCATAGAGCCTCAAATTGTATAATTATTCCTACATCCTACTAATATTATAAATGCGAAAGTTTGTGAGTGTGGATATTTGTTACTCTTTCAGGCAAAAACTACTGAACGGATTTGGATGAAATTTGGAACACAGATAGTTTATTACCGGGATTAACACATATGATACTTTTTATCCCAATAATCCCGAAATTTTTGTTAAGTTAAATACTACGTGGACGAAGTCGGCGGGCACAGCTAGTACCTATATATATTTTAGCAACTGATATAATTATGCAATTACACATATTCTATATATTACACATATGTTTCCAGTTTTGAATTGCATTATATTTAAAATTAGATTATTAATTACGGTTGTCCAACCTTACGTCAAAATTTATAAATATTTTAATCCATTCAAAATCGCTAAAAATCATTTTTCAGAACAGAAGCGCATTATACTGCCAGTGTAAATAGATTTTTAGTCTTTATTTTTGTTAGTTGGTTGGACCAGACTATATAGTATTACTTAGTACAGTTTAACACTTTTTTAACATTGATTTAATCTATTCAAAAACTGAAATGTCGTTGTAGAGAACGAAATTACAGGAACAAAACACCTCAACTGTGAATGGGGGCTGCGGAGCGCAAAATTGATTGAATTTCAAACTTTTGCCGCCAATCCGTTGAGTAGCGGTTTCGAGTTTAAGCTTAGGGAATAAGGAATACTGTTTTATGAAGGTAATAAAATAGTTATGAACCCAAGTATTTTTTTATAATATTGTTAGTGGATTGAACGTCATATAGGTACTTACCTACTTTATAAATAGTATATTTTGTAATACTGTAGGACGGGTTGAAGTAGCATTAAATAAAATCCCGTAATTTTCAATCAGTCGGGCGTATATTTTTCAAGTTGTAGGTAGCAATGACATGTTTTTAAATAGATCTCATGAGTGTGCGGTCTGAGTGTGAATATCTAAAAGACTGGTTGGACAAACGGCGGTTATGCATGGCGCGAACCCCTCCCCCCTCAGTTCATTTCCCGCGTGATTCATCTTATAATATACTTAGTACGTACAGTAGTACGTTGGTATAGTTTTAAGAAGTCAAGTAATTATTAATTAGACAAATCGATACAGCGTCGCTATCAAATAGGTACGTATATAAATATAACCGATAAAATCGTCACCCTGTTGAGTTATTCCATTAGTATTACTAGTTTCGAATTATTAACTCCATCCAACGGCAAGACAACAAATATTCTATTAGTATTTACTTTATTCGCTGTATTGGTGTGATAATGATAGTACCTACAGATAAGGTATTTAAGTTCATGTCGTTTTTAAAACTGCATCACCCATGTCATCGAAGAGACAAAGGTCGCAAGCGGTCCGGTATAAGAAGTTTTCAACACGGAAGTGGTTAAATATTGAATAGGTACATTAACAACCTACTGAAGAAAATAAGTCAATTTGTCTACCTTTGATTAATATTTTATGATTATTTCTACATGTGAGCTCGGGGCTTCCATACCTGTAGCACTTGGAGAAGTAAAGTTAATTACCCAAGTCCCGGTCTGAAGTTCAACAGACAACTGAGCGCCCTACTCTGCATCTTAAATGCAGTTGTCAAAGTTGGATAAGAATTCCTTGGCGCTTAGAAACTATCACGAGGGGAGATAGGTATGCACAGTCTTGTACCATTATGTTAATTAGTCAGCTTTCTGAATAGAGTACTTGTAGAATAATGTTATATTGAATGTAAAACACTTATTTCCTGGTAGGTTTGTTTGTTAACTATATAAAATATATTTACAATTAGATGACCGCTTGGCGCAGTGGTTCGAGCGTAGGCCACTCGGCTCACTGCACATGGTGGTTGCGGGTTCGATTCCCGCCGGGGTCATTTTTGGAAATTTCCTTTTCGTAATTTGCCCAGGTCTGGGTGTCACTGGGATCGCCCCCAGTCCATTGTACGGTCTCCATAGAAGTTCATAGAACAAGTGTTGCTTAGTTTGGGATCATACAGTTGGTGTGTGCGTCTGTTGATATTTATTATTATTTATTAAGTATTTTACCTGAAAAATCCATCCATCCATCAGCCGAAAGTCACCCACAGCTGGACATGCCTCCCGATGACTTCAAACATCCTCTAGTTTTTGGTTCGCGTGTGATGTCATCCCTTGATTTTTGTGGCGAACCATTTCAAGTAACCTAAAATGTATGAGTACAAAATGTAAATTTTGTTATGCTAATTTCTCAGTTTTTTAGCCAGTGCGCATTATTTTATGTTATTCTATATTAAATGTGGAACATATTTCCATACATTGTTACTTTTATCCTTAAAAATATTGTTTTTGTCTACTTTATGTGTATAAGAAATCAACAAATCATGTAAAAGACAGGTACCGTAAGTTCGCTCCTAAATGAAATTAATGAATACAAGACACACACATATCAATTGCTAGGTGTTATAAACAGTCGTATATCCTTTAAACAGTAGGTACCTTAGCTAAAAGTTAATTAGAGCTAAAAGCATTAATAAAGGAAAACTTTAACGTCCGCTCTATCCATTAGCGGACAGCTGTGATTTTCTTTGTTCATGCTTCCTTCGGAAAACTCTTTCGGAGTTTTGTGCAAAATAAATCAATGCAGTCGTTAGTAAAAGTGAACCGCATCAGTATAACATACAAGTAGTGTATTATAAAATATCCTATGGTGTCATAACCATTACTAGAAAATTGCAGTTTCTCTTAGATTTTATAGGCTATTTAATTGTAAACACCCAGTTGAAATCGATCCAGTGGTTTTTCTGCGATGCTCGCACAAAGTAGTATAATAACTTAGCTACCTGTGGCCTTAAATTCACGTGACTTTGCTAGATAGCGTTGAAGTGATATGCTAGGAGGAATAAGGCGATTCTCAGTACCATTCTGAATCGCGATATTGAAATTTACATGTTTCAGATAACTAAGACTAGTTTAAAATCACTGGTATTTACAAATACTTACGTATTTATAAAATAAGAATAGTTATAGTGTAATTATTTAGTGGCAATAATTAAGTTAATGCTTGACGACCGCTTGGCGCAGTGGTTTGAGCGTAGGCCGCTCGGCTGACTGCACTGGGTGGTTGCGGGTTCGATTCCCGACAGGGCAAATCTGGGAAATGGCCTTTTCGTAATTCGCCCAGGTCTCGGTGTAACTTGGATCGTCCCCAGTCCATTGTAGGGTAATACACAGTTGGTGTGTCAAGTGGGGATTAATAAAAAACATGTTGCCAGCCAAAAAAATCATCTAATAAAAACAAAAGTGACTCGTTTGACTTCAGTCTACCGGACACAAAGACACGTTCGCATTTAACGAATCGCGGGGTGTTTCCGCGTTTTCTTCGAACGTCATTTAGTTTACTAAATAGCTGTTACACACTCGTGAGATACGGTTCACAGCAGCGGAAAGAAGGCCAACGTTTCAATATAGCAAGGTTCAGTGAACACGTGAAATTAGTTTTTCTTGGAACCTGAATGTAACATCTTTTATTTCAGTTTCGTATGAAAACTAAAACAGATAGAGCTTTAGGAACGCTCTTCTGTTTATTTATTTTCAGTTAAAGTGAACTCTTAACTCTAAATGTCAACTACGATCGACTATCTCATTTATATTTACCATAATATTATAAATTATCTGAAGTATATTTTAGAATATTTTCTTTTACAAAGTGTGCCCACGCTCCTATATATATAGAAGATTTTGTATAGGTAAAGCAGTAATTTATACCTTCCAGCAATTCTATGTAGGTAGTGAAGGTAATCATCAAGTTCAAAATGTGTTCAGATACAACATATTTTTTATTTTTCAGAAGCAAGATAATGCAGATATCTTCTTTTTTAGGCTTCAAATAAGGACTGAAACAAACTTGTTGCAACTAAAAACATTACTGCCTAGCTCATGCATTACAGACATTAAAAGAACAATTGGAACTTGCAAGTAGTCGAATATCTTGAACGGAAGCGTTAAAAAACAATGTAATTACTGTGTCTCAGGTGAGTGGGATGTTTGAGTTATGTTTCAATGTTCAGCCGATAGACAGATAAATCGCCTACACTTGATGGACACCGATTGAATCGAAACCAATCAGTCGCACGAACAGCTAGCCCCACAAACTCAAACTGCATCGCTCTAAAGCCTTTTGTGTTTAATAGAAGTGTGTGCCGTGCTCGCATTTCATCACATACCTACTACATAGATCGAAATTCAATTCAGCTTCCTAGGCCAATCAAAGAAACAATAAATTAAGCAAGAAGCAGGTACCAATTACTTATAAACGTATAACCCGTAGGTTAGAGAAAGTCTTATACGAAAATAAGTAACGAGCTATTAGAAAACGAATAGATAGAAGAGAGATATCAAGTGGATATTATTTATCGAAGCAAGTAATTAAATAAAAATAACGAGATATAATACTTTCATAATACTAACCATATTACGAAGAGTAGGTTTTATATGCTCTGTTAAATAATTGAAACGTTGGCAATATTAAAGGAAGAAAGAGACCTTACTATTCATAAATAAAAAAAAATATTTTGAAGGAAGAGAAAAGTGTTACCGGGGGAAAACGGCAATACAAATTTGCAATGAGATAATATTTTGAAAGTCAATACCCGATGCATCCGAGACTTTTATGTTTCTATCGTTACCGCAAAGTTTGCCTGGCGTCCAACAGTTTCTATTCTAAGTGTCGCGAATACAATATACTTGCAAATTTTACGATGTATTGTGTTCTCGTTTCATGGATATGAATAAAATATTTCTCGTATAAATATATAGTTTAATAAGAAATAAAGCTGAAAAGGATAGGGACATAGTTTTTCGTAACTAACTAGCGTCTAATATTTCAACTGAACAATACTTTGCTCTTATTAAATGCAGATGATAAGTAAATTGGTTTTATAATATAAGTCTTCATTATACCTAATGCTTGGTTTTATACCTAAAGCATTATACCTAAAGCATTATACCATTATACCTAAAGCATTAAGTTTAAGGTCTTAAATGAACTTAAAATGATTATACTGTTAGAGATATTTGTTATTGTCCTCTTCGTTCAGAGGAAGCTACAATGAACAATAAAATGCAATGTGTAAGATGTCTGCTGGTACTGGATGTTTCCCGTCTATCTCGAGTTTATTATTACTAAATTCCTTTCTCTCTTCATCTATAAATCAGATCGTAAAATGGCCACTTTAGTAATTTAAAAGGGTTTTGGATTTTCAAAGCGAGAGACTTCGCATTTCCGGCTGAAACCAAAAACCTTAAATTGAGTTATCTTTGCTTATTAAACAAAAAGTAATTACAAGATTGAGTACATAAACAAGCCCATAAAACCGCTTACTGAGAAGCTCGCGAGTGTAGGAGGGAGTTGCCAGCGCCTTCGCAACTTTGCCGACGAAATGCAAAGTAAGCGTAAACCCGATTCAAATTTTCCCCAAACTGACACATAATACACACTTTGAGATCAAAAACAATAGATAAAACAGTCGTACTTGGGTGACTCCGGTGCACTCACCGTAATTTCTGTGGGTAAAGAATGGACATGATGTAATTTTTTTTATAATCTATATTAATAATTCCGTTCAGGGGTACGGTAGACTCGATTGAAACCTTACCAGATAATAAAACATAAAAAAATAATGGATTCGAGTCGACAACATATATCCGCAAAATTCGGATTGTCGAGTATTTTGTTAAATTCTAACGGTGCAAAAGGCAATCTTTCGCCATATTGGCAGTTCCGTCAAGTTTGGCACAGTACCGTTATGTTTTCTATGAACGAATCCCTGTCAGTTAGTGTCAGTGATAACACAGTGTTCTCAGTGTGTAAATGAGTCTTTATTCGAAATACCTATTAAACTAGGTGGGCCATATTTTTTAAAAAAGAAGAAGATTGAGGTTTCGGAACAAAAAAAAATTGTCTTCATGTTTTTTTCGTTTTAATTTCATTTAGTAACCGTAAACTGAAAATCGTATTAAACACAACGAACAATGCTATACGAATCTATGCCTTGCCTAATATGCCTTGAAAACCGATAACAAGAAAAATATCTATATATCTAACTACATTTTGTAAAAGATTGTGTATTATGAGTCACATTTCACCCGAGCGAAGCCGGGTTTTCATCTAGTGTTTATTATTTTTTATACAAGTTCATTAATACCTACCGATTACTTTTCTACTTATTGTAAAATATTTTTTCACAAATATTAAAATATAATAAAAATATTCAGTTATGATGTCATGCTTGCATCAGACTAGCTTGTGATGTTTTATTAAATTTTAAACATCTGTAGTTTTGACAAATTTAGAGTTATTTCCAAAATTATTTCTCTAGTAGCGGTCCTCAGATATTAGGTACCTATCCCATAAAAATGCGCAAAAAAATAATAGCCACTACCTGGCGATATTCTACTGCAGCTTGGTGCCAGATTCATTGGTACAGTATCCGTTAAGTTTGTTTGATTTTACGCATCGCGTCGTGTAGGTAGGTAGAGCCACACTGGCAAAATTCCTAAAGTCGCGCTTTTATTTTTGTCAAGACAACAATTGAAACTTATTTCATCGGCTTTGAATGTCGTCTATCAACTTGCTACAGATAATTTAAAACGCCTTGGATATGTGCCCTGTGTTTCAGCAGACACATTAGTAATATCAATGTACTTAACCCAAATGTTTGATTGGGACAAAATATTACTTTTGATTCTAGGTACTACCGACACGTCTGCTAACTTCGGTTTTTAATCCCAAGCCGATCAATCAAAATTATTCCAGTTCAACACCGCTGAATTCGAACGCCAATATTTGAGATGTACCTACTTATATTTCGCAAAACCCTTTTTTTGTGATACTCATAAAATGTTATGTTGCACTATAAATCCTCGCGTTTAAATGAAAAACATCTGGCTTTTTACGGGCATCATCCCAGCTTTGTTACAGTTCTTCTAACCCTTTACGAAAGATCTAGGACGAGAAAATGTTAGCTACCCGATGGATAAACACTAAATACTTTTCGAACGCAACTAAAATTTGAGAACTACCTATAGTTAATTTTGACGCGTCATTCATAAAATTTGAGAAGTGCTTTATTTTGAAACTTCATGCATAAAATATTATACAATGACGTCTCAAACCGCTATAAGTTTAAATTAAACATTCGGAGAGCGTTTCAGTAAAACAAATGCCAATATACCTCCCGAATTAAGCATCGCTTGTATTGGTACAAACACCTCAGAGCCAAGCCAATTACGAAAAGTTTGCATTCTAAATTGGCCCCATTTGGATGTGCAAACCATAACTGCCTTCAGTTACCAACAGATGTCGCCTATATCCTTCGCCCTATAAGATTTCGCTACCATATTTTCTATGGATATACACTACACACTATACTACACATTAGAAAATTCATGGTTCAGAAAAAACGGTCACACGCATTTCGACCTGTTGACTTTTCTTGAATGACTTTTCTGTTGACTTTTTTTGATGAAAATTGATTATGAAAATGTCAATTAAAACCAGTTTTTTTTATAAGTAAAAGCTTCCGATAGCCGATTGGGCTTAAGGTGCGGGATTTCAATAATACTGTAATTAGTAGGTAATTTGAGTCCTTCCTAAATCCTACTAATATTATAAATGCGAAAGTTTGTGAGTGTGGATGTATGTGTGTATGTATGTATGAATGTATGTATGTATGTATGTTTGTTACTCCTTCACGCAAAAACTACTGAACGGATTTGGATGAAATTTGGAATACAGATAGATTATAACCGGGATTAACATATAGGATACTTTTTAACCCATTAATCCAATACTACGCGGATGAAGTCGCGGGGCACAGCTAGTGAAACATATTTTTTCATAACGAACAACATTTGAGTACCAGTAGAGTAATCTATTATTCTGTGATCTCATACGAGAGCTGCGCCATTCCTTAGAATTTATTTGCACGAGAGTGTAAACAAGCGGCTCGAGCTGTGTTTTTCTTCCATCAGTAAAGTAAACACAAATGGTACACACGTTTGACAGTATTCGCATCATTTGCTGAATGATGGAGGATAGCATAATTAAGTGTACTTGGAAAATTAATTTGATTTATGTAAATAAATATTGCTGGGCATATAGCTAAGTAGTATAAATATTAGGGAATAATCAAAAGTTTCTGCTTAATTGATAAAAAAAAATTACTGACAGACAGCGCACCACCTAAACGGGTCGGTCTTGAAGCCTGATATTACGAATAGTAGTTCCTGTTATGGCGTAGTTGAGCACTAAAAATGGAGGACTGTTTGTATGGAAATCCCATCCGGCTAAACTTAAATAAACTTAATTGCCCTTTCATTTGTGACTGTATATATTCACAAACACATCCGCTCCACTGTCGTCCAGTGCTCCTTCTAACTGGCGACCACCAAACTACTTAATAAGAATTGTGTGTAAAGTGTCCATAATAATAATTATTTACAAAACAATAACTAAGCTAAAAATGTTTGCACATTTCTGATACACTCCGTCACAAACCGATATAATATTGGAGATATTTCAAAAAGCCAAAACATTTTCTACCATTCATATTTCACCGAACAGTTTGAAGCGTTCACAACATTTCCCCTAGCTTACAATACATCACTAAATATAGTGGATATCCGAACGTTAACTTTAGTGAATTCCTCGGTAGAATGGTTTTATATAGGCTGTTACATACACTCGGCTTTCGAGCTTAGAGCTTTTATGGGCAGCTCATAAAAATGATAGATCACTGTGCGGTGCGCCTTACATAGTCAGATGGGCTTAGTATTGCGGGCTTCCCCCGCATCGCATTTCGTTTAGTGCTATATTGGGAGGTTTCTCAAGATTTTGGAGTTAATCTACATAAACTCTTGTGTTACGATGTTATTTAACAAGGTTTACTAGGGAGGTACGGTAAATTTATACTAAATAGTGTTATGGTAGGGTCTGGTAGAGTTTTCTGGTTGTCTGGTGTCTGGTTCTAATTTGTTATTTACATACAGGGGGCACTGTAACGAAAACTGATACCATAGATTCAACTAATGATTCTTAACCCCAGAGTTGGAATTTTCTGTTCATATTTTCATTAATGGTGTTCAAATTTTTCAGAATTTTTCAACTTTTAGCATAAAATCATAATAGAAATCTATTTAAAGTGATTTTACATAAATAAATAAATAATTACTATTATATTCATAAACTGCAATGTAAATTAAGACTCAATATGCTCGAACGAAATAAACATTACCATACTGAAAAATAGCATAACTCATGAAAATATATAAATAAATAATTGTGTTTTTTTCTCCATTTTAGCGGTAATTCACACTATGAAGCCGAAACCGAATTTTATATACATTTTTGTCAGATAATGGGCTTAGGTATTTGACACTCCGATGAAATTATCGGTGTCGGGTTAACCGTGTGAATGATCGCTTAGACTGAAGATGAATTAAATAATTACCAGTCATCTAATCAACGCACGTATAGATACAGGTTGAAACAGAATGGGTATATTTCTTTTTCAGAACTTAACTTTGAAATTCTTAAACTATCAGCTTTGGAGGAAACTTGAAAAACAAAAGATATTACAGGGATACAGCTGTTGACAGATTTCATAAGTCTACAAAACCTTTAGTACTTCAACTGTCCCACATAGCCGATCGCTTTAGATAAATTACAAAGTAAAGTTGCAAAAAAGATAGTATACCCTTTCTATTTCACCTAGTACAAATATAAGTATGATTTCCTGACGTCTTTCGTCACACTACAGTTCAATGAATCAAATATTCAAAGAATTCTCGCATATCGAAGAAATCAAATTTCCGTTGGCACCGTCGTCAATGCGGACGCAAGTTATTGGTCAAGCGAATATTCGTACTTGCTGTAATATTGAGGAAAGTTATTTTTCTCAATATATATATCTATAATATTGGATTAAACCTTTGCGTATTGCCCTTAAGAATAGCAATATCTAAAAAGTTATAGGCATACAAAAATAATACTGATATCAAATACGACAGACGATTGTGTCGCACAGTGGTGTCAAAGTTGGTATATATTTCAACAAACCTATACATTATTTGACTCGATATGTTAATATTTTATATTAATATCCCCAATTCGATCCCTTCTGCAGTTGATCTACGCGCAAGCAGTATGTACTCGTACACGCGAGAGGTTCACAAATAAGGTTACTGTTCCTTCTTAAAACAAACCATAAGACGACACATAACGTTAAGGAGGAAAGAGAGATATCACCTCGTTCGCTTTTACGAACGTAACACGAGATCGTCGCGAGTAATGTCCCGGATAATCGTGATAAACAAGCCGAGGACACACGGAGCTGGAGTGACGTCGAGGGCCGTAAAGGAAAATTCACACGATACGAGATGATTGAGCCGCGTGCTCATTGGGCCGTGTATTATATTCAAATAGTCCGGATTTGGGATAAGTTTGTCTTGAATATAGGTTCGTGTAACGTATACCTTATAGCTATACTACGTATTCATCTCAGGAGATCGAGGACATGATGCGGTTTGTTGTCGAACCAATTATATTGGTCGTTATTTTTGTAGTCAAAGCTAAAATACATATAGGGGGATGGTGAAATGGATGAGTAATATCTCATTAGGTATTTCTTATAGCTCAAACATGTACCTTCGCACTAACCAATGACGTCGAAATCACGACAGAATTCATCTTACTTTACCCTCGTGACACACCTGTCTGTGTGTAAGTATCTACTTACAAATGATACTTATTTAAATCCTTTTATATTTTGCTACAGTTCAGACTTCATTTTGACACGGAAATCCAAAAAGACCACCGTGTAATCTGCCTGAACTATCTTATAAATCTATCCTTTAATCATGATCCAATTCTTAATACAAAGAACTAAATAACATTGGTTTTGTTTGAGACTTCGATAATATGAGCAAGTAAAGTTATCTGCCCAATCCACAAGATACCTGTATTATAGTCATTTTTCCTAACAAGAGTATCCGCACGACATTTTGTAACTAAAATTATATAAGAAGGTGTAGAAGAACACAATTGTACATAATTTTCTTAGCTTTAAACCCAATCTGTAATTCAGCCCCGTTCCAGAAAAACAAAGGCAAACTCTATATAAAAGTTTTAATAAAACAGTAAGGGGAACGCTCTCGAGAGCTCCCACCGAGACCATGAAACGTTATAAGTTGAAAGCATCGTAGTGCTTTAGTGGGCTCCTTATATACTCAGGTCTGGCGTACTGGGTAAACCAGATGAAATACGCTATACCTGCGCCGTTGTGAAATACTTCATTCAGAAGCTAGAGTGGCTTTTGTTGAGTGTTTTATTTGCAGAAGGTTAAGACACTTACATGATTATTTTATTGAAAAGAAATTTGAATTTTGCAGAAGTGCAATATAGAACTAGACTATTTGGGTTAACCCAAAACCCAAACCCAGTTAGACTCGTATTAATAAATCGATCACAAGTCTGAGAGCGTCCCTGGGAATGTAATTTTTATGTCGTAGCTGTACAATAGTACATTTTTACCCAAGGGGTGAAGGTAACTTATTTAGTCCCAGGACGGAGCTTGGCGCCTTTGGCTAAAGAAAAAATGAGTAAGCAAGGAAGTATGAACAATACTCTACAACTCGAAAAAACAGATTAAGATCGGATTGCTGCCTATTTTGTTTTTTTTTCGTTGGCCGGCCTGATTCAATAGAAATGTGAAAGTAAAACAAGTTTATTTTTAATAATTTGACAGCTGTCAGTTGAAAGCAATTCTCCCTAAGGCTGAAAAGTATTACTTTCAACCCGCTCCTCGGGCAACTTCAGACCTACTTTCCGAGTATGAGTAATGAAAAATTACATGTCAAACGCGTACTCAAGATCACCCTCAGACTTGAGATCAATTTATTAATACGGGCCTCTGAGCGGAATTACGTATGCCTATTATATGTCATTTCCCAAGATCTCTCATGATCTTGAAATCGAATTACGAAGTAGTGACAGTAATTTTTTGCAGCAAGATACAAAGCTAATTAATAAATTAATGGAATTTCAATAACCTTGATACATCTACCCGTAAGCTAATTAAATACTTTCTTGCCACGCTAATCTATTAGCAATATAATAATATAATATCTGAGCTATGAAAGCCAGGCATATTCATTTTGATAAGTCTATCTGAAATCGCCCCTAAGTTTAGATTTTTTCTCAACAAAAGAAGAAAAAGTTTTCTCTTCGCAATAGACGCTGAATTGAATTAGACAAGTTTAATATTGATATACTAGTACCAATAGTTTGCCTTCCTCCGTGCCCGTTATTCAAGTGCTATGGGAAAAGTTTTCGCATTAGGTAAGTACTACACGCTAGGTATTTCGGCATAAATTTCGGTTAACATTCTTGCACGGTTTATGTTCTCTGCACACAATATAATATCATGAAACTGTAATATGGTGGCTTGCAGGGTACGTAAACTCAACCCTATATTGTCCAGTTATAACGAAATACAATTACCAGCTTCGTAGAGTTCCTTAAATTGCCTCTGTTCATTAAAGTAAGCTTTTCCTGACTTAAAAACTCTGGTTTTATTATCATTAGGTATTATATCGCGTCGTCGGGCGCCATGTTGCCTGGTAGATACCTACACTACCTAGGTGTTGTACCTAGATGTTGAAACATGTTTTAACTGGGGACCAATTAAATCAATTCACTCACCGTGAATTTCTATTGGTATTGGTTGCGTCGCTTCAATAAAATGGATGATTCTGTTGGGAAAACACAATAACTTTCAAACAAAAAATGTTTTCACCTGCCATATAAATTAAATAAGCAGACGTTTTTTCATAGAGCGTCTTTTATTCCAACGAAGATACATAAAAATTTGCATTGTTGAAGGTATGCGCTGGGCTTTGTTCACAAAGCCATCTGTATACTTTCAAGTGTAGGCACTAGTGATGTAACGAATGTTGGATTTTTGACATTCGCGAATGCGAATGCGAATGCGAATATTTGGCTTCAACATTCGCGAATGCGAATGCGAATGCGAATGTTGACTTTCAAATAAGAAACCCTAAATTGAAAATTAATAAAAACCCATGCGACGACTTTTTGAATTACAAAAGAGCTGATAATTTTCAAACGCTTTAATCGATTTTCGTGAAACATAGCTAAGAACACTCTCGATCGGAATACGTTTCTAAAAAGAAACAAAATTAAAATCGGATCAGCTGTTTTGGCGCTACGATGCCACAGACAGACGCACAAATACACATGTTAAACTTATAACACCCCTCTTTCTCGGGAGTTAATAAAGAGCGCGCAAAATGTTAGACTGGTTTGACATTTCGTGTCGGCCGAACATAGCCGAACCACAAAGTAAGTCACATAAAGTTAATTCGAAGAGATTTGTTTTGATTTGAGGGTAGTTTAGTATTATTGCATTAATCAAATTTAGTTGATATTTAAAATTTATTGAGTTTATATTTTAATTATACTAACAAGAGCAATAGAGAAGGATCCTATTTATAATTTAGTTGCCTACCTCAAGACAGTTAATTATTTTTTTTTCAAATATAAGTAAATAAGTGCATTATTTGTAAGTGAGCTAAGTTACGATCGAGGCTGGTTTACAGCCAGAGATTAACGCGAGGGCTGTGATGTGATGGAGCCAAGGTGTGTAATTAACAATGCTCACGCGTTTCACACGACATTTTACAACTAAGTTGCGAGTAAAAGATATTTAGAATATTATAATCTTAAATAAAAAAAAAACACAATTCACTATATTTGCAGGGTGAATTAAAAATAAAACAACATGGGGCGCCGTAAGTTTTTAGGGATCCGTACTCAAACTCGGAACCCTTATAGTTTCGGCACGTCCGTCTGCAATCACAGTAATTTTATACAGAGACTATTGGCTAATATACTGCAAACTAGCAAAAAAAAATTGTTTATGTACCGCTAAAAAATTGTTTTTAAATTTTGAAAGCAAAGTTATTCCATTGTACCTCCTGTACTTAAGAAAAAGGAGTGAATAATAATATTTACACACCCCCTCGAGTGAGGTATTGTTCACCGGGTATTTTAAAATTATTTGAAGGGGTCTTTGACCGTTTTTCAATATTAATTCCCGTTTACGAAATATTGAGCTTCATTGTCGCCTTTTTTACTTAAGTAGCAATATTCATCCTTTAAATTAGAACCACATTATAAATGGTTTATTATAGGAAATAAATAGTTCTTTACTATTCAAAATAAACATAATTAATTAAAAAAACACTAAAATTTGGATTGAGTCTCAAACCACGAACCATTTGCACCCAGTCTAATCACAAATTAATTATTTGAATTAAAAATCCTAATAAGAATTTTCATCATTCCAAAAAGAAAATAGAAGTTTATGTAACTTTTACTGAAGATGTCTATGATTCCGGTTTCATAAATTTAGTAACATAATTTCTTACTATTTTATTGGTACGGTAACCAATAGTTTAATAATTTCGCAGAAATTAATAGTTTACGAGAGCCGCCGTATGCGATGTTTCATATCAATAAAAAAAAAACACTTTTATTTTATGAGTTCCGTATTATCGATAAGTGGCGGGATGTCTACGGAACCCTAGAGTATGTGTAGTCCGACATGCATTTGGCCGGTTATATTTATCTATGGGTCTGGCAAAGCCGGTAACAATTATTATATTATTTATAATAAATCGAATGTTTATAATATGTTTTATTTACATTTAATGTGAAAGAAGTTTATTTAAATAATGAATGTATTTATTTATAATATTTTAATAAACATTGTTTATTTATTGTTTTTAAATGTTTACTATTTTTAGGATAACTCTTTACTAAGATTAAAAAAATGTAAATTCAATAGCACTAGTGCATAATAAGCTGCTTTATGAAGCTAAAAGCGGTGCAATAACCGCCACCCTATGAGCAAGTTTGTTTAAATAATATAGAATTCTTACTAGTTGTTAACATTCCATATCCATCTATAGATAATTTCCTTTTTGTTTTTCAAAAACATTCGCCAAACATTCGCATAGATTCTTGCGAATGCGAATGCGAATGTCAAAAAATATGCGAATATTCGCGAATGCGAATGCGAATGCGAATATTCGTTACATCACTAGTAGGCACCTACCGCTAAGACGGGCTGAATGCGCGTTTTCACATTGGTCGATAACGACACCGACCCGGTATCGATATGGTATCGTCGGATAGATAATCTTATACTTTTTCTACAAAACCCTTTCACACTGAGTCGTTATCGTTACCGATATCGTCGCGGGCACTGACATGGGCGACGACATTAATGCCCGAGTTCACCACCACATTAACAGAGCATTAGCACTAACTAATTGCTTTATATACTACTGCTGAAAATCATCTACTGCTCTAACGGTCTGTTAGTGTGTTGCTAAAAACGATCCTAAGTTCGTCATTGGACACTGATATCGCGCCGATATCGTTATCGCAATGTAAATACGCCTAATCTATATAACCTGTTTATAAAAAGAAAAGTAGGTACTTATAGATACTTTCATACAAAATATGTAAGTACTTATAATCCTATAAAACTACTTATTGGGCAAAAAAAAACCTAAACACGGACAGCATATTTGTTTGCGACAAACATGGCTAGAATAAGAATAACCAAGTGGAAGACACGGTTGAATAAATTCACTAGTTTATACGCAAAAAAAGTTTGTAACCCTCGCTCATGTATTAAGTTTATAAGGAAAAATATTCGCATCACAATATCCCTCACATAATATAAACGCACTTGAAATAGCTGAACGGTTACGGAAAATATAGTGAGGAAACCTGCCTTTCAAAAGACGTGTGAAGTTCGCCAACCTATTCTACACTAGCGTAGTGGACTATGGTCGGAAACTCACTCGAATTGCGTAGCAAAGTGCCTATAACAGCCAATAGTCTTAATGGTAACAACACCTTTGCTTAGGGTCGAGCTCTTCAACCCATTAACGGCCCATTACATTCGTTACTCATTGTGTTTTCTACAACGAGTAAAAGTTGTCAAAAACTGTCTGTTACTATGTTGGTGAACTCGGCCCCTAGTCTACTAATTAACAACACTTAAGAAGAATAAAAAATGTGAAGAATACAAACTTAAGGTACCTACTTGAGGATAAAACACAACTAATTTCCATATAAGTATGAAAATATTAAAAAAGGCTTACTTACTTAATAAACTTAAAAGTATTAACCTAAGCCGAAATTTACTCATTGCAGATGAAAATTGTTCAACTTTTTGTATAAAGAAGCACTAAACTTTACTAAACGCTACTTTGCGAAAGTCTTAGCTACCTAAGTGCTTACATTTTACATGAGGTGTAGGTATCACAAGAGCTTGTGGAAGAATAGGCCTCTTTTATTATAAGCGTACAAATTAAGCGTACTATACCTAAGACAAAGCATAGTATTATGTTTTACTTAACTATGGGCGTTTGTCTGTACTGCAAAATGGTACGTTAAGTTACAATACGTTATGGTACGTTACAATAATGGCTACGTTCGCCGGAGTCACGTAAATTTACTGCTCGATAATATTTTTAATTAAAAATCAGGCCATTTTACAAGTACTTTATCGATGGATTCTCGTATGGTTATGACATAATCCACCATGCCGAACTTGGCACTAGTAGTGCGCTAAGTGCCCTGTTATCGCTAGACCCTCATTTGTTGATATTGCCAACGTCCACCTTCCAGCTGAATCGAACTCTTTCTATATCTTTTGTAAACCTCCACTTTCTACTCGTTGAACTTTAATCATTGTTTTATGCATAGGTACATAATATATAAAACAATATTACTTAGGTATATTATTTAGACTCTATGGAAAATTACAACTAAATATCGTTCTCTATTTAGTAGAGCCTTGTGAACATGAGGGTATTAAAAGAATTTTGAAAAGCGAACACGAAAGACCCGTTTACCGTTGAGGATTTAACGACACACGACACTGAAAGCTCTTTGACACTCAACGTACGAGTAATTGAATGTACGTCCAAAGTACATCTAAAGCTTTACACACGTAAGGAAATAACATCCAACGGGGATATTCGGTTCAAAGTTGAGAGGTTTCCATTTTTAAGCTTTTCAAAGTTTGTTTACTCTGCAAGGTTGAATAGTCTTAGTCTTAGCCGAGAATTACTGCAAAATTTCATTATTAATAAATTGAAAATTATTTTTTTCCAACGTTTAAGTTTGTCAAAGTATAGTTGGTAGTGTTGACCAAAATCTGTATTTGCCTTGCAGTGTTTTTCTTGGTGTTCTTTCATTGTCGCATAACTACCTAACTATAGCACACAGATCAGCCTTGTTCTTGCTCAAGTCTTGCAGTGTCAGCCTTCAACTTGATATACTCGGTCTTGTGAAAATGAAAACCAAGACCTATTTCGAACAACACTAGTTTATAATCCAGGCCGGCTTCAAACTGATGCCGAATGCGAAATAAAATGGTGTCAGATAGCCGATGCCTTTTAAAATTCCCGCCCATGTGTTCCGACGCCGCCTCAAAGCGTTAAGGCAGCTAAGGGTAAAAAGCATTTTGTCAAAGCAAAATGGTAGAGACTTAAAATGCAGCGTTTTAAATCGTATTCAGCGATATCATAAAGCGACTTTGTTAAAACGTGCTCACGTGCTTGCACGTCCTATGAAATGAACTGCATTTTTCATTGAATAGAAATATCACAAGCAGGCTGATGTAGATACCGTTTCTAATTCAGTCGTTCCTGTATTGCGAATGAAAAGTTTTTAATTAATACTGTCTATGGCCGATATACAATGTTTATCATCATATCGTGTCTGCGGTTTTGATTGATTTTGCTACTTAAAATTATAATATAATTACCTTTAGTTATGCTTTTAAATTTGCTAGTAAATTAAACTCTGATCGTTACTTGAACATTACCCATTAACATCAACCACTAAACATGAATTAACTAAGAAATACCTGAAAATAAAACAAGGTTGACAAACATTCTAAAAGTAATAATTTTTTTTTTACTGCATTCAGTTACGGCGCTAGGTAAAAATGTTAAGTTTCTGTTGTTTCTAGTTTTTACCTAGCCTACCAATAAATCATTTTTTAAATGTGGTAAGTACAGGACCTATAGCAATATCGTGCATTTTTTAAATAAAACCTTACCTATTACTACATTTACTAAGATGAATAATTAAACTCAATTATTAATTTTCGCAGATCATATTGTACTCAATCTAACTGAGAGTCAACTCAACTCTTTCTAAGATGTCCTACCTAGTCGTTTCTTTGTCAATTTACGGTGAGACAACTGCCTCTTCAAGATACTAAAACGTTTATTCGGTGACTATCTATATCTATTTAGCGCTAGCAAACATTCTGGGCGTTAAATTAGCCCCTGCGGAGGTTGAGCGTGCAACCAATTTCGTCGTGTATACTGTATGGTTTATCAACGTCACGTCACGAATGTGATATCAACGCATTTGCCGTGGCCGGAATTAATATTAGTACTTTGTTAGCGGGGAATTATGGAAATGGGGACGTTCGTGTTCTTTAGGTTGAGGGTTTTCATACCATGTCATAATTCTCTGACCATTCGACAACAGTATTGGTGTGGCGTAATACCAAATTTCAATTTAAAGTCTGCCTGTGGACTGTTAAGACATGTATGAGAACCTTTCGACCGTTTGACGTCTGGTTAAGCATGCCATCCTAAAGCATATTATAGAACATGTAAATGGACAGTCAGAAACAACAACAGTTCTGCATTATATATCTCCGCACTGTCCAAATGTAACTAACTCGTTTAGTCACAAGGCACAACCCTATAATTAATGAAAAAAATCTATCGTCATTATACAAACGCAAGTTAAAAAGTCATTTAAAGCTTCATTGTAAGCGTCAGATTATACCGTCCTCAAAATTAAGTAGGGGCCTTGTGGATGTTGAATATTTAAAATCCCTGCGAAAGAAAACGCCCGTCAGATGTTTAGTTAGGTACTTTTACGCGGTGGTTTGGCTGACACCTTATTGGATCCACATAGCAGATCACTCATTCCATTTTTAAGATGTTTTTTTTTTTATTATTTACTAACAGTTCGAATATCAAAGTAACGTATTTAAAACAAAAAAACATGTTTTATCTTAACCTCCTACCAGCCCCGTGATGTTCAGTGGGAACAAAGCCGGTGGCAACTATTAGGACCACATTGCTTATTAGATCCACTTAGCAGGTCACTAAATAAACTATGAGACCTAACTCATTTTTAATGGTTCACTAGGTATTTTGTTTTATTCTCAACCCCTTAAAATGTCAAATACCCACCTAACTAGTTATTTGGAAAGTATTAAAAAAATATCTTTATACTTCAATTCAATAGGTCAACCTCGTACGTTTTTCACACAAAAAGAGTTCTTAATAATTTACTAGTCGTATTAATTTAATGTTAACGGACAAATTTATGATATACCTAGTACTTAGTATCCAAGATGGTTACAGGTCTCCATTTTGTTTCTCCAAAATGGACGGTCAGCATGGACGCGGTATTATAATATATTTTATTTTACTTACCAAATCGGTTACCAACTTAGTTATATACGATCTCCGTGAGACCTTATAGAGATCTGGTTCTTAAAAATGGTTTAATCCTTATTACGTCATCCTAATCAAGCGAGCGTAGGCTGAGCGTTGCTAATTTGCGCTACACGTGCCATCGTTTAGGAAGATTAATTATAAACGGATTTCAAGTATCTGGTGCGGAATGTATTGAAAGCTTAGTTAGGTTAATCGCATTGGTAAGATTTCAATCATCTGCATAGTTACAGCGTTGTTAAATAGGAATCTTGCTTAACAAGATAATTTTACACTATATCATGTCCTCAAATATGATTTAAATGTTAACCAAAAGAATAATTAAAACAGTATTTCACTGTTCAATCAAGAGTAGGAATGTAAAGGCGTGGCTACGTGGCTTACACTTTATAAGTTCAATAATTTAAATCTCTTTTCAAAACAGAATACTAAATCGCTTTCTCCAATCGTTATAATGTTATACTGTGAATTGTAAAATAGAACCGCACAGACAATGATGTCCCAGTTACGCTGTCATGCTATCTGACCGGTCAATGATATAGCTCTATGTTAAACATTTCGTTATTATGGCCAAACCCAATCAACATAATAAATACCAAATTTGTTCATAGTATAATGTCCAAAATAAACAGTCATTAATAATAATTACCGATATGAGTAACTGTGAAAATAAATGTATGTGTAATGCAATTAAGCTAACACTTAATTAACAAAGTTCAAGCTCTCAGCTGAGACCGAGCGAGCGGAGCGAGTCACTGGGTCAAGCGGGCCCGTTATAAATGCATAGTATAATTTAATTAACGGAAAAAGTGTTAGCGTAAAAGAATGAGATGTTGTTTATTGCTTAACAAATATTATATCTACCTATTGTTACTTCACAGCTTTCTAAACCGAGACTTCGATCGACTCAGCCGGTAATGGCAGCTTCAGTGAAAATATTTCTAGTAGATTTAGCGACTGGAAAACATTAATCGAGTCATGAAAAACTATTTTACGTTTTAGATTTACCTAGTAGTGTAGCCATGTTTCGCCCATGGGTGGTCAGTCAACCATTGTTACCAGTCAAATTTTGCCTAGAAAAATATAATTTTATGAAGGCCTGCTCAGCAATTCGAACATCGTTGGCTTTCTTGGTGGGGCCTCATAAACCTCGATATTAATTTCTTTATCTGTTAAAGAGCCGACATTCCTGTGCAAAGGGGTACGAGAGCGTAAACAATTTGAGATTGTGCCTTGTACCAAAACGGAAGCGCCTCCTCGGTGGACTTTTCAATTTCGTCGAGTGCCACGTATTTATGTCGGGGACGGCAGTGTTTTCTTTTCATTGGAAAAAGAGCAGTCGTATTTGTACGTTTATCTTTTGATTTGGCGTTAAAAGCTGCGCGCCGTTTGACTCGAGGTATTAATAGATTGGTATAAGTATTTTGTTTTAAATGTTTAAAAGAGTATTGTAGATAATACGGTAGCTACTCACTGAAAGATTTTCTTCGTTCTATGAAGAGGGTGTAAAGAAATTCTCGCTAGGCATAAATTTTTCACTTAATTAGAAAAATAATTATAAGAAGCCAACAAAATAATGAAGCAGGCAAATTTTCGAAGAAATCTGAAATCCTCATTATCGTTAATGAAACATTACAAATATTTGTATTCTTAAAATCGTATATCAACAGAGTAACGTATTATTATAATTGCTATAATAATATATTATAATTAATATGCTAGATCTTCGGTTTTTTTTTTCAAGATGCGTTCTCATATACATCTCAGAGTAAGATTGCCTACAATTACATGAGCCATACAAGACGGGAGCGGCCAAATGGAGGTACGATTTGAATGAGTGCGTCCTGGAATGTTTGAACAACGACGCGACGCGGAGTGCACACTCTACTTCAACTTGGTATGAACCGCTTCGTAACTCTTGGTAGCTCGTCTCGTAAGTTCTTAGGACTCTTTCATTGAAACTTATGGGATTGAATAACAAAGTGCAGTTTTAAGGCCTAGGGACATTCGCTATGCTTCAGAAAGTGGAAGAATAAATTAATGATCAATATTTATTTCATAGTTTAAAGGGCATTTATAAAACAAATAACACATGCTAAACACGTTCACTAAATCTTTATAAAATAAATATTAATATTGGTATGACTAGAGGGTAATGGTTTAATTTCAAGGGCGGGTAGAGCCTTCTCATGATCATAAGATGAAGTTATAATTAATATTTTAATTCTAGTTATTGCGTCACAGAACAATACATGACGTATGTCCTGTTATGCTTCGGTAAAATAAAAAAGGTTGCAAAAATAAAATCGCATCCGTTAACGAGAAGTGATCCCACGTATTGGGAGAGCATACAATCCGCTCATTTCCACGAGATCCGAAACATTGTTGACAATGGTAAACGAATGTGTGCTGTGGATCAGTCGAAGAGGATGTATTTGATATCCATGTTATTGTTATATTCGTCCCTGAAATACTCTTAAAATAGCTACTGTGCGACTATTATACACCATAACTATAGTAAGAAAACAGACTATGAAGTATGCAGACCAGGTATATAGTCTCAGCTGTGGTCAAAGTGTTTTCAACTTATTCTTCTTATCGGATGAGCTTGTGGCTAACTGACTCTTGTGTTGGGGTTTTCAGGTCACTCGAAGGTCTCCGACATGGCTTTAATGACTGCAATAGCTGGGACCGACTGCAAAACGTGCCCTCCGAAGCACGACCGAAAGCGCTCAGTCGGAAATGCTACTAACCGTGCGCTTCTGTATATGTGTGCTTTCTACTAGTGATATGAGTCATATAATAACAAGAACAACAAGAACAAAGGACAACAAGAACAAAGTACTTTAGGAGTGTGAATTTCAACTCTTCTTTTTATATAGTCGGATATATATAAAGTCGGAAAATTAGCATACGACCTAAGTATAAGATGTTATGAAGGTAACGCACATTGCTGGCCTGAAGATGAGTGGGACAGAGGGGGAAAAGGCTGGACTTCCTGCTCTTTCACTTATTATACGAAACGCAGACATATTAACTACTTTACGCTGTTCTTTTCTGAGAGAGCGGTACTAACCCCGTCGAGTCTGCTCGTGTAGTCAGTTGGCTCTATCACCAAAACTTGTAGTAATACTTATATTCCTCTATGGTCCAGGTACCTTAATCAAAATACGGATTAGTTCTGCCTCCAGAACTGGTTCGGTTTCCTCAGGCATAATAATTCATTCCTAATTCCAAACATAAAACATTCGGTCAGGCAATCGCAATAATGGGAGCGAATATTTTACCTCTCGCAAAAAATGCTCCACAAAGACGTCATGCAATGGCGCTCAAAAGGAACGATACACGAAACATTATGGTGCGTAATATAAATTTAACGGAACACATTCCGTCTTCCCACTCCCTAGACGTGATAATAAATATTTCGCAGTTTATTGCTACGCTTATTTGACGACGGGGAGGCCTAATGACCAATTTAACGCTTATGAAGTGCAAATTCACTGTCATATTGTGAAACGAGACATTATAATACCCAATTTCAGCTTCGCAAAGAATATAAATGGGTGACGCACCTGTGAGCCGCTTTCGCTTCTGTTTATTATTTTTTTATTTAGTTCTAAATTTACAATTTAAAAAAAGCAGACAAAAAATATTGTCTGAATTCTGAATAGTTTTATGAAGTTTGCAATTACATAATTAATAAGAATAAAAATGTCAATAAACTGTAACTCGACTACGGATAAATCTGCCGGAAGATACCGCTAGGAGTACCTATTTATAAACGCTGAAATATACTTAGTATAAAATAGTTTTTTGGTCGCTTGGTATATTTTATATTGTACTAGCTGTGCCCCGCGACTCCGTCCGCGTTCTGTTGAAATTTTTCCTGAATTTTCTTGCTATAAACCTCACGGAGCCCGAGACCTTTCCAACGAATGCAAAACCGTGGAAATCGGTTCGTGCGTTCTGGAGTTATAGCGTCAGGAAGGAAAACCCGACTTATTTTTATATAGTAGACTATATACATATATATATTTTAATCACTTTTTTATATTTCACATCCGTCATATTGATTTTATTCGTAAAAAGGTAACCTATATCACCCGGACAATAATAACGAATCGATTGACCTCATTCATTAATCGGATAGGTAGTATAATCGCTATGATGGAACATAAAGATGACACAAACATACATACATACACAGAATGCTAAAAACATAACCCTTTCTTTTAGATTTCGCGTAGTTGGGTTAAAATAGGTTTCAGTTAAGATTTACCGCATGCAAATAATAAGTACTAACTTAGAAATGCCTTAATTTTGATATTACCCTAACCCGCGCAACTAAAGTAGGGAATATATATTTTTTTAATTTAGCTTACGCTGTGGGATTACATTTGTGAATTCGGCAAAATACGCCGGGTAGGTACCTAACATCATTTCCTTCTTTCGGCCCAACACAAGGACGCCCTGACGGAAATGAGATCCCTCCACCCTTTTATCAGGGACTAGCCTGATAGAACATGCCCGGGTACTTAAAATAAGATTTCCTGCCGAATAATTTAAAAACACATTTTTATATACTAGGTATTATTTAGATATTCTAGGTATTTTAATCACAGTGATAGGCGCAGGCACGCTCACTAAATATAACTCAAGCACATAAAAAAAATAATTGTGTGTGTTTAAAAAAAAACCCAAGTCAAAAATTATAGATTATGTAACGACAGTTTTTTTTCAGAAGTTCAAAATATTTTAAACCATGTCCTCAAATATGATTTAAATGTTAACCAAAAGAATAATTAAAACAGTATTTCACTGTTCAATCAAGAGTAGGAATGTAAAGGCGTGGCTACGTGGCTTACACTTTATAAGTTCAATAATTTAAATCTCTTTTCAAAACAGAATACTAAATCGCTTTCTCCAATCGTTATAATGTTATACTGTGAATTGTAAAATAGAACCGCACAGACAATGATGTCCCAGTTACGCTGTCATGCTATCTGACCGGTCAATGATATAGCTCTATGTTAAACATTTCGTTATTATGGCCAAACCCAATCAACATAATAAATACCAAATTTGTTCATAGTATAATGTCCAAAATAAACAGTCATTAATAATAATTACCGATATGAGTAACTGTGAAAATAAATGTATGTGTAATGCAATTAAGCTAACACTTAATTAACAAAGTTCAAGCTCTCAGCTGAGACCGAGCGAGCGGAGCGAGTCACTGGGTCAAGCGGGCCCGTTATAAATGCATAGTATAATTTAATTAACGGAAAAAGTGTTAGCGTAAAAGAATGAGATGTTGTTTATTGCTTAACAAATATTATATCTACCTATTGTTACTTCACAGCTTTCTAAACCGAGACTTCGATCGACTCAGCCGGTAATGGCAGCTTCAGTGAAAATATTTCTAGTAGATTTAGCGACTGGAAAACATTAATCGAGTCATGAAAAACTATTTTACGTTTTAGATTTACCTAGTAGTGTAGCCATGTTTCGCCCATGGGTGGTCAGTCAACCATTGTTACCAGTCAAATTTTGCCTAGAAAAATATAATTTTATGAAGGCCTGCTCAGCAATTCGAACATCGTTGGCTTTCTTGGTGGGGCCTCATAAACCTCGATATTAATTTCTTTACCTGTTAAAGAGCCGACATTCCTGTGCAAAGGGGTACGAGAGCGTAAACAATTTGAGATTGTGCCTTGTACCAAAACGGAAGCGCCTCCTCGGTGGACTTTTCAATTTCGTCGAGTGCCACGTATTTATGTCGGGGACGGCAGTGTTTTCTTTTCATTGGAAAAAGAGCAGTCGTATTTGTACGTTTATCTTTTGATTTGGCGTTAAAAGCTGCGCGCCGTTTGACTCGAGGTATTAATAGATTGGTATAAGTATTTTGTTTTAAATGTTTAAAAGAGTATTGTAGATAATACGGTAGCTACTCACTGAAAGATTTTCTTCGTTCTATGAAGAGGGTGTAAAGAAATTCTCGCTAGGCATAAATTTTTCACTTAATTAGAAAAATAATTATAAGAAGCCAACAAAATAATGAAGCAGGCAAATTTTCGAAGAAATCTGAAATCCTCATTATCGTTAATGAAACATTACAAATATTTGTATTCTTAAAATCGTATATCAACAGAGTAACGTATTATTATAATTGCTATAATAATATATTATAATTAATATGCTAGATCTTCGGTTTTTTTTTTCAAGATGCGTTCTCATATACATCTCAGAGTAAGATTGCCTACAATTACATGAGCCATACAAGACGGGAGCGGCCAAATGGAGGTACGATTTGAATGAGTGCGTCCTGGAATGTTTGAACAACGACGCGACGCGGAGTGCACACTCTACTTCAACTTGGTATGAACCGCTTCGTAACTCTTGGTAGCTCGTCTCGTAAGTTCTTAGGACTCTTTCATTGAAACTTATGGGATTGAATAACAAAGTGCAGTTTTAAGGCCTAGGGACATTCGCTATGCTTCAGAAAGTGGAAGAATAAATTAATGATCAATATTTATTTCATAGTTTAAAGGGCATTTATAAAACAAATAACACATGCTAAACACGTTCACTAAATCTTTATAAAATAAATATTAATATTGGTATGACTAGAGGGTAATGGTTTAATTTCAAGGGCGGGTAGAGCCTTCTCATGATCATAAGATGAAGTTATAATTAATATTTTAATTCTAGTTATTGCGTCACAGAACAATACATGACGTATGTCCTGTTATGCTTCGGTAAAATAAAAAAGGTTGCAAAAATAAAATCGCATCCGTTAACGAGAAGTGATCCCACGTATTGGGAGAGCATACAATCCGCTCATTTCCACGAGATCCGAAACATTGTTGACAATGGTAAACGAATGTGTGCTGTGGATCAGTCGAAGAGGATGTATTTGATATCCATGTTATTGTTATATTCGTCCCTGAAATACTCTTAAAATAGCTACTGTGCGACTATTATACACCATAACTATAGTAAGAAAACAGACTATGAAGTATGCAGACCAGGTATATAGTCTCAGCTGTGGTCAAAGTGTTTTCAACTTATTCTTCTTATCGGATGAGCTTGTGGCTAACTGACTCTTGTGTTGGGGTTTTCAGGTCACTCGAAGGTCTCCGACATGGCTTTAATGACTGCAATAGCTGGGACCAACTGCAAAACGTGCCCTCCGAAGCACGACCGAAAGCGCTCAGTCGGAAATGCTACTAACCGTGCGCTTCTGTATATGTGTGCTTTCTACTAGTGATATGAGTCATATAAGGACAACAAGAACAAAGTACTTTAGGAGTGTGAATTTCAACTCTTCTTTTTATATAGTCGGATATATATAAAGTCGGAAAATTAGCATACGACCTAAGTATAAGATGTTATGAAGGTAACGCACATTGCTGGCCTGAAGATGAGTGGGACAGAGGGGGAAAAGGCTGGACTTCCTGCTCTTTCACTTATTATACGAAACGCAGACATATTAACTACTTTACGCTGTTCTTTTCTGAGAGAGCGGTACTAACCCCGTCGAGTCTGCTCGTGTAGTCAGTTGGCTCTATCACCAAAACTTGTAGTAATACTTATATTCCTCTATGGTCCAGGTACCTTAATCAAAATACGGATTAGTTCTGCCTCCAGAACTGGTTCGGTTTCCTCAGGCATAATAATTCATTCCTAATTCCAAACATAAAACATTCGGTCAGGCAATCGCAATAATGGGAGCGAATATTTTACCTCTCGCAAAAAATGCTCCACAAAGACGTCATGCAATGGCGCTCAAAAGGAACGATACACGAAACATTATGGTGCGTAATATAAATTTAACGGAACACATTCCGTCTTCCCACTCCCTAGACGTGATAATAAATATTTCGCAGTTTATTGCTACGCTTATTTGACGACGGGGAGGCCTAATGACCAATTTAACGCTTATGAAGTGCAAATTCACTGTCATATTGTGAAACGAGACATTATAATACCCAATTTCAGCTTCGCAAAGAATATAAATGGGTGACGCACCTGTGAGCCGCTTTCGCTTCTGTTTATTATTTTTTTATTTAGTTCTAAATTTACAATTTAAAAAAAGCAGACAAAAAATATTGTCTGAATTCTGAATAGTTTTATGAAGTTTGCAATTACATAATTAATAAGAATAAAAATGTCAATAAACTGTAACTCGACTACGGATAAATCTGCCGGAAGATACCGCTAGGAGTACCTATTTATAAACGCTGAAATATACTTAGTATAAAATAGTTTTTTGGTCGCTTGGTATATTTTATATTGTACTAGCTGTGCCCCGCGACTCCGTCCGCGTTCTGTTGAAATTTTTCCTGAATTTTCTTGCTATAAACCTCACGGAGCCCGAGACCTTTCCAACGAATGCAAAACCGTGGAAATCGGTTCGTGCGTTCTGGAGTTATAGCGTCAGGAAGGAAAACCCGACTTATTTTTATATAGTAGACTATATACATATATATATTTTAATCACTTTTTTATATTTCACATCCGTCATATTGATTTTATTCGTAAAAAGGTAACCTATATCACCCGGACAATAATAACGAATCGATTGACCTCATTCATTAATCGGATAGGTAGTATAATCGCTATGATGGAACATAAAGATGACACAAACATACATACATACACAGAATGCTAAAAACATAACCCTTTCTTTTAGATTTCGCGTAGTTGGGTTAAAATAGGTTTCAGTTAAGATTTACCCCATGCAAATAATAAGTACTAACTTAGAAATGCCTTAATTTTGATATTACCCTAACCCGCGCAACTAAAGTAGGGAATATATATTTTTTTAATTTAGCTTACGCTGTGGGATTACATTTGTGAATTCGGCAAAATACGCCGGGTAGGTACCTAACATCATTTCCTTCTTTCGGCCCAACACAAGGACGCCCTGACGGAAATGAGATCCCTCCACCCTTTTATCAGGGACTAGCCTGATAGAACATGCCCGGGTACTTAAAATAAGATTTCCTGCCGAATAATTTAAAAACACATTTTTATATACTAGGTATTATTTAGATATTCTAGGTATTTTAATCACAGTGATAGGCGCAGGCACGCTCACTAAATATAACTCAAGCACATAAAAAAAATAATTGTGTGTGTTTAAAAAAAAACCCAAGTCAAAAATTATAGATTATGTAACGACAGTTTTTTTTCAGAAGTTCAAAATATTTTAAACCATGTCCTCAAATATGATTTAAATGTTAACCAAAAGAATAATTAAAACAGTATTTCACTGTTCAATCAAGAGTAGGAATGTAAAGGCGTGGCTACGTGGCTTACACTTTATAAGTTCAATAATTTAAATCTCTTTTCAAAACAGAATACTAAATCGCTTTCTCCAATCGTTATAATGTTATACTGTGAATTGTAAAATAGAACCGCACAGACAATGATGTCCCAGTTACGCTGTCATGCTATCTGACCGGTCAATGATATAGCTCTATGTTAAACATTTCGTTATTATGGCCAAACCCAATCAACATAATAAATACCAAATTTGTTCATAGTATAATGTCCAAAATAAACAGTCATTAATAATAATTACCGATATGAGTAACTGTGAAAATAAATGTATGTGTAATGCAATTAAGCTAACACTTAATTAACAAAGTTCAAGCTCTCAGCTGAGACCGAGCGAGCGGAGCGAGTCACTGGGTCAAGCGGGCCCGTTATAAATGCATAGTATAATTTAATTAACGGAAAAAGTGTTAGCGTAAAAGAATGAGATGTTGTTTATTGCTTAACAAATATTATATCTACCTATTGTTACTTCACAGCTTTCTAAACCGAGACTTCGATCGACTCAGCCGGTAATGGCAGCTTCAGTGAAAATATTTCTAGTAGATTTAGCGACTGGAAAACATTAATCGAGTCATGAAAAACTATTTTACGTTTTAGATTTACCTAGTAGTGTAGCCATGTTTCGCCCATGGGTGGTCAGTCAACCATTGTTACCAGTCAAATTTTGCCTAGAAAAATATAATTTTATGAAGGCCTGCTCAGCAATTCGAACATCGTTGGCTTTCTTGGTGGGGCCTCATAAACCTCGATATTAATTTCTTTACCTGTTAAAGAGCCGACATTCCTGTGCAAAGGGGTACGAGAGCGTAAACAATTTGAGATTGTGCCTTGTACCAAAACGGAAGCGCCTCCTCGGTGGACTTTTCAATTTCGTCGAGTGCCACGTATTTATGTCGGGGACGGCAGTGTTTTCTTTTCATTGGAAAAAGAGCAGTCGTATTTGTACGTTTATCTTTTGATTTGGCGTTAAAAGCTGCGCGCCGTTTGACTCGAGGTATTAATAGATTGGTATAAGTATTTTGTTTTAAATGTTTAAAAGAGTATTGTAGATAATACGGTAGCTACTCACTGAAAGATTTTCTTCGTTCTATGAAGAGGGTGTAAAGAAATTCTCGCTAGGCATAAATTTTTCACTTAATTAGAAAAATAATTATAAGAAGCCAACAAAATAATGAAGCAGGCAAATTTTCGAAGAAATCTGAAATCCTCATTATCGTTAATGAAACATTACAAATATTTGTATTCTTAAAATCGTATATCAACAGAGTAACGTATTATTATAATTGCTATAATAATATATTATAATTAATATGCTAGATCTTCGGTTTTTTTTTTCAAGATGCGTTCTCATATACATCTCAGAGTAAGATTGCCTACAATTACATGAGCCATACAAGACGGGAGCGGCCAAATGGAGGTACGATTTGAATGAGTGCGTCCTGGAATGTTTGAACAACGACGCGACGCGGAGTGCACACTCTACTTCAACTTGGTATGAACCGCTTCGTAACTCTTGGTAGCTCGTCTCGTAAGTTCTTAGGACTCTTTCATTGAAACTTATGGGATTGAATAACAAAGTGCAGTTTTAAGGCCTAGGGACATTCGCTATGCTTCAGAAAGTGGAAGAATAAATTAATGATCAATATTTATTTCATAGGTTAAAGGGCATTTATAAAACAAATAACACATGCTAAACACGTTCACTAAATCTTTATAAAATAAATATTAATATTGGTATGACTAGAGGGTAATGGTTTAATTTCAAGGGCGGGTAGAGCCTTCTCATGATCATAAGATGAAGTTATAATTAATATTTTAATTCTAGTTATTGCGTCACAGAACAATACATGACGTATGTCCTGTTATGCTTCGGTAAAATAAAAAAGGTTGCAAAAATAAAATCGCATCCGTTAACGAGAAGTGATCCCACGTATTGGGAGAGCATACAATCCGCTCATTTCCACGAGATCCGAAACATTGTTGACAATGGTAAACGAATGTGTGCTGTGGATCAGTCGAAGAGGATGTATTTGATATCCATGTTATTGTTATATTCGTCCCTGAAATACTCTTAAAATAGCTACTGTGCGACTATTATACACCATAACTATAGTAAGAAAACAGACTATGAAGTATGCAGACCAGGTATATAGTCTCAGCTGTGGTCAAAGTGTTTTCAACTTATTCTTCTTATCGGATGAGCTTGTGGCTAACTGACTCTTGTGTTGGGGTTTTCAGGTCACTCGAAGGTCTCCGACATGGCTTTAATGACTGCAATAGCTGGGACCGACTGCAAAACGTGCCCTCCGAAGCACGACCGAAAGCGCTCAGTCGGAAATGCTACTAACCGTGCGCTTCTGTATATGTGTGCTTTCTACTAGTGATATGAGTCATATAAGGACAACAAGAACAAAGTACTTTAGGAGTGTGAATTTCAACTCTTCTTTTTATATAGTCGGATATATATAAAGTCGGAAAATTAGCATACGACCTAAGTATAAGATGTTATGAAGGTAACGCACATTGCTGGCCTGAAGATGAGTGGGACAGAGGGGGAAAAGGCTGGACTTCCTGCTCTTTCACTTATTATACGAAACGCAGACATATTAACTACTTTACGCTGTTCTTTTCTGAGAGAGCGGTACTAACCCCGTCGAGTCTGCTCGTGTAGTCAGTTGGCTCTATCACCAAAACTTGTAGTAATACTTATATTCCTCTATGGTCCAGGTACCTTAATCAAAATACGGATTAGTTCTGCCTCCAGAACTGGTTCGGTTTCCTCAGGCATAATAATTCATTCCTAATTCCAAACATAAAACATTCGGTCAGGCAATCGCAATAATGGGAGCGAATATTTTACCTCTCGCAAAAAATGCTCCACAAAGACGTCATGCAATGGCGCTCAAAAGGAACGATACACGAAACATTATGGTGCGTAATATAAATTTAACGGAAAACATTCCGTCTTCCCACTCCCTAGACGTGATAATAAATATTTCGCAGTTTATTGCTACGCTTATTTGACGACGGGGAGGCCTAATGACCAATTTAACGCTTATGAAGTGCAAATTCACTGTCATATTGTGAAACGAGACATTATAATACCCAATTTCAGCTTCGCAAAGAATATAAATGGGTGACGCACCTGTGAGCCGCTTTCGCTTCTGTTTATTATTTTTTTATTTAGTTCTAAATTTACAATTTAAAAAAAG
This sequence comes from Notodonta dromedarius, assembly GCA_905147325.1. Taxonomy (NCBI): domain Eukaryota; kingdom Metazoa; phylum Arthropoda; class Insecta; order Lepidoptera; family Notodontidae; genus Notodonta; species Notodonta dromedarius. Next base: position 2,005,153 of record LR990165.1, on the reverse strand, counting down.
CAGACAAAAAATATTGTCTGAATTCTGAATAGTTTTATGAAGTTTGCAATTACATAATTAATAAGAATAAAAATGTCAATAAACTGTAACTCGACTACGGATAAATCTGCCGGAAGATACCGCTAGGAGTACCTATTTATAAACGCTGAAATATACTTAGTATAAAATAGTTTTTTGGTCGCTTGGTATATTTTATATTGTACTAGCTGTGCCCCGCGACTCCGTCCGCGTTCTGTTGAAATTTTTCCTGAATTTTCTTGCTATAAACCTCACGGAGCCCGAGACCTTTCCAACGAATGCAAAACCGTGGAAATCGGTTCGTGCGTTCTGGAGTTATAGCGTCAGGAAGGAAAACCCGACTTATTTTTATATAGTAGACTATATACATATATATATTTTAATCACTTTTTTATATTTCACATCCGTCATATTGATTTTATTCGTAAAAAGGTAACCTATATCACCCGGACAATAATAACGAATCGATTGACCTCATTCATTAATCGGATAGGTAGTATAATCGCTATGATGGAACATAAAGATGACACAAACATACATACATACACAGAATGCTAAAAACATAACCCTTTCTTTTAGATTTCGCGTAGTTGGGTTAAAATAGGTTTCAGTTAAGATTTACCCCATGCAAATAATAAGTACTAACTTAGAAATGCCTTAATTTTGATATTACCCTAACCCGCGCAACTAAAGTAGGGAATATATATTTTTTTAATTTAGCTTACGCTGTGGGATTACATTTGTGAATTCGGCAAAATACGCCGGGTAGGTACCTAACATCATTTCCTTCTTTCGGCCCAACACAAGGACGCCCTGACGGAAATGAGATCCCTCCACCCTTTTATCAGGGACTAGCCTGATAGAACATGCCCGGGTACTTAAAATAAGATTTCCTGCCGAATAATTTAAAAACACATTTTTATATACTAGGTATTATTTAGATATTCTAGGTATTTTTAATCACAGTGATAGGCGCAGGCACGCTCACTAAATATAACTCAAGCACATAAAAAAAAAAATTGTGTGTGTTTAAAAAAAAACCAAAGTCAAAAATTATAGATTAGGTAACGACAGTTTTTTTTCAGAAGTTCAAAATTTTTAAACTAGATGTGCCCCGCGACTTCATCCGCGTAGTATTGGATTATTGGGTTAAAAAGTATCCTATATGTTAATCCCGGTTATAATCTATCTGTGTTCCAAATTTCATCCAAATCCGTTTAGTAGTTTTTGCGTGAAGGAGTAACAAACATACATACATACATCCACACTCACAAACTTTCCCATTTATAATATTAGTAGGATCTGAATAAGCGAATTAAGTGAATTGATTTCAACACAATTTGTCAGCTATCTACCATTTTCATGGCATCACGAATATTTAGTAGATCCTTCAACTAGTCAACAATCTAGTCAAATATTTTAGAGATAATTTGGATTCCTGAGGCCTACTCAGCAAACCAAATTATCTCTTAAACATTTTTCCAGCTTCTACTGTGCTGAGCGTCCAATTTTTATATCGCCTATCTATAGGTATTACGTGAGGGTGGGTAAGGGAACTCGGCGTTTGCCCACTAAGCCGATTACTACATGTAATCGGGCTCAACTGTGACACCCGACCCCGCTCGAGGTGCCTTCAATTAGCTTTTCTGTGTCACTTCATAGCTTTAGTTGCAGGTGCGATTTATAGAGATTGTATGTCGTGTGGCCGTGACGTGAGCGTGGTGCAAAAGTAGCGTAGACACCTTAAGGGTGGCCGTACACTTGGCTGTGCTATGAAGCGGGCCGGCCCGCTTCAAACAATAGGATCGCTTTATTTTCTCAGCTTCACTCAGGTTATTGAAATAAAACCATTTTTCGGATTTTATCGCGTTTATTAACTTTATGTTCCCGACATTTCGGTTGCTTTACAGCAGCCATGGTCATAGTTAGTAACTGGGTACCCTCATATTTAGTTGTTGTTTGCGGTCCGATCCACGCAGAAAGTGACATCAGGACGTCTAACACCTCAGTCCCCCCGTGACCATGGCTGCTGTAAAGCAACCAAAACGTCGGGAACATAAAGTTAATGAACGCGATAAAATCCGAAATATAGTTTTATTTCAATGTGTAGTATTCGCGTAAATATAAGAAAACAATTCACTCAGGTTAGCTCAATTTGACATGAGTTTTTTATGGCAAGCAAGCGTACTTAATTCCTGCCTAATGTCAAGCAGCTATCGTAGCTTATAGATGTTTGCAATGCTAATGGCATTTGCTATCACGTTGCCGACTTGAAGGAGAGTGGAAATTGGGATAGCGGGACCAGAAGGGGGGAAGAGGTCTTCCCTGTTAAATTGCTACAGCTTGGCACTACCACCATAAGAACCATTATGAATGTGAACGAGCCTTTAAAAGCCCGTGTTTCATTGAAAATGTAAACTGAATCCGCTTTCCAGGCCCGGATTAAGAAGTAACGCTACACTCGCGTTGTGTCCACAAATCATAATGGCGCTTTGAAGCAAAGCCTCCCTATTCACGAATAAAATGAATGAAAAATACTACATAAAATCGTATGTAATTACATAAGTTGTTAATGACTAAAGAAGTAAAATATTATAGGTATCAGCCATCATTGGAAACCGATTAAAGTCGGCGAAAATAACATTATTAAATAGGTACATCTATCCTAAATATGTAAGATCATATTTTTGAACGTACAAAATTATGTGTGAATGAGCATACACGCCTTGTACGAAAATATCGCCATCTAAGACACCATTTGTATGGTTCCAAACTAATAAACGCTTGTATTATGGTTACCATACAATGGACTGGTGAAGATTCCAGTTCCCAGTGACACCTAAATCAGGGCATATTACAAAAAGGTCAGTATCGGCATTTGCTCTAGTGGGGATCGAACTCTCAACTACTCGGTGCATTAAGCCGAGCGGCCTATGTCGGAACCACTACGCCAAGCGATTGTAAGGGTGACCGTCCATCTGGGTGTGCTATAAAGCGGGCCAGCCCGCTGCAACCAATAGGATTGAATAATTTCTTCAGTTTCACCCAGATAAGCCCCTTATAATATTTTTTGTAATTAACCCTGATTTAAATGTCACTGGGATCTACACCAGTCCATTGTACGGTAACCATAGTACAAGCGTTTATTAGTTTGGGTCCATACAGATGGTGTCTTTGATGGCGATATTTTCGTGAGAAAATTGTTGATACAAATATTTTACGTAGACGCTACGAACAAGCGACTCATACCCGGTTGGATAGTTACACCATGCTTTGTCTTTTTTTTTCGAATGTTAAACTACTGATGACAGAAAGGGATAATTCGGAGTTTAACTCTTCGACGGCTATACCACGTTTATTAATAAGATGCTAATGAATGCATAAGTCATGGTTAGAATATGCTTGTTTTATGTCGCGTACGATGCAGTGGTACATGTAATATCAAAACTACAAAGCAGTCGTGTGACCAAAGAATTAGTAATCTTATATATAAAATACTCTTGCCACAATGTTAGTTACCATACTCCTTCGAAACGGCCCGACCGATTTTCATGAAATTTGTGTGCATATCGGGTAGGTCTGAGAATCAGCTAGTAATATAATATTATTAAAAATATTTGCGTGCGACCGACATTGATAGTGTCTTTAGCGTAAAACACCATGTGTCAAAGCGGTCGTAAAAAAATCAATAGAGAATGATCCCCAAAATCTAACCCTACTAGCGTTCAGTACGTGCCAAACGCTCGATAAGGCGATTATAAGCGGATTGTTTGCTAGTGCGAACAGGGAGCAGGTGTACTACTTTTATATGTGAATAAAACAGTATGCTCTCTACGCATTTGCTTTTATACAACTGTTTTGATGTTTGATGATAGATTGTTCCAAAACCCGTGGAAATAGGTAATATGTTTATTGTACAAACCTTGCTTAGTTTGGGACCATACTATTTGTGTGATAGCATGGCGATATTTATTTATTTTGGGCGATCCCAGTGAGGTCCAACATCAGTTTACAATGAGACTAACCAAGATAGTTTGTGGGTACGTAATCAGTAATTATACCTAACGCGTATGAATATATTCTAATAAACTGAGTAAATGGTCTGAGTACATAAGGATGGCTCATGAGGGGAATCTTCCCGCACAAAGCCGGAGGTCAGTCAGGGGTCATAATTAATATACTCCCGAAAATGTTGTATCACCCTCCAAGGGATGCTACTTGTGTAACATTGCAGGTAACTACTCTATATAGGTAGTTTTGTGTAATGGAGGACAAAATAACATGGTCATTTAAAAATGATTTATCTCGATCGCATGCCAAAATCAGGACCAACAACCTGACGTCATTGTTAATTAGACTATGGCGGCTCTGAATTTTCTAATACAATAAATTAAATTGCAGAATAATATAATACAAGTCTTCCTCCCTATAGGCTTCCCAATTTGTTTAGCGCTAAATCAATTTCAACAAGCGACTGCCGCCTGCCACTAGTTGAATAAACACGTTATAATAAGTTTGTTTGTTGGCTTCTTATTGATCTTAACAAATACCATAAAGGTTAAATAACCAGTGGAGATAACCAGCTTAACTTGCCCTCCGAAATAATTTAAACAATGATTGGTGTATACTTTTTACAAACCACAAATGTATAGCGCGGTAACAAAATGAATGTCGCCCGTGGGACTATAAATCCTTAAATATTAAAACCAAAACGGCAGTGACCATAGACTTAGGGAGCCGGGGTGTACAATAACGAAGTCTTTCAACACGTTTGTCGCATAAAAAGGGTTGCCTGGCTTTTTGTATTAATATAAATTTATTTAAATTTTTACACGATGCTGTTATAAAGAGTAAGATTTGCACTAAAGAGACTGGCGTGCTGTTTATTTGTATGTTTGACCGAGCATCATGGAAGCACGGCTGAACGGTTGTTAAATACATTTGGTATATAAGGTATATGCATATACATAAAGATAGGTATCTAATATCTGGATTAACATAAATATACTTTGACTCCAAAATCCCCGTGGTCAAATGGTAGAAGACTGTAATTATGTTCCTTATTGTATATCTTCACCTACGTATGTCATAAATATTGGCTTACGCCTGGCTTACGCCTGGCTTACGCCTGGCTTACGCCTTGGCTTACTCACGTAAATAACCAAAAGAAACAAAAACTAGACAAAATATCGTATTCCATCAATCCCATTTATATTCTTGTTTTTCCAGGAAAAGTTAAGACGCTCGTCTATCAAAGTCAGTTTAGTTTCGCCTTTAAGATGGATCTGATAGTATTAAATTTCGCTTTCAGGTATAAAAATATTTTTATTATTGGTTCTGTAAAGTTATCGATCAAAACCTTCTTAGGATACAAAGGATGAACGTAGAGTTGATAGAGTCGATGACTAGTCTAGACAAACATTAAACAGTGGATCCCAATGAATATTCTTTAGATTTTGTGAAAAGTTAAGTAAAGTATAAGTAAATATGTACACTATAATGGCGGCTTGAAATTTGATTTCGTCCAATAAGTCAATCATAAACAAGACAGAGTAACTTCTTAGAATTGAGTGTGAGGATTGAGTGAAATTAGATTTGAGCCATGACATACCTATTTAGAAATTTCTACATAAAAAGAGACTAGACATTTTTAACAATGCATAAAAGGTTATCAGTAGGCACATAATATTAGTATTAGAACCATTATGGCGCCTCGCTCCCACACAACCTTGTCTCTACACCGTCTGAACTCTATAGCGTTTGCGCGAAGCCCCTTATAAATAATAGTCCGTCAAATGTGCTAATCGTTTACGTAATTTTATTCTTCACTAAGCACTTTAAGAAAAAGCTGTGAAAAAAAGAAAACAAACATTTCCTGATCTTGTAATTGTTTAATTACATTCCCTTGAAACGCGGGCATCTTATTACATTCCGTTTCGTTACCACCGACAAACCTACGGTCGTTATTCTACAAATCGCAAACATTTGAAACTCAATCTCTCAGAACGGGATTTTCAATGACTACTAAATACGCTTGGATTTTGTGGAGGGCAGGGGTGAAAATAGAAAGCGGGGTGCGAAGTACAGAAAATATAATAATATATGCATGAAATACTTATATGCAGAAGTATAATGGAATTCACACCTATATTTCCCTAAGGGGTATGCAGAGATGTACGGCGTATTTTGGTAACGATGTAAGTAATTGCCATTATATAGGCACATTTTCTTGTCAATGTCAAGGGGATTCGGTCCGGGTATTCGGTCCATAGTCCTGTTCTTTTCAGAACTACTTAGAAATTTACTCTGAATGTCCACCCGTGCAAAGCCAGGATGGGATAGTTTGTATTATGATCTACCCCAGTTTACTAGCTGATGTTTAATGAAATTAAAATATTATAGACATTTAATTTTTAAAATTATGGAAAACCAATAGCTAAATACAAAATATTAAGCATCTAAGTCTCGTAACAGCAGGACAATTAAAAAGGTTTTCACGTATAGCGATAGAGAAGTACAATAGAGTCTTATACAAACACTTAATAACACACATCACCTAGAGATACCAGAGCTAATTACGTAATAAAGGAAAATATACATCAGAAGTTATTGGAAGAATTTAAAGTTTAGCTGCTTTCTTGCTTGTTTACTATAAGTAACAAAGGTATCAAAAGACAATTCCTTGCACAGTTTATTAAAGTCTCTGCTAATATACTATTTTCAAGTTAATTTCATAATTATTTTTAATTAATCTTTTCGTTGATTAGTTTTCCTGAAATGATCTGATTCATTACATTTGCCGTGCTATTATCAACGTAATGGCAAATAAGCAAGATAAAATCCACTGCCGTCGTTGGAACTGTCTAACTCTATACTTACTAGTAAACAAACGGTAGAGTCATAGCTTAAAATATTACCAACGATTTTGAAGTGATGCTGGTGAAAATGACTTAATTTCTACGAGTTTTATTGTAACATTTTATCATCCCATCACATCTTCACACATTATTCCCAATTTTTATTTTATTACTAATTTCGTAACCAAAGTTTATGTTTATGTACTTAAATCAATTTGCATAAGACATGAATTTGGATGACTCTCCATTAAAAGTCGTTGACTTTTCGTGGAAAGCCATAAAAATGTTTATAAGGCTAATGGAAGTCACACGGACTGCACTTTTACAAAGGAGATTATTGGCTTTATACCTACTCAGTAATAATTTATTTTGGATTATGAACTCTATGCATCTGCTTTGAACAATACTCAGTCTCCTAGAACTTTCCACATTCGTTGATAATAAATTCAGCGTGGCACTTAATTTTAACCAATGGGAGGGTCTGAAACATAAACCACCAATATTTAAGACAAAAGTTGAAAGATCTGTTAAAATAGACTCTAGGTACCTACCGATACAGTTATATTTTTTCAAGCTCAAGAAAACATTTCGATAAGTATTGTTTATTTGAAACCAAAGTTTAAAACATTTAGATCGTTGAAGAATAGACGAATATAGATATAGATATATAAACAGATTGATAGAGGAAGTGGGCCCCGTAAAATATGTAGGCATAGTATTTAATATGTGGGTAATTTACTAACCACAAGAATTAATCATAAATCCTGAAATATGCGTGAGGCTGTTTAGTCAATTTAGCGAGTCGAGGCTACAAATAAATACAAATTACTCCAGTAGCGTAGGTAGGTACTTGCATAGACTCGTACATCAACACACAATATTTATAATGCGCAGCTAGCTAGGTAAGTAGGTATGTTACGAATAGGTACACATGAAATGTTCAGTTCGCGTGACTTTTTTTAATCAGTATCTACATTTAATTACGCACGTCGCGTATTGTGTCGCGGTACCAACTAAGCGATACAATCAATCATTCAAAGGGCGTTCCCATTATGATGCAATTTATTATCATAACTGTTCCCGAGACTTTGTTTGCTTTACATTTCTTAAATTATTGTAGAGCCAAGCTGTAGCCAACTGACTACAGCTCGTATACGGCCTGCCTCGACTAGGGTAGTACCACCCTCTCACAGAAGATCGGCATAAAGTAGCTATTGTAGAGTATATTTTGAGTGAGAGAGTCGGAAGCCCACCGCTCCGCGTCCATCTCCCTTCCCCTCTCTTTGCCCCAATCCCCTTCATTTCGGCAACATGCGACCATTATATTTTGGTATTGCAAGCATATTATATTAGTTAGACTAATCATTATAATTAAGTATCTATTCAATAAGATCTTATTTTAATAACTAGCTGTGCCCCGCGACTTCATCCGCGTAGTATTGGATTATTGGGTTAAAAAGTATCCTATATGTTAATCCCGGTTATAGTCTATCTGTGTTCCAAATATCATCCAAATCCGTTCAGTAGTTTTTGCGTGAAGGAGTAACAAACATACATACATACATACATACATCCACACTCACAAACTTTCGCATTTATAATATTAGTAGGATTCACAATATTTTGCATATCGCCTGTAATACTAAAGATGATGTATCAACCGAGCACTCACTGTTAGTTGGTACTCACATTTGCCATTACCCAGGCCATTAAGGTTTGAACTATTATATAGAGTTGGTCCCTTACTATGACTAGAATTGCATGTGAATATGGCCATTAGAGTCTAACAATTTTATTATAAAAAAATTCAAACACTACACAACGCCGAAAGCGTACAGGTCTAATTCGTAATTTAGTTAAAGCTTGTTTTGTCTGAAGCTGTATTTACTAGAATTGGAATTGCAGACATACGAGTACCTATCAAACATTTAGTAGCAGCTCAATAAATCCCCCTTAATGTAATTTAAATTCACTTATACCAGTATTACTTGCAATATTACTCCTAGGTGCACGCCCATTCCGTGTAGCGGTTGCCCCCATAATGACCGCTGTACCTAACTGGCCCCAATAAAAGTAGGATCAACCTGAATTGATAATACCTCTAGCGAATTAAGAATTCAACCTTATTATATCCTCGATAAGACGTAAAATTAAAGGGATCCATAATTTGAACCGTCAAATTTTAACGTAGGCGTAGGTACCTTTTTGTTAAAAGTGTTCAGTATAATTTTCTAAAATACATATTTAAAGAACTGAATGTTTAATGGTAGGCTTCAAAGTGAATTGTTTTATAGAATTTAGTACTAAAAGTTACATGAAACGGCTAATAAAAAAGCTTTTAAACTAAATAGCTTTAATGCTCCATCTAATACTGTCGTATAAAATATCTCCGTGCTAACCTTGTTCGTCTCACAATAACTTTGCCTGTCATTTACAAATAATATGCTTTAGAGCGATTTTAAAGTAGATCCTGCAAATGTTTTAAATACAAAGAGAGTTCGATAAGACAAACTATGTACTCTATTTTGCTGTTAAACGCAACTCAAATCTTGCGTTCACATCTTTCATTTCACTAATAAAATATACTCAATTTAACAAACTGAAAACTAATAAAATGTGAAACTTCAACGTCAAGTTTTCTCGTTAAAAGTTGCTAAGTGAATAAAATAGGCTTGGCTTTATGTTAGTCACATGACTTAACATTTGGTTCAAGTGAATCATAGAATTTTACATTTATTATACTACGGTTCCTTCGCAACGTCTAGGGCCAATGCCCTATACAATGTATTGTCAATACAATGTATATTTATTTCCAACAATTTGAGATTACGAACCTTTTTTCGGGAACCAACGTGTGTTTCGAAAGTCGTGGGTTCAAATCCCGGTAGCGGACGTCCACCAATGGACTTTTCTATCGAAAAATTATAATACTAAATAAATTATAACAGAACTAGCGGCATTTACAACGGAGCGCTTTCGTTCGTGCTTTGGAGCACACGTTAACCTGGCTATCCTGGCTATAACAGACGTTAAGCCTTGTCGGAGGCCTTCAGATGACGTTAAGAAAGGATCCTTTTCAAATTTTACCGTTCCTATCAGTATCTCGTACATTTAGCGAATAACCACTTATACTTCAGAAAGGGAGCACAATCCCATTCAGTACATTTCACGGCACGTGAATTGGACCAACAACCCCATACACGTGCATACAAGTATACGTTGCGGCGTAAGTCAATAAGGATATCGACTGCTTTCTTTTCTCTCTAAAATTGGTTTGAATATCTAAGGAGAAATTCGCATTCAAAATTATATAGAAAAGAGCCAGTCATTGGGAGGCAATATGAGTTCGCCAGAGCACTCAGCCAGATTGGAGGCATATTCAGGGCTTTCGTGGAGCAATCGGAAGCTTTCAAGATTTCCGACATTTTTCGCTCGAGCGATGTTGGCGTCTACGTTCGGCTAACATGCAGGCGATGCTGTGCCCGTACGTACGTATCGATTTTATATACAGTTGTTTTTGTAGCGCCGCAGATGGTTAGTGAAAAAATATTGTAAACCTCGTAGTGTTCTTCTGTGTATATTCTGATAAGAGATAAGGGTGTTATATATCGAAGTCTTCCTTAAGTTAGTATGTTGTTAATATCATAATATATACCACGGCCAACGAGAAGCGATAAGAAAAAGAATAGATTTTGAACGTTTTGCTTAGACTATTAAGTGACATATCTCTGACGTTTTGCCATCATTTATTCCTAACGGCGTAAAATTAATTTTAAAAAAATACGAAAATTAATTAATTTTGTAGTCCCTAGCGTTTCCTTTTTAGTATTTTCATAGTAATGTTTATATAAATAGGATTGTTTTACTAATGTTTATATAAGTAATATGTTTCAATGTACCTATAAGGCGGACGGACGTATCACGCGATAACAGACAAAACCAGTCTCGTGTGTGTGTACGCTAAAGCTAAAACCTACCAAAAAATTCACGATACATCGTCGTCACCATAAATACACAGAGTCGTCATACATCTACTGTAATACACATATTAGCGGACGAAATGAAATAGTACGAGTATCCCTCTGGTGGAGATTTACGATTTCATTTCGGTGGCTTATTGACTGCGTCTGAGTTATTAAACAAGGTCACAGGGCTTGCCTTTAATCCGTCTCTGAACTATTGCGAATGTTTGCGAATAGAGTGAGTAAACTTGCTCTGTTCCCACCCGCGGGAGGGAATTAGCCACGTTTTCCCTCCCTCTGTGGACAGATTTTCTCATTTCTGTACTATTTTTCTCTTTTCCTTTATTTTGTTTTACGTTAAGCTTTGGAGCTTTTCCTCGTGTTTTGATTTTGCTTGTTCATGTTACCTTGTATTATATTTAACCCTACAAGGCTCAATTTTTTTTTAGTGCGCGAAAAAAATATATAGGTTGTAATTAGTGATCAGAAGATGGAGAAAAATATTAAAAATAAAAATAAAACCATATTTTACGGAAAAATCAACTTTTTATTTCAGTTCCACATACGGTACACTGAGCCTTAACTATACTTTTTGGTATTAAACTAGTACAATTAAATTGTTTTGGAAATTGTTTCCTATTAGATTTTTTTTCAATTAGTGACTTATTGTTTTAAATAAAATGAAATAACTGTTATATATTGTAATTTATAATTAACATAATCATATAAGTAATATAATACATTTGTTATTTTTTATTGATGAAAAGATCTAAAACAATTATTATATTTATTTAGGCAAAGTTCTACGCGACATTTATCGCAAGATAAGAATGTTTTTCCTTTGCAACCAGGATATTTACATCGTTGTCTTTTTTCACCCCAAACAGGAAAATGCTCAAACCCATCACGTCTGACATCACGAGGAGGTAGAATTGATGTATTTGGCTTCTGCCTTTTATTTTCAATTTCATCAGATAAACTTGGTCTACCTCTCTTTTTGTTTATCGATGGCCCAAACATGCATAAACTTTTCCCTACTTCAAATTTGAAGTCCTTCTGTTTTATTGGGGTTGGCGTATGCTGCTGCTCCCCGACTCTTCTGTACAATAACCAGCAATTGATAAGAGTTACATCAAGAAGATGATAAAATAGCCTCAAGTACCATTTTCTGGTCCTAAGTTTTATTTTATATTTCCCTAGGAACGAATCTAGGAGGTCTACACCACCCATATGCTGGTTATATGTTTTGATTATTTGGGGGCAATCCACTTGTATATACTTTTTCTGTTTCTTGCAGTATCTTCTTGCTGTTTCTATTGGCTCTTGGCCAACAAAAGACGATGATAAAACGACTGGTTTGTTATCGTACCACATAACGGTGACAATATCTGTATTATCACAATTTGCTACCCATTGCTCTGAATAACCTCTCTGAACCTTTTCCTTTTTTAGGTCTTTTATGGAAGGTATTTTGAGGTCTTTTCCTAAACGACCTTTGTTGACAGTTCCCAGCGACTGTATTCCCTCTTTGGCCAAATAAGCAATCAACTCTGGCGACGTATAATAATTATCAAAGAATAATTTGTAATTTTGATTCTTTGGTATGGACCTAGCTAAGCGTACTACGATATTTGAACTTGCTCCTAAGTCTGGCTCACTTGGATATCTTAGCTCGGGATCGTTCTCCATTCCAGAGTAAATTTCAAAATCGTAAGCAAAGCCACGATCGTCGCAAAGAACCAGCAGTTTATAGCCCCATTTGTGTGGCTTATTAGGAAGGTATTGTCGTAGAAGATTAGAGGCTTTTGTCGCGCACATTTGCTCGTCGACGGATAGTGCTTCTCTTTTAGGCACGCTTTGGCATTTTTTTTTTAATGTTTCCAATATAGGCCTGATTTTATGCAAACGATCATACCCTGGACTACCTGATGGCGGTTGCGTGGAGTTATCGTTAAAATGAAGGAACTGACAGATTTTTTTGAAACGATTTAACGACATTGTCTCCATAATCAAAGGAATACCCAATTCAGGTGCCCAATACATTCGAATATTTGGCAGTGGCGCCAAACTCATAATCACACAGACACCTATAAACTTTTTCAATTCATTAGTTGTTATTGTAAATGGCTTTGACGGATTTTTTTGGACACTAAATTTGTGCATTTCTTCTGTAATATGTTGAAGTAACTCATCATCAAAAAACCATAAAAAATATTGTAGGGGAGTTTCAAAGTTTACAATCGGTGACTGTAAATTTGTGTTCCCAGTAAATGTAAAAGGAGGTGGTTGAAAAGTTGTTTTCTTCCAAATAAATCTTCTCTTTTTTCTTTGGGTGACAGTCACAGAGCCAGGGATTCTAGATCTATGACCGATTGCGTTACTCGTATTCGATGATCGTCTAGGTGCCCGAGATTGTGTAGTTGTCCCTGATGTGCTGGGCTGAGGGTCTGAAATTTCTGGCTGACGATTTTCGGGAGACGAACACTGGTGTCTCTGCGGAGATAAGAAACTTTCCACGTCGCTAGGAGGCTCGGATAAAAAGTTTTGGATAGACTGAATTTTTTCAATATCATCATCACTTTCAGCGTCAGAAAAATCTTGTTCATCCTCACTCCCGGAAGGAATATTCAAGAAACCCTCAATATCTTCATCACCCAATCTTCTTCGCGACATTATCTTCAATAAAAGAAAGTATTCATAAGGAAAGTTATCGTAAGTACCTATAGGTAAAAACGGACACTAAAGCTCAACGTACCGTATGTGGAACACACATAAACATATGATTTACTAATACGTTTACTATTGTAATATAAAAAAAACAACTTACCTCTGCAAAATATACACTTCGTTATAACACACAGTATTTTTTTCGAGTCGAAACTGTTCAATAACTATTTTTTTTTTATTTTTGAATTCAGACAATTGACTGACGAATCACTTTCATTCAAATTTCACACTGAGTGCACTATAACATAAACACGTACGACATCTTTAGGTAAAGATTCGTATTACTACATTGCTAAATGTCAGTAGCTTCTATCAAGATGTCAAGAGATGTCGCTTCTTATAGTTTTATACCTATGGGAACGATTAAAGTCGGTGTTCCACATATGGAACTGGGTGCCTTGTAGGGTTAAAACTATAATCTGGAAGATCATAGTAATCTGGGTGGTTTATCTCCCTTATCCACCCTCCTGTAAGCCAGGATCGTGGATGATGTCCAACAGTAACGTCGAGGTTTCGTATTTATGTACCTTTGTAACATAATAATAATTTGCAATACCAGTATCGTAGGGATAGTTAATCATAATATGGATACCAAAATAACCGTAATTTAACCGTAAATAACCTCGATCTTAGAGAATATTAGTATCTACCAAAGGTAAGGTCGGTGAATGAACACTAACTCAAAAGTATTGCCAAAGTGTATTAGAAAAATATATTTACCTGAAGAAACATTTTCGGTAACGTTATTGAGAATATCGTCAGTTTCGTCACGAACCCATTACGGATTCCGCTGAGGTCCCGACTTAAGTACCTCTGAGAAAGACTTTACAGCTTGATCCAGGGTTTAAGTTTTGCCGCGTAGTGGCCGTGTTTTGTACACATCTTTATATTCTTATTTTTTTCAATTTCTGCGAAAAATATTATTATGATCTATTTCAATTTCTACAATGTATATTATAAAGTTTCATCTACGTCCATTAAATTGGAAAAGCGTTTAATTTTTGAAAATAGTTTAGTACTAAGTAGAAAGCTACCTAACAAATACCATAAGTAACCGAACTTAGGAAAACTTGTGAGATTTCATTCGCTCTATTAATGATTTGCTCGTCCAGAGTCTAGTAATTATTTCGATGAGGGAAGTGAAATTCTACGCCGAAAGGAAGCGGCAGCTTATACGTAAAGGCCTATTCAAACAAAGTTGATTTGTTACTAAAATGCGAGCAACTTCAGCAACTAATAAACAGATTGCGAAAAATATATTTATTTCTAGTGAACATAACTTTTTCTTTTTGTTCATGGCTACACCGCCATCGCGTATAAACAAAATATTGAATTGTTTATTTTTTTAGAAATGTTGGTGAAAATTTTATGCTTAGTGCATTTAAAGTTAATTTTAATCAGTCCAACTGTATTACAATGATACCTCTCAAAATTAATGAATTCGTTTGAATTGAAAATGATTTCAAAACAGAAACTCGAAATTATATTCAGAATTTTAATCTCAAAATAAATGAGCATAATGAAACAAAGATAATCAAGATAATCATTAAAACAAATTTAACAATA
The DNA here is from genome assembly GCA_905147325.1 of Notodonta dromedarius. NCBI lineage: Eukaryota > Metazoa > Arthropoda > Insecta > Lepidoptera > Notodontidae > Notodonta > Notodonta dromedarius. The sequence goes on along the minus strand of LR990165.1, from coordinate 1,990,023 downwards.
CAGCACGTCAGAATTACTTATTTGGGTGATACGTTGGAAAGATAATGAAAATTGTTAATTACGCATGCCCCTAGTGTGTCGTATTCGAGTGTGGCGTTGAGTAGTTTCAGCACATTCGAGAGTTTTCGGGCCGAGTGCTTTTGCATGTCGCACGTTAGAAGGTAGGTTTTAACAAAATGGATGCCGCGGTGATGGTCGTAAATCTTGAAATTGTGACGGGTCCCTGGACACTTCGCCCCATAATTCCAGGGCGGCTCAAAAAGGTCGCTTTGAATCGAACGGATGTTAACAAGTTGCCTCGTTGACAAATTTCAGTGATTGATTATTTCCCCCGTTTTTTTGCGTGATTTATTTTTGGGTATAACTACCTTCAATTAGATTTTTTCAGTATCTGAAATTATATTTCCATTTATAAATACTCGTATTGGCGCCCCAGAAAGACATGAGTCGAAGGTCCAATACAATATTTTATTATAATAATTATCATAGTAGCAATGATAGCCGATTGGTTAAGCACGCGACTTGCTGGCACAAGGTCCTGGGTTCAAACCCCGCTCGCACCTCTTGGTTCTTCGAAATCTAAGTATGAATCATAATTTCTATAGGTTATCCCTTGCTTACGGTAAAGGAAAACATCGTGAGTATCTTAGAAGATCTAAACAATTTTGGAAAGACATGTGAAATTCGCCAACCCGCTCTGGGCCAACGTGGTGGATTATGGCCCGAATCCCCATCGTAGTGAGCCCGTGCCCAGGAGTGGGACGTCAAAAGGGCTAAATTATTGTAGGTATTATTTTTAATTGTCATAGTATAATTGAGTTATATTTCCTGAAATACGAAAAAGATGTTAAGTGTAACCAGTACATCCGCTCCAGTGACTCCTGAAACTTCAAAACTGTGTCTAATAAGGTACGCGTTACGTTAAATGTCATTTTCCTGCACAAAGTTGGTAATCCTGAATAAATCGAATATCCACGGCCGAATCGTCACGAATCAGTCGGTTTATGCACAAACAGATATCACGCCATTTTGACAAACACAATCGCGTTGAAACACGGTTCGTTAACCATCGCGGTTTGAACTGCGGCTGCGTGTAAATGATTACCAACGATACCAGTGGTGGAGTAGACTCGTCTCAAAATATCATCAAATAAGATAAGTAATTTCAATCACTACCGGAAGAAGAAGAAAAAAATTTGTACTAATTAATTTTGAGTTATTTTTAATTTATATTCGAGAAGTGATGGCACCCTATAAAAGATAAAACAAAAGACGGTGATGTTTTTGTTTTGTATCGCAATAAAATTTGTTTGTAAATGCTATTTGTAACTTAACACTGGACTGGCCAAGTTCATATCACATTGGGCGAGCCATTTTTTTTCTTTGTCTTAATTGAATACGTTAAATTAGACAAAATATGTCAAGCCGCTTAAAAATAAACATACACGCTTTCAGCTTCCAGTATACCAATTGTATTCTCTTTGCTGTATACGTTGGCTGTCTCCTTTTGAAACATGATAAGATCGATTGTCCCAATTCAATAGGGTATATTTTCACCCACCGTACACCAATTCGTGGTTATCTTAGAAATAAATCATTATATTTCCAGCTTAATCGTATTAGAAGACAGTAGTGAGCTGGGAGTCGTCCGAGCAGGTGAATTATTGAGCAGTAGGTACTCCGTGGAGAACACGCTCCTGTAGTAATGGAGTCTGATTTTTGTTCGTACAATATTCACAGAAACACATTAGCGGGCCTATTGAGACCGATGGATTGGAGCAATGAAAGTTAATCTTATGGGACCTGGTATTACCGATTCATTTTGTAGTCTCCATGTTTTTATGGTTGTTGTAACAGTATGCGAATGGTGTTTTACTAAAATGTAGGTAATGAATCCGAGTCGAGGGATATTTCGTTATTCTTTTCCAGTATTTATTATTATGGACATGACAAAACATGAACATGAAAGTAGGTACTTATCTACCTACATACTACGTGGACTATGTTAAAAGTTTAAACTGTATAATATATGACCGCATATGGACAAAAAACTGCACTAATTTACATATGTCCTTTTCTATAATATACTAAATTATATTATTATTAGACAAATTGAAATTAAAATAGAGTGGTTGCTTCACGTACCCCACAACACAGCTTGGTTAGAAGACATTTATACGATGAAATTGAGCAATAAGAACGCATAAAAAGCATATTCCCAAAGTGGCCACTCGTAGATGATAACGCAAATCTCGGTGTACATAAATCCAAGCGCAAAACCGTGCAGCAGCAACATTGTCCATGTAATCTCGTTAGCGGCGACGCGCGCCACAGATTGAGAGCGCTCACTGAATTATTGATGGCTGAGCCCTGCTATTGCGCTCTGCGCCTCTGCTGTAGTGATCACTATGGATTTTTTATGCGCCGCGCAGTCAAAGCGACTTTATTCCATTCAATCTAAACATATTCAAACAAATCCATAATGTTTTCTTTATTTTTTGCGAGTCTGTAAAGTGAATATGATGCACGTTCTCGTTTTTAGAATATGAAAAAATATACAATTATTACGCGTATATCCTTCAAGGAGGCAAAAACAAAAGGAGTAGGCAAAAGTTTTGCTATTTTGTTTTTTGATGGTGTTGGATACATTTTGTTTAGCTTAATCAGGGTAGTCTGAAAGCTGACCCCAATGAGCTACTAGGTTCTACGAGGAGTTAAAAAAAGATGCAAAAAATCTATTAAAAACTCTACGAGTCAGAAATATATATTAGAAAAAAAGTACTGTAATGAAATTGACTAAGTCATAAATAAAATTTAGTCCAAGCAAATAATATTTTCAAGCAAAAAACGAACTACCAACAACACACCTGGGCATAGTATTAAAATTCAGCACATTCCCTACAAATTAAAACTAAACTCGAAACTGACGTCACTGAATCAAAAGTTGCTGCTGCTGTAAAACAAAATGGAACGTGGCTAACGTTGCCCGAGACGCGATAACAAATAATTGAAACAGATAGACCAGATAGGATTGGTTCGACCGGTATTCGTTCAGCGGGTGCCGACGTACAAAAGTATCAAACCTTTGATTCGAGCAACCCAGGTTCAGATTGAATTGTTTTGACTTTCGTTTTGTAGGTCTATTCGTGAGGTAACCTATAGGTAAACACTAAGGTATTAGATTTACGTAGTACGGAATCGATATTTTTCTATACATGTTTATCCTATTAATATTATAAATGCGAAAGTTTGTGAGTGTGGATGTATATTTGTTTCTCTTTCACGCAAAAACTACTGAACGGATTTGGATGAAATTTGGAACACTGATAGTTTATAATCTGGATTAACACATATAATACTTTACTTAAGTCTACATGAACGAAGTCGCGGGCAGAAACTACTATGCTATAATTCGGTATTGTTTATCTAAGATGACCGCAGTGCAGTGTTGATAATTATTAATCTAAAATATTCTTACAGTACACTAAACATATTACTTTTCTTAAATTAATTATACGTGTTTCATAGTGATAACCAAAATGATTGTTGGAAATAATACTACATTTATTCAGTAGGCATGTTTGATAATCAAACTTAATTAAAAACCACTCGAACCGTTGAATATCAAGTTTCTCCACTTAATTAAAATATCCCAGAGATGCTGTTTCAATCTCGAGCGTAATGTTGAATAAAATGTTGGTGATGTGAGCAATTATTAAATATGTATTTATTTATTTTAAATATTATCACTCTATATTTAGAAATCATACCTATAGCAAATATTCGGAATATTTGTAGACCTATGTCAAAAGCAATCACTGTAGGTACCAAAACAATAATAAAAAGCAATTTTAATTAACTTCTTCAAAGTCGTGGAGGTATAATGCATACATACATAATATATCCAAACATGCTTTTTCCGGATCTTATCCTTTATGAGACAAATTCTCAGGAGTCCGAGCATACAACCAATAGTAAGGGTTCATTTTGCTTCACTAACCCTATTGGCTCGAACTGAATCTCTCGAAACGAGAGAGCAAAGAAGTAAGTAAAATAACTCAAATACTTTCCAAAAGAAATTAAATACTTCCAGATAATTAAGTCGATAAAAAATCGACGAAGCTTTCACCAACGACCCGGGAATTAAGAATAAAACGAAACAAGTAACAAATTGTACCCTATCGACGGCGAGTTGGGAGGCAATTAACTGAATTTCGGCTAATCGATCGCGATTAAGACGCAGAAGTTGTTAATTAATTATTTATTTACTGCTGTGTTGTCTTTGTTCTCATTTATTATCTTAGTGAATATAAATTGTGCAAAATTTTAGGGAACGGTACTGAATCAAACACTATGCTAGCTGTAGTACGTTACATGTTCTATCGTTCTCTCTCCACAGGCACTTTTTAACATATTTCTAAACAAACTATTGCTTTGTTACCCAATTAGCGAAGATCCAACGGATATTATTAATTGCAGGTAACGTAAATATCCCATGGATCGTACCTTATAAACGTTTTACAAACTCGATATCAAATTTTCATCATTATTACTGTTATTAATCTATGAACCTATTTGGAAATTAGGTACGATTGATAAGTTTTGAACACCTTTATGTACCTATTGAGGTAATTGAACACCACAAAATAACTTATCTACAAAAACTCAAAGCTAATTTTTCTTTCTACATAACACATGAGTAACGAGTATTTCTCACGGTGTAAGCAATAAAGACCAGATATATAACCATTTATTAGCACCGTAACGTATTTCCGACAAAATTTTCAACTTTCCGTCGCCTCGGGAACGATTTATCGTTTAATATAGCAACATATATATCTGCGGTGAACCATTTTCCGGGCGTATGGACTTACCTAAAGCTAATGCTGAAACACTGCAGAATACAGGACATAAAACTGAATATAACATTGCGCAATGTTTGCTAAAAAGTAGCTAGTCATAAGCCTTATATTACTACACCTTTTTGTTCACGCTTGTTCAGGACATAATCACAGCTGAAAGAGGTTATTTCAGCCAGAACTATATTCGATTTCAACGCGCAGCGTCTCACAACCGCATTTAATTTATTTATAATTTCTTGACTAGACCTTAACGACACATTAAAATTATTCTAAAAGTCATGCAAATGTCAAAAAGAAACTTACTTGGTAATAAAATCAACATTATTTTTCTTTAAATTTTTCATTATCAGACCAAATGAATGCCGGCCAGAATTTAGGTTTTGATAGTCATTAAATTATTATTATTATTTATTGTTATACCTAATTGGAACAGTAATATTCTAACTTACCACTTAATTACAGAAGCACACATTTTTATTCAAGAATAGACATTTAGAACAGCATCCCGTGACTGTTCGCTCACTCTATTAGCATTCACCGCTCCAGCCGGCAATGTAATCAAAATCGTCGCGCGTCGCAATGTTGCATTATGGTAATTAGGCCCGCAGGCTAAATAGAGCTGTGAAACGTTAGATGTGCTCATTCGAGCCTGAAATTTGGCAAATTCGTGGTAGAGCATTCACAAATGCTAGTTTCTGAACTAAAACCATCGCTCGTAACTAATGACCTACATACTAAGAATTTGAAACCAGAGTTTGCAAATACAGTTGCTTTAGCAAAGATTTTGCAAAAAGTATATATAATGAATACTAATTAAAAAATTAATTCACGCAAAAGTCTTGAAAAGAAAGCAGTAAATTATATTTTCTTTAGGACGTTCAACAAAACATTAAGATTTTTTTATACAGATATAGGTGCATAAAACTTCTTATCAAACGAAAACACCTCCTAAGATGAAGGCTCAAATCTGATCAAACTGTACCCGAATAAAATAATAGCCCTCGCTCGCGGCAGAATTCACGCAAAGTTTCGGCTCACGCAGCCAAACTTAGTCTTATAATCCTTATTATTGCGGTTTTGTGAGCCCTGTTTCTGACCGATTTTCTAGGACCATGATGAAATTACATACCTGGGTCTAGTCAGCCTCAAGCGAAATACGTCACTGGTCTTGGTCATGCATTTCGAGTTTGAAGAGGATTGGTATACAAGATTGAGCTTTGTCGGTATGTTTGTTACTAATATTATATATATTATATATTATATATATATATATATATATATATATATAACACTAACCCCACTAATAAAGAACCTACAAACTAACACAATCATACTTTTTTTTTCACTTTCAATATGTCACAACGTCTCTTGATATAAATTAATCCTTTGAGAGTCCAATTATGTCGGTAAAGTTGGAATAAGATTATTTACCTTCATATCATATTATATTTATCGGCTTATCATATTACCTTATGGAGGTATTACAACTTGATATTTTACGTGCCTATTCATGGACACTACTATATTAAATTCTTCTTTAAAATATTAAAAAATATTTGGTTAGCACCGATGTGCAAATTATATTTACAGTTTTTCAGACAATGTACTGAATAGTTGATATTTGATCGAGTGCCTAGAAAAAATAGTAGCGATAAATTCTGGAACTAATCTGGACAACCTGCGGGTAGAATATTTCCTTAAGAAGAATTGAGCGGACCAATCTCACGTATAACTCTCCTTAAAAGAGATGACGATTTTGTGGCCGAGAAAATTACGTAACTCACTGGACAACTTTATAGTTTACGTGTCCTTCGGAAGTTATACCGACAAGATGGATGAAGGAGTGGATCGAGTGAAAGTTTCGTATGGATTTTCTATCATACACATACAGGTAGCAATCTTGGTGGAATAAGACAAATATCGCACCTCAAACCACGCATGCAGGTTATATATCTACATATACGGGCTAGGTTAAGTTAAATGTACGTACGATGAGTGAATTATATATCTACATGTACGAGAGAGTTGGGAGCTTGAAACCCTCCTTCCTTATAGGCTACGGTAAATGCCTAACATCAAGTGGGTCGGACCTTGTTTGCTGACTTTTTATATTATAAACAAAAAACTTGCGACATACCAGCAGACTGAATAAGTATGATGCGAAAAAGTTGCGATTGTAGCTGATATGGTCTGTGGGTCACACTCACTCCGGCAAATACATTATTATAGCAACGCTCGTTTTCGAAATTAGTAAGCTGTCCTAGCTTGGGCTCAGTATTGTAAGGAGGTCCATGTCGGCGCACTGGCCACAGGCGATAAGCGTTCCTGGCCGACAAGAATATTTGAATTTAAGAAAAAGGTTATTTTTGAAATTGAAAGCTCTGCGGTGCGCTGGCAGTGACAACCGGGGACCGTCACGATAGGACGTGTTAAATGAATTTATATTAAATAATAATAATTAACAATAATAAATATTACCAAGTGATTGGAGTTATTAATAATAAAACCCCGTTGTCACAGTATTAACAATTGTTTGTATTTTTGTGGCAATCATAACATTATTAAAATTAACTATGCAATCAGAAAAAAGTAATTTAATGCCGTGACAAAATTTCACGTTCGCCGGCCAATTTGCATTTTGTCAATTACAGAGTAGCAAGCAACGGGCGAATAATTACAGAAAATTAACTTCTATAATAACGAATAATACATTTACACGGAACAATGGGTAGGTACCTAACGTCTACGGAACTGCAGCTCGAGGTATAATGCAGAATTATGCTAATGAATTTTGCCTAAATACAGCCGTGCGAACTATGAGAGAGCTCCCGGTCAAATTGCACTGAGAGTGTACTAATAAAGATGGTAATGTCGCCCCTAACAATTTGTAGTTGCCGCCCGTTGTTGCGCTGTGTATGCATGCGTTCTGTTCATGCATAGTTATTTCGCTCGGAGGACTGAGAGCAACGCGATTACGTACAAAGTTTGCCGCCTGAATTCGCACAATTCACTTAGGGACGGCCAGCTCAGAATTTGGATAAATTCTTGTGCTTTGTTTGCGTTGACTGTGTTGATGGGAATAATTTTATGGGCGTACATTTTATTTTCTTTCTAGATGTTTAAATGTAATCAGAATGTGTATGCTACCTTTATACATAACAACAACAAGAAATATATTATTCGAAATAACTTAAATTAATTTCATATCGTTAAGAGCTAAATGATGGTTAATCCTACTAATATTATAAATGCGAAAGTTTGTGAGTGTGGATGTATGTATGTATGTTTGTTTGTTACTCCTTCTCGCAAAAACTACTGAACAGATTTGGATGAAATTTAGAACACAGATATTTTATAACCGGGATTAACATATAGGATACTTTTTAACCCAATAATCCAATACTACGCGGATGAAGTCGCGGGGCACAGCTAGTTACTGATATATGAATAGGATATTGTAATTTTAAATACTATCAAAGTTACAACTTTCTTCGTCAAATGCTCACACTCAACAGTAGTTGTAACACAACAAAAATAACATTACATTGCGTAAAAGCTTATTAGAAACACGGTTCTAGAATAATTACATGATCAATTTTAGAAGGGTAATAAACAACGTAAGAAAATACTTACAGCTAAAGTGAGGAAAATTAGATGGACTGGAATAGGAATCTTAGCAATTCAATATAATTTCCATATAGTTTATACATCAAGTACACGTTGGCATAAACCTGAAATCGAAATTTACTGTGGATTTGGAAACTGGCCGACATAGATCAACAATCTAATTTCAGAATTATCTCCACAATACTGTATCGTCGATGATAAATTTATGGAAAATAACTGTTCTTTAAATTTATATAAAAGTACGTGGGAAGGAATTGACGTCAGAGAAATTAATTGAAACTTTCAAAGCTTTCATTTGTTTATGGTTGTTTGACGTAAAAGAGTCCCTTTAACATTACAAAAAGGGATGACGTCATAAGGAAATTACTGACGCACGAGTTTACGTATTAGAAAAGATGTATACACACGTACTTTACATATGAGATGCATTAAAAGCGTTAGACAATTTTAATTTACTTACAAATACAACAATGGATCTAAATAAAGCTTTTAATAGCACCTATCACCCAGAGTGAAAAAAATAATCAAAATGCACCCAAACCCTAATCCAAAGCCTTGAAGGGTTACCCGATACCCCTCGTTACCTACCGATATCCATTATCGTGTCCTGCAATACCTAATCGTGCGAAACGTTAACGTAACTGGCAAAAGGATTGCCACATGCAACCCTTGAGAGCCCTAAACACGATCCAGTAGGCTCGTCGATGATTCTATCAATCTTTTTAACAGCCCTTAGAGATTAAGACGATGCGCCGGTCTCTGTTGCTGCTAATTAAATTCCACCCACATTAAAAGGATCGCTTACAGTAGATAGTTACCTATCTAAATTAGTTATAATGAGCTCCTGGTACTTAACTTTGAGTGACTCTAACTGGAAACATTTTCATACAATAACGTTGATCCGTAACGTCTGGGGTCTAACCACGCTAGCTACTCAAATGGTAATAGAAAAGCAAACGCTCGCGATTACGTTTCAAACGCTCCGCTTTTGACGTTTTTCTGACACTAGTTTCACGAGATCTACTGATATCTTAGACCATTTAAAAGCGTACACCTCTCTGACTGACATTGATATGGTATGGTGTCAGCAAAACGTCAAAAGCGGAGCGTTTGAAACGTAATCGCGAGCGTTTGCTTTTCTATTACGATTTGAGTAGCTAGCGTGGTTAGGGCCCTGAAAGCTATCTAGCTTTAAATAGCATAAAAACATATTAAAATAATTAGAACATATTTCAGCTTATTATAATAACAATAATAATAAAATATAATACGAGGATACCTCCATTTGAGGGCTGCTTCTAGTTAAGGACTTGAATAATTTTAGTAGCACTTATTCGGCTGTAGGTATGTAATGATATAATTAATAAAGAGGGCTGTTTACACTTTAATACCTATGCTATTATACCTATCAAAACTATGGACCATTAGCTGTGCTCGCGACTTCGTCCGCGTAGTATTAAAATCAACAAAAATTTCAGGATTATCGGGATAAAAAGTATCCTATGTGTTAATCCCGGTTATACTACTCTGTCAAGAAAGTACCGGGAAAAGATCAATAATACACAAAATGTTTGTTATTCATCCAAAATTATTTTATCACCTTCAAAGTATGCTCCTTCAGAAACGATAGACTTACGCCAACGAATTATACAATCATAAAAAAAATTTTTAAACGCTTTTTCCGGAATTGAGTTCAGTTCTCGCCGCGAATTCTTCGCCTTTATGTGTTCTACCGATTGAAAACGGGTGCCACGAAGTGGTAATTTGAGTTTAGTAAAAAGAAAGAAGTCGGCTGGTGCCATATCTGGTGAATATGGTGGTTGCTCGATGGTATTTTTTGAGCGTTTGGGCAAAAATTCGTTCACAATGATGGCCTTGTGCGAAGGCGCATTATCGTGGTGCAAAATCCAAGAATTTTCTTTCCAGAAATCTGGCCTTTTTCGTCGAATTTGCTGTCTTAAAATTTGAAATTGGAATTTGGAACCATAAATAAATCATCCATTCCCGATACTTTCTTGACTGAATGTAAACTACCTGTGTTCCAAATTTCATCCAAATCCGTTCAGTAGTTTTTGCCCGAAAGAGTAACAAACATCCACACTCACAAACTTTCGCATTTATAATATTAGTAGGATATTATTATTTCCTATTTCAATGTACAGAGCGTGAAAAATATATGTCACTTTTTTATGGATAGCAGACGAGTGGTCACGTGTCCCCCTAAAAAATCTCATAACTCAGCCTCTACATTCAGCCTCGCATGTGTAAGCGCTAAATGAAACACCACTGAAGTAGGTAGTCCGCTTTCAGCTTGTAAAATATATTGATATGTCGCGCTTTTGTTTCCGTTCAAATGTACGGACATTTCATTTGAAGATTTTCCTTTGATACAAATGCTGTACGAGTACAAAAGCACATAAGGGCTAAATTTTCACAAAGGGTGAATAATAAATGGTGCAGATTTGTTTTTCGACGACGTTGACATGACGTGCTTATGTTTTTTTCGTATTAACATGGTGCTTATCTCTTCCGCTCACTGCCCCTTATTTTGGGGAATGTAAAAAAGAGTGTTGTTTGAAACTCAAATTAACAATTCAGATAAATATGCTATGCTAAACGACGGTAGAGCCATTCGAGTTTAGAAGGTCGGCATAAAGTAACTATTATGGTTGAATTTCGTACTATGAGAGAGAGAGAGAGAGATCCGGCTGCCCACGCGTCGGCAACATAGTGCCTTTGCTATCGCTAGTATCTAAAACTACGGTAACTGCTTAACATCAAACGGATCATAAGCTTGTTTGCTGACTTTGTTGCATAAAAAAATTATTGTAGGAAGCAGTAGGTCACACGAAACGGGATTACTGAGTTCTCAGATTTTCTGTGATTAAATTTATTGTAACGTGTCATTACCCAGACTCTTCTGGGGTCAAAATCTTAAATTTCGTTATAGTCATGAAAAAAAACAATAAATAATGTGCACACCAAAGTGCAAACTCATATAGGTAGTTTTAAATTTGAAATCCTACTAATATTATAAATGCGAATGTTTGTGAGTGTGGATGTATGTTTGTTACTCTTTCACGCACAAACTACTGAACGGACTTGGATGAAATTTGGAACACAGATAGTTTATAACCAGGATTAACACATATAATACTTTACTTAAATCTACGCGGACGAAGTCGCGGGCAGAAACTAGTATTCAATATATTAAAATTTCGATGTATGGATGTAGGTCGTGAATGGGCTCATTGCCTTTATCGTATAATACTTATAACAATTTATGCTGCGGCTGTCGGAATCTAAAATGCAAAGATTTTCGATAAGTCGGCTTAGCGTAAGTGACTTTTTATGTTCCAAATCGTTCGGAGAAGCTTGCTGGAACATGTTTTGGGTATCTACTAATATCTAAAATGTAGAGTCCTTTAAAATAAATAACCGTAGTAAAACAAATACGGCTTCATTTCCATTGAGGAATCACTGAAAACAGCCCTAAATAAACTTCACACATGAAGAATGCCTAATGAAAAGTAATTCGGATATGTTCATTTCAGAAAATATATAGGTATATTCGTTTCGCAGAAAATCCTTTTCCTTGTAGCATTTCCATTACCATTTCGTTATAAAAATCTAGTAATTGTAAAATAAAAAGTATTGTTATTCACACTGCTTCACCGTATAATATGTTCCCACACTTTTTATCCTGTATTAAATTTAATTTTGTATGTAGTCAGCATTTTTAAAAAAATAGAAATCATTATATTATCGCAATCTACGTAGAGTCCCGATTTGTTTAAGTTTTCACGTGAAACCGTGAGTCAAAGTTATATTTTCACACGTTGCAAACGACGCCGCGGGGCTTAGAGCAGTGTATAATAAATTTCTTTTCCGCAGATGTTTTCTGGCGGCCGTTATTGGATCCCTTACAATATAATATGCGGGTTTCATTTTCACATATTGCCTGCCTAATAACGGGATGGGATGAAATCATCCGACCATCTCTAATGTCACCGTTCGCCTTCCTGTAGTTAATACGTTCTGATAAATAAAGTAGGAGATTATATTTGGGTTCTAACATGTTCTGAGAATGGTGTCCAAAATAATACGCAAGCCGGAAACTTCAATATTAAGACTTTAAAAAGTCGGCAAACAAACGTACGAACCGCCTGATGTTAAGCAGTTACCGTAACCTATAGATGCTTGCAATACCAATATAATTACTCACCCGTTGCCGATCTGATGGGGAGTGGGACAGAGGGAGCGGAAAGGACAGGTTGGACTCCCGACTCTCTCAATCATCGTTCGCAACGCAGCCAACTATAGCTGCATTGCGTTGCTAATTATACCTGTTAATTAGCTATTCAGCTAATTTACGCAGATCTTCTGTGAGAGGGTGGTACTACCCTCGTCGACCCAGCCCGTATATGAGCTGTGGTTAATTGGCTACAGCTTGGCTCTACCACCATAAATAACAAATGTGAGTGAACGGCGCGTTGTGGACAAGTACAGAAATGGATTACAATGACATGACTAAAGAATATGCCGCTCGAAATAACAAGATGAGCATAATTCTGCAACATTTCATTTTATGGTGAAATGTAATTGACTGGTTGAAACGTTAAATTTTCCGCTTTTATCCTCATTTCCACATGATAAAAGGCGCACAATGGGAATCGAGATATTGACTTATCACGTGAAAATGACGCTTCCTTTGTATGAATATCGATATTCATGTATCCATCTAAATTAAGGCCGAATATTAAATATTCTGCTTAGGAGATGTACCCCAAACACTATTTTAAGGATATATTTAAGTTTAGTAGTTTAAAAAAAAATCAACCCGATTTATTGGTGCTGATTCTGCTTATACTCAAACACGACTGAACTAAGTGTACCTATTGCTATTTTATGTTAATTTTATTAAACTATTGCAATTCCTGCGTCCACATGTACCGAGCAACCGAGTTCGAGCAATCAGTTCTACGTCCGATCACGTATATAGTCAAAACTTATTGCTTCGACACGTAACCTGGTACATGTGGACGCGTCTATTTGCGTATTACATTCCGTTATCATAAAACAACAAATTTAAAATTAAATGTGTTAGTCCCAGATAGGCTAGGCTTAAAAGTTCATTCCAAAATCAATCAACACGAACCGATCCTCTCCCAATCAAACAGTATATCACTATTATAACAGGCTTAAAGCAGATTAGGGTCTTCGGAAACGCCCACCGCACATTTATCATCTTAATAGCATAGGAGTGCGGAACACTCAGCCCTAATAAAATTATACCGCGACCAACATCAAGGGAATTAAATTTTAAATACTCGCTCTTGCTTCTAATAGCTCGTTTGGCACGAAATCTGTGGTGCGAAATAAACACACTCGGCGTTAACTTAAAGGTTTTACTAAAATGACGTAAGCATTCAGTGATACTGGTCTCACTGGTTTTTTTGCGCAAGTTTATACAATCGTATCACATTCCATTTTCATTCTCATTGCTTCAGTAAACAGAGTTCTAATTATTATGTTCGAAAACAATAAATCTGATCTAAACGATCACAACAACCATGATCTAGCGCAAGTACTTGAGATGTAATTTTTGACGTAAAATGAGAGTTCTATTTGAGATGAAAATTCAATAAGATTTTTAAGATGATGCTGATTTCAATACTGTTATTCTAGACGTCTCAGCACTCGAGTTCAATTAGAAATTGATATCAATTTTATAAAGCCAGCCTAAGATTTAAAATTTTAAAGCAGGTTGGATTATCGACCATGTTTACGGGTTGTAACCTAAATATTAGGAATGTATACCTTACAGCGTGCTCGCGGGTTCCGCCTGCTTTCTTTGAGTGTTTGAATCACGAATATGGCGTAAATGAACGTGTTTTACGGTCGGCACTTACGAGACCTTACGTACTATACTTTTGAAGCGGTGGCTCGGTGAAACAGCCACGAAGCCTGCGATATCCATTCATTAAACGCGCGGTTTGTGTGAAATTACGTCACACAGTATATGTTTATACAGCGATACATATGTAATTCAATATTAGCTGTTTCTCGCAAATACATACGGGCGATTTCCCATACAATGTTCATCCTTTATTTTCACACCCCTATGGGTTGAATTTCACAAAATAATTCCTTACCACCTCGAAGCCGAATTAAGTTTGTAGGTTGATAGTTCTGGTGATTCCATAATGGTTCTAATTAGCGCTGTACATAAATGTACATAAATATAGTTTTTGAAACATTTAAAGGATAATACTATATCCCCTAAATACGATATCTAGTTTTATACAATATTCGATTAATACTTAGGTACTTACTGAAATAATATAAATATAATTGTAAAAAAACTCAATCAACTCTTGTGTACCATATACCATCGAAAAAAAATCTCATCAAAAGTAAGCGAACCGGAAAGTTTTGATTTCCAATAAAAAGGGGTTTGTAATATATCATTACGAGACCCCGACCTCGTGTTATTACAAAATATCGGTCTGTTCGTTTTCATAACTGCCAGATCCGCAATCAAAAGTTTACCGTGTAAAATTATATTCTCTTTGATCTATAATTGAGTATCTGCCTACCATTCAGAAGTTCCTGTAATTAATTATGACATTTGAGGGACCGTCATCATTAAGTGTAATAATAAAGTTATTACAGGGCTTGTTTACTTTGGTACTTTGGTATATTTTAAAGGCAACGAAATACTACTAGCATATTATCCGCTTCGAGGCTTCTTCTGCCGATTAGAGTGTTATATGTCTTATTTCTTAGTAGATGGTCACTCTAATTACATCATAATGTTTCTTAAAATAGTTCTGCCATGTATAGTGTTTGATCGTCAACAATGCACACTGGACGGGAATCCGAGTAGATTTTCTTTTGTTTCTCATTCACCACAACACAGCGTTTTGTACGCTTTTCATTTCATCTGCCGCAATAGACTAGGCTGTGGGCCTGTGCATTTGTGTCAGTCCGCTATGACAGGTACTACCTATAATGTTTGGGGTCGTGTACTCCTTTTAAAGTGTTATTACATCGATGGTTATACCTAGAACATATACATAATGGATCTATGGTTATAGTTCTACAGTAATTTTGGGACTGTAACATTGTTCTCCTACTATCGTCTTGTTGGCAAAATTGAATTACTCGTTGTGAACTCTCCTTTGCTTAATGCGTTGTCAGAGCGGATATAATAAAATTCTTGAAGTGTACAGATGTCTGGACATAACTGTAAATTGTACATCTATTGTTTTCTTATATTTACGCGAATACTACCCCCCGTGACCATTGGCTGCTGTAAAGCAACCGAAACGTCGGGAACATAAAGTTAATAAACGCGATAAAATCCGGAAAATAGTTTTATTTCAATTGTACATCTGTTAGAGAGTTGTTATTATGTTTTCGTATTTCAAAAACAAACCAGTAGGAAGGAGTAAATTGTAGATAAAAGCTGTTTATACCCACATACGAACACGTATTTATAATTCTGTCTGTGAGTAAAATGTTGATATGAATGCCATGAATATTCAAGGGTTTATTCTGTAGCGTGACATGAATTCGGTTGAGCAAAATTCACGGACTAAGCAGGATATTGTTGTACAAACGTGTCGCAATATTTGTTGTATCATAAAATATTTATTTTGCATGAATAATTTATGCTAAGCACTTAGATTAAAACAGTTCACCGTCGCGTGGTTGGGGCTAATAGAAATAACTGTGCTTTCATCACTTCGCGGTAATACTATAACAGATGGAGTTAGCCATTTTAACGGAAATATATTTAAAAGGGTTAAAAGTAAAGTTGCAAAATTCAAAATTGTTTTTATTCATGTAAGCCAACAAAGCATTTATGAATAGTCAGAATCTACCACCGGTTCGGAATGCTGCTTCCACTGAGAAGAGCCGGCAAGAAATTAAATGGTTACTCTTTTCAACGAATGAAAGATGGTGTACATTCTCAGGAACAGCATAAAAAAAAATATGAGCAGGCAACACCATTGCCACTAAATAGCTAATAGTAAATAATAATCATATATGTAATAATGTAAATAAAATGAGAATGCTAGTTTAGTGTGATGTGCATACCTACTCATACTTAAATCAAATTAAACGTTTACGAACCAAAATAATAATTGATAAAACAGGGGTGGATAATATGATAATTGCTTTGGTGTGATGCCTTCCATGCTAAGTAAATAAATAGTATTTAACGACAATGTTGTTAAGAGGAAAGTGAGTGGACCAATCCCCGCAAGCAGCGCCCGCGCACGAGCATGACTTGAAAAGCGGCATCACTCTCCTCAACCATAATAGAGGGAAGAGGGTGATCCGCTCCACAAAGCCACCGCAAACAAGGACATTGAAGTGAGCATGACCAACCAATGCAAGCCGTAATACCAGAGATCGGTATGAAAATTTGAATATATTGGATTATTGGAATGTGACAATCAGTGCTTGAATGTTCGTGTAAGTACTAAATACGGTTTTATTCATGTGATAATGGTCTCGATTCAAAATTTGAATGTGTTATTTGTGAGTGAATTTGACCCTTATTTACTTAGGCAGGAGTTTAATGAAGTTGATTAATTACTGCACGTTATCTGCACGGCGGAACTCGGAGGGCTTCATTCATCATAATTACGGGATACGATCGTATTTTGTCAATTCTTAGGGCGGTAATAAAAAAAAAGGAAATATCAGACTGTCATCACAACAAAAAAAACTCAGTGTATCAAGAAACTCCTGGCTATGAACCGAATATAAAGATTATACAACTAGTACATGATAGACCATGACTCTTGTATTTTTGGATGATAGTTCTTTTACGTGGTAGGAGTTAAATGGCCAAAATCATCACGCTTTAAATGCGTTATACGTAACTTTGTAACGTACACTGTGTAACATTCGCTTTTTCCTCGTTACATACTAGTTTTATTTTTCAAAATTTGTAGTTTCTCAAAGGACTGATACTCAGTTTGGATCTTGTCCTTCGACGTTTTGGTTATGTCAGTTTGACATTGACATGTCATCTGTCATTCGTTATTTTTTCCATTTGAACTGTCAGTTGGGACCCTTTTCACTTTTCTCCCGAAGGACAGGCCGTGAAGATGGCTACGGTTTGAACCGATAAAAATCTTTTTGAATCCACGCTTAGGCGTGCGGAGATGTCGTTTAATGGCTTTAGTTAATTACTAATAAGCCCGGCGCTATGCCTGCGCATAATATTTAGCAGAAAAACCCACATTTGTGGTAAGTACTTTGATTTTTCTTTACAACATGTCAATTGCGCATGAGTGTATTTCAACATTATACTGATGCAATTTTATATTGTTTCAGGGTTTTTTTTTTTTACTTTACTTCTTTGTTATTTACTTTTCTTCATTTAAAATTCAACACATGGATACTTCATGATGTTTTTCCCCACCCTGGATGGTGTGGTGAAGATTTTGTTTGCGGCGTGCCGGTAAGGTTGAAACCCATCGTGGATCACCAAGCTGGACACCTTTAAATTCCGCCGTGATGCTCCTGGCTCCGGGTTGGATGTGATTTAGTTTGCAAGCCCCTCGTTATTTTTTCCACGGACATGTACCAGGACCGAGGTTTGGTTTTATAGTTTAACTTAAAATATAATTTTTCTGGTTGTTCTACTCATTTTCCCCTAATGTTTTACATTTAATATATAATAATAATTTCTTAGAAAAAGGTGGCAATAATAGACATACACAAATGTGATTAATTTATTAATTTTTCTATATACTTAAGTAACATTTTCATGACCCTATGGATAAAATAAAGACTGATACTTTTCTTTGTACTCAGGTTTTTCATTTACTTCTCCTTGGCTTGTGATTAAAAGCTCCAAGGCCCCGATTTGGTTATTCCGGACACTAGTTATTGGTAAGCCTGCCTGGCGCCCGATATTGGTTTTTATTTTACTTGTTTTTGGCAGCTTACATTATTATTAATAGGGGAACCTTTATGTAATTTCTTTTAAATATTGCAATTGGCACTTGTCGATTTAACAATATTACAAATTGGCTTGAGGAACAGGGACATGAAATAGGGTTTTTGTTTTCTTTTGTTTTCCTAATCACATCTTTGCTGTTTTGTTATTATTGCACCTTTTCATTAACATTACTATTATTTATAGCACAATAATTGTTGTCTATAATTTATTGTTTGTTTGTTACTGTTGTCATTTTGAACAACATGTGTTTGTATTTACTTTCACAAAACTATTATTATCATGTTTTCTGTTAGGTTACCTATATTCTTTCAACGGAGGCAGTTTGTAAGTATTTGTTGACACCCAGTGTTTAACATATTTGGTGTCTTATTGTAATTTAAAATAAACTCAGGCGTTTCCCGAGGAAACATATTGTCAATTTGCGTTAGCATTCTTTAACATTTTCATTGTAATAATAAATTTAGTTAAGCGTTAACTTTAAAAAATTTGTAAATCATTATTGCACCTTTTTAAAGAATTATTCTTTTACTTTACATACTTAGGATTATCATTCTTGATAATTTGATAAATTAAACTTTACCTCTTTCCTGAAACAATGGAAATTAACTTTTTTTAGGGATCCATTCCACTAATACATTTAAATTTTAATTCCATTTAACTTTCATTTACATTTGGTTGCATTCTGTTGCATTGGTTTTGATTGATTGATAGTGATTGATAGTGATTGATTGTTGATTGATAACTTTATTTGTTCAACATGGACAAGAGTGTTCAAGTACCTACGTTGGAGGAGGAGAAAGACGTTTATACGCCTACTCATTCAAATGTTCGTGGAGTGACTCATGACGTAGTGAACATGACAGATGTTCCTGACCCATTTTCGGTCAACAACGATAGAATTGCACACAGTTCTAGTGTAATACCAACTTTTAGTACGATGAATGTCTTGTTGAATGATCACCTTAAGAAGAATTTACCTTCTATTACTAAATTACCGGATTTAAAACGTAGTAAACTTAACTTTGATGGAAAATCATGTGTTAGGGAATTTATTACACAGGTTGAAGAATATTTTTTGTTTAAAAATTTTGATGAGAACGTTTTGGTCGGTTCCTTCACGGATTTGTTGTCTGGTACTGCCATCAAATGGTTTCGGAGTGTGCGTTTGCAGATTGGAACTTCGCACCTGATGACCTTACTATTAAAAAAGAGTTTTCAGATTGGTTAAATTATTTAAAAGTATTTTTCACTAATTATAGGGCTGCGCCTATTTTGTTTGTTAAACATAAAGATTCAAGACCTTATTTGGAATTTAAAGTTAATAACCTTACTTTGTCAGGATTGTTGGACAGTGGTTCTACTTGTTGTGTTTTAGGTTCAGATAGTCACCTAAAGTTTTTGGACATGGGCTTTAAACTTAAACCCATTGCTAGTTCTGCTTATACCGCGGATGGTTCTTCTCATAGAATCATTGGTGATATTGAATTACCTGTCACTTGTGATAATGTTACTAAATTAACAAAATTTTTGATAATACCTTCATTTAAACCTTCTATTATTTTAGGCTTTGACTTTTGGTTAAAATTTGATCTTGCTAAAGAACTTTGGAAAGATATTTCTCTTGTTAGCGAAAATAAACTTCATGTTAATGCTATTACTTCTGTTGTAGAACTTTCTCTTTCTGAGAAACTTAAATTAGATAAAATTATTAAACTTTTTGAAGATATTTCATATGAGAAGAGAGGTTTAGGTCTCACTCATCTTGTTGAACATAAAATTAATGTTGTTGGTGAACCTTTTAAACAACGTTACTGGCCTTTAAGTCCAGCTAAACAAAAGGAACTTTTTGACGAAGTGGAAGTTTTATTAAAAGAAAATATTATACAACCTTCAAAATCTCCTTGGTGTTCCCCAGTATTAGCTGTAGAAAAAAGAGATGGTGGAACTAGACTTTGTTTGGATTCCAGACGTTTAAACCTTGTTACTATTAAAGATTCTTATCCTTTACCATATCCTTCTAGGATATTAGATAACCTGCGGGGAGCTAAATTTATTTCAACTATTGATCTTTCCAAAGCTTTTCTTCAAATTCCTCTTGAAAAATCTTCTCGTGAGAAGACAGCATTTGTTGTTCCGGGGAAAGGACTGTTCGAATTTATTCGTATGCCTTTTGGTTTAACTAACGCACCAGCTGAGCTGCAACGACTTGTTGACAGACTTCTTGGTCCTGAATTTGATAACGTAGCCTTCTGTTACTTAGACGATCTTATTTTAGTTACTCCTGATTTTGAGACTCATTTAGACTATTTAAATAAAATTTATCATATAATTAAAGATGCTGGTTTAACAGTCAATTTAAAGAAGTGTGAATTCTGTAAAGACAGACTTCGTTATTTAGGTTATATTGTTGACAGTGATGGCTTACACACTGATCCTGTAAAATTAGAATCAATTGAAAATTTTCCTCTTCCAGGAATAGTAAAGCAACTGAGAAGTTTTCTTGGTTTGTGTTCTTATTATCGTAGATTTATTAGTAATTTTGCTGATATAGCGTCTCCTTTAACTAGACTGACTGCAGGCAGTAAGAATTCTAAAAAACCTGTTAGTTGGGATGATGATGCTATAAATGCTTTTCATAATTTAAAACAAGCTTTAGTTTCTGCACCTGTTCTGCATTGTCCAAATTTTGAAAAACCTTATTTTTTACATTGCGATGCTAGTTCTGTTGGAATTGGTAGCGTTCTTACCCAAGAAGATGATAGTGGTGAACAACATCCTATCGCTTATTATTCTAGATCACTTAACAAATGTGAACGAAATTATAGTACAACAGAGCGTGAGCTATTGTCAATTTTAGATTCAATTGAACACTTCAGACCTTATGTTGAAGGTATGAAATTTACTGTGGTTACAGACCACGCTTGTTTGAAATGGCTTTTAAAACTCAGTAATCCTAGTGGACGTCTTGCACGTTGGGCCGCTAGAATTTCTCAATTTACTTTTGATATTATTCATAAAAAAGGTTCTTTACATTTAGTTCCTGACTTTCTGTCACGTATTGAAATTTCGGCTATAGATGTCATTCCGGATAGTATAACATCTCCTGATGATGATATTTATGATCCTTGGTATCGTAAGATATTTGTTAGTTGTCAAAAATTTCCTTGTAGATTCAAAAATTTCAGAGTTGAAAATAACACTTTATATAGATATTGTAAAAATAGGTATAATCCTAATAGTATTTTAGATTGGAAAATAGTTATTCCAAAAGAACACATTTTAGATACAATTAGATCTAATCATGATGATCTTAATTCTGGTCATCTTGGTATTCATAAAACTTTAAGAAAATTAAAACAACATTACTTTTGGAAAGGTATGTTCTCTGATGTTCAAAAATATATAAATTCTTGTGAAATTTGTAAAGCTTATAAATGTTCAACTTCACTTCCACATGGAATTATGATTAATCCTAAAAAAGTTGATCGTCCCATGTTAACACTTTCTATTGACATTATTGGAATTCTGCCTAAAGCACATTCTGGTCATAAATACATCTTATCAGTAGTAGATATTTTTACTAAATATTGTTGGTTGTTTCCCATGATAAATGCTACTTCTAAAGTTATTTGTAAACTTCTTGAAAAAGAAATATTTCTAAAATTTGGTTCTCCAAAAATATTTATCTGCGACAACGGTTCACAGTTCACTACAAGTTATTTTGTTAATTTCTTGAAAGGATTTAATATAACTAAATTTTTTTATAACACTTTATATACCCCTCAGAATAATCCAGTTGAAAGGTATAATAAAACCGTAGAAACTTGTATTTCTTGCTTTGTGAAAGAAGATCATAGAACTTGGTCAAAATTTTTGCCTCATATTCAATTAGCTTTGAATAGTAGTGTTAATCTTGCTACAGATTTCACTCCTAATTACCTTATGTTTGGTAGGGAAGTCATTGTTGATGCTTCTTTACATCGCTTTAGTGATTCTTTAGTTAATCTAGATAACCTTGAAATTGGTTCTAGAAATTCTTTTGCTATTTCTCTTAACTTACTTAGTGAAGTTTTTGAAAAAGTTCAAACTTCTATTTTGAAAGCTTATAAACGAAATGTTCGTTATTATAACGTAGGGAGAAAAGTCATTTCTTTCGATGTTGGTGATATTGTTTGGAGAAGGAGTTTTGTCCAATCCAATGCACTTGCATATTTTTCGGCAAAGTTCGCACCTAAGTTTATTAAATGCGAAATTGTTGATAAAGTTTCACAAAACGTTTATGTTTTAAAAGACCTAAATAAAGGTTCAACAGGACGTTATCATGTTAAAGACATTATTAAATATTAATTTTCTTTTTCAAAATTATAAACTTATATTTTTTGGTTTTGAGTTTTGAACTATTGTTTGAAGATGGGCTTTGAAGGTTTGATGAATGAGGTTTGATGTATGATTCTAAAATGACCCTGTGAAAGTGATTTATGATAGTGAGCTTCAGATAATAAGATTAACTTGGAATAATAATATTCATTTAAATTTTCAAAATAAGAACTTAGGTATTTTGGTATATTGCAGTTTAGTTAAAATTCAAGTTTAAATTCATTATAAGATTTCCAATGTCGAAAGATCTTATGTACATTTGTTTATAGTTAGGTATTCCCTACTAAACAATTTGTTTGTAGTGGAATGTCCACTTTATTGTTTCCTTATATTTTTGTTAGGATATTTTATATTCTATTTTGTTCTTGATGATAAGACATTATCTTTATCCATCATGTTTTGTTTTCCTTAGGTTTTTGGCTTTGTGTCATTTGTACATTTTATATTTAGTTGTGGTGTTCGAGTAATTTTAAGGCCTCGGAAATGACAATTTAGTTTTGAGTAGACTTACCACGCTTTGGGGGTATAGTTTCACTCTTTTGGATTTGACAGATCCTGGACTTTCCATCCGGATCTTTGTTTGCCATTGTGCCCGGAAGTTCGGTGGTGTTGTGCCGATCACAGTGTTGCAGATTTTTTTTCTGCGTTTGCACACCGCTTTGGAGTGTGTGAACGTATCTTATGTTTACACCGTTTTGTTGTGTAGACATAAGCTTTTCCTTTTTATGTTCTTGTGCTCGGAAGTTCGGTGGTGTTGTGCCGATCACAAGACATATTGTTCTCACACCGTCTTGTTGTGTGATGACAATTTTTTTTTTGCACTTTTTCAGGTGTAGGGGAGTCTTTTCACGCCTTGGGCGTAGGGAAGCAGTACGTTTCGGACGTTAGTCGGAGTTTGATTTTTGTAATCGGCGGCGCGAGCCTAACCGAAGGGGTAGGAGTTTTGGTAGATTGGTTGTACAATTTCAGATGCTGAGTCGGTGACAATTTTGCCTAACCGATCTTAGAGGCTTTACAGAGCTTAAATGAAGTTATTGGTGTTCTAAATTGTTATAGTAGCCAGTGGCGTTTGTGCTTGACTGAGCTCAATGGGGTTTTTATTGGGTTTTCATTTGTTGATGTAGTCAGTGGCGATAGGGCTTAACTGTACTTAGATTTGGAAAGTTTGTTAGACATAGTCAGTAGCATTTTGCTTCACTGAACTTTTTGTTTGTTTTGATAGAGTCCTCCGGTAGTATTTTCTATGTCACCATAAATAATAACTTGTCAGGTTGGCTTCTTTTCTTTTAAATTTTGTTTTCCATTTTGGATATTTTTTTGTTCATTTGTTTTCATTTGCATTTGCAGTTTATTGTTTGAGATAGTAATTTGATTTTATCAGTTGCTTCATTATTTTTGAAAAGTTCCCTAGAGTGTTGTCTATCTCACCATAGATAATATCTTCTCAGGATGGTTTTCTTTTCTTTAATTTTTTCTCCTATTTAGGATTTCTTTATTTATTGGTTGTTTACGACCACCTTAACTTTTTTGAATTGGTATTAATTGGTGATGGAGTTGTTTTTTTGTATTTCTCTTTTCGTGGATCTATTCCCGTTACTTTTTTCCTACTTTGGATTTTTTTTATTTGATGTTTTAGTATTCGGTGTTGGGTTTTTTTCTCTTTTGCTTTTTGCGCGGTTTTAACTGTGGCATAAAAGAAAGTATCTTTCTTTTATTTTTTTTTGGGAGGGATGTATTGTAACATTCGCTTTTTCCTCGTTACATACTAGTTTTATTTTTCAAAATTTGTAGTTTCTCAAAGGACTGATACTCAGTTTGGATCTTGTCCTTCGACGTTTTGGTTATGTCAGTTTGACATTGACATGTCATCTGTCATTCGTTATTTTTTCCATTTGAACTGTCAGTTGGGACCCTTTTCACTTTTCTCCCGAAGGACAGGCCGTGAAGATGGCTACGGTTTGAACCGATAAAAATCTTTTTGAATCCACGCTTAGGCGTGCGGAGATGTCGTTTAATGGCTTTAGTTAATTACTAATAAGCCCGGCGCTATGCCTGCGCATAATATTTAGCAGAAAAACCCACATTTGTGGTAAGTACTTTGATTTTTCTTTACAACATGTCAATTGCGCATGAGTGTATTTCAACATTATACTGATGCAATTTTATATTGTTTCAGGGTTTTTTTTTTTTACTTTACTTCTTTGTTATTTACTTTTCTTCATTTAAAATTCAACACATGGATACTTCATGATGTTTTTCCCCACCCTGGATGGTGTGGTGAAGATTTTGTTTGCGGCGTGCCGGTAAGGTTGAAACCCATCGTGGATCACCAAGCTGGACACCTTTAAATTCCGCCGTGATGCTCCTGGCTCCGGGTTGGATGTGATTTAGTTTGCAAGCCCCTCGTTATTTTTTCCACGGACATGTACCAGGACCGAGGTTTGGTTTTATAGTTTAACTTAAAATAAAATTTTTCTGGTTGTTCTACTCATTTTCCCCTAATGTTTTACATTTAATATATAATAATAATTTCTTAGAAAAAGGTGGCAATAATAGACATACACAAATGTGATTAATTTATTAATTTTTCTATATACTTAAGTAACATTTTCATGACCCTATGGATAAAATAAAGACTGATACTTTTCTTTGTACTCAGGTTTTTCATTTACTTCTCCTTGGCTTGTGATTAAAAGCTCCAAGGCCCCGATTTGGTTATTCCGGACACTAGTTATTGGTAAGCCTGCCTGGCGCCCGATATTGGTTTTTATTTTACTTGTTTTTGGCAGCTTACATTATTATTAATAGGGGAACCTTTATGTAATTTCTTTTAAATATTGCAATTGGCACTTGTCGATTTACCAATATTACAACTGGGAAAAAGTTATCTAAAAATCTACTAGATGGCGTAAGTGAGTTATTCAAGTTAAAAACTAAAAAAATTGCATACAAAAAACTTAAATAGGATGGGGGTCCCTCGACCGCACAATTTATTTTCTTGTTCCCTGAAAAGGTATAGGCAATAGGCAAATATGCATTCCAGTTCACTCACACTGCGTCAATGGTAGTTTTCAGTCGTTAGTTAGGCACACCTACTGGTACAAATATAACAGCATACACTGCTATGACCTTACTACGCTACCAACTATCGAATATCTTTTATCTCTCCAAGCTAACAGCTTCGCAATAAATTTTATTCCAAACAAAACTTGCTATTCAAAACATTTAC
The DNA here is from genome assembly GCA_905147325.1 of Notodonta dromedarius. NCBI lineage: Eukaryota > Metazoa > Arthropoda > Insecta > Lepidoptera > Notodontidae > Notodonta > Notodonta dromedarius. The sequence goes on along the minus strand of LR990165.1, from coordinate 1,963,940 downwards.
ATACCCAACGTTCTGAGAAGACAGCAATCCCATAAATCATCTGGGAACACAACCGTGCCGTATCAATCATCCCGCAGTCTTTACACTTAATACTATTCGGTACGAAAAACTCGATATTTACATAGTTGCCAGAATAAGCCCGAACTACGTAAATCCGATCACGTCGAGACCGTATGATGGTTTTCGGCAGAGATTTTCGCTCCTTGATCTTGTGTTACGTAGTCAATACCGCTTATGGAAATGAACCAGTACGATGCCGGATACACGTTCTAATTTCGCCAAAAGACTAACAGACTATTTGAGCAGTAAACGACGCTTACCAGTAAATAAGACAAAGATTTTTAATGCGTCTGATTTTATATGTAATGATAGCTCAAGTTTCCCTGTTGTGAAAAATATGAAAAGCTAAGTGAAATGGTTTTATTTTGGGAATAAAGGTTCATCAAGTCAGATTTTGATGTGCAAAAATAACATTTTATTTTCTCAAGAAAACATTTTATGAGATTCAACATCCGTTAATTATGAAAACTCAACTAATTTGTTTGGAAGTACAAAATTTTCTTCGACATTTAACAACACTTTTAGATTAAATCCCGACTGTTTTAATTTCACGTCAATTAATCTCTCCCATTTCATTTTTCATTATCTAACAAACGAAAAATGTTTGAGATTCACGGAGATTACAATTTTGTTTATCAGAATATTTATTATCAAACTGTTTCAAAGTAAATTTCTGCTTTCTCATTTTGTGTTGTTGTTTTAAAACACTTAAAATAAAATGAAAATTATAAATAAATAAAATAAAAGGTGATACGTAAAAAAATATAGTGATGTAGTTTTAGGTATATCTCACCAACAGTATATTTATATTTATCATCAAATATATTTTATAGGTACCTAGGTATATTTTATGATGGCACGATTAGGTAACTATAATAATGGACCCTTTTTGTCTTTTTTTCAATAATAATTCGCTCAAAGAATCATTTAACAACTACGCCTACCATAAAACGCGTGTGCTAGGCTGCAAACTTGAAGACACTCTCAGCTTATTTTGTCTGTATAACCTTAAAATAAGTGCATGTCTGACCTGTAGTACCTAGGTCAGAATAATTGAAACCAGTAGATCAATTGTAATGTGTCAAGCATCCAATGGAGGATGTTAAATTATAATATAATGAATTAGGTACCTACTAATTAAGAAGAATGTCAAAGTTCATCCCGAGTTTGATTCGTCAAGGTTCATACTGTGATAATATTTTGTATAGAAAAAATAAAAACTTGAAAATCCTACAGCAGCCTCACTTGCCAGTGGCCACTGATTAGATTAAAAACCCACATGCTACAATCCTTTGACGTAACTATTTTCAGTTCGTAGAAACCTAATCTGGTACAAAATTATAAGAAAAACGTATGAACCAACTACTCTTTTAATCACCATTCGAGCTGTCTGTTTGTATATCAAATGCAGTGTACGTGTCTGCAGTGAACGCAAAGAAGAGTTAGAATGGGGATGCCCGGGATGTGGTAGTTACATAGATGCAAAGGAATCAAGAATAGTTGCGAAGAACCCCCCCCCTTTGGTATTGCAGTAATTCATAAATAAATAAATCTCGTCAGAAAAACACACTAAGCAACTCTTGAACTAGATAAGTACTGCACAATGGACTAGGGGTGGTCTAAGACCGAGAGAAATAACTAAGAGTTTCCAGCATATAATGGCCAACAAATTTATAAAGCGCGCCCGATTTGAACTCGACTATTACTACCATTTCGTATCGCTTCTCCTTGGTCGTAATATAAGGTCTTATTTAAATTTCATTTAATTCAGGGCACTAATTGGGTTGAATATTTAAAATGCTAGCTGTATATTTAGGTTCGAAGGATGCGGTAAACTTAATTAAGTAGACCTCAAATTTGATACCTATGTGTTGATTAGAGCAATAATAATGCCCCCCGTTGTGCTATAGGGAATTATGGCCTTTATGACAAAAAGTACATCGGAGTATATTACGGTATGCTCAAAATAAGTGAATCCTCAAATGGCGCATCTAGAATTGCACATTTTTCATTATCTATGTAAGTACATATTGCGTTCTGTGGCAGGGAAATGCAAAATGATTTGCAAGTGACAGGCATAGCCACCGAGCGCTCCGGGAAAAACATATCTGGTGTGGTTTTCCTTTTCTTGAAATATACCTACGTATGTATTAATACTGCAAATTACGTATCGCGAAATATACTTGAACGCATCAGATCAAATTTGATAGCATATATAAGTACTGTTATAATATATTTATAATTACATTTTGAAATTTGTTTTTACTTATTTTCATTTTATCACATTTTTTTCATTTAGTGCGATAAAAACACAGTCACAAATAAAATTTACATATTAAAAAATTACAAAATGTGAGACCTGTACCTGTATAATATTACAGAATGAATTAAAAATGATAGAACGACGGTGGGACATCAATTTGAGTAGCCTTTACCTTTATTCAGTTGACAGTCGTTAAAACCAGATAACAAATTGTGTCTACTTAAATACGATAATTATCGTTAGGTAACCAACATGTTGTCGAATACCTACAAATTGAACCCATAAAATTTGGCTGCCTTCGGACGCACTGTCTTCTACACGAAGTACGACATACAAATGTCAGTTTTATCGTTTCAACAACAACACAATTCAAATAAAACCCGACGAAACAAATTCTCATTTTTTTACTCGTCCAACGGATTACCCGAACATTATTAGAAATGTCTTTATATGCAGTTGACAGTACGAGATTTCCCGTGGAAAAACGGGATTTTATTTGAGACAGCTATTCACTTGGGGACTCTCCGTCACGTAGAGGTGTCGTTGGAACGTGCCGAGCACGCACGGCCATCCCCTAATGCGTCTACTCAGCCGAACACCCTGGTTGGGGAATTTGACTGATACCGACTGTCACGATCTGGGTCTCTATACGCAGCAGTATACACAAATACGACATTTTGAAATTGGAATGACTTTATTTTTTATAATTGGTCGAGTCGAATCGTTGGAGATTGGCAGGTTCAGATTATTTCTTCTAATCGTTTTTATTACATCGATACACGACTGCGCGTCCTCACAGCTCAAATATAACTTCCTATATCTCTCTCGCTTAGGAATCATCTATCACTCACTCCTATTATATTGTTATTTTCGTAATGGGTAAGAGAAGGAACTGTGATATTTTGGCTCCTATCTCCCAATAACGTCCCAAGTAATTATCAAACCTTATCTGATAATTATCTAGACAAAAAATTAACGGTGGAGAAATGTTCACGCTTCATCCAATCGCCGACGCACTCTTGTATCTCATGCCCAAATCTCTATAAAAACCACGATATTTATACCAACAAATAAATGTAGTCGGTACACTTGGTACTCAATAACAATGAAGATAACAAAGGTGAACTAGATAATAAAAGTGTAGCAACTCTACCGTTCTGCGTCACACTTGCATTTCACGAGATATCTATTTCGATCTCCGCCACTTCTACCGTACCGATAGAAAAGGAAATTCGACTCAAAACTTCTCGTCGCCTTATCTGATGTAACAAAGCGTACAATTCTCTTCGCTATTTTCGGTTCGAATATTATTATCTGTGGACGAACTTTTGAATTTATAAAACTTCTGTGTTATTATTAGACGAGCGTTTGTTTTGTTTCCTATTCAATACACATTGATTATTACAATTTCTTTTTAATGTAAAATATATTTGGCTTCACGTACAACTAACTACATACCTACAAGTTAACATCGCATTTTGATATTTTTAACGTAACGCAATTCATACCATTTATTAATTCATTGCATTGCTTCGTTTCGGACCTTACAGTTGGTGTGTTAGTCTGACGATATATTATATACAATATGCCGTATTGACACAAATAAAAAATTGTAATTGACTACAATTCATTAAATATTATGATTTTGGGCACCTTGAAAATTCCTTAACTAACTTATAGATTGAAGATTTTACAAAACAGCAAATAGAAGATATAATTTATACATAATATGTAATTAGAATATTGAAAACAGTCTTGTATAAATCCAGTTTGACTATCAGGCAATAAGAAGCTGATCAAATATTTTTTGCATTGGCGGCAATTTCATCACGAAAGTAATATTTCAAATGACAAACCCTTTTCTTATTGTGAAAAGAATGTTGTCGACCGCAGATGGTATTCAAATGTCAGGAACGACAAGGGGCAACGATCGGCGTGGCCCGTTGTACAGGAGTGATACCCATAGACGTCTCCAGTTACTTGTTAGCTGCATTTCTACTGAAAATTTGTGCGTGCCTTTGGCAAAGGACCGTAATGTACCTATAGAAGTCCTTAGAAAATCCGAATTCGAACCTATATCTTTTAAAATAATAATAATAAATAATATACTAACACACAAACTATTGTCCCAAACTAAGTAACGCTTGCGTAGACTTAAGAAAATAAATTTTACAATAACAATTTGTAATTTCCCTTTGTCGACCTAAGCAAAATATATATTGAAACTTATTTTATGGGAACCATATGCACTGGAGGCAATCCCGACGATACCCCGACAGGACAAAATAAAAAAAAAATAATGTCTGAAATTGATACTAACGAGAATCGAACCCGCAATCAGTGCAGTAAGCCGAGCAGCCTACGCTCGAACTACTGCGCCAAGCGATCGGCAAGAGATCAACATCTTGGATTCCACTCAGATCAAGGTAGTCGTAGTGACCATCGATGTGAGCGCGTAATGACGCTAAAGGTCAAAAACCTTTTCTTAATATAAGAAACTTCACTCCTATAATGAAACTGATACGTCGACTCAGTGTGTTGTCGATGCATTTAGTGTCAAAGTCCGCTGCAAACTAGTTGGGAAAACTCAGTCTCTGAGCTGTATTGTGTGAGAAGCTTACAGAAGTTAGCCACTTTAACTAAATTAAACTACTTGTTGTTTGTAGTCAGGTCATTTGTAGAAATTACTTGTCAACAGTTCGTGCCCGCATGGCGTACTGACTGATTCTAGATTCAATACCTGGGTAAATTCTGAAAAGCTCTGGACTAGGTAACACGATTCATTTCAAACTGGCTATAAAATATAAACTCGCTCTTAAAAATGTGATTACAAACCTATTCATGTTAATCAAAACATTATTATAACATGTTCTTATTACCGTGAAGAAAAAAATCAAGAAAATGCGGATGAGGAAAAAACGTGTAACAAGTAGAATCATTTCCATTATGTAAACGCCTACTATGAAGGGATTTTTTCCTAATACGGAATGGGGTGAGAATGGTAAAATTGGTTTTCGTTAGCGCTGTTTTGAAGGAAGAAAGGAACAACTTGTATTCCAACAAGTAACGCCAAGCTAGATAACTAATCTTATTCAGAACATAAACAGCTCTCACAGAAGATCAGTTTAAAATAGCTATTATACGTACGTTTCGTAAGATCGTTGAGAGAACCAAAAACCCAAAACCTCTCCTCCACTTTAACTGTTCCGTCCTCTTCAAGTCGGTAACCTGCAAGAAATACCTTTGGTATTGCAAGCATATATAGGCTACGGTGTCTGCTTAAAATTAGGTGGGTCGTGCGCTCATTTGCCAGTCGGCATATTGTTTTATATAAAATAAAAAGTAACTTTCATAGCATTTCCAAAACCTTTGAGTTAAGTAATATAAAAACAGTGCTGAACCGCCAAAAACATTGCCCCCACACGGCGGTCCTCTGAGACGTTTAGTTATTACATCACGTCTCTATTTACAATGGCCCATTACTCCAAGTGAGGAGTCTTTAAAATTTAATTTTCAAAATGTTTACTGTGAAATAATTTTATTACCGCAGACGGCAGCTCGGGGTGATTAAAATGACAAATGTTTCAGAAAGGCGGCCTGCTTTTCTCCAAGTAGGAATTTTTGGATGAATAATATCGGTGGCGCTTTGTTCGTCTGATAGCAATTAAACAAAAGATAAACTAGGTACCTATTTCCTATTTCCACGATTCGCTGCAAGCGGAATATTCAAGCTATTTACTGAGAAATCACCAGTATGGCTTTGTTGTTGTGCGGAAAGAAATAATTATAATGTAAGTATTATAGATGACGCTCTGCTTTTTAATGTTCCTGAATACATTCTGGTATATACAAAAGTTTAAATAGGTATGTATATTCCATAGATACTATACAATAAATACAATGAATAAGAACATATTATGTTAGACGGCAGGAAACCAATCATATGCGAAACATTTTAGTGAGGTAAGTATCTATGAACAATTGAATATTTGAACACTGTACGGACATGGATGTGGTTTCCACTGTTATGATTGTTTTTATTCAAAAAAACACTTATTCTTAGCAATGAATATGATTGGTTAAGAAATAATTATGACGCTAAATTCAAACGAGAAAACGTTTCCTTCAAAATATAACTCTACTCGTGATCATAATAGCGAATTTAGTTGAAAACTTCGCGTGTAATAAAGTGCAAGCTTTCAGCGAGTTCCCCGCGAACACAAACGTATTCATTCAACTCCGTGACAACAGTGGGGAAATCATATTTCCCTCACTAAAGTTTCCAACTAAAATGTATAAGAAAACTAAAGTTTATTACATGAGCAGTCAATTTGTAATTCATAATGAAGTTAGTAAACTAAAGTCCGTGAATAAGTAGTTTAGTACTAAACCTGTGCTAAAAATGTTACTTTGAGTGTATATAGCAATCGCCTTATGCGGTTGGTAGTCGTCTAGTGGCGTTCTATAGATTACACATAATATATATTCTTAACTTCTTAATAGGCAGTACTACTTCATTACACTCCAATAATTTCAAGTTTACTAATTATTATTCTATTCATTTATGTTTGACATGACACTTGTAGATATTTTTCAGGAAGAAATTCAAGAAAAAAATACGAGAATTCATTTTAAACCACTTAAGTCCTATTAAACCCGCCGAGATGATAAAGAGCCCCTTACAATCATTTTTATTTAAGGACGCTTTGCGCCATTAGACAGGTAATTTCTTTAGTGTTCTCAGAGAATGCCTTCAGATGGCGTTAATGGTATTATGCTATATTTTATACTTATTAAGGATTCCACTTCAAAGTTATTTCAGAGTAGGTAAGTAAAACCTTCTTCTAATACAACAAAATAGTTTTCAATATATCCATCAATCAGCCGGAAGTTGAGCACTGCTGCTGGCCGTAACAAACCCCCCCCCCTCTCCCCTAAATGACTCCTCCCCCAATGGCTTCCACACATCACCGTTCTTCCACTCGCAACCATCAGATTTAATTCTAGCAACAATATTAGTTTCATAAACCTAAGTATTTGTCTGGCCACACAGATTTTAATTACCCAACATAAACAATTCTTGTATTAAATGCAAAAATTACATAAACCCGTCCAAGTTTGCACTAACGGTAATCTAATAAAATTCCAGCACATTGCATAACTTAGCAAACAGTAGCAATTAGAAGTATGTTGTTGCAACAAGAATTTATTGAATGCACAATGAAAATTTAACGCAAAACTAAACAATCTCGGTGCAGAGCTACTAGAAAATAACAACCCATGTTTTGGAACAATAGCATTCGAAGTATTTGACTCATGAAGACGGAAATGAAGAGTTACCAGAATATGATACACAATTAATTATATTAGAACAAAGTCGCAAACGGCCGTACGGTTGCGGCCTGCCTGATGTAAAGCAGTGAATTTAGCTTATAGATTTTTGCAATACTTAAGGCATTGTTGCAGCGAGCTATGGAGAGAGCTATGCTCGGAGTTTCTTTGCGTGATAAGATCCGGAACCAGGATATCCGCAAAAGAACCAAAGTCACCGACATAGCTCACAGAATCAGCAAGCTGAAGTGGCAATGGGCAGGCCACATCGCTCGTAGAACCGACAACCGTTGGGGAAGAAAGGTTCTCGAGTGGCGACCTCGAACCGGAAGACGCAGAGTTGGACGGCCCCCCACTAGATGGACCGACGATCTGGTGAGAGTCGCGGGGAGCCGTTGGATGCGGATAGCGGGCAACCTTGCATTGTGGCGTTCCATGGGGGAGGCCTATGTCCAGCAGTGGACGTCTTCCGGCTGATGATGATGATGATGATGATAAGGCATTGTTCGCACGTTTCCGTCCTGAAGGGGTGTGGGACGGATGGAGGGGAAGGGAGGGGTTATAGGGTTGGTCTTTCGGCTCTTTCATTCAGTGTACAAAACTCAGCTATAATACCTACTTTACGCCAATCTTCTATGTAGTAAATTAGCTACAGCTTGGCTCTACCACCGAGAACTTTGAAAAAATATTTTTACATCACAATATATACAAGACTACCGGTAAGCTTAGATACAAAATATTATTCTGCAGACCTTCAACTCTGCCTCTCGGGCCCGGGAATATAATGGTAATGAATTATTCGAGTTCAGTTGCCGCCGGCTCGGGTGCTCCGCTCCCCTTAAGACAACGTCATAAGACGAAACTAAACAACCTGCCACGTGCTACAACATGTATATAAATTAATTTAGCATCAGTCCTAATTTACACAGACATCGCGATGTTGTCGAGCAAGTATATGAGTTTACTGAGCTAAATACGAGGCCAAATGAAAGCTGCTACGTCAACGGGCGAAAAAACATTTCCAGTTGCTAAAATTACAACACTTTTCTTTATTTTTTATAATAGGTACATAGTTATACTACGTAAGATTGATTTTCTCTGGTGATACCTAGTTAAAAAAAGTTATTTTCTGAAACTGGCGAGTGAATCTATCACTCACTTTTTAAAAACAGTACAGAGGTTGAATTTTGAAAAATCTTTGCTTCACGAGCGTTTAGTGTAATTTATAGAGTCCAATGGAAGGTTAATTTTTGGCCAAAGCCAAAAATTTGGCAAATCCTATCTGAAGGCAAAGCCAAAGTTAACGTTTCAGTTAGAAACTTTACATAGCGCATAGAGGCGAATACAAAGACAACTATCAAGCTTCTTTACGACTTGCGATGCCTTTTATGACAAGCAATTGTACAATAAACAACGAAGGACTTAATGGGAATGAACATAAAACTATACTATACTGCTTGCTTAGTGAGGTAGTATAGCTACATTACGTTTGCAGGGATCATGGACTCGCCGTAATGTCCTTACAACTACACGTGGGTACATAAAACAGGAACAGTTACCATGATGGGACGGAGACACAAACAGATGGAGTTGTGGTTTTATTGTTGGTAAAGGTTACGTTATTTGTCAGCTTGTGGTGAACTATTTTCATTTGTGTTTATGTTGTGAAAATCGGCTAAACCCAATTAATTAAATATCGCACACAAATAAACTATGTAAGTATAAAGAGCTAATCACCCCGTCCATGAACTGGGACGATCCCAGTAGCACCCAGACAAGGGCAAATTGCAATAACATTTTCGAATTTTGTCGCCACGGAAATCGATCCCGCAACCACTCGATGCAATGAGCCGAGTGACACAAAACCCTCAGGCTACGTTACCAATTTTGAATTCGAATTAAATAAGGAGCAGAGTACAACTTAGGTAGGTACCTAAGTTATACTCTGCATAAAGATAAATTATTTTTTCGTAACATATTTTTATTTTTTCACCCTGAAAGACCACGCAGGCGGCGCCGTAGTTAAAGCTAGGTAAAAGGCTAATGAATTCTCGTAGTAACTGTATCAAGATCTAAAATATTAGACATTTCGCTCGAAGCGACTCAGATAAACGACACCTATTGAACAATGCACAGGAATTGAATGAAACAATTCCAATTTATCCGTCCCGAGTCCGGAAGTACTCGGCTGATGAAGCACAGCAGCTAATTGCGCAACTTTCCTAATTAACTTTGTGAAAATATGTTTTGCCGCCCTTTTTGCGCACGAGTAGTTTGCACGTTTAGTTGCCCGATAACAAAACGCAAACTCGTTCGAATCTTTATACTATTTGTATAGTTCGTTATTTTCACAAAGACGCTTACTGTGACTCTACTGACACTGGCATATGGGTTATTTTGCAATAATTCACTCATCGTCGTGAAATGAACTGACTATACCTAACCTATTATTACAAGGATAATATATTTTTTGTTAGTTATTATCAAAAAAGTAAGGGCTATTTTGCCTGCACAAAATTAATGTATATTTATAATATATTTTCGCTATGTTTTATGTAACGTCATTCCATAATAATTTCGAAATTAGTTCCAGACCTCAAAAAGTTTATTCTTGCGTATTATCTAATACTGGTTTTCCAAAATACCGTAGTAGCTCTACCACTATCTTCCGTAATAAATAGAGGTTATACGGTTGCTAAAAATTGTTAATCTCTAACCTCTACGTGAAATATTTGTATGGCAAACTGTAGTTCATCAAATGGCCGATACGAGGACAGTACAATAATCCGGCAAATTGAAACCCAGGGTAGAGCACAGATAGAGCAACGGATAAACATCAACTCTATTATTGGCCTGTTAAGAAATACCTTATCTAAAGAACCGGCAATTGGTAGGCAAACTCGATTTTTGAATCCAAAAAAAGAACAAAGTTGCAAAAACGAATACACTTAGAAATTCGTAACAGAGTTTTGTTAGTTTAACAAAGTTTGACTTTGTGAAACCGGTCCTCCGAGTTCGTTTTTGAAGCCGAGCTTCTTAAAATTTTGAAATAAAACAATCATACCATCGAAAATACGAACGCAACTTAATTTGCAAAGGATACAACGCCAATACACGACGATGTGGTCTACGGCGGTGCATACTTGCCTAGAAGGTACCTGTTCACTCTCGACTTGAAAACATCCAGGTTATAGTCAACCGGGAACAAAGACGCCGGCAAGGTGTTCCATTCCTTGGCAGTTCGCACAATAAAAGTGGAAGCGAAACGCTTGGTACGAACTGAAGGAATGTCCACGGTGATGGCGGCTGATGTTAAGTAGTTATAGTAGCCTATTAGATGTTTGCAATACCAAAGGCATTGCTGGCACGTTGACGACCTGACGGGGAGTGGGGCAAAGGGAGAGGGGGTTGGGGTTTTTGGCTCACTCACTCATTGTACTAGTTATAATAGCTACTTTATGCCGATCTTCTGTGAGACGGCGGTACTACTCCTGCCGAGCCTGCCTATATAGGCTACACTACAGCTCATATACATGAGTAGTATTCAATTAGCTACAGATTTCCTTTAGCACCGTCAAATTTTTTTTCATTAAGTATTATTTAACATTGCTTGATAGGAAACGATCACCAACTATGCATTGCATGCAAGTCTGTTTTATTTATTATGTTTTTATTTTTCAAACCCAATTAACTATTTTCCTTGTGGTAAATTGTGGCTTTGACTCTATGGTATGCTAGGCGATCTTCAATTGTTTTAGTTTCACATTTGATCCTGTACATAGGTACCTACATATTATTATTCATAGAGACCACTATAACATCAATGTAATTCCCGAACATCGCCCCGATTAAAATAATAAATAATGTTTTGTCAACCTCCATCAATCATGTCGTGTTACATCGCAATAATAAAATGATTACGTCCGATTTAGGTCACACGGTATTTAGTTTTGTACAAATAACTGTAGGTGTTATAAATTGTTGACGAGATGGCTGCTATTAAGCCTTTAGTAAGCACTGAATATTTAGACCAAACCCCCGATCACAAACAGCCGCTGTCCGATATTATGCATTATTTTTTGCTTGAAATTCTACTGAACTAGCTATGCTTTCACTCCCATTCAGATTAGCAACATGCGAGACATGCCTTTGGTTTTGCAAGCAACTACATACTGGGGTGCTACTGTAAGCAGCGATAATCGATATATCGTGACATTTGTAGTGACGAATTCTACTCTAAATTTCATCTCTTTTGCCGTTGTATCTATTACTGAACGAACGTAACATAATAATCGTCGTTCGTTCAAACGATATACGACGGCAAAAAAGATGGAATTTAGGATTCGAAAAGACAAATGTCACGATATATCGATTATCGTTGCTAAGAGTAGCACCCCAGGCTACGATAACGGCTTGACATCAGACGGATCGTCGTTTATTTGCCGACTTTTATAATATAAAAAGACTTGTCCCTGCTCGGTTGATCTGTGCAATTAATTATTGCGCATTGGTGAAATATAATTGGCGATTGTGTTAATTAAATATTTAGAGGCACTTGTGAATAATTTTAATTGGATGTTACGCCATAGTTTATGTTTCCATTTAATTGGGCTGTGACTATAATGACCGGTATCATACATACATTTGCTGATTCCCAGAGCAAATCTCATTCACAGGAAATTATTATTGTTTTCTTCTTTCCTTTCTGATTGTTAGCAGTGATGAGGGCGTGTTTCCTTTTAATAATAAAAATAGTAAGTAATTAGCCCCTTTATTGTCCCATTCATGGATTCAGGCCATGATCCACCACGATGGTCCAGTGCGGGTTGGAACATTTTACATACCTTTCGAAAATTTGTTAGACTTTCTAAGACATGCGGGTTTCCTCACGATGTTATCCTTCATGGTTCTTTTTGACTAAGTTATTTTAATTGTTTATTTCTACGATAAATTTTAAATATAAAACACCCGCCATGTATTCCAAATTTAACATAGCGTTCCTTCACAGGTTCCCCCTTTACAAAACTAAGGGGTATCCACAAGGCGATTACAAAGTAGCGTCGCATCAATCAACGTAAGTAATCGTAAAACTTTAAATTCCCGAGTTAGTTCACCTAAGGGCGCGTTTACCTTGGAACTTTTCAATTACTCGTCGAGAATATTTGTCCAATTTGTTAACCTACGTTAGCGGTTGAGGGCACGTGAAATTGAATCACAAGTTTTAATTGTGTGCTCGGAAACCGAGCTGCTGCAGCTTACTTTTTGTTACCTAAGTGTAATGTTCAGTAAGATTTACCCACTATACACTGAGAAAATAAATGCAACACAAAAGATTTCTGTAGTTTCTAGTTTTCCTTTTAGTATTTGAACCAACCACTTTGCAATTACAACAAATAAAATTTAAATACGATGCATTACATAATCTTTCAGTTCAAATTATTTAACTATGAGTTCGATATTCAAAGTTACCAATGGACTTACCTACCATCGTGAATATTATCTACCTGGTTACTTTAAGGGCTATTTTCGCATAGCAATCAATACATACCTCTAGCGCCATGGCTTGCCACTACACTTCACCCATCCGTACCTTTCAAACGAGAAAAGTGTGGGCAGAGAGTAAGGGTGCCCATCCACTTAAGCTGACCGGCCTCGCTGGGCTAGGATAACTTCAATTTTTTCAACTGATGAGATGATCCTATTGGTCAAAGCCAGGGACCGGCTAGCCCACCCAGCTCGCTTGCAATAAGTGGTTGAGCTCCCTAATATGCAAGCATACATACTTAGTATAAGCTGGTTTAAAATTTCCTCACGCATCATTATTAGAGTAACATTCAGAAAATAGTTATCACACAGTAGTTGGTTTTAACATTTAACTGAATGCAATATTGAAACTAATGTTTATTTTCAACTTCATCCCGTGTAATTACCATAGAGTGAGAGCACAGGGAACTTCTTAGAATTTATTTCTCGTTGCTTTCCTTGGAACGGTTAATACTAAGCGTGTTCCACTTGAACTCGAGGCGAGTTCAAACATCAATTTAAACAAAGCTTTGTAAACGGAGCACCTACATAAATATTATTAAATTTATTCTCTGAAAGGTACACCTCAGCAAAATTCCACTTCCTGGTTGAAACACAGGGAGACTTCAACTAAAGACAACCCAATGATTCGTTATTTCCCGACATGGAATTGAATCCGAAACCTCGAGGTTACCTTATATAATGCAATCATTCCTATTTACTTATCGAAAAGGGAAAGTAAAATAGAACATTCATTCTTTTGGTGGACGCAGGTCAACATCGACCGAATAACAAAAGATAATCAATTGTGCCTGAAACGCAACCAAGGCATAATAGTACACTACGCCAGGTACTCTCCTCCCGTGACAGCAAAGTCACGTGATTGGCCCAAGATTACGTCATCGGCTGTGGTGCGTTTAATAATGACACTCATTTGAATTGAAGAAGTCAATCAATGACAAGATTGATCGTGATGTAGCCTTGAGCCATCGTGGGAAGAGGATACCTGGTTTTATTATACTATAGCCCCAACTGTCTTATAGGATGAAAGGTACGAATCCCGGATCTTTTCAACGACTGATCAGCATGCCATTAACCGATCACATCCACAGAGAAAACAATTAAATTGAAGCAAGCCTCAAGTGCAACATGGTATGCAATATGGTGGATGCTGAAAGTTAGGAATCTATCACCTTATCCAAGAAGGAAACAAAAATATATACCGGTCAAATTGAAGTAAGCGACAAGCGGAACATACTTCCAGTCCCAACTTCCTTAAGGATGGAAGGTAATGTATGCAAATGAGTGTAACTTTATTCCCCTAGTGCTATTACAGCGACTTTGACCGTTTGATAAGTGAGGGAGTGAAGCCAACTTTTCATTGGGTTAAGTCTTCAAAGAAAATGCAGATGTTCGTAATGTAATTAAAAGATTCAGCTTCATTCATTTCAAAATGTAAGTTTCGCTCCAATAGCTACGTACTGTCCTACCGAGCAACCCTGTACCTTGATATATCTGGCTGTGACTCGCCTGAGACAAAATGCCTTCGCTGCCTTGCCTATATCATAAATCCTTTGCTTTGCCACTATTAGACTGGACTCAATAAGGCAAAAAATGTTGCAGAGCGGCGCCACATTAGCAAGGGAGTTTTAGTGACACTGACAGAAGTAAAGTGTCGGATATCGACAGGCCAGTACAATCAAGCGTGGTATAAGGTGAACTGATTTTTTTCCCTCATTTCGCGAACTAATCAGTCGGGCCTAAACTAAGGTTGGAGCGCGCGGCATGTGCCTGAGCCAGACACGGAAGGCTGCACAAAAAGCCAGTGTTACTTATCGGTGCACATGTACAAATAGACGTGTGTGTTCCAAACGCGTCTTTTTGCTCGAGTAATTAGTTACGACATCCCAGAGTGCGGGGCAGCTCTAATAACATTCGGAAAATGATAGCCGACAGACCGGACTGCCCTTTCATTCGGCATTGCTGCGACAAACATGCCACAGTAGCGATGCCGGTGAGAGGGTTGACACATTTGTCGGCTATTTAATTTAATTATATTTATTATTATTTTCATTTTGGTATAAGTATATTGGTGTTTTTAAAAGTAAGCATGTTATAAAATTCAAATTAATTATTTCTATATAGTCAGACGTCAAAGCTGCTCGGTACAATGGACGCACCTAATAGAATAATGACATCCCATATTTCAGTGCACGCAACGTACAAATTACTCAGATTTTTATAATGAATGTCACACTAGCGATTACGTTAAAATTAGTTACAGCTCGAGTTACAAAACAATAATTCGCTGCGCTTAAGAGCGATGCGAATCATTATTCTGAGTCTCCAGGACAAACTAGTAAACTTTTGAAAACCAAGTACCTATGCTGCAGAAGAATTCCAGATGGTTATGTAGTCAACAAGTCAATGCTTTATATTAGGTAGGTATCAGGGCCCGGAAACCTGTTTATTACCGGGTAATGTCGGGTTTGTGGGAACTTTTGGGGACCAAAGGGAAAAATAGCAGATTACTAAATTATCACACTATTAAGTTACCTAGAACATTGTTTTATCAAATAATATATGGGTTTAATGACTCATGCCGTAACTTATTTTCTTTATCATTAAATATAAGTCGCAAGTTATAAAAGGAAGCAGTCTGCTACTTTTTAGTTTCTACGCTGATACTTACAGCTTTATTATATGTTGTGGAAAGATTTTATTACTGAACATGGCCGAACGAAAGTACGGAATAGAGATTATTTCGGAGATTAAACTATAATATACCTAGGTTAATACCTTGAGAAGCACGCATGTGAAACCGGACCGAGTCAGTAGCTAGCAGAATACGTCCACGGTTACGCCTTTATTGCATGAATTATTAATACTAATTTCATTATGTGGATACCGGTACCACTGACGGGAACAGAAACACCGCTTTTAATTCACTTACCATTGTTTGCCTTAGAATAAATAATAGATATGGATTAATGAAGACACGTCATTCGAAGCTCCGATGTGTCCGCGCGATAACAACGAAATTGCCATCGCGAAAGAAATTGAAATAGCATTTCGGTGGTAATTTTTATAGCATGTAAGTACTATTCGGGTACGTGTAATTAGGCATGAAGGGTCGAATACGGCCGATATAAAAACAAAATGTCCTTAGCAACATCAATCAACGTATAAGGCGAACACAAAAACCTTATGTGACTAATAAACATTGTAGTACCGTTCTATGGTAAGTACTTAAGTAACTCTCACATAAAATTTGTACTTATCTTAAAATGTATAGACAATTTTTAACTATGCTATGACTGAAATTGATAAGTGGTCTTAACATTTAATGATAACAATTGAAGAGGCTGCTCACGTGGTCTCACGAGTGAAATCAAACGCAGGTTACTATTTATAAACAAGCAATAGAGCTCAATAGTGAACGCCTCATCAGAGATTGTCGTCAATATTATTATAGTGGTTCCGTTATTAAAACAAAAGCAGGTAAATTAAAAAACAAACATACAAACACAATGTTAAAATCACATCATTACCATTAGCGTAGGCATGAATATTCATTCAAGTATAACATTAAATATTAATTACAACTCCTTAATTGGTAATTTTTCATTTTCCATTAAAATTTCAAGGATCAAAGTTCCGCCCACCGCAGGGAAAAGACACTAAGCCGAAATATTTTATTAACGCTGACAGTTAATACAAGGGGGACGGAGAAAAGTTGATATATTAATTAACTGGTGAATAAGTCCGTCAGGGAGCAGAGTCACTCTGCTCCACGCAGGCGCAATAAGGCATCGCGACGATACGCCCTTATGTAGTGTGGTCGCGGCTTTCGAAGGGTGCACACGGGCAATTGAAAAGCCGCCAAACCATCGTATCGTATAATCGCCGGAGAAATGGATGACGTGTGTGTGACAAACGAAAAAGTTTAAAAAAATTAATAAGTTCTTAATAACGTTTGTGCCTCTAGTATAGATAAACTTTTCTGGTGTTTCGGAAACTATTGCGATATTCGAAGAGTTGTTTCTCTGGATTATTGAGTCGGGTATGCTCGTGCGTGATGTGTTTGATTGCAAAAGCGGTGTATATTTTCGAACTAATGGTGAGTATCTCTGCTTTTTAATATGCTGAAGTGATGTTTATGTACCGCGCTGTTTACTAAGGCATATATATTATATAAGTACTTATAGCTATTCCATATGGCTACTTCTAGCTGTGTTCTATTTTTTTTAATATGATCATTAAGTTTCCACATTCAAGTAAACAAAATTAATATTTTTTCTATAGATAAAATGGAACCATCCATTATTATGAATAAATGTAATGTCTAGGACTATTTACTGTATCTAATTACCTACCTATTTATTAATTTTTATTTAATAACGATTAGGATTATCTTAGCAATTCATATTGTACGTATAGTACAATATAGTAGTATAGTATTGTTATTTATCGAAATGTGGAAATATGGAAAAGCAGACTTAACCTAACTTAGCAGGTATAGCGTACCTGCACAGAGACTAAGCATGTGTTAAGTATTTTGTATACTAAGAAATAGTAATTATATTAAACCACACTAATGTTTATTAAACTACCACCAAGCGACATATATTTTTATATACCTGCAACAAAGTCGGCAAACAAGCATGCGACTCGCCTGATGTTAAGCAGATACCGCCTATACAGCTTATAGATTGTTTGCAATACCAAGCCAGTGGATTGGGCTTCCGGCTCTCTTACTAGTCGTACGAAACGCAGCTATAATGGCTAGTTTACGCCGATCTTTTATGACAGGGTGGTACTACTCTGGTCGAGGCAGCCCGTATAAACAATTGACTTAAGCTCATAGCTTGCTCGTTATAGCTTGGCTCTCCCACAAGTAATCCATCGTTTCGTAATTATCTTCGCATTTCCAATATAATCCCAATTATTAAAGATCCTTGCTAACGTTATTATGAACCTAATAATTATTTAACAGACTTCAAAAAAGGGAAGGTTCTGTGTTTCCCCTGTATGTTTGTATCTGCGCGATTATTGTTATACGATCGAACCAGTAAAACCTTTTAGCGTTAAACTTCTTAAATCATTTATTTCACAAATAATAAAACAAGTCAACATCTATCATCATCTGGCCATCTGTCTTTCACTAATAGCGAACCTAATTTTCGTATAAAAGCTTTTCAATTAAATAATTAATTATGAGTGAGTGTCTAACTAGTTATGATGAAGTCAGATTCCCTTACACCACAGTTGTTTGGTTAATTCATTAATAATAAACCTCAACTCTGTCAGTCTCAGGTCCAAGAAGACTTGAAGGTTCAACCCGTTCATCTTAATCAAACGCCCGTTGACTTTCGACTTGTGGAAATTACCATTCATTTGATAAACGGTTTAGTTTAGTGTTAAGTTATGATTAAACAAAGATCAAAGTGTATGTCCTTGAAGCCCGAGTATTTGGTTTATCTCAGAACATAATATTGTTGCGACCTAGAAACTATTTGGTCAAATACCTCGAAGGATCCTTATTTTATCAGCTTGATACAAAAACGCATTGTTATTCTAGAGGAACCCCATCGAATAATTACGAAGGATCTCTAAAAGTTGAATGTTCGAGACTGTAGGTATGTAGGTATAAAGTGAACGCGTGATCGGCGCGACGGCGGCGGCAAATACCTACTCGCGAGCGAATACAAAGGGAAGCCGACAGTGGGTCTCGAGATCATTCGATTGGGATTATTATTACCTAAATACCTACCGAGAATGTTCAGGAAAATACCAGCTCGCATCTTTATTCCGTATATAAGGTGTTGACGACGGGCAGCGAGTCAGTTACTTCTTGGAAGCGACAGTGTACGGAACTTAAGTAAGCGAACGAAGAGTGATATACCAGTGACCTAGGCGATTATATTGGAATACTGTGTGACTGCTAAGTGATTCGGAACAGTGTTTGTTGTATGTAACTAGTGATAGTGAACTAGTGTAGTACTGTGTATTTGTCAAGTTTGTGGAGAGCGAATTAAACCTTTATACACGTAGTCGGCATTATTTGTACCTACCCCTAGTACGTAACAATTGGTGTCAGAAGTGGGATGCCGTTACTACCGCGAGACGAAGAAGGGCGTACTCCACGAACCAGACGTCAAGTCGAGATGGATGCCGCACGTCAACGTAGCCGTGAAGAAGAAGAGCGTCAAGTTGATGCCGGTGTTTCGGCGGGAGCTGAGGCAGCATCAACAGGTAGTTCTTCGGAACTGAACTTGGCAGCGTTGATGGCCTCTATGCAGCAAATGCTCAAGGCCAATCAAGAGGCCAGCGAGCGAATGATCCAGACCCACCAAGAGTTGATGCAGGCCAATCAAGAGGCTAGCCAGCAGGAGTTCAAAGGGTTGATGCAGGCCAATCAAGAGTCTAGTCAGCAGGAGTTCAAACAAATAATGGAGAACATGCGCGCAATGGAGGCTAATCAGCAAGTGATCCAAGCCAATCAAGAGGCGGTCTTGGGTAAAATCGACGCTGGAATCACTATTCTGGGTGAGAAAGTAAAGACACTAGAAGACCGCATGCAGGTACTGAACGAGGAGGTGAATCAGAAGACTGGAACCCTCGAAAACCGCCTGATTGTGCTTAATAAAGAGTTAACCCTAAAGACTGAGACCTTCGAAAGCCGCTTAGAGGTAATGAATAAGGAAATGGTGAGGCTGAAGACTCAAGGACCTATTTCAGTAGCTTCACCATCATCCACAAAGCTCGATCTCCCGCGCTTCGATGGGACTTCCTCGTGGACAGCCTTCAAGTACCAGTTTGAGATACTTGCAATTGGAAATTCCTGGAGCAGTGAGCAGTCCTTTGCAGCCCTGGCGCTTGCCTTACGGGGAGATGCTTTAATGGTACTGGAAAATCTGCCGCCTGAAGGAAAGACGCTGGAGACTTTGATGGATGCACTGGACACACGCTACGGTGAAAAACATCTGGAATATGTTTATCGAGCGCAACTCCACGAAAGAAAACAAAAGGCTAATGAAAGTCTCCAACAGTGGGCACAGGAGGTGGAAAGGCTAGTTCGTCGTGCTTACCTATCGGCACCAGAAATGATTGAGAAGACTCTGCTGGATGCCTTCATCAATGGCATAAGAGAAACGGAAGTTAGGACCTTTGTACGGCTGGGTCACCATCAAACTTTGAAGAACGCGCTTGCACATGCTCTCGAAGTGGAGGCTGTTCGGCAGGACTCTAAATTAAATAAGGTCAGAGAGGTTAAGGAAGTTGTTAAAGAAGAAAGGAAGCCTCGGTTTGTCCCAACCTGTTATGGCTGTGGTGGTAAGGGACATATTCGCTTGGAATGCCCGTCAAAGAAGAGAAAGGTCGCGGACGAGTCCGAGACACAAGCGGAACCAAGTGTCCCGTTAAACTAGACGTCGCCAGGGCCGCGGGGCGGGCGCTGGCTGGTCATGTTGAGGCCCCAACAGTCACTATAACTCAAGTTTGCAATGGAAATAGCCTGATCATCGAAGCCACCTTAGACAACCAAACTTGCAGTTTAACTGTTGATACTGGAGCATCGCGTACAATTGTGAGGCCGGAACTACTGAAACGCACCATAATGTGGGAAAAGCGATCACCGTCATGCCGACTGCAAACAGCCACTGGCCAGCCAGTTTCCGTCCTCGGTGAAACAGATGTTAAATTAAGAATTGGCGACCGAGTCTATCTCCAGTCAGTGTTGATTGCTAATATTACTGATGATTGCATTTTGGGACTAGATTTCTTGAAGAATCAACAGTGTGTTTTGGATGTAGCCAAAGGAGTGCTAAGGTTTCCTGATCAAGAAGTCTGTTTACGAGGATCGCGTCCGTGTACTCTTTATTGTTTGAGGGATACCACATTGGCTCCAAAATCAGAAACCTTAGTGAGAGTTAAATTTCCTGCGAAGACTGAGCAAGGAAGATGTCTCATTGTGGAAGATGCTGGCAATCACCCGAGTTTAATTACAGCAAGGACGCTACTGATGTCGAACGGAATTACTAGGGTAAGAATCCTTAACCTTAGTAATGAAGAAATACAGCTGAAGAAGAATAGTGTGGTTGGAAAATGCGAGGAAGTACAGTACCTAAGAAAATTAAGCGCTCCAGATAAACAGGAAGGTACGCAGATCGCGGAGGATCACATCTGGGAACTTCTGGAAGCTTCTAAGGAAAATTTATCGGCATCGGAACTACAACAGGCCAAGAAGCTGATGCTAGAATTCAGAGACATTTTCGCAACCGGAAACGATTGTGGAAAGACAGGACTCGTCAAACATCGGATCGACACAGGCGACGCCAGGCCTATTAAACAAAGACCCCGAAGATTACCATGGGCAAGAGAAAAGGAGGTGACAGATATGATTAATGACATGGCTGATAACGGAATAATTGAACCTTCTACGAGTCCATGGTCTTCACCCGTGGTGCTGGTAAAGAAGAAGGATGGCAGTACAAGGTTCTGCGTGGATTACCGAATGCTGAATAATGTCACGAAGAAAGACAGTTACCCCTTGCCGCGAATTGACGACACGCTGGATATGCTCAGTGGTATGAAGTGGTTCTCAACCATCGATCTGAAAAGTGGCTATTGGCAGGTCGAGCTCAGCCCAGAGGACAAGGAGAAGACTGCTTTTAGTACAGGAATCGGGAACGGATTGTGGCAGTTCAACGTTATGCCATTCGGCTTATGTAATGCTCCGGCTACATTTGAGCGCCTAATGGAGAGAGTAATGGTGGGTTTACTCGGGGACGTGTGCCTGGTCTACCTTGACGATGTAATTGTTATGGGTCGCAGCTTCGAGGAAAATCTGAAGAACTTGGAAAAAGTTTTCACTCGAATCCGTGAGGCTAATCTAAAACTTAGTCCTAAGAAGTGTGCTCTGTTTAAAAAGGAGGTCAGTTATCTTGGACACGTCATCTCAACCGATGGAGTAAAGACCGACCCCGAGAAGATAAAATCTGTTCGAGAATGGCCTTCTCCAAAGAACAAAACAGAAGTACGAGCGTTCCTTGGACTATGTGCATACTACAGACGATTTATCAAGAATTTTTCAGATATTGCGAAACCTTTACATCGGCTAACGGAAGATAAACGGGATTTCGTTTGGGACCTGGAATGTGAGAAAGCTTTCATTGAGCTGAAACAACGATTGTGTGAGGCCCCAATATTAGGTTACCCAACGAGAGAAGGAAGATTCATCGTGGATACTGACGCCAGTAACACCGGAATAGGTGGTGTTTTGTCACAACTACAGGGAGATCACAACGTTGTCATAGCGTACTTCAGTAAATCCCTTTCCAAGCCAGAGAGAAATTACTGTGTGACTCGCCGTGAATTGCTAGCTGTGGTGAAGACCTTACAACATTTTAACAAATATCTTATAGGAAGGGAGTTTACACTAAGGACAGATCACGCTGCATTACAATGGTTACTACAATTTAAAAACCCAGAGGGCCAAGTAGCACGATGGATCGAGCAACTACAGGAATTTTCCTTCGTAATAGAACACCGCAGTGGAAAAGGGCATGGTAATGCTGACGCTTTGTCACGGAGACCGTGTGCCGAAGACTGCAAACATTGCCTAAGGAACGAAGTTCGGGAAGAGGTCAAGCTCATAGGGACTCACGGAATCGACGACGAATGGACCGGAGCCAGTATGAAGAAAGCGCAGGAGGAGGATAATGACCTACAACCTATACTGCAATGGAAACGGAGCGGAAACCGGCCTCAATGGAGCGACGTGTCCGTCTACAGTTCAACAACGAAGAGTTATTGGGCTCAGTGGGACAGTTTGGCTCTGGTAGATGAAGTGCTGTATAGGAGATGGGAATCAAACGACGGTAAGGAAATCACCATGCAAGTGATAGTGCCGCGGAGTAAGGTGGCTTCTCTTCTACGGCACATTCATGATGGTGTTTCTGGTGGGCACCTAGGAGTCAAGAAAACCCTTGTTAAGGTGCGGCAGCGGTTTTATTGGTTGCGCTGTCGAGAAGACGTCGAGGATTGGTGTCGCAGATGCACTGCGTGTGCGTCAGTGAAAGGCCCGCAGACAAGAAGTAGGGGAAAGTTGAAGTTGTACAACGTTGGAGCCCCATGGGAGCGCATCGCCATTGATGTTGCTGGACCGTTTCCGATGACTGAGGATGGGAACAAATACATCATAGTAGTGCAAGATTACTTCACTAAGTGGCCAGAAGTATTTGCAACACCCAACCAGGAAGCAGTCACCGTAGCGAAGAAATTGGTCCAAGAAGTAGTCTGTCGGTATGGTGTACCTATGGAGATCCATTCCGATCAAGGACGGAATTTTGAGTCTGCGCTGTTCCAAGAGATGTGCAAATTACTCGGAATGAACAAGACTCGTACAACTCCAGCACACCCGCAGTCAGACGGAATGGTCGAGAGGTTTAATCAGACCCTGGAAAACCACCTGGCCAAGGTCGTAGACGAACATCAGCGAGACTGGGACCAATACATTCCGCTGTTTCTGATGTCCTATCGGTCTGCAGTACATGACAGTACGGGACACACTCCAGCCAAAGTAAATTTTGGTCGAGAAATGAGGCTCCCAGTGGATGCGATAACGGGCACGCCACCCGACAGTCCTAAGGCCGTTACGGACTATGTGAGTGAACTTCAAAACCAACTGGACGAAGTGCATCGAATGGTACGGGAAAACAACTTGAAGTCAAGTACGAAGATGAAGACCCGGTACGACCGAAGTGCAAACACCAATGGTTTTGAAGAAGGAACACTGGTGTGGCTCCACAATCCTCTTCGCAGAAAAGGGAAGTCCCCGAAACTTCAGGCTCGCTGGGAAGGACCTTATACAGTTATTACGAGGATCAACGATGTGACCTATCGCATTAAGAAGGGACTTCGAGGAAAGCCAAAGGTAGTCCATGTGGACAGATTGGCTCGGTATCATGGAACAAATGATGCTCGGGACGAGCATGACTAAGAGGGGGGTAATGTTGCGACCTAGAAACTATTTGGTCAAATACCTCGAAGGATCCTTATTTTATCAGCTTGATACAAAAACGCATTGTTATTCTAGAGGAACCCCATCGAATAATTACGAAGGATCTCTAAAAGTTGAATGTTCGAGACTGTAGGTATGTAGGTATAAAGTGAACGCGTGATCGGCGCGACGGCGGCGGCAAATACCTACTAGCGAGCGAATACAAAGGGAAGCCGACAGTGGGTCTCGAGATCATTCGATTGGGATTATTATTACCTAAATACCTACCGAGAATGTTCAGGAAAATACCAGCTCGCATCTTTATTCCGTATATAAGGTGTTGACGACGGGCAGCGAGTCAGTTACTTCTTGGAAGCGACAGTGTACGGAACTTAAGTAAGCGAACGAAGAGTGATATACCAGTGACCTAGGCGATTATATTGGAATACTGTGTGACTGCTAAGTGATTCGGAACAGTGTTTGTTGTATGTAACTAGTGATAGTGAACTAGTGTAGTACTGTGTATTTGTCAAGTTTGTGGAGAGCGAATTAAACCTTTATACACGTAGTCGGCATTATTTGTACCTACCCCTAGTACGTAACAATATTAAGTAAGGTCTTTATTTTACTAAAATATTAGTAAGTAATAACTTTGTTTACTTATCTTAAAGCGCCCGCCTTATAAACAAAAGTAGTAAATTTTACTTTATAAATTACGACACAATATACATAAATACGAGTATACATAACTTGTATTTAAAATGTGTTTACCTTTTTTGTAATAATAACGTAAGTATGCCATGAGCCTGGAAATGTTGTGGAAATGCCAAGTTTCAATTTAAAATAGGAATGAAATA
Organism: Notodonta dromedarius; assembly: GCA_905147325.1. Taxonomy (NCBI): domain Eukaryota; kingdom Metazoa; phylum Arthropoda; class Insecta; order Lepidoptera; family Notodontidae; genus Notodonta; species Notodonta dromedarius. Next base: position 1,938,904 of record LR990165.1, on the reverse strand, counting down.
TATTTTTTTCTCTAGCCGTTCAATTTGATTCAATTGTTTTTTAAGGTTCAAAAATTATACCTCCCTTCATTTATTTAATTCGCCCGTGGTGACGTCACTCACGTGTCTCGCTCGCGACACGGCACCGCATCAACAGCATAAACTGCAGTTTCCCAACTAATCAGTAGTTTATTCTACGCAATCATGTTATGTATGACGAAAACCCTGATAACCTTTGATAAAATGTACAAACAATGTTAGACAATCAACGATAGTTAATGATGATGACGTACTTCAATCAACGACGACGTATAATTCATGATGATTAAAGTAAAATGACAACCGTGTCTAATGACACAAGGTGACAATGCTATAAATGTATGTAGGTCATGAAGCTTTAACTAAACAGGCGGGCAACTGTAGCCCAAAAATAAGCCGCGTGATAGGCCCCTGGGAGCCGAGTCTGTTAACCATTCCAATAACGCTCGATTAACACTCTACTCGTGATACGTCGGGTTTGACATATAGGTACAATGAAGCAAAAAAACTCGAAGTGCGCTAACGACGGCTTCTCGAGTCGAGTGAGTTGTCGAGTCGAGAATCAGTCGGCACGGGTGAGCGACTACGGAAAACTGTCAAACCTGAAGACTTGGCCCCTGTGTCCCTCTGACTCCTAGTTGACATACTTATTTGTACCCCTACCATCTCTGTCCTGTTGCAATATATCAGATTAATTATAATACGTAGGTAGCTATGCTTATCCCAGACATATTTATAACCGTGAGAAGCAGACGGGGCTTAATACATTTTTTTCATAAAAGATATTGGCTCTACCATCTTTTACATAGCGTAAATACGAGAAAATAGTATCTTAAACGTGACGATTTAACGTCAAATTGAATTATCCAATACTGTTTTATAACAGACCTAGTCCAGATGAACAGATTGTTATTTCTGCTTAGCACAGCAAAATGCGTACATATTAGAACTAACCATTTTTTACTGAGATTTACCTTTTGCGACATGACTATTTTTATACTGTCTAGACGCCGTTGTTTCGATGTTAGGAAAAAAGTAGGTGGATACCGGAATAAAGCCGGCCCTATTCAAATAGCGGATTGAAAGATATTCATCGCAATCATCTATCACTGTCCGATAAAATGTAGTGTAGTAACCTACCGTTAATAGAAATAAGGTTCCATTGCGCCTAAATTTCTAAAGCAAAAAATACGTTTCTTCTGCTACCTACCTATTCTACGAACTAGAGTAAAGAGTCTGAAACTTTTGTATCAAACATTTTTGACCTTGGTAAAATATTTTCTAGAGTTAGAATTGCTGAAACATTATAAGTGTATTAATATATAAATATTCAATATTTTTTTAAAATTAATAATGTTTTTACATAGTAGGTACATTCTCTCTCAAGGGTTTTTTGTTAATCGTTTACAATTTCGAATTAAAAAATTAAGCTTGGATTTTATAAGTTACAGATTTCTGGATTAACTATTGGTAACTCTCGCACGGTTGCTATAGTGTAATCAAGTACAAAAAACCCTTCCGATCTTTGGTTTGAAGCTTCGCAATCTTCAATGACGATTTGGGCTAAACGGGAATTGACGGGATAGATAATGTGCTGCTTTAAAAACTTAAACATTTTTTTGCTTTGTTGCGCAATGCTATTGGTTGCAAAAGGGTTGTGCAAATTGAAATAAACAGGTATTAAAACAATTAAAATAATTATGTACCTACCTATGGTAAACAAAAATAAAAGTCTAAAAGTTATTTTTTCAACCTTCGTCTTATACTACGAATACTAAAATATGCATTTTAATCACACTTTATAACGACTTCACATGTTTGTAAATGAATAAGTATATGTTATGTCGTGCGAATGTTCGCGTGACTACTTAGGTATAAAGAAATCGAACGACGCCTAATTTGTTAAATCGTTCTAATTCAGGTTCTGGAAAGCAATTTACAAATACCTGATTAAGCGTAGTGCATAAAATATAACTTCAGCTTTAATGGCTGGTTAGCACATTGTTACTTAAACGTTTTTAACTGAAACACCAAACTACTTCGTATGTTATTTTGAACATAATGTAACGCTGTAAACGCTCATTTAAGTACAATTACGTCGATCACTTGGCGATCATTCACAAGAAGAAGCTAATGCCATGTTATCTATACATTTTGACAGATTATGGCTGATTTTGATATCCTCATACAGAAAGTTTTTTTTAAAGAAATTATCAGTGCTAGGTTAACCCTGTGAATGACCGATTAGATCACGTTTTTACAAATTATTGCTCTAGAATACTCTAGATCTAGAACCTAGAGCCTAGATTAATAATGAAGTTTTAGTGTTTATATTTTATACACAAACGATTGGGGAGAGTCATCTTGTGTTTGGATGATTATGTAAGTAGAATCGATTCCATTCACACCGCCAAATTTACCTACTGTCGTTAACCTGTAGGAATCATTGACGTATGCTGGAAATAGATCATTTTTGAATACGTTGCTATCAAAGCTTCGTGTTAAACAATATTGAGCGTAATGGGTTTTTGTTTCTTTTCCTTATAATCGAGAATCTTGAACTTACCAAAATGGTGATACAGGAAAATGTTCTACTTACTACAGTGATAAGGTTCACATTCAAATGAAACACTCCAGATATGTATTTATTTTAAGCCCTATGCGCACATTACAGTGTCCTAAGTATGTGGACTGCTACTGTTACCGTTTTGGTTAAGGAAAACGAGGAAATTGAATATGTAATCCTGTCCTAACGACCATCGCTGATGGTGATAGTAAGGCCCAAGTTAAATGTGTTCTCTGAGGCTTGGAGGAAATTACATGCTGTGTATCTGTTTGTGTGTCGGCTTAGGCTCTGAATATCTGGTTTTTGCAACACACTTCGCATTGTGTTGACTTATTTCAACTAAAATGGATGTTTACTGAGATTTTGGGACTCTTACACAAGGTAGAGTCAGAGTTTTGTGTTGAAAGCTTTTGTACTATACTTTTGTATTGACGTGCAAAATATCTCCTTTTTGGAGGGTATTTTAGAGTCAAGCGTTTCCCATTTGTTATTGTAATACAGTTATCAACATAATACTTTTAGACCTGGTTTTTTAAGCTATTAGGACGTGGTAAAAAAAGTAGAAATAAAACTATTTTTACGGATTATATCGCGTTTATTTAATTTTATGTTCCCGACGTTTCGGTTGCTTTACAGCAACCGTGGTCACGGGGGGACTGAGGTGTTAGACGTCCTGATGTCATAGTTAAAAACTGGGTACCCTCAAAATTTAGTTGGTGTTTGCGGTCCGATCCACGCAGAAAGTGCTCACTGTGTCTTGAGGTCTTGCAATGGTACGCTTGGTTTTCGATTTAATTATATTAATTACTGGATCCCAAGTTGGTGGTAGCACCCAGCCATCTTCCCTATTGAAATTAGGATGTTTTTTAATTTCAATGGCCTCACGTATCATCCTTGGTCGGAATCGGTGTTCTATTGCGAGGATCTGTGGTTTATCAAATCTGATATAATGGCGGGTGCGGTCCTGTACATGTTCACAGATTGCAGACTTCGTGGAGCGCCGGTGTTTCACGTCAGCTATGTGTTCTTTTACGCGGGTTTTTACTGATCTTTTAGTTTGCCCTATGTAGGAGAGCCCACATTCACAATCGAGATTCCGATTCACAAATCAACATTCCTCTACAAGATGCAGGGGTATACAAACTCGATTGTGAATGTGGGCTCTCCTACATAGGGCAAACTAAAAGATCAGTAAAAACCCGCGTAAAAGAACACATAGCTGACGTGAAACACCGGCGCTCCACGAAGTCTGCAATCTGTGAACATGTACAGGACCGCACCCGCCATTATATCAGATTTGATAAACCACAGATCCTCGCAATAGAACACCGATTCCGACCAAGGATGATACGTGAGGCCATTGAAATTAAAAAACATCCTAATTTCAATAGGGAAGATGGCTGGGTGCTACCACCAACTTGGGATCCAGTAATTAATATAATTAAATCGAAAACCAAGCGTACCATTGCAAGACCTCAAGACACAGTGAGCACTTTCTGCGTGGATCGGACCGCAAACACCAACTAAATTTTGAGGGTACCCAGTTTTTAACTATGACATCAGGACGTCTAACACCTCAGTCCCCCCGTGACCACGGTTGCTGTAAAGCAACCGAAACGTCGGGAACATAAAATTAAATAAACGCGATATAATCCGTAAAAATAGTTTTATTTCAATGTGTAGTATTCGCGTAAATATAAGAAAACAATATAAAAAAAGTAGAGTTGAAAAAAAATGGTATTGCAAGCGTCTACTGGCTGCGGAAACTCAATCAGGTCGGTTTTAAGATTTTTTGCTCTTTATTGACTATAATCTATAAAAATATAGTATTCCGTAAGTGTTTATTTTATTTTGACGACCGTACATGGTGATTGCGATTTCGATTCCCGCCGGGGAAAATTTCGGAAACGACCTTTTCGTAATTTGCCCTGGTCTGGGTGCCACTGGGATCGCCCCCAGTCAATTGTACGGTACCCATAGTGCAAGCGTTGCGTAGTTGAGTTATTCCGGTCGGATCCCTCGTAACTGATACCCTGGGGGATCAGTTTTATTTTATTATATTTTTTATTCCGGTCCGATCCACCGTGCAGGGTATCACAAATAAATTTAATTATTTTATGCCGGTCGGATACCCTAACAGATTTTTGGGACAGTCAACAACAAAATTAACGTACAGGTCTGTGTAATGAACTGCTCCAGATGTCACTTGCAGGCTATTTAGCCTAGTAGTCCGTTCGTTGTGCCAGAGACTGCACTCCTACAGGATGTGAGGTGCAGATTGTTTATGATTGTTTTGCGGCGTCGAACATTGACAGAAAGGAGAAGGAACCAATGTGAAGTAGAATAATTTGCTCCTAAAGTTCAATACGTGTTCAGACGTAGATTAATTTACAGTTTTTCTTACCGATATAGCCGCGTCAACTGTCGATTTGCCGGGAGTAAAACCAAACTGACGTCTTCCAGCCATTGGTTACCATAATTATAATCGTTGAATGCCTGTATTTCGGTACACTCCGGACTGTATTCCATTATGTAGCACCAGCCGTCTGAGATATACTCTCTGGGTAGCAGTGGTATTAAGGCTGATAGAGCTACATGTTTGCGAAGTTGTTTATCTTTGGTTAAATTCAACGTTTTAGCTTTATTTCATACATTATGAGTAAAATGAAAGTAGCATCCTTTTACTTCTACTGAGGGGAAATTAGCTGATATAGCATTCATTGCTGCTTGCTCGAAATCTGTCATATATTTCAGTGGCATCCATTCTGGAATATATTCCTTTAATAATTGGAATAGTTTTAAGTATGTTTCTTCATTTTTTCTATTTAGTAATGCATGAACTAATGGTGTACACACAACACGCATAACTAATTATGCGTGTGTGCTCTTCATCACTTCCGAGGTTCCCATGGATAGTATAAAGTTGAACAAATGGTGCTGGGCAACAATCAAAAGTTCCATCACTTAAATAGAATTGAATGAGTCGTCTACATTTCTGAACCTTTTGATCTGCAAAAAATATTATTCGAATATCAGAGGTCTCGTCATAATGATTGACCAACACAAAATCCTTAAATTGAGAAGGTATTTATAATTTTTGAACTGTATTTTCGATATACCAGCTTGTTTATTTCTAGCATCATACAACGCAGATTTTATTTGTGTAAACGACCGTAACTTCTTTATTAGGTTTAATCCAGCGTCGTTGAATTCCGCTTTAAAGCTATTGTAAATATTCGGGATTGGGGAAAAAGAGGATGATAATACTTTTTCACGGCAGTCGTGCATCTTCTGTGCCATGATATTACCCACTTCATTGCACTCGCATAGATGATGTCTCTCTTTACTAATGTTGTTACCCTAAGACAATATAAAAGTAAATTAGAACTTAATATTCATGCCCTAATAAATAAAAGACTTCATAAATAATATGAATTGTACCTAATAACTACCTTAATGTTAAGAGACCCCGAGAAATTCCTTCGCCAGTTCACACATCGCCATAGGCTCCATCCAGTTTTGTACTCTCTTTTCTTTGAGTACTGGTGTCCAGCTCTAAGCAATACTATGCCACCATTTCTTTTTATATATTTTAGTCTTTCTGAATTTTCATTATGTAGCACCAGCCGTCTGAGATATACTCTCTGGGTAGCAGTGGTAATAAGGCTGATAGAGCTATACATGTTTGCGAAGTTGTTTATCTTTCTTCTGTTGTTGTTTTAGTTTTCTTCCATACATTATGAGTAAAATGAAAGTAGCATAACCGCGTCAACTGTCGATTTGCCGGGAGTAAAACCAAACTTTGTTTTATTAAATTTGGTTCTTATATGTTTTTATTATACGTAAATTTAAGGTTTGTTTTTGTTATTTAATTAGTATGGTCTAAATAATAAAAAATACCAAATGCCTGTTTACCAGTGATAACTAATAAAAAAATTGATTTACATGAACAACTGTTTTTCTCTTGACTGTATTAACCTGTCAAAAAGAGTAAGGGGATCAGACCGGAATGACAAAGTTTATAGTGGATCAGACAGGAATAAAAACAAAATAATAACCAGCATGTCATCAGTTCAGGGGATCAGACTGGAATAACTCGCGTAGTTTTGGGACCATACAGTTGGCGTGTCAGTCTGAAGCTTGCGCCACATTGTATAAAATTATAGGTTAGCCCTCTGGATATTACAAAGTTCGCAGTTTTATTATTGAACCCATTCAATAATAACAAAACGTTGCACGAGGCTATAATATTCCACTCAATAGTAGTTAAAAACCTTTCGCAAAGCTTTCGTCCAACGCATTAAATATGCCGTTATGAAGGCCTCTACTTAGATGGGATAAAAGTTGGGCAGCTCGCCCTTTTTCGTTACATTTTTTTTCGAAGGAATCGTAAATCTTAATCAATATTCATTATCGTAAAGTCATTTTTATTACGGCGTCTACAGTAAAAATAATGCTTCGTTGTGCATGCTCCCTTGCGAGGAAAATCTTCGTAATTTTTGTTCACATAAAATAACCATCAATTTAACGGTGGTAGAGTTAAGCTGCAGCCAATTGACTACAGCTCATAATACGGGCTGGCTCGACCGGCTCAGTACCACTCTCTCACAGAAAATTGGCGTAATGTCGTTATTATGGCTTTGTTTCGTACGATAGGTGAGAGAGCCGGAAGCCCAAACGTTGATTGTAGCTTTGTATGCCTAGTTAATTTATTGTACGATGCCGTAAGTTCTGATTCTGTTATATCATTGTGTAATTTTTTAATAATTCAGACTTTATGTTCACCGAACCAATAATAGATAGGTTCATACGTATAGGTACAATCAAATCTGCTCTCGTAAATTGCCAACGCCCAACAACGGATTATTCCATCAAAATGTCGAGATATCAATGCAAAATTATTCAAAATAGGTATCTCACGACGTAATTCCGCCATCGAATGGAAGATGTTGATCTAATTGCCAACTCCACCGGAATATTAGGAACCTTGGTACCAATACGTTCGTAACGATTTCGTCGTTAACCTCGATCTATGAATAAGGATGGTCTCGGTTCAACCCTAAACATGTCACCAGTTAGGACCCGTCGCAAACCCTAATTTGATAAATTGTTAGAAATGTCTGTATGGAAGTTTTGCGTAATCTCTCACTGAATAGTTTACTAAATAGTTTGTAACTAAAGACACTAGAAAAATAAGAAAAGTCAACCTTCGTCCGGGGATAATTCGCACGAATTATATGCACTCAAAACACAATTAATGATAATGTATGCTTCGCTAGTACAACAGCTAAACCAGTATATATCAAAATGAATCTCTATTTCCTTGATAATCGCATCACGCGTGGAACAATTTCTCTAATATTTTTTTTTGTATTCACTATTGTCAGGAGAAAGTTCTTATGAAAGAAAAAAATAAGAAAGTTGAGCGGAACAATTCGAATTCAGTATTCAAAGTTAAGACAGTACAACGTCTTCAGCTGGTAATACATAAACAAAGATTAAGATTATGTTGCAAAAAAAACAATTTTTACCGCAGCAATGCGTTGAAAATTCTTACGTTAAATAATGTGCCCATCTTAAAAGTGAATAGATAAAGTTTGTTTTTACTTTGGTAAAGATACCACTGCGGATAATTCACGCTAATTTTCCGCGGCAGTCGGTTGGAGTGATGCCTACTTAAGAGTATAAAGTTGCCTGAAGTTAGGGAACAGAATTAAAAGGCCTAGTTCAAAAAAATCCTCTCTACTGTCATGGCAAACAAACGGCCATGGAATTTTATTCTAGGTTTCAAGAAACTGTAAATTAGATCTTTTCATTTGAAGCGCTGACAGTGGAATTGCGTAACTGAGTCAGATTGCCTGCCGAGCGTTCGGCATGTTTTTATGAATATTTTTAGAATCAAAATAAACAACTCATGCCGTAAATTGGTTGTCGTAAATTTACATACTGCTGTGGCTTAAAGGGGTTTGGTTGGGCTTTTTCCTCTTTTTGTCTCTACAAGGCGAGGCTCCAAATTATAATGTGTGCTATACAGTTTTGTACATTTCAATTTGCACGTTCAAAATGTTTTTCGCTTTTTCGTTTAGCCATGCGTACTTTTTCATAGTTTATTCATATTTTCCTGTTCACATGAACGCACATCGTCCTTTGGTGTATTGGCTACGTCACAGAGAATCTGAGGCATTCAAATATAGATTGAAGCTATGTTAAGAGTAGGTATAAAGAGTAAATTACCTAATAGTATTTTAGATAAAGTCTGTGAAACTTATATTCACATTCCGCTATGTAATTTTCCTTAAGGCACATGAAGGCGCCTGTATTACGCTCAAGGGCGTTCTCTCAAGTTTTGTAAGTCAATATTCAAACTCAGAACTTTGACACATTAACTATGTATATTATGTAATTTGGAAGTACTAAAGTGGTTTTGTTCGCCGCGCGAAATGTGTATCATGAATAATTATAAGGTTACTTTCAAATGGAGAAGTTATAATTACCTATGCTTGGAGTTTCTTGCATGTCTCAGCCAATGATGAACTCGTCACGTCTGCTAGATACTGGCATCATGAATTAATTAGTGCAAAAGCGTACATCGAAGGGTCGTGAAATGACATCAAACAGTAACAATTGGGTTTTAATGAAAAGAAAGACGTTATTGTTTTATTAAATTTGATCAAGTAGTTTTGCATTTTCATGGATTATTTGAAACTTTTCAAGTAATGACAAAAAGTTCAATATCATACCAAAATAACAATGTACACCCTAAGTTGGAGAGTTTAAAATATAGTCCCCGAAATTACATCTTATTTCTCTTTGTTACAGAGTTCGAGGACTGCGGACTACAGTATATTAAAGTTCAAGAATAGATTAGCAAAAAACTACCATAGTGCATAATGTGTAAAATAAAATATTAAATGTTTTAGTTAGAAAAAAAATAACAATGTATGGTGCGGGGAACATACAAAGAACATTGATCGCTTTCGTACTGCTCGCCGTGACCAAATCACCGTCGGCGACACTAAACACCGTTATTATTTCAGGTAATTAACCTTTACTCCACTTTTAGTAATCACTTTATTTCAGTCATTAATCCCTTAAAGCTATAAAGCTACAAATAGCATTGCTACCGCTTTGTAGTTGTAATTTTTTTGTTCGGAATAATTTATTAGGTGGGTATGTTCCTACTTGATCGGACAGTTCGGGATTGCCTTATACTTTATATGAGTAATTATTTAATTTAATTTTACTTTTATGTTATTTTAAAGTTTAATTTCAAAACGCTGCTGTATAGAACCAAGTAACGTGTCCGTGACATGACACGTGACTTGTCACTCGTCTGATCTCTAATTCTCTACAAAGAAAATCGCGTCGATGTTATCGCGTGATGTACGCACGTAGGTTCCGCTTAATATTGGACATTGTGAATGACAAGTCACGTATCAGATCAAGAGTCAAATTAATGTCACATTACGTAGCCTAGCGCAGCGCCTAAACTGAGTAAACTGTGACACTCGTGTATTTTTCTTTGTGAAAATGGCTAAAACCACTTCTAACCACACCTGAATTGTACATTTGAGACTTCAAAAAGCATCTTTAGTGTCACACCCACTCACTTAATTTTAATTCTATAAGTAACTAGCTGTGCCCGCGACTTCGTCCGCGTGGAATTGAATTGACAAAGTTTTATACAAACTTTCATCCCCTATTTTATCCCCTTGGTAGTAGAATTAATCAAAATCTTTTCTTAGCGGATGCTTACGTCATAACACCTACCTGCATGCCAAATTTCAGCCCGATCCGTCCAGTGGTTTGGGCTGTGCGTTGATAGATCACTATGTCAATCAGTCAGTCAGTCAGTCAGTCACCTTTGAGTTATATATATATATATAGATAGATTAAATAATAACTGGGCCCTTTTGAGTAGTTCTTCATATAAATCACACAGGTTCATTAGTTAGATAAGGTCATTTCTGAGCAACTTTACCTTACAAGATTAAGCTGGAAGTGTACGCGCATTTTATTATGAGATGCGGTCGAAAGTTTCTGGTATATCAGCTAGAGTAGTTTGTATGTTGAACAAAGATTAGCACACTGAAAATATGTTTATTAATTTGAGATATAGGCAGTTTTGACAACCGCTTGGCGCAGTGGTTCGCGCAATAATAACTTGAAATTTATTTGTGGAGTTATAATAGACAGAAATCCGTGGGCTGGTACTCTGCACTAGGGTGCACTTATTAATTGTTGTTGAAATATCTAGGTACTCTTAATTATTGTTTGTCTAAAGAAATAAGTGTAAAGAAATGCCTGTAGTTGTTTTGGGCTCAATAATTATACCGATACAAGTATTAAAAACAGTTTAAAAATAACTTCAGTCATTACTTTATCCCCAATTCCGAAATCGACCAGATTACCTACTTAAAATTAATTTAGCCGTTACGTGCTCACAAATTTGGATATTAAAATTGACTTTTGAGAAATCCGTCTGCAAAAAGCAATTTTCTTTTGTTACGAAAACCTTGTAAAACTTGAGAGGGTGGATTCTAAATAAATCTCTACCAGACAGATAAGGGCCAGCTTGAATGTACGGTCCTTAATGCCCAATAAAATGAGAGAGATAGAAATAAAAGGAACAGTCGATTTCATTATCGCCATTTCGAATACGTATCCAATGTTTATTGCAAAGCTATTTTTATCAATATGTTATGACTTCGTACAGACTAAAGACCGTAGACATCAGTCTGACACCCCACCAGAGGTTGACACCGAAATAGTCTTGTTCACACGGCCTCAACTTTGACCTGAGCAATCCCTTGATATTGACATAATACAGGTGGGTTGACAGCGAAGCAAATACCAAATGATATTGATTAGATCGTCCTGATAGCAAGGTGAGGCAACTCCGTGAAGAGGTTCGGTCAGTCAGTAAGTAAGCGGCTGTTCAGGATCCAAATGTTTGTACTTTATTGTGTTTAATCCTACTAATATTATAAATGCGAAAGTTTGTGAGTGTGGATGTATGTTTGTTACTCGTTCGAGTAAAAACTACTGAACGGATTTGGATGAAATTTGGAAAAGAGATAGTTTAAAACGTGGATTAACATATAGAATATTTTACTAAAGTCTACGCGGACGAAGTCGCGGACAGAAACTAGTACTCCTATATTCTTACCATCCAGAGCCCGTATCTGTAAATCAACCTGTATATATATACTCTGTGGTGTAGTAATTTAGTGCTTATTACTTACAGTATAACGTTCATACTAAAAACAGAGATCCACAGTTTTCTTGCCGATCCTACTAATATCATAAATGTGAAAGATCGTATGTTTGTTACTCAGTCACGCAAAAACGGCTGAACGGATTTGGATGAAATTTGAAACATACTTAGATAGTTTATAACCTGTACTAGCACATTATGATACTTTACTAATTCAACGCGGAAGAAGTCGCGGGCGGAAGCTAGTGAAATAATAATGCGTGTACAAAACCATAAACACAGTTATTAGGAAACTTTTCCTCATACTTCACTCTTCATTCATTATTACGGCCGCAAGTTCACGAGTAAAGGTCAACCGAATAAAATAGCCATAGCAATAAGTTATGAACTGTTTCCTTGTGAGTAATTTTCACAGCTTATTACTTGGAAAAATATGTTTTAGGTTAATATAATAATGTTATTATGTTGATCGTTTCTCTTTTCGTTTAACCGTGCGCTGGCACGTGACCGCGACAATACTTTGTCCCACGGATTTGGTCCCTTGCTTTCTTTAGGATAAATAGAGACAACTTATTTGTCACATATTGTCTTGTCATGCAACGTTTACTGGTGAAGTGTCAAGGGAATATCAGTGGAAAATGTTTTTTTTATTAATAATATATTAAAACCCAGTTAAATTTATTTAAAAGACGAGGCGACATGAAGTTGGGCTAGTATCTACTCCACACGAGCTCTGCCATGACTTTTATACGTGTTTTGCGCTCGTTAGTAACTAGCACCCATTATAAATATTTGTGTGATATGCTGTGCCATTATCTGTACCAGTATTTCACGTAGACGTTTTTAATTAGATTTAATAAAACGTATATAAACTATAGCTGCAGTATTGACAGCTACATAAAATTTTGACGTCCCACTCCTGGGCACGGGTCTCCCCTCACTACGAAGCGGATTCAGGCCATAATCCACCACGCTGGCGCAGTGCGTGTTGGCGAATTTCACATGTCTTTCGAAAATTGGTTAAAAACGTTGTGTATTAGAAATTATTTTACTCAGAAAAAAATCTTATCTATCAAAAAACGTGACTGGTGTTCACTGAGTTCAAAGAACGTTTTAGAAACCTTCAAGACTCAGTCACGTTACAAGAATAATGAGCTTGTTAAAGTTTTCAAATTTCTCACGTAACATTATATTTTCCAGAAATTGCCAAGGTACTCGTACCTTCTACGCCCTACTATTTTATGAATTTCTTTACGATCATTATAAAACATCTATTATTAAAATATCTATATATATAAAACTCAAAGGTGACTGATATAGTGATCTATCAACGCACAGCCCAAACCACTGGACGGATCGGGCTGAAATTTGGCATGCGTTATGACAGGTAGATGTTAAGTTAAGTGTGTGAGGCTAAGAAAGGATTTTGATTATTTCTACCCCCAAGGGGATAAAATAGGGGATGAAAGTTTGTATGAAACTTTGTCAATTTTGAACCGAGCGGGCTGAGACTTTGCATGCATAAAGCTACTATGACGTAGACATTCCCTAAGAGAGGATTTTGATTAATTCCACCCCCAAGGGGATAAAATAGGGGATGAAAGTTTGTATGAAACTTTGTCAATTTTAAACCGATCGGGCTGAGACTTTGATGCATAAGGCTACTATGACGTAGACATCCCTTAAGAAAGGATTTTGAGATGCAGGCTATATAAAATTAAATTTTTGTTAAGTTAAATTCGACGCGGACGAAGTCGCGGGCTCAGCTAGTCTATTATATTTTTAAATTTAATCAGATGTTAAATATTATGTAAAATATTTACGTCTTATATTAGATCTTAGTTAAATACACAGTGTAAAGACGTGTAGTATCCACACGAGGTTGAGAGAGAAGTCGTCTTATTTTTCCAAACTAGTTTTCACAAGTAAATCTCTTGCAATATATATTAGCATCGGGCTTCTTGTTGGCACCTGCGGCTGTTATTTGACGCTGCATTAACATCACTTATGTCGAAAATAAAATCCTTCAATATCTAAGAACACGCGTGTCTTTTTATAAAGTTTTAGTAACAGGTTTTGCATTAGTGAGCCCCGGCCCTTGAAGAGAGGAGCACCCTTTATTTTCATTGTAGTGAATGTGAATTGCCTATTCATGCTACACTTTGCCCTTTTGTGTTTCACATAATGGAAAGCTTAAGGTATAATTGTGAATTTGATGTTATTGTATGAGCATAATACAATTTATCGTGGCTTCGTCCTTTTAATGTCTTAAATAAAGCGAATAGAATTGGAAGTTAGTAATGTTTGGTAGCTTAGAATAGATGGTTGTTTTTCCGAGCCGTGCCGGATAATGAAATTAATTTATTAATTGAGAATATTCACTTAAATATTGAGAGAAGATTTAAGTTAGAAATTTTCATGAAAAATAACATAGCTAATAAAATTACTTCTGATGAATTTATTAGACATTAAATATAACATTTAATTGGTTTTAAAATATAAAAAATGTTGTCCCTATTTATTGAGGTAAACAAGTTAATTTTTCCCATCTTTTATGCAATTAGTTATAAGATTATTGGAATAGTTCAGTTGGGAATAAATCCGCAACATTTTGTTTTTATTTTTTACATAAAGGGGCGTCTATAAGGAAAAATATACCGAACGTATTGTCTAGCCAACGTTATGGCAATATAAATCTTCGGCTCGCGTCAGATACGGCGGACAGTGGGCCGTAACGCTTTTCCTCTGGAATGAAATACTAACTCGAGAGCAATTCACTTCGGTAACGTTTTTCAGGAATGTGTTTCGGTATAAAAGCGGCAGGTAATGGCCTAAGATTGAAATATGGAGAAGGTCAGGCTTGCCACTAATGGACAATCAATAGGGTATGAAAGGTTAGGACTGTTTTTCGGCTGACCGACTACCTACCTACTCGATTTCTTATCCCTTTCATTAAACAAGAAAATAAATGTAAGTTAATAACTTATATATTTTTTAGTATAATAAAGACGATTTATATGCAAAGTTGTATTTTTTTCGTTAATATATAATAAAAATCATTAATAGTAAAAAATTAAAATCTGAAATTAGTACTTATTTATCTACATTATAATTATTCTAACATAGCCTCGGATTTACACAAAAAACTAAATTTTTAAGTAATTTTCTGTGATACAATTTTATTTACATTACACTACAACATTTACATTACAACTTACGGTGTCCATTAAGAAAAACAATAGGTAATTTAATTATACTTACGTATAATGTAGAGGATCATAAACGTTGATAAATCCCTAATCAACGCATTTGATTAAAATCTCTACAAAAACTAAATTACTCGTTCTTTATAATGAAAGGCTCCTTTCGGGGTATCGATATTCGTTTGAAATAATCAAGGGTACTCTGGCCACGTGACCAGCCCTTTATCTATCCTAAGAAAGATTTATGCCTGAGGCGTAACCGCGTTTATCTTAATCTGGCTGGGACTTTATATCTCTATCAGGAACTGTTATCTCGCAGAAACCCGTTTACAACGCCGTCTGCTGAATTGAGGGATGAAAAATTAGGTTCAGATTTTCTGAAGAAAAAGAAAATACAAAACAAAAATCAAAATTTTGTTAAACACAATGTGATAAGGCTTTTCACATGGAATTCGTTAATCAATTTCCTTATTCGCTTCCATTCATTTGACGGGGAAGATTATCTTTTGAACCTGAAAATTAGCTGAAAACGGAAATATATAAGACATTAAAAATGTGGAGTAAGTAAATTATTTACATAACATTTTTTGACAATTATTTTTATCCGTTGTAAGCCACGTAGCAAAAACAACAAACCATATTTTTCAGAAGAAAACAAATTACCTGTTACTACCGCATGTAATAGTAACAAAACAAATTTATATTTTACAAAAATCAAAAAGTAGTCCTCCCACGTTTAAAAGCCTTCAGGCGAAACACGCCAGTGTTTCTTTTCACGGGGTACTTGGCAATATTTTCTGGTTCGATTGGCCTGATAAATCTGTTATACAGTGGGAACAATGAACGGGTAGAGACTCAAAACCTTTATTTAATATATTTTGTTTAACACGGTTTTTTCTCGGGATAAATCTTAGTGCTGTTATATTTTATACTAGCTGAGCCCGCGACTTCGTCCGCGTGGAATTTAATTTAACAAAAAAGCCCGCTCCCGAGTTCTGAGCCCGCGCGCCAGAACCCATTTTTTTAAATTTTGTTTTTCTATAATAAAAGTAGCCTAAGTTACTGCTTATAACATCAGCTATCTACCAGTGAAAGTCCCGTCAAAATCGGTCAAGCCGTTTCGGAAATACTCTTTGATTTCATATGTTTTTATTTTTTTACACGGAAACCTAATTGTTTTTCAAAAATTAAAGTAGCCTAAGTTACTCCCTATTACATCAGCTATCTGCCAGTGAAAGTCCCATCAAAATCGGTCTAGCCGTTTCGGAGATTACCCGGAACAAACACACAGACAGACAGACAGACAGACAGACAGACAAAAAATTTTTAAATCGCGTTTTTGCTATAGGTGTCGTATGTACTTTCATATGCATTTAGTGAAAGGGTGTTATTTTGATATTACAAACAGACACTCCAATTTTATTTATTTGTATAGATTATCTTATCTATGAACAGTACCTATGTGAGTGAAATTCTTACAAAATCTTTAACTACAATTTTGCATTGACACTTAATTAAACAAACTAAGACAACCTTTGTTATAAATAATAATATAATGGTAGGTTGGTTTGGTAAACAATAGAATAGAATAGAATATAGATGTACCTATCTGTTACTTATTAGTGAGATTGCTAACTTAATACCCTGATATTAGTCTAACCTAATCATAATTTAATTTCTGCGCACAAATACTAAGAACACTGTAGCTGCCGGTAATTCAATCGCTTCAATTTTAGTTTCAATTAATTATTGTAGCTTTAGTAATTTGAGACTGCTCTGGGTTCGGTTACATTCTCATTAAAGTTTTGGTTTGTAATTCACCAGTAGGTATCTACGCCGTTTAGTTCAAAACATAACCGGGAAAACGTATACCCATCTGAAATTGGAATTTTGCTTCGATTTCACCACGGTGGCCTGGTTTCATCAGCAAACCTGTACCTATTTAATAGGACTTGTTCAGAGACGGACACTGCAGTTGACAGAGTCAAATTTTTCATTTCTTATCCACCTTCAAATGAGTGTCCTCCGCGTAGGTTTATCAGTTAGCGGCATTTCAAAAACATTCGTGATAATTTTAAAAACTGTTTAATTATGTTATATAAACAGAAACGTATCGATGAAATCCTAAGGCATTTATGTATTGTAATAAGTTAGTTTTATTGTATTTGTCTCCTTGTAAACTTCATCACACCTCATCCAATTGTGTGTGTGCTCTATGGTTAACAAATTTAATAAGTGAAAGTTAAAGGCATTTAAAAATTGTAATTTTTACATAATTTCTTGTAACTACAACTGGATCGGAATGCGACCTCGACTAAGAAGATACGAAAAGAAACTCAGCGGGCTTGTCTTTATTATAAGTCTTACATAGCGAAAGAAATCAGTGTCAAATTGTTATTTCTGAAGAATATAAATAGAAAGAGACAGCTATACGCGAAAAGAAGATGCACTATCACCTAGCTGTCATTTTGCATACCCTCTGTGCCGCTCATAGATGAAAAAGTGAAAATTTCTAAAAGGTCTATGGTTCCGCTGTTACGAAATTAATCATTCAATTATTTTGGTTTAGAATACGCTGGTATTTATATTTTCTTTCAGAAATAAGTACTAAGTACCAACTACTTTTTTCTTTTTCTCGGAACAGTGTTGTTCTTGGCATAGTGACGTATCTTAGTGACGGGCACATTAATAACATTCCGATAGTCTATGCGTACGGTAGCGGGGCATTGTTTGCTTGGATTAATAGTTGGCTATACAAAGCAATGAATTATAGAGCTTTGGGAATGTAATATAACATGTTATAGAGACTAGTTGCCGCAAACCATGTAGAGACAATAACGCCAATTAGGTATGTTAAATTAAACTAGATAAACTTCGTGTCACTGTACATATGAAATGTCTCCATTTATCAATGTTTTAACTTAATTAGTGCAGGAAATAAAAATCACGCAATCAACTTGGCAATTTCCATGGACTGGCGATCATAAGACGCGTCGATTCAAATCGAAACATGAAAATTAACGTAAAATATGTTAATCACATAGACTTGAAAAAACTGTGTCCTTTAGCGGTGCGCCAAAAACGACGCATGTTTCATGGATTTCGTTTGCGATTCGATTTGTCTGTTATCGACGCTAGGTTAATATAAGCACCTAAGAAGTCATTCACATGTTCAACGCGGCACTGATAATTTATATCCATTTGACTGTATCCAGACGCCAATACAGAATGCATAGACTAAAACAGTGTCGGATTCTTCGTGTGAATGCTCTCAAGGCATCAAATCATCATTAAATACAGCCATGCGTATATTTTATAAAGAAAACAACCTACTTTTGATATGAAACAAAAAACTAATTTATAACAAAAAAAACAAAGAAAGTGGGTCAAACAGTTTAACTTAAGTTAAACACTGTAATTTCTACGTAAACTGACCAACTGACCACCACGTGGTGAGCTTTTTACAGTTGATTTACCCCCAACTGGCCTAGAAACCCTCCCCTGCGTTTACATTCTCAACTTGTAGGTAAATATAAACAGGGGTTACTTTTCATACCACGCGGAACTAACACTACTTCTTGGATCCTTTGATCGCTTGAGCTCTTTAAAAAACATGATAGCGACTTTCAAAAACATGTTTTACATATTTTACGCACTTTCATTCAGAAGCTTGAAAACTAACTACGTGTAGCGTTGCTACGATAACGTAAGCGTCTTCCAACGCACTCGTAATCCAGATTCTGTTTGTAAGATTGTCAGCATAACTGTCGGGCAGGATACGATTACGTTATAAAATAGTGCTGAACACACTGTAGTGACGATTGAACACCGTAGGTGGCTTAATGTTAACCTTCCCTAATCACAGATTCTCTAAATGAACACGAAATTTGCCAACTACAGTGAACTTAAGCAATGTTAAGGCTGTTGTTGTTGGTGAATCGTAACGATCAAAATTGCATCTTGGCAAAGTCCAGCCGAAAATATACCAACTAGATACAAAGTAACTAGTATAGCAATAACTAGAAATCTATCTAGTCCACTAAACATGGATCTGAATCAAAATATAATAAAAAATTGCAAAACATAGGTTAGTACAGTTGCTTAGCAACTTACAGCTACAAAACATTAGCTACAAATA
This sequence comes from Notodonta dromedarius, assembly GCA_905147325.1. Taxonomy (NCBI): domain Eukaryota; kingdom Metazoa; phylum Arthropoda; class Insecta; order Lepidoptera; family Notodontidae; genus Notodonta; species Notodonta dromedarius. The sequence continues at coordinate 1,919,762 of LR990165.1, read as the reverse complement.
AACGTATAGGTCTTGGGTTCAAATCCCGGCTCGCACCTCTGGATTTTTCGAAATCTATGTGCGAAACATAATTTCTCTATGATTATCACTTGCTTACGGTGAAGGAAAACATCGTGAGGAAACCTGCATGTCTTAGAAGATCTAACCAATTTTCGAAAGACATGTGAAATCCGCCAACCCGCACTGGGCCAGCGTGGTGGATTATGGCCTGAATCCCCCTCATGTTGAGGGGAGGCCCGTGCCCAGCAGTGGGACGTCAAAAGGGCTAAATTATTATTATTATTTTATTAAACGTATAGATAGATAAGTTAATACCTTTTGGTTAATAGGTATAAGCAATTTTCCCAAGATTGTACGTATAACCTAATTGAGTAGGTATAATATGTCGATGTTTTATATTTATACTACGGCGAGTACGTGAGTTAAATCTCTCACGACGAGACGAGATAGACCAAACTTAATAAACCTATTCACCACACTTAGCAGGTAATGAATTCTGACGCTAGTGGGAAAACCACTGTACGTTTGTACAAATATTACTGTTCGAGGCGTGCACGCCATACTAATCCTACACTACGAATGATACGGTCCAAACTTCCATAGCAGACTTAACAGCATTACAGAATAGACACGTTCTCTCGAGGACTATGACAAATAGAACTTACCTAATTTGCTGCTGGGTGATATAGTAAGTGACGCGTATAATTCTCACACTTTTGGGCGTGTGTGAAGTTGATTAAAATGGATTCACTGACATTCATCATCACCATCTTATCACCCAAGTGTTGTTGTGTGATATCCATTGGTTTCTATTGGTATCCGTGAACCTGTTGGTATGCAAGTGCAGTCCGCAATGGATATTATAAATTTAGCTCAATACAACCGACACAGGGTGACGAAATTTTTGACTCTACATACCTAATAACTCAGATTATTTATTTTCTCCTTTGTATCGAACGTATTCTTTAGCGTTTTTCGCTCGTTTGCCCTTAACTGTATAGCCGAGTTGATATAATGTATACATATACTTACAGGTGTTTAACTAGTCCGAATTAATACTTAGGGGTCTTGATCAGTATCGAGCTAAACAATAAATTGCATTAAAATATGAATGAAATCAGAAAAAAATATGTTAAACTTTTTCTTGAATATTGGCTACTACTAGTAAATGCTGTTTACAATATCATGTTCTAGGCCACTGGATGTGTTTTAGACCGTAACACCAAAAGCGTGACAAATTATGTAGAAAATACATTATTACGATAGTTTGGTATATATGGTGTAACTTCACTTGGTATCTAAATATCAGCGATTGAATATATGTACTCTAATTATTATTTCGGACGTTTGAAATGGCCTGTAGATATACTTCATGTTCGTAGTTAGCCAGAATACACTTAGGACCGAAAGGTACAGCACCTAACATTCGGTTTACGATCCGCACATACAAACATTATATTTTATTGTAGACAATTTTCGTAACAGCTAGGTACAATTTATGCTATTTATCGTCGGGCTTGGTTCTCTTTATGTTATGTTACAATGGGGAAAGTCGAAAGTTATTAAATTAAACGAGATATTTTTTTAGCTTTTTTATCTTGACACCAAATTGTTTTATTCATCATCATCGAAAAATCGTATATCATTATGTTATTTCTGACTATTTGATTCACCGCTCGGTTTCTTGCTCATTTTTTTTCTTACAGCAACGCCTTTTCAATACTTTTATTATAAAGTTACAATAAATTCAGGCGATTGTAAATTTTATATAAAAGAACATTAAATCATTGAAAAGAGTTGAATTATTTATTGAATTTTATATTTGATTTGATTCGGCCTATCAAAAGCTATTTAAAAGTTTATAATTGAACTTTGATGCAAACAGAAACACATTTTTTACTTATTATCATAAAAAAAAATCTTAAAACGGAAAATAAAACGTTCGAGCCACAGTAACTAAGTGCCTCATTACTTAAGGAAAAGGATTTCTTTGGGTCCCAATTTATGGAGTCCCTTTTCTAGCCGATGTAAGCAACCCTAGTGCGCTCAGGTGTCAAAAGGCATGTCTTCAGTTCAGTAGTTTTTGAGACGTGGCTTGTTGTTCAAGGATCATCCTTATTGATTTCATAAATTTTGTGTCTCACACACATTGTACCGAGGTATATGTGTTTACTATTTGATACAACGTTAGTTTCGAACATTATTATCATCCAACTTTGAAAGTGTTAAGTTCAAAAAAGTTTTAAAGCCATCAATGCAGAACCTCAAGTCAGTCGTAATCTGCGTACTCTGTAGAACCTTAAGGTGAAGGCGCCTGTCTAGCCCGCGAAGTTCAAATTTTTTGAGTTCTTTTAGAAATTTTTCAAAATCTGACAATAATAAAAGACGAATTTTGTAATTCGCGAAAAAGACCGTGTGCAGTGCATTTATTAATACATTTATTTTACTCTAAATATTATCACGGTGGATATGATACTAGTAAATCACTAAATATACAAAAATTGCCAGATTATCTGGATAGCTGTCGTTCTTGAAATGTTTTAGAGTAAGTTGGATATATTAATAAATGCACTGCACACGGTCTTTTTCGCGAATTACAAAATTTGTCTTTTATTATAGTCAGATTTTGAAAAAATCTAAAAGAACTCAAAAAATTTTGAATTCGCGGGCTAGATGGGCGCTTTAGCCTTAAGCAATTGTTTCTTGTTTGCAGGCAAAATTAAATAAATGGTAAAACATTATAGTAACCAACACCCCGTATTTATTATGAGAGTCACGCAACGTTATTACCTGTACCCTACAATAATGTAATCGAATAAACATTATGACGATGAAATTGTACATAGACGTGACAGCGAAAAGGGTGTGCCTGCCGTTGACACACTTGAACCAACATCCTTGTGAATATTACCGTAGGCATGCACGCTCCCACGTAAATAGGCACCTATGACCTATTTACGCGTGTTCTGAAAAAAAGTCAGAGCACAGTTGGATAAAAACTCAGCCTGTATTATCAATTTCCATAAAATATAGCACGAACTTTCATCTTGATACCGGCTATTACAAACCGTGATGGATTCGGTTCTAGTGTTCAGGACTGGACAGATAGAAAAAAAGGTGACAAACTCACTCACTAACTGTCATTATTGTTAACTGTACCATTTACGTTGATACAAAATTAGTTGCTATAGGCACGTTACAATACATTTATCATTTTTGCCTACCTAGCATTATTAAAGTCCATTGCCTACAAGGCTACTAGGGCTGTGTATTTCAGCCCCTCCTTACATCATCAATAATACCAGTAAATGGCCTTTGGGTGTGTTTTGAGTTCGTCTAACCGTGTATTCATTGATTTCTGCACGACATGCGATACGTGGTTTTGGAACATCTTGGGCTCCACACAATTCATGAAAATGTACTCCGTGCTCTATTTAAGGCTAAAACCCCCATCTAGCCCGCGAAGTTCAAATTTTTTGAGGTTTTTTATTAATTTTTCAAAATCTGACAATAATAAAAGGCACATTTTGTAATTCGCGAAAAATACCGTGTGCAGTGCCTTTATTAATATACTAGCTGTGCCCCGCGACTTTATCCGCGTAGTATTGGATTATTGGGTTAAAAAGTATCCTATATGTTAATCCCGGTTATAATCTATCTGTGTTCCAAATTTCATCCAAATCCGTTCAGTAGTTTTTGCGTGAAGGAGTAACAAACATACATACATACATACATTCATACATTCATACATACATACATACATACATTCATACATTCATACATACATACATACATACATCCACACTCACAAACTTTCGCATTTATAATATTAGTAGGATCCAACTTACTCTAAAACATTTCAAGAACAACAGCTATCCAGATAATCTGGCAATTTTTGTATATTTAGTGATTTACTAGTATCATATCCACCGTGATAATATTTAGAGTAAAATAAATGTATTAATAAACGCACTGCATACTGTGTTTGTCGCAAATCACAAAATGTTGTCTTAAATGTTTTCAGATTTTGGATAAACTATAAAAATACTCGAAAATTTTTAATTTCGTGGGCTAGACAGGCGCCTTCACCTTAAACAAAGATTCAGTTTCTCTGGCAAAAAAACGAAGGTTCAGCAGCCTTGCGTTGGACAATCGTTCGGGTTTTTTTTTAATTCTCAGTGCTGAAATAAACTACAGTTTGATTTTATTTTGAAAATAAGATCACTGCAGACAGTGTTTTATAATATCATTTGAGACAGACAACGGTCAAATTATTATTTTGATATAGGTATTTCATTCAACTCAAGTGAACAAAAACAAAAAAATGAGGACGCACGAGGTGTGATACGAAACTAAGTGAACTCATACGAATCTTGACGAAATTTGTACCTATATACAAAATATAGTACAAAAACGCGCCGAGGATTAATATAAGTTACGGTTAAATGTTAGTTTTCTGGATGTAATTAAAATATAAGTCATAAAACATCAAAAGTTTTGAAACAATCCATTGATCGATAAATAATGGGCTGCATGTAAACACTAGTTACTGTAGGTAAGTACATAATGTTTTCTGTCCATGTTGTAAAGTATTGCAGAGAAAATCTATACCGAACTCAATTCAGATCAGTAACAAAACGAAATTTGTTTTTGTTGATACCTAACCAGCCTATATTTGTACAGATAGACAGCGTAAACAAGGCTTTGAAGCTTTTTGTTACACTGACATCCTACGGACCTCGTCTTCTTTCGAATATGAAAAAGGTTTCCGCCAGGCAGGTGTGCGCCGGCCGCAACGCTGTTCAACTAAGCTACATAATCCGCATATATTTACCAAGGAAGGTCATTTACTTATTTTTCAGCCTTGTGCGTGTATGGTGTAAGTGAAAGAAAATTTAAATTTTCAGACCTTTTCATATTAAGTCTATTTATTAACTAGCTGTTGCTCGCGACTCCGCAAGCGTGGTACTTCGATAAAATAAAAGTTGCCAAAGGTACTCCTTATAACATCAGCTATCTGCCATAGATGGTCCCTTCAAAATAGGTCCCCCATTCACTCAGGCATTTTGTCTTTGGATGGAATTATGTTCTCAAAGTGTATTTTTTTTTTTATCGCTAGCGCTTTTCGCTTGTTGGACTTAGTCATATTGTAGGGATTTGGTTCGCTTACAGTGTGACGCTGTTACCGAGGCTTTAAGCAGATAAACATCAACGGAGTCCCTCTCTGTGGGAAATTATATTTTGGGCTATGTTTGTGTTTGTGGGACTTATCTGACCAGTAATACTCACGTCAGTCGCAAATCCCAGCCAACGAGTTCATAAATCCACCCTTTTTTCTTTTAAATTTTATTTTAACAGCGATAAGCTGGTTTGGACTTCAAAAATATTTTACAAGCCGCTTATGCGAGCGGTGTTTAGTACATTACAAACATATTCTCCTATTTTATCTCTGGATAATAACACTGTAGCAAATACTTTCGTGCCACACAATCTATACCCATTACTGCCATGCTCATGTTTAGATTTTCAAAAAAAAATATTATAAAATTCCCCGTGAAACCGCCGTCATCAGATACGTTGCAAACATTTTTGAGTAATATATCTAATAGTAGAAATTGGCTTAGACCTTATATTATTTTTGAACAATAATTAAAATCGGTCTAGTTTTGCAAGGAAAATACAGGCGAATACGAAAATGAGATTTTATCTGTTTTACATAGGTAAAGCAGTCCGACCTCTATGTAAGGAGGTTTGAAGGGCAATTGAAGGGAATAGAAATTGATTTCCGTGAATTTTCTTTGAATTTTTCGCCAACCATGTTTTCTCTTAAACGAAAATGTTAATACCTGCAGAGATCTAAACCTTCATTTTTTCGAAAGGTATAGCCGTACCTATATGTCGTGCTTTATGGAAAACTCATTTTAATATTCTAAGAACTCATACGATTCAATCCCTTCCACCGACCTATACTGAACCAACATGGTATAATGTTGTCAGAGCGAACTCGCTTCGAATTTAATTATATTACAAATATTGGTAGAGAAATATATGAACTAGAATAAGGTTCATCTTCCACATAGTTCCTTACTAGCTGTACTAACTTTGGCTAACTAAACAAAAAAGCCCGCTCCCGCGTTCTGAGCCCGCGCGACAGGACCCATTTTTTTTTGTTTCTAAAATAAATGTAGCCTAAGTTACTGCTTATAACATCAGCTATCTACCAGTGAAAGTCCCGTCAAAATCGGTCCAGCAGTTTCGGAGATACTCTTTGAGTTTCGGAGATTACCCGGAACAAACACACAGACAGACAGACAGACAGACAGACAGAAAGACAGACAGACAGTGTCGTATGTACTTTCATGTGCATTTAGTGAAAAGGTGTTATTTTGATATTACAAACAGACACTCCAATTTTATTTATTTGTATAGAGTGTGTGTGAACTCGTACAACCCCATATAGGTATCTTTGTTAGTCACAACTACGTTAATAGGTAATGGATATCCTTCTACAGGTACAGGTGTAGTGACGTCACCAGTATCGATGACGTACACCAGGGTTCCGGTAATCGCTGGCGGTGACGCGGAGATGCCCTGCGACACCCGACCCGCGATGAAAAATGACAGCGTACTGCTTGTTGTATGGTATAGGGACGACAGCCCTGTTTACAGGTCAGTAAAGCTTATTATCATTCATCAGAATTAAATGCAGAGGGGGAGAGAGTTACACGAAAAAAATAGATGCACACGCTCCTTCAAGTGTTGCTACCTGTTTCTTGTATACCACCACGGCCAAATATATGTTTTTAACGTTTCCCTTTCATTTATTTTTATTTTACTTTACGATTCCTAACATCCGGAATGTTGGCGAGCGTGGGGGTGACCGGCTTAAACTTACCATTTCTTATCGCATCTTGTTGGCAGTTGCTCTATAATTCTACTTTGGTCATAATTCCGCTAGATGTGTACAGTGTTCAATAGTAGCAGCATACAATTATAGTTCGTACCCGCTACGACAGGCCTCCAAACCTTTCTCCTCTCATATCATATACCACATCGGATACCACACACTTCCTACAACAGGTCCTTGTTGTCAGCACTAGTGAACGAACGTGTAAAAGTAATTTGCTCGGGTTATAGACATGAAAAAAAGTAGGTATAGATACGTAACAAAAGTAGGTTTGACGACCGCTTGGCGCAGTGGTTCGAGCGTAGGCCGCTCGGCTCACTACACCGGGTGGTTGCGGGTTCGATTCCCGTCAGGGTAAATTTCAGAAATGGCCACTTCGTAATTTGCCCTGGTCTGGGTGTCACTGGGATCGCCTCCAGTTCATTGTACGGTACCCATAGTACAAGCGTTGCTTAGTTTGGGACCATACAGTTGGTGTGTTCGTCTGGCGATATTTGTTTATTTATTTACGTAATCTTTCTATGATGGGGCTGCCTAAGCCCAGTAGTGTTACAGAGCAATTCTTCTTAATCTTTTTCCCATGCAGAATGTTAGCTCAGAGTAGATATCTGTTTGCCCTCTGAGATGTTGTATAGGTAACCAAATCCATGTTTATGCCCGTGGGTGTCTATTATAATAATCAGGCATACGCACTTTAACCAATCACTTATGTAAATATACCTAGGTATACGTGCCAGTTAGAAGTTTTTATTACATTTTAAACTCTTAATGTGTGTCTTCATAATGAAAAGCAAATGTTTTTACAAGTTTTCTTATTACAACGTTGTACAACATATCTAACCAAAGATTTTCGTTTGCAAGTTTCGAACAAAATAACGTAGGTATGTTAATGTTTGTAAAACAAAAAGTTTAATTATTCTCAGGGTATAATACATACAGATTTTTACAGGGAAGGAAAATGAAAAAAATATTGTAAAGAATTCCGTTAAAGGACGGTCGACGCACCCTTTTTGCCTTTGGCTAAATATAAATTTATTACGTGCATGAAGTATACTTTTTAAGAGATCAGACTCCTTTTCAAAGAATCATGGTACAGACTACAGCTTGAATACAGGCTGGCTCGATGGGAGCAGTACTTGCACGATAAGTGAGCGAGCTGGAAACCCCTACCCCCTTCCCTTTCCTTGCCTCTATGCCATTCCTCTTCAGGTCGGCAACGTACGAGTCATGGAATGCTTAACATCAGGCGGGTCGTGAGATTGCTTGCCAACTTTGATGCATTAAACAAAATCCTACTAAGTTGACGGACTACCCAAAAATATCTATCTTAACATAACGTAAATTTATTTCACATTTCGAATGTACTTAAATGATACAATTCAGAACTCTCTGGAATATTATTAACTTCGTATGTTCTGATCTTGGGCTCCAGAAAAATCTCTAAAAGCATTCTTGTGGGGCCTAAGTAGGCAAGGGATAAGTGGGGATTTACCGAAATTCCCAAAAGATCAAGATAGAAGAGAAAATACGTTGAAATAACTTGCAAGATAAACATCGTGCCTGTATCTTTATAATGGACTTGACCTCGACCTTTTGCGTAAAGTAGAGGCGATAATTATAGTTATTTTAACCCATAGGTACTGAGTTGATACTATTGGTAGGTATGTTTTCTCAACCACCAAACGACCAGGGGGCCAAGTCTGTTAACCATTCCAATAACACTCGACTTGCACTCGCTCGCAATACTACGCATCGTCTACTGGTCTTGAAATTTAAGATCGAGCCAAATATTTTGAAGTCCGAGTGTGTCTCGAGTCGAGTGCGTCGAGACGAGAATCGGTCGGCACGGGTGGATGAGTGGTTCGTCAAATCTAACGCATTGCGAGTTAGATATAAGTTGAGCATTATTGAACGGTTAACAGACTTGACCCCAGTTTGTTTTCCTAGTTCTTCCACTACGATTTACAGTGGTAGAGGCGAGCTATAGACAATCGACTACAGCTCATCCGGCTGCCTCAACCGGGTTAGTACCTTTCTCAGGATCGGCGTAAAGTAGCTATCATAGCTGGGTTACATACGATGAGTGAGTTAGCCCGTTAAACATACACGGGAACGGATAATAAATTAGGCATTTTGCTGTTTTGCAAAGTGCGAGATAACTTTGGACTTGGTTCTGATGACATTACTGGCGGTTGCAACCTCATCTCAGCCTGTCTTGAGCTATAAGCAATCATATATAACCTGAAATATCTCCCAGGCGATAATTTGTCATCTGTATATTAATAGCGCGTACAGACAAGTTATCGCGATCTTAGTTCTTAAGTTACAGCCGGCCTCCGACATCGTAAAACGTCGTGAATTAATGGAAACAATTTAAAAGGCTTTGTAGGTTCGTAAATTTTCATGAAATACCTGATAAGACACAGTTCGAACTTTATCTTTTATCTCGTTAAATTAATTTTAATTAAATAGTGCGAAATGTTATTAGAATGATATATATACTTACGTATTTTGAAGGACAGATAAAGCATGCAAGCAAGTTTTTACATATTCGGCGTTCGAAAATTATTCCAACGGGAACCCAAATGTTATTAAAAACATAAAAAAGGAACATCACATATATAATCCTTTATCGCCACAAACGGCGTACCGCCTGCATTCAACTTTTTTACAACAATTTAGTGGTTTCAACAATCCGTTTTCGAAATATTTTCGGCATTTGCCTTTGACCTAGTTTGCACATGCGCGGCATATCTAAATTTTACATAAAGCCTCGAAATATTTCGTGCGACGCGACGCGGCGCAATGCGGCACAGCCTGCAAATATTGTGACAAAACCGCACGTACTGTCGAGTGTGCCGAATCGAGCGATGTTTGTCCAACTTTCGAACGTGCAGAAATAAAAAAATATAAACAGTTTGGAAGTTAGGAATACTTCATGAAATTTATGAAATGAATTTGGAATAAAAATAGGTTCATAAAAAGTTTAGAAAACGGGGTGGATGTTTGGATTTACGTTCGTCGATATATGGATATGCCTTAATATTGAAATGCTATTGATGGCTGGTTTAAATAAAGATCAATCGTGAGTACCTATGCTTTTGACATGTCTTTTTTTGGTATAATATAAGAATTACATTTCTATGATCGCTCTCAGACTTGAGATCGGATATAATAATACCTGTCTTACTCAGTCGCAGAACCGATTATTAAATTTAAAATCTACATAAACGCATGTCTATCATGAAATGTATTATGGATTTGAGTTATGAACATAAACGGTAAGTAGTGCAACGGGGTGTCCCACTGGGATGTTGGACGCAAAGACCTTTTAGAAAGTTTCGCTTCGTCTCACGCGTCGCTATCTGTCATTTTTGGTAGGATGTGTCAAAGTTAGGGAGCTCTCCAAACTTATGTTGCGTCCAAGTATTCTACTTATTTACAGATCCTATTAACTTTGGCCTTTTTACAACTCAAAACATTATCATACAGAACAGAATATAGAGCATATGTCAGTTTAGTTGCAATGCATTTTTCTAGTTGGTTTAATAGTAATGTTTGTGGCAGCAGACCGATTTCTGCAACCGAGAGAGCTTTGATAATTTGAATAGCTATATGTACATAAACTCTACATTTATATAGAATAAGTACTAAACTTTTTTTGTCATGCAGTTTCTAGTATGATTATGATCAAACGATATTATTTCATTTTTTCAAGCAAAATGGCAAAGGTTATCTACATGAACAGGTAAAACTAAGAAGACTATAGGTACAACAATTTTATACATTCATAAAATGGACGCTAAAACCATGAATTTCCTGTGGAACTTACATGGAAATCGAGATAAATCAAACAAGAAGTTGAAATCTGTAATTTGAAACTGAAATAATAATAAATAAAAAATATTTACCTTTCGGGATTACATTTTTATTATTGACTCTCATGTTGTTGGCCAAGCCAACCTGACCATAACAACTTCACCCAGAAAGAGAGCGAGCGCAAAGTGCGCTTCTCCCAGAGGGGCAGGGGGGCAGCTAGCTCAAGGGCGCCACAAGGGGCACGGCCACGGTTTGGGCTACTGCCAAGTGATACAGCGCTGGTGGACCTACCACTTTTCTTTTACAACGAAGCTTTAAGTAATTTTGTAATGAAATGCACGGGAAGAACTTAGTAGGGTAATATTTGGGGTTCCGTAACTGTTAATTGTCCATTGAGAATCTTGAAACCCGAAACCAAGCTTAATGCCGAGCCTAATTTTACCGGTGTCGAGTACCTTACCCAGCAGACAGTCGACCAAATTTAATTCCATTTTATTATTACTGTCTACTTGCGCTTTACTGCCTTTGCCAAAACAGTTAAGAGGCTTGGCAGACTAAATAAAAGTGTAATATAGAGTGTTTAGTATTAGACACAATTCCTCAAAATCGTTTCAACTTTACATTATATAGCTGAATCTAGAGCAGAATAGTTTCTCATGTCGCGTACCACACACGGTATTTGAACTTAAAAGAGCTCTGATTTTTTACAACAATAAACATTAAATTACATTGTTTACTATTGAAATGTTAACCCACTTGATCGACATGTCTGAAAATTAAATTAGTTTAAAAATAAACATTTTTTTCATCCACATGTCAAAAAAATATTTATTTTAAAATACACATACACAATTTAATTGAATATTTTTCGTCGTGATTACAAAATTATGTCCAAAATTGCAAAATAACTTTATTTATACCTACATTGTTTGTACTTTGACCAGCGTACCTTTTCAAACTTTTAATCAAATTAACATAGGTATTTGATTATTTGAGATAAACCTTTGAAATTTAAAACAATGACTTGAAATTCTATGATAAAAATAAATCTCTCCATTCATTGAGAGTTCCTCTCAGGGTTTCTAATTCATAAATTGCTACGTTTATTTGCTGTTCAAGATTGATTTATAATCTTAAGGTTCCAAATAGCTATTAGCAGCATATCCTTAGTATGTAGATAGTTACTAGACACATCTCACAACGCATTGGGGTTCAAAGCATGCATAAGTTCAAATACCTAGGTAGGTATCTATACATCACTATGAACATTGTGAACATACCTACTGTAATTGGCACACCAATGCTGGACTATAAACGGCCTAATATAAGTACATATAAGATCTTCTAAAGTAAATTCTAAAGCTAAGTCCTTTAAATTATTTATAGACGGGTCATATTATTTTGCTAGGTAAAACTCTTTGAAGTGAAATAAGCGTCAATAGCCTAGTATTTAGAGGGGGGTCGCCTTCGTAGCTGAGAGGTTCCGGGTTCGATACCAATCCTGGCATGCATTCAACTATTGACGTGAGCCCGCTCATCACACAAGCATTAGTTTAGTTGGAGGGGTCTGGGGCTAGGGGGATACTAGTAATGTGATAAATTCACACCGCTAGTAATCTTGAAAAAAAACATTAAAATACAATTTACATCAGAATTTTAGTAAGCCAATAAGAATTAGAAAATATGTATACTGGAAACAAGGGCCACATGTTTTCTGTTGTATACCCTTACGCATTCCATAATATCTCCACGCGGTAATTAATTATAATTATCATGTAAAGTTCAAGGAAATTCGCCTGCGGTAGGTGCGGGCTGGTTGCGGTACGAATATTCGTTCCACTAATTATATCAATATAATTTATGAGGTAATTTGTGCAAAGTGAAAGTACCTTCGGATGTTTCACCTTTGAAAATAACTTGTGAAACATGGGTTGGTGTGTAATGTGTCGGTATTTTGCAGGTAACATCGGGACGCTTCTATATTTATGAACCCATTGTTTCAAAGTTTTTTTTTTTATATTTGACCTACTAATATCCTCCATTAGTTCAGCCATTATTGCAAAAGCAGCTGTTTATAATGAGTTCCAATAGTTACTCCAATTAATTAATCACACGTGTCGATGGTAATTGTTACTGATTTACGATCCACAAATTATTATTATTAATTAGTGCAATGCACACTACATTATATTGATTCAATCACGCAGGACCAATTAGTACAGTAGCTATGTTAATGATAACGCGCAGCTACATCATGTTTGCTTTTTTTTCAACAGCTATGACACCCGGATATCTGGCCCCAGCGCACACTGGGTGGAGGGGCAATACCTGGGACGAGCACACTGGCACAACACGCCCACTTCTGGACTACTCTTGAATGATGTGCAGGCCCTGGACCGAGATGACTATAGATGCAGGGTCGATTTCCACGTATCACAGACTAGGAACTATAAAGTTGCACTCGATGTTATCGGTAAGTTTTGTACAAAAAGTTTATGATTTTAGGCGAAGCCTTGATTTCTACACACAGAGAGGCCACAATATTTCTGACAATTTTGGCTGAAAAATTGCCGGGCGAATTAAGCGAGCTCGAATGACCAATTTGAACTCAAACATAGTAACTATTTCGTATAGGTTCTCGTGGGCCGAGTATAGAAGTTATTTAAAAGATAATACTCGTACACTGTCTACATTTAAGATCTATTAAAATAAAAAGGTCTAAGAAAGGCCTAATCCTAAGGTCATATCCGTTCTACGTTCGCGTTTTAATAAAATTCACCTTGAAACGGAGGGGTAACAAAAGTTATGAGTCCCGTCGGACGATCACGATAAAAACAAGTGCGGTCGTAAACTTGACCCTACGCTATCCTCGAATCAACACGGTAAGTTTAAAGAAAGTCTAAGTAAAGCCCTTGATGATTTACAATCTTAGTACCCCGTACTACAATCATAATATGATACGACACCATAATATATGGTATAGTAAGGAATATAAATTAATTTTCATAAGCATTATTGGGGTATCTAGACAACGGAAACCCTTTAATTTATGTATATATTATGTATGTTCAGTAATATTACCTTTCCCTTTACAAAAAGGCTTGAGAAATCAATAAAAAAATAAACAGCATCTCTAAGTGGTCTTCACAGCATCTAAATCAAACTAAAGCAAAGGTCAGACCTTTGCTTTAGTTTTTTTGAATATCACTACTAATGAATACGGTACTGTTGAATATCTGCTTATAACTAGGGCATTTAAATCTAACTTTATTATATGCAGACTTGATACACGTTTCCAAAGATGGGAGATACCACAAAAAAAATCTACAACCAACACGTAAATGTATGCTTTCATCTCGTTAGAATCAACGCTAAAAGTTACAAGGGTACCGAGGTAGCAAAGGATTCAGGCCGAGGGTGAAAACTTTTTATGGGAATAAATAAAGTAAATTGATGACAACTTTGAACTGCAACTCATAACATAGGCTTTTGATTTGAGATACACATTTTAACTTGCTGATCAAAATTGAAACAGACTATTTTTTGCAAAAAAAACATAAACTCTTGTTTAGCTTTTAATGAGTGCTTTCACGAGTTTCTAATTCCTATAAATCCACCATCAAATTCAGTGACAGCAATAGCAGTTACAGTCTGCGAAATATTCGTCGGGCTTGCTTTTCAATGCGGGAAAATTCTCATTTTAGTCGGCTCGCACTTATGCGGAACGTAGGAAACAATGAGCGGGTGGCAGATGTTCATTTTAGTAAGCGATACCAACGTTGCCTGCCGGGTGTGGGATATGAAAGATTCGCATGATTGCCGAGAATCTTCTCTGAATACATGTATCGCAAAATCTTTTGTTTCGAGCCAGAAAAATATTTGTATTTTCTCAGCCGCGTTCGGATGTTTCAACAAGTTTGTTTATCCACAATTTGAGTATGGCTCGAGGCCCTTCAAAGCTCTTTGTGATACACCGCGATCTGATTTAATTTTGACCGTAAATAAAATGTCATCGATACAAACCGTTGCTGTAAGATAAAAGGAATCACTTAAGCAGCCTCATGTATTTATTCTATTGTAAGTCTTTGTTTGTAAATACATTTTATCGACAGTTCCTCTCTCTCATAAATAAATAAAATTAATTTCGCCAGACTGACACACCAACTGTATAGTTCCAAACTAAGCAATCCCAGGGTGATCTCAGTGACCAGGGCAAATTACGAAAAGACCATTTCCGAAATTTGCCGCGGCGGGAATTGAACCTCCAACCACCATGCGCAGTGAGCCGAGCGGCTTACGCACGAAAAATTGCGCCAAGCAGTCGTCATCTTTTAAACCCCCGGTTAATATGAGTCATAAGTGTTATTATTTACAGAATTACCGGATAAACCTGTAATATTTGACGAATTCGGTAAAGAAATAATCGGCATTGCCGGACCATACCACGAAGGACGAGAATTAAAACTTATTTGCACTGTCAAAGGTGGTAAGTAGCAATTTAGGTAGCATGTATCAAAAACTTCTGAAAGCAATTGGTTGTACATTCAATTGGCAAAACGGTTGGAAACATTTCACTTTCATGTCGCCGATGTGTGTTATGCCAAATCGTAACAAATTATTATTATCTTATTTGCTTTGAATTTTTGTTTTGACATTCTGTCTTTGATATTTCCTTACTTATCCTTTCGATTTCATGGTATCTACCGCCGAGTTAAAAAAATAGTCACTGACACATTTTACCTTTTTTGTAATTTTTGTGCTCCCGGACATTTTTGTTTTATATTTTTTTGTTCATGTTTAATTTATTTATTAACCCTTTGGAATTTTTGTCGTTTATTTTCATTAAGTAAGTACTTAAATTAAATTTGCTTTTAGGTTATCCGGTACCAAGAATTCAGTGGCTTCAAGGAGATACAGTTATAGCGAACTTGAAAGCTCCAGATTACTATACAGAACATTTTCAACCATCAAGATCATTGACGCTGATAATTGACAAGGCAACTCGCGCACATTTGGGTGCAACCTACACTTGTACTACCAATAATACTGTATTATCTCCACCACTTAAAACGGCAGTACAAATCGATTTGTATTGTAAGTGTTAATAATAATATTAATATTTTTAATAACCATTTGATATCTGAGAAGGAATATGAGGAATATTTTCGAAACATAACTCAAAGGTGACTGACTGACATAGTGATCAACCAAACCACTGGACGGATCGGGCTGAAATTTGGCATGCAGGTAGATGTTATGACGTAGGCATCCGCTAAGAAAGGATTTTGATTAATTCTACCCCAAGGTGATAAAATAGGGGATGAAAGTTTGTATGAAACTTTGCCAATTAAATTCCACGCGGACGAAGTCGCGGGCACAGCTAGTTTATGTAATAAATACAGTCAAATACTCATTAATGACGTTTTACTTAGTTTATTATTACGACATAATTTAGTATTTGTACAGCAGTCTATCAGTAGGTACACAAAATTCAGCATTTTTGGAAACATGAAAATTTTAAAAAATTATTTCTCTGGTAGTAATTGACAACTACTTGCTTTATATGTGTATGAAATAAATAAAAAAACATCATCTATCATTCAGAAGGTAAATGCCGCTAGCATCTTGGGTAGGCACCTACACTTCTGCATAGGCCGAGTTCTGAAAATATTATAAAAAAATGTAATCCTACTAATATTATAAATGCGAAAGTTTGTGAGTGTGGATATATGTATGTATGTTTGTTACTCCTTCACGCAAAAACTACTGAACGGATTTGGATGAAATTTGGAACACAGATAGATTATAACCGGGATTAACATATATGATACTTTTTAAACCAATAATCCAATACTACGCGGATGAAGTCGCGGGGCACAGCTAGTAGTACATATTATAGTTAGATTATAATTTTTTTAAAGCCATGTTTCCTAGCTTCAGTAAATTCTATAAATATGATTTTATTCCATCATCTAGTAGGGAAGTAACAGTTTCACAAAGTTATTTCAATAAAATTGTTCAACAGAAAATACCTGCCGTTTACAGAAGCAATTTTGGATAATGGAACCGAGTCATGTTATTTTAATATTAAAATTATGTTTTCCAGTACTAGTAATTTCTAATACCTATAAACACCGGTGTTGGTGAACTTTTGATTAGCGACTCGGGTCGCCTTGACGCGGAAGATCTTATCGTTATAACAACACGAACTCATTTGTGATTATAAATACCTTGTTTTTCGTTCAGTCCTTTTACCGTATTTATTACACGACCACGATGAATAACAGGACACGATTTTATCAGGAACGAAACGAATCTTTGTGAATCTTTAAGGTGTCAATAGCCTAGTGGTTAGAAGAGCCGCCCTCGTAGCTGGGAGGTTCCGGGTTCGATCCTCATCCTGGCCACTCAACTATTGAACACAAGCTTAAGCTTATTGGAGGGGCTAACGGGTATACTAGTGATGTGGCAAACTCACATTGCAAGTAATATTATTTTTTTTCAAAAGACAGCATATTCTAATTCCATGGTCAATATACTTTTAGTGGGACTGTCTTATACTTATAGAAAAAAATGTTGTGATACAAATTTAATATTAAGCAACATCGTAATATAATATACATTATTAGCATTGCCATTCAACGTGGCAATGCTGCCAGTCTTCTGGGTACTTTGCCAAGCGACGGCGGTCTGGCACAAGTATATTTTTTGTAAAATTGTAAATTAATAGACTTAAGCTTTTTTATATCTGTACATAGTGTACATATTTTTGTTAGTTCTTACTTCCTTAAATAAATATAGACCCGTTATATACATTATTTATTTGTCTACATCCAATTTTTTTATTACAGTAAAACCTGTAACAGTAAATATTGTAACCAAGGACCAACCGTTGTCAGTTGGGGTTAAGTGTGAGCTTTTGTGCAAAACCAAAGGAGCTCGACCTCCAGCAACATTATCATGGTTGATTGGTGGAAAGAAAGTGGAGGCCATCACTAAACATTCGGTAAGGACAATTTGTTAAACTATGTTTACTATTATAAAACTGTAAAAAACGGTGTCTGTACATTAAATGCATTCTAGAAAAAACTGGGAACGGCATTTTTTGTTTGCCTATTTTTGTGCGCATCACGCAATAATTACTTAACAGTTTTTCATGCAGTTTTCACCACTTATTAGATTGGAGTCTAACACGTAGAAAAAAGGTAGTTTTATAAATAAAATTAGTATATTGACTAGGCGCGTTCACTCAGTAAGATTTGACTTGCCTGGGCGAATAATTTTATGAAAACCAAATAATTTTTAGTATTAAAAATTATTTAATGAAATCGTATTGAAAGTCCTTAGGTCAAGCAGTTGAGACGCGTTTACAAAACGCGCTTATGTTAAACTTGACAAGCAGTGGCGGAGTACCGTGGTGTATGAGTGAATTAAAGGAACCCTATTTTCAGCAGCAAAGACATCCTTGCAGCTGACACCAACGTAGGGTTTTTTGTCTGTCGGTTTTATGGGCTACACTCAAAGAGTGTGCAAAATAATTACACGAGTTAGTTCTGCCATCTTCCCACCATTGGACAACCAGATGTGAAAAGCAATTTTATCCATATCTCGTTGACATACAACAGATTTGCACAAAACGTTGTGCTTTATCGTTCTTGATGGGTAACACAAAGATTTAGAATTCGATCCTACCGTCTTTCACTTGGAAAGGTATAATTTGGGTCTCCTTAAATCAAGAGAACAGGCTGTTACTGAGTCAGCCAGTCAGATATTCGGCCTTATTGTCACTTTCCATTAGGTGAGATTGGTTCAATCGCTGACCAGAGCATAATAAATAAAAGGGATGGAAGATATAACGTAGTACATTTTCCATAGATCTCGGAGGATGGAAATGAGACAGAGTCATTATTGCAATGGGCCCCTGTGAAAGAACATAACGGCCAGCATCTTGCATGCCGGGCTGAACATCCGCAGTTCAACCGCTCAAGCATTGAAAGCAAACTTCCTTTGAATGTGTATTGTAAGTTATACATTTTGACTTAAACTGTAGACTTGAATCTTCTTTTGATTTACCGAATTGAAAAAATACCATATTTTTATAGGACCATATTGTTAGCGAATGAATATTATTTCATTTTGTACAATCTAAAATGTTTCTGCTTTGTTAGATATGCCGGAAGTGTCTATCCACCTCGGCGCCAAAGTGAACCCAAATGACATTGAAGAAGGTGATGACGTATACTTCGGATGTAAAGTCGATGCCAATCCACCTGCGTACAAAGTTATTTGGGAACACAATGTAAGTTGTACGATCAATGCATTATTTATCACACTGCAATAAATAGGGTCTAAACTTAATCAATTATTTTCAGGGCGTAGTTCTTCAAAATAATCCATCGAATGGCGTTATAATAACTGGGAACACGAATCTAGCTCTCCGGAATATATCAAAGATGCAAGCGGGCCATTACACATGCATCGCCTCAAACGTCGAGGGCGATGGGAGGGCGCCGTATTTGCAAATGCAAGTTGTTTGTAAGTATCCTGCTGTTTTACTATGGATGTAGTAAAACGGTAGGATAACTGATTTGTTTCATTAGAGGTAGAAAGGCTGATTCAAAATTAAAAAAAAAAAAAAATTGTTTTATAAAAATTAGGACACTTGCTTTATGATTTCAATACCTTATGAATCAATAATGTTCCCTTGAAGGTTAATTCGAATAGAATTTAAACCGATCAATACTGCAAAAAATAATGATGATCCAATTTTAGTTTATAACAGTTCACTAATTTTACTCCTTAAATGCCCACAAAACCCGGTTTCCTAACGTAAACTCGTGAACTGTGTGTAACCTTTAAAACTGTATTCTTCGGAAATATCATGAATTTCGTGGAAGTTGGTCAGAAAAACAAACTTTTATTTTATCAAGGTCTCTGTTACATTACACTGTAGGTCGATGAAATACCGATATGAATGTTAATTTAAGAGTAATTACACTATTGCTTGATAGTTTTTCATTTATAACATTTGTAATTCGCTATGATATTTTATAACACAACATTTCAGATAGACCCATTTGCACTAAAAAGGAAATGAAAGTAATAGGAGCCGCCCTTCAAGAGCTGACTACTGTGACGTGTGAAGTAGACGCCTTTCCTCCGCCGGAAACCTTTGAATGGATCCTCAACAACTCAGCTGGTTCGCATGTTATTGAGGCTGTAAGTAGTTTATGGATTCATAATACGTGTTACTTTCAATCCTCGACAGAAATTTCCGACAGCTAAAGTTAGTTCATTACTTATAGAAAAAAATATTATATTATGATATAGTTTATCATTATTTTTTAAATGAAAATTTTTGCAGTCTTTCTGTTTTTACAATGTTTAAAATATGTTTGAGCGAAAATCTTGAGAAGAATATTTTAAAACAACCTAAAGGCAGGCTAAGGGCATTAGTCCAGCGGCCGCCACCGACAAACGAGATTATTTTGGACCGAGTTTGGAACAACATATTGTATTCACCGCAATCGATATCGGTGATTCAGACAGTCCCGGCTCGTTGTGGTGTTGTCATCGATAATCAGGGGTATAGTGTATAAATTTAGACGTGTTTTATACTGCCAGCATTTTGTCCCGTCATGATTTCGGGCCGAGTTCTAACGATAACGCCGAACTATTCTCAATCCCGGTAATTGTGATGACGCACTTGTGGCGGATATCCGGCTATAGTATGTATCGCTACTTTAGTAACGTTATCTCTTTTTTACTGAAGGCGGCGGTGGACAAACGTTCATACATTGATCCAGTGACCAGACGCAGTGTCGCTGGCATGCCAGCTTTAGGCTAAATTTGACCCTGTGTAAACACTTTTTTACATGGTTACTGTAAACATGCCTTTATTCCTATAATTATTGAGATTAATTTACTTAAACTTTCACTTGAATCCCAGGAAAATTATACGGTGGATGCCAAAGCTGGGAGATCCCGGTTTTCCTTCAAGCCCACGTCGGACATAGATTACGGGACTTTATCATGTCGCGCCACAAACTTGGCCGGGCAACAAGCGAAGCCTTGCATCTACACATTGTTGCCGGCGACAATACCTGAACCTCCAAGAAACTGCACTGTATACAATCTCACAGATGATGCTTTGGACTTGATGTGTTTACCAAGTATGGTTCTTATAAAATTTACTTTCTTAATATATTGCCGTAAACGTCGTAGCTAACCAATGAAAATATGATGCGCCAGTGTGGTATTAACCTTTACGGTTAACATGTGGCCACAATAAGGCCGAGATAGGATCCGGTGAGAATGGAAACAGTACGCCTTTGCTCAGCAGTGGGACCATATAAACTACAACTAAGCGGTATATTAACAGTTAAGAAAAAAACATGGCAATGGTCAATCATCTTTAAAATATTAATGTGTCGTTAGCAATTAGTAATAATAATAATTGTAATACATATAAAAAATATTATTTAAACTGTAATACAATGATTACATACTAATCCATGTACAGTATTCGTGTGGACTCTACACTACTCTATAACATTGTAAAGTACTCGGGTATCTATTAAGTTCTGTAAGATTCCCTTCGTTAATTAGTAGAAATTAATTCGCAACATTTACCTAAATATTCAAGTCTACTTGTTCGCTGTTTTATCGCTGCTGTGGCGTACATTCCGTGGTCTTAAGCTGCTCGAATTAGGTTAATCTTTTAAGTAATTTCGCGTGATTAATTACTAATTTAGTCTGCGCAATTAAACTGTTACATTTTGGGGAGTAGAGGTAGGTACTTTTACAAAAGAAAATTTATTTCCAGAAAGAGAGAAACAATACCCACAACAAGGAAGCAATAGGATGCAAAGTGGGGTTTAAATGGCAAGGCAATACTAAAATCAATTAACTTAAACCACAACTGCAGGGCCAGCGCGCGCGCGATAAGATTAGTCACTGATTATATCGCATTAATTCGCTCTCTCTCTTTCTTAATGCATAGAAAATAAATAAATAATAAATAATTTAGCCCTTTTGTCGTCCCACTCCTGGGCAAGGGCCTCCCCTCAACATGAGGGGGAGTCAGGCCATAATCATATCAGGCATAGAAAATAATGAGAAATTTTTTTTTATCTTAAAATTTATCATGTCACAGCTAGCTGTATCTACTAGGCCAACAGTAGGGCTAGAACGCGCACCAATACAAAACTTTTGTCACGGATTATAATAAATATGTATCACATCGAATCACCATCTCTTTTTGAATATATAGGAGAGAATTAAATTAAAACCAAATATTGTTTTGTCACAGCCGGCTGAGCTAGGCCTATGGTTGAGCTCTTAATGAGGGCATGAGAAAGAATGCATATGGGTAGACTTAATACACTAAAATATCGCTAATATCTTCACAAATCCTTAACTTTTCAGGCTACGAAGGTGGTCTTCCATGTACTTACATAGTTGAAGTATGGGCACATGATAAACTATTGGGAAATACAAGTAACTACACCCCGTCCTGGAGTTTCCGTCGGTTGGGCTCCAACAGAGAGTACCGCCTGATGGTATACACGGCGAATGGTCGAGGGAGATCTGATTACGTCATGTTTACTGTGGAGACTACGCTTCGACTGTCATCAAGGACGAGTTAGTAAAATCTTAAATATTTTAACTATACAAATTAATAAAAATTTAGTTCTTGTTTGTAATATCAAAATTACAGTTTTCTAATAAATGTATCGGAAACTTTTGGCGGGACTTTCACTGGCAGATAGCTGACGTTATATGGAGTAACTTGGGCTACTTTTATTTTACCGAAGTACCACGCGAGCGGAGTAGCAGGCAACAGCTAGTTTATTTCTAAATTTCATAATATGTTAAAGAAATCTGCCAATATTATAAAATAACACTTACAACAGTATCTAATGTGGTCAATTGAGGACCCAGAAGGGAACAGCAATAAGTGAAAAGTAGGAGAGAGGAGAATATCATAAATTATTACTTCAGTACTAGGGAGCACCATGCGGCCATTCACACGGTTAACCCGACACCGATATCATCGTGAGAATGTCCGCTAATATTATTGATACAATTTTGAGATAGGTAAAAATATTATTTCGGAATATTGTTTTCTATTGTTTCAATAAGATTTTCGAGCATGACATGATAGGGAAAAACTATAATATCATATTTAGTTTGTTTATTTAGAGAATTGACGCTAACATTTTAACTCACAATGTGTAAGTAGTGGGTGGTTAAAAGTTTATTCGGTGGGTAAAGTCCAAATAATTTTAAATATGCATGCAATGCACTTTACACCGCACACGCAACGTAAGCAGCTTTGGAAAGTTTAATTAGATTTTGAACTTTAATACTTGTGAGATTAAAGTACAGTATGGAGTCACATCGGATAGTTTCTAGATTATTATCATTTTTTTGAGTTCATTATACTCGTATTTTTTATTATTATATATTAGATAAAGTAAGAGGTAGGAGGCTGGAATGGTTTGGACACGTGATGAGAAGGGATGAGAAGCATGTGACTAAAAGAGTGATGAATATGAATGTGGATGGATACAGTGCCGACCCCAGATAATGGGAAAAGGTAAGGCAGATGATGATTATATTTTTTTCACTAACGTACCTACCTCACAAAAATGAATAGTTATCTTCTGTTTATCATCTGTCAGGCAATTACAATTTGGCATAGGTATTTTTCCTTCTGTGGCTGACAAAAAAGCTCTCGATTTTATTTCTATTATTTAGCCCATATTGTTTCTCACGGTAGGTTAAGTTTGAATTAATTTTCAGAACCTCAAGACTTGTGGGAGCCAAACTGGGGTATTAGCGTGTTCTTAGGAGCTGTTGTTACTGTCCTACTCATACTGTGCCTTGGAGCAGCTGCCATAAGAATACGACAAAGGTCCACGGACTATGAAGGTATAAAGCGTATAACTATCACTTTAAAAGTAGGTTCTAGATAATGTTAAAACATTTATTAATACATTTTTTAAAGGTCGCACTTACAAAATTACAGAAACTGTTAACTATCATTATATTAATACGTAAAGCAAAAACTTCTTACCACTTTTTACGAAATTGCGCGGACGGAGGAGTATGAAATTTCTCACACTTATAGTTTACTAGCTGTGCCCCGCGACTTCATCTGCGTAGTATTGGATTATTGGGTTAAAAAGTATCCTATATGTTATAATCTATCTGTGTTCCAAATTTCATCCAAATCCGTTCAGCAGTTTTTGCGTGAAGGAGTAACAAACATACATACATACATCCATACTCACAAACTTTCGCATTTATAATATTAGTAGGATATAGAGAAGGAGTGCAGAATGCTAGTATTTTTTTAAGCATAAGAATTAAAAGAAAGAAGAATTTTATGCATAAGAAATCCTACTAATATTATAAATGCGAAAGTTTGTGAGTGTGGATGTATGTATGTATGTATGTATGTATGAATGTATGTATGTATGTATGTATGTTTGTTACTCCTTCACGCAAAAACTACTGAACGGATTTGGACGAAATTTGGAACACAGATAGATTATAACCGGGATTAACATATAGGATACTTTTTAACCCAATAATCCAATACTACGCGGATGAAGTCGCGGGGCACAGCTAGTAAATTAAATAAAGAAATAAAAATCAGACACACTACTATGAATTGACACACACGCACATTTGTAACCTCCACTCGGTAACTGACAGACTGTCGGACTGATAAACGGTGACAGAATCTTAAAATAGTCTTTGAGAATAGAACCTTAATGACGTTAAAAATTAAAATTTAAATGAATTATGGTCGAATTTCGACCGCGGGCGACCACCAGTTTAGTAAATAGGCTAAAATTAGTCTGTTAAGGTCATAAATGCGAATACTTGGGTGAAGCCGATGCTACACAAACAGTTACAATTAATATATTAAATATATCTCTCCAAATTAATATTGGAAATATTTAATTGCAGTGTCTCTACCTTCGCTCAAGAATCAAAAGGTTGCTGTGCAGAAGCGAGCCTCCCTACAAAGTTTGGACGATAAGAATCCAGACTTGATTCCGTTAAGCAAAGGTTTGTACTTATTAATTTGTCAAGATTAATAGGTTTATAAGATGAAATTAAATCCATGGGCCAAATTTCGATAAAGATCCTTCGTGTACCCAAAAAAAAATTAAATCACATCACTAAGTAATATAAATTGAGCCCAGCGATATTTCTAAACTAATAAACAAAATAAAAGATCAAAATAAATATTCCATGTTTATTCTTTATGGATGAATACGAAATACGAATACGTAATCCGATCCGGTTTTAGATGTAAGAAAAATATGTAAAATTACAATGTATAAGTGCCCCTATAGGCCTTAGCAAAATAAAAGCTTTGGCTTTGACTTTTACTTTGAAAAGTACCGTTTAAATAAAATAAAACAAAGTGTGTTAGTATATTACAGCAAAAAAAACAATATACTTACTCTACTGCAACCGCGACACATAAAAGCACTTAGGGAATGATTTTATAGCATCCAAGAACTATTCTAAAACACAACTCGTGTTTTTATGAAACATAGAGCACTATTAATGTTCATTAAACATTTTATTGGGGTACGCGGTATAAATATAACCATCATATTATTGTTTTTTAACCTTGCAGATATTTACATCTAAGGAGTATTAATTTATTTTATGGGTTAATTATTTTTCAAAATATTTTCTACATAACTGAAGTTTGCGCCGAATGTAAGATAAAAATAAAAATGTTGAATTGTTTTTCCTGGTTGGTTTGATTGAAAGCGCAGCCTTTCAATCATGTTGTTGCTACATTCGCCGGTCAAGCGAAAGTTATTTGAATAAAAGGGGTTTGTGCCATACTTAGCTCTCATCCACTGAATAATAATTATTGTAATAATGTAGGTGTCTCAGACGCCCCTGTGGAACCACCGCAGTACTCAGCGCTAGACAACACTACAACACTACATGATTCGAGTAGCATGCACAGCTTGCCTCGGAGCCATAATCCCATCGTGCCAGTTATACCCCAAGCTGACTACTCTGACTTCCAGGTCAGTATTAAGCCCACCTGTGGGCATTTTGAAACTGATAGTTGTGATAAAAAATACATAGCTACATACAGTGTTTGTCTCAAAGACAGAGCGCTGAATAACAGTGGATATCTTTGTTGATACAGCATGACAATTCCTACTTCCATATTTTTTTGATGTATAAAACAATTTAAAGGTATTACTGTATATTCTGTACGCAAACACATCCCTTTTACTATCGGCATGCTTTGTTGTTTTAACATAATATAAATCAAACGAAAATTCCCTGAAATTAATTCTGAAAATTCCTGAAAGATTTAATATATTTGTGTACAGTGTACTGGTTGCGAAGATCTAAATGATAATGTTATTTCAGAGTGACTTTGGTCGTACGGTAATGAGGGCACACAGGGAGATAGTCACAACAAGGACACCATTATTGGCAGGCCAGCAAGAGAGTTGCGTGTAAATAAAATAACAGTGTTATCTTATTACATAGGTATTTGTTTAGATTTTGCTATGTTATACTCGAGAACCATTGTGTGTGTTAAAGAAAACACTGGAGTGTGTAATTTTTTCCATATTTCTCCTTTTCAACCTGTTTTAATACCTACGTTTTATTATTTGAACACAATTATTATAAGATTTAATTTACAAAATATTTTAAATTAAGAAATTGACTGACAACTGTTGAGAAAAAAATATTAGATAAGTAAAATTAATTTGTAAATAGTTAGATGCTCTTCAAGAGACGAACGAAAAGGCTCTAAGCTATGTTCTAGTATAATATTATATAGATAAAAAATAATACAATTTCATAATAACAGTGTTCACGTTAAACATTGAATTTGTTTCGCAATGTACAGTTTGTCACATACGAATTAACTTGAAATTGATACAATTTATCACTGAATTAAAACAAATTAAATATATTTTATTTCATTAAACTGTGACAAATTTATTGTTTTAAGCAATAGGGCCAATTGGACAGTCAATTGAAACTGTATCACGTAGTCAATAAAATAAGGGACTGACTCGTTTTATTTCAAAATCTGGTGTGACATATATTATTATATTTTTGTCTACTCACCTAATATTTCTTCAAAAAAGTCAATTGATTTACATATTATAATTTTCTAATAAACCATGTGTGATCCAATACAACCGTCACTTACCTTGTGCTTCCCTTTTGTTTTTAGGTAAATTACTGTCAAATTTTATAATTTCAAATTGATTTGGCACATGTGTGTTGTTTGTTAATAATATATATATATATATATTATTTATATTTAAGAAAGTAATTAGTAGGGATATAGTATATTTTATTTTGTTTATATTTTGTAAATAGTGTATATTTGTCAGTTTGTCAATTGACCATTAAATAAAATGCAAATTAATTTTATTTAAGTAAAGATTATCACGGATCAAACAGGGTTTTATTAGTCCACAATATTAATTTGATTGGATAACATATTTTTATTATAAAACACTTTAAACCAACGCTATTAGAGTAATTATTTAAATTTTATTTTATGAACAACCCTACTGTGATAATTTTATATTAAGTTATTTGTATCGTTTAGTATCTGTAAATAGTTAATACATTACTAAATAAATGAATTCAAGTGCTCAAAATGAGGATAACTTAAAAAAATATGTAGCTATAAAGAAAACGATGGAATAGGGATGATTTTGATCAATGCATGTGTCGCACTTATATACTACAGTTGCTTTGTTACACAAATACTGATTTTGCAAGGATTCTGTTAGCAAGCTCAATAAAATAAATACTTTAAATTATATTGTGCCCACTACAATATATTTTTTTATTTGGCAACCATCGATAAATTAGTCGCGTAAATAATGACTGCAGTTAATTTCACACAACTATATTCATATCATATTATAATTCTGTCTTGATCATCTTAAACGTGAAGTTCCCTGTGTGAAATTCACTCCATTTCAGGTGGGCAAGATGCGAGCAATGCCTTTTAGTATTTGCAAACATATACTGCTTAACATTTGACGGGTCGTACGCTTGTTTGCCGATTTTGTTAAATAAAAAGGATTGTAATAACGATTAGTTAAGTCAAATTTAGTTTGTGTAACAATAGAATCAGTTTTAATGTTGCACATCTTGCCACAGTGGTTACATAATGAAAAGTTTGTTCCTCGATAAATCCCTGGCTTTAGTGGCTAAATTAATGTCCAACAATGTTAAATGGGAATTTGTGTTTGATGTTAATAATCCATATGTGTTATATTGTATAATAAGTTTTAAGTGTAAGCTCATTCGGAAGAATTCAATGTTAATAAAGGTTTGAAAAACAAAATATGAAAATAGTCGTTAATTTATTTTCAAAAGACATAATATTTAAAAAAAACGAAAAACATGTTGTTTATTTAATAAATTAAATATGATTCAATAAATTTAAAATTTAATTTTGTATTTTATTTAAACATACACCCGTTAATAAACGCGATAAATGTAATATAATAATATAATTTAGCCCTTTTGACGTCCCACTGCTGGGCACGGGCCTCCCCTCAACATGAGGGGGATTCAGGCCATAATCCACCACGCTGGCCCAGTGCGGGTTGGCGGATTTCACATGTCTTTCGAAAATTGGTTAGATCTTCTAAGACATGTAGGTTTCCTCACGATGTTTTCCTTCACCGTAAGCAAGTGATAATCATATAGAAATTATGATTCGCACATAGATTTCGAAAAATCCAGAGGTGCGAGCCGGGATTTGAACCCAAGACCTGGTGCCCGCAAGACGCGTGCTTTAACAAATAATTAACATTTAATAAACGCGATAAAATCCGAAAAATAGTTTAATTTCAAAATGCAAATAAGCATTTCGTTTTCAACGTTTGACCTATCAATAAGGAAGCCAGTGGAATGAAATGCTAAAGCACCTTGAGTCCAAAAGCTAAAAAAAACATGGAAAGCAAATTGAGAGCAATCTCTATTCCAAAGATTTCTTAAAATTATATTTATACCTGTCGTGCCTACAGGGACTTGTTACAGTTTGTTTATTTATGATTTTATTTTCAATCCATTTAATAGCGAATGTTTAAGTATAAAATAATTCAAGTTATTCCAGTGAATTTGATGCAAATCGAGAGTTACGTTTGTGAGTGTTAACATGGGTAGGTCAACTAACATTTCTTTAACGGACATGCTACTGTGATACATTGATTTCAGGATCGTTAGAATAAAATTTTATATATAATTATTTTACTTCCATGGTATGGTTTATTGATTATTTATTGAACTCTATTTAATGGTGGTAGAGCCAAGCTCTATGAGTAACAAATGCGCCGCAAGGATTTTCCCAATAAATTGGGTCTCAACTGGTCGAGATAATTGGTAGACTACCGGCCATCTGACCGGGGCGATTATTCAATCCGGGCATCAATGAATTTAAAAGGGATGCGGTACCATATTATCAACTGTTGTGGCCTGTGGGAAATTACTCGTCCGAATTGGAAATGAATAGTTTTACTTCTACCGAAAATGCTCAAATATGTATTAGGCACCAGTTTGTCCTTCCTCTAGTGTCGCTGGATTTCGACTGGAAAAACGTATTTTTTTAAAATTTGCGCACTTACATCATTATGAAGATGGCCTACAAAATAATTTCTCGAAGGTACATTTATGAGAACATCATTTGAATATATTGTTTTCTTATATTTACGCGAATACTACACATTGAAATAAAACTATTTTTACGGAGAAGCTAGCAGAGAACAACATGCCGGAGGAATATGCTGAACTATTAAAACATTGCCTTACATCTGGGTATCTGTTGTGGAATGAACAGTTCTACAAGCAAGTAGATGGTGTAGCGATGGGCTCCCCTGTTTCTCCCGTTGTCGCCGATATATTCATGGAAGACTTTGAGGAGACAGCCCTTCGCACTTCACCTGTGACCCCAAGATTCTACAAGCGGTACGTAGACGATACTTTCACAATATTACCATCTGACAAAATAACAGCATTTCTCGACCATCTTAACTCCATACACTCTAAAATCAAATTTACAATGGAGTTAGAGGCCAACAACACTCTAGCATTCTTAGATGTTTTAGTAATCCGTAATCCTGATAACACCTTAGGCCACACCGTGTATAGGAAAAAGACCCATACTGATAGGTACTTAAACGGTGAATCTCACCACCATCCAACACAGTTAGCTACCGTGGGAAAATCTTTGTTTCAGAGAGCACTAGGGATCTGTGATGAGCAACACCTGGCTGCCGAGATCCATCACGTCAAGCAAGTATTGCATGACAACAAGCTTCGGATCCCGCGCCTCCATCACAGTGACCGAGTGAAACCAGCCACAGTCGAGCGTCTACCTGCTGTACTACCATACATAAGAGGTGTCACAGACAAGATTGGCTACATCTTGAAACGGGCTTCAATCAAAACTTACTTCAAGCCACCCAAGAAGATTAGTCAGTTCTTACCACCTGTCAAGTGTCACATTCCTCTACAAGATGCAGGGGTATACAAACTCGATTGTGAATGTGGGCTCTCCTACATAGGGCAAACTAAAAGATCAGTAAAAACCCGCGTAAAAGAACACATAGCTGACGTGAAACACCGGCGCTCCACGAAGTCTGCAATCTGTGAACATGTACAGGACCGCACCCGTCATTATATCAGATTTGATAAACCACAGATCCTCGCAATAGAACACCGATTCCGACCAAGGATGATACGTGAGGCCATTGAAATTAAAAAACATCCTAATTTCAATAGGGAAGATGGCTGGGTGCTACCACCAACTTGGGATCCAGTAATTAATATAATTAAATCGAAAACCAAGCGTACCATTGCAAGACCTCAAGACACAGTGAGCACTTTCTGCGTGGATCGGACCGCAAACACCAACTAAATTTTGAGGGTACCCAGCTTTTAACTATGACATCAGGACGTCTAACACCTCAGTCCCCCCGTGACCACGGTTGCTGTAAAGCAACCGAAACGTCGGGAACATTAAAATTAAATAAACGCGATATAATCCGTAAAAATAGTTTTATTTCAATCATTTGAATAATACAGAACGTTACTCGCCTCTTGAGAGAGAAAAAAACCATGAAAAGTAACTTCATTACAAATTCATACGATAACTGTAGGTCAGTCGTTCTTCCATTCCCAAATCGCTGGTGAACAAGCACACTATATAAACTTACTTCGTTATGGATCTAGGATAATTATATAGAAACAATGTTAATAATATTATGTAGCTGACAATCATGGCGTAGCAAAAAGAAAACAGCTATTCTACCTTGGCGTAGTAGCCTACAGGCTACTACGCTAAGGTAGAATAGTTTTCTGGTGTACCGTAGCAGCCTACGCCGTAGCAGCTCTGCCGTAGGCAAACAAGCAGTTTGTGTATTTATTGTAACTTTCCGATTACGTCTCCAAGTTATTGTTTGTGTGTATATGTATAGCTATTTATATATGAATATATACCCATGATTGCTTGTGTCTTGTGTGTACTTGTTCAATGTCGCTTATTCGCGTGAGTGCACGATATTACAGTAGGCACATGCGTGCAAAAGTGAAAAGATTTTGATATACATAGAGTTTCTTGGTACCTTTTGGTACAGGTACTCAAATACAACGTTTTTATATAGAATAGGGTTCAGTAAAATGTAACATAATAATCACTAAATTTAAAACTAACTTTGGTGTAAACCTCTCCGACCTAATAGTTACATTTTAAATTAGTATACAACGCGTCTTCCTCAATATCTTATCATTTAGTTTATAGGAACTATTAGCAATAACAAATAATATTCGAATCATCATAGCGTATGCGTAAATTCTGCAAAACAACGGATTTCCTGTCACCTGCTTATTAAGTGGCTATTTATAGAACAAATCCCAACAAAATTATGTTGTAACTAATATCAAGCATTATTTATATTTAACGCTAGATGAGTCTTCTTTGCTTTATCTTGAACATATTTTAGTTATTTTCTGGAGCCTTTAGCTACAGGGACGTGAGTTATTTTACTGTCCATCAACTAGATAAACACGCTTCAGTTTATGACTTCTGAAGAACATCTCATTTTTGTGAATAAAATTACTTCATATGTTTACAGCTAACACGGTGTCTGTCCGGAATTATTGTAAATATATTGACGAATTCAGTGAATTAATCATTTCAGGACTTGGGGTACCAAATACATATTTATATAATATTATTAAACTAAATATTGTACTCCGCTGATAAGCAGCTCCTCATCAGTCACTTCAGCAGTTAGCATTGGCAGAAAAATACGTCTTCCGAAAATTAGCTACTTAGTTGATGCTAAAGACGATATACGTACTTTCCCTACCATACAAATATCTGATGAGTTTCTTTGTTACAGCTGATCTTTCATTGATTATTTGCTAGGTACCTATCATATGTACTAACCAAGAAAAAAAAATATACCATCAGATTTATTTTGAGGTAGACTAATATAATACTTGTATTATATGTTAATAATGCGCTCTCACGCACATATATAAAAATGATTCTTCTAAATGCGTCAAACTACCTAGCATTATTAACATAATGTTATAATTGAATGATCTTGGAATTGGTTGAATCAATAAAATTTCCAAAAAAAGGCATTAAGGATCCGTGGATCCGAGGAACATACAGACAAGCAATATTCTTAAAATTACGTAGTAGTAACGTTGCGTTGCGTTCTGACTACGCGTTGGTGCCAAATGAAATCCGAAGTATGTCAGCATTCAATTGTTTTCACATCAATGGTCGGTTCCAAGAGTGTCGCAACATGGCGTTGTTTGGATTCTCAGAGTATTCACCGAAAAACCATACAAGATCGCGACATTGAAACTTGGTCCGCAAACTTAAACCCAAAGGGACATTGGGCTTACGTGACTTGAATTTTCGTTGGGTGAAGTTTCGCGTCGCTTAACGTCGTTTCACTGCTCAATCTCCTGGGGATTGGCCATTCGATACAAGATGAAACTGTATATATTTTTATGACAAACATGAAAGGTCGAACTTAGATTTTTTCAAGATAGTATGTTATTTAACCGTACGGGCTAGTGCGTAGCGAGACCTATACTTACCAATATGGAATATAGAGTGCAAAGATTAAACAAGGCTCCTGGAGGAATTATAGTACTGGTACACTTTTACATTATGAATTCGAAAGAAACACAAAAAATGAATGTTTTGAAAATTTACTTTATATCTATATATTAACACGTGAAGGAAAAACTTTCAAACGCTTAATACAAAAATTTGTGCGGACGGAGGAGTATGAAATTTGGCACACTTATAGTTTATATAGAGAAAGAGTGCAGAATGACTTTTATATTATAATAGTTAGAAATACATTAAAATAAATAAATAAAACATTACACACACACACATTTGTAACCTCCACACCGACTGACTGTCTGACTGACAAACGGTGACAGTTTTTGGAGAGCGGCACTTCCATAGTACATTCTGCGTGCCAGTATCAAATAGTGTTTGACAATAAAACATTAATGGCATTTAAAATTTAAATTTTAATGAATTATGGTCGAACTGCGACCACTATAACGGGAATACTAATTAATGTAAAAGTGTGAACGAAAGTGAACTAAACTCATAGGAGTAAGACTAAAAATCGTCTTGTTAGTCATGAGACTAAAAATGACTAAAGATCTTTGGGAGAATATAGTATTGCTTATAATTAATTAGAGAAACGATTTTGTTCTGAAATCTGTGTTAAAAACCGCAACTAGAAGGAGGGTTTGGCCTTCCACAAACCTGTTTTGCAACAAGCTATAGCATTAATATAACCACGTCTCTACCTAATAATTTCACACAGTCCCGCACAGAGGTAATTTGTCTTTATATTAAGTCTGCCCCACATGAATACAGAGGAAGCGATTACAGGACCAGTGATCAACCCCTAAAAGCTTCCCACAAATGGGCCGGAGACGTGAGCTCGTTTGGACTGTCCACTTATCACGCAGATTGATGGCCGCAGTCCCTGATCGGAGTTCTATCCGCGTACTCTTTCGAGGTAAGCCTTGGGATGCAGTTTCAATATTAAATAGTTAAAAATAAGTAAGTAAGTTGAACTTATCTACTGCCGCGGAGACATTTTAATTAATTGTTATCAAGACGGCTTACAGCTCTCTCACTCATCGTATATTAGCTGTAGTTGGCTACAGCTTGGCTCTACCACCGTTAAGTTTTTATGGCTTCTAATCTATACAAATAAATAAAATTTGAGTGTCTGTTTGTAATATCAAAATACACCTTTTCACTAAATGCTTATTACATACGATACTTAAAACAAAAACGTGATTTAAAAAAAAATGCCTGGCTGTCTGTCTGTGTGTTTGTTCCGGGTAATCTCCGAAACGGCTGGACCGATTTAGACGGGATTTTGATTAGCAGATAGCTGATGTTATGAGCAGTACCTTTTATTTTGGAAAAACGAAAAGCATAGATCACAATTGCTGTCTATCGTGCGGGCACAACGCGCGAGCGGGCTTTTGCGATAGGTAGGTATATAAAACACGAAACATCGACATGCAAAAAATAAAAATGAGATTAAACCGAGCATAGGTATTCTTTATTAACTTCATTCTTTATTAACACTACTTGAGCCCGCAGGCACAGCTAGTAGCAAATATAAGTAATGATTTACTGTTTCGGGGATCAAGCAAAATCATCTAAAACAACTGACTGTAGGTACTTCAAATTTGCTGCCGTCAAACAAAGCTTCAGACTCGACCGTAAATGCAGAGTAAACAGCGAAACTCCGCTTGTTAAATATTAACAAATCCATACTGCACACAACCACGATAGGGTTATGGAACAAAGCTGTGAATTCCAGATCATTACGAGAAAGTTTAGGCTTAGAATAATAATAAGCTAATTTAATAATTTGAAAAAAAAAGCTAAGCCGACTGTTTCTAAACCGGATCTTCTCAGTTGGGGTTACGTTCCAATGTAAAAACGATAATTTGTCCCCATAGGGGAGCATTTACAAAATAAACTAAATATTTGAGCTTAAGTTTGAATGTCTCAATCCTGGGTATATGCCACCTCCCAATGCGAGGGGAGGCTTCATCGATTAAATGGGCAAAAACATAACAGTTACGGAGCTGTTAATGTGTGTCAACTTACTACAAAGTTTTTCCAGTATTTCTACGCTTCGACCGTCTCTACCGTTTCAGCCCTGATAAGGAAGTGGACATATTAGATTTGAAAGCTTGTTTATTAAATTACAAACTATCCTTATCCCATTCGGTGGAATCGGCTTTCAGTCTATCCAGATTTTACTGATTAACGATATTTACACGGAGAGTTTCCATCGGCAACCTAACAGTAAGTCCAAAGAAATAGTATGACTATAATCGAAACGGATTTTTTCGTTTCAGGCTACTGACTACCCGTAACGACTATTTTATAGGTCTTGTCCTATAGCACCCTCCCACCACTGTTACTTGTTTAAACCAGGATTAACAATGGTGTCCAATAATAACGCCGAGGTTTGACCCACGATGAGTCTCAGGGAAAAGTTAATTGTCTTGAAACCCGCCCGAATTTTATCGAAAGGAATAATAGGAGGAGTTGGAAGAAAATAATCCTCAATTATGCCCGTAACGGCTGTCAAAGTTGTTGTCACCCGGGACCGCAAGCTTAACGTGCTTTCCGAAGTACGGAGGAGGTTATATGGTACCAACCAACTAGACTACGACCTATACAAAGCAATTCTTGTAGCAAGGCCGCATACATCGCAATAACTCGTAAACGTTATCATCACAAGCATATTATCTTAATTTTGTATACATACAATAAATTAATTATCTATATATATATAACTCAAAGGTGACTGACTGACTGACTGACTCACATATAATCTATCAACGCACAGCCCAAACCACTGGACGGATGGGGCTGAAATTTGGCATGCAGGTAGATGTTATGACGGAGACATCCGCTAAGAAAGGATTTTTATTAATTCTACCCCCAAGGGGATAAAATAGGGGATGAAAGTTTGTATGAAACCTTGTCAATTCCACGCGAACGAAGTCGCGGGCACAGCTAGTCGTTATATAAGATAGGTATAAAACTAATGCAATTTCCAAGGAAAGAGAACACAGTTGAAAATAAAAAATAAGATCAACTATCACTAAATGCGCACCAGATTCCAGTGGTTGCTCTCTTTTCGCCTTTTATTGGACCGTATTGAGACTCTGTGAAATGTGTAAAATTGCCAACAGTAGGTTCAAAAGGAAACTTTTGAAACGAGTTTGCTGAGAGCCGAGGATAACTAAACATCGAAATGGAAGGAGGTTCGCTTCACTATCTTTGATAGCATAAGTTTTTGTCGCATTCGATTGCTTGTTAGAGCTACCTAACAAAATGTATTTTAAGGTTTTTTTTTTATAATCTTATGTGCAAGTGGCTATATTAATATCCGCGTCCGATCTGACCGTCTGACCTCAAATACACACCGTTGTTACCTACTGATTGCTCGGGCTCAGCTGTTCGACACATATGGGCACGCCAAAGGGTGCTCTTCCATTTAAGCCAAGCGGACTGGCATTACTTCTCTTCTTCCATCCGTAAATATAATGTATAGCCCACTGAACGACTGGCCAGACCCTTGCGAGCCATAGTTGCAAACAAATTTCACTTTCAGCCCCTTGAAGCCGTTTGTCTTGAAACTATTTGGGTTTATTGGCGTTACTTTGAAGATTAAAGCTATAGAGAAGGCTGGAACACTTAATTAAGGGACCTTGAATCTGGGGTAAGCTTGCTACTGATTTCATACGGTCAAAATTCAAGACAACGTTTTAAATGAGTTTTTGAATTGATAAATTGAATATAATTGTTGATACTCTCATGTTCTTTAAACATATAGGTAGTGATTGTACCTACTGTTCAAACATAATATTTTATTGGAAATAAGTTTTGCCATTCACAATGAATACAACTTCAATTGAAGCATGCAGGTGAAAAGCTAAGCTTTTGCTGAAGGTTCCGATGGAAAAATTCCACAAAATGATCCACCTACATTTCCAAAGTAATCAAAGAAGTAATCTTGTCAAAAACCCAGCAGTCAAAAATGTACCTACTTCCGATCAATACATAATTATGATGAGTCAATTAATGGTATTCGGGATTTCGATGATAATAGTGCTAGTCTAAAGCTTCATGCAAAAAATCGTGCATTATTAAAATAACATCTTACATATATAGGTACTTCAATAGTGGTTTTTAAATTTACAGTGTTCGTAATAAAATATGTAGATAATTATAAACGAAGAAGTTACCTATTTGAATGTTAGACGAAAGTTGATCACACGGTAGCGAAATGATTATTTTAGTTGCTCCCTGCGCGTTTTGAAATCTAATTACGCCGGGATAGTTTTGTGTGTAGTTCTGTGCAAATACGTACTTCTGAATCTCACATTCAGATAAACGTATTTCTATGAACGTTATATACGTACGTATATACGTACGTATATACGTACGTATATAACGTACAAATACGTACGTATATAACGTGTAAATATTTACGCATCAATCTACGTCCGGTTCTTTTGATTATATTATAAGTTTTAAGAAAATTATCATTATTACTTTTGGTACAAATTTTCCCTTTTTGCAACTTGAATATTTTGAACAACATAAACTTTTAAAATTTTCATTGAATCATAAAAGAAAATACGATAAATGTGGTAGCAATCATATTTATTATTTTCCGTACAGATATTTGTTAGTGGTAGTTTCATACATACCATATAAATATAACAATTAAACATACATAAAAATACAACAATTCCGAATCTTGTTTTTTCAGAATATTTATTATTAGCGGCCCGCCCCGGCTTCGCACGGGTACATTACGGTTACATTATTGGAGTTTTAGTAAGGATCCCAAATTTTTTTAAAATATAATATAGCCTATGTCACCCGGGGATAGTGTAGCTTCCCAACAGTGAAAGAATTTTTCAAATCGGTTCAGTAGTTTCGGATTACAATCAAACAAACAAAGTTTTCCTCTTTATAATATTAGTATGATAAACTAGCTGACCCGACAGACGTTATCCGGTCTTAGCTTTTTTATTTTTCTATTTTTTTTAATCAACTTTCGTAACTTTTTCTTTCATCAGAACATTCTCCTGACAATAATAAACACAACAAAAAATAATTAGCGAAATCGTTCCATATGTCACGCGTGATGCGATGACCAAGGAAATAGAGATTCATTTATATTATATATGCAGATAATATAACACTCGATTATATCACTCTAATAATTAGGTCAGTACTGATATTAACTGATAATACTAAAAACCTGTTGATTTCCTAGTTACCGAAGCACGACGACTAATCGCACTATAATAGATTGAATTAATTTATTGGCTTAGTAATTGTTTACAAAGCCAATGGTAAAGTCGGATCCTTTCTTTTGATAATGCCTGTGTGATATGGGTCACTTACCAATTTATCTTTGGACATCTGACCCCTGCTGAGGAGATCCAGCAAACAACTCACTTGTCTTTTTTCTACAGTATTCCTATAATAAAACAATTTTATGTTATACTAGCTGAGCCCGCGACTTCGTCCGCGTGGAATTTAACTTTACAAAAAAGCCCGCTCCCGCGTTCTGAGCTCGCGCGACAGGACCCATTTTTTTTTTGGTTTCATAAAATAAAAGTAGCTTAATTTACTGCTTATAGCATCAGCTATCTACCAGTGAAACTGGTGAAACCCGTGAAAATCGGTCCAGCCGTTTCGGAGATACTCTTTGATTTTATGTGTTTTTATTTTTTTACGCGGAACCCCAATTATTTTTCTAACATTAAAGTAGCCTAAGTTACTCCTTAAAACATCAGCTATCTGCCAGTGAAAGTCCCGTCAAAATCGGTAAAGCCGTTTCGGAGATTACCCGGAACAAACACACACACAGACAAAAAAAATTAAATCGCGTTTTTGCTATAGGTGTCGTATATACTTTCATATGCATTTAGTGAAGAGGTGTTATTTTGATATTACAAACAGACGCTCCAATTTTATTTATTTGTATAGATTGCAGCTATGAATACCTACTATACTAGCGCTATCTATTGCCAGCTCTGAATATAATTTGTGTAATTACGTAGAGGGGTTACAGTTTTTAAAAGTTTCTACTTGTTTCGATAACATACTAAATATTTGTTTTTTAACCCCCGACGAAAAAAGAGGGGTGTTATAAGTTTAACATGTGTATCTGTGTATCTGTGTATCTGTGTATCTGTGTGTCTGTGTATCTGTGTATCTGTGTATCTGTGTATCTGTGTATCTGTGTATCTGTGTATCTGTGTGTCTGTCTGTGGCAACGTAGCGCCCAAGCTGATGAACCGATTTCAATTGTGTTTATTTTGTTAGATAGGTATTCTGATCGAGAGTGTTCTTAGCTATGTTTCATGAAAATCGGTCCAGCCGTTTGAAGATCATCAGCTCTTTTGTAGGTTAAAAAGCCACATTCACGGCCAAAACCAACTTCCACGGCTCGAATCCAATCGAAATTTGAGATTATTGGATTTAGATTTATTATATTTTTAAATGATCGTAATAGTCTGAACTGGCTTTTTACAATATTATAAATATGAAAAGTTTCCCTGATTCTGGAAAAAAATTATATTTTATCAATTTTTATATGAGATTTGTGTATGAACTAAAGACGTTCCATAAGTCACGTGTCAAATGAGGGATACGCGCATGCGTTAAACTTTGTTTGTATTGTTAATGGTCATGGAATATTACGTTATAATAATTCTAGAGGGCGCTGCTCCGCCATTGAGAAAAGATATAAAAAACAAATCTAATTTAAAATAATTTTAGCGTTATTGAAAATTCTTCCCCTGGGCTGCTCCCATCCACCTCAACCAGAGTTATTACATGAAATTGAATCATAATTGATAATATTTTACTAGGAATTAAACCTCCGTGGCATCAATATTTAGATTCGTTGTCTATTCTAATGTCAATTATTATAATGTCATAACAAAATAATGACTCATACTTTTACGCAGAGTTTCTGTTGATTATTGTATGCATTTGATGAAAAAGTCATCGCATCGGGGGTTTTTAAATTTTCAATTTAGAGTTATGTTATGTTTCAAGTTAAGTAAGTAGATATGCATAAAGGGAATAATAATGATACTTGCTATTATATCATAATAATAATTATGTTACCGACTGAAACCGCTTTTGCAATTGTTGTAGACATTATTTATGTGCCCATTATGACTGGTCGCGCCAACAGTGTAGTAATAACCTATGCGATCATTAATTTAAATTGAATTATTAATTCTACTATCCAACGTACCAATTAACGTTGAACCCGACATCGCTACAACTTCACCCCTCTATTCACACATATTGTTTCTTTACGAGGGGAAGAGTGGGTCAGTTTATGTTAGCAGTAATTCATTAGAAGGGTTTAGAGATTATGTCCGAGTTCGGGGCCAGATAGTAAAATTGAAGGCTCTCGGGTACGATACGATGATTCACAGCTCCGAGAATTGAGTTTGCTATACCCGTGGGATCATAACTGAAAAGGTGTTAAATATACTTAACGTTACTTAAACATTATTATAGTGTCCCTTCAATATGGTAATTCTTATTATTTCAAACATATTTTACCGGATTAGTAACTGTGGTAGTGTGTGGTGTGGTGTATCTCAGGACTTGAGAATTTATTCATCTGATAATCAGAAATCTTTTAACGACCAAGCGTAAATTCACACGGTTCACCCGACACGGAT
Organism: Notodonta dromedarius; assembly: GCA_905147325.1. Taxonomy (NCBI): domain Eukaryota; kingdom Metazoa; phylum Arthropoda; class Insecta; order Lepidoptera; family Notodontidae; genus Notodonta; species Notodonta dromedarius. The sequence goes on along the minus strand of LR990165.1, from coordinate 1,879,168 downwards.
AGTATCCGTGCATTTTACTGTATCCAGCATCTGTAAAAAATGTATAGAAGTACGGTGTCATCTTTTTCCGTGTGAATGCCCGCTAAGTTATATTAAACATGGTGATTAGAGATCAAATAGATAGTACAAAGTATTTTTTTGAAAAAGAACTTATTTAAAATACCGGTCGCTTGAATAGAAACGTTTGTCCACCGCGTTTAAAGCACCAGAATAGCTGCCAAAGTAAATAAGCAACAAAATGTCGGGCCGCCACCTCACAGTAGCTTAGTATTGCTGCAAGGCTCTAAAATCCCAAGTCGGCTAGCAACACCACCCTGGACGGTTTCCAACTAGAGATCGCTGGATTTATTTACCTTCGAACACTGCTGGTCCATTACTTGTCTCGAGTACTATACGGGAGGATATGCAATACTATCACCAGTTATTATTCCTTAGAAACTTAACTTGAAGTAGCTTCCTATCGCTTGGTAAATAATTTGTGATATTTTCACGAACTGCTCTTTAGGAAACCATTGCGACCTGAACATAATGAACGTTTAGGGACTGGTAATACTAACGATACGTACCACGCCCCATTCATTATCATTGTAATTAACTTCGTATAAACCAATTTAAATTCCATTGCGTCGCGTTTCCCCCATTAGGACTTTGAGCTGTATTGAAATAATATATTACATTGAACATCCCAAAAAAACACCCGGCGCCTTATAAAATGACCATTTAATTTCCACATTCAGAAGTCTATTATTTTTGGGGAAATTCAAAGAAAACGTGACTCGACTTCCGAAGAACAGCTAGTGTGTATTTACAGAGCTTTTGTTTTTCTAGGTCGCTACAATAATTGTCATGGAAAAACCTCATCTTCTTTTGAATGCCCATGCCCACAGTAGTAGCACTGATCACAGAACGATATTAAATGAAGAAACGACACTCATATCAATGTGTGCACGAAAGGGTTTCCATAGGACAGCCCAAATCCTGAACGTGATTTATTTCAGACACAAATTCACATACCTAATAATGGATATCCATGGAGATCGAACAACCACTGGCGGTGACATGGTCTGAATTGTCCCGTTCGAAACTAATTAAAACTTATTCTCATTAATCTCTTTGTGTCGATGCTATGTGCCTTAATAGCTATAGTTTTTGCTAATCGTATCCCCTATACAAGTTTTAATTACAAATGGTCATGTGGAAATTTATCTGATGCGGTTTGTTGTGAAATTTTCCCGTCCGAGGAATTGTTGTACTAAACAATGAATGAGAACTGATATAATTTTATGTTACCACTTCTGATTTTGATGAGATTAAAATTTATCAGAACGAGCTTAAAGGGGTAGCTCTTTTTAATCACACACAACAATATGCCAATCAATAAATAGAAGGAAATGGTACCTAGTCGCATTGACAATTTCTAACCATACGAGGTTTTTTGACAGCTCACAAGTTTATTGCATTCCGAATGTTGGGGTTGTTCGAATAGTTAAAATGATAAATGTCACTGTGATTAATTTTCCAATGTTCGCTATGTTCACAAGATTTTTTTTACACACGTAACTCAACAAACAAGCGTACAATCTGTCTGTTATAAAATGTATGTATGTTATGCAATGATCGTAACCTATAGATGCTTGTAATACCAAAAGCATTGCTCGCATGTTGTTAACTGAATGGGAGTGGAACAGAGGGACGGGACCGGAGGGGGCTTGAGCTTCCATCTCTCTCACGTACGAAACGCAGCTATTACACCGATATTTACACCTATTCTGGAAAGAGTGGTACTATCCCGGTCGAACTCATCCGTATATGAGCTACTAGCTGTGCCCCGCGACTTCATCCGCGTAGTATTGGATTATTGGGTTAAAAAGTATCCTATATGTTAATTCCGGTTATAATCTATCTGTGTTCCAAATTTCATCCAAATCCGTTCAGTAGTTTTTGCGTGAAGGAGTAACAAACATACATACATACATACATACATCCACACTCACAAACTTTCGCATTTATAATATTAGTAGGAATTAGTAGGATATCTTTACCATCTTCGAATATTACTGAATAGCCATTTTTTCTTGAACTGAGAAGTGATTAAATGTGAATACAAAACCGTCGTTTGACTGATCTGTGCAACGAGTAGTTACGTATATTTCTTCGTCATCTTGTGGTGCCTCTCCAATGACTCTGAAGGTTGGGCGTCAGCTCTGAGGAGGTCCGTCACCTTTTCTCTTGCGAAAGGGGGGGGGGGGCTAAGTAGCACTCGTGACTCCGGTCCACTCGCGGATATTCCTCAACTAGAACCTATATCATTTAAAACATTGCCATCTACTATAGTTGAGAAGGAAATCTTATTTAGGGTAAGTACGCGATCATGATTTATCTGGATTAGTTCGTGATAAAAGGGTACAGGGATCTCATTTCCGTCGGCGAGACGTTCATGTCCTATCGCAGGAAATGGCGGTTCATTACCAGTTTTTATGTTTGAATTTATAAAATTATCTTTGACATTTTGTAGAATCGGTTAATTCAAGGTAAATTGATTGGTGTTCGGCAACCTATTGAATATACAGCATTTTTGTGTATGTTTTAAAAAAAACCGGACAAGTGCGAGTAGAACTCGCGCCCTGAGGGTTCCGTACAACATTTTATTATGATTTTAGATAATTTTTCCCTTCCTGGATTCCAATATCGGTACCGGCAAGATATTATAATAATAAATAGTTCCCAAAAATGCTTAAACAAATTCGGGAACCGCAAACTGCAACCAAACTGAATACAAACTACAATACATACCCTTATTTTACACACTTACGGGTGGAATTTTACAAAATTTCAGCGTTTTTAAAATTTTTTATTTGTAATAAGTAGCCTCAATACTTATTTTCATGTCTCTACGTTCATTTATTTTTTTTACCCCATACAAACTTTCACCCCCTATTTTATGCACTTAGGGGTGGAATTTTCCAAAATCCTTTCTTAGTGTATACTTTCGGTATATAAGGTACTTACTGTCAAAATTTCATGATTCTAACACCAGCGGTTTGGGCTGTGCGTTGATTCCTTTGTATTGATAAGTGAATTTGCGAAAAGTATCAAAATATGTGACAAAAATCACCGTATCTTTTGATTGCGTTGATTTAGAAGCCTAATTTTTTTACACCTACAAGGGACCATAGCATTTGATATTTGGTATTAATTTCAACTTGATAACTCTACCCGTTTCTGAGAAAAAAGGTCTTGACAGGCAGACAGACAGACAGACAGACGGACAACAAAGTGATCCTATAAGGGTTCCGGTTTTCCTTGTAAGGTCCGGAACCCTAAAAAATTGATAAAATTTAAACTTTCCAATTGTATATATACAAAAATCAACCACACGTGTAAAATAATGAATCTTTAATATTTTGTTATACAAATACCTCATTAACGATAAGGTCCTTAAGTCAAACACAATTGTAATATTCATATTTTGAATATTTGAATCTATTCTGAATTCTTAGAAAAGAGTTCATTATATATATTTCCATGAATTGATAGTTCACATGCTTAATAAGTTTACTCCTTGAGTTTGCCTCAGATGTTGCCATATTTTTGCTATCAAAAGACATACGGTGGCGACAGACTTATACCAAATCAAAAGCAAAACATATCCATAAGAAACATCTTGAAGATCAGGAGAAATGTTTAACTACTTACCTACCTATTCATTGTTATGTTCGTAGATCGGCACATCACACAATAATACTTATATACCAATTGAATAATGAAAAAACAAACTAGGGGATGAATGGCCAATCAAAAGCACATGTTTTTATTCCATTCACGAGAAAAGCCGTCTGATGATCTTTCGAAAGGCCCTCTTTCAAGAGTCCGGGACGGTTTCATATCAACTCGAAATAGAGTGTGCATTGCGTCGCAGTATAAACATTCCGAGACGCACTCATTCAGATGGTGCGCCTACTCTTCGCCTTTCTCGACCTTTCATAATAATCCAGCGCAAATTGCTCTTACAATATTTCTATAGTAAAACAATAATAATTACGAATTTATACTAGTTATCCACAATCGTACTTTTTTCTGAAGGCCGTTGTTTTGCCCTTAAGGACGTTCAAAGTTTTGCAGGGGTTATATCCCATATTTAAATCGCTATATCACAGGAACTAGTTTAATAATGTTACACCATCAATATCTAAAAAAAAACATTATGGCTTAGAATAATAGTGATTAATTAACAATAATTAAATAAATACCAAAGAGCAAATTTCTTACCCAATCGAGTAAATATTCTACAAAGGTGCCTACATGAAACCAATTAACAAAACTGTGCATTGAAAATTAAATTCAATTCAGAAAAACTGCAATACTCGTAGACGCAGAGATTGACGATGCTACGCTAGAAAAAACTCTTTTGCTATCGCAGTTTGACTAACTTCAGTCAAACTGGGATAGGAAAAGACTTTTTACAAGTCTGCAAACGGGCGCGGTAGTATGAATGCTCAATGCTCTTTTCAAAATGAAAAGAAAACACTACCTACGATATTTCCTGGCACTCGGCAAAATTGAAAAGTCTACTCAGTAGAGTTTACGTTCAGATAGACGGCAAAATCTCAACTTGTTGACTCTCTCTTGCGAGGTGCTTTCCGAGACAAAAGAGCGTGGAATAAACATCATAAACGACTTTCATAATCTTAATGATTATTATGTAGATTGAACGAATCAAACGTCACTTCATGCTCAGATCTTGACGATAATTTCACTGACTTTAATTAAAAATCCCGTTAACTCTATAGTCTCTTTAGGGTCGTATCTACAGTTGTCAGTTATCAAGTGTTCTCGTTGTGTTTTGTAACTGTTAAAAAGCTGATAATCAACTGCATATCATAATTTAAACGTAGATATTGATATATATACAACAGACTTTAATTATTGCCGTGTCCTGCATGTCCTGCTGGACTGATGGTATATAATGTAGGTTCTATTGTTATGTTAGATCTTATACTTACATTTACATATAACATTTAGCACTTTGTGAATAAAGTGCGACCAGTCTGAACAAGATTCATATTATTATAAACGTCAAAACGTAAATTTTAATAGCCGATCACTGACAGTGCAGATTCTAGGAAAGATTCACTTCGAAAAGTTTAAGCCAGATATCGTCGATCATTCCTCAAGTTTTATAACTTTCATGATAAATGATGTAAAAGGCTTAAATCGCTACCTACATAACATAGTCTGGGCAACTTTCGAATCATTTTTCAGAAATACTTGATAGGTGGGAAAGGGTGTAGTTATATTACAATTTTAATACTAAATATATATAACTCAAAGGTGACTGACTGACTGACTGACATAGTGATCTCTCAACGCACAGCCCAAACCACTGGACGGATCGGGCTGAAATTTACATGCAGGTAGATTTTATGACGTAGGCATCCGCTAAGAAAGGATTTTGATTAATTCTACCCCCAAGGGGATAAAATAGGGGATGAAAGTTTGTATGAAACTTTGTCAATTAAATTCCACGCGGACGAAGTCGCGGGTACAGCTAGTGTTAATATAAACGCAATGAAAGTAGGTACTCATAAAGATGTGGACTTTTGAACTTGCACTTATTTGTATCATCCTTGTTACAAATAATATAAGTTACTAGAGATATTCGACTTCATATTCGTATTCGGATATGGTAGTAACCAGTTATTGGGTAATTTTCATGCGCTAGATAACGGATCCCGTTAATATTCAAACAGATGTTAACAAAATAATTAGTCCTGGGAACCTTAACAGTTCATCCAAATTGTATGGTCCAAAAACTAAGCAGCAAGGAAAGATTACATGAATTTAGATTATATTGCTAGGTAGGTTACATAAAGCGTAGCCTAGTGGTTAAAGAGGACGCTCTCGTAACTGAATGGTTCTGGGTTCGAACCCCTTTCTGGCCATTAAACTATTGATTTGGCCCACTCCTAACAAAAGCATTAGCCTAACTGGAGGACCTAACAGGAATACAATTAACGCGACAAACTCGCATTGCTAGTTCGCATTGCAGGCACTGAAGCTATTTTATTTATATTAATATCTACTTTTTAATTATTAATTATATAAGCAACTGGCGATTTAAAAAAAAAGAAATATAACAAAATGTAAAAAGACAAGCCCGCTCAGTTTTTTGCCGGATCTTCTTAGTCGAGGTCGCGTTCCGATCCGGTTGTAGATATAAGAAAAAAAATATTAAAATTGACTATTTGTATGTGCCCCCGTAGGCCTAAACAAAATAAACGATTTGAATTTGAATTTGCTAATCATATTTTAAATAAAAATCCAAGTCTAAATTAATAAATTCCATGAAACGATGGTATCACATTATCGATCGTTGATAAAAGGATAGCGCCTTTATACAACTTGTTGATTCCAGCGGGTTTATAAAGAATGATATAAAGGTATTATTAATACGTGAAGTGGATCCTGTAACATGGGTCCGGGCGGGACAGCTGACGTGACCGCGCGGGTAATAACGGCGCGGTCACACTTGAGATGGGACTTTTAATATCTCACCGCGTGACGACAACACCCCTACTCTAATACTCTTGTAATTTGACGGGACGAGGTTCTGCTCTGAAACGCGGTGTGAATTTCAGCAAGAGCTAATATACTTACCCCAGATCAATGCTAGCGTGTGAAGTTTATTTTGCAGTTCTAAGTACCTAATGTAATGCTGTACTAACCATTCTGCTATTACATCATCTGGTAACTACTCATATAAATTTTAATACACTTAGACCGGGTATACAAAGCATTCTTAATTTTGTATCTTCGTTACCTACTCTTTATTTTATATCTTTGACTAAGGGTGACGTCCACTTGCCTGTGCTATGAAGCAAGCACACCCGCTTCAAAGAATAGGATCGCAGCTTAGGTCCAGTTAACAGGAAATGAAGTGATCCTATTGGGCGAAGCGAGCAAGCCCGCTTTATAGCCAAGTGGACGGTGACCCTAAAAGATAACTTAAAGCGGCTATTGAGTGAAAAAATTCCATAACCCTTTCTGCCTTGTCGGTTAATTCAAAACGCAATTTCGTGTCACGGGTATCGATGGTTGATGCAGCCGTTGACGAGTTATTGGTTAACTAGTCATATTGTTTTAGTTTAATTCTGTGAATACTTCTATTTGAAAATGATGAAATCTTATAAAGTTTTGCAGCTGTAGAGACTTGGTTTTAACTATGCAAGATTTTTCTACCTGGAAATACCCGATAAACATTTCGTATCAAGATTGCGAGGTCACATTCCTCTAGTATCATAAAGGATAGAAGTTTTGATACAAATAAATAACTTGTGTTAGGGGGTTACGTATTAATCCCATAAGAGCTGATATTGGCAAAGTTAGGATGGGATTATTTACCCCATCTTATTAGTTTTTGTACGACATTATTCTTAGACTGAAATGTTATATTTCGGTTCTGTGATCTTGCAGGTTATGTAAAAGGTATATTAAGTTAAGTATGCATTAAGTTTGTTCTTTTTTGTTTCAAACCTTTGTTAGACTTCGTTTTATGTGTCTTTGAAACAATCTCTTATGAGTGCGTACTTAGATAATATCGTCTGTATATTGGATATTGTGGAAAAATACACAACTTAAATAAACCTCAAAACTCAGCAACGGGCATGTTTCCCGACCGAAAACTATTTTATTATCCTTCGTATTGAGCCGAAAGTCTTTTGTCCTGTTTCCACATCAATACACCTCAGAGAAGGAAACTTTTTACTTGTTAAAGGCGTATCTGAGTATAGAAAGCCGGAAGTTTCGTTAGGTCTAATATTAGACCTATTACTTAGTGGATACAAACAAAGATTCGTTTCCTTATGCATAAAACAACTGCTCGTGAACCACTCAAAATAAGTGTAGCTAATAAAACCTACAGCAGTTCTACCATAAGTTGCTAGTAGGTACAGTCTGCATCATAAAGGACTGCCATTTATGATGAAACTTTCAGAGTGGTCACTAACCCCTCGTTTGCAATCGGCGAAACATTGACACGAAACAAACTGTTGTCTTTATTTATTGTCGTCATAAAATAAAGACAAGACCAAGTTTCAGTTTAATGTTTTGTTCAATCCACACTTATGGTTACATTTACACAACCAAAGTCATATAATTGCTTAGACCACACTCTTTGCCCAGATATATCGGTACCCGAACAACGCCAAATATGAGTTGACCAAAATATTACCGATCGCTTTGGATGTTTCCTAGGTATCTGTTTGCTAATTTTAACTACACTTATGTAAAATGCTGACTAAGCTCAAACCTTCTTAGTTGACATTGACATAAATATACATAAATAAATATCCTTAAAACTACGCAAATACATCTAAATATATCCCATAAATCATCTGAAAATATATCCGTTTCGTATCAATCATCCCACAGCCAGAGCTGCCACTTGGGACGAGAGAGAGAAAACTCAAAATTTACATGGAAAAAGGCCGAGTGGACCTCTATTATGTAAATCCGATCACGTCGGGGCCTTTAAGATATGGTATCTTCGGTAGAGATTTCAACTCCTTGATCCTGAGTTACGTTGTTGTAAACACCGCTTATGGAAATCAACCGATAACGTAGGTAGGTTAGGTACTCCTGCCTTTGTAGGTAGCTAAGTGTCGTCTTATAAAATCTCAAGTTGAGGACCACAGTTCGAGCGTTGTTTTCAAACGTTTCATTTCAATTTACGGTTGACTTGTTATTTTGGAAGTCGTTGAGAAAAATATAAAATCTTGTATTGAATTCGTTTTGCTTTTAATGGATTTTAATTACTTTATGCAAGTACATAATATAATATGTACATACCTTGTAGAGTACCTACATAACGAAATTTTATGACTTACTTATGAAAAACATAATATACTTACTTTATCTCCGACATAATTACAATAAATAAAATTGCAAGGACCTTTGGGTCCTGTGGGCAGAAACGATTACTTTGACGCTGACTGTACGTACAGACGTCGAGGCTGCCTTTTGATAACCAATCAAAATGTTGCTTTGTCATGATCTGCAGCACCTCCAACTAACCTATTAAAGGTGACCCAATTACTAGCATCACGCAGTTTTAATTAACTATATCCATCGGGATATATTTTAATTGGTTTGCGATGTAATCATGACTGCACATTTTCGTAAGTAGTAAATTGGTATGAATAAGCTCAATATTTCCAACAGAAAAAGCTATTGAGAACAACGTCCGATCACTTAAATGTTACGCAAATATCTAATTATTTTACTCTTTTCGTTAGATGCTCGTATCTCTCGCATGGGCGTTTTCCGCCCGCGGCGTTTACTTCGAATCCAAGTAGAACATAAGCCATACACTTGAAATGACGTGGGATGCCTGACGCACGGCTCCGGCGTGACGCGCGTCACGAAAATTTTGAAATCAAAGTGAGAAGCACTGAAATAAGCTGCTCCTAAATTAGCATTTAATATTTGCCTTTTTCATGCTTCTATTGTAAAGGCAATAACACGAGGGGTTATTTTGGTTTGGTTGGGTAGTCTCGGATAATATTTGGACCAAAGAATATCTCAGACTATTTCTAAACATTGGGCCGATCAATAGCTGCCAATTTGTGCATGCTTCAAAACTATTTTCAATGTGTCAATTCACGTCCAACTCTTCAGAATCAAGATTCATGGAATTATATACTTCAAGCAGTAACTACTTATTTACTCATACGTGAATTCTCTATTCGACGTCTCAACATTATGACAATATGAATATTCAAGAGTTTCTGTGACATGACATAATTATAGGACGACCGCTTGGTGCAGTGGCTCGAGCGTAGGCCGCTCGGCTCACTGCACATGGTGGTTGCGGGTTCAGTATGGCAATATTTAATAAATTATAGTAGAGCAAAACTATCAACGGGCCAAATGTTTTTTTTTATAACAATGTCGGCAAACAAGCGTACAACCCGCCTGATGTTAGGCAGTTACCGTAGCCTATAGATGCTTGCAACACCAATGGCATTGCTAGTACGTTGCCGTGGGATTTAGGATAAATGGTTCGGAAGGGAGGGGGATTCCGGCTCTCTCACTCGTTGTACGAAACGCAGCTGTTATAGCTACATTACGCCGATCTTCTGTAAGAGGGTCGTACTACCCTGGTTATGCCAGCCCGTATATGATCTGTAGTCAATTGGCTACAGCTTGGATTTACCACCGTAGAACTAATCGAGTAATAAATGTTTTTTTTTATATATTTATCTGTATGTTTTCATACCGCAATGAGGGTTTCATAATTTCGCACTGAAATGGAATTAAACAGAAACGTTATGCTGTCAAAAAAAAAACATTTTTTATAAACTATTTTCTCGTATTTGCATTTCTGAAATCATTTCTTTTTTTTTCAGTAAAACAGGTTTTGTATCGCCGCATGAATTGCACAGCAATTAACGTTGCCGATCCGATTCAATTCAATTTTCAGCGACGGATAGTCCATCTGAAATCGACACGTATGTTCCTAAAGCTTTTAATCGTCGTCGTAGCGTTTTGCACGAACTGCATGTAAGGCGGAATTTCGCAGGATCATTTTAAAAAATACATACCGTCAAATATTATGGAATTTCAACATTTTTTTGTCAACTACCTATACTAGGTGAAACAAAAAGCCTATACAATTTTTTTTGCAACATAACTTTGTAAATCTCAAACTATCGGCTTTGTGGGACAGTTGAAGTAATAAAGGTTTTGTAGACTTGTGAAATATGTCAACAGTTGTATTCCTATAACACCTTTAGTTTTTCAAGTTTCCTCCAAAGCTGATAGTTTTAGAATTACAAAGTTAAGTTTTGAAAAAAATAGTATACCATTTCTGTTTCAACCTGTATAATAATGTCAACTATATTCAGTACGAACTGATTTGTAATCCTACGATAGTCATAGTGTACGTACACAGACCCAGCCAGTTTACAATCTATCAAGATTACGTATCATTGCACCCACTCAATAGGAGCAACAGACGCAAATTGAACGTGAGGAATTCAAATACTTAAGCTAATTTCTAGCACCCAAGTTAAGCTCCAATCTTAATTATATACCTTCACCAGAATTTTAAATAGCACAGTAATAAAAATTTAACAATATAGGTACTTACCTACTTTATATAACGTTCGTCATGCAGGTGTGTTTATACAGTCTTATTTCACTTCCATTTCATTCCACGCTGACCGCAGAATGGGACATGGCGTGATCGCATACCTTTATTATTTCCCATGGAACCATTCATTTGTACTTTGACAGGCGACCATGTGCCGTATTTTAATGGATATGCTCACACCCTGAAGTTGGCTTTAGGCAGATTAAACGTGCCTTCTGCTTGTTTGATGTATGGCTGCAAATTAATTTGGCCGGAACCGGGACATTCCACTTTGTCCATTTGCCTATATATCTTCTTTTACAAATGGCATTTTATATTAAGAGTATTATGACGAAGCATTAATGTATGTGTTTATGCCAGAAAAACCAATATAAAGCAAAGTGCATCAATGGTGTACCAGGGCCCGAACCACGCTAGCTACTCAAATCGTAATAGAAAGGCAAAAGCTAGCGATTATGTTTCAAACGCTTGGCCAATATTTGGTACCACGCGTCTCATTTGCGAGTGGCTCATGTCATCGAACGCTTTGTAGTTTTTTTTTATTTGGATCTGCGTTGGTAACTACGGTTGGCTTTATGCCAATGTTCAAAAAAAAATCTCTGTGAGTGGGGGCAATCGGATGAATAGTAGTGAAACATGATTATTCGAGTTCCCCCAATAAGTCTGGTAATATTAGGCCTAGACAAAGACCTTCATATAAAACTTGAAAATTATATTTACTCGACATTGGATAAATGCGTAAAGCAAAACATCGCATATAAACTTTCGCAAAACAGTCGCAAGCTGAAGGTCAAACGCTAAGAATCGCGAGTGTGGTACCAAATCAATGTCAGTAGAAATCGTGAAGCTTGCGTCAGCAAAACGTCAAAAGCGGAGCGTTTGAAACGTAATCGCTAGATTTTGCCTTTCTATTACGATTTGAGTAGCTAGCGTGGTTAGGGCCCTGGTCACTTGTACTCGATGTAGTCACTCCCTCTTCTGAAAGAATGACCTACGCCTTGGCCATAATACCGATCCGACGCTGGCGCCAGCAAGACGGGTGGTATTAAAGGGCTAGACTCGTTCTGAATGAACGGCTCAAGCTTTTAAAAGAGGTCAACAGCATTATTCGGCGAGGATTTCAATGAAAAACGACTGAGTAATATTAGTATTTGGTACATATTAAAAAGGTAAAGTCAAGTAAAGTAAATAAATATCGCCGGACTACCACACTTACTGTCTCAATCTAAGCAACGCGTCTACACTACAAGGGTACCGTACAATGGACTGGGGGCGATCCCAGTGGCACCCATACCAAGACAAATTACAAAACAGCCATTTCCTAAATTCGCCCTGTGCAATAAGCCAGCCTATGCTCGAAAAACTGTGCTAAGCGGCTTAATAAGTAAAGGGCTTAATTAGTAATCATTCTTATCTCTTTGTATAGTGAAATTTAGTTCAAAGAAACGATGTGAAGTAAGTAATTAGAACTTCTTCACTAACTTTAATAGACACTTTGGTTCGAATCACGCCACACCACAATTGCTTGAAACTTTTTACGGCATCATTTTAATTTCCTCTATAAGAGCGATTAGTCGACGACTTGTTAAGGAGAATTTAATTGTAGTTTACTGAAGGAAAATAACTTTATCGATAAAGGCTTAATTTAGTCAAGAAATCAGATGATTTCAAATAAATATTTTAAAATAGGCCGAAGTTACTAATAGGTACGTAACATCAAAACTGCTTGATCAAATTGGATGAAAAAGATAAGGTGTGTAAAGAAAAAAGAAAGATAAATATTTATTCGACACAGACACAAGTGGTTACAAAGACTAAAAATGAACACTAAAGGAAGTGGGCCACAATGTTCGGGTACCTCAATGTTACCTGTGCCGAAAAGGCGTTTGGCTCAACATGAGCTGAAGGGGACCAAATCCTCCTCCAGCGCTGATTTTCAGCAAAGGCCTAGAAGGTGTGGAAACCCAATAGATGGAGCAATCGCATAAATAAATATAAATATGACTGAGAGTGACTGTGTCTTTCCAGTCATTAAAACCCTATCGTTCCAAAGTTTCAAAGGACATCCCACCCATTGATATAAGGTAGTCTGCTATAAAATACCGACTACACTATTGTTGCAAGGTGGGATTAATTACATCCAGACTCGTGAGACGTTTATTGGTCGACCCGTGTCTTTACGAATTAACATCAATTGAAGTGTCAAATGCCTTTAACAGAGAGAATTACAACTTAAGGCGTATCTACAAACATAATAATGTGTAGTTTATTCAATATAGTATACTAGGTGATACAAAAAGGGTATACTATTTTTTTTGCAACTTAACTTTGTAAATCTCAATCTATCGGCTTTGTGGGACAGTTGAAGTACTAAAGGTTTTGTAGACTTGTGAAATCGGTCAACAGCTGTATTCCTATAACACCTTTTGTTTTTCAAGTTACCACCAAAGCTGATGGTTTTAGAATTACAAAGTTAAGTGTTTTAAAAAAAGTATACCCATTATGTGTCACCTTGTAGAACAAATAATGTAAAAATATTTTTGTTAGGTTAGGTAGGTACTAGCTTTTATTTATGCTTGTATTTTATGTATGTATGTTGACAGCACCGCCATCTTCTGGCTCCACCCATAACTAAGAACCTTCCAGGTGATCCGATATGTACAAATGAAAATCATCAAAATCGGTCAAGCCATATAGGAGGAGAATATTTACGAACACACGCACATCTGAATTTTATATTTAGCTTATTGTAAGTCCCCTGATGGGAAAAGCCACCCATAGGTCTCAGCTCATGTTTATGAGTAGGTACCCAAAATTTATATCAATTAGTTTACTTCAATCTTCAAATGCCATCTATCAAGTTATAGTATAGATATTATTTCTCCACTAAGGATAATTAAAGAACCAACAATTTGTTTTAAAAGTTGTAAGTCACGGAAACTGTGAAACATTGATGTTCCCATGTAGTAATTATCACAAGTTCCCGTCGTCCAGCACGAGACAGTGACATACTGTAGATCGGAATTTGGATTGCAATTAATTTAAAAGCGGGCCAAGTCTTATAAAAATAGGTCAATAACACATTCGTATGCAGCGTTCTTGTCTTTATTCTTCTAAATGTAAGTATATTGCAATAAGTTATATTAAAGATAAGAATATCTTTACCAAGAAATAAAATGGAAGTGTCTGTTTTTAATGTCAAAATAACACTTTTTAACAATTTTATATGACAGTAGTACATAGGGTACATAGTACTTGTAATAAAATATTAATTTTTAAAATTAATATCTGCCTCTCTGTCTGTATGTCTTTTTGTTCTGACTAATCTCCAAAACCGCTGGGCCAATTTTGACGGGGCTTTCACTAGCAAATAGCTGATATTATAAGGAGTAACTAAGGGTACTTTTATTTTATCCTGGCATAGCTCAAGTGGACAGGAAATGAAGTGATCCTATTTATTGTTCGTAGCTGGCAGGTCCGTTTCATAGCACAGCCAAATGGACGGTCACACTCAACGTCCAAATTAGGTCTTATCATGGGCTAATGTATCATTGCAACACGTCTTAACACTGGACATAAGAAACAATAAAATCATTGCTGTACGATTTTAAACTGAGAAAATAAATTATTAGGTAAAATGTATAACAATTTATTTGGTACCTAGAGATTGGTACAAAATGTTGATTTCCAATTCACATAATTCATAGTTATTTTTCATCCAGGATAAGTGAACTCATATACTTATGTGAATTGTCAAAGATATGATGCTGACGACTTGACGCCGCCTGGTATAAGAATAACATTCATATGCAGAATTTTAGATTATATCAATTTTGTTTTTTTGTGATAACAGTTTGGTGGGACAAGTTTATGGGAAAACAATGAATACTTATTAGATTAACCTATAGTATCTATGTAATTATTAAATACCTCAATTAAATTTGGATCATAGAGAAACAATTATTAGCCGTGCTGTTTTAATCCCGTGGAACTATTACTGATAACGGCATACATGCATCATACGTCCAAATTAGCTCGGGTTAGCTTAGGTCAATACAATTAGGCGTAATTGGACGGAGGGGAGTGTCATTAAGCTTACTCTTACTGCCCGTGTGTCATAGATTTAAACGTATTCGTGCCACGTCTTGAAGTGTATCGCGAGTGTACAAAAATGTGATTATTTCGCAACAAGTGAAGTGAATTTTTAATACACGTACCGGCTACCAAAATTATAGTCAAAACTATTTATCTAGAGAGTTTAAAGGCAATTTTCATAACTTTCTTTGATTTAAATATTCCATTACAAATTACGCGCGTACCTACCTAATTTAATATTATTATTGGAACCTTTGAGCTCTTTGATTGTACATTGGATCGGGTTTTCAATTAAACAATTTATGGCTTTAGAAATCGAAATAAATGAAATACGAGAAAGTAATTATTATTAAAAATACTAGGCGGTCCCTTGATTCTGTTCGCATCAACTTCGTTAAAATATAGGTATGTACAAATATGGTAGTATCTAAGGTATGTATTGCGTTTTTTTATATTTACATACCAATTTCAGTAATTTTGACTAGTATTATAATTTTTTGCCTAACTAAAATTAAATCCAGTAAATGGACTTCGTGAATTTATACTCGTAGCAAGTGGTAAAAAGAGCACCGAATTATTGGATTAGTAGGATTTTTTTGCCAGTAGTGAGAATGTGGCGTTCATTGAGAGTGCTTGACTGCCTATAGTATCAATTGTGCGTGAATAATATGAAGAAATAAAATAGAGATGGCAGTGGTATTTCTTGTAATTTCCGACATAATTTTTCATTGACAATTTGATATTTCTGCTTGCTTGTGAAGTGCGGGTGGCACGTGTCGTAAGTACCTATATATATCATTTTGATACGGACTGTATTTGAATAGCCTTTACGATACTTATAAATATGGTATTTTTATCAAATTCGATGAATAAAAGCATCACTCGGTCTACTGTTACTGTTTACTCGGTAAATTTTGGACAGATTGTCTGTTTTACAGCTTAGTTCTAAACTAAGCAATAGATTTTGATACATTTTTAAATAATTAAAGATGGTTTAGGTATATGTTAATATAATACTTACCTACTAATAAATTCATAAATTGTAAAGAAGACCCATGCAAAGTTGGGACTGAGTCGCCAGTCGTAGATAAAAGTGTATTTTGTTCAATACATGAACAAAACATATAACAATCGGGATAAAACAATGTAGGTAACACACAAACATTAAATATTATGACATGCTCGATTGCAATCTAAATATTATAATGTGCATATTTGTTAAAACATTTACTCCCAACGCACGTTACGGTACGAAGCGAAGGTACAATAGCTTAGACTGCTTGGCATAGGTGGCGGGCTATGTAGGAATTGACGGTTGCAATCCTATCATTCTCCCCACCCACTATCTACGTTACCCGTATCGGAATTTTCAAAGCACCTGGAATTCCTCTGACGTAACAAGAAAGCACACTAGACTGCTTCACGAAGCATGCGGTATCTCTGGAACTTAGAAACTAGACTGTCTACTGATTATGTTACAAACTTAAGCATTATACCTATCCGTCTGACGGAAATCTAACTCCACGAATTATTTTAAGTGTAGGTGAACTGCACTATTCCTTGAAACAATTTTTTTATTCCAGGTTCAAAGGTGTTATTTTAGTATCCAGATTAAGAATAAAATAGTATACTATTGATATAAATCAAACCTCATTATTAACAAACAGCAAAATGTATAATAGTGTGAATTGTGTCTCGAAGACGTTGGTGATGTTCATCATGATTATGGTTCCAAGGAGGCCGTTAGCAGCCCAAAACACAATTGGTACACATGGTACAGGTACTATTTACCTTCTTATATATAATGGCAAACTCGGAATATAATGTTTATCAACAAAATACTGTTATATGATTACCATTTCATGTGTTCTCCACCAAACACGTATTTACGAAGAAATACCCACAAAAACATAACAGCTTGTTGACAAACCTTATTATTATGATTAAGAAAATATTTTATTTCACACAGTTACCCAT
Organism: Notodonta dromedarius; assembly: GCA_905147325.1. Taxonomy (NCBI): domain Eukaryota; kingdom Metazoa; phylum Arthropoda; class Insecta; order Lepidoptera; family Notodontidae; genus Notodonta; species Notodonta dromedarius. The sequence goes on along the minus strand of LR990165.1, from coordinate 1,861,944 downwards.
CAAGTTGGTACATTGCGGTGTTTTTAGACTTATAAGTAGGTATTATTGACACCCACCCTTATTTGTCTATTGTCAAACCTGTTGCAAAATTCGAGAGGTATACGTACTCATGATACCAGAAATAATGATAGAATAAGGAGCGCGATACTTGGAATATTACTGACGTGGTCCAACTCCGTTCAGTTAGACCAATCCTAAAAAGGAATTGCTACCGAAACGCTTTCGACTTAAACATAGACCGGGTTACTCAATATCTAGAGTAAAACAATACTGCAGGTAAGTTAAAAAAGAGGTACTTACGTAGGTACAGGTCGTGATCACGGCAGCCGCCCTTCGCACACTTTCACTTCACCATTTAGATAGTTATTATTTGTAACAAATCAAACAATATTTGTCATACAAAGCTCAAGTCACAATATTAACTATAATTTCTTTAGTTATTGACACGACCGCACTATTGAAAATTGATGTTAATAACGGTGTGTTAGATTTCGTTTGGATTACTTTCAACATAACACAACGAGGGTAATTTTATTATTGTACACGATAAGACGAAGCGTGAGTAAAGCCACGTTCTTCCATTGTTATCCAATAAATTTGATCTTCATTTTTTCTTTCCTCTTTAAAACTGACAGTTTTTTTTTTTGGGACATAGATATTCATAATATTAGACCTTTGGCGCTGGTCGCTCAGATTGTTTATGCAAACGCGTTAAATAAAAATGAATGTTCCGTATTTGAATGTCGAGTGTTCTATATTTGAATGTTTTTCTTTGTGGCCTTTAATTTTAAAAGCTGTGCCGAGCAAAAATAATTTTGAGAATAAAAACCAAAAATTCGTAAACAATAATTAAAACACTTATGTATATTTTTATGTAGAAGGATATTTCCTTGTTCATAGATGTTATGCCGTCACCAGTTTCCACCATCACACGAGTGCCAATTCTCGTGGGTGAAGTAGCGGAGATGCCTTGTGACATCAGACCTCCTATGCTAAATGACAGCCTGCTCTTTGTCGTATGGTATAGGGACGATAATCCTGTGTACAGGTTAGTATTTTTATAGCTACCTTTTAACAAATTTTTAGCATAAAACTAACCCGTTTGAATGAAATTTGGTAAAGCGGTATGAGTCATGGTCTGTTCATATTTTTATTGTAGGCAACATTTTAGTCTAGAAGTCTTTACAATCCAGTGGAAATCAGCATTTAAGTACTGAAGCGCATTATAAAAATGAGACCTTATATGTGTCGATTAATTTTTTCCCTAGTTACGACACCCGGATGCCCGCTTCGTCGGCACACTGGGCGGAAGACAGTTTCCTTGGGCGGGCAACTTGGCACAGCACGCCCACGTCTGGCCTTAAATTGCTGAATGTACAAGCAAAAGATAGGGCAGTTTATACGTGTCGCGTGGACTTCCAGGAATCGCCCACAAGGAATTATAAGGTCACCCTTGATGTTATCGGTGAGTAGAGAAAACATGAAAATACTATCCCTATTCTTACGTTACAAAGGTCGTGGATGAATAAAACACGATTTTCCGGGCTTAGTAGACCGACGCCCACAGTCGTTTTTTTAAGGTTTTTAAATCAATCTAAGGATCCCTTATAGTTCCGCCATGCCCGTCCGTCTGTTTTCCTTCCTTAACGTGATGAGCCTCAGCGACACCAATTGGTGTCTTAACGCCCGTACCGTTGAGCCTCGCCAACACCAATTGGTGTCGGCTGGACAAGCATTCAATATTCAATTTTCTAGTTAGATATTATGATGTATTTTGGCTTGAAACAAATTGGTTCTGATGTGGCATGATTTTCCACGACCGTAATTAGCTAGAAAATAAATATCGTGGCTTGTAATCGGCCAGAAATCAAGTTTCATTTTTCAGTCATTTCGCGCGCGTAACATTGTCACGGCCTCCAGCTAGTGACTCTCTTTTAGTGTGAATTTGTGTTTTTTTTACCGGTAAGTGGCTTTATTTTCATTATAAGTGTTTATTTCAAGTACTCAGATATTAGTTTTGATAAAACAATGCCAGAAAACGTGTTTTTTGAACTAACAATTCTAATGTTGTAGGAGTTCGGCAGAAATTCTGCCACACTGAATGTTTTTTTATTGTGTTGCTACAAATTAGTGGCTTTATGATGTACATAATAGCGTAATAAATAGTTATTATTCATATTTCCAATAATATTTGGTAGATTTCAACAGTTTTGTTTGTGTACAAATATCCAATTCCAATTTAAAGTTTATAAGGTTATAAAAAGTAAGTAATGGACTTTTTGTTATCTATTTGACAGTTTCTAAAGTCAATAGTGACATTTCCGCGTATGTCAGCCATTGTATTGAGCTAACCCAGTAGTGCGTGGTCATGTCGATAAAATTATCGATAAACGATTATTTAGATTTTCGGATTTATTTGAATAGTAACGTAATCTATACAAATAAATAAAATTGGAGTGTGTGTTTGTAATATAAAAATAAGACCTTTTCACTAAATGAATATGTACATACGACACCTATAGCAAAAACGCAATTTAAAAAAAAAATGTCTGGTGTTTGTACCGGGTAATCTCCGAAACGGCTGGACCGATTTTGACGGGACTTTCACTGGCAGATAGCTGACGTTATAAGCAGTAACTGAGGCTACTTTTATGTTAGAAAAACATTTTTTTTAAAAATGGGTCCTGTTGCGCGGGCTCATAACGCGCGAGCGGGCTTTTTTGTTAAGTTAAATTCCACGCGGACGAAGTCGCGGGCTCAGCTAGTGATTCAATAATATGTGGAAAAGAAAACAATGACAGCTACTACTATTTATATTTTCATTACTGTCTTTTATGTATTTTAGGAAATGGCCAATTGGAATGTGGGAGAACGCGTGGTGCCGGAGCACATTCTAAGCCTTCTAGCGGACTCGCGACTCGGAGGGCAGTGACGTCGAGGAACCCTAGTACCTCGACGTCGAGGCGGTATATTTTGAATACCTGGAGGAGGCGGAGGAGTATGAGTTGGCTCCACCAGGTCAAAATGTAAGTATATTTGAATAGCTTAGTATTTTTGTGCTTTTATTTATTACTTTTGAATTATTGTGTAAACTAATTGTTACTTGTGTTTATTATTTCAGATCGCCCTACATTTACTTTTTTATTTTACAGATCCGCCTCCACCTCCTTGGCGCGAGGTTCGCCAGGTCCTTCCAGCTCTGCCCCCCGCGAGTCAACACTAGGGCTTGCAAATAATCGATGATTTTAGATATTCGAATATTAGACATTTTTAAGGTGGTATTCGAATTATTCAAATAGTAGCAAAAATGAATATATATGTAATTTTTTGTGAATATTGTTGTTTATTTATTATAATAATAACTTTAACATGATAAGTGAATAATACCTTGTATATTTTTTAACTCTATACGAAAAAATCAGGAAATAAATGAAATTATGTTTATTTTATTGAATTTAAGTAAAAGTTTCAAGTCACAGACAACTTTGTTAGGCACTAGCTTCTGCCCGCGACCGAATACCCCGAATATTCGGCCATTTTCAGTATTCGAATAATAAGGGAGGCTTTATTCGAATACTGAATGTGTAAAATGTATAGGTACATTTGTGCAAATATGTGAGCATATAAACTTTTACACACTTTTACAAACATGTTTAGCGGTTGAAAATTCGAAATACATTAGATTTTTCAATAAACTGCCCCTAAGTGCTAAAATTTTCAAAAATCGTTTCTTATTGCCTAGGTCCTAAGTTATAAAATATACCTATAGTCCAAATTTTATGTTTGATGAGTCAGTCAGTCAGTCAATCAGGATAATTCAATATGAAGAGGGCTTATATATTAGTCAATACAGTCACGGACTGAAAATGTTTAGCAGATTTCAACTTCGATTCCATCTCAAATCAAACTGTGAGCAATAGGGTCTAAGATATTATATCAACAAACATATTACAGTTTATGAACTGGTCTACTTATGCACGTCATTTAGAAAAGTAGGTCAAGCCGTTTAGGAGGAGAACAATTACGAACTCACGCACACCGAGTTTCATATAAGTATTGTAAAGATTTTTAATAAATTAAAAAAAAAAGGTTAATCGTCATTTACACCTAAGCCGTTCGTCGGAGAAAATAGGTAACCTGAACGAAAACCTTATATTTTTGTTCATATTATACAAATTAACAAAAAATATAATATTATCACGAAATAATACACAGAAAATCGTCTAATTCTTTACTTTATAGCGCCTTCAATCGCCTTTGGCATTTAGATTGACATTTTAAACTACTCCATGGTCGATATAGTAGTAGTAGATGCAAGAATAACTAATGACATTGTACCATCAATGATAAACTATTATATTTGTCAATAAATATTAGCTAAAATATGATCATCAAAAATATATAATATTATAAATCGAATATTCGAATAAAGCCTCCCTTATTATTGGAATACTGAAAATGCAAGCCCTAGTACGCAAAACAAATACTTTTATAAATGTACAATATAATTTATTCATTAGTAGGTTCAGAAACGCTCTTTCGTACAGTTAGCTTATCGACAAGTTTCGTAGCGGCGCGCCCCCCCATCACTACGGAGTGAATGAGTGTGTGCGTGTTCGACATGAAAACCATAACAAAAAAAGGGTCTCCTTAGAAGGGCCGTATCATTGTTTATTTCTATAAAACGTCAGCAAGAGTGTATTACATTAGAAGAGCTATAGGTCTACCAGAATCTCATGGCATTAAAAAATATAAAAAAAATGTGACTTTCATATGGCAATGTCCATTGTCACCTGCCAAATCAAAGTACAAGGTTTGTCAACCGCTGTTGAGATTTTGTGATATCTTCTTGGCAATTTATTGTTTTTGTGAAAATGTCGAAAAAGCCACTTCGATCTCAAGCGAGAAATATTGTTTTCAATGTGTATCGTAAAATAAGGGAAGAAGAAGGCGTAAATCAAACTCAATCTTTGATTTTAAAGCGCGTCGTAGAGTTGACCGGTAAGTTGGACTGAGTTGTTTTGATACTTTTAGTTTATTTTATATTTTTCTTACTTAATTATAGCTTCTTTATAGGGGTTTCCAGTACTACTATACGGCGAATCATAGGTGAGGGCACATCGAACGATGGTGTATTTTCCACGCCTGGTAAAAAGAGGAGAGGGGGGAAGAAGAAAATCAACTTGGACAGTTTCGATTTACAGTTGATAAAGAATAAAGTAAATGAATTCTATACAGTTCGGAAGGAAATTCCAACAGTAATGAAACTGTTACAAATTCTTCGACAAGAAATTGATTTCAACGGTGGGAGAGAATCTTTGAGGTAAGAAAAATATTAAGTAATAATCCTTCTCACTCGTAAGATGAGGCTTGTGTCCTGCAGTGGGACGTATATAGACTGATGTTGATGTTGATGATTGGCTAAGCTATCGTTTCAGTAACATGATAAATTTTATTATTTTTTACAGACTTATACTTAAGGAGATAGGTTTTGAATATGTTAAATGCCAATCAAAAAGGATCATTTTGATGGAGAGAGATGACATAAAACTTCAAAGATATAAGTTTTTGAAGCGTATAAAGGAAAACCGCGAAGCTGAAGAGCAAAATAAATTGGATGTAATTTATTTAGATGAAACTTATATTCATGGTTCATGTTCTGTGAACAAGTGCTGGCAAAGCAAAGATATTGCAGGTCCATCTAAAAGCATATCACTTGGAACGAGGTGGATTATTGTAAACGCTGGTGGAGAAAATGGCTTTGTACCAAATTGTTGTCTGGTGTACAGGTCAACAAGTGTATCTGCTGACTATCACCACGACATGAATAAGGACAATTTTACAAAATGGGTGACAGAGAAGCTAATTCCAAATTTGACAAGACCTTCACTAATCGTTATGGACAATGCTAGTTATCATTCCGTACGTTTGAACAAACCGCCCACACAAGCCAATCGTATCGCTGATATAAAAGAATGGCTTCGTGCAAATGATGTACATTATGATGATCTTTGGCGTAAATGTCAACTACTTGAAGTAGTGAAACAAAACATGTCTGCGCCCTTATATGAGATAGATGAAGTATTAAAATCGCACGGTCACGAAGTTTTAAGGCTCCCACCTTATCATTGCACATTGAATCCTATAGAAATGATTTGGGGTATAATGAAGCAAAAAGTTGCTGATAAAAATGTTAATAGGCCTGCAAGTGACATTAAATTATTAACAGAAGAAGCTTTCTCACAAATCGGTGCAGAGGATTGGCGAAAATGTTGTGAACATGTAAAGAAAACTGAAAACGATTTCTTCGAGAAAGATAAAATAATTGAAATGCTGGAAGAGCGATTTATAATAAATACCTCTTTATCTTCATCATCTGATGAAGAACAAGAAATGCAAGTGGAGTTCTTGGAATCATTTTCTAGTTCTGAATGAGTTATTAACTTTTAACCGATATTATTGTTGCGACCTAGAAACTATTTGGTCAAATATCTCGAAGGATCCTTATTTTATCAGCTTTATACAAAAACGCATTGTTAGTCTAGATGTACTCCATCGATTAATTATGAAAGGTCTCAAAAATTGAATGTTCGAGATTGTAGGTATAAGGTGAACGCCTTTGCGTTATCGGCGCGACGGCGGCGAATACCTACTCGCGAACGAATACAAAGGAAAGCCAACAATGAGTCTCGGGATCGTTCGATTGCGATTATTATTACTTACATACCTCCGAGAATGTTCAGGAAAACACCAGCTCGCATCTTTATTCGATATATAAGAAGTCGACGACGGGCAGCGAGTTAGTTACTTCTTGGAAGCGACAGTGTACGGAACTAAAGTAAGCGAACGAAGAGCAATATACCAGTGACCTGAGCGATAATATTGGAATACTGCGAGTCTGCTAATTGATTCGGAACGGTGCTTGTTGTGTGTAACTAGTGTAGTGCTGTGTATTTGTCGAGTTTGTGGAGAGCGAAATAAACCCTTTTTACACGTTTAACGGCATTAATTGTACCTACCCCTGTACGTGTACGTAACATTATAATAAATTAGTACATAAAGTAATATATGATTGGATTTATTTTCTTTGTCATATTTTCCTATGTTAAGAACCCGATGTATAACAACATTCTTCATACACATACCTAGTATACTTCATGTTAATTAATGACTAAAGATATAAATAAAACTTAAACAGTATCAAGATCGTTTAATCCAATTTCCCCAGTATTGCACACAACAAATTTTTATTTCCCCATTTGCCATGAGATTCTGGTAGACCTATATATTGTTTTGATTTATGTTTTACATTTTGCAATTACCAATAACGTGTGATAATGGAAAATAACAGCTGTCAAAAATATGATTCGATTTGTTCCCTTGTGCCAGAAATCGCGGAATTTCGTGAATAAAAGTGATATATTTTTACAAATCATGCATGGAAATTAGATAATAAATGTTTGCAGAGTATTCTAATAATATTTTATCTTATACACAACACGTCAAGACTCTGATTACGATATAAACATTCATGCGTTGAACTACGCAATTGCATATGCGCGGCCGCGCGCACTGTGTACTTTGAGTTCGATTATTATAAATATCTTCGTTATGATATGTAAAAAAATGCTGTTGTTTGATTACTTGTATGTATATTCATTATAATAAATCCAAAATTTCGTGTCAATTAGTACAGTGATTATTTCAGAAACCTACATAATACAACAAAAATGCAATTTTATCCCGTACACTGACTTCAACAGATGATTTATAAATTCAAGAGATGTAATAAAATGATTGTTTATTCTGTAACATAAAGCCTATTTGTTCAAGAAACTAAAATAGTCATCAGAAAGACGATAGTAGCAATAGAATTTGAATGAGAGGGTATTTTACGAATCATGACATTTACCACCGTGGGCAGGCAAAGTGACAGCGAGGCTTGACAGATTGAGCGTATTATGACGTTGGAGCGGGAGTGGTTATCACAGCCATTTTATTTAGAGTCTTATATGAAAAGTATGACCTTACGAGTATCAAAAATATTTTTACATACAATGCCAAGTCTAATCTTTTTAATATACTTATTTTAAAATATTTGTGAGGCGTTTTGATAGATTTTCAATACTTACTACATTCTGACAACAAATTTTTGAACTACCTTTTTTGCGAGTTGCATTAAACCTTCTTATTCAATTTATGAACTGCGCTCTGCACAATAATCTGAAAAATCTGGTGGGAATCGAACCCTACCCTCGCTTACTAGGCCATTGATTATCACATTACCTGTTGCCTTTCTTTTCTTTTACTACCCTTTTCCCCATATTGGGTTCATAAACTGGGAATTAAGCTGTTTTCCTTTAAGATTATTGCAACTACTGAGAGTTAAAAGTTAAGCGAGGAAGCTTTGCGCATAGCTTTCTCAACAACGTTGCGTAGCCGCAAAAGTTTGCCATTTTAAGAATGTTTATTTTGCAACGGCGGTTAAAAATCAACCCACAAAGGTTCGGGTTTTGTTTTGAACGCAACAATTTTTTTTTGTAGTAACGATGCCTTCCAAAGTGAATGTTGACCTAATCAAGAGGATAATTAGGTACTTTCAATAACAACAGTGGTGAAGTTATATTTAAACTTAAATATATCTTTAACATTTAATTTTAATAGTTGAATCCTAATCTTAACTTAACATGCTTGAAATTATTTTTTTAATGCAGGCGTTTAAAAAAAAAATTGTTTATTGATTTGTTTCCTATTTATAGAACTTCCGAGAAAACCAATAATCTTTGATGAATATGGTGAAGAAATATCAGGAACGGCAGGCCCGTACCCGGAAGGAGGAAGTTTTAAGCTTATTTGCACTGTCAAAGGAGGTAAGATAATGTCACGACGAATCTTGTAATATTTCATGGACGACTATCGTACGAGCTGCTATGCGATAAAATATATTCGAACAGAATATATTATATTTATTTAAGCCAGTTTTACTCATCACCATAGAAATTAAAAGAAGAATAAGATTTAACATGTATTTTCTGTTGCTGAATGGTTAGGTTAGGGTGGGCTGAGCGAGACGGAACATGGCTTCCATCTCAGCATGTGCTGTGGCTTGTGTGTCACAACGGTTATCAGAGGCAGTTTTTAGAGGTGTAGTTGCTACAAGGGGCATGTCTGCCTCTATATAAGTGCTAGGCTCAAGTATTGCCATGCAACGATTCGCACCCTTAGTTCAAACACCTAACACATTACACGTCTATGTATTTCTATAAATATTTCTCAGAAATGTTCTCCGAAAGCAATTTCTTCTTTTATTACTTTCAAGAAATAAAAATTAACTTTTTTTAATAAGCACTTTCCGAGAACCATGTCTTATGCATAGCAGCAACTCATCAAAACGTTTCAATAAAATCCGTATAAGGTTTACTTTTAAGAAAGCCTTTAATATAGAATCTATTTTAGGTTACCCTACTCCAAGAATTCAATGGCTTAAGGGTACCATGTTAATAAAATCACTGAGATCTTCGGATAACCAAAGCCAAGAAACTAGATCATTGACCATTGAAGTCTTAAACCTGACACGGAATGACTTAGATTCTGAGTACACTTGTTCAGCTGATAACACTATATTAGCAATGCAGTTGAAGACGACAGTGAAAATTGATTTGTATTGTAAGTATTTTTTTTAGTTTTAAAATTAATCTTATTGGGTTAGTGAGCGTTTCTAACATAATAAAATACCGGTTGAGTCATCAGATTAAAATAATTACTTAGATGAAGCACGAAGAAGTAGCGAGTGAAGCCAGAAAAAATAATACGAAATAGAATGAATACATTATTCTTTTTTAGATTTTTCCTTTTTCAGACACAATACGGCATAAATGAAATTATTGTTTCTCCTCCAGCATGTGATGTTGAGAATGTATTAAAAATAACTTGAGTCGTAAGATCATCTGTTATTTATGATGTCAGGACTTCAGAGGTTACATACTTACTCTTCCGCAATGAAATCAACCTTACAACCTAGGCAATCGGGCCGAAGACATCGCCGATGGCATTAGAAGAAGAAGAATAAAACACTTGGCCTGTTAGGCCGTAAATGAACCTAACTTTTATTTAAAATATCGATACTTACAAAGTATACTTTCCACAGTAAAGCCACTTACAGTGGATATTGTATCGTGGGAGCCTACCTTGAGTACGAAAAGAAAATCGGAGTTCCTGTGCAAGTCTACGGGTGCGAAACCTCCTGCCGAATTCAGTTGGTGGCTGGGGGGCAAGAAAATTAATACTACAGCAATAGCATCGGTAAATGTCTCTTAATACACCTTGAGTTATATAAGGTGATTAAAATTGTCTACCACAAAAAGTAATTTATTGGGTCTCTTTCTAATAGCTATACATTATATTACTTTCTGGAATTTGATCCTTATTAACGACACTGTCAAATGGTGTATACAGTGTGTGTTTTCCAAAACCAACAGGTTCAATTCCTGACTGGGATTTTCATATGAAAAATTTACCCTGTTTTTATTTTTTATACAACAAAGTCGGAAAACTAACGTAAGATCCGCCTGATATTAAGCAGTCATCGTAGCCTATTAAAGCTTGCAATATCAAAGGCATGCTCGCACGTTCACGACCTAAAGGGAAGTGGAACAGAGGGATAGGAAGGGTAGGGAGGGTTGGCTTTGGGCTCTCTAACTTATCACATAAAACGCAGCCATAATAGCTACTTTACGTCGATCATCTGTGTGAGGGTGGTAGGTCGAGCTAGCTCATATGTGAGCTGCAGTAAATTGACTTCTTACCTCTACCACCGTCAGAAGTTCTGGAGCCACCTACCCTTGAAAGAACTCTACATACGCACGCATGTCCCCACTGAAGGACACAGGTCCAATATGTAGAGGTAGGTATAGTTTACTTACCTAATTATTTTGTTTGTAATTTTTTTAAGGGGTCTGGAGATTCCGGGACAGAGTCGCTCTTGCCATGGGCACCATTAAAAGAGCACAGCGGCAAAGTCCTTACGTGTAAAGCCGAACACACAAAGTTTAATTTCCCAAGTATCCAGAGTAATATCGCACTGAATGTATATTGTGAGTAATGACATTATATTTAGAAAATTATTATACTTATTACTAATACAGGCAAAATGTACTTAATTGGGTGATTCTTCGTAAATTTTTGAGAGTAGGTACCTTACATATTATTAGACTTTTTATCGAAACAAATTGAATAATAAATTATTAGGAATTTACTATTTTTAGATCCCGTAGAGTTATTTGTTATATACCTTTAGTATAGCAAAATTCACTTTATTTTTCATACTTACGAAAAGTAATAAGCAGATAGGAATATCAATCTGAACACCTATGTACCTCCCCCCTCCCCCCATATCAAGTAGATAATAACACACTTGTAGTGAACAATATGGTGTAAATTTCCAGTATAGTGTTCACCATTAAAGTTATTAGTATTTTTCATCAACGGACTGTTGTTAGATGTCATAACATAACACCGAATTGTTAGCTTAATTAAATAGTTTTTGGTTGAACAGATGAGCCTGAAGCAAGCATTGTAGCTGACAAGGTGAAACTTAATAACATTGAAGAGGGTGATGACGTCCACTTCGACTGCAAAGTTGATGCCAATCCGCCCGCCTACAAAGTTACGTGGGAACAGAATGTAAGTGATCTGATGGATAGGATCTTCTATTATTTATATTGAACTTTTATATTTTGAATTATTGATAAGATAAAGACATTGAATTACAGCTATGACATATATTTCGATTTAGTCTGTTACAACTGATTAAATTGAATTTATTATTCATGATATTTCACATTTCTAAAGTATGAATCAAAAAGCCGTCAAAACAATATTAATATTTTTTCAAGTTTTGAGATCTTTTCAAATTAACCCGTTTAAAACTAGTCTTGGGCGTCTCGTACCGCGGTGCGATTTGAAACAACGGGGTGTGAAACGTCACCAGCGTGAAACGTCCCATATCCTAATGCAAATATATACTAAAGTGCGGTCGCGGAGCAGGACGAATTTCGTTCAATGACCTCTTTGCCTACCGACAGTGGTCACAATCATTTTTGCATCAAGTGCGGTTTATATGAAATATTTAAAGTGGAAACAATAATATACTAGCTTAAAGCTAGAACTCAGGTAAAATGTTTACAATCCCCGAGGACGGCGTTCACGGCAACTGTGTGAGCGAGACGTATTTGATTTACGCGGGAGTGACAGAGACAGGTAATAACAGGTTAATGTACGAAATTCTTCGTGTTCCGCGACCGGACTTTACTACTGGAAGGTTCCCGTACAACATTGCTCACTTTAAACCATAAATTTAGAAAATAATAGCTTAAAGTAGGCAAATGTCAGTACTTACTGATTTAATTTTCACAGGGCTTTCAGCTCCACACCGAACCTTCTATCGGCAGCTCAGATACAGCTTACACGAACCTCACGTTACGGAACGTGTCAAGACATCACGCCGGCCAGTATACATGCACCGCTTCAAACGTCGAGGGCGACGGAAAGTCGGCTCCTTTGAATATTCATGTCGCTTGTAAGAATTTATTCGCATTTCAACTATAATAATATTTATTATTTACCATGACATTTTGAAGCGAACCTTCTATACGGACGTTCGGAGCGCTCGCCGCGCGGCCACTCTATCCGTGCTAAGTGTCAGTAGCGTTACATGATGACGTTAGAGCTGCAGCACCCTATGTTTTATACTATAAAGCTTCGCTTTTTTCGGGCGTCCCTTGACGTAACAATTTTTTTTAACATGATCGTTCCTTTTGTTATTGCACTGTACTTTTCTGGTTTTATTTTAAGTATATTGGCAAAGCTGCCGTTGAACAATTCAAGATAGTTTTTAGCCTCCATCATCAAGGTCAAGGTAGGAATTAAATTTTCGCCCTTGTTTACAAGGCGAGCATTCGAACAATTGATCTCACACTACCAACAGACAATGGTGGAGGCAAATAATTATAAGCTGCTTTCAAAATCGTACTTTGTACAAAATTCCTCGGATTTTCCTTTAAATTTAATATTTAAATAAGCACAATTAGAATTTGAATCATAGGTATAATGAAGGCTTATTGCGTTATGACAAGATTGATTAAAAATATTGTAGTGTTTTTCTTAAAAAAAAACTCAGAAATAGCGGAGTTATTTTATCGTTTATTTATTATATTTTCGATCAGATAAACCGCTGTGTAAAAGGAGGGAAGTAAAAATAATAGCTGCAGCGTTACAAGAGGGCATCACTGTCGAATGTGAAGTGGATGCTTTCCCTCCTCCGAACTCCTTTGAGTGGACTCTTAATAATTCAGTCTGGACTCTAAATAATTCCGCCAGCTCCATCAAAGTTGATTCTGTAAGTATTGATTAATTTTATTTAAAAATATTCCTCGTTCAATGTTTACGTTACGGAGGACACAGGCAGCCGCGACACGAGCAAAACAAAGAATTTTCATTGGAAAACTTCAAAAAAATCTAATATTCTTACACTACCATTAAATGAATAATTTATTTCAAATTATCATGGAATAACAGTTTGCTATATTATACCAGGGACTTAGGACTTATAAAGGTACCTAGTAAAATTATAGGTGAATTGTATACGTACGGAGTGAAATTAATTTTACTGGAAAAACTCTATGGCCAAAAAAATCTACAGCACATCATTAAGTAATATAAATTAAGCCCTGTGATATTACTGAAACAATAAAATAAAGTAAAAGTATCAAATAAATTATTTCATGTATGTCGTTTTGATGTATTACGTATAAATAATAAATGTTATGGATTAGTAAGAAAATGACTGGATATAGAACGCGTATAAGTCCGGAGTAGGTACAATAAAATGACGTGGCGTGGTTTCAAGCGATAAAATCAATTGTAAATTTTTGATTTGACATTTGATATATTTATCATCTCTATATGATTTCATCTTCATATGAATAATTGATATTAATTTTCATTATTACTTTTTATGGCGGTAGAGCAGCGGGCTGATTCTAGTAGGTAGGTACATAATTATCAATAGCCACGATAAGCGCTATCTATCTTGTAATTCAATAGGCCGCATGAATTCATGAGATGCGGGCCAGTGACAGGTGACCTTTGTGCTCTATGTACCCTGGATATGATTATAACTATTTAGTCAAAATATTTGACAGTGCTCCATGTCAAAAGAAAGTCTTATTAGTCTAAGTCAAGTCGCTTTACGTAGTTTTAAGTCTATTAAATAAATGAGACAAATAAGTATACATGTTGTTTCAAAAGGCTCGAAATAAAGTAACGGTAGTGTAGAAAAAATGTAGATGCCTAGTGAATGCATAACTATAGTAACCTAACTATCATATTTTATGAGTTATGATCTTAGCTACGGCTTAGTTATGGCTTAGAAAACAGTGAAATCTGCAGTTACGAGTAGCAGCCACTAATATTTCAAGAAACTATTTGTGAAAATGTTGCATATTGCTTGATACATCTCCATTTGATTAAATTGACGGATAAATACTAATTGAAAAAAGTGTTTTAATTTCAAAAAAAATTTATAACATTTAATTGTATGCCCGATACTCATAAAAATCCTTGTGTATTATTTCAAACTATTTTAACATCCTGTATATACCTAGGACCGCTATATTATCGAAGAAAAGGAAGGAAGATCGGTACTGACATACACTCCAGTATCAGACGTCGACTACGGAACTCTGACATGTCGAGCAACGAATGCAGCGGGGCAGCAACTGTCGCCTTGCGTCTATACATTGATGCCACAATCAAACCCGTATCCGCCAACAAATTGTACCGTGTATAACCTTACATACGATTCTTTGGATCTATTATGTGAACCAGGTAAGTAGGTTTTAATTTTTATTCAATTGTTTTGGTCCACAACTGGTTAAGTAACTTCAACTCAGGGAACACAGACACAATTCGCCAACCCTTGGGAACGACTAAATAATAAATGGTAACATAATGTTTAATAAAAAGCTCCACAGGCTGAATAAATACAGTTCCGAATCGCGATATTGAAATTTACCCGTATCGTTTCAGAGGAGCTCCGCCACAAAACTTTTATTAAAACCACCGGACCTACTTATATACTTTCGCGTACTTTCTCGGTACTTTTTAGGTGGACTAGTATTCAAAACTTAAGGATCTCATTCTAAAACTATCTATATCTATGTATTTTGGGGAAGTTGAAAAAAGGTGTTTTGTAGGGATCTGTTCTGATCTGGAAGATTCCATAAGTCTACAACACCTTTGGTTTTAGGTTAACAAATTTTTGTTACAAGCAACCCTTTTAGTTCAAATTTATAGTATGGTAAAGATTTAGCTCACCACATATTATATTCCGGGAGAGAATTACCAAGCTTTGTGGTCCAAAATTCACTGTAAGCCACAAAATATAGAGTGACAGATAGACAGGCAGTTTCCTATTTATACCGCCGAAATGCCTGTACTTTCAGGTTACGAAGGAGGGCTCCAGTGTATTTACGTGGCAGAGGTATGGGCGAGTGATGGCTTAGTAGTGAACGCCAGCAACGAAGTCCCATTATGGAACCTTCGGAGACTGGGATCCAATAGACAGCTCCGCCTAATCACTTACGCTGCCAACGCTAGAGGTAGATCAGAACATGTCACTTTAACCGCCTCTACCCCTGGGAAAATTGTTACAAAACATGTCTTTAAAGGTATGTATGAACAGGCCGAATCATTAGTTTCAGAGATATTTTTCACTCATTGTGCACAAGCATTTTTAAATATCTTAAAATTCGTTTTTACAATCTGCAAGCTGGAATGTATCAGGTAATATTGGTAGGTATTTTATTAAGTACTTATAACTATATACTAATTTATAATTATTTAGTATTAAAACATGGACCTAAGTTCGTGTAAAATTATTACTATTAATACGTTAAAAAAATAAATTCACCAATTCACCATAAATACATCAATGTACCATGTTTCTTAATTGCGATTGTTTTTTATGATATAGATGCATCTTTTATTACACCAAACAACCATGAAACTTAAACTTCATATTGCTAACGATTAATTTATAATTATCCAGAGCCTCAAATATTGCGAGATTGGGAATTGAGTTGGGCGGTTGGTGTTTCTCTTGGCACTGTGGTCACCGTCGCCGTTATTCTGTGTCTCGGATTTATTGTGTTCAAAATACGGGACAGGTCCAGAAATTATGAAGGTAATTATTTTCTTAGCTAGCTATTTTCGATACTCAATTCATTAATAAGTATAAAGATGAGTGAATTAATGGTCAGTCATAGAGTGGTATACATACCCAATAGGATATGAGCCTGGATCCTTCATAATAACCTAATAATTTTATCGTTTAACCCATGTTTATAATTTTATAGGAAACTAGCTGAGCCCGCGACTTCGTCCGCGTGGAATTTAACTTAACAAAAAAGCCCGCTCCCGCGTTCAGAGCCCGCGCGACAGGACCCCTTTTTAAAAAAAAATGTTTGTCTAAAATAAAAGTAGCCTCAGTTACTGCTTATAACAACAGCTATCTACCAGTGAAAGTCCCATCAAAATCGGTCCAGCAGTTTCGGAGATTACCCGGAACAAACACACAGACAGACAGACAGACAGACAGACAGACAAAAATGTTTTAATTCGCGTTTTTGTTATAGGTGTCGTATGTACTTTCATATGCATTTAGTGAAAAGGTTTTATTTTGATATTACAAACAGACACTCCAATTTTATTTATTTGTATAGATAAAATATTAATTTCTTTACAGTGACTATTCCAATAGTGAAGAATCAAACAGTTATTGTACCCACTCGTACATTGCAAGCAGAGGAAAAAGCCTCCAGATTGGATTTCACGCCGTCAAATAAAGGTGAATTTATTGCTGCGTGTAAGAATTACTTGAAATTCATCCGAAACATTCTACATATTATAATGTTGGTAAATATGAATGTAGACTCTGGAGCTGACAATTTTCTTTCGCTACAATTAGAAAAGATAATCAATATATCTGTTAGTGAAACTCCCATTTTAATTTGCTGTAAGTATTAAATTAATAACATAACAAACAAAAATATGATCTACTACTTGTTATTTTATGCTACAAGTCGCTTAGTCTAGTGTTATACGCCTGCATGAATAGACTGATTCGTGTGCGATAATAAATATTCGAGTATTCTTATTTTTTAAATTGTTCTAAGAAGTTTTTGCTGATGCAAACCTAAGCTGTGTTATGAAGTTTGAGATCAAATTGGTTAGAACTGTTTCTAATGTCCGCTCTGCAGATTGAAACAGAAATGGTATACTTTTTTTTTCAAAACTTAACTTTGTAATTCTAAAACTGTCAGCTTTGGAGGAAACTTGAAAAACAAAAGGTGTTATAGGAATACAGCTGTTGACAGATTTCACAAGTCTACAAAACCTTCAGTACTTCAACTGTTCCACAAAGCCGATAGTTTTAGATTTACAAAGTAAAGTTGCAAAATAAATAGTATATCCTTTTTGTTTCACCAAGTATAACCCTTTTAAATCTCTTTGGCGTACAGCGTTTGGATAGCGATTTATTAATTGAGTAATAATACCCAATACTGACATTCCGGGCCCTCACCACTCACATAGCCGCAATGGTTTGCGGTTAGTTCAGAATATTATTGAACAGGGAACTGGGAATATTCTGTGGAATTTTTGATTCACCATTTTGAAACTATTATCGGTGAATAATTGTATTTGAAATGAAAATATTTATGTTGGTATTCAGATGTTGAAATCAACGTTTACTCACAATAAACGTTATATATAACATACACTATTATAAGGCTGAGACTTAAACGATTGAGTGTCTGTCTTAGGTATTTATTTTAAGACTTTATTCTACGACTTCGTCAGGTAGGTATAGTTGAAGATTTTTTACTAACTCTTCTTGTTTTTGTCTCTGTGCACCAGCCGCAAACGTCTCACCCGACCCGCCGCGGTACTCAGATATCACCGCCATGGCTGAGCATAAGAATCCGGGTTATGCTCACAGCACGCTACGCATCAATCCACCAAATCTGCCGGCCCCGCACCCGCACTATTCTGATTTACAGGTTAGCTTGCTCACACTTCTCAAATTTGTCCAGCTTATATATTACGGAGTAAGTGGCCGTCCACTTCAGCTGGACGGGCTGACTGGGTTAGCTTTTGACCAATAGGATCGCCTAATTTTAATGAGCTGTGGAAAATAAAGCGACCCTATTGGTCGAAAGCTAGCTCAGCCAGCCCGCTCGGCTTAAGTGGACCGTTACCCTCAGGCAATATAAAATAATAAAATATTAATTACAGTTTCTGTGACTAAATCTATGGGCATTTATTCTTGCTAGATCTTTTGGTGAAATTAAATGGACTAAACTTAAAAATATATTTTTGCCTGTACAGGGTCTTCTTGAAACAGTAAGGTGGCCATTATTTAAGCTGTGTCAAACTTATTAATAGTTGTTATTTGTAGCCAAAATAATTAGGAAAATAAATGAATATATAGGTAATTCTTAATTTTATTAAGAATGCTTCAAATGTCTAAGAGACTTCTGAGAATATGCGTAGGTACTTTATGAAGGTGATTACTTATGCAAGATTTCAAATTAAAACATAGGTAATTAATTTATGTTGTACAGAGTTACTCAAACTCAAAACACCGAATATGCAGCGAAGTTATGTAAATTTAAGCAATAACTCAGCATATCTGGACTAGTTTGGTACAGATATTTAGGTTGAAACCTAATAAACTTGAGCTAAGCACTTATGATTTAAATTTCTTACTACATTGGCGCTTAGTTACTGCATACTTTTTAAAAATACTATGTATAATCTCTAAGTCCTTTCAGATTTGTCAAAATGCTTTCCTAATTTACGTTAAATCATGTTTCTTAATACAACAAAGTCGAAAAATAAGTTAACGACCCGCCTGATGTTAGGCTTTTTCTTCGTTTGTACGATGCCGACCTGAAGGGGAGTGGTACAGAGGAAAGAGAAAGGCTTCCAACTTTCTCACCCATCATACGAAACGCAGCTATAATAGCTATTTATACCGATCTTCTGTGAGAAGGTGGTACTACCTTCGTCAAGCCAGTCCTTATATGAGCTGTACTCTATTGGTTCAGCTTGGCTCTATCACCGTCCTTATGTGTAGGTCCATAATACTCATATATATACTAACTAGCTGTGCCCGCGACTTCGACCGCGTGGAATTTAATTGACAACGTTTCATACTAACTTTCATCCCCTATTTTATCCCTTTGGGGGTAGAATTAATCACAATCCTTTCTTAGCGGATGCCTACGTCATAACATCTACCTGCATGCCAAATTTCAGCCCGATCTTTCCAGTGGTTTGGGCTGTGCGTTGATAGATCACTATGTCAGTCAGTCAGTCAGTCAGTCAGTCACCTTTGAGTTATATATATTTAGATTATGATTTTGTCCCCAGAATGACAACGTTCGTTTTGTGGTCAACGCAATGACGAGACCGCATCGAGAAATCGTCACCACAAGAGAGCCTTCACTGTCGCCTCATCAAGAAAGTTACGTTTAGTTTCTAGACTTATTGTACGTATGTATTTTACAAACAAGAAATTCGATTTTAATACAAGTTCTTGTTTGTAAAAACTACACCTACTTAAGAATTGATTTGTAGTTAGGTAATGGTATTTATTACTCTGTAGATACGATACGTCCGCCTTCGATTTTTATTTCATTGTTCTATTATGAGAAGTTTGTTCCGGAACCCTTAACTTACGCAAATAAGAATTAAACATTATTTTATAAAATACGGATATATTTTTTTCTACTAAGGTACCAACTACTTTAAATACCTAACTGGTTTTTTTTGTAAGATCCAAAAGGACGCAATAAAAAAACATATTTTGGGTTCTTACTCATTTATTTGAAGAGAACTACACAAATAATGTATATTTTTCAAGATTAATAATAGAAAAAACACCTGTTTTTTTTACTAGTAGCTAAACATCTATAGGTACCTACCTAGTGCAAATTCGTTAGCTAGACCGTACGGTTAAAATTAATTTAACAAAACTAATAGGTAACATTCCTGTCTTATATATGTATATACCAACAGAATTGGCACCATTATCAAAATATACATTGTTTTTAAATTTAATTTGTTTGTTTGTTTTTTTTATTAATATACTTGATCTACATTTTGATAGATGGTACCATGATATACCATATCCATAAAAAAAAATACTCACATAAAGTTAGATTGATTAGGTAGATAAATAGCGTCTGACTTATTAAGGTTTAATAACATAATCCAATCGAGTAGTGACAATGTATGGGACTTGATAAAATATTGAACATCCTACGCTATTATTACGCTACGGTAGTATTATTTGGTACCCTACAGAAAAATAATGAATAATGGAGTTTTATATTATACCTTATACAAAGTTGGATCTAAGGCATTGTGCGCATGATGCAGGTCGCAGCACAAAGCGTTTGTCCCACGTCACGGCGAACGCCCAGCGATATAACCATTTGTTACGCATTCAACGCCCGCTCTATCCAGCTATTTATCTTGCGATCATTGACTGGGCGAGTCATCGATCAATTCCATTCGTTTCTGTCGATTAATCAAACTGTAAGTTGCCGTTTAACCTGAGTTTCAATGATTCAGGTGCTCCTAAGATGGTCATAGGGCACCTAAAGGGTGAACATCCACTTGGCTGTGCCATGAAGTGGGCCCGCCCGTTTCGACCAATAGGGGCGCTTAATTTCCTCAGTTTCAACCAGCTTAGGCCAAATTCGCAGGAAATGAAGCGATCCTATTGAACAGCCAAGTGGATGGTCACCCTAACACACCTCCCTGTTCCCTGACCCCAAGTCTGCAAATTCAATAGCGGTATTCAATAGCGGTCTGCAAAAACAATTAAAACGGCTTG
The DNA here is from genome assembly GCA_905147325.1 of Notodonta dromedarius. Lineage (NCBI taxonomy): Eukaryota > Metazoa > Arthropoda > Insecta > Lepidoptera > Notodontidae > Notodonta > Notodonta dromedarius. Next base: position 1,840,979 of record LR990165.1, on the reverse strand, counting down.
TTTTTTGTTTCTTTAGACAGTTTTGGTAGTCTACTAGCCGTAAAGCCGATGACCTTATTAAATGCCCAATCAATCTGTTAGTTAGGATTTAAGGGGAAGCAGATTTTTGTCACCAAGATAATATAAATGTCTATTTGTTGTCCGATAGAATGGAAATGTTTGATATAAGCAGATTTGGATATCTGCTCTTTTGCACACACACACTATATCTTGCTTTATAATAACAACGAATTAATGTGGTGTAAATACATTTTTATTTACTTAATTAAACACTTGCTGAAATGCTCTTATTTTGTGAAAAACAACTTAATACATTAGGGACATGGGTACATTTTAATATGAGTGATGGCTGTCTTCTAATACACATAATTAAAGTGGAGCATTATAACTTTTTCAGCGAACAGTGGGTTATTCAGCATAACGTCGCTATAACAATGTCCCGCAATAAAGGCCTACAGCGAAGTTGGTCTAGGAATTTCCTAAAACTCGCAGTTGACAACTATCGCAACAGATGCTTGCCAACTATTATATTTCTTCAGCGGGATAAACGCATGTAAACATTTATCCATTGTAAATAGATAAACAGTTACCGCGTTCACACAAAAATTGCCTATAGGTACTGTTCCTGTTAACCTCTTCGGCCTACACCTTAGCTGTTCCAGTACAGGGACACAATCGGTGTTATAACAATAAAGTGAAACACGTGACTAACGCGTATTCTGACAAATTTTACAGGGGACATTTGACATTACTCGGGTTTATCACGTATTTTGTTTGAATTTCTTGTTGCACTCAGGATTCAGAATCAGACCCTCAGATCAGACCCTCGCAGTAAAAAAAAATATTTTTGTTGCGTTGTGATACAATCTACAATTCACTGTATGTTACAAAATTACTACCAACACAATTCAATTCAACTACTCATGGATTATGTAACTAATTAGGTGCGTGGTTTCCACTGGTTGGTCCGTTTCAAAATACTTGTATATCGTCATTGAGCACCGTACCGCATCGCAGCTTGAGTTTAGAGTATTGTACGTTGAGTCTCTCGTAGGGCCGTTGTTGCATACCAAGTGCTTTAGTGATAATTTAAAAATGTCTATATTTTCAAAAATTAAACTCATATATGTATATGTTACATCTTTTAAACTACTCATGGCGTTCAGATTTTTATGTGGAGGAATGTACTATGATTTAAGTGACTCTAAAATTATCAGATTCTTGGCCAAAATTTATAGCCTTGCTTTTCTGTTTATCTTTTTCGTGTATATTCCTTACCAGTACAAAAACATTTCAGTGCTATTATTCTCGGGTGTTGAAATATTGGAATGTTCTACACACATTCTACTATCTCTAGCCACGACAGAGAAACGTGTCATTAGCTTTTACACTGATGAACCAGATTCAGTAAACATTTGCAGTTGCATACCACCATTTCTAATTGTGATATTAACTACGGTCAGGATTATGGAAATTATATCAGTTATGTCGTTCATGGGCTCTGAATACTTTACAGTGATGTTCTCACTCGTATACTGTTTCCGACAAATATCATATATAGCAGGCCGTTCAAACATAGTATTTGCCTACGACATCTATAGAAAATTGGTTAATATACTGAAGACGTCGTTAGAACACCAATTCGCAATTGAGAACCGTCCAGACGAAGAAAAAGCTGCTGATATCAGAACGTTTGCAGATTCTTACAAAAAATTGACGGTTAATTTTTTTTCGGGGCCTAATGCAAAAATAGCACAGGTATGTAAGAAACTGTCACTTCAGCCGAAATATCAAGCTATTGGAAATTCAAAACGTCAGGTGTCACAGGTCACAGGTGTTTGATGCTCAATGGCTCAGTATTATCTTTCTTTTCACGTTTCATAATAAAATGGAATGAATTTTTTATATTTTTTTCTTGCAGATACGATATTTCTTCGTGTTAGACTTTTTGAAAATGATTTGCATTGTTTATTTTAATTTGTCAGATTCAGAATTGGTAAGTAATTATTATAATATTATTAACTAGTCACCCCTTTATTGTTTTCCGCGTTTGGTATTTACGTTATTGTATTTTTTATTAATGAACATTGTGATGTCCGTGAGCCAGTTGTTAGTGTAATAATATATTCAAATTCCCCGTAGAGCGAGTGTGCCCTGTAAAATAGCAATAGGCTGGCTCCTGGATCTGCCTTCAGCGAAGTGTGGTACTACGATAGTGCAATTATGACCACAGAGTCACTTAGTCATGTGCTTGCAAAAACTTGGTGTTTGTTAGTAAATTAATTGTTACTTTACTGCCTCTGATACATAGGTAAAGACTCATGGCAGTATTTGCTAATTATCTACGGGATTCTTTTAAGCCGACACGGACGAGTGGTGCTGACGAACTGTTTGTACTGCCATTTCTAATTATAATTGTTTTCTTTGTCAAATTGTACTCAATTTGACAAAGAAAACATGATGATTATTTGGGGGTCTAGCTAGCTTAAAATATACCGAGTGAGCTCAGTATCTTGTCTTACTTTGGCGGATTATTTCATGCATGCAATGTGGATAGATTTATTTAACCAGATTAGACCAGATTTAGACGTCCGCTTGGCGCAGTGGTTCGAGCTTAGGCCGCTCGACTCACTACACCGGGTGGTTGCGGGTTCCATTCCCGTCAGGGTAAATTTCGGACTTGGCCTTTTCGTAATTTTCCCTGATCTGGGTGTCACTGGGAACGCCCCCAGCACATTGCATGGTACCCATAGTACAAGCGTTGGGACATGTTTGGGATCATACGTTTTTGTTTGTACGTTTAAATTATTTTTTTGTTTCAGAAGACACATAGCCTTTTTATACTTTTCTGGATTCTCCAAGTAATTTTGTCTATCTGTATAGCAAGTTTGCCGGCCATTTTATTGGAAATGACTCTGAATAACATTGAAGCGGCGAAGTGTATTATACTTGATCAACTTTTCACTTACAAAGGTAATTTACAGGATTGAAATAAAACTATTTTTCGGATTTTATCGCGTTTATTAACTTTATGTTCCCGACGTTTCGGATGCTTTACAGCAGCCATGGTCACGGGCGGACTGAGGTGTAAGACGTCCTGATGTCATAGTTAGTAACTGGGTACCCTCATATTTAGTTGTTGTTTGCGGTCCGATCCAGGCAGAAAGTGCTCACAGTGTCTCGAAGTCTTGCAATGGTACACTTGGTTTTGGATTTAATTATATTAATTACTGGATCCCAAGTTGGTGGTAGCACCCAGCCATCTTCCCTATTGAAATTAGGATGTTTTTTAATTTCAATGGCCTCACGTATCATCCTTGGTCGGAATCGGTGTTCTTTTGCGAGGATCTGTGGTTTATCAAATCTGATATAATGGCGGGTGCGGTCCTGTACATGTTCACAGATTGCAGACTTCGTGGAGCGCCGGTGTTTCACGTCAGCTATATGTTCTTTTACGCGGGTTTTTACTGATCTTTTAGTTTGCCCTATGTAGGAGAGCCCACATTCACAATCGAGTTTGTATACCCCTGCATCTTGTAGAGGAATGTGACACTTGACAGGTGGTAAGAACTGACTAATCTTCTTTGGTGGCTTGAAATAAGTTTTGATTGAAGCACGTTTCAAGATGTAGCCAATCTTGTCTGTGACACCTCTTATATATGGTAGTACAGCAGGTAGACGCTCGATTGTGGCTGGTTTCACTCGGTCACTGTGATGGCGGCGCGGGATCTGAAGCTTGTTGTCATGCAATACTTGCTTGACGTGGTGGATCTCGGCAGCCAGGTGTTGCTCATCACAGATCCCTTGTGCTCTCTGAAACAAAGATTTACCCACGGTAGCTAACTGTGTTGGATGGTGGTGAGATTCACCGTTTAAGTACCCATCAGTATGGGTCTTTTTTCTATACACGGTGTGGCCTAAGGTGTTATCAGGATTTCGGATTACTAAAACATCTAAGAATGCTAGAGTGTTGTTGGCCTTTAACTCCATTGTAAATTAGATTTTAGAGTGTATGGAGTTAAGATGGTCGAGAAATGCTGTTATTTTGTCAGATGGTAATATTGTGAAAGTATCGTCTACGTACCGCTTGTAGAATCTTGGGGTCACAGGTGAAGTGCGAAGGGCTGTCTCCTCGAAGTCTTCCATGAATATATCGGCGACAACAGGAGAAACAGGGGAGCCCATCGCTACACCATCTACTTGCTTGTAGAACTGTTCATGCCACAACAGATACCCGGATGTGAGGCAATGTCTTAAAAGTTCAGCATATTCCTCCGGCATGTTGTTCTCTGCTAGCTTCTTTGATACTATAGTGATGCAATCTGCTACAGGTAGAGAGGTAAACAAAGACTGAACATCAAAACTGACCATAGTTTCATTGTCAGCAAGATGTAGATGTTTAATCTCACTGACAAAATGGTATGAATCCTTTGTATGTGCTCTTGTGTGTCCTCTTAGTAGTGAGAGCACCTTCGCTACGTGCTGGGCCAGGCTGTATGTTGGTGTGTAAGTTAATAAACGCGATAAAATCCGAAAAATAGTTTTATTTCAATGTGTAGTATTCGCGTTAATATAAGAAAACAATAAATTTACAGGATTATTATTATGAGTAAAATTCCGGTTGATTTTGGGAAAATCGTTATATTTAAGGCCGGGTCAATTGTTGTTACTGTGACGCACACTGGAGCTAAAAATCCACTTGTCACCTACCGACCATGTTCAGTAGACGTAATAAATGGCAGCAGTAGCCACTCAATTTGTTATGCTGCATTTTATGGAAACACAATATAGGTACTTAAGTTAATATCGAAGTGTCATATCGCGCCATTGCAAGCGGCGGAAGGGAGGCAGTGGGACAGTCAAAGAAAGTGTAATAAAAATTATTACAAATTTTTTGGGGACAATACAAGCTAGATGTATCGTAGTAAGTTCTGATTTAGATAAAGTAAAATGTAGGTATATTTATAGCATTTATTTTGCAGATAAATATTTACGCTCCAATATACACATGACTGTCCAATATCTCAATACTCATCGGACAAAAATTCAACTCTGGAACGATGTACCATTGGATCTAAAGTTTATTTTAATTTATATTAATATCTGTATTACTTATTTTATTGCGATAATGCAATTTAGATTCTAACTAGTATGATAAAAAGTTCGTAATCACCAAATAACAGAGCCATGTTTCAGAGACAGGTGCAACGAAACTCATTTCTGAAACATCCTACTAATATTATAAATGCGAAAGTTTGTGAGTGTGGATGTATGTACGAGGGATGCCTTTTAAGTTTTGTCGTTTGAAGAAAAAAACACAACTAGAACCTTATAGTACTTTTTATTGTTTTTCAAAGTATTCACCACGTAGCTTAATACACTTTTCCATTCGCTCAAACCAGTTATTATAACATTTATTCCACTCTAAAGTGGGGGTGTTCAAAATGGCTGACTTGAAAGCGTCGACTGCTTCTTCACTGGACTGGAACCTTTGACCACGAAGACTTTTCTTAATTTTAGGAAATGTAAAAAAATTGTTAGGGCTTAGGTCAGGACTGTATGGAGGATGGTCAAGAATTTCTACTTTTTCCTGCTTCAAATACTCAATCGTTTGACGAGCGCTGTGTGAACTTGCATTGTCGTGGTGCAGGATGATGCGTCGCTTTGAGTTAGATTTTCGAAGTTCGGCGATGACTTGTGGTAAACAAACTGTGGTATACCACTCTGCGTTAACCGTTCTACGATCATCAAGTGCAATAGTCGCAACATGGCCGGTTTTTCTAACGAACGTGGCCACCATCTTCTTTGAAGTGCTTCGAGAACGAACAACTTTAGTCGGCTTTGGCTCGTCTTGAAAGACCCAGATTGTAGATTGTTGTTTGGAATCAGGATCGTAGGCATAGATTCAAGATTCGTCACCTGACGCGGGCCGCCTTGTGATCGTTGGAAAGCAGATGCGGTATCCAACGGCAAACTAGCTTTCTTACACCAAGCGCTTCATGCAAGATCTTCTGAATGGTTATCCCTGAGATGCCTAATAGAGCCTCTATCTCTCGATACGTCACATGACGATCTTCGAGAATTAGTTGTCTCACTCCAATGATGTTATCTTCAGTGAATGAAGATTTTGGGCGACCTTCGCGAGATTTGTCACTAACACTAGTATGTCCACGCTGGAATTCTAAATACCAGCGTTCGACAGTCCGCAGACATGGGGCTTCATCCCTGAACACAGATATTAGCTCTTCAAAACACTGAAGCCGTGTCAGGCCTCTTCTAAAGTTGTAGAAAATTATTGCACGAACATTTTCCTTAGAAAGATTCATTTTCGTACGTAACCTGACAGATTCTAATCGACGCTGTGACTAAACAATAACATTAATCCTAATACATTCAACTGTTTTGAGATTCGAAATTTAAACACATTCGAATATAGAACAGTTCCAAATTCAAAATTGCCGGGAATTATGGAAACGACAGAACTTAAAAGGCATGCCTCGTATGTACTAGCTGTGCCCCGCGACTTCATCCGCGTAGTATTGGATTATTGGGTTAAAAAGTATCCTATATGTTAATCCCGGTTATAATCTATCTGTGTTCCAAATTTCATCCAAATCCGTTCAGTAGTTTTTGCGTGAAGGAGTAACAAACATATATACATACATACATACATACATACATCCACACTCACAAACTTTCGCATTTATAATATTAGTAGGATGTATGTATGTATGTTTGTTACTCCTTCACGCAAAAACTACTTAACGGATTTGGATGAAATTTGGAACACAGATAGATTATAACCGGGATTAACATATAGGATACTTTTTAACCCAATAATCCAATACTACGCGGATGAAGTCGCGGGGCACAGCTAGTTTGATAATATAATGCTGCGGTAGTCATTTGTGACATAAAACCATACCTAGGAATATATATGTAGTAACATAATAAGTGTGAAGCACTTTTTCTTAAATATTTTCACGTTTTCGAATTGTATTGCAATGGTGTTTCTTGACGTGAAAATACAACATGAACTTACCTAATAAAAAAAAAAAAATTGACCTGCACCCGTCAGTTTCACCCGCTTGGAAATTTACACATTCCTATCCTATGACACTCAGGAATAGTGCAGTGCAGCTTTCTATAGTTTAAATAATTCGCAGAATTGAATCTGTATAGTGGCGTTCATACATAGGTCTAGTAGGTAGCAATTTCAATAAATACGTAGCTAGTGATGTAACGAATGTTGGATTTTTGACATTCGCGAATGCGAATGCGAATGCGAATGTTGACTATCAAATAAGAAAACCTAATATGAAAATTAAAAAACTTTTTAATAGGTATAAAAAAAATTTTAACGACTCTTTAAATTACAAAAGAGCTGATAATTTTCAAACGGTTGAATCGATTTTCGTGAAACATAGCTCAGAACACTCTCGATCAGAACACCTTTCTAAAAAAGAAACAAAATTAAAACCATTTGTTTGGGCGCTACGATGCCACAGAGAGACACACAAATACACATGTTCAACTAATAACACGCCTATTTCTCGGAGGTTAATAAAGAGCGTGCAAAATGTTAGACTGGATTGACATTTCATGTCGGGCGAAGTTAATTAGTCACATAAAGTTAATTCGAAGAGATTTGAGGGTAGTTTGGTATTATTTCATTAATCAAATTTATTTTATATTATAATTTTATTGAGTTAATATTTTATTTAGACTAACAAGAGCAATAGAGAAAGATCCTATTTACAATTTAGTTGCCTACCTCAAAACAGTTACATTTTTTTTTATTCAAATTTAAGTAAATAAGTGCATTATGTGCAAGTGAGCTAAGTTACGATCGAGGCTGGTTTGCAGCCAGAGACTAACACGAGGGCTGTGCTGTGATGGAGCCAAGGTGAGTAATTAACAATGCTCACGCATTTCATACGACATTTTACAACTTACTTGCGAGTAAAAAATATTTAGAATAATACAATCTTAATTGAAAAAAACGCAATTCACGTTTTTTTTAAGAACTAGAGAATTGCAGGAACCCTTATAGTTTCGGCACGTCCGTCTGCAATCACAGTAATTTTATACAGATACTATTAGGGCTAAAATACTGCAAACTAGTCAAAAAAATGAGTGTTTGTACCGCTAAAAAACAGTTTTTAAATTTTGAAAGCAAAGTTATTCCATTGTACCTCCCGTACTTAAGAAAGGGGAGTAAAACTAAATTTTTACACACCCCCTCGATTAAGGTATTGTTCAGTAGTATTTTAAAATTATTTGACAGTTTTGCAATATTAATTCCCGTTTACGATATTGAGCTTCATTGTGGCCTTTTTTACTTAAGTAGCAAGATTCATCATTTAAATTAGAACCACATTATAGATGGTTTATTATAGGAAATAAATAGTTATTATTATTCAAAATCAATATAATTAATTAAAAAAAAACTAAATTGAGTCTAAACTAAACTAAAAACTAAACCACGCGCCACTGATTGTGCACCTAGTCTAATCACAACTTAATTATTTGAATTAAAAATCCTTATAAGAATTTTCATCAGTCCAAAAAGAAAATAAAAGTTTATGTCACTTTTGCTGAAGATGTCTATGGTAAATTTAGTAACAGAAATTCTTACTATTTTATTTAAAAAAGTTACTAATAGTTAATTAATTTCGCAGAAATTAATAGGCCCCGTGAGCCGCCGTATTCGATGTTGCATATCAATAAAAAACATCACTTTTATTTTATGAGTTCCGTAGTATCGAAAAGTGGCGGGATGTCTACGGAACTATAGAGTATGCGTAGTCCGACATGCATTTGGCTGATTATGTTTATCTATGGGTCGGGCAAAGCCGGTGACAATTATTATATTCTTTGAAATATAAAAAATCTAATGTTTATAATATGTTTTATTTACAATGAAATTGAATGTGAAAGAAATTTATTTAAATAGTTAATGTATTTATGTAGAATATCTTAATAAACACCGTTTATGTATTGTTCTAAATGTTTACTATTTTTAGGATAACTATTTACTAAGATTTAAAAAATGTAAAGTCACTAGCACTAGTGCGTAATAAGCTGCTTTATGAACCTAAAAGCGGTGCAATAAGAGGTGCACCCTATGAGGAAGTTTGTTTAAATAATATATAATTCTTACTAGTTGTTAACATTCCATATTTGTCTATAGTTAATTTCCTTTTTGTTTTTCAAAAACATTCGCCAAACATTCGCATAGATTCTTGCGAATGCGAATGCGAATGCGAATGTCAAAAAATATGCGAATATTCGCGAATGCGAATGCGAATGCGAATATTCGTTACATCACTATTACCTACTATGCCATATCTTCACAACAATACAATTTTGATTGTGCGACTGCACTTATAAACGCTAACTCTTTATTATATTAGTACTATAGTTTTGACATTCCTTTTGGAAATTTGGGGCAATCTAGATTCATCATACATCACTTGTCTCATACAAAGGCTTCGACGATTATATACGCCGAAAGCTATGTTTTCCCACAAACGGTGACTTATGAAAATCAAACATGTATTACAATCCTTTAATTTTCCGTCCGGCTTAAGAAGCAGACAGAGACAGCTGATAGTTGTGATAGAGTTCACCGGCAGGGTAATCGCAAGCGCACCCCCGTCAGCATGGGTATGTCGCCGCCAACTGGCTTAATCCGCCGTTCAATTAACAGCCTAGGCACTTTACTAAACAGCGCCGTTCAACTAACGGCCTAAATGATATTCAGCCGTATAGTCTATTACAACATTTAATAAATTGGCTGGCTAATGCTTAGGCAACTGGTTGAAATTTAAGTACTACAAAACTTTTTCAAAATACTACCCAAGCAGAACGACCTGGATGGGTTTAGGTTAGGGTTATTTTTTTTATGACCCCACAGAAACCCCACCCGGCAAATAGATTCGGTGGATCTAAAAAAAAACGTAAAAAACCTAAGTACCTAATAAAATGATTCCATCAAAGTTGTTTTTTTCCGACGCCATATTGACCATAGAGAATATAGAATATAGAGATATTGACAGTTTGGTGAGTTTCGGCGCTAGGTGGCAGAAAGTAAAACTAAATAGAAATGAACAGTCTAGGCAGGTAATTAAACGGCTAGGCAAGTAGTTAAACGTCATCGATCCAAGTCATTTGCCTAGCTGTTTGATCAAATGGCTGAATATCATTTAGGCCGTTAGTTGAACGGCGCTGTTTAGTAAAGTGCCTAGGCTGTTAATTGAACGGCGGATTAAGCTATTTGGCTGCGACAGGTATATGGACTGCTATCTCACTCCCTCAAACAAAGCACCCGCGCTGAGCGGCCTTTTGACAGTACTCCCGCGCATCTCGTGCCTCACTCGTTCGCCGGCGAGCCGCGCGCGAGTCGTCGTCAGTCGAACCACAAGCCTTATGCAGAATTGACGTATCTAAAATCAATACCCGGTGGGGCGGAGGCGCCGCGTGCGCAAGGGTGCTGCTCACGTGTAGCAAAATGTTGATCCGTGTAAACATTTTTTGTGATTGTGATTGTGTGTACGACGTCGTATAAATGAAAATACTCAAGCTAATTCTCGTTTCGTCGTTTTAACTACCCTCGACGAAGAGCCTTGCCCTAAAATCTGATTGTTAGTCGGTGTTTGTGTCCTGTCCTATGCAAAGGTCTCGGGTTATGCAAAAAGTTTACCAGTTTGCGACTTAAATACCTACTTACCTACAATTTCAAATATTTTTGTTTTTACTGGTTTCGTGTGTGTGTGTGTGTGAGTGCGGGCTGGCGGCTGTTCATTCAAGTTTTAGTGTTCACAATTATGGCGAATCTTATCGGAAGTGAGAAAGAAGGTAAGAAAATGTTCTAATAATGTATGTAGGTAAGTAGACAACAAATCATTTATTTTTAAAGTAATCCTTACACTAAAGAAAATAATTTACGATTGAGCTCTTTATTTATTTTGTGGGCAGGCGCCTCCGGTCGCTGAGCGCTAGTCGGGTAGGTGTCGCGCAGTGTTGTGTTGTGATCACGTTGTTAACGATAGGTTGCCTGCTTGAAGTTTACAAGACTCGTAACCAATGAATTACTTCCACGGTATCTAAACCTATTATAATATTATTTACTAGTTTCTGCCCGCGACTTCGTCCGCGTAGACTTAAATAAAGTATTATATGTGTTAATCCAGGTTATAATCTATCTGTGTTCCAAATTTCATCCAAATCCGTTGAGTAGTTTTTGCGTGAAAGAGTAACAAACATACATCCACACTCACAAACTTTCGCATTTATAATATTAGTAGGATATTATACCTATATTATGACTGGTTATCTGACTAACTTCGTATCGGACGTCTCGTGTGGGGTACCCATTGATAGCCACGGTTATTTTCTCAAGGCAAGGAATTTATTTCCATTGAAAATTAACATTTTCAAAACGCTGAAAGTTGATTAGGTAGGTTACATGCAAGTTTTGTAGGTAAGTACTTAAAATGGTCAACATTATAAGATTATCATTAAAACATTATCTACCAGATAGGTATATCAGAAATGGATGAATTCGTAGGTAGCTTAATTAATTTCGGGAGGAAAGTGGAGCACCAAGTTGCTTCGAGATCAAAGAGCACTTCACACTAAAGTGGCGCCCTCTTAATCCGGTCGCACTCAAATGTGTACCATAGGATGATTGGAAATTGTATTCAGGAAGTATTACAACTTTAATTTATTTAAGCAGATACTTACTACAGGTACTTAATAGAGCTAAAACTGCTTATTGATATGGCTGTTGTACCAAAAATATTTAGGGGTTAGCAGAACGATAGGGTAGACTAATTGACTCAAACTACCGCACCATAACTTATTAGAAATATAGTCCTACTAAATATGTAGGTAGGTACTTAGTTTCTCTCTGACACAGGCTGTTTTAAGTACCCGGACGCTATATATTCAGATATATAGCAAGTAGCCCATTTATCACAAAGTTCATCCGTCGTCCTCGAAATGCTACAGGTGATACCTCTATGTGTACAACAGTTCAACTATCAAACACACTGTATAACACAAACAAGACGGCTGGGTCTCTTTGCACGCAATGCGTAGTATTTAGATCGTGAATTATCGCAGAGATGGCGCTGTTTTTAACTTTGAATATGAAAATAATGGAAATGGGTAGAGATGAAGATTTGTAGATCAATGTTCAAGTACAATAAAAGTAGTAGTAGTAGTAGTAGTAATAAAAGTAATAATGAGACAACCTGAGTACCTAACTGTGATGTTGCAAATTCCAATGCCAATTGAGCACTACTGTATTATTATGTTCCGTAAGTTTTGTTAAATTTAAATTCTGGTCTAGTGTAAAGGTTTGTAAAGACTGTAGTTTTTAGGGTTTTAGGTATCTGGGATTTTAATTAAAAGACAGAGCGTGGTGGTTACGATGGCGGTCCAAGACGTTACAAGATCAAAATGTGCACATAAAAAAGTAATTTTGGATTGCCAACATGTAGGTGCAATTAACAGTTATTCTATTATATTATAATCGTATAATAACATATTATATTATACGAGTCACTGTAGTGATAATGCAACTTTGGCTCTGCAGCCTCTATGCAGGGTCTCAAGGGCTTGTTTATTTCAGTTATTAAAAATATTCTTAATCCAATCATTCGAATGGGAATTATTTGTAACAAGAAGGTTCAAGCTAAATTTCCGGCTTGTTCACAAAACTGAGCCAAAGTTTGCGAATATGTCACGTCCGTCGGATTTTTACAAAAGCTCCGTATTTGTTATTGTTGTTTTACTTTGTGTGCTTACAATAAACACTGTGTAAATCTCCCAGTTGTCGCTCCCATAACAATACCGGAAAACACATGAAAAATAGTACCTACCTACAACAATTGGTGGCTTGGTGACATTGAGTTAAACTCTCTATAAATAAATATCTCTATCAAAGTACACTAAGAATTAAACCTAACACCGGAGGAGCGTTTCAATCAAAGTGGTTATACATTATTCATTGGGCCAGCCTGAGGCTTGGTAATTGAAATGCGCCGATCGGACCCCGCCGCCCACTGCGATGCTAATCGTTAACACCTCACGTAAATCACTATCCCTTTTGATGGCGTTATTAGTGGTTAAAGGAGAGAAGATTTAGATAGATTGAAATAGAACCAGACTCCAAGCAACGTTATACTGGCGGTGGACGGGCCACGGAGTTCGTGGAAACGATGGCCGTTAACAGAAATCTTCTAGAATGGCGACAAAGAGCTGGCAGCTGTGATGGCCCCACCACGATGTGGTGGTGTGTGCACGTCCACCGGCTTCCTGCGACCCTACTTCGCAGCCCGCTACATAATAGGATTGTATAAGGGTAGGTTAGTCACCCACAACTGGATCACCCGAGTTCCAGCAGTGGGCGACTAACGACTGATGGATGCTGGACTTGCACACAAAATAGAAAGAAACATCGGGCAACACACTATATACAATTCAGAGAATTGCAATTTATTGACTAAAATGCGGGTAAAATATGCAATTCAAGGCGTTATTCTGTAAACGCGCCTCATTTTCGCCTCAAAACCTCACTTTGTATAAAAATATACGCTCGAGTATAAAGGTAAACATTGTTTTTTTCTAACGCCTGAGAGAATACCATGTTTGGGCCGCCACTGACAGACGCACAAAGGGACAATGAGGGATGATCTTGAATGGCGACCGCACACTCGGTGCGTACGCGCATGTCGACTAGCCTTCGACTCTATCGGAGTGCACCTACTTATAAATTACAGCAAATAAATATCGTTAATACCTTGGAAATTTCAAGCAATTAAGTTAGACTTCGGTGTCTCAATTAGGGCTACTAAAATATTTAATTCACAAGACAGTTATTTACTATTTAAGTCAGTTTAATCACCGGACAGATATTTAGGGTGCCCCTCCACTTGCCTTGGGCTAAAAAAATAATGAAGGAATAAATTCCTAGCCAGTAGATGTACTAAAAAAACAATTTCCATTTTACCCGGAAATAAGTCCACCAACACCCTTACCTATTCATAAACGTGCTTTAACGGGCGAATTGTTAAACTCCGAATTATCTCTTTCTGTCATCAGTAATATGACATTCGAAAGAAGATGACAAAGTTTGGTGTAACTATACAATCGCTAAACCAGGTTTATTAATAAGGGGGTTATTGGAGTAATACCGTTATTAATTCCTTGAACCGGTAGGTATAGCAAGAAAGTATAGACCGTCCAGAAATCCAAATAGTTATGTCCTTAGTTCCCCATTAATCTAAAACATTTGCGAACTATTCCAAGCCCAGCTGATAGAGTTAAATAATTGTGGTGTCAAGCAAGTAAAGCTTCCGTGATAGTTCCAAATTGTTGTCATTTAGTGGATTAGCAGCTGATAATATAGAGTTATAGGAAGGTAATAAATATAGCAGGGATTATTTCGATTTCACTTATTTTATAATTCCCTGTCTAGTGATGTGTAAGTCTATAAGTAATATTATACTTACCCTAAAAATCCCATATATATACATCCTGATTCAAACACTGTTTGTCAGGTGCATTTCAAATCGACGCATCTTATGAGGTAGTACCTACTACTTACAAAATATTATTTGAAATGTATGCAATAAAAAAAAAGATCTAGATATATTATCTATTTGACCTACGTGACGACCGGTTGGCGCAGTGGTTCGAGCGTAGGCTGCTCAGCTCACTGCACATGGTGGTTGCCGGTTCGATTCCCGCCGGGGCAAATTTCGAAAATGGCATTTTCGTAATTTGTCTTAGTCTGGGTGTCATTGGGATCGCCCCCAGCCCATTGTACGGTACTCATAGTACAAGCGTTACTTAGTTTGGGAGCATAGACTTGATGTGTCAGTCTGGCGATATTTATTTATTATTTATTTACTTATAGAAAGTTTATGTTAGACAACGTTGCTTACTTCAAATTTTCAATTACATTAAATTATTATAGCAATTATAAATATGGATAACTATTTATAAAACTAGACAGCGCCACATTAGTTGTGGCATTATTTGATTTGCTAACATATTGACCCTTAAACGAGCTAGTAAACAAAATTATGACCCTCAAACACACCTGTATTCACACAATGTCCTGTATTTCAATATCCCTGAATCAGCACGCCAAGCGATATTGCCCCCTATCATGTCCATAAAATGTGCAAATTGAATGTTCATTTTCGCGTGTAAGTCCAGGGACGGGAACGTAAGTTCAAGTAATATTTTTCTTACAATGCCGATACATATTTTTATGAGGGATCAGCCATGTCATGATATCGCTAATAAAGTTGCTCTTCAAATAAGTTTTTGTCATATTATTTTACGACGTTTAGACTCAGCAGCTGGTCAGTTAGTTTTAGAATTAAAAACGTACCAATAGGTAAAAAACTGTCAACCTTATTTTGTGGAACTAGCTGTACAGCCATAACGAAGATGAAGTATACAGTTGAAATAACTATTTCTTTATGATAAAGTTTCCATGGTCCGTTAACAATTGATGATTCATTTACAGGCTCAACCTGTCCATAATTTAATTAAAAAGTGAATTGATGCAAATCAACGTGTCAGAATTAAATTATAATGTGTCAGAAGCGTCAATAGCCTAGTGGTTAGAGGGCCGTCCTCGTAGCTGAGAGGTTCCGGGTTCGATACCCATGCTGGCCATTAAGCTATTGACGTGAGCCCACTCCTAGCACAAGCATTAGCTTAGTTGGAGGGGCTAAAGGGAATACTAGTAATGTGATAAACACACATTGCTAGTAATCTTTATTTAAAAAAAAAGTTAAAAAAAAGTAATAATGAATAACAAAATAATTTCAATGGTTCACTACCCAGAACTTTGTGATCTCGATTCCAAGGAACCCAGAACAAATCTAACACAATACAAAAAACCTGTAACAAATCTTAATAATTAATAGGTTTAATAATTAATTCATAGGTTTCATAATACTTATGCATAAAGACACATTTTCAAATCGGTATGTATATTGTATAACTACTCATTGTCAATTCGTTTTCCCCCGTACGAGTCCTCCAAACTCAAGAGCTATTGTACCCTGGGAAGCTAAGAGCTCTTACCCACTCAATAGCTCGGGTCAACTTACAATGGCATACTTTCTTATTTTTCATTTCGTCGGAACAATCGGGCTATTGATGTTATCTTATAGGTCCTTTACAAAATTTGGCAGTCCAACAAATGCTGTTGGCGGGCGACATATTGTCGGCTTGTGGACTAACTAAATTATAGTGCAGAAAATAATTATTGTATATATAATCTAAGTTTTATTTTAAGTATTATTGATTCGTTTTAGGCCAATTATTATGTATTTGGTAAATGAGATAAATTATTTGATTGCATCTGTGTAGGTAATTAACTAATAATAATAATAATTTAACCCTTTTGACGTCCCACTCCTGGGCACGGGCCTCCCCTCAACACGAGGGGGATTCAGGCCATAATCCACCACGCTGGCCCAGTGCAAGTTGGCGGATTTCACATCTCTTTCGAAAATTGGTTAGATCTTCTAAGACATGCAGGTTTCCTCACGATGTTTTACTTCACCGTAAGCAAGTGATCATATAGAAATTATGATTCGCACATATATTTCGAAAAATCCAGAGGTGTGTGCCGGGGTTAGAACCCAGGACCTGGTGCCCGCAAGACGCGTGCTTTAACCAATCTGCTATCACAGCAGGTAATTAAACTTTGTATTTTATTACTAGCTGAACGTTTTTTTCCCATGTACATTATTTCTAGGTAAGTATGAAATATACTTTACGACCTAATCTCATACCTACCAAATATACACAAAACATTTCATAGAAACCGGTCGAGCCGTTTCGGAGGAGTGCGACCACAAACACCGTGACACGAGATTTATATATATACAGATAGATGGAACCTATTTTATAATAGAACACGTACCTTCATGGTTTATATGGGCTATTTTGAAGGTAGGGCAGCGTTTGAGTATGTGGTTAGTGTCTCGCGTTAAGGTGTCGACGCATGGGCATGTATTTACTATAATTTTGTAACAGTTTAACTAGGATACGGTAAGAATTTAGGTCTGGCCAAAGTAATAAATACCAATCCGGTTCAATTCTATTACGCGCTTAAGAATTAGCATACTTAAGCCCAGATTCATTAGGTAACACTTAAAGGGATCAAACCTTTCTCTAATTTGGTCCGTTCATACAAAATATATTTTATACCTGTGTATTCACAAAAGAGTAATCTCGATACGGATACGGCAGGAAATGAAGAAGTCGTCGGTAGCCATGGTGACAGTCAAGACGCCACTAAAACGAGCAACGTAATTTCCTTTAGGATCATTCGAGAAAAAAATGATCCAATATTTCTCAGCTCCATGATTCGTTCAGATAGATCTGAGTTGTCTAGGATTGGTTCTAATATTTTGTGAAATATTAAAGGAAAAACTTCATGACATGAAATAGGATCACTTTGAAGTCTAACCAAACCATTTGCAGGAGGTCAAAACAACTAGCGTGGTCAGTATAATGATCCGTTTTGCAAGTTTTGTTAAGATGATACCGAAGGTAGTATGCATTGATGATGATTGATTGTTCATAGTTACCTGACTACGGCAAAACCAAAAGGAAGGGTTATGTTTTTGGCAGTCAATGTAAATGTTTGTCATTAATGTGTTCCACCGTAGTGCCAAAACTTCCCATTTGATTTTAATGAATGAGGTGTCAATCAAATTGTTATTATGCTCTGGGCACAGAGGCTCCGGGTGACATAGGCTACATTTTATACGATAAAATCAATATATAAATAATGTTATATCCAAAAATGTGGAGGTCCCTGAAGTTTTTTGGCTCTCGTATAAAGTGGGATGTCTTATGAAAGAGGAATTCTGAGGTCATAATATAAATATAGTACAGTTTTATGACAGCTATGAAACAATTTAAATTTTATACTATATTTAACCCTTTATGAATACTACTAACGCTATCTACCGGCATTTCTTAAAGTAAATCGTGTAATTCCGTAGTCGTAGTCGGCGGTTACAGTTTTTTTTTAAGTTTTTAAAACAACATTGCTGCAATTTTTAAAGAATTTCACGACCCATCAATATTCCCTATTCCAGTAGGTACCTAGGTAACTTTAATTTCGTTTCTGAATTTATCCCAAGGTCTAGTCCTGCCACGCACTCCCACCACTGTCAATGGTGTCCATAATGACGTTGAGGTTTGACCCTCGTCGAGTCCTGGGGAAATGGAAAGGTCCTTGTCTCAGGGTCATAATGTTCATTTTAAAACGTTTCTGCATACGCCCGAGAACTAAGTATGTCTGTCAAGCTGACGACATTTGAACTATGCTGGGCTACGTCACCTGCCTGTCAGTATACGCTTAACCTAATTATTATTATGCGAAAATTCCTCTCTCTTCAAATGATAATATTTTAAAAAAAATTGTTTAATTTGTATTTGTTAAATAATATAACGAAATTGAAGGGTAAATCAAAAGTTATAATCACTTTTACATAATTATAAATTCAATAATGTAGCACTAAATTCCAATTCAGATTGTTTAATATAATCAGCATAATTAAAAAAAAAAAATTTTAAAGTGCTGAAAAATTGAAACATTTTACTAGTTAATAATAAGGTTGTTTGATTTTTATCTCTATAAGCTAATACTTACCCAAAGGACACCGTCGTCAGCCTATTATAACACAATTTAGTTCAAGTAATTTATTATTTTGTTACCAAGTCTGATCGTAACAACTTGTTGTTCAGATCCCTCAGGTGTTCTAAGTATTTCTGTTATCTTAATAACTTCAACAATTTTCAGTCATTTGGAATGATTGTTGTTATTTTATATTAGAATAGCTAATTGTTTTTTTTTATGTTTTTAATGTTACGTAAGTAGGTACGTATAGATAAAAGCGCCAATTGGTGGAGATTTGCAAAACGTTTTTGACATTTTGCATTTTCTCTACAAAATCACGTGAAATATAATAATTTAAAATACTTCTATTAATGTGAAGTTGTCACATTCCTGGTATTTAGTCCCTACACAGCTCATTCTTGTGCAAGACAATCTACTGGTTGAAACAGAAAGGGTATATTTTTTTTTCAAAACTTAACTTTGTAATTCTAAAACTATCAGCTTTGGAGGAAACTTGAAAAACAAAAGGTGTTACAGAGATACAGCTGTTGACAGATTTCATAAGTCTACAAAACCTTTAGTACTTCAAATGTCCCACAAAGCCGATAGTATTAAATTTACAAAGTTAAGTTGCAAAAAAAATAGTATACCTACTCTTTTTGTTTCACCTAGTATAAGTGTTGGGAATCCAACTCAGGACCTCTCGCACTTTTGAACTTTGCGCAAGCAGTGTATTTAATGACCTATGTGCATATGCGATGGCTTTAATGAACATAGGTTAGCTAAATTGGAAAGTATTGACGCCGCCTACTTCATGGGTCGGGTTGACGACACTGTACCACGTTCATTTTACGACTTTATCAAAATCCATTGAATTATTTCGATGCAACTTTGCC
Organism: Notodonta dromedarius; assembly: GCA_905147325.1. Taxonomy (NCBI): domain Eukaryota; kingdom Metazoa; phylum Arthropoda; class Insecta; order Lepidoptera; family Notodontidae; genus Notodonta; species Notodonta dromedarius. The sequence goes on along the minus strand of LR990165.1, from coordinate 1,821,410 downwards.
TGGAATGTAACGGCCTTACTTTATTAGTCCCGCGCTCGTAATAAAAGCCCTCGCGCATAAACTTTATAGGGTCACCAAAATATACTTTTTATTATTTGTTTTGCGTAACTTAAAATAATTAATATTTGGCAATGTTTTTTTTTACTGGTCCCACCACACATTCCCACCACTGTAACTCCTGTAAACCAGGATCGACAATGGTGACCAATAATGACGACGAGGTTTGACCCTCGACGATTCCCGGGTAAAAGTTAAATTGTCTTGGAACCCGCACGAATATAATCTAAAGAAATAATATGAGTTGGAAGAAAACATTTCCACTTCCCTCCGGTGCAAAGCGGGAGACAAAAACAGCTGGTATGGGCTGATTGCCATAGAAACAAGACTGTTACTTACAGCTGATTGAAGACCAGCTGTAAGGCACCACTGATTGTAATTAAACTAATTGGACCTAAACTCGGAAGCTGATTCCAATAATAGGTATGGCCAAAGCGCTTAAACGCACGGAAATTGTCCCTGGTTTCCACAAGGTCTGTGTAATAAACTGCTCCAGATGTCACTTGCAGGCTATTTAACATAGTAGTCTGTTCGTTGTGCCAGAGACTGCACTCCCTCAGGATGTGATGTGCAAATTGTTCATGATTGTTTTGCGGCGTCGAGCATTGACATAAGGGGAAGGAACAAATGTAAAGTAGGATAATTTGCTCCTACATTTGCCATGCCCAGTCAAAAATTGAGCCACATAGTGGACTACCTCCAACCACGCCCTCTCCAGACGTTCACGAACGCATGGAAAGAATTGGTGGAGGTGGCGGCCCTTAGTAGTTGTATCCCATCTGGATTTGGCAATGTTATTTTCCTTATCTCACGATAGGTACCTCACTAATAAAAATGCGAAAGTGTATTGGTTGGTAAGCTTAACTAACCCATCGTACACTGACCGATCGATGCGCATGATTGTATCTATATCTTGACAGATAAAAATGTTGTAAATAGGTGTTTCATCTGTACCTACGAGTGTGGTTTACGCAAAATGAATAAACAGATTTCCTGTCAGTGTATACAGGGTGTAAGGTAAGACGAGGGGCGTATTCAGATTTCATTAGATTCTCATTCTAAATAATTATGTAAACAAAATTATTTAATTTTTTTACCTTTTATCCAATAATTAACTTATTTATACCTGTCTTATTATGCCTGTTCTAATCCAGGTTTGAAGTGTGGAGGGAAAACAGATCATACTAGAGGCGATTCACTTATGATAAGACGGCTCACAGTTGCTGGTTAGCGCAAGGGTGCACGTTTTGGGTCTATGTACAGTATTTTTTTTAGGCTGCAAGGTAACAAAAAACACTGTTATTTATATTGTTTTACCTAACACCCTGTATATAACGATTACATACCTAATATACTAAATTTATTGAAAAAATATAATTTAATGGAAACATTATAGGCAAATTAAGTCACAAAAATAGGCCATTTCAAAACAAAACCAGCAGCCCTACGCTTTGGCTCCGAATTAGAGCGATATTTACAGCCGGTTCATCGATTCCCATGGTAATAACGTGCCGGTCCAATGTTTCGTACACTATCTCATTAGCGCAATCCATTAGCGCACGCCATGTTGCGCATGTGTCCCGCAATTTAACTGTTCCATATTTATGTTGCATATACTGAGTGGCAGTTGCGTCCTTTTGTTTTGTTCATTATGAATAAATCATCTTAATATATGGGTACCTCTTGCCTAGGATGCGTGGGATTCTTACCCACTAAAACCTCTCCGGTGACAGCCTACTAACCGAGTTCACCGACAGTCATCAGGATAAAAAAACAGTGCCAGCTAGAGACGCTCGTAGGAAGCGAAGCTTTATAGTATAAAGCGTAGGGCGCCGCAGCTCTGACGTTATCGTGTAACGCTACTGCCGCTTAGCACAGATAGAGTGCCCGCGAGGTGAGCGCCTCGAACGTCCATATAGAAGCTTCGCTTCAACAACCCAATTCAATCGGGATCTAGAAGTATCGCGATTAACCTTACTGGAAACCTGGCGGCTTATATGTAGACCAAAAGACACCGACCGACAAGGGGTCTTTACTCTCCTAATACATTTATTACTACTGCGTACTCTGTTGCGAAAATTAATATAATTTTTTTTGGAGCTTCACTACTTAAAATGTTATTGACTTATGTTAAAAGTACCTATAAGTCTGGGTAGTATAAAAATGTATGCTTGTATTTGTTGTTAGCCCTTACCCCCACTTACAACTTACGTTGTAACTCCTTTACATGGAAATACATTTTTATGCCATTCAGTGTTCAGCCGGAAGTTGAAGTAGCCGCTACTAGATACAAACCTCCCCTAATCACAGTTTTCTGCAAACACCTGCTTCCTTTGACACGTGTCATATCGCTCTACCTTGCAATAGCTTGTCTCATATGCAGTCTTCTAGAACGTGGGTTGCCATTCTAGACCATTTCTGGTCCAACTGCCTCAGGTTCTGTGAGCTACGTGCGCCAGCCATCTACCACTACCAGTGATCGATTTTTTGACCACAAAGGACTGTAGTTAAATTTATAATTGGCTCCATGACGGAGCGGGAACCTTATAGTGAATAGTTTCACAGTGACATGTGAAACTTGGTGTTTTCGAGGTTTTATTGAATTGGCATCACAACGGCCCGTATTAATAAATCGATCTCAAGTCTGAGAGTGATTGAGTAAGCGTTTGACATTACATTTTGTACTGACATTATCAAGATTACTCTTAGATTTGAGATTGATTTATGAATACGTGCCTATGTGTGCGGACATTGCGGCTGAATACTCAAAAGCTATTGCAATATTTAAGTAAGTACTTCTGTTTGAGATGAAGAAATCAGTAAGTAATCAAATAATCCAATTATCATTTTCATAGGTACTAATGTTGTTATATGTGTATTTATATTTGGGTTCATGTAGGTTGTTCACTTCACATTATAAAATGCAATTTGCTCCGCAGCGGAGGGCCGGCCGCCGCCCCGTGGTAGTAGGTCTGAACTCCATTAGAATTTATGATACATGTTAGGCCAGACTGTAATTAAAAGATCCCACAGAGGGAAATAACACACCAAAATGTTTTGAAGTTATGATATTCAGCGTAGCGGAGCTGCTTTGGTAACTGGACTTGTTTGTTTTAAAGAGACTGACTATGTGCAAAGTTACCTATACAAGCATTTCGTCGATTTCTAATTCCTAATGTAAAAGGGAGGAGATAATTTAATTTCAGTTATAAAAGAAATCTCACGAACCGGCCCTTCTATACGCAATTAAGAGGATTTTTATAGGCTGCCGTATGGCCTCTTTTATTACGGGACGTTTAAATAATTTTATGAGATTGCGTTGCCGAAATCACCCCATTAACTTTTTTTAACAATCTCATTTCACATTACTATCCGTGGGTATTCCGTAAAACTGCTGAAAAAAATGTGTAAATTGTATTGTTTATTTTTTTGCTAAGTACAATTTCATTAAAATAAGTAGGTAATTAAGTAAACTTTATTCATTAAATAGAAAACTTATGCCGGTACACTTATACTTTATTTTTGATTGAAGTTTTTGTATTGGTCCTTCAATCAGGAAAATCTCTTCAGTTTAATGAGGGACATCGTTAACGCCTACAACTTGAGAATCGAAACATTCCGCTAATGGTGAAATTATATCATACCTAAGATCGCTATAAGAGATCATATTTTTGTTCATTAAAGACTCTGCTTATTTTAATGATCAACATTTTAGGTTTGTTTCACAATTTAATACTATACTTATTACTGAACTCTGATGATAACGAGAACTGAAAAAAATACTGGATGAATTCTGCGAAAGATACCTACTATCTCACATATTTTTTTTTTAAATAGCCCTTTTAACGTTACACGGACTTCACTGGCACGGACAAGGGCCTCCCCTCAATACGAGAGGGATTCAGGCCATAATTTACCACACTTGCCTACTGCGTGTTGGCAGATTTCGGAAGTGTGTCGTCCTTCACCGCACCGTAAGCAAGTGATAATCATATTAAAATTATGACTTGCACATAGATTTCGAAAAACCTAGATGTGCGTGCGTTTGAACCCAGGACCTTGTGCCCGCAGGACGCGTAGTGACCAATCAGCCATCACTGCTCACTGCTTCCTTTTCACAAATACAGGATTATTTTCCGATTTCAAAACTGACGTATTCAGATAGGGGATACGTCAGTATTCCTACTTATAGAAAAACTATCAAAATTGACGTACTTAAATATGCGATACGTCAGTTTCCTATAGAAAATCTGTCAAACTGACGAATTCACATACGCGATACGTTAGTTTTCTCTAATTGCGAGTCGAGATGCCAGCGGCTAACAGAGTGAGGCTCCTGGTGATTTATAAACTTGGTATTAACAAAACCTGAACTTTGGCGGTAAACAAAGGTGGGTGCCAACGTTTATCAGAACTATTTGGGAAAGGGAACCCCCATAATTTGTTTAACTGTTCAACCCGTCGATAAACTAGCGAAAGGAATAGAAACGAACGTATAGCCCGATATTGCGGTTCTGCACAATCGTAAGGCGGCACACATGACGATCGTAAAAAATGTGAATGGCATATTGAAATATTTTTCGCGACCCTTTTTCTGGCCAATTTTCCTTCAGGCTCTATGTAACGCCGATATAAATCTGACTCGCAGCCCGTTACAGCTTCTATTTGTGTGTTTATGTCGGAATGAGGGTTTTGCTTTTTTAGTTGTTGTAACGGACGGACCAACATCTATCACTGCGATTCAGTTCGATTTTGTTATTTATATTTGAATCAGTATCGGAGGTTTCTATCAGATCGCAGGTAGCTTTAAGTTTTTTTGAGAAAATTTAGGAACCGGAATTATCGATATCGTAGGTATAGGTTTACCTGTGAGTTTTTCTGTTGGGAGGAAATACAAAGTAGGTATCTATATAATAAAGATGATTTAGTTTATAGTCCATCTATAATTTTTAAATTTCGGCATTCAAAGATTTTTTTATAGAAGGTATTATATTCATTTTACACAGATAGGTAGGTACCGAATTAGTTATATAATGTATGTACAATTCACCTAACAAAATGTATAAAATGAAAAACGCTGACTGCTGATCTATCAACGCACAGCCTAAACCGCTGGGGACTGAAACATGTTTTTTTTACAGTAGGTACCTTTGATACAGTAGGCATCCACTAAATAATGATTTAGGACAATTCTACCACTTCCATAGTTAAATATGGGATATAAGTTTGTATGTGAGTTCTGTACCGCGTGAGTTTTCCTCTAGTTTAATTCTTAAAACCCAATTTTTCACAGAAATCACGCCTCTTCAAAGCGGCAGACAGAAAATAAAATATAACAACATTACCCGAAGAACAATAACAAATATAAAGAAAACAAAAGAATCCATTTCATTTTCTTAAAACCTTTTGCGTTATTTTCAGCAGTTCTCGTTCCAAATCTACGCTTTAAAGTTCACTAAATTATATCATAAGATCCATTTTATGACGCTCGTTCATCTTAATCCGCCATAACAATACCAGCACATAACGAAAGGGTTGATGCATAATCTTATACACAGTACCAGCCTCCCTGCATATAATTTGGCATATTATTAACATTTCAGTTAGCCCGACAGTCTGCGGGTGTTTACCCGAGATACAAGCGTTTAATGGCGGGCTGCGGCAAAAACAACGCCATTGCAACCGAGATTATAATATTGGAGTTTCAATTGCACAAGTTTGTACAATTTGCTGCTTCGCACTATCCTCGACTCGGGGAGCGGTTCTCTCAGAAATGTCTTGGCTTTAGACATCATGATGATGCACACTTAGGCTCGTATTCATAAATCAATCTCAAGTCTGAGAGTGCTATTGGAAATGACATTCTTATGTCATACTAGTAGAAAATGAAATGTCAAACGCGCACTCGAGATCGCTCTCAAACTTGAGATTGAATATTGATACGGGCCTTAGTTTCAGAGACTTCCAAATTTTATAGCACAATGTTGAATTTGTCTAGAAGTGGGGTCATTTAAGTTGTTCTGAGCGGAGTTGTAAAATACACGAGCCCTGATTGTATTCGTATCGATATCAATTTGAAAAAGAACAATTATTTTAAATGTGAAAGTACACATTAATAGGTAATTAACCACAAGGAGAAAAGCATAACATGCGAGGAACAGGGCCGCAGATCACCTATGACTGAAGTGTTATATACTGGTGTACCTAACCTTAATCCATAGGGATTTGTTCTAATTGTGTTCCGACCCCTATTTCGAGGAGGGACTGACTATAATTGCGAGATTATCACATTGCTGGATGTCCCGTTAGTCCCTCCAACTAAGCTAAAATGCCTGGGCTAGGAGTGAGCTCACCTCAGTTTAATGGCTAGGTTGGGGAGCGAACCCGGAACCGCTTGATTACTAGACGCTTAATTACTACCTAATACCCGCACTAGAGTAAGCATTTAAGATCGCCTGTATCATATACCTAAGGTCCGTATGAATAAATTGATCTCAAATCTGAGAGCGATCTTGAGTACGCGTTTGACATGACATTTTGTAATAATATGACATTTTCAAGATGGCTCTCAGACTTGAGATCGATTTATTAATACGGGCCTATGTACAATACAAGTAAAAATGCTTGAAGGTCTAATGGGATAACTGTAACGCGCGATAACCACCTGCTCTCAGCACTGACTGTAAGTTTGACAAATTAGTTCGTGGTTTATGGCCTCTCGAAACTTTGTTACGCAAAAGTAGCATCTCATCAGTGACTTAATTCACACCGTTGTTGGAATAAATAACACTTATGTCTTTCCAAGAAACATTTTATATTTCCCAGCCTATTTATAACAGCAAGATTTAACTCTCTCAGACTCTATTCACACTATAACTAATCAGGCATACATAATTTTGATCGCAAGCTACACAACTGTCAGTTAGTGAAATGGGTTGGATCTACCACCGTTTCAATGAAGGTTAGGTTAATCGAGGGACGTTTACATGTCAATGATAATTCATACTTGCACGTAACTAATTAAAATGAATCCTGATAAATCAATCTAAACAAGGTGACACATAATGGGTATACTTTTTTTTTCAAAACTTAACTTTGTAATTCTAAAGCCATCAGCTTTGGAGGGAACTTGAAAAACAAAAGGTGTTATAGGAATACAGCTGTTGACCGATTTCACAAGTCTACAAAACCTTTAGTACTTCAACTGTCCCACAAAGCCGATAGTTTGAGATTTACAAAGTTAAGTTGCAAAAAAAATAGTATACCCATTTTGTATCACCTAGTACATCAATCACATCAATCGAAATCATAACAAAAGTTCTGTACACGAGTCCCTAAACGTGTGGCACCCTTGGGCTAGAGAAAGACTGAATGTAGGTAAGCTTTCTTATCATAGACATGCGAATAATCTCTAGTATGATCTGATTTCCCTTCATACTTTAAACCTGACTTAGTACAGGAAAAAAGGTACTTAGCACAAGTAATAGGTTCGATATTTGATAAATAGTTTAAATGTTAAGGTAGGTAATATTTTTGTTATATTTGGAATTAAAGTCGCATACAGAGTTTCTTCTATACGTTCACTTGTTTTACCTAAAACCTTTTAAAATAATACCATTAGTGCGTACTATTGTTTTCTTAGGGCTGGAATAAATAAGATGAATGTAACGGTTTTAAAACATACATTGGTTTGACCAAGTAGGTGACAGCTGTTGACATTAACAACTCACTTCCGTTTGTGCTTTGGAGGAGGACTTTAAGGTGTTGGTTTCGACTAATATAGTTGCTACGCCATTTTAAAAGCCTCCGGATGTCCTGAGTACACCGACATCAGATATGGACACTAGCTCATGCTAGCAAAAAGTCTGCTAGCTTACTCAAAATATCTCCGATAGACGTATCATCAAAGTAAAATACTGAATGTTTTTCTTTGTCGTTAAAAATAATTACAGACCTTTTTCCTTGCCTTCATTAAGATTCGCCCTTTTGAGATCAAAAAGCTACAGATGATACGAACTTCAAAAGATAACTTTGACTTGTGCAAAGTTGTGAATAAAAAATGAAATAAAACTGTTCGACAATTTTCATATCTATTCAACGTGGTGGGCTGAGCGAATACACCTTGTGTAAATAGGGCGTGCTCAATGATAAGACATTTATAAATAAAGAATTTGAAATGGCCGTGTACTACGTGCTACATACGCAGCTCGGGTAATTTCAAACCTATGCATTCACATCCCTGTTAGGTACGGCTGCACCGAATAATAGCTGCGCAAACAGTCTATAAATAAAGTAGGTTAGCGAGCCAACATCCACAGCGAGCGTTAATCGCAACTAAACCCATAACACTGACAACTAAGCCCCAACGACGTATTGGTGCATTTAGAGGCTGATGTAGATCAACGGTGGCCGTACTCGGGATTTGTTGAATTTATTTCCTCGACCCGAATACCTCCCTGTTCCCTAGATTCAGAGAATGTATGAATACAACCTACTGGAAGTGCAATATACATTTTTTTATACACATTGCATCTAGTCTAGTACCGACCGTTTGGTGTACCTAGTGATTTGAGCGGAGGCCACTCGGCTCACAGCATAGGATGTTCCGGTGATTTGTTAATCTGGGATTTGTATCACTGGGAAGTGGAATTGGTATCATTGTCGCAATATGTACCCATATTATGTATATATATAAGTATATAAACACATATACACAAAAATATATTGCTGAAAATTATTAACCTTCAGTAGTTATGTCCATGAAATCATACCTAATAGGAACATAACTACATCGCTATTTAATGAAGGCATTCAATTAAATAACTCGACACCATTATAATTACAGAATTTCGTACCTACCAACCTATTTATTGTTCGTTTCACATTGTTTTCTCAATGTTCCAACCGGCTTTGGTTACTTAACTTTGAATTTGAAAGCCTACTACAATGAGTGAGACAGTGACAGCTAATCTTAGGATAGACTTAACACTTACAGCATTCTCTATTTGCAGCTCTATCTTCAAGATCCAAGCGCATTCAGATTCCTAACTCTATGTTCTGGTTCCCTTGACAGCCATTCGCTGTTCCACGTACCCCGTTTCGATTACATTGACGTCACGGGTTCACAGCAAAAAGATAAGTTTCGCTCCTAATGTAAAGGTTACGAGACACGCGAGACCCAAACCAAAATCCTGGATAAAGATGCGAACATCATTTATTGAAGAGTTGGTAGAGTATCCGCCGCAATTTGTTTTACTTTTACTTAAGTATTTATTATTATTTTAAACACGTAGGTATTCATAATATAGCACATTATAATATTAATAGCCAAAATAAAATTACAAGTGTTTCTCTCTGCATTCATAATTCGCCATGCAGTTACAAACTCTCCATCAATAATGTACTTGTAATACGCAAAATATATACAATACAATTTGGTAATAACGAATAATTTTCATGGAAGATACTGTATGGTATTACATAGTTCGTGTAATAAATCGACTCATATACATACTAAAAGGGGTGTTAAACTACCTCGTCGTAGGTACTATTCTAGATTTTTTTCGACAAACAGTTTGATAACAAACAGTGGCGGCTGTATTGCAACTGTAATCAGTAACTGTAAACCACACACTGTATTCAGATAGTAATCAGGAGTTGCTATGAAAATTGTTTGAAATAGTGATGGGGGCATAGGGATGGAAAATCTATCCATTTTAAAATATAACTCTATAAGTACTTAAATATAGGAGTGATAGCCGATTGGTTGAAGCACGCGTCTTGCGGGCACCAGGTCTTGGGTTCAAATCCCGGCTCGCACCTCTGGATTTTTCGAAATCTATGTGCGAATCATAACTTCTATATGATTATCACTTGCTTACGGTGAAGGAAAACATCGTGAGGAAACCTGCATGTCTTAGAAGATCTAACCAATATTCGAAAGACATGTGAAATCCGCCAACCCGCACTGGGCCAGCATGGTGGATTATGGCCTGAATCCCCCTCATGTTGAGGGGAGGCCCGTGCCCAGCAGTGGGACGTCTAAAGGGCTAAATTATTATTATTATTATAAGTACTTAAATATTTTATAATTGAACGGAAATCATAAGGTAATTGGGAAAAGTTCATTAGTTTCCAATATGATTACAAAATGAGTTGAAACATCAGAAAATGTATTTCACTGGTAATATTAATTAACTGAAAGTTTTGACTGACAACAAATTAGTATATATTTTGTCGTGCAAGGAACTTTAAGCCTCTCCGGTCGTCGTTCGGTGACTCAAATTAAAAAATATAGATTGAAATGTACCTTATATCAGAATCTGGCCCATCCTTAGCCAAAAACTACGAGGAACATCGCTACATTATACACTATGATCAAAAACGGACTGTGCAGTGTAGTTGCGGTGATTAATTTTAATTGCTTAACTTAGAGTTCGAAACTGGAACTTTTAGGTCGATACTTGATACTATCATAACTTGTATCAGTTCCTACCTGCACCGCCGGATGAAGTTTAGATTAATGTAACTAATATTTCGAATTCCAGGGCGTGGTGATAAAGAGAGATCCCTGAATATAAGTCAACTGCATCCAATAATATTTCCCTGGCATTTTGTTATTAGAAGTTTACTGATAAAAGTGATCATATTATTGATATTACTATACTTTAGTGTAAACTATACTCTAGTAGATACCTACTTTCCTGAACAATACTATTACCAAATGTATATTCTTTATTTTTAAACAAAATCCCTGCCCATTTTGTTTAACATTTTCAGTGAAAAGCCTGGATTCGGACCTGATTTATATACGTAATTAATCAAGCTGAAATATCAGCCCAATTATCTCTTGTTGAAATCTGGAAGGTTTTATTTTTGTCTCCATTATTACTTCAAAATATTTATAATTACAAATCATCAATAAATTATTTATTGTGTGAACAGAAAATGGGTATGCGGTAATTTGTTATGCCTACTTATAAAAACCACAACCACTTAATAAATAAATAAGTAATAATTAATATACCAAATAATGAAAAACTTACCTGTATTTTGGCGCCCGACAAAACGAATTAAAATAATATTTTCTCATTCCCCAAACAATGGAAATACAATGTATAAATGCAAAGTATTTTGTGCTAAAAATAACGGGCAGATCATAATTCAAGAGCCTGTCAAGTCAAAAATGAGGCAGTGCTCGAAACAATTTCTGAGAACAACATCTATACTCGGCAGGTAATCGATTACAGCGCAATTCGAGTGGAAAATCAAAACCTGTAGTGAGCATGATTGACTGAAGACCATGACTGGCACGCATTGTGTTTGACGTGGCACTTTGTTTCCACGATGAAAGAGATTTTATGCCTTACGATGCGAGTACGATCTTTGGCTGGTTTCCTCGGAAATCCAAAGTTCGTACCTCGCAATAGGGTCCATGGATCCAGCCACCCGACATTACCTGCTTATATTCCAACAGAAAGTTTAACTTTAAATTAGGGCCCAAACCCGGTAAGCATTGAAGGGGTTTCTCAGGAGTTGCTCACAGGTTTTTGACGGGACCCTTTACAACCCATTAAATTAATAAAATATTCTCTTGATATTAAATATTAAGTGCGCAACGCAAGTGGGTGCGCAAGCACAGGTGCGTTCTCTCTTCCCACTCAATCATAGTCTGATGGAGTGGCAATCTAACACAACCTGAGAGATGTCAGGCGCAGCACCGATGGCTCAACGTGCTCCCAGAGGCACGCAGACTGTCAGTTGAAATTGCCACTAAACTGTCACCAAACTAACTGACGTAGAAACACCGGTTTCGGGACCTGCGCTTAAAATACTCGTCGTCGGCACAACATGTTTCCGGACTTCGTGTGATGAACTTAACTCATATTCCGGGACAAAAAGTATCATTTAATTTGAACTGAAATAGATGTTATCACCAACCTTTACCATCTTACGCGTACAGGTACCTAGATAAAATGCCAACTTTGTTTTGTAGATAGGTGTTAGGTACCAATTTGGTATATATAAAAATTGTATATCTATATATTTCATTTGATATATGCTGTGTGAATGATATCACGTAACTCGATACTCCGATGTTAATTTTCGCATTTAATTTAATCCAGCGTTTGTTCACTAAGAAATTGGCGGTTCATAAAGATTCTAGCAATTGTCTTACGGCACTTTCGCCAACCAAGCGATTAGTGTTTCTTTAATTTGAATTTTGATAGAGTTCTAATGAAACTAGATAACAAATTTAAATAAGTTTAGCAGGCGGAGCTAAGGCCGCGTTGTCACAACGCGACAATCTTTGGGCGGCAAAGTTTTCAAAGTGTTAAGAAACGTGTTGATAAGTTGAACTTGCAGACGAGAAAAGTCAATAAAGATTTATTTTTAAATCTGAGCAACAAATTAGTGTTATTAGCTGAGTCGTGTGCCTGCAACCATAGACAAGTGTACTACACTGCCATATAGATTATGTTAATATTCAATACGTCAAAAGTTAATAAATACGATGCTATCAATTTAACACATCGAAAGCTTAGCAACGAAAAACTACAACAAATTAATTGTTGTTTGACATTCAAAATTTTCATAAATTGATTGGCGCGGTATGTGTCAAAGGATTTTTTATTCGGCAGATTGATTATAGTCGTAATCCCTATTCCACATATTGTGTACTTACCTACAAATTTATAATAACTAAGTAATTTACATGTCTGGTGAATGCCTGCTTTAAGTACCTATGAAAGTGAACGTTATTACAACAAAATTTATTTGTGCCACCGTCGCCCTTGACAAATATTAATATTGTTTCAAGTTTGTCAAGGGCGGTGCGTCAATTAAGACGCTAACTTAGTTTGTCGCTTAGAATTGTTATCTTAGTTCTTCAGACGTCGAGGGTTTATTTATTTTACATAGCAAGTTCAAGTGGATTCGGATGTTTCAGTAATTATTGTTAACTTCGTCGACTTGTTGACGGTGTAATAAAATGGTAGTAAGTATTTGCGTACTTAATATGAAATTTACTTGTCTGCGATGAGGGATTAGTAATGTGTCAGTGAATTATGAGGTCTGGTGTTAGGTAGGTATATAGCTAGCAAGTCTAGGCGAGCGACGCGTAGATAATCTACCAATAAGTAAGTAGGTAGGTACCTTAAAAAATTAAATTTTCAATATACATCCTCATTCGAGGCAGAAATTACCTGAGCATATCACCGCTCGTATATTACGTACGAAATAATGTATCTGCCGTTAACGTAATAGCTTCTTTAATATTCAAGATGTTGGATTAAAGGGATCCCATGATCGCGACTACCTGCGGTACCTCTTTGATGTTACGTACCTTGAAGATTCCTAGGTATTTGTTAAATGAAGATTATAAAAAAGATTTTTATTTGTTATTTCAATTTATCTTATCATATTTATTTTATTTCGTTTAAATAAATATATATAATTATCGTCGGACTGACACACCAACTGTATGGTCCGAAACTAAGCAAAGCTTGTACTATAGGTACCGTACAATAGACTGGGGCGATCCCGGCGATATCCAGACCAGGGCAAATGACAAAAAGGCCATTTCCGAAATTTGCCCCGGCGAATATCGAACCCGCAACAAACCACTGCGCCAAGCGGTCGACAATAACTAGTAGTATGCCGTAATCTCTGACACAATATAAAATCAATGATATCTCGCGTTTATCTGCTTAATTGAATACGGATACGGATGTACTTTTTCTTCATCATCATCATCATCATCAGCCTATAATTGTCCACTGCTGGACATAGGCCTCCCCTAATGAGCGCCATAGCGCCCTGTCCTCAGCTTGCCGCATCCAGCATCTGCCTGCAGTCTTTCGCAGGTCGTCATCCCACCTGGTTGGAGGGCGTCCTACACTACGCTTGCCGAGTCGAGGTCTCCACTCAAGAACACGTTTACCCCAGCGGTTGTCGGTTCTTCGCGAGATATGGCCAGCCCACTGCCACTTCAGCTTGCTAATCCTTTGAGCTATGTCGATAACTTTGGTTCTCTGTCGGATGTATTCATTGCGAATCCTATCCTTCAGAGAAACTCCGAGCATAGCTCTCTCCATAGCTCGCTGAGCGACCTTAAACTGGTGGACCAGCCCTACCGTGAGTGTCCACGTCTCGGCTCCGTAGGTCATGACGGGTAGGACGCACTGATTGAAAACTTTCAGTATGAGAGTACTTTTTCTTAGTGAAACGAATTAGAAATGTACCTATATCACTCAACATTATTACTATTACAATAGTTTGTGCGCTGCCAATCCAGAGGACGATTACTTCGATAAATGAATATTGACCGTCAGTAAACTGTGAGTGCACTGTGTGTCCAGTTAATACGATAGCCGCGAATATTTGCCTTCCCGATCCGTTCTCGACAATTGCTGGCCATTATTTGTACAACAGTTCTAATCGATTGAACGGATTCTGAAGTTTGTTTACCGCGTGAAAGGATCGATGAACTCAGATAAGTAATAAAGATTTTATTGGGTAATTCAGTAGGTAGGTTAATAATTCATTTAATATTCTATTCGTGACTCGCTGGTTTAAGTACACGGGTAGGTATCTATTGAATTAAATTATCTAATTGATTCCCTTAAATAATTTGAATAAGAAAACATAGATGATCGTTAACACTGAAACAAGAACGTCGACGTTATGAAGGGGTGTTAAAAAGTATTTTAAACCCGTACTAGGTAAGTATACTTAGAGGTAACTGAAAATTGAAAACAACAAGTAAATTTTAGAAAGTTCTACAACATCTTGTGGATTTGCTTTGACACAATTTGTCGAACGAAAATATCTCATGTTAAAATTTTACCGGCTACCACCGGGTTTGGCACCTATACATACCGCGGCTTAATCAAAGTGAGTGTCAGTGATTGCACACCATGTATGTACAAATAACCTATAGACATGTGATCACAAACAGCCCGCCGCATGTTTGTTGCATCGCTGCGCACCGCTTTTTGTCTAAAAATAAGAGTGAATCGATTTAGACACATTTTTTTATTTAAGAGTACAACGTCTAAACTTGTCTAAACTAAATCTGGTCAACATTAAATTTGTAACCATCAGAATTAACACCAATGTTTTTTTACTGTATTTATATTTCTTGGTCATGTTCGTCGTAGCTGGCATGGCTGGATGGCGATTTCCATTATGTTTACACTACGTTAGGACTACTTATGAGGTAGGAACCAAGCTATCCCTACTTAAATTGGCACCGAAACCAAAAGAAAAAAATTGCAAGTTCCCTCGTTACTCGTATTTATAGCTTTTTAGTGCACCCAGGTTTTTTTGAAGTCGGTTTAATTTGTTATTAGAATATATTTTTAGTACCTATAAATATCTAGGTATCGTTGGCCTACGAGTGCATCAAAACTAAGGTCTAGTGATCAACAATAGTTTATTAAATGTTTCGTAATTTCTTGCCTACAAAACAATAATTAAAAGGTCCACAATAAGGCGCTTTTACTGTCTGGCTTCAGTTGTCGATAAGGAATACTCACAATGGTCCAGGAAACAAAAACAAGAGGAGCAAAAGCTTTTGTTCAGCAGTCACAATGAGGTAAGTGAAAAAGACTGAATTGACAGCAATGGAGAAGAATTCACTAGATTTGTATGAGACGCACAGTGTCGCTTCATAGAAAGTTGCTTTAATAGAACATGTTGTTTATCGGTCTGGTATAAACAGATTTCTAGTGACATTTTTACCTGGAATCGATCGCAAGTAGAGTATTGTCTTTAGGAAATGTGTCTTTCTTTAAAATTCAGCGATATCTGACCGCTCAAAAGTGGCTCTACTTGCAAACAGACCAACTACAATACAAGACTAGAATTACAGAAGCAAAAAGGATGACCGAGGAAATTCAAACTAAATACCCACCAGTAAAACAACAAACAAAATAACTATTCCTTCTAACTATGCGATTAAAACGATCCAGTGCAAAATTCGAAAGCAATCGCCCGCATTCCTCAAATGGCCGTTCAAGCAGAAAAACGCCTCGGGTATCCGTTTTCGTTTGATTTCCGGCCAGCGCGGTCTTGTAATAGCTGGTTCAAACTAGCTCCATCCGGCGGTATCTTGTTTCAACCAGTTTTGCACGAATTAGCTGACGTTCATGGCGGCGAACGTGGCGTGCGTTGACCTCTGGGCCAGTGTGCATATTTAATGAATGTGTTATTCCGTACCATTGAACTCCACACGTAGATTTTCAGTAGGTACTACAGTTGCCCATCGCTCTTGGTCTAGCAATCTTTTGGTCTTGTAAATGCAGGTACCATACATTGCTGCGAGCCCCTGTCATTTTGTATCCATGCATAAAAACCACCTACCTATTTACGTTACCTATAGAAGTAAGTAGGTATTTGCAAAAACTAAATTTAAATTTTCGAATATTTTTTTCAAAAAAATTATACGAATATGTGATTACCAGGTTCTAATTCCCTTGCATGAGTTCAATTTAGGTACTTATATGAACACCGACCAATATTTTTGTAAATACATTGTTTCAGGCATCAATTGCCGAAAATTCGGCGTCAAATCCGCAATTCTTGGTAAATATCAGAGCTATTTCAATACTCATTTGAAAATGTGCACTGTTGAACTGAACTGTCTAGTAGGTACCTACATTATTTTAAACTAGCGGAATCATGTTTTTCTTTATAGGGTTTTTGATTGGTATTGCTTGTCTGACATTGATGCCCAGGTCGTCTATCTTCCTTGCATAGTTTTCATAGATACACCGCGTTTGATTCTTGAGTGCCACTATTGTCGCTACTAATTAGATACCCATAACGCAGGTTTAGTAGGAAACAAGCTTAGCATTCAAGGTTTTCATAAATTGAGTCTAAAACCAACTTGATCGCAGTTAGTCACTGTAAACCATTCTAATTGGACAGGTTCAAGCGTCGTTCTCTAGTACAAAGCTCCCGCTTGCGTGCCCTCCCTAACCGCACTTGACAAGCTCGAACAAATCAAATGGACTGCTGCTCACCGCAACTCAATACCTAGGATGTGTTAAACCTACATATTATGTAGGTACCAAGTACAGTCAACGAATAGGAATCGGGACCATCAGACTTATAAGTAATGCTGAATGCAATTGAACGACATGTATATGATAAGCTATGAGAAATACTAGGGGTTAAATTTTCTGTCTTAAAAATATTATCTTGTATTGTACAAATACATGGTGTTGCTATTGTCTTGTGAGTAGACGATCATATTTTCGCAAGAAAATCAATGGACTATGAATAGTCGCTGCTCTGATATTCATTAAGATTGAAAAGGTTTTAATGGACCAATCCATATCTCTTATTGGACCAATACAATACGAAATATTTTTATCCTCCACCAGTATTATCTGAGAGAACAGCTAACAAAACAAGAAGATACCGGATTGAATTCAATGGGTATTGCGTTTTACTGGAATAATAATTAAAACTCCCAATCGATTGCTGAAAAGCAAATTTATTTCAAGAATTTTACAATATTTTTACAATACATAATTTCTTACAATAACGATATGTTAAGAAGTCTTCGAAAAATCACTGAAATTATGATTAGTTCCATTGATGACATGTCAATGGTTGATACAAACTTATAAACTTTGAATTTAAAACAGTTTGCAACAGAAACATCTGGAAAATTAACTAAGTACTTAAACATAGGTTATTATAATGATCTCTAACTTGCCGTTTCACAGATTGACTATTAAAAATCGTAAGAAGGAAGACTCAAAGGCAAAATAAGAACTTACCTACACAACATTTTGAAAAAAAAAAATATGCAGAAGAGTCACAATTCATCCAGTAATATTCGAGTTTAGTGCATTCGGTAACTGAATGTACTTAAATTTCGTTAACACATTTTTAAAGTTTCTAAAATAACAATAATGTGAGCTCCTCTATATAAAAGATGAAACGTCTTCCAATGTGCATAATGCTGACAAGATTGTTATCAAAATTTAGTGTCTTATATTTATATATACAAGGTGACACATAATGGGTATACTTTTTTTTTGAAAACTTAACTTTGTAATTCTAAAACCATCAGCTTTGGAGGGAACTTGAAAAACAAAAGGTGTTATAGGAATAGAGCTGTTGACCGAGTTCACAAGTCTACAAAACCTTTAGTACTTCAACTGTCCCACAAAGCCGATAGTTTGAGATTTACAAAGTTAAGTTGCAAAAAAAATAGTATACCCATTTTGTATCACCTAGTATAAGACACTAAGTTTTTACATATTTTTGTAACCGAACCATCGTACCTAAGACAGTTACAAAAACGAGCAAATTATTTTTACTAACACTTATTCATGATCCTTACTGAAGGTATCCCTTCGTAATAATTATACATATAGCTATATACGTAGTTATAGTACCTACCTATAAGTATAATATGTACAGTACACGAAAGTTTTTTATTTACTAGGGTCACTTTAATTTACCCTAGGTCCGATACGACTTTATACACTTATCATTATGAATGTAATTCATAATTTTAGAAAGTATTTAAATTTAATAGCATCACAGTGAATTTTTTTCCTAAATTACATCTTAAATTGTGTTTCGTATCATGTTAAAAATACATAAAATTGCTTATTAATAATTCGAAACGTGAACTAGTACGTACATCAATATAAATATTTAATACAGCGTTTATTTATAATGTTTTATGATTAAAATAAAATAAACAATAAGCGTAGTATAAAGTTAATGTAAGTAAATATTTGATTGGATATGTTTGGGACTCAATAAAATATTTTGTACCAACTGTAAACGAATAAGCAAAGTATCTCCGTAATAGTAATTATTATGTATTTATAAGTACATACGTTATTGCGGGATAATAAAACCTTATTGGAATTGATTCAATTTCTATTTATTACATTTTTGTACAGATTTAAATTAATTAAATTAAGAGTTTGATTTATTTTATTTCTTTAACATTTACGTTAAATAATGTTTTATTACGTGAATCAATGAATTTTCATTCAAATTAAAGTTGTTTCTTTTGATCGCCTAAACAATACCGAGGTGAGTAGGTACTTACATACAACAACAAAGTAAAAATCCAAAAAAATATGTAGCATCAAACCAAAACTACAGAAGTATATTATAATTCAAATAAGTAATAATAATTCAAATTACTCACAGTAACTTTAGGAAGGACACTTAGTTTTGAAAAAGATCGAAGCTAAATTACGTACAAAGTTTTTTAAATAAAAATGTACCTATCTAAACCTAGACATGTACCTATGATAGTAAAATATCTTAAATTTCAACACATTTAATATAATTAACAGGAAAAAGTTACTTATAAATATTAATAATACAATATGTATACTGTTCCTTGTGACTATAGTTAGTGCCATTTTCAGATCATAAATTATCTATTATTAACAATATTAGTAATTCAGTAATATAGGTAGTATCTAAAAGAGAACAAAATATTACATCTTATTTATCTTTTACATTTACCCACTGTCTCTACCTTCTACACGGTTGGACCAATCACACAATAGAAAGAGACAATGCTACAAGAAAAAATGAGACGCTAGGCAACTGTCATTCTTTCTATCTCTATTGAGTTGATAAATCGGTCTCGGTTGATAAATCCGTGAAGGAATTTTATAGACGACAGTGCATTCAACAGATTCATGCCAAAGGAATCGGGTTGTAAACAGTCTTTTATAATTTTATTCACAACGATATAAAATTTATACAAAAATATAAGTAATAATAGATATGGTTTTAGAATTAGAACTTATCAATTGTTTTTTTATTTATCTAATGAAAATGAATGTAACCAACCAACTTACAACTTCCTTCTTTTTACAAAACCACATATTTTTTATAGAAAACCTATTCAACTGTTGCGTCCACACCACGTCACGTTAATTCTATCCATCTATCTATTCAGATGTCAAACTGGGCCCTAACCACGCTAGCTACTCAAATCGTAATAGAAAAGCAAACGCTCGCGATTACGTTTCAAACGCTCCGCTTTTGACGTTTTGCTGACACCATACCATATCAATGTCAGTAGAAATCGTGAAGCTCGTGTCAGCATAACGTCAAAAGCGGAGCGTTTGAAATGTAATCGCGAGCGTTTGCTTTTTTATTACGATTTGAGTAGCTAGCGTGGTTAGGGCCCTGATTGCTCGAGTAGTCTTTCCTCGTGATATGAAGACGCAGCCGCACAAGCTATACGGAAAGAGGCCTTTAACACAAAAAAAAACCACAAGCTATTTCAACAAGCCAACCATTTGCACGTTTTGACAAAAATATGTTCGTAACCCCGTGACAAGTGTATGATCAAGTTAGTCCAGTTCAAGTTTCAGGTATTTAGAATACGTAACGATTGTTTTTAATATTCATGCCAGAATAAATGGCGTCTCAATGAAACGTTGGCTTATGTTAGAAAAATGGTTCAAAGTTTCGTAACATTGAAGGCATATGTATATATTAAATGAATTGACTTTAGCAATAATTGTGAACTAAAATAAAATTTTAAAAATATAATTGCCTACTTTATTAATCTCATATTTTTACTATGGTTTAATTTACACTTAGTATAAATATTTAATCTAATAATAAAATAACGATTTCATAACTCTGACAAATATTGTTTATTTTTTTTCAACGTAATCAAGTAGTTATATGCAATAAAGTGCTGCAAAATCAATATTTACATTCGATTTTAAGATATTCTCACCTGCTAGGATACAACAAAAATAATAATAACAGTGTACACACACCCCTAACATCATACCATAAGCCGTATCACAGACGTAATCCTAGATAAAATATTCTACATTACAATACGCAACTTGTTTCCTTTGACGTAAAGCCGGTTATACACTTATACAGTCAGGTTACACGCAGCTCTCACGAGCGTTGGCCAATAAAGGCGTGCGCGTGGTCACAATTTCACGCCGCCTTGAGAATGTGCCGCTAGTGATGCTCCTACGATCATCTGCCAGAGTTCCAATACTCTGTGGGGGATAATATCTCCATATTCACAATTTGTTTTACTCTAAGATAGGTATGCTTAAATTCGCCTCTATGCGCAACATCTAGGTTACATATTAAAACTGAAAATTTCACAAGCTTTATGTACCTAAATGATATTAATAAACCTACCAAATGATTTGATGATACAATATGTTTTGTTATACTACTGGGTACGGTTTTTCTTTTTTCAAGCTAATACGCGCGTATCGCTCAGTAAGGACGTGCCTTGCCTGTGGTACATGATCTGTACATTATTATGTCAATTTTCATGGGAACTGATTGCTCGGATCAAAATTGGAGGCATGCGCGGTGTGTAATATGCTCGAGTCTTGTATATAAATACTGATACGTGATACTGATACTAATTCAGATAAGAGATGGATTAATACTTAGAGAGTCCAACCAAAAATGATCGAAGTAAAGTATAGTAAGTGTAGGTATCGAAACTCACATGAACGTCTGATGCAGGGGTGATCGGAGTGTGGGGCGTTATGGACCTTATCTCCTGATGGTTGATGCTATGGCTACTCCGTGAAGCACCCACCGGTGGAGACCTCAAGGCGCCGTATGGAGGTGGCTCAGGAGGTCGGTCTACGTCACGTGCGCTGTTGAAATCTAGATAACATGGTAGCTAATATTAGGCAATGCCTAGCATTAAAACTAGAAAAAAAATAAAGTCCATCCACTATTTAAGTGACCGCTCTACAAAAGGCACCGTTTACTGCTGTGGTGCATTGTAAATTTGAAAGAAAAAGCTGTGAATTTGTTCCATCATATCGACTATTTACATTAAAGGTTTCATTTTGTGTAAATTTCGTTTAGTTGTAGGCACTCTAATAGATTGGATAGACTTTACAAATAGAGTAAATACTCTTATTTCAATGATTCCTGGAACTATTTAGGCCGCGCCTTGCAATAAGTACAGCCGCTAATTATTCAGCCATTGGTCAACTACTACCTACGTTTCCACTTTACCTAAATTACCTTTAGCCAACGGTACTACATCGGGATTTTTATCATCGGGCTGCACCGGTGAATGGTTGGCGCTTTGTATAGTGCCTTTGTGCGCCTTCGCTGACTGCAGTGGAGCTAAAAAAGAATATAAACTCTTACAGGTATTGTGTTGAAGAACTCTTTTTGTAAAAATATTTTTCCTTTCTGTACTAAGAAGTCTGTGAGTGAGGTTGTATCAATACCAAACTCCTCAATTAAATTGTTAGAGTTTTGAAAGCAAGGAATATGTGTTCTGCAAGCATTACTATCAGTATCTTGTTAAATGTTTTACGACTCTTCCTCAGAAATACGAAGAAGACGGTAAGAACCGCTTGCCTAATAAATGTTTTCCAGACTGTGCTTAATTTAGTACAAATTCAGTCACAACAACCAAAAGATTTTGACACATTTGTATTTTTTTTTTTTAATTTAATATTTCGATATGACCTCAAATGTTTTAGCGATTTTTTTACATATTTCGAATTCGCCGGGAGGCTTGAAAAATACATCGTTCGTATGTAAAGTATTTCTCTTCGCTCCCTCTCTCCTCTCTCATTTACGTTAAAAAATATCTGAACCTATTCATTGAAATAAAACTATTTTTCGGATTTTATCGCGTTTATTAACTTTATGTTCCCGACGTTTCGGTTGCTTTACAGCAGCCATGCTCACGGGGGGACTGAGGTGTTAGACGTCCTGATGTCATAGTTAGTAACTGATACTGCAACGTCCTGATGTAGTAGTTTTATTTCAATGTGTAGTATTCGCGTAAATATAAGAAAACAATATCTGAACCTATTCTTTTGACTTATCCGATCGTATGTCGAATGCACACACATAGGTGCATAAAACATTAAATGTATTTTTGTTTTCTCTTTTTGTTACGGTCGATGTTTTTCTAGGTTATGATCCATCGTAATTTAAATAAACTAATGCAGAGTATAATTTACATAGTTAAAATAAGTTTTCAGACGTGTCCTTTAAAATGTATAAAAGCCTAAATTAATTTTCAGTAGGTAAGTAAAAAATGACGATGAGCTTATGTATATACGAAACGATACGATTGTCTGACACGACATTTACAGCTCGTGTTCTTAAACCACCTGGCACTGGGCTGGCACAGACGAATGTTTTTCTCGATATAGGTAAATGTTTTATTGCACCATATTTCTAAAAGGCTATTACTTCTGCGAAAACGTTCGTTGCTTGCAAAGTTTTTTTTGGCATAACTTTTCATGCTCGCGAATTCTGCCAATAAAAGCAGTATATAAAAATAGAAATTGTGAGTCGTATGAACACAGGATAATAGGCCACGGTTGGAAATCTCACATAAATATAAATAATGAAGAAAAATATTTCATAAATGTAAGGGTTGAAAATATGTATGGTACAATTTTAAATTGCCATAAGTGGGAGTAGGTATGTACACCTCACTAAACTGGCTTTCTAATTTAAATGCCTAAATCCGAGTGAGATTGAATATACTAGAGAGGAATAACTCTGTAGTACTTTTAATGGTATTGCCTGCTCACATTGTGTTGCTTTTCATTCAAATAAATATAAGTATGCCAACTTTTATTCATTGAAAATAATAACCATCGTGTTTCTTGCCGGATCTTCTCAGTGGAAGCAGTATTCCAAACCGGTGGTAGATTCTGACTATTCATAAGTGCTTTATTGGCTTACATGAATAAAAAAGATTTGATTTGATTTATGTCCAGTCAAGAATCCTAATCTCCTAATTTTTCTTTCAATTAAATTCTTGCGGGTTCAAAGACAATTTAGCTTTTCCCCGGGACTCGTCGAGGGTTAAACCTCGGCGTCATTCCATCTTTTGTATATATTGATAAGTTTTTATATTTACTCGCTTTTGAGAAATATGTTTTCATTAGTACGTTTTAGTCGCTTTTGAGAAAATGTCATTTCAAATACTGTGTTTTTACTGTAATAAAAATGGCCTGAAAGTTTATTTATAATTGTGTTAATTAAGGACTCTGACCCCCATATCAGAGGTGAACGCGGCTGGGCCATAAAGGCCAGTCAAAAAAAAACCTCGGCGTCATCATTAGTCACCATTGTCGAACCTGGCTTACATGAGTAACAGTGTGTGGTGGAAAAAACATTAAAGAATGACCGTTATAAGTGTGATGATACCGTAGAATACGGCTTTGAGCATCTATCAAACAATTAAGTTTACTGAATACACCTTAGTACCGTAAGTAGTACCAACATTATAAGTCAGGTGTGTGCTCGTCACAGTAGGTACATGTTTACCGAACGGTTAGAATGTTTGCTCACACGGCGAGTGCCGGCTCCGTAGAACACAACTGTTGACGTAGCTAAGGCACCCGTTCTACGGTTGTTTGTGGAAGGGATACGCTGAGTTGCGCTTTATGTATTGTGACGTATTAATTTTGTCTGAGTCAGGTGGTGTAAGCTACAAGAAATTGTGTCTAGTTTGGTAATCTCATGGTTACAAACGTTTTAGTCACGTGTAACACTCTTTGAACATTTGTTTAAAATAATTTTATTTGTTAGATACATTAACCTATTTCAAATACTCAAGAAGCCTAAAATTGTTTTAAATTTGAATGAGTGGAAGTCAAGAAAATAAACATACAACAAATAAAACAGTTATGTTATTTAAGTATTAGGGCGATTGTCCGATTGGTTGTTCCATGAAGTGGGCCTGGCTAGGGTTTGAACAATAGGATCGCTCTATTTCCTGTCACTTTGAGCTAAGCCGAGTGATTCTGACGAAATGAAGCGATCCTATTGGTCGAAGCGCTTCCACCCGCTTTATAGCACAGTCAAGTGGACGGTTACCTTTAAAAAATCCTGATCAATGTGTCACCTGCATCTAGTGACATAGCACTTGCAATTCTATTGCAAATGCAAGAAGACATACATCACATTTCAAATGCAGTTTACGGCTGGCCGACCGAGGCGCTCAAAGATTCCAGTCACGCGACAGAATCCGCCGCCATTCGCCGGCAAACATACGCGCCGGGGCTATCCGGATTTATTTGTGGGCCAGGGTGTGGGCTTTTTACTGCTTTTACTTTACCTAGTAAATAATAAGCAGTTCGGCCTATCGATATATCGGCACACTGACGATATATCGACACCAACTGTATGGTTCCAAACTAAGCAACGCTTGTACTATGGGTACCGTACAATGGACTGGGGGCCATCCCAGTGACACCCAGATCAGGGCAAATTACGAGCAGGGCAGTGACGAAATTTACCCCAGCGGGAATCTAACCCGCAACCAGCATGTGCAAGCTAAGCGGCCTACGCTTGAACCTGCACCAAGCTGCCTGATTGTGTATGTCAAAGATCGTCGTCATCATCATCATCATCAAACTTCATCATCTCCCGTAAATATTTACCTACATAATGAACATGTAATTAACCCGCTAGGACTATTACTATGAACTTGTCTCACCGATTATCAACGTTTTTCAATTCATTATAATAATATGCAATGAAAGCATTTACTCCTTTAAGTGTTAGGTATTAAAATGTAATTACCCTAATAATGGAAAAACTCCCGAACTAAATTGCTTTAACACCAGCCGACGACAAACTTATGTCATTTATGGTTAAAGTTATTGGCGTTGCACACGCTATGCCTCAGTTAAACACTGTTTGCAGGTTCCATACCAACTATCAATAATAAACACGACACTGTGTCAACTTCAATTTTAGTAAGCAACGACTAAGTGAATTATTTAGGAGTAATATTTGTCGTAGTTCAGAACCGGAAGTGAACGGAAGTAAAGTTTAAAAGCCAAATCCTTCCAAACTTTAATATATACTTCAAAACGTGCATATAAATAATACATTTGCGATATGTAAGAGTATTTATTAGTGGCGGATACATTTCCCAAGTATAGGTAGGCTGTCAAATTTTCGCCACTTTTACCTCTATAAATGTCAGTTCTTAGATTGTTTTTACTATCCAACAATTTAGTTGGAATGTGCAAGATTATTTTTTTTTGGGTAAATATAATATATAGGTAGGTATACATATGGTATATATATGGAGTAATAGTTTGGCTTTGATTCGCTCTAAAGCGAATCAAAGCTCAGTTATGTTCGACTAATAATTTTTGCCCCTATAATCTGTCGCCGTAGGATCAAGCCTATTCAGGCTGCTGGTAAAACCGCCACTGGTATTTTTATACTTACCAAAATTAGTCGTTTAGAGAAACGAATAATTTTGGTGAGTAATAAAAAAACAGTATAGAGGTTCATACCTTGACCTATAAATAAATCGGAATAGCCCCAGCGCGCAGGTTTACTAGCGAATAGCGGCGGATTCTGTCGCGTGACCGGAATTTTTGAGCGCTTCGGCCGGCCGGTCGCGGCTCCACTGCATTTCAAATGTGATTTATGTCCCCTTGCATTTGCAATGGAATTGCAGATGTTCCGTCACTAGAGTGCGGGCGACACTTTTATTAAATTTACTATTACTACGAGTCTTCGCGGGACGTTCTTTATTCAGAAAATCTGCCGCGCAAATTCAGAATGTATTTTTAAAATACTACTTGAGAATTATTGAAAATTCAATCTATCAATCTCGCCCATTGTATTGTTTACTATCATTGCCTAATTGTTGCGTCACTTGCATCAAACGAAACACTACAACTTTGAACCAAATTGCGTCCATGGCGATTGGCGATATGATCGCTAAATAGAAACTGCGATTCCCCAATTACTGGGCTGTTTGAAATTTCTAGTTTGATTCGTGTAGCAATTAAGCCGCTAAACCGCTTGGTTCTGGGATGCTCGCGATTGTATCTCAAACATTCGTAATGCAATCAGTCGCATTTCATTGATGAGCACGTGCGGGTCTACGCAGTAGATTCCGTCCTAAATGTTGAACGACTGCCTCTAAATGTGGTAAGATTCTTGCTAACATGTTGTGTGATATGGGATAAATATATAAAAATAAAACATTTTCATGTAGGTCACATGAATTTTTTTTTTACGTTTACCGACTAAAATATTTGGAAACAAGACGTACATATACTATTATATTTTCCAAATCCTATCTCACTATGATTTTTTTTCTAACTATCTATTCTTGGTACTTGATCGCTTTTGAAGATATCAAATATATCCGGAATCGTTGAGTATTTGATGAATGTGAGAGCAAAAGCGTGTATATATATAACCTTTGTCGGTGTAAGAGCCAAAAAATTGGAAATTTCAGCGCTACTGTTCATTAATGAAAGTATAAGCTCACTTACCCTGATACTGCATAGGTTGATGTCTTCGCCTGGCTAGGAGCGTTACTATTATAATAATAATCAGGGTCCCAGAAATGCCGGCTATGATTCCTAGAGCCCATCCGGAGTCCATGTTGGTTTTGATTAGCGTCACTTCTGTTAAAAAATTGTAATCATTAACTATATTATTAAGTCAATATTTTTTTCATAATTTATCATACTCGATAGACGTTGAATAAATAAACAATAAGATAGGTATGTCTCGAGACTAAAAAACCGATTGTATGGTCCCAAATTAAGCAACGCCTGTACTATGGGTACCGTATATAATGGAGTCGATCCCAGTAACACCCAGACTAGGACAAATTTCGAAAGATCTTTTAAGAAATTTTTCTTGGCAGGATTCGAACTTGCAACCACCCGGTGCAGTGTGTCAAGGAACCTATACTCGAACCTATATGAATATGAAAATTAAGTTTATTTTACGCTATTCACGAAAACATTTTGCTTAAACATTTTGTTGCGTATATTTTATGACAGCAAAAAATAGAGACCACAATATATTTTTGTATAAATGTTTCGCCCGTGCAAACCAAAGGTTACAGAGTCAAAGTTTTCTTATATAAAACATCACCCAATTACGTACACAGTTCGTCTGCTCGTCTGCTCCAATTTGATTGCAGAATGAATTTGGTAAAAACTAGTTCGTAACCCAATTTGGTATTCGCAGAGCACTTTATACTGAAGACTATTCACAGCTTTGACAAGCTTTTTTAGTAAACTTCTTGCTAGCTATTTTTTTTCAAAGTTAGTATTCGCTTTTATCATTTTTTTTTAATGTCAAAGGCTTGAAAATACCTTAAAAATGTATTTTTATTATTTAAGAGCACATTTAAATAATACCGTCTGAGATTTAATACGAAAATCACCTTGCGAAAAAGGATGTATAAGGTTATGTGAAAATAGACACCAAATAATATGAGTGTAGTATGAGTGATTTATGGAATAGCAATTTCAATAATGGAAATACAAGTAACATACCATTCTTCAAAGCCAATTTCGTCAGAGTATGGATCCTCAACTCGGCGTGATCCGATCTCCCGCGACCATTACTCGCATAGAACACTAGTTTCAAAGTCTTCCCTGAACCGAGCCCGCGGAGTATCCAGGCTGGTTGTGATGTTGACACATTCGCCACCAAGGTTTTCTTCTCCCATACTTCTACAAAGTATGACGTCGGTAGGCCGCCGTCGTAACCTTGAAAGTTAAATTATTTGGGAGATGGACCCTCCACTCACCCTTCGATAGTCAATCTCCAAAATTATAAAACAATATTGATAATAAAAGAGGTCAACAAGACCGAACTGCGTTAGTCATGACTCTGTCATGCATTGTGGGTCATCAGGAGGATCTTTTGTTTGCAGACTTTGATAAATATCAATAAATTAAAAACCTATATTCAAATATGAAATGCACTTACCAGCAGTACATCGTATTTCAGCCGACTCCTCAGTGAGATTTGCCGTGCTGCAATTGGTCAGTGGTTCGGGTCGCAGGGCCGGGAGTAAGGAGAATCGACATGGTTCTGTCTGCTGCCCGGCAAGGTTTGTGGCGCGGCAAGACAGAGACCCATAGTCCTTCTCAGTAGCCGGAGTGTACGAGAGGACCGAACGACCTTGAGGGTCCATTGTGATTTTTTCCTGCGATAAAGAGAGAAATTGATGAAATGGGATTTAACTGGAACCTCTGAAAAGGACGTAGAGACACCATAGAAACGAAAAAGAGTTTAAAACGGAAAAGACTCCGTTTTGACAGCTCCAATTTATACCGAGCGTGTGATCGAATCTTTCCAAGCATTTCACAGCAGCGCCCCTAGCGGAAACGTGCAGCCTTTCCGGTGAATATATGGAAACATTCTTATAGCATAATATTGAACTTGAAAAAATGTAGAACAGTATTATTATAGAAGTACCTACAGATATAAACTTATAAACAGTCCGTCTATCGCAAGGAAATTTGATAAACAGCAAAGAGGAAACGCTATTACTACGTACTTACTGCATCAATTTCCTGAGTTCCCATGGAGTTGTTCAGGGTCCACTGGAAGGTCTTTGGGAGTGGGAAGCCGTCCACCTCACATGTTACGTTCGTGGGCTCGTTGATAGCCGCCCCAACGATCATGGTCGTTTTGGTTAAGCACATTGGCTTATCTGTTCCAAATAAACAATTTTAAAACGAAATAATCGCGCTTATTAATTTTCTTTTTATTTTGTCGCAAGCATTTTTGGTGAATTTAATAGGACGAACGGATTTATTGTGTAGAAAACGTATCATAATATTATATACCTACTTAATCATTGATTTTATATTTATTAGTATTGTTTTGAATTTTCAGTGTACAAAAACGTAAGCAACGGCTTTTTGTTTCAAACAAATAGCCCAAATACGTACCTACTTATTGTAGAACAAAGGAAAAAGCTGTTCAATTTGAAGCCTATGCCTGTGATAATCATCACTCAAATTTACTGCCTTAATTAACTTAGTGACAGCTAAGATAGATTTAAGTATACTACACTCGCTGTTTCAACATTATCAACAAAGCATAATCAGTCCACAAATTTGAATTCAAAATCAGAAGCAATACTCTATGAATTTGCAAGTTATGCCCGTGTCGTGCAAGCGAATTCAATTTGCTGTTCCAATGGTGTATGAAGCCGTAAACACGTGGCTTTGAATTGATATATCGCGCATTCGTATGCAAATAGTTGAAAGGGACTTGATACAGCCGTAGAAGACGGATGCCACAGCAGAGGTGGCTAAAGTTCGTGGGGCTACCTTTGTAGAACGGTTGATTATGGAATTTACAGTCTGTATTAACATGATTGATTTGTACATTACGTTTATCATTTTAAAAAGTAAGAAATTCTAACGTGTCTTTGTGTTCTCTCTTTTCACTTTTTAGTAAGACATACTTTGCATTGTTTATGTAGATTTTTAAACGAATTTAACTCCTTTCTATAAACTAACTGTAAATACTGGAACTATAAAAAATATCGGATAAACCATTTAAATAAATTGCTTTTAAAGGCACGAATAAAAATAGACACGTTTAATTCATGACTGTCAATATCAGAAATACAAATGTAACGGATTCATCCCGTGATATATTGCACGGTGTTACCAATAAACGGACTATCATTGATTGCCAATATACCTACTATAATAAATGTGCGCAAACAGGAAACTGAAATAGTTGCAATATCAAATTATTTTATCGGTCGAGAGTTGTACGAGATCACTTTTGAAATCAAAAATCGCTACAAATAAAATATAAATTCAAAAGATAAAATAGTCAAGTCAGCGATAAATCTTGGAGTCTCCCAAGGCTTTCACCAAAATCCAGTAATATTAAAATTACTTACAAATTACTTGAAGAATAACAGGCGAAGATTTGCCATCGCCCTCTACGTTGGAAGCGATGCACTGGTACTTGCCAGCTTGTTTCCTGTTTACGCCTTGTAAGGCCAAGTGTGCTGCTCCAGCTATCACTCCGGCACGCTGATTGTGGGTCATCAATTGACCCTGGAAAAATGTTCTCATTACATTCTTCAAGAAAGTAAGGAAAATTAAAATGTAGTATTTAAAGGATTTTGTTATCAAAGTATATATGAAAGGTACATAGATAATATAATAATTTAAGTAATTTATCAGATAATGAAGATGGTCAAAGCTTGTAATTGTAAGAGTGATTAGTAGGAAGATGTTTAAAGAAGAGACCTATGGTAATAAGGAAGACATGGATGAACTGACGTTTAACAATATCATAATGGACAGGAAATGGTTGAAGCAAATTGAATGTGACACGAACGAAACAGATATACACGTGAGGAAAAGAAGTATTGTACCGAACTGAGATAAAATAAAAAATTGATAGACAGGGTAACAGTACCGGTTGAAGAATACATTAATTTGTACTTACATCATGTTCCCAAACAATTTTGTACGCGGGCGGGTTGGACTTCACAATGCACTCAAAGTAAACGTCGTCTCCTTCTTCGATGTCATTAGGGTTTAATTTGGAACCAAGGTGCAGGGTGACTATTGGGGCATCTGTTACAAAATAAAAGTTTTTAAGCTCTAGCCTGCCAAAAATATGATGATAATCAAGACTAAATGTGTATAGATTTAGTCTTGATTATCATCATATTTTTGGCTAATCGTAGGTATAGATTTATTTAGATATAGATTTCGTTTAAAATTATGATTAGTACACGACATGGGCAAATTATGAAAAAGCCATTTCCGAAATTTGTCCCAACGGGAATCGACCTCGCAACCACCCGGTGTAGTAAGGACGAGCGGCCTACGCTCAAACCACTGCGCCAAGCGGTCGTCAAATAATATACGAGTATGTTAAATAATCTTCCTCGCACTTACAGTATAAATTTAGTGTGGTGCTAGTTTCAATGGTGGCGTGTTCCAGTTTCACGTGAGACGCGCGGCATGTAAGGACATGGCCGTCTTGATCCATGCGCGGCGTCCAGCGTAGGAACGACACTGTCTCGTTCTTATCGTCGGAATTCTAAGAATAAGACAAATGTTCAGTTTATTTTCTAAACATTTAGAATGTACGTAAAATAAGAGCAGTATACGAATAGTACAGTAGATAAATAAGAATGTAAGGACCGTACTAAATGAACGTGGAAGAAGACTATCGTGATTCCCTAAAATAAGGCAGACAAATCTGTAGTTTCTTTTATTTGTAACTGACAATAGGTAGAAATGTGAAATGTCCGATGTAGGTATAATTTACACGATACTATTGTGAAGACTTGGCTTGCTATTTTACTATTATTATTTGTGTAAGCCAGGACAGTGGCACCTATCTGGAAATTGTGGTTTGTCCGACCCTCCACAAATCTCGAGAAAAATCAAAATTGCGTTGAGAGCCCCAAATAGTTTGATCGAAATATAATAATTGGTAATGAAAATAAATATGATCCACTTCCCTCTAGTAATGTGGATAATAGTACCGTTATATATAAAGATGTGAAAATAAGGCCCATTTTCCTTCGGATGTAAAATACCAACCATTTACATCCAAACATTACCCGAATATACCTACTTAATCTTTGTTTATACGTCTTATAACACAGGCTACAAGAAAATCCGAAAATGAATGGTTTATTTTATCAAATAAGTTGTTTATAACGTTTTGCCTTCATTTATTCTTAATTAACATTACTTATTCCAACACAAAATGTACAAAAAATCATAAAATGGTCTCCCGAATATTATGTGAGACCGACGGTTACCGATTTGAACTTGGACATTATTATCATTTCGTATCGTATCTCGTTGGTTGTGGTATTGTTACTATTAGTTTAGTATAATTAGATATTGGTTAGCCTTACAACTAGTCTTACCTCTTGTGGTCTAGTTGTTACCATCTGCTTGCCGTCCATCCACCAGGTGATGACAGCCACGGGCCTGGCGCCTACTGCGCGACACGCTAATTCGGCTTTCGAACCAACCGTCAGGGGCTGCTCTCTAGCCAATATTTCCACTGTAAGTGGACGCACTGGAACAAATTGTCTGGATAAGGAGAATGAAGCCATATTCTGCATGGTCAGCATCTTTATTTAATTCAATTGAATGGCTAACATTTGTATAAATAAATCTGCACTTAAATTTCGGAAATTGACTCGTCTAGTTTCTAAATTGTGAACAGCAGATGAAAAATTATGTTTATTATTAAAGAAAAACAATGCATAGATAGCTAATAAGTTGTCTATTCTAATGTCTAATAAGTTACTTAATAAGATTAAGATTCGTCAATCTTCATAAAAACAACCTTTATTAAGTTAAATATATTTTTTAACTGAGTTAGGTATTTTAATATCAATAACAAATTTCTTGGACTAGGCATAAAGTTGCAGTAATTTGTTACTCGTTGTTTTATCAAAATTAATTTATCGGTTCTCTCGCCAGGAATATTAAGTTAACTGAATGTAGATGAAACTGATGATAAAATATTTTAACTTTAAATTACTTTAAATAAAATTATGTTATCATGTACCTTTGTAGACTTTCTTTGATTAAAGCAATCAGTCTTAGATCTAGGTTCAACAAGCACATATACACTCCGATTATCTGAAGAACCCTGTTATTACAGCTTGGCAAGGTCATTATAAGTTTAATCATTGTACACAATTTAGCATTTCCATTCAAAGTGGGTACTCGTAATGTAAATTAAATGTGAACAATAGATTGCCTAAACGCTTCCATTAACGTTTTGTGCCTTCGTAAAAGTGTTGAAATCTAAAATAATGCGCTTCACTAAAAGCTTTATGGGATAACGGTGAGCTTAGCGTGCATTACTGTAGGAATGACATCATGGGTTATTATAATGGAGAATAATTTCCTGTTCGCCGACGTGGCAATGGCGTCACGACAGGACAATGCGACACAAATAAAAACTAATGGCCCCTTACGGAGCGCGGTGACAAAAGAATCTTGTCTGCCAGCCAACCGTCATATTCTGAGGATAATCCGACGGCGCAGCACGTTTGATATAGGTTAATCGCGAGGATTTACGGGGATTGAGTTTTGCAATAACACAAAATGAACGTTGTCGTAGTGTAATGCGGACGTTATGAAAGTTTCCAACTATTTTGCGGTGTTGAACGCTGTATGTTAGCTGGAATCGCTGCTGTTCCGGGCAAATGGCAAATGGAATTGAGAATAGGTAGCGAGGAATTTGGAGATAAGTGAACCATACCTGCGAATTAAACTTTTCCAATAAAATATGGAAAGAGCAAAGGTTTTTCTCGGTTAATAAGTTTGTTGTAGAAATAATTCGTTGTGGCCTTTGTATTGTAAGTCTACAGGGTGAAATTAAATGAATTGGCTAAACTTCGTTAAGTGTTTCTTTGTGTACCATATAAGATTTACTAAGCAAGCATATCACTAAATAATATAAATTAAAAGCTGTGATACCACAAAATAAAAATATCAAATGAATTATTCCTCTTATTTTATTACAACTTAGTTACTGTGAATTTAAATAATAAATTGTATGAATTAAAAGAAAAAGGGCATGACAAAGAACCTGTGTTAAATACTGAGTAGGTATAGTAAAATGACGTGGCGTGGTTTCAAGCCATAAAATTAATATTCTATTTTTACAACTTTAAGATTTGTATTGACATTTTAGTATGATTATGTGGTAGTTCGTAAAGTTTTCATCAATTTGGCCATTTTATTTACACGTGTATAATAAACAATATTAAATTTAAAGAAACACCGCTCTCCCGCTTTCGCAATAAAAGTCTCTATGTGTGGTTCCAGCGCGTGGCTTGCTCGTATCTCAGTGAGGGCACGTCTCTGATGACGCAGTGCCTGTCACCGCTCATAATGTCCGCCGGTCGGTGGATAAATGTGAGAATATTAGGTAACAGACTCACGAGGGATTGGGGGAGTGCGCTAGGGATTTATGTAGTTTATCTTATTATTAAATGTTTAGCGTCATCCAACTAAATAACAATAAAACAATAAATTGTATTTTGGGTGGTTGTGTCAGAGCGACATGCCTTCCGCGAACTGACACGTATATCTGACACCCGGTCGAGCCTGGCGCTGCGGCGCGCATGCGCGGGGAGTAGAAGTTATCTACTACGAAACAGCGGTCTGCATGTCACTCCAACGTACAAATGTTTTTATTATAAAAACAAACACCATAACATCAAACCAATAAAATGAGTACGCCACATCACCCCCCTCCAGAGACCGTCTCAAGGGCGATAATAATTTGGAAGTTGCACAACACGGCCTGACCGTGTCCTTCTGACATCATCTCTTCCAGTGTTGTGATGTGGTGAATCTGGTGGAGTGGATTTTGTATTGTTCGATGTGCTGATTGTAGCATCTGCGTCATGTAATATATAAGCTGGTTTAATTCGGTCTATAGATACGGTGACAGGATTACCACGCACTAGAATTTTAAATACTTTGTCTCCTCTTTGTAACACCTCATGACGGCCAGTGTAAGCAGGCGTCAGTGAGCCATGACCTGCGTCGTCTCGAAGGAAAATGTGGGAGACTCTTGCAAGGTCTTTGTAGACAAAGGTTGTTCGTGATCCGTGACGGGCAGCTGGTGTGGGCTGAAGTCTTTTAGCGAACGCCCGTATTCGGGAGAGGAAATCTGTCATGTCTACGTTTGTACTTTCCTCGGAGTGCAACAATTCTCCTGGTAATCTTAAAGTCTCGCCATAAGTAAGCTCGGCTGTAGAAGCACACAGGTCCTCTTTGTACGCACACCGGATACCCAGTAAAACAAGAGGTAGGGAATCCACCCAATTGGGGTCTCCGTGGCATGTAATAGCGGCTTTTAGCTGTCTATGAAATCTTTCCACGAGGCCATTGCATGCTGGGTGGTATGCAGTTGTTCGCTTATGGCGAAATCCAATAAGTTCTGCCAAACGCTTGAACAAAGTGGACTCAAATTGCCTACCACGGTCAGTGGTAATGCTTATTGGGCAGCCAAATCGAGAAATCCATCCATGCAACAGGGCCCTGGCTACTGACTCGGCAGTAATCTCTTGGAGTGGTATTGCCTCAGGCCAACGCGTAAATCTATCGACGGCTGTAAGGCAATATCTATACCCTTGACAATGCGGGAGTGGACCGATGAGATCTATATGGGTATCGGCAAACCTTGATCTGGGCAGGTTAAAGGTTCCCAATGATGATGAGACATGTCGAGTCACCAGACAAGAACGGGTCCACTCTCGACAGTCCTTCCTTACGCCGGGCCAAACATACCTCTCAGCCACAAGCTTGGCGGTGACGTTGGCCCCGGGATGGCTTAGCGAATGGAGTGATTCTAACACTTGTCGCCGAAATCTTTGAGGTACATAAGGTCTCGTTATATTATATCTCTCTTCACAATATAGTTTTGAAATTGTTTGGGGCAGCTGAATTTTTCTAAGACGCAATGAAGTATCGCTCTGTAATAATAATTGCAGTTACTCGTCAGCATCTTGAGATTGAGCTAGCTGCTCTAAATCGACTGGTTGTACAATCTCTTCTACTCGTGAAAGTGTGTCAGCTACCACATTGTCCTTACCAGAGATGTGCCTGATATCCGTCGTAAATTGTGCAATGAAATCCAAGTGTCTGAATTGTCTTGGTGAGCAATTTTCTTTCCTCGAGTGATATGCGAAGCACAGAGGTTTATGATCTGTATAGACAGTAAAAACTCTTGCTTCTACCATGTGTCTAAAATATTTAATGGTCTCATAAATTGCCAATAACTCGCGGTCATATGGTGAATATTTTTGCTGGCTTGGGCTTAACTTTCTGGAGAAGAATGCCAACGGCTGCCATCCTTTGCCCTTCTTGTATTGCTGCAAAACTGCACCCATGGCTACATCTGAGGCGTCCGTTACTACAGCAAGCTTAGCGTGACAGTCGGGGTGAGCTAATAAAGTAGCTTGACAAAGTCCCCGTTTACACGTATCAAAAGCATCTTGCTCTTCTGTGGAGAAGGTAACTGGATGAGAGCCTTTAACTGAACCTCCTAACAAGGTGTTTAATAGAGCTTGGTGCTGAGCGGCGCCTGGGATAAATCTTCGATAAAAATTGAGCATGCCCAAAATTCTCCTGAGCTCTCTTACTGTCTTCGGTGCCGGAAAGTCCTGGATAGCTTCGACCTTGGCGGGAAGTGGTTTTGTGCCCTCGTGAGAAATAAGATAGCCTAGAAAACTTACTTGTGGAACTCCAAACACACATTTTGAAGGGTTAATAACTACCCCATATTTTTGCAATCTGGCAAATAAAAGACGTAGATGGCTTTTATGGGTTTCTTGATCCTTGGAGAATATCAGGAAGTCATCTACGTACGAATAACAGAAGTCTAGGTCCCTCAACATCTCGTCTACGAAGCGTTGAAAGGTCTGTCCAGCGTTACGGAGACCAAATGTCATGTACGGGAATTCGTAAAGGCCAAAAGGTGTCGTAATAGCTGTCTTCTGGATATCTTCTCTGTAAACAGGAATTTGGTGGTACGCTTTTAATAAATCAATCGTGGAAAACACTTTACAACCTGCTAGATTATATGCAAAGTCTTCTATATGACGAATACGATATTTGTCGGGTATTGTTCGGGCGTTTAACATTCTATAATCCCCGCATGGTCGCCATCCGTTTTCTTTTTTTGGGACGAGATGCAGTGGTGATGCCCAAGCTGACTCGGAGGGCCTGGTTATGCCGCTTTGGAGCATAGACGCAAACTCCTCCTTTGCTATTTTAAGTTTATCAGGGGCCAACCGTCGCGGTCTACCAGTGACGGGCGGGCCCGGTGTAGTACGTATATAGTGTACAGTATTATGTGTAGGTGTGCGATGTGTACCGTGTGGGCGAGTAATGTCGGGGTACTCCCTAAGTATATCATGAAATACGGAATCACCAGAGATACATTTTACCGAAGAGATAATATCGGACGTGCGGGCAGGCAAAGCCGGGGTCGCAAACTCTGTATTGTTATCAATTAGGCGTTGGTTCCTGCAATCTACAACAATATTATAATATGATAAAAAATCAACACCGATTATTGCCTTTGTTACGTCGGCTACAATAAATTTCCAAGCGAAGCCACGAGAAAACCCTAGATTTAGCATTAAATGTACGTAACCGTATGTTGCTATAGAAGTACCGTTAGCTGCATGCAATTGATAATCAGACTTCGGCCGGCGTTCGTTGAGATAGGTGCGGGGGAAAACGCAGAGGTCACTTCCTGTGTCCACTAGAAACTGCGTCTTCGTTTCCCTATCAATCACGAACAGGCGACCAGTATTGTTGCAATCGTCGGCCGCCATTAACGATCGCACGAGTCGTTTCCCGGCTTGTAGTCACAAGGTTTTAAACACTTCGTGGCCTTGCCCCCGAACTTCCCATGATACCAGCACAGAGGATATTTTTTATAACTGGAATGAGATCTTGTTCCATTATGTGATCCACGTTGCCTTGTTCTGGGCATTCTGTCAAACCTAGTTGTGAGTGCTGCAACTTCCTTGGCTAGGTCAGCTACATGCTGGCTTAGATCGCCTGTAGGTGCACTCGTCGCCGGATGCGATGCGGCTGTCGAAGCAACCTGAAGGTTCGGTGGCACAACATCATATATCCGATCGGCTAAATCCGCTAGTTCATTAAGCGTTGTGTCAGACTGGGCCGCGATAATACTTTGCATGTTAGTGGGTAGGCGGTTAGTCCAAATTGTAATAAGAAAATCTTCTGGAAACTCGGGGCCGGCTAGGTGCTTGAGGTGGCGAGCAAACTGGGACGGTTTCCGGTCCCCAAGTTCTTCATGAACTAAAAGCTGTTTGATCTTCTTCTCCTTAGACGGCGACAGTCGTTTAATAAGCACCGCCTTTATTTTTTCGTACTTGTGTGAAGCTGGCGGAGAAGCGATAATATCCTGTACCTCCTCTGCATATTGCGGCTCTAAAAATGCTGTTGCGTAGTAAAACTTGGTTGAGTCCGTAGAAATGTTTGCCAGATGAAATTGGCCTTCCAACTGCAGGAACCATAAGGCCGGATTCGCCCGGTTAAACGGGGGTACCTTGATTCCAACGCGAAATGTTGCAGCTGACCCCTCTGCCGCGTCCTGGAAATCTTCCTTTGCAGTGCTCATTTTAGCGTATTTCAATTCGGGTCACCAGTTTAGCGTCATCCAACTAAATAACAATAAAACAATAAATTGTATTTTGGGTGGTTGTGTCAGAGCGACATGCCTTCCGCGAACTGACACGTATATCTGACACCCGGTCGAGCCTGGCGCTGCGACGCGCATGCGCGGGGAGTAGAAGTTATCTACTACGAAACAGCGGTCTGCATGTCACTCCAACGTACAAATGTTTTTATTATAAAAACAAACACCATAACATCAAACCAATAAAATGAGTACGCCACAAATGTAACACTAGCAGTTTAAATTTTTATTTTTATTTTACCCTAAATATGCCCTATTTTTGTTTTTTGTATTTATTACTTTTCGATGAAAATTCAATAAAGAATATGAGGATTCAAAAATTTGCGAAACGCTTTGAGAAGAAAAAGACGCTGTCGCGTCTTCTTATTTGACGTCGGCGGAGCGGCCGCCGTGCCTCCAGATTTAATTAAGTCGTCCATTCCATCCAAATAACCTCCAACAGTGGTGTACAGTTCCTATTGCTATTCCAACAACAGACCTCGATAACAGACTATTTCATCTACGTAGGTATTCATGATTTTGTATGTCATTATTATTTATGTTATGGGTAAGAATTAAATGTTACCCACCATATCCAAAAATACTGAGTCGATACTGATGATCAGTACGAACTAAGTTGGTAACGTATATAAAATAAAAGTGAATTTAACTGAAAGCGATGAATTTAAACAATTTTTATATTTATAAATTATGATGAACATACATTAGTAAATAAATGTATGTTAGACATACATCTTACACAGAAAATAATTATTCTCGAATTCTTGAGTACCGCCAACATGCCTGCCCACACACCGCCTACGTTCAACGTTGACCTTTCATAACATAGCTGATTGTCTGTTATATAAAATGTCCATCAAATTCAGGCAATTATATAAAAAATATTTGCCATAAAAAATAGCCACATGTTACTATAAAAAAATCATACATTCGACATCAACGCATGACCAACTGAAATTATAAAACGTTACCGTTTGAAATTAAATGGTTAATGTTATGCGAATCGATCTAGATGCCTATTATGAACTCATTTTACTTTGCTATACGTGTACATGGTCTCCAACTCAACTGAAAGTCGATGCTCTCAAATACTTTTCAGGAACCAAGCGCTTCGTATGAACCAATTAAAATGGGAAATTGTCAATACTTACAATAAATCTGTATCTGTATATTAGCCCTCGAAGGCGGAGCGAGGATCGTATTGTCAGCAGTGCAGGTGTACACTGCTTCTAAGTATGAGCGGGTTAGCTTCGGTATTCGCAGTTCCAGGAGGCTGAGCCTCGAGCCGTCCTCCACGGGAGGGAGGGTGGCGATCACTTTGTCGTCACGCCACCAGCGGATGCGGGGCATTGGTTTACCTGAAAGTTGAATGTAGATTACGAAAGTCGTCATAGAGACAGCATGCTGTCACTTTTACAAAACATGTGCTGTGAGTGAGTCGGAAAATACATAACCGCTTCGAAATAAATCGAGATCCATTATTAAGTGTAAAAGTAAAAATATATTTTAAAAAAATCTGGTTCTATGAGTATTTCATAGAATTACTAATGTAACATACAAATGAGATCGGATTATTTCTTATTTTGTTAGGTACCTATTAAAATTTTAGGATTGTAATTTTCTTATCTTCCTGTTTGACACCAAATTATGAAAATACAGACCGATTAATAATAAATCGTATTAGATGAGTTCCATGGATTACCGGTTTTACACCGTTGTTATATTAATTTTATATTATCCAAACAAGGTCCTTATAAAACGAATTTTGGACCGTAATAATATATTAACCGTAATAATATGGAACACTGTTCAATTCTTGAAAGTATGTATATTGTACAATAAACCATAACACTATGTAATAAAAGTTATAATAGTTAATGGGACTTCGTTAGTCTTACTATATAATATTTTACTTCATTTTATTATCTTCAATGAAATGATACTGAGAACAGAATTTCATTTTCCCGTCACAATTTCCTTTGTTTCTATCTGTCTCATAAGAAATTCATTGTGTTGATTGTATTCGAATGTCCAGTTCATTTTATAACAAAAAATGAGAGACGGAATTCGCTCAAATATTTATACAGTTCTCAACTGTTCGTTAGTAGATCCGTTTTGTTGGTTACAAGCGTATTGAAGTCTAAAGAAAAATTAAAAAAACTCGTGTTTGTCAACAACACGGTATGATTTTGACTCATGTTTTGGAAAACTATAAAATATGGAGACAGATAACTTAAATCAGCCTATTTAAGCCACATTATGGAGATATAAACTAAACATTAGTTTTATTTAAATAGAATGTAAACGAATATGTATCGTATTTCATTCATTTAATCACACCGGATGGTCAACGCGTAACTTCAGTGCCGAGGTACCGTACAAAGGTAACAACTTAAATTGGGAACTTCTACGAAGCAGTCGCACTTTCCCGTCGAAATGTCAATGTTTAACTCTTTTTTTATCGTGTTTACTCAAAGTTAGGTCCTTTTCATGCATTCGAGTAAACTTCTGAAGCTTTCATGTTAACCTTAATAAATAATGAAAGGTTCTTAAGTTTTTTTTAAACCAACTTAATCTACTTATAAGTATTTTATCATTAAAGGGATATTACATAGCACAGAAAAAATATTATGATGTAACGAGAACAATGATCACATTAAAAACGCGATTCATATAGTTAAGTAGCTCGTGCTATCTAAACTAAGCCTCAGCAATCGATAACAAATTTTACGTTAACGTATTTAGAGTTGTTTGTTGCTTGGTAGTGCTATTCTATTAAAATAATAGGCCACGACATTTTTACGATAACTTAGTAGGTGAAATAAAAATGCTCTTTACCTCCGCTGACAACACACGTTAGCTTCAAGCTGGCATCTTCGATGTACGGGCCGGCGACTCCGATCACTTCCTTATCGAATTCGTCGAATATTTTCGGCTTTTCCGGAAGTTCTATAAAATAAATATAGAATTAAATCTAAATAGAGTAAAAGAGCAACCGGCAACCTTAATGGCATAATATACATGAATTATTCTCACACATATTTATGAGAGACAAACAAGTTGTAGGTAACTTAAACAAATAGGGTATATGCACGTTTTTTTAATATTCAGCTCACCGTATACTTCTTAAAGAAAACTGTATCTACATTATTTTGATATATCGAATAAGTAGCTTTCGAGATACCTATATAACTTTTAACACGTCGACACCAGTTGTGTACTGTGTGGACAGAGGTCAAGTATAAGTGAATATAAATCGGCGGTAGGTATGCGCTGCCGTATATTTCTCAAGAAGTTTTTGTTAAAACTAGAAAATTATGTGTTGTGCCAAAGTGTACACACAAGTGCCAACGCAGGGATATAAAAATGAAACAAACACGTATGTCTTTCTAGTCATTAACATCCAATTTTTGCAACGTTCTGAATGACTCCACGATCCATTGATATTCCCCATAGATACAATTGTCTGTCGCTACCATACAGGTATAAAAAATATATTTAAATCGGCGTCGGCAACTTTGATAAAAGTACGCACGACGAGGACCTACCATAATTGAGTTACCCAACATTAAACTTTCCCTTGGACCGTATAGAGCAAAAATAAAAGCCTTGTAAAGACATTCTCAACAAAAATTGCTTGAGGCCTGAAGCAATCTTATCATCGTTTGTGATTTTTGAGATAGAATTCTCTTCATGATTATGATCTTGAAATCAAATAATAATAATAAAAGGGAAAGTCAACGACCTTTTTATGGAAGTGGGTACCTTTACTTTTTAAATTGTTGATGGTTGTTTTATTCAACGTAGGAAGTTACAATGATCTTATTATAGAAGTAGGATTCGTCTTAGACATTTAAGTAGGATAAACAGATTTTTTAACAAAACAAAGCCGACAAACAAGCGTACGACCTGCATGATGTTAAGCAGTTACCGTGCCTGCGTAGCCGATGCTTCCAATACCAAAGAAATAGCTGCCACCTTGCTGACTTGGAGAGGGGTGGGGCAGAGGGAGGGGGTAGGGCACTGACCGTACGTAACTCAGATATAATAACCACTTTACGCAGATCTTCTGTGGAATGGACAACTTTGTACCATTCACAGGCGACTATTTCTTAAGTTAGAGAAGAACTTATTTAACCCTTTGGCATCCGTGACGTTTAAGTCGCGCACATCCGTCAAGTCCCGCGGGCATATGCCTTATCGCGGCGTCAAATTACAAGTGTCGTAAAAAACCCTCTCATTCAAATTCTATTGCCACTATCGCCTTTCTGATGACCTTTTTTTTATTACTATCCACGTAGGTGTGGAATATAATGCCAAACAAGAATAACATTACTTCAAGCAAAAATATACCACAGCTTTTTAGAAAAACGATTTTAATTAGCCTGCGTCCTGCAAACACAGTACTGTGCCACCGGGAATTGCCGGTATTAGCTAATAAAAGTTGCATTAATGTGCCACCGGGAACCATGAGGTTAAATACATAACATGTAACTAAAGTATCTGCGACATTTAAATCAACAAAGAAGCTTTAATTAATATGAGGGACACGTTAAGAAAATGTCTACGCCAACAAAGAGTCATTAAAAGTACCAACACCACAGACTTTTAAGGAAATTAACAAACCTCAAACAAAATTTTAATGCACATTCACTTCGAAGTAAGTAAGTAGTGTTTACATAATTCGACACGGTAATAAAACCAAAATAATTATTACGCCATAAACTCCGGGTTGGCTTGATGCCAAAAGGCAATATGTAGGTAGGCATGGTTCGCTGAACAAAACGGCTACTTTATTGTGCTGTGTTACAGGACACGTCTGGAGACAGGAGGATCTTATTTCCTAGCAGTTAAATGTTACATTATAATAAATTTATTTGTTGCACAAGAATTGCATTTGTTCTCATTTTTTTTTCAAGAAATCCGTGAGCTTTTCGGGCGATTTTGTCGGTCACATGACGACTAGTCAGTTATTTACAAATAGATAGAAGTTTGGGGTTGGTGTCAGTCGTCAGATAACTTTTCTGTCCTATTATTGTAAATTACCTATAAGTAGAATAATAAAATGTATTTAGGACAAGCTGTAAGTAAAGTATACGATAATAACGATGTATCTCTTTCGCACAAAACCTCAGTATCAGCAGTTTATCAGTGTTCTAGTCACCTGGTCCCCATGTCTGTTTCAAATTTATGTGTGCTAGTATCGGAAGCCAGCCAAATAGCGGTGGTTTTGCGGCTAAACATCTTGTGTGTGCCAAACATTATTGTTGGTTTTGCTGATGAAACGATAGCTTCTTTCTTCCGTGTCTTGATCGGATCGATTGACGTGGTAAGGGCTGGCTTCAATAATTATTTTATTTAACGTTTAAAACAAGTATATTTCTTATTAAAATTAACAAATTTGTGTTAGGCGAGTCTTGCTTGGACAGGGGTCGGTCCGACGGGTCCGGCGCCTTATATAGTTTCTCCGGACCGCTTGTTTCCGGTGCTCGCCGCTAGGTGGCGTGGGAGGCGTCGTGAACATGCCGCCCGCCTTGAAAGCTTCAGCTTTCAACGTAAAAGTGCTCAGCCATCTGTGCTCAGCCATCTGTGATATTGATGTCCTCTGATGATGAGGGCAGCGGGCAGATCTTCGAAAAGGCCCGCTGAATCGTTCCCGTGGCCGTGCTGATGTTGGCCACACGGGAAACGCCATCTTTTCCTGTGAAAATACTTAAAATCCTGCCCATCCGCCATTTTAACGGAGGCAGGTTATCATCCTTTACCAGCACAAGTGTGTGTAATGCCAGATCATCGTGGTTTGTCTTCCACTTGGTCCGCGTCTGTAG
Organism: Notodonta dromedarius; assembly: GCA_905147325.1. NCBI lineage: Eukaryota > Metazoa > Arthropoda > Insecta > Lepidoptera > Notodontidae > Notodonta > Notodonta dromedarius. The sequence goes on along the minus strand of LR990165.1, from coordinate 1,776,474 downwards.
CTCAGCTATGTACTCTCGGGACCAGCGCTGCCAGAAGTGTTGCCGCATTTGCTCGACACGCTGGTAGCGTGACAGCTGATGTGCAGCTTTCTTGGTGACGTCATCGCAGCCGGGAGAAGTCAGAGGCCGGCCAATCAGGAAGTGTGAAGGTGTCAGCGGATTAAAGTCGTTAGGGTCTGTGGACATTGGACACATGGGACGGGAGTTCAGGACGGCTTCGATTTGTACCAATACCGTGCTGAACTCCTCGTAAGTTAAGTTGGCGTTACCGACTACGCGTTTTATGTGATATTTACACGACTTTACCCCTGCCTCCCATAGACCACCAAAGTGAGGTGCATACGGTGGAATAAATCTGAAAATAATATTATTGTTAGACATACAGTCAATGATATTCCGAGATTCTTTGTTCAAAAAATCTGCAAATTCCTTTTGGGCACCTACAAAATTTCTTCCGTGATCGGAAAAAATCTGGTAAGGTTTTCCTCTGCGACCTATAAACCTTTTTAAGGCCAACAGATACCCTTCCGAAGAGAGACTAGTAACTAGCTCCAAATGCAATGCGCGTGTTGAAAAGCAAATAAAAATACAGAGATAACATTTCTCTAATCTAGACCCGCGGCCCTTTTTATTTAATATAAACATAGGCCCAGCATAGTCAACCCCAACGTTTGTGAAAGGAAAACCTATCTGTAATCTTTCCCTTGGTAAATTACCCATTATAGGTTGTACCGTTTTTCCTCTCACTCGGCTGCAGGTGACACACTGATGCACAACCCTTCTTGACAAGTTTCTACCGCTTAGTGGCCACCAGTTATCTTTGATGTGTGACAGAAGTAACTGAGGTCCAGCGTGTAGCAACTGCCTATGTTCATATCTGAAAAGTAGTACAGTAAAATAATGTTTACTACACAGTAGAATAGGGTGTTTCTTACAGTATGAAAAATCTGTCGAATTTTGTATTCTCCCACCTACTCGAATAGTACTACATTCATCCATAAACAAGTTCAGACCGGAGACATTACGATTACCTTTTATTGGTTTTCTGTTTATTAATGCGCGAATTTCTGTCGAAAATGATTGGCGTTGTACTATGTTTACAAGCCATGTTAGTGCTTTATTTAATTCTTCCACTGTTAATGGACATGAAAGACGGTTAGCCTTTGTTTTGGGATGAATATTGTATACAAATCTAAACATATATGCACAGGCACGGTGCATTCTATTAAACTGTGAAAACCTGCTAAATGGAAATAGTTGTGATTCTACAGTTTTACTTTGTGCATTCTGGTTTGTCAAAACAACACTGTGCGCTGTGCTAACTATATGTGTATGTGCTTTTAGTTCTGGCAAATCAGTGTTCGTGATGTTATGATTATTTTGCGACCAATTATTTACCTTATCATGTAAAAATCTGGGTCCTGTCCACCATAACGAGGATGAACGGAGCTCATCTAGGTACATACCACGCGAAACTAAATCTGCGGGATTATCCTTAGTGCTCACATGTAACCACAATGATTCACTTGTTATATCGTTTATTTCCACCACTCGATTCTGAACAAATGTCTTTAGTAAATGAGGAGACATTTTAAGCCATCCTAATACAATAGTGGAATCCGTCCAAAATACGATATTATGGAATCGCAAACGAAGTGATTTTATTATTTTCTCGTATAACCTAGCACCCGTTAATGCGCCACACAACTCAAGCCGCGGAATACTAACCGGTTTTAACGGCGATACTCTGCTCTTGGCACAAAGTAGCTTCACCGTGATATTGTTATTTTTTATTGTTTTTATGTATGCGCACGCACCGAAACCTTTCTGACATGCGTCCGTAAATATGTGAAGTTCTATTAAGTGAGGATTAACACATGTAACATGCCTAGGTACGCGAATTTCGTGCAAATTTTTTAATGAGGTAATGAAAAGTTCCCATTTTTGCTTTATATCTTGGGGCACTATATCATCCCATCCTATTTTACATAACCATAAACTTTGTAATAATATCTTGGCTATAATAACAATAGGAGCTAACAGACCCAGGGGGTCATAGATTTGTGAGACCGTGGATAAAATAAACCGTTTAGTTAGCTTGGATGCATTCGTATTTACCTTTGAGGTAAAGTTAAACTCATCACTACCATTTAACCAACCAAGCCCTAGCGTTTTGCTTTGACAGTTATCGCCTAGTGATAGATGTTTTGACGTGCTATTACCCTTCACCACAGAATGTAGAACATTTTGTGAATTTGATATCCACTTGTGTAAGGGAAAACAGGCTGACAAACATTCATCCGATAACCTTTTACAAATGTGTGATAAGTGTACTTCATCATCATTTCCAAAAATCAAGTCGTCCATGTATATGTCTTCTAACATCGTTCGCGAAACTTGTTTATCGTTACATTCCAACCCTAACTGTCGAATACAACGTATGCTTAAATATGGTGCAGAAACAGTACCGTAGGTTACGGTATTAAGCTGGTACATATCGATTGGCCCTGTATTATTTTCGCGCCATAGAATTAACTGTAAATTTCTTTGATGTGGTTGTATGAGTATTTGCCTGAACATTTTCTCAATGTCAGCGCATACGACATACCGATATTGCCTAAATCGTAATAAAATTGAAAATAAATCATTTAAAAGTACTGGACCGGGCGACTGAATATCATTCAAAGATTTTCCTGACGATGTTTTCTCACTAGCGTTAAATACTATGCGTAATTTTGTGGTGGTGCTTTCCTCACGAAAGACTCCATGGTGTGGAAGAAAATAATGAGGACTTGTGTAATCTTCTATGCGCGTCATGTGCCCTAAGGCTAAATATTCGCGCATGAAACTACTGTACATTTCTTTATACTGTGGTGATTTGTCTAATCTACGTTCAAGTGACAAGAACCTGTTTTTTGCTACTTTATAACTATCGCCGAGCGCCTCGGCCGACTCAGTCAATGGAATCCTAACGGAGAAACGATTTCCATCTACCCGCTCTGTTGTGTTTATAAAAAGTTCCTCACAGGCTTGCTCGTCAGCTGATAAATATGGTTTATGTTGCGTGATTTCTTCGATCTCCCAAAACTTTCTTAACTGTGTGTCTAATGATTGTGTAAAATTACAACGAGTCTGACTGTTAGACTGCAACTTATTAGAGTAGATAGGACCGGATATTATCCAACCTAGTTGTGTATTGTATAGATAAGGTCCACTAGCTAAATGAATCCTATCACGTTTCAACAAGTCCCAGAACAGATCAGCCCCTATCAGTATATCTATCTGAGTAGATATAAAATATTCTGGGTCTGCAAGAACTATATTCCCCGGTAAATTAATATTGTGTGGTTTTATATTTAAAGAGGGTAAGTTCGTACATATGTTAGGTAGAACTAAACAATTAATACGTGCGGAAAAATCGCTCGCTAGCGATTTAAGATTGATAACACATGAGTGCGTAGTCTGTGTGACTGACTTACCTACACCTATGACTTGATAAGTGGACTGTAAGCTTTTTGTGTTTAATTTATTACATAATGATTGTGTTATAAATGAATGCTGGCTACCATTGTCGAGTAGTGCACGAGCCGTGTGATATTTGTTGTCACTATCTGCAATTTCTACCAATGCTGTGGATAACAAAACCTGATCATTTAATGATTGTGTGCTTGTGTGGCTCGCTATCTCACCGCTGTGTATAGTAGGGTTGCATGTCGTGGCGTGTAGTGAGGTTGAGAAGTTAGCGTGGACGTCGAGCTTCTCGGTCGGAATCGAACCTTGAACCGTGGGCTCATTTTTGCCGTTCACTTCATACTCGTTCTCTTTGCATAGAAGGCTATTGTGTTTTTGATTGCATCGTTTACACGGTCCTGAATAACAATCATTATCCGTGTGCCCTGCGCGTAAACAATTACTACAAACGTTTTTAGATTGCACTAAGCTGGCCCTATCTTCTTTAGTTAAACTAAGAAACTGGGGACAAGCATACAGTGGATGATGATTTTTACACAAAGTGCATGTGTAGGTACGCTTTGCTTTCGAAGGTACCTTTTTTGCTTGAGTAGCAACACAACTCCGAGTTGTTATACTGGTTTCATTTTGTGTGGGTTTCTGACTAGGATGACTAACTTTTATCATTTCTAGCGTATCTGCCCTGTCCCTCAAGAATTTTATCAATTCACTCAATTGCAGTTTCCATTCTGGTTTATTGGAAATGAGGGTATTTTTATGTGTTTCCCACTCTTTCTCAATAGCTGCATCTAACTTGGAGACAATTAAATAAATGATGAACGTATCCCATTGCTCTGTGGGCTCGCCTAATAACTGTAACGTTCGTAAGTTTTTCAAGACTGTGTCGATTAACTTCCTAATCGTACTTGGAGTCTCTTTACCTATTGAAGGCATGGAAAATAATGATTTAACATGATTATGCACTAGTAATTTGTTATTATTGTATCTATTTTGTAATAATTCCCATGCCACTTCGTAATTATCGTAAGAAAACTCGAGAGATTTAATCACTTGTGAAGCACTTCCTTTAAGTGACGAACGCAGATAGTGGAATTTTTGTATATTATCCAGTTCTTTTGACCCATGAATAACCGAAGAATAAATATCCCTAAATTCTAGCCACTGATCATAAGAACCGTCAAATGTGGGTAGTGTGATAGTGGGCAATTTTACGTACGATTTTGAAGCATTGCATTTGGATCCGTTCTCTAATTCATTCTCATTTACCAAACAATCAGCTGTAGCCATGACTTTAAAATACAAATCTTCGAATGATTCACGAGCAGCCAGATGTTGCTCGAATTCGCTTTCTGATGCAGATGTTTCCATCGCAGTTTGAATTTCGTTAAATTCTACTAGTAATGTCATGGCTGCCTGCTTACGTATTTTTAATTCCGATTTACGTGGATCTGACAAAGCTGTTTTCCCAAGAGAATTTACAAACTTTGAGAACAAAGTCAGTCTACCCTTAACTGTTCCTCTTTTTCTGACTAACTCACGAGCTAAACCGGTAGATTTTTCGGATAAACATTCACTAAATTCACTTTCGGTAGTCATTATGGCAGTCTATGTGAAACAAGGGTACTCACAATTTTTCCGTGCGTGGGTGGACGCTCGGGCTCGCGTGCCGGCCGGCGCTATAATTGAGAACGGTATTAGTACAAATGCAAATACAAGGATAGGATAAAAATGAACGATTGATTGGCCAAACCCTCTGATGCCACGTTGATTTAATGCTGATTCTTGATTTGGCTTCGATGGTCCAAATGTTGGTTTTGCTGATGAAACGATAGCTTCTTTCTTCCGTGTCTTGATCGGATCGATTGACGTGGTAAGGGCTGGCTTCAATAATTATTTTATTTAACGTTTAAAACAAGTATATTTCTTATTAAAATTAACAAATTTGTGTTAGGCGAGTCTTGCTTGGACAGGGGTCGGTCCGACGGGTCCGGCGCCTTATATAGTTTCTCCGGACCGCTTGTTTCCGGTGCTCGCCGCTAGGTGGCGTGGGAGGCGTCGTGAACAATTATGATGAAGTGGCGTTGATGGCGATATACATTATTTATATACCTACACTTTTTACTCAGTACATAGTTCACCTATGTATTTACATAAAGATATACAACTTCAAGAGACAAACACACATGGCAGGGTAGCAATTCATTTCACCCAAGAGGTGTTCCACGTGATATTTCATACGACGTCACTCCGATATAATTGTTTACCTTTTGTTTATTCTGTTAAGCACCAAGAGAATTTAAGTCTGTATCCCACGTAGGTGTGCCAAGACTATAGGTACCGAAAACACCAAACCAACTTTAAAATTGACTCATGAAAACGACGTGAATTTTCTCATTTATTTTTATAACTCCAAAAGTATTTGTGCAACTCTGTTTCACTTTCCCTCCTTGCAATTTTAAAGTCCCCATTTCAGCTGGCAAGTCGCGTCTGTTAACTTTGGACTCGTTCAAAATATAACACCTATGCTACGGAGTTCCAGACTTGTTTTGTGAACTACAATATTTGTACTGCAAATTGGAATGAAACAACTTGGTTCTGTCTTTTTTTCGGGGTTTTTAAATTGGATATGCATGGGATCGTACACACAAGCCGTAATATGCGGAGCACAGAGTATTACGTTATTTCTTTCTTCTTCTCGTGATGTTTTTTCTTCCTGTACAAGACCTTAAAATATAATAAGAGAGTTTCTTATTGGCTACAATTAAAACGCTCCCTAATAAATTAATTCAATATGTACTCTAAGAAATTTGCTTTGCTACTCAAAAGCGATAAATGCTCACCAAATATTGTTTAGGTACCACCTAAACCTAATTTAAATGCTCTTAGAATATTTTAAGTCTGTAATAGGTACTAATTGCCAAGAGAAATAAATAAATTACTCTTATAAATTGTTTTTGAATCAAAACCGAATAAATGCTTACCAAGTAAAATTTTATTCCACTAAAGTGGTCAAAAATATTCATGTTTCATTTGTTTTTTAATAAAACAACTACGACACGTTTGGTAAGGTTAGGTTAGCACTCTGACTACAAATACAAACCTAAGCCGAGCGGGCGATTTATAAATACCAAAATTGACCGGTTTGGAAACTCTTCAATCAATGCAAAGTGTCAGTAGAATATTTAGTGGGCTTGCAGACTGGCGAAGCGGCTGGTTGCATTCGGATGCGACTCCGAAACGGTCACCATAAATGTTAAATGAACAATTCTAGACTGAGGGAGGTTAGGAGACTGAATATACATGAGCATGAGGTGTGAATATTTTACCGCGTCATTTTTCAAATATAGAGCGTACTTGCTACTTTAGCCTCTTACGGCTATGATAGACCGGAGCCGAACAACGAATATTGAAATTTCAGATTTCTTTTGATGTTTCTCAGATCTGTCACCATTAATATGCACTCCAGCACCTCTAGCTAGAGCTATCTCTTTGCTCTAGTGGTAATACGTATGATAAAACGAATCGAAGACAGATTTCTCTCCTGTTAAGCGGGGGAGACTTTCTCACTACTTATTTGTATGTATAAAGCACGGAGTTAACAGTCTGTGGTGCGAAGATCACCGAACAGCATTTACAAACGTCATTACTTACCGATGATATCTAACATAATTTTATGGTTCCGTGTCGGTGAGATCTTGAAGTCTACGCGACATCGGTAGACCGCGCGGTCATTAGGGATGACGTCACGAATCCTGAGCATTGATGGCGTCGCGGTATGCCACCTCGCCCGCCCGCCCAGCACGTCATCCGCCCAGTGCGCGGCCGGACCTTTTTCACGGGCATCGAAACTGTGAACAAGACAGAGAATATTGTGATCTTAAAACAAGGAGAAATCAATTTATGTGATAATAATAAGATTAAAATATTGAGAAACCAAATTGAAATTGTCTATGATTTTTTAAATTAATTATGTAAACATTTATGAGATCGTATATCGAGTAGGTACCTATACAAAATGAATAGGTTTTTTTATAAAATTAGTTGCCTTTAACGTAATGACATAGTTTATTTTTAATTAACATTACAGTTTTTGATACAGAATGAACAAGTAATATGTAAAATTACCACCCAAGTGTTAGTGGGCTGAACCTGTGACCGATTTGAACTTCTTTCTAAAAGTCTAATATTTAGATGTAAAACTATTTGAGTAGGTACCTACCTAATTCCACCAACTAAATTAATGTATTTTCAACGTGTTTTTATACGATAAGATTTCCACTCATTAATATTGCATAAGCGCCGTGCGCTTACGAGGGCGTGTTCTATTCTTCCTCTTTATTATGCCGTGTCGCTAACATAAATCAAAATGGCGCGGGATCAAACCGCTCGAGAGAAGCGATTTTCTATAATGCATATTTATGAAAAACCCAGGTTAAAAAGCTGCCGAGTCTAGCTTAACATTGAGGTGCACTTACATTAATGTCATAGGTATTTGCCCAATTATAATAAATAATAATAAATTAACTGATAAACGTTTTAAATTTTTTACGGCGGTGGAGTCAAGCTGTGCCCAATTGAGTAGTCAATTTGAGCCGGTCAAAAGAAGACAGTCGTCCCAGTACCTACGGGGTAGTACCGCCCTCACAAAGAAGAAGTGAAGTAGCTATGATAGCTACGTTCTGTACGATGAGAGAGGGAGCCAGAAGACTCCCCCTCCCTTTAGCCCACTCCCCTTTATCTAAAGACAACGTGCGAGCAATTTTTAGCCTTTGGTAATGCAAGCAACTTTATTATATACTAGCGGCCCGCCCCGGCTTCGCACGGGTACATTGCGGTTACATTATTCGAGTATTAGTAAGGATCCCTAATTTTTTTGAAAATATATTATATCCTATGTCACCCGGGGATAGTGTGGCTTCCCAACAGTGAAAGAATTTTTCAAATCGGTTCAGTAGTTTCGGAGCCTATTCATTACAATCAAACAAACAAAGTTTTCCTCTTTATAATATTAGTATGACAGAAAAAAAACGGTGTTTACTCGTATCGTATGAATGAACGCTTAGAATTAATCACTTAATTCTTTTGGGCATATAGAATCCTCACTTCAAACGCTGTTTATATTTATTGTATCCAGTACATCACCTAACACAAATAAGCGCTTTCACGACTATCTCACGGGAGGAATACACAAATATATTTTTCATTACTCATACTCTGAAAGTAGGTCTGAAGTTGCCTGAGGAGCGGGTTGAAAGTAATACTTTTCTGGCCCGGGAGAATCACTTTCAACTGACAGCTGTCAAATTATAAAAAAAAAACAAGTTCCATTTCTATGGAACCATGTTCAAACTTTTTCTACAGTCACTCAATTACAGCACGATGTAAAATTGAAATAACATAAAGTTGAGTATTAAATAAAGAATATATACTTTTAAATGACTTAATTATAATTTAGTTTCAACAATTTCTTTAAAATAACATAGATTTGGTCAAAATATTTAAAAATGAAAATTAAAAATACTGGCTAAATAATGAAGTTGGCCGGCCAACGAAAAAAAACAAAATAGGCGGCAATCCGATCTTTTTTTTTTCGAGTTGTAGAGTATTGTTCATGCTTCCTTGTATTATTTCTTTAGCCAATTCCTGTTTTTATTTTTATATTCCTTGTATTCGTAATGAAAAGCACAGTGTTTACCTCGGGTGAAAGACTTATTTTGTCCCTCGAACTATTAGCGCCCTCGCTACGCTCGGGCGCCAAACCCCGTCTCGGGAAAAATAAGTCACTTTCACCACTCGTGTAACAATGTACTATTTTTGTATTATTTCTAATTCCCACCGCAAACACCCAAACATCAATTAAAAACATTAAGCATACATCTAAATAGGGTTTCCCCTGAACATACATCATCCATCATCATCGAAGTGCCCGAATACCAGTGGAAAATAATATATAAATACGTCATAATACGTCATACAAACCATAGGCGAGAGAGATGTAGCGACGTTGAAGTTTAGTAACGATACTCGTAGTTTTTTAGGGTTCCGTACCTCAAAAGAAAAAATGCAACCCTTATAGGATCACTTTGTTGTCTGTATGTCTGTCAAGACCCTTCTGTTACATACTCATAATAAAGTCGGCAAACTAGCGTACGACCCGCCTGATGTTAAGCCGTTACCGTAGCCTATAGATGATAACTTAATCGTGTAACGCTACTGACGCTTTGCATGGATAGAGTGGCCGCGCGGCGAGCACCCCGAACATAGACGCTTTGCTTCAAAATAGTAAAGGTCCTAACTGCAAGTTCAACCTTAATCCGTATCGAGCAAAATTGTCAGACAGCCGCCACACGCTGTTGCCAGAACTAATTTTACTCCCACATCCACGCGAGCACAATCATGCATAGCAAATGTTCGCTTGAACGATTTATAAAATATGCACACATTGCCAGGTTGCGATTTAGTCATGAATCTTGTTTGATGGAGTCTGGTGCTGTGACCATTGTTGCTTTACGTGTGAGGAGATTTTTGTGAGATGTATATAACTATTTGTTCAGAGGATATCGAAAAAGTGTTAACATGTTTTTTTTCCTAATTGCTGTCGACCATTCGTAATTTACTTCCGTCTAAATTCCTAGAATTTTCTTCGAATATTTCTTGTCGTGTTTTAATCGATACATTATCATATAAATATGTGTACTTGAGCTTAGTAAATATTTTTTTATCTCTTTGTAGCCTTGTTCTATAATTAATGAAACGGATCGTTATTCAAACATGGACCTTAATGAAGGCAACGTAAGGTGAAACTATCGATGAACCCATTAATCCCCTCGAGTCCAGGTAAGCTTGCCTTAGTTAACGTCACTCATAGATAATGAACGCATAGTAGAGGTGAGTTTTTCAGGTCGTTGTTCTGGCGCCCCACGCGACCGAGCCTTATTACAGGAGAAAATAAACGCCAGCGTGCCAGCTACGTGCTCCAATACAGAAGCCAATTTACATTTTTCCAACGAAAGCTCGAAAAACAAACGTCGTGTTGAGGTTTTAATAAACGCTGGAAAACTTAGGGATCGCACCGAATACGATTGCTTCTACTTAGCTGGATAAAAGCGATCCTAATCCTAATGTCGGTTGTTTTCACAATTTCAACTCTATTTTTCGAACAACAGTGTTCATTGTCTTATTAAAGACACAGGAGATACGACTTTTTGGGTAGACGAAACGAAATTTAAGTACCGCGGGAAATTATTTCTGTTTCTCATTTCTGTTGAGTATCAACGTCTAAATTAAAATTGTAATAGATATTGCATTTGGTGAAAATGATGAAACATTTTTAAAATCACAATACAAAATAAAATATTGTTACATAAATTGTAGAAATAAATCACAATAAAAAAGAAAAGGTGTGGTTCAATTTGACTTAATTTTATTATTTTATTTTAGTACCTAGTGCTATAACGGCTATGACGACAATAAAATGTAGGTAATACCTAATGGAGGACTTAATAAAAAACGAACACTACCATGCTGTTGTCCGTAAGTAGGTATAGGTACCTACCTCTTACATGATTGTTTCAATACGTGCTTTATTTCAATCACAAATCCCACACATTATTTTTTATACATTACCACATATAGAAATAAACTTACCTGTACAAAGGTACGTCGTTCTTGTACCACACCACTAAGAGCAGCACGTCGGCTGGCTGTGTAGAGCGGGTGTCGCACGGGAGTGTCGCGTCGGCGCCTGCCACTGCTGACACTTTAGCCATGTCTAGAGACTCCGCTATGACACTCATCGAGTCCGGACCGAGACCTGTTGACAATTTTACGGGTCTTGTAAACTGTGACTGAAGAGATTAAGTTTGTGCATGATTCAGGATAGTTTCATGATTCGCCGATAGTAGGTACCCTACGTGGATGGATGCTTGAACATATTTTAGAGTGCCAATATTTACAATTAAAACAATATGACAAGAAATTAATTTTATAGTTCTTGGTATATATTGTTTTATATGTTTTATTTAATGTTTTGTAATCACAACAAACATGTATTTAATGTCTCGTATTCATACATTATCTCCGGTAGTTCAAAAAACCTTTAGTAAAAAAATACTAAATAAGATCCTATAGGAACTAATAAAATCATTTGTTGTATTTTTGCTTTTTTGTTAGGTTACCGGAAATTCTACAAGTAGTTTGCGTATAAATATTGGTTAACAGCTAAGTCAGGGTAGACTAGTTCTGAAGGGTCACACTCATTTGACGACCGCTTGGAGGCCGTTTAGCTCACTGCACCACCGTGTGGTTGCGGGTTCTATTACCGGCTGGAGCAAATTTCGCAAATAGCTTATTCTTTATTTGTCCAGGCCTGGATATCACTGAAATCCGTCAGTCCAGTCCTCAGTTATACGGAGCCCGTAGTAGAAGCGTTGTTCAGTTCGGGAACAGAGTTTAGTTTGTTAGTCCACCGATATTCATTTATTTATTTACTATTCCATAAATTGAGGGAAATAATGTTTTCTTGGACACTAAATTACGGATTGACTGATAAATAGAAATAATTTCAAAATTACCAAGTATCAATGCACACTGCGCCCTCACTGATAAAGGAGTACCTATTAATAAACTTTCGGTCTCAAAGCCGATCAAAACTTGGCACAGTTTCAAGCAAAAGCATCTTAGAATGTTGCTCTAGTTCCGCTTGCAAGTAATATCTCTATTAGTTGGCTGGCGAAATCAAATGGTTTACTCCAAGGCAGAGACCATTCTGGACATTTTTGATATATTTTTAAGATTCCGAAACAAGAAGTCCGTGAATTAAAATATATTAAGTATAATTTATGATAGACTTCAGACAAAAATTGAACCCTTCAAAAGTTGAATTCAATTCGTTAAAAAAGGTTAAAATATATCTCAGATTTCCCTTTCTGAATTAACAAAGCGAGATTGTGTCAACAAAATATCAAATATGATATCTTGACTAAACGGGAGTCATGATCAGATTCGGGTTGGACGTATTTCGCGAGTCGATTCCCCCCAGAAATGGTTCGCTAAATTCAAATTGTTCGTTCTCAGTGAATGCCAAGCGCGATCGTGACAAATGGCCCGATTAACAACCCTGAGTCCCCGACGAAGGAGATGGTGCGACTAACGATGCAATATATCAAAGGATTTTTCTTAGCGCTGACGAGACGCCCGAGCTATTTGCTTGTTAAATATCAATGTGATAATCACTGGTAATGGCGAGTCTTGACATACGTTATTTTTCGATTTAATTTAATGATTTTATTTTTATTTTTATTTATTCAGGACAACAAACAATTGCATAATAAAAGCTTAAGTATAAATAATTTAGTAACACATCAGGAGTGATTACGCAACCAGCACCGTTATCCACAAAATAATAAAATCCACAAAATGATACTTCAAAATGTTTCATGGAGGAAATACATTTAAGAAATAACGTTTGCCCGGAGCTTCGATAGCGTATTTTCCGGATGTTGAAAGTAGTGCCACCCACCGGATCCAATTATAGCCAAGAGACATTAACTTACCAAAAAGGTAAGTACCAAAAAAAACATCAAAATCAGCCAAGTCATTTAGGAGAAAAATAAGTACGAACACACGCACACAGGACTTTTATATAGGTACTAGCTGTGCCCTGCGACTCCGTCCGCGTGTAATGTGGGCAACCCTTAGCGGTATGAAAAATAGATAGTAGCCGATTCTCAGACCTACCCGATATGCACACAAAATTTCATGAAAATCGGTCGAGCCGTTTCGGAGGATAATTGTAACTAACATTGTGACACGAGAATTTTATATATAAGATAAAAAACTTGAGAGGTGTCAAGGGACACCCGGATGGAACGAAGTTGCAATATCCGGAACTTGTGCAGAAACACTGTCAGGATTCATTATTGTTATTATTTTTTATTATTTATTATGTACAAAAAACCTGTATACACTCAACAAAAATAATCGTCGCGACACCACACTGTTCAATGCGAAATAGAAAGACGAAACGAAAATAACTGGCTAGCTTTCTATAAGAGAGAGAGAGAGACAGACAGAAAAACACGCGCACGCCGCACGGCTTACAACTATAACACAAAGTGTCGTTACAACTTTTGGTCTTAATTTTTTCCGTCTAGCCCCCTTTCGCAACGCACGATAAGGAACTTCGTTCCAGTAAGTTATCGCGAAAAAGTAACTGCATAAATTTTCTAGTATTTTATGTTAATGCCAAACTGTACCTGGTGAAAGATAAAAAAATAATAAATAGGTCCTTCTTTAGTAAGTAGGCATTTTATTTAAAAGGCTTCTTTTAACTTATCAATTTTGCTAACGTAGCATTCTATTTTGCTTTCTTCCTGAGCCTCAAAGCGAGTCAAATAACATAATGCTCACAAAAAATAATAATATAATCATTATACGTGAAACAGAATTTTACAGATTTGTAATCTATTCAAGCAAATATAGAATCACGGAGTATGTATATTTATTTACGACATTTTCCATACGTACATTCAAAATGTAGTGTTGCTTTGTTTTCTACATATACCTACCTACCTCCGTCAATGTTAATGAACAAAGCTTGGCCAACTAATTAGTTCGTTCTAGGTGTATCTACATCTATTGCTACAAATACAGAACTGAATATCAATAGACGTATACACTATTAGCGTCCAGCGAGGGCTTAATTATAAAACAAAATAAAACGTATATAAAAGCTGAAGCAGTTTAAGTTATTTTTATATAATAAAATCAATTCTATCTACTAATCTACTTTTGAACCGATGGAAAATTCAAATGTTGCGTGGCCAAGACTGTAACTATGACATAACTTCGTAAAAAAACATCACTTGTCGCCAGATAAATAAGTATAGACTCTTAATCGTCCAAGTGTGTCGGACTGAGTGAGAAGTATAGAAGATAAAGAAAAGAGAGATGATATAGTAAGATGTGAGTAAATAAGAGTGAGTAATGGCTAATGTTTAAGCGGGAGAGATATAAGAAAATGATGAGACTTTTATTTAAGCGATTAGAAGCTAAGGTGTTCTGAATAAAATAAATAAAGCAAAGATATACCAGAATACCAGATATACCAGAGAACCTGAATTTTATTCCGATCATCCGTTCTAAGTTACAATGCCGCAGACGGTCACAGAAATCCGCCAAACTTTGCACGTTAACCCTTATGTTATCGGTAGTCCCGATAGATATAAATTATTTTATTCCTTGCATACCCACTTTTGTGAGTGAGTAGACTTCACAAAATCGCGTGCCAAATTTCTCAATTCTTTTTCTTCGGGGTGTGTTCGGTGATACGTGCCGAGGGGAGGATCGAAGGAAACTCGCGAAGAACACGTAACATCTAAATTGTGTCTTTGACATCGGTAATGTGGAGCCAGAAGTTTCAAGTATTCGTAGTTCTGAAAATCGATGCTAACGAATGAAGTACCTACAAAGATTAGGTTTTTCTGTTGGTTTGTTTGTGGGGAAAAACATGCCTTTCAACTTTTCCCCATGGTTACGAGAAAATTGCAGACTAGTATTAAAACTGCAGAATCAACTGAATTGTTTTGCTTGCACGATTTAGCCAATAATATTTTTGTAAACTTTAGTGGCCGGAACTAGGAGATAGGTATCCTTGTGTTACTAAAACCAGTGATGCGCAGGTAACGCTCCCTAATTGCCTAGGTATGTTCAGTTACTGGATGTAGATCCTCAAGTCTTGAACTAAATTCCTCACTATGTTACGCTTACTCCGCGTAACGTAATTCCTCCGCCCGCTGTCTACCTAATATCGTTACGTGTTTTCGCTCACAAGAGGAATATGTGGTAACATTAGATCTGGGTACACGGTTCTCTGTACTCTTTATGCATACAGGGTTATTGTTAAAACACTAACAACCTCTCTGGACCTAGATTACTAACATCATAACCAAAAACTTTTGCTCTATGAGTAAGTATAAATAATCCATCAAACTTTTATCCAAAAAATATAATTACATTTAAATTCAACGCTCTAAATGTTTTTAATTCTACCCCCGCATCGCGACTCGACATTCGTGTCCTTGTAGCGATATTCGGTAGTTCGGAGGTAAATAATTAAATGTATAGAACAACGATAACTTTTTTTTTGGTAAATGTTTTTGTTTTGTAAAAAGTCATAAAACTAAAATTGTTCGTTATGTTGCTAGTAACACAGTCCTGCCCTTGCAGGAGCCTAGTTATATGTAGGTATATTGTTTATCATAACAACAGTTGCAACTAACCATTCTTATAGGAAGGCTTTCGCATTAAAATCACAGCGAAGGACCAGGTTAAGTAATTTCGGCATGAGACAATCGCCCACTGGGGGGAAGTAAAACGTTGGAAGGAAGGATAAAAAAGTAGATTTTGAACCATTTTTTCAACTGAAAGCATCTTAGGTATGGTCTTAAAACAATGGGGTGTAGAGTTTTCTTTAACATACTCATTACACAAACTAGCATTTAACAGATAAAAAATAGGTCATGCCGAGTATCTTATCGGTAACCCACATAAGCTCTATATAATAAGAACTTATGTGAACACGGTTTACATGAAAACCACTTTTATTAAAATACCTATAAATATAAATATCCTTTATAGGTAGTTACATATTTTCTCAATTACTTACTATTCCTTTTACATTATTAAGTGAATTATCTCGCAAATATTTCAATATACAATCCAATACCGCGACTCTCCACTCCATTACATTCGGACGCGAAATACAGTGGAGTGAAAACTCTTTTTCGAACGGTAAAAAGCAATATTTAACGTAGACTATTCAGCTACTGAGCTTAGCCGCTGCGCAAAAGCGAAAAATCCATTGAAACATTTCACTTCCTCCGTGTAGTGGCCGCGTATATTTTAACCCGTTCAATGGGACCGTGACACAGGCCAGTGTGTAGAAAAATGTTGTGCGTCCCGTAACAGCTGCGAGCGTGCCATGGGCGATCATAAATACTGTATTAATGTATCATACATCCTGCTAAATCTCGTATCTCCAACGGTCAATAAAATGTGATATGTATGAATAACGACAATTTGATTACCAGAAACTAAACACGAGAGATATCGTAAACTAATTTTGCACCTACAGTTAGAGCACGGCGTTATCGATATCGATTTCTAAATCACATTCAGTTAGTATGACATCTAGAAATGTTGAAGTGATTTGAAGAAGACTCTGGTTACCTGTATCTATCTCTTGAAATAAAGTTTTTTTTGTTACTTAATATGGGAAATTGTAACTCAATCAAGTTTGGTTCGAATTAATTTATTAATAACTAGCTGTGCCCGCGACTTCGTCCGCGTGGAATTTAACTAACAAAAATTTAATTTAACAAAAAAAATTCGTTCAGTTCGCAGAGTATACGAAAAGTTAATAATTCTGTTAATCAATAAAGAAGGACCATGCTAAGTTAAATGTATTTTTTCTTTATATAGTTACCTATTGCAAAAGCCCGCTCCCGCGTTCTGAGCCCGCAAGACAGCAATCATTTATGTTTTTTTAAAATAAAAGTAGCCTAAGTTATTACTGGCAGATAGCTTATATTACTGGCAGATTGTGATGCCTTATGCATTAACCTACATTGTCCTCACACCTCTAATTATACCTACTGTAAACGCAAATATAATTTTAAAAAAGAGAAAAGAAAAAATGTATCCATGGATTTTCTTGCATGTTCTTCTCCATAGGATTTTGTTTTGGAACATGCACCTAGCTCTTGACTTTTTAAAAGTGCCAGTTAATCTGGCCTATTTGAAATTAAATATTTGAATTTGAATTTATAACATAAGCTATCTGCCAGTGAAAGTCGCGTCAAAATCGGTCCAGCCGTTTCACAGATTACCCGGAACAAACATACAGACAGACAGACAGACATACAAACATTTTTTAAATCGTGTTTTTGCTATAAGTACCGTATGTACGTTCATATGCATTTAGTGAAAAGGTGTTATTTTGATATTACAAACAGATACTCAAATTTTATTTATTTGTATAGATAGCTAATTAACATTTATATACATTTTAAATCTTGTAAAGCAGTTAACCCTTATGCCAATACGCACACGTGAATAGTATTTTCCGAAATCCGGGCGGGCACGAATTGACACTTTTTATCTTGGGACAGTACTGCAATCACTCGGTCCAGTGAACGGGTTAATTAATGAAATCTATTAACTTCTCTCTTCTCCTTAGGGACGCCAATGGCTTGCGGACTTTTTGCTCGGTCATCCTATCTGGACACTTTCCAACGGGTCCGATTTTAAAAGTCTGCTACGATATAATGTATGACACGGCGTGATACGCTGTCACTCGCGTAGTCTCATAAAACGCTGAGAATATATTCCGTTGCGATCCTAGTAACTGAGGTTAAGTCGGATCGGAATCGAATTTATGGCGGATTTATTTTCTATCTATTTTTAAAAAGGTATCTATTAAAGTGGACTGAAATAAAGTGCTTTCTCGATTTGTACATTCATAAATACTTTTCAGTTTTGCGGGGATCGAGAATTGAAACGAAATCGTAAATTGTATCAGCCTAGCTATTTTTAAGCCACTGGCACATAGATAAAAGTGTTTTCCATATTTGAATATACGCTATGCATCCGAATTATTTACGAAATGCTCATAATCCACTAACGCGGAAACAAGCAAACAGTTACGAGTCGCTAGCAGAATTCTTGTCACAGCTTCATCCACGCTATTTCTTCATGTTTCCCTCCAAGGAGATTATTTAGTATTCTTTCCCCGTTTCTTGAAGATAACGCGCAGATATTACACGCACAAAAGTAGAATGCCGGGTGCGAGATAAGATTTGAATACAATTAAAAATAAAGAGATCTCGTACTCACTAAGCGTGGCAGTACATTGATGCGACTGCGGTATAAATATTCATGATAGGTAGAGAACGGAATACGCGTCTCGGCGGCATGTTAACGTGACGGCTTAAACGCTTAGAAAACGGTGCAAGTAACAAACGTAAACAATTTTAATCCGCTTGTATTTAGCTTGGCCCTTTGTTTAATGCAATCGTTAAACTGGGTACAGAAGAATGACGTCATAAGCCATCATATGTAAAAAGGTATATACTGTGTTTATTTGACAAAGCTAGTTTAACATATTTCAGTACTATACCATAAATACCTATATACGTTCGCTAAAATCTTTAGTCACTAACGCCACTTAAAAATATTTTTATTTTATTCAATGTGATGTGTTTTTTTTTTTTTTTTTTGAATTGACTATATGTTGTTGGCCAGAGTGGCTATAACAACTTCACCCGGACAGAGGGCGAGCGCAAGTGCGCTCCAGCCAGAGGGGCAGGGGGGCAGCTAGCTCAAGGGCGCCACAAGGGACACGACCTCGGCTTGGGCCGCTGCCAATGTGATGTGATCTGATATACAAAGTCGCTAGAGAGCGAAACTCATGGTAAAGGTTTATAGGTA
Source organism: Notodonta dromedarius (assembly GCA_905147325.1). Lineage (NCBI taxonomy): Eukaryota > Metazoa > Arthropoda > Insecta > Lepidoptera > Notodontidae > Notodonta > Notodonta dromedarius. Next base: position 1,757,514 of record LR990165.1, on the reverse strand, counting down.
AGCCGTTTAGCAAAAGTTACCTCTACCATAACAAAGATTTCGTTATACTTATTTCAATCATGTGTCAAATGGAGTAATGTTGAATTTAAATTGTAAACAAATTTGTTAATTAGCTGCGCTGCCCATATGTAATTATACTAATCGCTTTCAGTTAACCTCTTAAAATGCTTGAAAGTAAGGAATAAGACTCAGTATGCCACTAACACGCCCGCTACCGATGCAAAGTACATGTTATAATTACATACCCGTGAACACACGCTGCCTACTCTACCCACCTATGTTTGAACGATTGTGCATATTAAATTCGTATACATTATGTTGTTGCGATAAGCTGTTGGAAATGTGTGGAGTTAAATGCCTTTGAATTTTGAAACAGTTCCGTCGTCGACATTTGAAATTATTATTTTATATATCCTACTAATATTATAAATGCGAAAGTTTGTGAGTGTGGATGTATGTATGTTTGTTACTCCTTCACGCAAAAACTACTGAACGGTTTTGGATAAAATTTGGAACACAGATAGATTATAACCGGGATTAACATATAGGATACTTTTTAACCCGATAATCCCGAAATTTTTGCTAAGTTAAAATACTACACGGATGAAGTCGCGGGGCACAGCTAGTATATTATAAATCAATAATTGTGCTAGTAAATAGCGATTTTATAGGTCATACATTATATTGAGGATAGAATTGACGCTAGTGAGCGAGCAATACAAGAATGATGATAGAGAAAATGAATGGAAGAAAAAGTCGTACTGTGCCATCAGATAAGGGAAAAGGTAGGTAAGGCAGATGTTGCAGATGTTGATACTTAATGATTTTATTTAATAAATAAACATAGTCAAATATAATCCCTCATTAGGGATCCAGTCAGGTCCAGATTTGTTTGATACATGCATACCCAACTAAAATGTCAACAAGCAACAATTGAGTCAGTCAAATAGAGCCTATGAGACATCTATTAGGTTTCTAACATCTCATTTGTTTAATATTCAGCACTGATAGGATATCTTACAGAATGAACAAAATCCATTTGTCCCACTCTCCTTAAGGTCGGCTACGTGTAAGCAATACGTTTGGTATTGCAAGCATCTATAGACTACAGTTACTGCTTAGCATTAAGCTGATCGTGCGCTTGTTTGCCGCCATATAAAATTGTCAAAGTCAACACTAATGCAGTGTACTTTTAAAAGCATTTGGCCTCGCTCCGAAGCAACTAAACTTTTTCCATCAATTCTTATCAGTTGTAGCATTCTTGCGACAGCTCGCATTTATGATCAGTGCAGTATAAGAAGGTTTCAGGACCATCTATTTCATGCCATACGAATATGCTAGAATATATCTGCCTGTGATGCAGTTTCTTTCCAGTTTATGTTGATTAATGATTTTTTTAATTCACCATTGCCCTTCTATCTCTTATTTTAACTTTAACAAAATATTTCTTTACGGTGTCATTGTGGTGGTAGAACCAAGCTGTAGCCACCTGACTACAGCTCATATACGGGCTGGCTCGAACGGGGTAATACCACTCTCTCACAGAAGATCGGAATGAAATGGCTAACGCTAATGGCCTTTCTTGAAAAAAATATAGAGCTCAGCCCAGACTGCTGAACGCCTTTTACACTATTCAATCCTTTTAGCATTTTAGTAGCCGCTACAGACCGTTCTCTTACTTATCTTTATGCTTACAGATAATACTCAGTACCTATAAAGATGTATGTCAAAGTATAATCTTTACTGATTAAAAAATAAACACTATTATTCTATGTTATTCCCAAGAATGACCCGCTCGCGTGACTCACGTTCCGCCGGGTGCGGGTTAAGCGAGGAGGTTCGCTTATTTCACCGGCAATTTGTTCCATCTCGCGCTGGGTACCGTGCACGTATCAAACAAACGACGAGCGGCGAGCAATAGACGGCGTGTACAATGAGTTCTCACAGGATACTTATTATGTTCAATGTTTTTTCTTATACAGGTTGTTTGAAAAATACGAAATAATGATTTAGGTACATTATACAGTGGCTTATATTATATAGATAGGTACCTATTGGTACCTGAGTAACAGGCCTTTGAACATGTTACAAGTTTCATGTTGCGGCCTTAGAACTCATTCAATGGCCTAGAAATCATTGGAAACAGCATTAACGTTTAGCAGCCACCAATATTCAAGACAGTTTGAAATGATTTAGCGTATTTGAAGATGAGCAGTTTTTAAAACTGGCGGGAAAAAAAATATTTAAAAAAGTGTTCTTATTTCGATACAAATGTATACCATTTAAATCTATGCCCGATACAAATCCTTCAAACCCCGAGTAACTATTGAAACACCCTGTATTAACACAGTGAACATAAAAGGGATGTACTAAAACTAAATACTGGATCGTTCAGTAATCATCAAGTATTCTGTAGCCATTAAATAGTGGTATGTGTGTTTATATCCCGTCTGTTACCGTATATGAACAGTTCGTCTGCTGAGAAGATATCATTAAATCATTATAATTTGTAGTTCAATCTAAAATTGTGACAGCTATTGGCTCAGTTAAACTAAGCAAAGACAAAGAGCTTAGTAATGCAATTGTGGTTAAATTATATAGTCACTATAATATTTGGACACCCAAATATTGCCATTTTATGCTTCCTGAGTTAGTAAATAATGTAGTATAGAATTTAATCATTCTAAAATTAACGGTACTAGCTGATTGCGGATTCATTTCGCAATTTGCAGTATACTCTGGTCTGGGGGTTAGTGGGATTACCCCCGGTCCGTTTTATGGTATCCATAGAGCAAGCTTTCATTAGTTTGGGCTATAGGATTTGCCTGGCGACATTTATTTATTTGTATGAAATGCTTTGTAAAATCCGATTGACCGTATTGTTGAAGTCAGTGACCCCTGGGTAAAAGCTACTGAACTAATGAACTATATGAACCATATGACTAATTTAACTATTTGCATCGGTCAGCGGGCGAGCTGCGAGTGCGTTGACCTCAACGTGGGTACAGTAACTAGCAGAGAATATGGCACAGGATGACAGATTACTACTATTATACATTCCTCCCCTTTTCTGTATTATTTAAATGTACTTTTCCAAATACAAATTAAATATTTACCAGCATAGCAATTAACACTTCAACCAGCTTTAACACAGTGGGTCAAATCAATTGCAAGTCACTGTAGGTTTATAATGTCAAATCTAAACTGTGAGTGTTTAGTTACTAATTCAATAAAAAATTATACAAAAATTGGCTCTAACATTTTAGCTTACAAGCCTACGTTTAGCAGCATGCAAATTCTAATGCTTGTACTCATCGGTTACGTACATATACTAGGCAATTTACTCCTTAACTCGTACACAGAAGAGGCGTCTTTGCCGCTTGCCTAATGAAGATCGATACCTACACCCAACGGGCACCTGTTACAGAATTGTTTAACTTATTCAGGGGCCAGGAAATTAGCATCAGTCCCGATCTGTTCAACATTATAATTGGGTCTTTTGTTTATATATCGATATTCGCTAAGACTCCTAGGTCTAGGGTAGCGGACTGTGAGCGATGATTACATGAAAAGCGAGACCTATCTTCAGTACGCTTGTATTGTATGTAATTTTGTACTGGTATGACATAAGAATGGCATTTTCAAGATCGCTCTCTGACTTAAGATCGATTTATTAATACAGGCCTAAACTCATTGAGATGTCACTATCTGGCATGTTTTGTTGTTTTGCGCTACAAAATAAATGCGGCTCTTAAAATTGGGTTGTGTATTCAGTGGTATTTCACAAAATAATTCTAATTTGTGAAAAAAAATCATTTTACTCGACTATAGTTTGTACCATTGTCAGTATCGGACATACGTTTCTCAAGACATCTCATTTAGGTTTCATAATTTATTTGTGCCGAATAAATGTTTGTTTCTTTCTATATGAAATGGTTATAATATTCGAGTTGGTCACCGTCGGGCTTGCCAACAATTGGGCAGCTATTTTAGAAATGTGTGATTAATGATGTGTCGTTAAAGTTAATTATGTCTGTGTAAGCGGGAATTGTAATGTAAATTCATAAAAATAAATGAATGTGAAACGCACAGGCACATATCTCGCACAGAGAATTAGCATTGCCATTCAACGTGGCAATGCTACCAGTCTTCTGGGCACTTTGCCAAGCGACGGCGGTCTGGGCCAAGTATATTTTTTGTAAAATTGTAAATTAATAGACCTAAGCTTTTTTATATCTGTACATAGTGTATATATTTTTGTTAGATCTTACTTCTTTAAATAAATATTACACCTTCATGTGAAACGTTAAAAACAAATTAAAAAAATTAAAAAAATCTAGTCATAGACGTAACGCTTCTATGGCTGTGGTATGGGTATAATTTCCACAAAAGTTGTAAACTGATTTACTGACGTGCGTTGATACGTATCCAAAATAATCCAAATTATGCAAAAGCGGGTAAAGGACCTCTCTCGCCGCTGCTAATGTAACCGCACCCAAATCTTTTGTCGAATGTTGCTTTTGAATAATGGATTTCGACGGTTGACACAACGAAACTTGGCTTCATGATAGACAGCCGTTACCGTGAAATTGATTGGAGTTTCAGGATTAGCTTGTTTTTTACACCGAATATACAACGATGAATTAACTTATTATTTCATTATGAGTCCAAAAAAGTGGAGTTGCAGGTGTTTTAATCAATGTATCGAGGTTGTTGATTATGATAATTAATAATCTAACCAATCTCACTACCTTGCTGATGAACAAACTGGTAAATCTTAGAAAACTAAATCAATTTTTTAAAGTAAGGTGTACCTAGGGATAGTATGTAGTTTAAATATAATTTTATTAATCACAAGCCCTCATGCACCTATATCTTAAATTTAGGAACAAAAAAAATCTTGTTCCTAAGACTTTATTCAAACTATACAACAAAATAAGAAAATACCCAAGACGAATACAGTACAAAATCTCTTAGTATAAATTTATATCATGTTGGTAACAAATTGTCAGCGCGTTTAAGCTGCGGTCTTACAAGACTATAAATTTAAGTCGTAGCTCCCTAGATATATCGGGATTAGTGACGTTGCGCTATCACCGGGACCGGCTTTCACAAAACTCGGGTAAAATTGCGTCGAAACTCTCGCTTTATTGAACACCGAGACACAATGTTTAAGAAGTGTTTTTCCTCCAAATGTGTGTCGACTAAATCTTCGCAATGAAACTACTTGAGTACATTGAGATTTAAATAAAAAATATTGCCAGAACCCGCGTGTACGATCCCGAGCTAATTAACGCTTGCACTATGGGTACTGTAGAATAGGCTGGCTAGACCAGGGCAAGCTATGAAAAGGCGATTTTTAAGTTTGTGGCGACTGGAATATAACCCGCAACAACCCGGTGCAGCGGTAGAGCCGATCCGCCTACGCTCATACCACACCAAGCGTTTATTTTTCGTTGTAGCAGTTGTTTTCAGTGAACAATTGCACCGAACCACTTCAAATCTTTATATTTAAAAGGCGATAGCATCTAACCATGAGCTAGGTATCTAATATAAACCAGAATTAAGCTACTAATGAAGGATTTAATAAATCGATTCCACTGTAACTACAGACTGTGATGTATGCTTTCACGTTTCAAAATCTACAAACAATATAAAACATTCGACCTCACCAGGAAACCTCGAGAATCGGAGTACAGAAAACAAAAATGACACACAATAATAAATATCAGGACCGTAGCCCGTAGCCGCTCGCACGAAGGTCACGCGATAGGAGCTCGGCGTTCGCACGTTTCCCACTTTTTATTGTTTCGCATTGTACCTTTTGAAAATGAATCGCTTCAGTACGGCTCGCGTGCGTTCTATATGTATTTTGCATGAGAAAAAGCTCTTCGAGTCGACGAAAGGTGCGTGATCTTTCGGATACATGCGATTTATAACTATATGCGCTGGGTTTTATTGGTGCTCTCCGTATTAATGGTGTTCCATGAGGATTTGTTCATCGCGTTATCGGTTTTGTTATGTACTAATAATGGGCGCCTAAGGATTTTTGTGGCAAATCCTGCATACACGTTAGCGGTATGACCGTCAATGATTGGTAAAGCAACGATGTAAAAAGGTGTTTTTTTCTACGCTGTGGGAGAGAGATGAGAGCCGAAAATGTGTGAACCTTGACCGAAGGGATCAAGACTAAAAATGTCTTGTCACTGTTCGTTAGGAAAAGCCATTATTTGCTGCATATAAGTGAATGATGAACATCACATTCCTCCACCACTTGTTTCGACTGGCTTTCTACGTAGCTTTCTGTGACGTCACCGGTCCACCTTTTGGAGCCTTCCTGTTTACTTTATCCTCCAGCTCATGGCCGCTATACTGGATCTTTTCTTCCGTTACGGGCATCAATTCTGGGAGCTATTCCCTGCTAGCCGCTGCATACCCTGCTTCTACCCTACCTACCGCTACTTATGGATATCCTCGAAGGTTGGATGTCATAATAAGCATGTCATAAGCAATAAGACTTAAAACATTTTTATCAATTTTGAGCAGTTTTAAAGAATACGCAAATTTTGATACCTTAAACATAATAATAAAAAACCGGTGTCTTTTTAATTTTTGGTACTCGTATACTAAAAAATATCAAAGTTTACGACGTTTACAAATAACGATTTTTACTTAGAAACTTTTAACGGTCACCTGCCAGCTTATCAGCTGTTGCGCGCTCGTGGCGACGCGGCTGGGTCACTGACCGATAATTTTACTAATTTCGTTTAGATGCGAACTCACGGGAGGTATCTGTTTTTTCATGACTTTCTTCTTTCCTGTATACAAAATATTTTAAAAAAGTACAAATATAAATGTATTCAATTACCGGTATACTAGGTGAAACAAAAAGGGTATACTATTTTTTTTGCAACTTAACTTTGTAAATCTCATTCTATCAGCTTTGTGGGACAGTTGAAGTACTAAAGGTTTTGTAGACATGTGAAATCGGTCAACAGCTGTATTCCTATAACACCTTTTGTTTTTCAAGTTCCCTCCAAAGCTGATAGTTTTAGAATTACAAAGTAAAGTTTTGAAAAAAAAAGTATACCCTTTCTGTTTCACCTTGTAGAACAACGTAAATAAAAATTGCGCACTAATTAAAAAATATACTGTATAAGACGTCGTTAGGCTCACAAACGGTCACTGCTCTAGAATATATCTAGCCATCCCTAGTCGTAATCTGATGTGTGGCTGATGGTACTGTGATAAAAAGCCATTTGTTACCACATGCTCTTCACATTTCTTCTAAAACAAAATCGCAGTACTCCATATTATGGCAGTGAAGTGGGTGGTTATATATCGTAAAAAAATAAAAATCTCGTACCTACACCATAAAAGTGTATTTACATTTTTACAGCATAATGAGTTCTGTACGCTTGGCAACATCAAACATTATAAAGACCCCTGTTTCATTTCATGGGAATGTAAATAAGTTACTGGAAGTGTGAAGTGAATCACAAGTGACTTATTAGGTCAACTACTACCAGTCCACATTATACTAATATTATAAAGAGGAAAACTTTGTTTGTTTGATTGTAATGAATAGGCTCCAAAACTACTGAACCGATTTGAAAAATTATTTGACTGTTGGGAAGCTACACTATCCCCGGGTGACATAAGCTATATTATATTTTAAAAAACATTAGGGATCCTTACTAAAACTCCAATAATGTAACCGTGCGAAGCCGGGGCGGGCCGCTTGTCAATAATATAGGTGTACATACATAAACATCGTGATATATTCATCATTTATCTTAATATGAAGTTACTTTACACGGTCTGTCTGAAATCAGTATACTTCGTTATTAAATTAGAATGTTTGATTATGCATTATTTTGTATGACTGTTTTTATATTATTTTTATTAAAAAAGTTGGCAAGCAAGTTTACACCCCACCCCGCCTGATGTTAAATAGTTACCGTATCCAATAGATGCTGGCAATACCAGATGCATTGCTCGCACGTTGCCAACCTGAAGGGAGGGGGTTCGGCCTCCGGCTCTCTTACCCATCGTACGTAACCCAGCTATTATGGTCCGGGCACCAGTCGCATTTTTAGCCATTCGGGAAAGCGGCTGGTCGAGGCAACTGGTGAACAGGGCTGGCACATATCTCGCACAGAGAATTAGAATTGCCAGTCAACGTGGCAATACTGCCAGTCTTCTCGGCACTTTGCCAAGCGACGGCGGTCTAGCACAAGTTTATTTTTTGTGAAGTTTTATATTACTAGACCTAAGCTTTTTATATCTCTATATAGTGTATATATTTGCTAGTTATTTCTTGATTTTACTTTTTATACGATCGATTTATTATATAACTAGTTTATGCCGGCGACTTCGTCCGCGTAGGATTAACAAAAGTATTATATGTGTTAATCCTGGTTATTAACTGTCTGTGTTCCAAATTTAATCCAAATCCGTTCAGTGGTTTTTGCGTGAAAGATTAACAAACACTCACAAACTTTCACATTTATAATCCTACTAATATTATAAATGCGAAAGTTTGTGAGTGTGGATGTATGTATGTATGTATGTTTGTTACTCTTTCACGCAAAAACTACTGAACGGATTTGGATGAAATTTGGAACACAGATAGATTATAACCGAGATTAACATATAGGATACTTTTTAACCCAATAATCCAATACTACGCGGATGAAGTCGCGGGGCACAGCTAGTATTATATATAGTAGGATAAAGTTCCTGATATTATAGTTACATACGGTTAATTTTCAGTGAGAGGGTAGTACTTTCCCGGTCGAATCAGGCTACAGCTTAGCTCTACCACAGTAAAACATTTGCCACTTACCTGTCTTTTTAATAATAATAAGTATTTCAAGTTTTCGTCAATAGCCTAGTGGTTAGACGGGCCGTACTCGTAGCTGAGAGGTTCCGGATTCGATCCCCATCCTGGCCATTAAACTATTGACGTGAGCCCAGTCCTAACACAAGCATTAGCTTAGCTGGAGGGGCTAACGGAAATACTGGTAATGTGATAACTCACATTCCCAGTAATCTTAAAAAAAAAATACAAAAAAAAGGTTTTAAAATGGTTGTACTGTGTACATAAGTATTAGACTTTGTCGTAAAAACCATTACATTAGTTCAGACCGTCACGGCGTTTCCATTACAAACTTTTCTTTTTCTCTATTTCCCGTGGGGGCACGATAAAATGTATTTATGTTTATAGCTAAATTACTTGTTCGTACGCTTTTGCTGTGGGGTGTACAAAAACCCAGTGGCTGCGTTTATACAGGTGTTTTGGTTACCTGGCACGGTATTAGGAAATCCTTAATCATAAGAGATACCAGGATACAAGTTATAGAATACAAGCATTTTTAAACTTCAGGTATTTTTTTGTGAAAACTATTTTGGCATAGTTACTTTTTGGTCCAAAAATAAATATTACGAAAAGAAAACTTAGCCCTTTTAATGTCTCAATAGTAGGCACGGGCCTTAGAACTAGGGGGGGATTCAGGCTATAATCCACTACCATGGTAAAAATACATTTTAATTCTGCTGCACTAGGCCATCGCCTAAAATGTCTTTTGAAAACTGGTTAGATTTTCTTAGACATGCAGGTTGCGCACATGTATTTTGAAAAACCAAGAGATGCGAGCCGGGGTTTGAACCCTTGACCTTGTGCACATAAGGCGCGAGGTAAACCCATTCGTGTATTAAAATTATTATTATTATTAAAGCCATTTATTCCTTGAAATTTTACATTTACAAATAACAATTACAAAATTTAAGATAACATTTACAAAAAAAATAATTATATATTATTTCATTAGTTTTCATTTTCATTCAAGTATTCATTTGAGTCAGTATTGTTAGTATCAAAAATCATATATTGTTAATGTATTAATTATAATTATTTGTATTATTTATAAATGTTATGTTGTGTTATTTGTAATAATCAAGGACCTCTCTCGAGTGAAGGCCTCCTCCATGTCCTTCCATGTTTTCCTATCATTCGCTGTTTTTATCCAGTCTTGTCCTGCCGTTTTTCTCAACTCGTCACTCCATCTTTCCATCGGCCTGCCTTTTGTCCTATTGCCGATAGGTCCAGCCCATGTTGTAACTCTCTTAGTCCATTTGTTCTCGTCCATGCGAGCTACATGCCCAACCCATTTCCATTTTTGTTTTTGACAATAATTTGTGTATTAAAATTAATAAATTTTATTTATTTACTGCTTAAATTGCCAACATTCGGATCTAAGAATTTATGATTAATGACCATTTCATAGTACTGGAATAAAAAATCAGGATAGCAGAACATAGTCACATGAAATGTTTTTTTTCTCATAATAAGTAGGATGTTAAAATCAGCCCACCTTATTAATTAAACATCATAAACGGTCATAAGGCAAGTGCCAATTAACGGCAGTTGGCTTCTGAGTACTGATTGCGTGCGGTTCGTGTTGTGTAACGACGGGCGGCGCCCGAGGTCGCAGGTCTCCGCACAACCGCCTATGCCATGAGAATAAACAGCAAGCAGATCCGACACTCATGAGCTTATATTATACTAGGCACCGAGGACCAGTGCCGGATTAAGCAAGCGCGGGGCCCGTAGCAAAGCGCGGGACCCGTAGTCGGTTACCGAGTGCCTGACATGGATTGTCTTAGTAGGAAAAGCTGTAACGTTTCACGTTTTTGTGACATCAAGTAAATTCAATATACCACATCTTAATAAGTTTCACTCAAAAAATTACGCTCAGGCAGAGATGAGTGGGTTTAAATATGCGGGCCCCCTTTCGCGCGGGGCCCGTAGCAATTGCTACTCTTGCTACTATGGTTAATCCGGCACTGCCGAGGACACTTATTGTTTTTTTTAACGAAATTCCTTTAGCCAACTGACTACAGCTCATATACGGACTGGCTCGACGGGGGTAGTACCAACATCTCACAGAAGATCGGCATAAAGTAGCTATTGCAGCTCTATCCCAATTCCCACACGCCTTCAGGTCGGCAATGTGCGGACAATCCCATTGGTATTGTAAGATGTGGGTTACGGTAACTGCTTAACACCCGGGTCGTAAGCTTGGTTGCCGAATTTATCACATAAATTAAATAGCAAATTGACACTTTTTAACCCCCCGACAAAAGAGGGGTGTTATAAGCTTAACATGTGTATTTGTGTATCTGTGTGTCTGTCTGTGGCATCGTAGCGCCCAAGTGGATGAACCGATTTCAATTTTGTTTTTTTTTTGTTAGATAGGTATTCTGATCGAGAGTGTTCTTAGCCATGTTTCATGAAAATCGGATCAGGCGTTTGAAAATTATCACCCCGTTTGTAGTTTAAAAAGTCGTCGCATCGGGGGTTTTATATATTTTCAATTTTAGTTATATTATTTAAGCAGTTTAAAGCTAGATGCGCTGTACAAATTTGGAATACAAATATTTTTACAAAGACATGCTAGAGCAAGCTTTGATATATAAATTATTGTCCAGCTGACCGTCTGATATGTAAATAACTTATCTGTTTTGCACCTGTGCAAAGTGCTATGAATCTTGAGTAAGCTCCGGTGAACTAGAAACTGCAACTCCACCAATGCCGGCGTAAATTTGGACTTTTAGCAGTTCTAAATTGAATATTGATTTATTTAGCCATAAAAGATAACCTGTTGTGCAGGATCAACAACTCCTTGGATGTAAGTAACTGGATTAGGCTTAGTTATTATGCTCCAATCACTATTATTTTGTGTGTCTAAATTAAGATTTTAACGGCTATTTTCTGGTTCATTTCAAAATTATTTATAGCATCCGAACCATTTTAGATAAATAGAGTCAAAGATACAATATTGCCCATTATTTCAGAGGCGCCCTGTATAAAAGCGAGTGAGAGCATAGTGCTATTTTGTATGGTATAATATTTACGAAACAAAAATAGGCAATAATGAAAAACTACTAATCTAATCTTAAATCGTCTTCTGGCCTAAGTCGAAATTAGTCCTTAAATAAGGTACAATCAGGTCCTATCTATCATCATTTTATAGGCCTCACTATTAAGTAATATTTTTACATCCTTATTGCTACAGATAACAGGACAATACCGAGCAGAAAATCTTGAAATCCCTCCCCGAAATTGAGTCAAAAGATAAAAAGGACAAAATAGACAAGTCCGGAATACGGAATGAGGAGAAAATGATCAGAACTGAAAGGGAAATTGAAAAACCGAGTGGAGTTTTCGAATAAATAATGTACAGAAATCACCTGCTAAAGACGTTGTATCTATGATAGGGATGCTATCGGAAATATTTGGGCAATACGTGACGCGAATAAAGGTTCTTGAAACCTTGCGACGCTTAGTTTTGTATAGATTTTAGTTATATATATTAAAATCATGGATGCGGTAAAGGTTTTGTAAAAAATATATAAAAATGAAAAATGCGTTCACATCCTACTAATATTATAAATGCGAAAGTTTGTGAGTGTGGATGTATGTATGTATGTATGTTTGTTACTCCTTCACGCAAAAACTACTGAACGGATTTGGATGAAATTTGGAACACAGATAGATTATAACCGGGATTAACATATATGATACTTTTTAACCCAATAATCCAAAACTACGCGGATGAAGTCGCGGGGCCCAGCTAGTAGTAAATAAATCACATACACATCAGTAAATGTTCCGCAATATTCATGCTCAAACATCGTTCAAGAGCAAGAGCTTTTCATCAAGAATTAACGCTTGTACTATGGGTACCATACAATGGAGTACGAGCGAATCCAGAGACACACACACGAGGGAAAACTACAAAAAAACCTTTTCTAAAATTTACCCTAACGGGAAATAAACCCGCAACCACCCGGTGCAGTGAGCCGAGCAGCCTGCGTTCGAACCACTACGCCGAGCGGGCGTCAAAAGTCAATAGAATGTATGATATAATGTAAACAAAATCACGAAACCATACCAGTTACATTGCGATAGTGCGGTTGCATGTCCCTGTAACGCTAAAACAGTTATTAGTTAGATTTAAGATAATGGAGCATTTCGATTTGCCTTGTTTTATGGCGTCGTTAACAGTGAACGCGGAAAATGTGTTTTCATTACTCATACTCTGAAAGTAGGTTTGAAGTTGCCTGAGGAGCGGGTTGAAAGTAATACTTTTCCGGCCCGGGAGAATCGCTTTCAACTGACAGCTGTCAAATTATAAAAAAAAACTAGTTCCATTTTCACATTTCTATGGAACCATGTTCAAACTTTTTCTACAGTCACTCAATTACAGCACGATGTAAAATTGAAATAACATACGGTTAAGTATTAATTAAAGAATATAATTATATTTTTAAATGACTTAATTATAATTTAGTTTCAACAATTTATATTTAAAAACAACAACAAAATATTTAAAGATGAAAATGAAAAATAATGGCTAAATAATAAAGTTGGCCGGCAAACGAAAAAAAAAACAAAATAGGCGGCAATCCTATCTGTATTTTTTTTTCGAGTTGTAGAGTATTGTTCATACTTCCTTGTATTATTTCTTTAGCCAATTCCTGTTTTTATTTTTACTTTCCTTGTATTCGTAATGAAAAGCACAGTGTTTACCTCGGGTGAAAGACTTATTTTGTCCCTCGAATTACCCCCGTCTCGGGACTAAATAAGTCACTTTCACCACTCGTGTAACAATGTACTATTATATACCAGTTCAATAAGAATAAACGAATATTTTACTGGAATACGTCATGCTCGTAAATACTTGGGTGTTAATAGTGAAATACGGAGAATACATGAAGAATTGTATTGTAATTTGACGACCGCTTAGCACAGTGGTTCGAGCGTAGGCCGCTCGGCTCACTGCACATGGTTGTGGGTTCGATTCCCGCTGGGTTAAATTTCTGAAATGGCCTTTTCGTAATTTGCCCTGGTCTAGGTGTTACTGGGATCGCCCCCAGTCCATTATACGGTACCCATAGTACAAGCGCTGCTTAGTTTGGGACCTTACAGTTAGTGTGTCAGTCTAGCGATATTTATTTATATCTATTACAGTGGTTAACCATCGCCCGTCACGTAAAAGAATAATATATATATTCCATTCTTGTAACGCACATGTCTGGCTGCATCTATATGCTAACGAGGAAACCGTTTATAATCTTTCCTCGCCGATATTAGAATCCATAACCTCGTTATCCTACTTTCGCGATAATATCTCATAAAATACTAGAAGCTATCTCGTCGCCGCCGTTATTAAGTTAGTTACTTACCTGAAACTAAACTCCGCTACTTTATATCTCGCAAACTTATATTTTATATTTTAAGAAGAATAAATGTTAGTGGAAATATTATGAAAACGAATATTATCATACTCTTGTTCCAGTATTTTGATAAAGTAAAGCTATAAATGTTAATGTAATATTGTAGCAACTACTTAGACTTTGTTAATTAAATACCTAGCCATCTCAACTCGAAATTCAGCGAAAATCAGTTTAATTTTATAGAAGCGACGTATACTTATAGCAGCTAGCTAGATTCGACACTTTAAAAATGGCTAGACGCAATCTAGCTAATGAAAACAACCCTGGGAACCTGGGAAAGCTTTTTAACAGCAAAGAACATTTGTTTGGCTTAGGATTAACAGACAGGATAACAACTAATTTAAAAACGGCCCAGTATCCGCATGGTGAAGAGATATCAACTCTTGTGACAAAGAAGTGGCTAATTATCCTGACCGAATTTTAGTTCTATATATCAATACTATTGTATTGATAAGAAAGGAGGTGGTAATATATGTAGGATTTATTTTTAGTATTTAAATTTTCTTTGAATGCATCCATTATCTTTATGTAACAAATTTCGAACGCAGAGGAGTGAGGGAGACAGGCGAATAAAGGGAAAGAGGACGGTGGTGGTTGATTTATGTAATGAGTTAAAGACGAAATAAAATATATTTAAAAGAACCAACAAGTTACAGCAATTTTATTTCTGAAGATTTCAATCCCACATATATATCTCCCCTTCTCTTATTCTTAGCCAAGAAATGGGGCAGTATGCCAAATTTAAATAGTACGTAAACTTATCTTGCATCAAATAAATTTATCGTCATCCTTCTTATAATTGTAATAAAATTAGAGAGCAAGACGGAACTCATTTAATGGTGTCAAATTTAGTTTAGTTAGAATATGGAGACAATGGAATTAGCACCAGTTTCTTTATCCATAACCATATAATCAAAACCGTGGTACAGTCAGTGACGTAAGTCGCGAAACATTCTCTGTTAACAAACCCATATTTTTTTCAAGATCTAAACAAGACTTAATATGATGCTAATAATTAATATTTTTTGATTATGTCAATGTCCCCCAGCGTGTGTAAAATAAAGAGAATTACCGAAAAGAAAATTGAGAATGCTCAGTGAATTATGTAACTGACTGTACATAATCATTACAGGTAGTACATAATTTGCGTTTGATGTAGACTGACAAAGGCTTGTATTTGCAATCACGTGTCCGCCTAACTATAGTTCAGACCATTTTGACAACCAACAAATGTAGCAACTTGCTGCCAAATACAAATTTGTTCATGGGTTTGAAAATTAATTACTGGTCGGAAAACCACTTTATTATTTTCCAGAGGATTTTGACAAGTGACAGTGATGTAATCAGGAAATTAAATTAATTTCGCTGACAGTTGTTTCGAACAAAACCAAACACTGGTTTCGGAAACTTTGCATTTTATTTCAATGTCCGACCGAAAAACTAAGTTTGCTAGTAATTTCTTCCTTTATTCAAAACATTTTTACAGCACGCGATTCAATGTATTGTAATGTTCCATAAAACGCGCGTTGGAGAAGTAAAATGGTAATTTTTCAATTACTCCAAGTAAGTTTTGAGCTACGTTTCCACTCCATTTTGAATGCTAAATTTAAAACAATATTTATATTTAACTTTATCACTATATATTATGTGTGAGTGTGAAAAATTGTTTTACTTATACACAAAGTCACAGGACGGGTTTTCTACATAAAAAAGTAAAACAATTTTTCACACTCACACACAATATAAAATGATAAAGTTTAATATACATCTATTAAATTATTTCGAGTTCCCTTTATTTGAGTTCCCTTTCTCGTATTATATTATTACGGAGGTAAAACTATTTACTCTAAAAAGTTTTAGTACTGGCGGAGTTATATTTATATTTTAAGCCCATACGAACAAAAGTTTGAGAATGTTCCAAAATTGTACCCAGCCAGCACCCGGCCCAAGAACAAGTATAATTTAATAAAGCGTCCATGACACAAAGCCACCGAGTGTTTTAACGTATTAATTAAATACTCATGAAGACTCAGTTTTATAATAACGTAACAGAACCTTTTCGCGGCACGATTCATTAATTTAGGGAGTAAGTCATTAATTTAATTACATTTATGATCGCTTTTATCTCGTATTAATTTATTACTTTGATGTCCCAAACTTGGGGACAAACCATTTTATTAGATGATAGACATTCGCAGAGCTACCAAACACTCCAGAGTGGTTCATGAAGGTCGCACAACAGGAGCTATGGCATCTATGCTATGTCTACCAAACTTGGGATAAACACGAGTTATGTCAACTGCATGGTCCCAAAATAACCAATGCTTGTACTATGGGTCCCGTAAAATGGACTGGAGGCTATCCCAGTGAAACCCAGAATAGGGCAAATTACGAAAAGGCTATCTCCGAAATTTGCCCCGAGGGGAATCGAATCCGTAACCACCATGTGTGAGTCGAGCGGCCTACGCTCGAACCACTGCGTCAAGCGGTCGTCTTAATAACACGGTTCACTACACGAGTGCAATGTATGAGTTATATGTAGCGGTCAAAGAGAAGTGTGGTAGGTTTAATCAAGCAAACTATAGTAGAGTACGTCTTTCTAAAACTGTAGTATTAGAGGCCGGTTTTCTTCATAACGCTGCGCTACGTCAGCGCCGACCTGTCATCTCGGGCGCTTTGTCTTATAAACCGTTATTTGCTTGTCTAGCAGGTACTACCAACTTAATCGTATTGTCATCGAAAAAGGCTGTCTTTTCTATTTGTGCAATCTGCTTACATCAGCGATCTGTTACAGTAAATATTTCGAGCCAGGGGCTCTGATCGGACAGCTCGAGAACAAACCCGGCCTTCTCCTTCTGATGCTAATCAATCTCCTGTCAATATTAAAGCTGATCCATTACAAATGTTAACGTAGGTCCCCAAAGGAAAATACTCAATTTCGTTTCGTTTCTCAATACATTAATGACAAGGTACTAATCGTGAATTCATTTGGAGACCGTAAATGAATACGAATAATCTTGTGTATTGTATTATACTACCTAGGTTAGGCGGAGCGGCCGAGCCCCAAGGTCGACTGATTGTAAAAATTATCCAATTTCGTTATAATTGTATCAAGTTTTCTTCTTCCTAGACTTTTGTATTGGAGTCGACCGGCTTTTATTCTATCTTGATTTGTCTGATCACAATATAAACATGGACATTATATACTGTAAAGAAAATATATAACAGCAAATTTTATCTGCAGTTCCTAGTATAATACTCTTTAGTATTTTCTAGTTATCATATTGCAATTACAGTTTAGCGGAAAAGGGAAGATCTTCCAACCGGGCTAGTGAGCGGGCTGGTCTGGCGGGGCGGCCGCTAAGACCCAATGATTTTTGTCGACTTGTATTTATAGTCACGATGCTTGCGAACTTTGATACTATGATTCAGGTCTTCTATGCATTCAGCGTCGTCTACCCGAAGGGGTCGTGAACGCAAGTTTGCTATAACAGCATAGATTTATGTAATGCCTCGTATTCATAAATAATACTAGACTAGGTATCTCACAGCACCTCTAAATGCTAATCCGAAGCTTTTGATTTTTCTATGGTGTGAGGCCATAAAATCTCCATTATCAGTTCGAAGACTCCTTGAAAAATAAGTTGGCAAAATTAAATAATTCACTTTGTCAAAGCTATAATTATTGTAATAATTATTACAATTTCCTTAGTCAAAGGAAATCTAAATTATAATCATACTGGAACTCATATTGGAGTTCACTTTACATAATAATATATCTTGGCGCGTGGAGAACTCTTTTACAATTCTTCAATTTCATGTTGGTTGAATAAATTCCCCGCATAGAGTAAAATGGTTACTGGTACCTAGACGCTTTTAAACGGAGAAATGAATAAGTTTATTACAATGCCGGTATGTTTACATAGAAAAGTTTCTTCCGCCCTAGTTTTCAGGTAGGTACCGCTCATTTCAGCCTCAATAAACATTCTCACGGTAACCGGAAATCTATATTTTTTTTCAAAATAACGCAAATGGCTTCGGTAAGTCTACGGTAACTCGATCGCGTTCGATTTTTTTATTATGTTTTAAACAACCTATGTGTATCAGCGTCTTACAAATGAAAAGAAAATTACATGGTGATTAAAAATTGTACAACATCGAACACAAAATTTAATTACACGTGCTACCAATGTTGTAACGTAAAAACTTTACCACACAAACTTCCTACTTAATTATCGACAGTAGGTATTTTTTTAAGAAAGGTCGACCGTATAATTAATCCCCCTGTATAACATAACACGGCTCAACCCCGAGCCACGTTTCACCTCTCACATAGCTAAACACATTCTGTTGAGGTCGACTGGAGCTACAAGGTCAGCAGCGTTATTAACATCGCACTGAGTTATTATAATGGAATTCTAGATGCCATAAATCTCGGTGAAATGACGGTGACCGCCGCACGTAATAAGATAGGTAGGTAGGCTAAGCTTTTTTGTTGAAATGACGAGATATACGCAATATCTGAAACCATTTAAATATTGGTTACCAAGATCTTGTCAATTTGATGCTGACCATAATATTTTATTTCCTATAAAAAGTTGGGAAACAAGCTTTCGACCCGTCTAATGTTAAGCAGTCACCGTAGCCTATAGATTCTGCCAATATCAATGGAATTTCTCGTACGTTGCCGAACAGAGGGTGTATTTAAAATCATTCGAATCGATATCAGAAACAGATTCGGTAACTTTAAGCGTCTGTATTTTAGACATCTTAAAGTTGGTTTGAAAATGATTGCACTGTTATCGAAAGACGATATGCAACTACTATTTTTCAGAATAAATTTACCAATAGCAAAAATACACACCAATTAAGTTTCTGAATCCGTTTCCAATATCGATTCGAATGGTTTAATATAAACCCCTTGAAGGGGAGTGTGATATATAAATCCTGGTGTTAAATTATTAAATTGATTTTTACGTAACGTATTTTTTATTTTACGGTAGGTATTGAATATTTGGCGTAGAATTCACTCACCTGCGATGTCGATGCATCCGAGCATCAGTGTCCACAGGGACAGCACTCGACTCGAGCCGGAGCGAGGAGAGCTCTCCATTTTACATTTTTCACTGCACCGGTCGAAACATTACACTTCGCATTTCTTGGATTACATTATTTTCGAAATTCTCTACTGTTCGGCACGGACCTGAAAAAAATAGAGAAAGTATTTTATAATGATTTGACTAGTAAGCGGTCATGCACACGAAGAAGCCCGTTCTGTCTATACTAGGTGAAACAAAAAGGGTATACTATTTTTCAAACTATCGGCTTTGTGGGACAGTTGAAGTACTGAAGGCTTTGTAGACTTATGAAATCTGTCAACAACAATATCCCTATAACACCTTTTGTTCTTCAAGTTTCCTCTAAAGCTGATAGTTTTAGAATTACACAGTTAAATTTGGAAAAAAAAGTATACCCTTTCTGTTTCAACCTGTACATTTTAGACAGATAATGCCCGTCTGGATTCAGTAAAATTTATATAAACGGTCGGTGCCCGGTTAGACGTGTGAATCTTGTGACCGCTTTGGTATACTCAATTCTAATCAAAAATCTTTATATTTTTATCAACATCGTTACAATGGATTTATGAAAATATCGCTACACCTTCGGATTCTGTTCAAGATACTTGATCAGAGATCTCTTAAAAAATTTTGATAAGTCTAAACCATCAAACGCTCATGGCATGGCATACAAAAAATAACACAAATTGCTTGAGTAGCGCTTAAGTAATGACCAACGATATCGGCTGTAATATCGATTCAACATGTATCGTGGAAACTTTATTTAATGCTACATTTGAACTTTTAAAAATAAACTGCATTGAAACCTGTTCATTCGGTAGAGGGCTATGCTTCTTGGTTACTATGCTACAAATAGATAGATGGAGGCTTTAGATCGATATAAATTTAAATTTGCTCTATTTGCGTTGCAGTATGACAAGTTAGTAACTATTTCCATTTTAATCTTCTTATATTCTGACGGAAATTATAATTATTATTGCAATGTTGAGGTTTTTGTCAAATCATGCTATAATTTAGTTGAGCTTCAAAGCAATTACGGTCGAGTAATTGATCAATTAGTGAAATGGTATTGTAGACGCCGATTACATCACTATAAGCAGGTGTTTCAAACGTCCGAAATATTAATGTAGGTGCAACCTAGTGAAGATAGATAATTGTATAGACTAGACTTAACTATCATAAGTTTTAAGTAAAGCCCATAGGCCCTTGAATAATTATTATTTGTAATGGCCTTTAACGCCTGTATTTCATCATGGCAGAAAGTTTGCTTACAACATTTTGAAGGCGGAAAATAACTGTTAGAAATAAGCTACATGCGTTAAATTCGAGTTCAAAACGAAATTGTGGTGAATATGAATGCTATAAACGTATTGTGGTATACGTTAAAGTTGAGAGTCATCTAGGAATATTGTCGTAACTTGAAGCTAAAGAAGACACTATGCAGAAAAGTTTCATAAACCAAGTTTATACGACAGCATCGCCGGGATCAATAGATAAGGCATGTTCCCGACCATCAATCTTCATATTTCCTGAAGAACGCCTGACAATAACCATTCGTCTTTCTAAATTGCCGGCCATGTGCCGATTTCTATGGGACCTCCGGCCTCTATAGGGTTAGGGAATTTCACTGGGAATAACACTATTAAAGCGCCGTAGTTGGGGTTCCTGCGGATAATATCAATAACTACACGGACAATTCTGGATGGATAAGAAATGTATTATCATAGTTGTTTTGCACGCTATACAACACTTATGAACACAGATGTCATAACATTAATTTTGACAAGGGCTTGTTCTAATAATACTCAGCTCAAGTTTACTCCAAGCAGGTAGCCGGAAACCGCGGTTTATAGAGAAGCCGGTATTACCCTACCCACCACCGCACTGAACTGAAACTTCCAACTC
The DNA here is from genome assembly GCA_905147325.1 of Notodonta dromedarius. NCBI lineage: Eukaryota > Metazoa > Arthropoda > Insecta > Lepidoptera > Notodontidae > Notodonta > Notodonta dromedarius. The sequence goes on along the minus strand of LR990165.1, from coordinate 1,736,227 downwards.
ATCCGATAATTAGAGTTTAGTTTAAGTGTATTATGCAGCTGCTTTAATCTATATATATATATAACTCAAAGGTGACTGACTGACATAGTGATCTATCAACGCACAGCCCAAACCACTGGACGGATCGGGCTGAAATTTGGCATGCAGGTAGATGTTATGACGTAGGCATCCGCTAAGAAAGGATTTTGATTAGTTCTACCCCCAAGGGGATAAAATAGGGGATGAAAGTTTGTATGAAACTTTGTCAATTAAATTCCACGCGGACGAATTCGCGGGCACAGCTATCTAGTATAATTTGTTTACCTATAGTAGCTATAAAAAAATGTCAGGATGTTACATATTAAGAACAATTCTCAAATAAAATTAGTATCAAACTCATAAATCAGTTAGGACAGCGAAGGATTTTCCGCCCGAAAAAGATTCAGCGCTGTTTAGTAAACTGACAATTTCTCAAACATCATTGGCCGTTGTTTCGTCTCGTTCATTAAGTATTTTCATCACGGCACTCCGCCGGAGCCCCGCTAAGTGTACCCTCGGGGCCGCAGTTGGGAACCGCCGCTTTTTCTTGAATTTTTAACATCGCCTTCGTGGCACGGCGCTATTCATAAACGGAAAGCGCTTGACATTCAATAATATACCACATCCGCACACATTTTAAACGCAAAATTCATTGCGTTATTTTATGTTTGAGTGTACTATACAATATTAACGTCTTCTTGAGCAAGTTTGTATTCACGGAGTATTTATATACACTTAAGTATTTGTTGTTTTAAGGAGTGTTATATATAGAGACTTATTTGCTGTCCTTGCGAGTATATACGGCCGTTTGAAAACAATTGACTACTATTTTCACACACACGTCACATTATAGGGCAAACAAACTACCCACACAAATAGGTACTTGACCCTAAAAGCAGTCGCTGCAGCCAAAAACAGCTAGGAAGAAGAAATAAATATATTTTTTTAAGTTATTACAATTTTAGGCAATTTAGGCAGAGTTCAATTGTATTCATTAACTGAATTATTAACTACGATGGTTAATAGATAGAACACCAAGTTAAATAATTCAAATCGACCTCAAATCTGGGAGTCAGCAGAAGTAATTTCCATGTGCATGTCCAAGTTTTCTCGAGGATTAAATACAGGTAAAAAATATTTCGTATTCTAATACTAAGTTAATGTGTAAACGCTTGTCACTTATGACACATCGTTATTGTGGTACAATATATACATAATGTAGGGACAATGTGCCTACTTTGTAAGTACGATAATGGGCCGCTTTGAACGTTATGATTCCTCACGTGAACATAGACTTAAGGATACGTTTGTGACGCAATAGTTTTATAATCTTCTTAGTCTAAACTTTTTTGCTCACAGATGCTGTCGATTCCACCGAAGAGGATAGCTGCAGCTGACGAACAAGTAGGTAAGTGTAACCTGTGACGCGTCGTTTATACACCTGCGTGTGAATACGTGGTTAGCTTTAGGGGGCCCGAACACTTGGGAGTGTTATGGAGCGGGCCCACCCGCTTCGACCAATAGGATCTTAATATACATTAATCTTACTTATAAACTACAGATGGCATTTTGGATTGAATTTAAGACCTGATAAATAGATAGGTAAATAGTGTAATACTCTTTATTGCTCGTATAAATCAAATACTCACTGTAAAATAACTCAAAATTTAAAGAAATCCAAGAAGATTATTTTCGCCTGTGTCATTCAATACTTAGTTGGATATGCAGAAATCCGTTGCACGTTCCGCGATGGGAACTCCATTTTGAAGGCAAATAATTGCGTCGAATCCCCGAGAGAGAATACGAAATTTAATGCGCGCTCAGCAAAAATATTGGAGACTGGAAATTTACTAACAATGGAAATGAATCTTCAATATCTCTGAGAATTTCGTCTGTGTCTAATTGCGAGCGTATTAACAACACGAACTGACTTTGATAGAGCTGCGCATACTAATGAAATAAGCTTAAGGTGATGATGTTATAGAATAGTAATAGGGACATCTAGAAATATCACACTGGTGTAGACTTTAAGTAAAGGCAAAAAATACTAGAACCAAGTATAAAATAAAATAGATCTTAGTTCCAATACTAAAATGTATTTCAAAGTCTTACAGTAGGTAGCATACAAATCATTTGTAATGATAAGACATTATTATTACAAATTCTTGGGTAGAATACAACACTTTTTTATTTTAATTAAAAATACTAATAACGACAAAGCTAGGTTGTTAGAAAACATAAAGTTTTTTATTCCAAATTTAAATCACAAATACAAAAGATATTTTTCAGCTCTCGTCTTCTAATTCTTGTTTACTACGAAGCGTTACTTAAGGAGTCGCTACACTTTAGACACCGAAATAATCTAAGGACGCCGTAAAATTTATCTTAATAGGCACCTGCATAAAAATACATTGGAATGAAACCTTTTTAGATAGCAAACACAGTGCTCGCTCGTTTCTTCTCAGCATTATCATTGAGCAGAATCTCTTTATGGGTCGCGGCTATCTATGCGTTTAATCCACTTTCTCTTTTTATCTTAAGACAAGGCAGCGGGCGAAAAGGTCCGCGTCCTTTGTCCACGACCCCTGATAACAGGGTGACCTTTTTTCGTCTAAGGTTTATTAAACAAAAATACACCTGTGCAGTGTTCTGACACAATTGCGGAGATTTCATTAAATTCAATGGAGGGTGCCGTAATTTGAATTTTTTAGAGATTTTTTCTTCTGAGATTTGTTATTTATGATGCAAATTACTTCGTTAGCCTACTAAATGAATGATTGTTTATTTCATTATTAATTGGGTTCACTAAACAAAAGTAGAAAAAGGTTTTGAACGATACAAAGTTCGCATAGCTTTAAGGTTTCAGTACAAAGAAAGAACAAAACCGATAGTTGAGTGGGCGAACAAGAAAAGCTTAGACATTTATTCCTTACTTGAAAAATCATTCAACACACACATAAAGTTCTTAATACGATATTCATATTCCTTATAACCACTCTATTTAAAGATACGTTTACCAAAACAAAATTACTTAACCGCAATAAATTGTTTTGACTGAGAAAAACAGCTGAAGTGCCTAACATAATAAACGCACGCGTATATTGTATTACAGCGAGATATTTGCCAGAATGAACTCGGCGCTCAGCAAAATTATTCAGTATACCAGCAAGTAGCTGCTGGTGGGAATTAATTCAAGCCGAAACGTTTCGCGCGAGCACACCGGTACCTACACGTAGACCGTGAATAAACGCAACGTTACTATTCAAGTAATTAATTGCCTACGCACAAACACAGCGAGTTGTCGGCAAGACACTGTCAATTAAGTTGGGTGGGTTATGTCGGGGGCACACTGAGAAGGTCGGGGCCTTTGCAGACTCCGGTTAGTATCCAGATAAATAGGTAGCTAGAGATGCCGAGTTCAAAAAACTGTATTTTTTTAATGTGTACAATGTATTACAAAAACATAAATATACTAAAAAATACATAACATTTCTAGTTACACAATAACAGTAAAATAGTAAGTAGTGAAAAATATCGATTAATAATCAAATTCTCAACAACGCATGAGAGCGAACAAGAGCCTTTGGTTCGTAGAAACTGCCGTGCGTAATGATCTCACGTTTTTACTTTCAAAGGAATTTAGTTTGGTTAATAGGTACGTCGTAACAAAATAATAAGAAGATTCCTAATAAGACCTAAACATATCCAATTAAGACAATGTAATACGAACATCGACTTTAAGCAATATTAAAAAAAAAATGATATATTACATTCTTACTTTAATTGGTATCTAGCAAGTGAGTCCCCCTGTCTACTGTCAATCAGACAAGATAATGAGGTACTGCTGTTATTTGTCTCGTAAATACTTAATTACTAGAAATTCCAATTTACATTAATTTTGAGATAATGTGTTTTGAAGTTTTATTGTATCAGCTTTCGTAGTGAGCATGATTTCATTTCTAATAATTATCTGCATCAAAACTACATTTTACGAATTAACGTTTGAAAGTTTGGTCCGTGCCAACCAACACGTGTGATCAATCATGTCAAACAACAAACGCGATTGATAACTGAATTAATCAAGAGTAATTTTGAAGCAACTGACCAAACTGACAATTTTGGCGCAACTTGTCATGAGACTATGTACTGATTAAAAACATATTATAGCGAACAATATTATTTATGGATACGGGCAGAGAAGACGAGTAGATTTAAAAAAGAATTCGCCACCCGTGCTTAGTCGTGTCGGGTGTATTAGGGACAGGTCGAGTTGAAGGTCAGGAACTATCATAAAACTAATTTGTAAGCTGATGTTGACCTGTAAACAGTTTGTTACTACTTATGTCCCTGTTTGTTAGTTTGTTACTACTTATGTCCCTGTTTGTTAGTTTGTTACTACTTATGTACACGACTTGTAGTGTTCTGTCCTCAGTGTGTCAGCAGCCTAATGAATTTTGCTAAAATTCGTAACGTGTGCGCACCGCGTAGACACACCTGCGGTTGACAGGCTCATTTGTTTGCTCAGGCACTGAAAGCATCAATCGGCTTGTGCCAACTCGACGACACAGCATCTATCAACGTTTCAACGATACGTGACCTGGAAAATATTAACCTATAAGCATTTAACTTGAGACTGAAAAAACGATTTTTGAAGTTCCTAGCATAGTTTTTTGTATTTTTACCAAACCATTTTTGATTATGAACCATTATATTTTTATGTCGATAAAAACTCGTTTTTATATTTTTTTTCTGTAAATGTGAAAAAAGTGGTGGGCCTTTTTTAAAATCGTCATCTTGTTTAATTACAGTCAAAGCAAGTTCAAAAATGTCAGAAGACGTATGTATATTGTGTCAATAGTCGTAATATAATATACTAGTTTCTGCCCACAACTTCGTCCGCGTAGACTATTCTATGTGTTAATTTCATTTGTTGTGCAAATCCATACAAATCCGTTCAGTAGTTTTTGCGTAAATGAGTAACAAACATACATCCACACTCACAAACTTTCGCATTTATAATATTAGTAGGATTGTAGTACTTATTATGTGATATTTATGTATTTGTCATGTATTTTGAAATGAACCTAAAACGGACGAACCTCATTATTCCATTCGATTATGCCAGCGGAGACTCATTTAACTATGAATTACTTATTACTGTTCGGTTCGATTTTGTTGAAATTATCCGGATAACATTAGATAAGTATTAGTATTGATTTCATTCCTAGTTATATAACGATTGGTTATAGGCTGTACATTAGTATTGATATTTTTTTCGCCAGTATCGAAGGGTTTTTTGGCTTACAATCAATGGGCATGATGACTAATTTTATTAACAACTTGACAATATAATATAACTTATGTTTGTGCTAAAATTATAAACACCTTATTAAGTATTATAACAAAATACAGTTTCGTATAGCTGCATCATTCTTCACTCACAAATGATTTCATACGTGAATACAGAGTGTATTTGCCGCAGTTCATTATAGGTATATTGCTGCTACACGGTCCAATAAAATTATACTGCTAAATATTGGAATGAGTGCAGAAATTCAATAACGTGAAATTCACATCGGATATATCAATGGACTCATGAGAAACAATTAGAGACCGCATAACCCTCGCTCGCCTAAAATTTCAATTACCACTGCATATTATGTATGACCGGACCTGACATTTTGATTGGTCCATTCACGGCTCAACCTTGAACTGGTCAATCAAAATTAGCCGTCTTCCCCGATACCCGACCATCGTTTGACGTTTGCATTCTCATTTAATAGTGAATATACGCAGTGTCTTGTCTTTTTGGTCTGTGCATACCATATACGGAATATGTGGCTTCATTGGGCGAACATTTGTTTTGTAATCATTAAATAGTTCTTAATTAAGTAATTTCACACATAAACAATACACATTTACTAACATTAGGTACATAATATAACATTTCACAGCAGGTGTTATAAAGCTGTAAGATACCGATAAATAATGTCTATTATTGCTTTTTTTCTAATCTTTATTTATTAGAGGGTTTTTATCCGAAAGGATACGCCAACTCCATCGTAGTTTTTTATAAAAGTTACTGTATCCAGATAGAACAGTGTGGGCTTCTTGGTGTGAACGACCGCTTAGAAACAGGCACGTTTTACAGCTTATAACGCAAGCGTTATAAGGTCATTAAATAATAATGACATTAAAATAATCGTTGTAATTGTCAATTTTAACATGATTACAAAATTGAATTACTATTATATTGAAGGTTATTGAAACATAAACATGGAGTTACTTTATGGGTTCCGTTTTTTATCTTGAGAAATGGAACCTGAAAAAGGCAAAACAAACATACAGCCACATATTTCGCAGCTATTAGGTAACCTCCACTTAAAACGGTGTTATCCTGTCTCGAAGCTTTCTCATTTGGCAAAATACCGTCGAACGTTCGGTAGCTCAGACTCCTCGAGACAAATGGATGTGTCAGCCGCAGAGTCTCCGCTTGACGAGCGTAAATTGCTTTGATTTTCGAGCAAATCCTCCCGAGATACTGTTGCCGCTTTTATATTTAGATTGGCGAGATTAACCGCGTCTAGTTCTGTGCGAGCGGGGATCCGTTGAGCAATGGTGGTCGTATTTTATTCACAAGACATTCACTTTTATGACTAAAGGTGGCTAAGGTAGTTAGCTCGACAGAAGCTCATCGCGAATCGCGCTGTAGCTACGCTCCGGATTTCACCACACGTCAGAATTAGAAATGATACTAGAAGGGGGAACATTTCAGATGACACGATTTGGCTTTCGATCGATAGGGCCGATTGATCTCTAACCATCAGTACGTCAAGAAGCAAGTTGGATCCTGCGCCCTGATAATTTTGAGGATCTAGAGCGACATCTTTCGTTTTAAACAGTATAACTTTTTTACAAAATACAAAGCCCGTCCGAATTCTGAAACAAGGATCATCTCTAATAAATTTATGTGTCAAAACAACGTCAAAATGTTATTTGGTAAGCTATAATAAAATTGGAATAAATATGAAATGTCCGTTGTTTTATGTTGTAAAAATATATAACTCGCTCGTTCGGAGGGAGGTGGGTGATGATTTATGAAGTAAGCAGCTTGCAACGCGCACTATCGTTAGTCGTGTTCCATTTGCATAAATTATAATACATTGTACATTCATCATTTGCTCGGTCAAAAAAAAACTTACATTTGCAATGAACCTATTAAAAAATATTAACCATAATTTCTACATTAATAATATTTGTTTATATTTGGATCATACATTTTTTTTTTACGATACCACCGTAAATAATAATTATCGCAGATAAATACGGAAAACAAATACTTATACATACGAGTATACGGGCTGGCTCGACCGGGGAAGTATGGCCCTCTCACAGAAAATCGGCATAAAGTAGATATTTTAGCTATATGTCGTACGATGAGTGAGAGAGCAGAAGACAACCCCCCCCCCTCATTCCGCTCCCTCTACCTACTCCCCTTTATATCGTCAACGTTTCTTTGGTATTGCATCTATAGGCTACGTTAACTGCTTCCGCTAGTTTGATGACTTTATTCAATGAAGAAAACATTTACTTAACTCAAATTAGTTTACATTATTTCATAAGGAGCTGACTAGAAACATTGAAATTATTATTTTCAAGTGGTAGAAGACGACACTTATTATTTGGACAAGTCAATCTCAAAATCCGCAGTCGTAGCGTCAATGAGTCGCGACACCGTGTAAGTCGCGGCGTGTGATTAAGGCTTTAGCAATACCGGAACACGGGAATCGATTCGCATCAAACTTTAATGCGGGATAGGGATGTTAGTTGTACTTTTTAACAATTCAGCGCCGAAACAGAAATCTAAGATTGGCTGTTTGCTAGCTATGTTTAGATGTTGCAACCAAAGATATTTTTTTTTTCTGTGGTTGCAACCTACCTAATTGTGTAATACGAGGCATGCCTTTTAAGTTCTGTCGTTTCCATAATTCGCGGCAATTTTGAATTTGGAACTGTTCTATATTCGAATGTGTTTCAATTTCGAATCTCAAAACAGTTGAATGTATTAGGATTAATGTTATTGTTTAGTCACAGCGTCGATTAGAATCTGTCAGGTTACGTACGAAAATGAATCTTTCTAAGGAAAATGTTCGTGCAATAATTTTCTACAACTTTAGAAGAGGCCTGACACGGCTTCAGTGTTTTGAAGAGCTAATATCTGTGTTCAGGGATGAAGCCCCATGTCTGCGGACTGTCGAACGCTGGTATTTAGAATTCCAGCGTGGACATACTAGTGTTAGTGACAAATCTCGCGAAGGTCGCCCAAAATCTGCATTCACTGAAGATAACATCATTGGAGTGAGACAACTAATTCTCGAAGATCGTCATGTGACGTATCGAGAGATAGAGGCTCTATTAGGCATCTCAGGGACAACCATTCAGAAGATCTTGCATGAAGCGCTTGGTGTAAGAAAGCTAGTTTGCCATTGGATACCGCATCTGCTTTCCGACGATCACAAGGCGGCCCGCGTCAGATGGTGTAAGAAAACTCTGCAAAGGTTCAACCGAGGAGAGTCAAATCACGTCTACGACATCATCAGTGGTGACGAATCTTGGATCTATGCCTACGATCCTGATTCCAAACAACAATCTACAATCTGGGTCTTTCAAGACGAGCCAAAGCCGACTAAAGTTGTTCGTTCTCGAAGCACTTCAAAGAAGATGGTGGCCACGTTCGTTAGAAAAACCGGCCATGTTGCGACTATTGCACTTGATGATCGTAGAACGGTTAACGCAGAGGGGTATACCACAGTTTGTTTACCACAAGTCATCGCCGAACTTCGAAAATCTAACTCAAAGCGACGCATCATCCTGCACCACGACAATGCAAGTTCACACAGCGCTCGTCAAACGATTGAGTATTTGAAGCAGGAAAAAGTAGAAATTCTTGACCATCCTCCATACAGTCCTGACCTAAGCCCTAACGATTTTTTTACATTTCCTAAAATTAAGAAAAGTCTTCGTGGTCAAAGGTTCCAGTCCAGTGAAGAAGCAGTCGACGCTTTCAAGTCAGCCATTTTGAACACCCCCACTTTAGAGTGGAATAAATGTTATAATAACTGGTTTGAGCGAATGGAAAAGTGTATTAAGCTACGTGGTGAATACTTTGAAAAACAATAAAAAGTACTATAAGGTTCTAGTTGTGTTTTTTTCTTCAAACGACAAAACTTAAAAGGCATCCCTCGTAATACAAATTTGGCACAGTACTTTATTTTTGGTAAATGCTACCACAATTGTATTATCAGTATTCATTATTGTATTTTTACTGACACCTACTTCTACTGTTTCCTGTGAGCCAGGGTCGACAATGGTTTCCAATGATAATACCGAAATTTGACTACCTAGGGGAGAAGCTAAATAATTATTGAAACCCGCTCGAGCTTAATCGAAAGAAAGAATAGGAGGAGTTGAAAAACACCATCTAGTAGTGCTCACAACAAGTTTTTGGATACATTCCATTACGTAATTTCCATCTCCATTCCCAAGATGTCTGTCGACTTCTAACACTAATACATTCGGTGCGTCCATGATAAATCTATCCAACTGCTGGTTCAAGGGGAATAAATTAAAAACTCCACTGGGTTTATTGGTACAGGATAGACGGCGCCATAGGTCGCCAGTAAATCACGCCAGAGCGGTAACGTGAAAATCCATACTAAAGGAAAACCAGTTGATTTATGTGAAATTAGTTTCAGTCAGTGAACGTTATTTCTGAATCTGTTCTACACGAATCATATTGGTCTTGGTGGTCTGTGGCTTGGTGGCTATGGAAAAATCAACCTTATGCCACACCGTATTTTATAAAAAGATATTCAAATTATCTATCAACTCGAGTAAGGTTGTTCGTAAAAAATTAATTGTGATCATCATTGATCTCACTTCTTAGGTTGTTGTTGGCTCTAAAGTTATTATAAAAATGTCAAAGGCACATTAGAATCTACATAAACAACTTCATCACCTTCAAGAGCTTCCAAACATTTTTTTCATACATTTATAATGCCTAACAGCGTATGGAGGTTGCCGCGAATATTAAACGGGGTCACTCCAATCATGCTAATGAAAACAAGCCATGCGATCCGCTGTGTTTAGCCCCTGAATATTCAACGGGCTATTTTCTTAACGGTAGGTACTACTCCAGATTTGGAGCGCCCCGCCGGTCGAAAATTGAACCACGTATATTGTGTGGTGCTATCAGATGGCATCGCACCTTTGATTCGCGTGGCCAAAATGCTAGACCGACAAACGTTCTCTAAATTCAAATTAGCTGTAGTGACTTGGGTAATTAAGTTTTTTTGTGGTTAACGACATTGACCTGGGCCCTAAGTCTGCCAACAATAGCAATCTAAATGGCAATCGAGTTTCAGTTGCTCGGTTTTTGTTAATTACCTACATTTTAGAATCGTGTAAAAAATGTGGTGGTCGGTTAACTAAAGTTTTCAATTCAATTCTTATCGGTTGACGGAAACGTCAAAAATATTAGCCTGCGAAACAGACAGTACAAGCCGAAAGTTCAGTGACTAGTCGCGAAAACGAGTAAGCAGTTAGCGAGTTAGCAGACTTGGCTCCCTGGTTTGTGAACTATAAAAGAGTATTCGTAAAGGAGCAATCCAAAAAATTGAGGCACCCCTACATAGTAAATAATTTTGTTCTGAAGATATCAAGTAGCACCGCGGAATAACAAACAAAAAACATTATAAAGAGGGCTCTAAAATATCTCATTTTGAAAGATGGTATAATCATATCTATAAGTGGTATAAGGAAGACCGATACTATAAATATAAAATTGGGAAAATGCCGTAAGCCGCTGAGTACTTATTTTGGCATAACATTCAGATACATTTATTGTTAGAATTGGAAAGAAATTCTCCCAAACATCATGATTAATATATTTATCTATGGAGTAAGGATGCCATAGAACGTCGAACGTTGCGTACATCTATGAGACACAACAATACAGTGATTCTGGGGGCTGAGTACAAACATGTACCTAAAAGTGTGACAGCATAAAAACCAATCGAATTGTCGAATCTTACCATACGTTTTACAGCAGCACCCCTAGTGGAAGCGTGCAGCTTTACTAATTAATGTATAGAGACATTCCATCATTCAACCGGCATTTGAATACCTACCTACGTTCAAAACTCATACTAAGGTACCTCCCAGTACGCTGAAATACAGATTAGAGCGAAGTGAACCCTTTCTGAATGTATTTACAGTACATAATCAAAGTTAAATGATGCAAACACCTCACACTGGTATAACTCAGCAAATCATACGCAATAACATTAATCAATCGGAGTTAGTTGAACAAGGAATGGATACGCTGAGCAAAACAAACATTATATATTATGCATTCCTTTCAATATACAAGTATCCTTGTTCTTCTTTTATGTGTTTTACTGGGGCACACACATTTAATTAAATGTACGAGTATGATAGTGATATGGTTTATCACGCCATCTTAGTGTGAGGTTATTTTATTTGTCGTATAACTGATGTAACGTAGTCAAAATTAGACTAATAGATGCTATAAATAATTGATATGATAACTATTTAGGTGCCAAGGAAATGAAGAAGTGAACATTTATTAAATACCCTCTCCGTAAGTACAAGGGAAACCTATAAATAGTATCCCAACAGACTTTTACTGGATAAATTCATATTCCAACACATATTATGTAGTTACTACCAAGCAATACACTGTTTTTCAGTGTTACAATTTATGACCACTCAAAAAAGACAAGTATTTTAAAAAATAAAACACAACTCGTGACGTCAATGTAAGAAATTACAACAATATAATTTTACATGATATTCTCGCGGGCAAATAAAGATCACGCCGCGGGTGGGGGCGGCCACCATAACCAGGGGCGCATAAACTTTTATTAATAAAAGAATAAGTAACTGTAGGCGAAGAAATGCCTTGAAACATCCGCACCTCGACGTGGGTATAATAAAAAAGTAAGAGAAATTGATGAGTCGAGCGTGGCGGGCTGGCGAAACTTTGGCGCTCAATATCTACGTTGGATTTGGAGGGAAAAAATATAGGTTGTATTTAGTAAGTAGGTAAGTACTTGCAAGATCTTGAGGGTCTTCGTGGGTCTAATCAAACTCTTTTTCATTTAGCAACGCATGTTTGTAAATAACAGTATCGTTTGACCGGATCTAAATACAGTAGTAGAGATTCTCCCGCCACCAGCAACGACGATGTGTAAGCGCGGATTCCCAAATAAACTATCACCTCCTTTTACAAACCCTGTCCAAAAAATAGTCAAGTAATTAATGTACAACATCCACTTTGCTAGACTTAGTTTGATACCATAAAGTCAAACGAAATTCGATTACTTTAAAAGTCTTTACGAACGGAGGCGGGGGCACATCTAGTAGGTAACGAATAAATTAACGCCCAAACAATTTATTATTACAGAACAAAGAGACAATTCTAATTACTAGTAGTGGGTTACAAAATTACGTTAATCTCTTGTGCTGAGTTAATGCATGTAGTTTATAGAAGCAATTAAAAGGTTGATTAACTATTAAAGCTGGTGTGGATGCTGTAAGGCAGGGTATCACAGTAGCTATCTAAGTGGGTAATCCACTTTTAGCGCATATGTAGTCATCGTTAGTTCAGAAAACTTAACGTTTCATATTATGTTCAAATTCATCGTCTCTTATACATACTAGTCTGAAAGGAAACTGATTTATTCAGTAGGTACCTACAAATAAATATAATAGTTCAATTAAATATGTCATATCAACATTTTTCTTATATTAAAAACTAGTAACGGACTGTAGAAACAATTGCAAATTTGCCAAGTTTTTAAAATATTCTTCCGCATTTTTAAAAGAACTGTGTTAACGTTAATAGCCGTGAAAATCCGGGCAGCTCCGTTCGAACTTTATTAAGTATAATACATAGCAATGTGGGGCCAAAGTAGCGGGCCATTATTAAAATTCCCATAGCCGGCGCCGGCCATAACAATATTTTCGGGCCAGTAAGCTGGAAAGAAAAACTGCGCTTAAATGGATTTAGCATATTTTATGATAATATTTAGACGTACAAATGGTGTCGGGAATTTCAGGGGTCCCGTCTAATCATCTAGTCAAACAACGGTTTAAGAAGATATTACACGTAAAAATATTTGATGAATTTTCGCGTAGCAGGTGAATTACTGGCATGAAGTTGATCTTAGTACCTATGTTACGAAGCTTATTAAGCCTACAGTGCAATTTATTATTTAGCTATTAAATACATATTGCTAGCATAGACGAGGTCAAAAGTGTAATCGCATCTAAGCCTAAGTAATTTGCATAATTATAACCAAAGTCATGTTTATGTAATAAAATACGTAAATAAAGCTAATTAGCCGTGTTACACGGTAATCTTGGCTTAAGCATTTAAAAAATATATTAGATGTGAGCCTGAATGAAAAGCCAACATTCGTTGCCTAAAACATTTCGGCCGCCAACACCTTAGAAACGTATTCAGTTTGAGACACAAATTACTAGTGTGTACCAAACGACTGAAGATCTCCGATGATTGCCTTCGACCTTTCCCAAATCGCCGCTCCATCTGGTCAGGTCATCAATAAAACTACAAAAAAATCCGTTCCAAAAAATCAGTTTAACATTTCCACCAATTTATCTCTCCCACAAAAAGGCAATGGAACACAAAAAAAGAATTGTTCGCCGCACTAGTTTATATCGTAACTACGCGCCCGCGACACATAGGTTGATCCACAAAAACAGACATAAGTCCCAAAAACATAATATTATACGATTACTTTCCTCTTGTCCCTACTCAGATTAAATTTCTCCGGTGTGCGTTGGAGCGAGTCACTCGTGTAGGAGCGACGTGTAAACTCGAGTGGTCCTCGAACCCGCCTTGGAGTGAGTTCTTGACGTGAAACGTCATTACTATACGTCACTCACACGGTGTTCGACGGGGTTTCGGGTGAAGTGATATCAGTATATTTATACAAGTGTTTAGAAGTAATAGTTTCTCGATGCTTGAATCTCACTTAGGCCGCTCTTGCTTCTTACAAACTAATTATAACTACGTCGTTAAATTTCATAGTATTTGAGACACAGTGTTGTTTACTTCTAATTGCTATGGGCATTATACTTTTATTAAATGTATGCAGGTACTAAATTATTAGTAGATAAAATTAACAATGAAAGGATACTAAAACCGAGTGGAAAATAATCTATTACTGTTTATTTTTATATTAGTAAAGTTTGTGAGAAAAAAATAAAATATTCACCAAAAAGATTGACGGATTTTTTTTGCAATCCTTCACGGGTCAATAGCAGGCCTCGGAAAAGGCCGCTTTTATTTTATGACTGGCAACTTTCTTGATAAACTCGTTCAAGTGACGCTCTAGTCAGTAATTCTTTCCCCTCCGGCCATTTCCTCATGGTTAGTTATAGAATTTGCGGGCTGCCGACCTGTGGCCCATTTCTGAGGGCCGCCCGCCCCTGTGCGTGACCTTCGTCGTAATAGCCGGTACTCAAAGATTTTCTTATTCAACAATCTCAATATTTTGCCAACGGTTTAGTGGGGTTGCCAGCAACACGTGGCGCCCGGTGGAGATTTCTTTTTTGAATGGGTAAAAATAAGGACATTTGTGAATGTAAATTAAATTTAAATGAATGAAATTTTGGGCGACTGCTTGGCACAGTGGTTCGAGCGTAGGCCGCTCGGCTCACTGCACCGAGTGGTTGCGGGTTCGATTCCCGTCAGGGTGAATTTCGGAAATGGCCTTTCCGTAATTTTCCATGATCTGGGTGTCACTGGGATCGCCCTTTGTGCGGTCCTTTGTACGGTACCCATAGTACAAGCGCTGCTTAGTTTGGGACCATACAGTGGGTGTGTTCGTCTTGCGAAATTATTTTATTTAAGTTAAGTATTTTGGGAGTTACTTTTAAGTTATATTAAGTTTTAAGCAATATGTAAACGATTATATTAGGAGTTCAGTTTAGCCAACATGAAACGATACGAAAATGAATAGATTATTTCATAAAATTATTGGCATTAAGTATACGCCTTCATTTATTTTCCATTAACATTACGGTTTCCGACACAGAATGAACTACGAATTTATATAATTCCCGCCCGATATTTGACAAGGCCGGCGGACCAACTTGATTTCTGACGATAAGACCATTTCGTATGCCTTCTCGTTTGCCGTGGTATACGTAAAAGTACTTACATAATTCTATTTTTTCCAGAATCAATATGTCATAGTTTTATTGCAAGTATAATATAATCCAAACCAACTATCCGCAAATTAATGAACACCTACATATATATATATATATATCTATCAGTAACAGTACACCCACATCAAGTCTACGAATTCATATGGTTCCGTGGGAAATTTCATCAACGCTCAAGAGAGTAATCTTGTCGGTCGGAATGGGGTTGCGTTTAAACCATGTGTGCATATGACATCAAGTGATCCGGCCCACTTCACTGGGATCACACGCACCTGTTAATGTTGGACAAAATATCACGAGAAGCATGAGTTCATTGTCTTGTATAATTCACTACAAAGTGAATAAGTTAGTTTGGATTGTTTGTATATACTAGTTTGATTTATCTCGCGAAGGAAGAGTGGCATCTAGCTTAACATCTCATCATCATCTCGCGTGTGACTTGTTAAAATTTGGAAGCACCCAGGATAGTGCCTCGCCTTTGTTCTGGTTAGGGAGCTAATGTTTTAATTTTAATTTAATATTATTGATTTGCCTAACCCTAAACAATAAACCAAAAAAAAAAGTACAATATTATGAAGTATAAAATATTTGTATCTACAAAATGGACCATATATTTTTGTTGTAGGTAAGTAAAGTTCTGTTATAAAATAGTATTTTCTTTGAAAACGCAATGCATAAAAAATTAAGATAAAAGTTCACACCGAACTTGGTTTTAACATAACCTACACGTAACACACGTATATTAACTGTGAACCTTAATGAAATTATATTAGGTGTGACTACCCACTGTCATGTGCATGACATCAAGTGTGTTAAGTTTGGCTACTTAAGTAGGATTGCTTATGATGTTGTTGACGTGGTGTCAGACATAAGTCTTTGGATGTTAACGTGTTGGAATTACCTTCTACAAGTGTTTCATTCATATCGTTTTGATGAATGTGTGTACATAGATACTGGATCTATACTGACATGACAGCAACAAAAACGAATCCCATTTCAATCATAATTTTCAAGATAAGAAACTAAGATGCCGATTTCAAAAAATAATAACGTTAGAAAGAAACAAAAAAGTTCTAGTTACTGAGTTGTCAGGGAATGTTGATTAAAGCGAAAACAAATCATTCCGTGTCTCGCCGCGCTCTATGCGAAAACCTGAAACTTATAATTACTGTGACTTATTTTCACATCAAATAATACAAAGAATTTCGATTTACGTGCAGAAATTTAACTGCAGGCTGACTTGCATGCTATAAAAGAATATACTAGGTCTTATAATAATAGTAATTTATGTAGCATAGTTCAAATATACATTAGAATCAATCATCACTTTAAAATAAACCTGCGTGTCATTGAGGCAATCTAAACAAACAGACATCACTTTCTTCGTGTTAAATATTATATTAAACTCTGAATGGCTTAATTCCAGGCTGGAGATGTGAAACAATGATAAAAGATTCAACAGAATACCGTCTAATCTTTGAAATTATTATTATTTGAAGTAAATATTTAACGTACCTTATAAAGTAGAAACCGATTCACTACGCCACAAGTGACGCGACGAGCTCCGAAGCTTGTGTCCGTGACAAACAAGTTTCACCCCAATTTCCGGCTCTAACCTTCTCGCTAACTGAATTTCAATGGCCCCACGTGTTACTAATACTAAATAAAATTTATGAAAAAACTTACGCCAGCGTATCAAGCACTGAAAATTTGTCAGGATCTTGTTAGCCAAGAAATGTATGTTTTTTTATGTATATCAAAGTTGGCAAAAAAGCATATGACCCTCGATAATAATAGCGTTGCTCACACGTTGCCAAACTGTAGGGGAGTGGAACAGAGGGAGGGGAAGGGATTGAATAAATTATTATTTTATCTAACGGGAGAAGAATTAACAAAATTTTGTAAAATTCGAAATTAACACATTATTGTGTTATATTCGCTTTGATGTTAAGTCATTACAACAGCCCGACACCAGACTTGGCTCTAACGAACGAACGGTTTGATATTCCTTGATTAGATGGTAGGTAGATTAGGTGGTAGATTCTGACTATTCATAAATGCTTTGTTGGCTTACATGAATAATAACAATTTTGAATTTTTGAATTTTGAATTACATGCTGTAAAAAATACATAGGTACAGACGAATATAGAACCTCCTCCTTTTTGGAAGTCGGTTAAAAATAAATTGATGTGACTTATATAACATGGAAATATTCTTCAACATAGATTTGAAAATATAATGTGAACAACAATGCCCTCTTCACCTTTGTATTGTAACATTACAATATAACGACAAACAAACATAATAAAATTTACATATGATATTATAGTCAACCTTGACAAAGAGTTCCCGCGAATTAATTAACTTTTTAAAAAAAATATCCCTCTGTTGTTTGAAACCAAAGCAATTTCTGTAAGTGAGTGTTTTGTCTCTTTGAAAGAACTAAAAAACAACATACGAGTAGGTACATTCCCTTTGCGCCGCACGCAAATTTCAAATTACGAGTCGTCCCCACAAAGGTACGGTGGCATTGTACAAAACCACAGAACAGTTTAAATGACAGAGGCGGCAGTCAACCAAAAATTTAATGTTTTACCTTTTGTAGCCGTACGGTGGACAGTGGATACCTTTTCGACGCTTCACGCTATGCGCTAGCAGATTCGTGACGTAATAGCCTCGTGAGGCACGAATATAGATACACGTATTATGAGGTCATTTTCATTCCAGTACTTTAAAGAGGAATTATATATTGTATTTTAGAACGAAATAAATGTAATAGCAGTAGTATTATTATTTGGGAAAAAAATATATACTCACACTTGTCTTTTGTACGCCGAAAGTAGGAATGAGGAAATCGTCCGTCGTAGCTGTTATTCATAAAGTAAACCTGACACCACAATTACTAACAAAACTGTACCCGGGTACTAAATACGAACATGATCTGGGCCCTAATCACGCTAGCTACTCAAATCGTAATAGAAAAGCAAACGCTCGCGATTAGGTTTCAAATGCTCCGCTTTTGACGTTTTGCTGACACGAGCTTCACGATTTCTACTGACATTGATATGGTATGGTGTCAGCAAAACTTCAAAAGCGGAGCGTTTGAAACGTAATCGCGGGCCATTGCTTTTCTATTATGATTTGAGTAGCTACCGTGGTTAGGGCCCTGTTAATTTGTATAGAAAATCGATGTCGTCTTCATCATTTGCATTAACGGTTTCTCCATAAAGTATGTTTTTTCAAGAAAACATACGCGTTGCTTAACCATTTTCCTTTTAGTTTGATGCAATAATAAATAGATAAAGTAAAAAATAAAAAAGATTAACGAAATCTATACAAACAAATAAAATTGGAGTGTCTGTTTGTAATATCAAAATAACACCATTTCACTAAATGCATATGAAAGTACATACGACACCTATAGCAAAAACGCGATTTAAAAATTTTTTGTCTGTCTGTCTGTCTGTCTGTCTGTCTGTCTGTCTGTCTGTCTGTCTGTCTGTCTGTCTGTGTGTTTGTTCCGGGTAATCTCCGAAACGGCTGGACCGTATTTGACGGGACTTTCACTGGTAGATAGCTGATGTTATAAGCAGTAACTTAGGCTATTTTTATTTTAGAAAAACAAAATATAAAATGGGTTCTGTCGCGCGGGCTCAGATCGCGGGAGCGGGCTTTTTTGTTAAATTAAATTCCACGCGGACGAAGTCGCGGGCTCAGCTAGCCTCTTTATATAATAAAAGTAATAATTCAATCCTTAACACAAAATTGTTCCTCATCTTTTAAACAATAAAGTTCAAAATTCCAATCGTATTTTTCTTATCAAATTAATAATGAGTAATAACGGGGGTTTTCTATGCCGCTTGTCTATATACTAACACAAACTGAGCTTTACCATTTCTAAAGTAAGGTTTCGTTTTGAGTGGTTATTAAATGTGAGTATATCATTTCCAGCGAAGGCTATAGTTTCGAGTACAGGGCTGTTAAGATTGTGCGATAACGGTTTTAATATGAGCCGGAAGTACCGGGGCCCGGCTCCCAATGGGCTACTAAGGAAAATGCTGCAATTTGTTTTCGGTTTTCCGCTAAATACTGCATTAAATTCTTGTTTTAACAACTAGATTTGCGTGATTCAGCTTATTACTATTTCAATCAACGCCTATCAGTGAACACAATAAATATTAAGTTAGATGACATGCTTTCCTGGTCATTATTTATCATTATTGATTGATAAGAGAGCCTCCTCCTATCTCCTTCCCCTTCCACTCTCATTAAGGTCGTTAACGTGCGAGAAATGCAACGGTATTCGCATAACGCATCTATAGGTAGGTTACGGTAACTGCTTAACATGCGGATCGTACACTTTCATACCGACTTTGTTTCAAAGTCGGCAATAACGTGAAAATTACGTACTGGACTACAAAGCGATTGTATTAGCTTAAATACTCGGGATCTGATTAATATTGAATTACAGAGTTCACTTTGATATTGAGCGACCTCGTATTACAATTCTTGATAACTTATCACGCCTATTCTTAGATAATTACTAAGGCCTGTATTAATAAATCGATCTCAAGTCTGAGAGCGATCTTGAGTACGCGTTTGACATGTCATTTTGTAATGGTATGACATGAGAATGACATTTCCAAGATCGCTCACAGACTTGAGATCGGTTGATTAATACGGGCCTAAGATATATAAAATACGTCTTCTATTTGAAAGGTTCAAGATAATCTCTGAACAATGTAAAACTAAGTCACTGTCCGAGTCTGTCTGGCTGTTTGTCCGTTTAGTTCTTCTAAACTACCCAACATGTGATTCGAAATTCGCTATAATTTAGTAATTTTCTTCCAGACGGTTTTAATGTATTTAACACATTCCTATTAAATTTATAAATAGTAGAGATAAACCTTGCGAAGACGGGGAGCGGTTAAAAAATAAAGATAATATTATATTTTCAAACGAATTTTATCAAAGCGCTCAAAAACAAAGGTACAATTTAATACCATAGAACAAGTAAACATCTTAATTTTAAAAACAAAAACAACTTTTAGCGAAATTGTATAACATAATGTTTCTTTCGCAACATAAATAAAAGTCAGGGTTACTCGGTTGAGTGTGCGAATGTAATTTGCGAATGAAAAATAACATTTTACCAACATTTATATGATATATTGTCGAGTTTATAGTAGCTGGTTAGGCGTCGTGTGGCTGTATGAAAATCTTACAAAGTGGATGATATGTTATGAGGAATGTCTTAGGTTAATAATAAGGGCGTTATGGATACCATTATGCTGTTTTAGAACTTTATTACGTGAGGAGGATGATTGAGGATTGAGATTGAGCTCTTATGGTCGAGATAATGTTAGACATGTACATATTCCATCCCAGACTATCGTTTTGTACTTGATTGACATTTCCAAGATCGCTCTCAGACTTGAGATCGATTTTTTTATATGGTCCTTAAAGTTAATTGTTCACTAGTAAGGTAAGTGATATAACTGACGGTGTGGTACCTACCTCCACTTGACTTTGACTGATACAAAGTATGAATGACGAAAAAGGAGGTACTCTGTAGTATTATGTAGTGTTATTAGAAATATGATTTCGTTTATCTGTATAAACGAAATCATATTTCTAATATTACACTCAGGACAAAAAGAAAAAGATTATCTTTAGCTTACACAGTGCTCTGTGGGACTGGGAACCTAATTTCAGGGTTCAATGTAAATAAGCCATAAAAATGTATTTACCTACTTCCTTTACTAAGTTCATAATAAAATATTTATTCTCTCAGTTTTATGGACACCCATATTTCTCGGTTAAACCGATCTTTACGATGTTGTTAATTTAAGACCGCGTCAAAGTTATTGACACGAGAACATAATATATAAGATAAAAAGTGTGAGTTCTTGTAGACCCTTGTTTTAGAACACAAATCGAAAAAAATCGCCATAATCTGGGATCAAAGTTCTAACCTATACAAATTAACTAAGTATACCGATCACAGTAAGTACAGTCCACAAAATATAATCAAAACCCACCGAAATATTAATTTTGGGTAGCAATTTGGATTCATAAGGATTAATTTCTCTTACATGTTTCCTTGATAAAAAAACTTTATTCGCAATTACAGTTTCAAACTGAACACCGCATAGGTTGGTCAAGATTCAGAATTGTCGATAGTACAATTCACTTCGATACAACATTAAAAGAACCTACATGTATTTAATTATAGGTAATCAACTATATGGTGGACATAGTGTATGGATACACTAATGTTATATAGATTATAATCCTTATTTATCTACAAAATCATTAAAATAATAAATCCTGTTAATTATCTGCTATAAAATTGTTGAAACTAATGTTTTTTTAAAATACGATTATAAATATAACAGTAAGTACTATATGATTTTACTGTTCCTTATTTTGGTTTTACTACCCTGATGGAGCCAGCCTGTATATGACCTGTAGTCAGTTGACTACAGGGCCCTAACCACGCTAGCTACTCAAATCGTAATAGAAAAGCAAACGCTCGCGATCACGTTTCAAATGCTCCGCTTTTGACGTTTTGCTGACACTATACCATATCAATGTCAGTAGAAATCGTGAAGCTCGTGTCAGAAAAACGTCAAAAGCGGAGCGTTTGCTTTTCTATTACGATTTGAGTAGCTAGCGTGGTTAGGGCCCAAGTCGGGTCCACCACCGTTACTATATTTTCTTCTCTGTTCAAAATTTTTGTCAAATTTTACGTTCGAGGGTCAGCTATGAAAGCTTGTCGTGTTAAGTGCCACATACTTAATCTTGAACAAAGCCGCGGCTGGTCAGCTCGCGTGCCGCAGTTTCACGAGCCCTGTGTTCAATATGGGCACGCACGCCACGAAATGTAGGGCGGGGTCTTCCGGCAGACGATTCAAGGGCGTAGGAAAATAATAATATATTATGTCTGAAAGTGGCGGAAAATCCGATCAATGGGTTACTCGGACGTTTCTAACGTTTTAATTTTGAGTTATTGAATTTTAGTGGGGTTTAATGTTCTTGTAAAGTACCACGCGGAATGTGAACTCACGAAACATAATTTACTCAAATGAAGTATAGTTTTTGGAGTAAATACACTGCTGTTTATTAATCCTATTTATAATAACATATTATATAATTTTACTCTTGGTATGCAAAAACGAATTCATCTAAGTATCTATCTACAAATAACAAACGAATCATTAATTTGAGGTATAAATTTCGTACGGGTACCTACCTCCTATTTTTCAAGAAAATCCTTTTAATCAATGTTGTGGGCAATTTCAAAGGTAGCTTTGAGATAACGTATATTTATACTGTGTGACCATAATTCATTTAAATTTTAATTTTAAACTTCTTTAAGGTTTTATTGTCAAAGACTATTTGATACTGGCACGCAGAATGCACTATGGAAGTAGCGCCCTCCAAAAACTGTCACCGTTTGTCAGTCAGATAGTCAGTCGGTGAGGTTACAAATGTGTGTGTGTCAATTCATGGTAGTGTGTGTAATAAATAAATATTTATTTATTTATTTATTAGGAGCCTGTAGTGTTCCAATGCTGTGCAAAGGCCTCCCCTCCCTTCTTCCAGTTGTCTCGGTCTGTTGCGGTCCGCAATAAATAAATAAATATCGCCAGACAGACACACCAACTGTACGGCCCCAAACTAAGCAAAGCTTGTACTATGGGGGCCGTACAATGGACTGGGGGCGATCCCAGTGACACCCAGACCTGGGCAAATTACGAAAAGGCCATTTCCGAAATTTGCCCTGGCGGGAATCGAACCCGCAACCACCATGTGCAGTGAGCCGAGCGGCCTACGCTCTAACCACTGCGCCAAGCGTTCGTCAATGTCGGTCGTAATGTTTTATGTATTGATTTTTTATTTTGCATTTCTAAGTATTATACTGTATAATTATTTGCATTCTACACTCCTTCTCTACCTATATAAACTATAAGTGAGCCAAATTTCATACTCCTCCGTCCGCGCAATTTTCGTATTAAGCGTGTGAAAGTTTTTCCTTCACGTATCTACTATATAAAAATAAGTCGGGTTTTCCTTCCTGACGCTATAACTCCAGAACGCACGAACCGATTTCCACGGTTTTGCATTCGTTGGAAAGGTCTCGGGCTCCGTGAGGTTTATAGCACAGAAAATTCAGGAAAAATGTTAAGGTTGGTCCACATTTCACGCAGACGGAGTCGCGGGGCACAGCTAGTTTATATATAGATATTTATATGTATATATATCGAGCATGTAATCTTATAATTATAAGCCCCTCTATTAGCTACACACATTAATTAATCAATTGCACGAAAATAATGCATTTTACTAAATGTACATATATTTTATCTACCTTTCATAGTACATACCAAACCGTTACTGTTAAAATACTCAAATTGTATTATATTGAAAACGCCAGTTCAAAGAGAATTTGTAATACACCTAACGAATTACATCGATTCAAAAACGTGTTTCCCCTCGGCCAATTTAGACAGGATAAATAATTAATTAGCGCAGTAATTAGCCTCATGTTACGGTTTGTACGCTTTTCTTTAGAAAAATCCCGGATCATGTGGTATTTTAAAACATTAACATAAATTTGCGGATTACCTCATTACGAAAACGCGTGGATTTTTTTTAAAATGTAACTCACATGCATTTTATTTATTTTGCGTTCACATCTCAATATAAACAAAACGAAGAAGCACAATTATTAACATCGATATTCCTGGAACAGGAGATCGGTTATATTTGGCGTTTATTTTCCAGAAATCCCTGCACGTTATTCAAACCTAACTTATGACTTTAAAATAATATGTTACCAATGAAGGGTACTAATATATTACAAACTAGCTGTGCCCCGCGACTTCATCCGCGTAGTATTGAATTATTGGGTTAAAAAGTATCCTATATGTTAATCCCGGTTATAATCTATCTGTGTTCCAAATTTCATCCAAATCCGTTCAGTAGTTTTTGCGTGAAGGAGTAACAAACATATATACATACATACATACATCCACACTCACAAACTTTCGCATTTATAATATTAGTAGGATTGCTTTACATATCCTATGTACATGTTTTCTTCCTGCGCTTGATGCAATGTGAACATAACATAAACAGTGTGCTGGGCTAATTGTAGGCACATATTAAAATCATATCTACGAGTATAAATAAAAACTGTTGATTTCAGGATTTATACATTCCGCGAGTGCGGTTCGCGTTTTATTTATATTTCTTTACTGGTGTTGCCAGTTGACAAATATTTTGGTTACAAATAATGTACCTATATTCGGTACAGACCGTATTTTTGATATAACTAAAACATGTAACTATTTAGTTCAGAATCAAGAGTCAAATAATATTTGCATTAATTTTAAATAGGATAGGTAATGTATTACCACAAAATACATTTTATGTGTATCGTGCTGAGTTTCAAATATTCATGAAACACTGCGCGCAATATTTGAGAGCGAGCGATGCTTCAAAAATTACTAATATATTTAATAATAATTTATAAAAATAATTAATTATGTCATATCAATTTATTCAAATAAAAATGAGTTAGGGTGTCTGAGGTTTTGAGTTATTTAAATTGCAGATTGTTTAAGCGCAGACGATGAGTACAATGAAATATACCTTGGTCTCGTGTTATTTAGTGCGTGCAAACGCAGTTCATGCAACGTAGTGATGTGCTATTTCCTTGAATATTAGGAATATTCACGACGACGAGGACGAAAACATTGGTCATTATAGTAGACATTAGTAAAGATTGTAAATACGGATATTAAGGCCCGTATTATAGATCGATCTCCAGTCTAAGACCGATCTTGGAAATGTCATTCATACGTCATTCCAGTACAAAATGAAACGTTAAAAGCTTACTCAAGACGACTCTCAGACTTGCGATTGATTTATTAATACGGGCCTAAATGCACCAGAACGCATTAAGGTAGGAACTCTAATGCGCTTTCAAGCGTCAAAATTGTCTTTCCCTAATCAAAATTCAGCACGCGCTTAACAATACGTTTTACCGACTCAAGTTTGTTTATAAATACTATAATGTGTAGCGGAACACAGCGTACGTTTGGAAGCGCCGTGATACGGGAGCTTACGTGAGGGAAATTACAAAGTGCCGGCTTTAAGCTAACTTAAGCGCTTTTTGTTAGTACAGTAGGTACATAATATGTAAACGTATTATACCTCATTTCTATTCATTCTGACGTTCATTCCTGGATTTGAACTAGTCTGCTTTGAATATTGCGGTATGTTGCGTAATACTCTTGACAAGCGTCGCTCCTTACAAGATATTTTGAACCAGAAATAGATATCCAATGTTTTACAACCAATTATTCTACATTTGCACGGTGATATGTAATTTATTTTATACAAAGTTACGCTGATCATTGGTAAGATAATGTCAGACAAAGATTTTATTTAATTTTCGTTACAAAAAAAAAAAATATATCACATTTTTGCGATCTTTCGAGATGTGAGAATGAAGGGCAATGCAAACTTAATTAACTATATATATATAATTCTAGACAATAATCGCCTAAGCTCCTTTGTTAAACACCACACTGACCGCCCTGGGTAAGTAATTGGTCTGCCGGCTGACATTCTAGCCGTAACACTAGGCTGTGAATAACTAGAGCGCAAGCGGCTGTAGGCCTGTCTAATCCAGCCTACCAGGCTGGCAGGCAAACAAAGCGTTTCCGTTTATTGACGAGAAAACAAACCAACAAAAATTGTTTCAAAGAAAAACTCAACTACGCGTTAGACTGTGTTATAATAACTTATACGTATTTGACCGGCTTTTATAATGCAACATTTTGGTTGACGGGTCGGAACGTGATTAAACCATCGAGTCAGCCAGCAATGTAATCTATTCTGTCAATTATACAATCTATATTGCAATCACACGCCGTCCTCGTGCGTATTTTGTTTTAGGTGTGCCGTGCATCGTCACCCACCGCCTGGGTGGCATTTATTTACATTGCAATACAGTTCACATTACAGCCAATGCCAGACAATCGTCATGTCTTGACCACTCATGGTAAAGACGAGAAACTTTTAAGCGAAGTATAAAAAAGTAGTCTCGTAATTTATTGATGATAGACCTAGGTCATGTACCTTTATGCTTTCAACATTATCATCACTATATTGCACACACTATTCACCACAAATACTACTTTCAAAGGGCTCTATCTCATTTCGCTCAACTTCGCGATTCCGTATACCAAACGCACCCTAAACCGTATTGTTACTTCCTTGTTACATCGTTAAGTGATCAATCTAATTACTCACAGTTTGAATGGTAGACCATTAATCGAATTCGGTTTGTACCAATCCACCGCCATTTAGGCCAGTTTATTAGTTTCGGAGCCGGCCTTGTTCGGTTTCAGATTAAATTGATCTTATTTCAACTTTGCGAGCGGTCCACTTTGCAAGTTAGAGTTTTATGGTTATCGCTGTTCAATCAATTAATAACGATATTGATAAACGATAAGATTTTAGAAAGTGATAAGTACTTCTTAAAGATTAAAATTCCTATTTTATTATTAATTTTTTTCATCTTGCTTATTTGACATATCTAATAAATATAGTGTACCAAATTAATTTCATTTAATTTATTAAACTTGTTTTTAGTTTATTTAATAACAAGGCGACAAGTTCCAATTAAGGAATTCTTAATGTACCGTTTATTAACAAAATAAAAAGCAAAACATATCGATTTGGTTACTGAGTAATGACACTTGGACAAAATAAAACATATAAAAAAAATAATTTAGCCCTTTTGACGGCCCACTCCTGGGCACGGGCCTCCCCTCAACACGACGGGTATTCAGGGGGTGGTGGGGCGGGGGACAAAATATTTTTTTTTTTCTGGAATCACTAGAAGATTATACAAATGGTTATAGGTAGGAAAGGAACAAGAAAATGAAAAATATTAGGTAGGTACTTATAAAATTTAATAAAAGTTATGCGTTGACATAATTGCTACTTATTCTTCAAAAAACTTGTTACTTTGTGTACACAGAAACTTCATTAATTAAGGGCTTTTATCACAATACACTGTCAAAATATAAGTAATATAATATAAATATCTCAAATTTTGTTTTCACAGTTTTTAAACTTTATTTATAACTATGCTTTCAATATTTAGACTTTTACAGAAAATAAATAAATCCAAAAACTGTGTATCATTAATTATGTATGTGCCTGCCCAATATAAATGTTAATTACGAGTGGTAATAATACAAACAAAACATTAAAAAGCCTTTAAAAAATAAACGACAGTAATTAGGCACGTAGATACTAGGCACGTAAACAATAAAAATAATTATTAACAAAAAAAAATGAGAGTATTTTATAACTATGAAATTTATAAAAATATTGTAGTGCTAAAAATTCATTAGATAAATATTGATCCCTTATTTTGAATTAAAATGGCGGTGGTTTTTTGATTCTCGTAAATTGCAAGTTTCCTAATCGAGATTTGTAAATAGCCGGTTTCAATTAAAAATAGCAATGGTATCATTAACATAACTTAGAGATTTAAATTACTTACCAACGTCTATAAAATCCATTTATGAATAACAAACACAAAACACACCAAGTGCAAAGTTTTCCAAACAACTATATTACAATTCGATAATAATAAACCATTTCAATAACAGCGACGGCTAATATAGAGCAGAATCAAAAAGTTTTAAACTAGACACTGATATCGATATAATTTATTTATGCATCATGTGGTCTAATCACTAGTCGGTGACAGTTCGACACGCGTTCACGAAACGCCCGTAGGGTCGGCGATATCGGAACGACACCGGTTCGCGGCGGGCGACGTGCAGCCAATTACTGAGGACCGCACGCAAGCCTGCGCTCCGGGACACACTGCGCATGCGCCAACACGATTGACACCGCGAACCTTATACACTGACGCCACAGGAGGGAATATTCATAAGTTAGTTTTTAGTTTTGTTTAGAATGTGCCTCACGGGGCCCAAATGGGCCGTGGAGTTTGCGGAATCAAAACAAACGAGTAACTCGAACTGAATAGGGCCGTTAGGGAGGTATTTATATTTGTATATGCGATTATAATTCTAGACATAATTTTGTTACAATAAAAATATCGCTTTTATGGGAACAGGTATTTTTTTGTTTTTGTTAGATTTATTGCAACTCCCTTTCCTCTATTCACAAAGTGTAATTCCTAAAAACTGGGCCCGTAGATATTCTTAAAACCTTACCTTTGGTCGGCGCTTCAATTCATCTAGCCATCATCAGACGTCGTCATATGCCACTTTGAAGACATCTACACTCCAGTACCTCAGTACCTTAACAGTTGGTGCATATATTTATTACTTCATCGATACAACACAAGAATTAATACACCGAAAGGGACATCTTTAAATCGCTAAAAGCTTTAACATTCATCCCCTTTTATCAGTAGGACTGTACAAAACCACTCAACCCTTTTAAACCCGAATCCGAAGTGCGTCCGGTCGTTAGCGGACATTAATGGAATCCAACCGGTTACTCTGCCGTGAAAATAACAAGAGATTCATAGTAACAATCTGTTGTTCTATAACAGTAACAATATCGATTGACGGTTTTTTTATAATTTTACTGCATTGCTGCTTCAACTCCGTAAGGGATTATTATTTAAGATTAGGGAGCCATTATTTCTAAGCGCGTCGAAGGAATTGCTAGTATTAGGAACTATTTAGCCCGTCCACATAGATTATCGAGTATTTATGAGAACCTGCTAATTGGGATATCTAACTGAAATGAATTAATTGTGAAACATCTTTCTGTGTCAAGCATACTCTTAACAATAGAAGTCTCTCGGAAAATGTGTGTGACTAGCAATTTTTCCCAATTCGATTGCGTAACGGAATCATATATCAAAATACCATCAATTTACTCAATAAGAATGTTCTTAAATACCTGTAGTATCATCGATATTTAGCATATTCTAGGCCCTTTTAATCATAGTCATTATTTGAATGTGTTAGTTAGGCATACAGTTGCATAGGTACTTTAGTCAAGGCAATGTCTCTCATCTTACGTCACATCAAATTACTTGTTAACACATTCGTGTAATTTATGCGACGGCATTGTTCACGTATTATTACAGTGTATTATTAAATCAAACGTTTTCAATGTTCTATTGTTTCTGTCTATCACTAATGATTATGCATGAGAATTTATAGTTGAGAGAGAATTGTCTATTATTAAATTGGTAAAGCTATAGGCTACGTTAAGGGAGGATACTGGCAAACTTGGTGAAGCCGTGACCTTTAGTAGGAAACTGGGCACATCTTAAATATCTGTCATACAATGAAAAGGTCACATTATTTTCACAAAGCAATGAGGTCCTTTATGTCATGTTGGTAATTATGACGAAGTCAACGTAGACTACGCCGTAGGCGACTACGCCGCAGTAACACGTAGCATCTGCTATAATTTTGCGTAGGCGCTCGCTACGCCGTAGTAATCTTTTTACTAGCCATTTTGATACATCCCTTTATACGGTGCAGAAGTGGTCGTACCTTATTCAATATTCTACAAGCAGCTTAGTAATGTTTTATATACAGACAAGAATAACGCTTAGCAACAAAAAACAACTTTAAACCGTGTTTTTTCCTCAATTATATTCCACGGTTAAGTAAAAACAAAAGTACGAGGAGTCGTCATCATTAAACATTTGTTTCGCTGTGAACGTCGACCTCATTTAATAATAAATTAAGATCCGTGTTTGAAGTATTATTGTAACAAAGTATATTGCAATCTAAGAATTTATGTTTGAAGGTAAATTCTACAATAATATACGAAAAACTTACGAAGCATGGACAAGCTTTAAATACTACAAAAGTTTATATGGTTCCAGCACTTTTTTTACATACCTAAGCATATGCCGTTCCGCTCACATTACAGATTATATAAATAACGATAACAGTGACATAATGATTTTACAATGACGATACGACTACCATAGGGGGGGTTATATGATTCATTCATTAATTATCACGTATGCAGCGGGTAGTTTGGACACGTGATGAGAAGGGATGAGAAGCATGTGACTAAACGAGTGATGAATATGAAAGTGGATGGATACAGTGCGAGAGGAAGGCCCAAGAAAAGATGGATGGATTGTATTAAGAATGATATGAACGAGGTTGGAGTGGATGTGAGTATGACGGGAAAGCGCGATGTATGGAAGGAAAAGACATACTGCGCCGACCCCAGATAATGGGAAAAGGTAAGGCAGATGAGATGATGAGACGTATGCAGCGGGTAAATGAACCACACCCTACCAAGCCGCTACCTCGGGAGCCGGCGTAGTACTCAATGTAAATAAATTGAAACTTGATGTTATTATGTTATTTAAGGATGTGTTCGTCTCGTCCGTCGGGAGTGCGATATGGAAAATTGGATTTGAAGGCCCTTCATGCCTGCAGATGGATTACGCCGCCTGTTACGGAGCCTGTCATCATTGGCACTCACTTTGTACAAATATTAAAAAAAGTATTTTTGTTTTTACTGCATCTAGAAAAGGAGGTAGTACATACATAACCTTGTAATAATAGTAATAATTTAGCCCTTTTTACGTCCTACGACCGGGCACAGGTTTCTCCTTAATACGAGGGGGATTACAAGGGGGACATAACCTTAACAAGTGTAATATAATACCTCAAACATAATCGTATTACGTTATTCTATCGGCATAGAGTATTGTATCGTCAATCTTATCTATAAATTTTGTGATAGGACCAAGTGCAACATACTTGGGTAAATCACTATACTGCGGCCAACGAGAAGCGATGTTAAAATGAATGTATATTTTTATTAGATTAATTGTTTTATTAGCATTACAGTTACCGAAACAGAATGAACCGCAAATTCATAAAATGGCCGCCCGAATGTTGGGGTGCCCGGTAGTGACCGACTTACATTTGATTATTACCATTATTATTAACATTTCGTACTTATAATTTATCAATCTTATCATTGACTGTGGTATACCTTAAAAAGATTATGCTCGCAGTGTTGAACTTGAGAAGTGTAAAAAGTGTAGACGCAGAGATCAAAGAATAACCATTTTAATAAAAATAACGAGATACAAAACAAACAGTCTAACTTTTGTAACTGAATGAATATATATTTTTCTAAATCGTCCAATCATACTTTTACGACTATCAATGCTAATTTTATAATCTTCGTCATCATCTCAAAGTTATATACCCATTCAAGTCATAAAAACTAGTATAAGTATTTTGCTATACAAAATTAAAAGTGTCTCGTCTAAAATTGCTGCTGTTGTTCGTCTTTTTTATAATATTACTAGCTATGCCCGCGACTTCGTCCGCGTGGAATAGTGTATTTGGGTAGCATTTTTAATTATTTAGGCTATTTTTTTTACAAATAAGTCACATACGTATAAATACTTTAATGAGCTATTTGCAGTGTTTCACTGCAAAGAGCTATATTTCCATACAGACTTTCATATCCTATTCCCTATTGTTATTTTACACCCTTGAGGGTAAAACTTTTACAAACTTTGAATGTCATATTTATTTATATCGAATCAACAGCCTAACAAATAAGTTTCAATCTTCTAGCTCTAAAAATGACGATACTTCCATACAACTTTTCATCCCCCTTTCAACCCCTTAAAACTCTTTCTTCGCATTAAAAAGTAGCCTATGTCCTTTCTCAGGCTCAAGACTACCTGTGTATCAAATTTCATTAAAATCAGTTCAGTAGTTTTGGCGTGAAAGAGCGACAGACAGACAGACAGTCAGAGTTACTTTCGCATTTATAATATTAGTTTTATAATATTAGTAAGGATTGTTTGTAATAACAGAAAATGTTTTTTTTTTTTACATTTTGTTGTCCTTTCTGTAATTACAACGCCTTTAGTGAGGTACATGTGTTATAAAAGGAATTACATAAATCATTTATTTGTTGTCATGGTTTAAGTACAATTTTTTTTTATAATATATATGAGTACCATTCAATATTCTCATATTGGTATCAAAACCTTCACAATTTCTTCTCGCCCATAACAACAGTCTGTAAAGTGGCTTAACAAAGTACGGGGCGGGCGCGATATATTATTTTAGGCGGATGCGCGCCGCCCCATCCGTCGAGCGCGCGATACGGAAAATTGGATTGAGACCCTCTATGTACTGCAATTGACTTACTTTATATGTTACAGTTAATTGCCTTTGTCTCCCATGATGACTGGTCTCTGATGTAGCCGAATAAATAGACAAAGAAAAATGTTGTTTCTTGTTTAACAGTGTTTCAGTAATCGTCTGTTACAAAATATTGGTATTTTCATCTGACTAAGTACTAATTAAATTTTACCAAAACAGTACAGACATACTGATCAGTTTTATTAAGATAATTATTGGTATCCACGTCGATAGACGTTTATTATTAATACTATGTAATCAAAGGAAACTTATTATAATTAAATACAGAAAAACTAAGTAACAAATTTTTTTGTGGGTACTAGTATTCTATTTAGTATTTTATACTTAACGTTTTGTGTAATTACAGCAAATATTTTATAAATGCGATACAAGTATTTAGTGAAAAATACAAAAGGAATTGTTGTTAATTTTCTTTTTTTTAATGTAGCTACATACCTACCAACAAAGTAAGTAAGTATCTAGGGTTCAAAGTCTGAGGTCAGTCAAAGTAAAGTGCTCACATGGAAAAAAATATCCAACATATCTACAATGAGATTTTACACCCAGTAGAGGAGAAAATAGTTACATTCAAGCGAGCATAACTTGCATCGTGGGGACCACTAAATTACGATGTGAAAATGTAATGATATCTTGAATACCACTTATTTCTTTTTTGGTTCGAACAAAGCTTAAAATTCAGATATGTATGTGTTTGACGCAATAACAGCAGTTCGCTTAAACAACCGAGAAAGCCAATTGCTACTATAAATACTATTTGTTAATTCTTTAAAAATGTGGCCCACTCAGTTTAAAAGGTATTCCGCCTGTATCAAATAACAAATAGCAACAATTAACACATTTAATAACAACCTAAACAAGGACGTGACCGTCCACATTGGAAAACCAAAATGGAGGCCTTGCATAATACTTAAAATATTATAGAACTGGCTGACGTGAAAATTGATATTCCTGACTAACGGACGAAGAGGAAAACTTATACTTAAGTTACCTACACTTTGTTTTAGTATTCACACTCAATGAGTGCGAACAAAATTATACTCATGTAAAGTCTGACTTTATGTCTCAGAAGACTGAGTTGATTGTTGGCTGGCAAACATCGTAGCAGGTACAGTGCCTTTGTGAATTCGAGAACAGCGTTACGAAGTTAAAAGTTGCAGTTCATTCGACTTAGGATTATACTTGTATTATGTTACGTAGAAACATTCTCAGGAGTATTTTCTTATCGCTCGGAACACACGGTGTGAGTATACTACGGCATTGGGTAGGGTAATCTCTACCTATAGCTTACCTTGTTATGAAAAGGGTGAATTTTCTAACCTAAATTAAATATCTCCTTATAATATTTTTTTTTGTATCACAGATACTTTATATTTGTACGAATTATAGTGCAGAACATGATTTACCTATTTTTTATTTTATGAGATCTCTAACGACTAGGTATATTAAGCAAATAAATGGATTGATTGAAATTATAGTACCTAATTAAGTTTCCACTATTTAAAATTGTAGATTTTAACGGTATGGCGGGCGAAACGTAGGCCGTGGCCTTATGAGAACGAAAGGGAGACCTTCGCCCAGCGGTGGGACAGTAAATATGCAAAAAATATAACATGTGTTTGCAAAACAATGCATTTGCTTGCCTATTCACAAACTCTCAAATATCCCTAAACTGAACGCATAGCGAAACAGACCAGCTGGCAACTTTTTATTAAAACTGCAGTATGAATTTTAATAGTTTCACTTTAATTAAGGAATCGTGCTGATCCGGCAGCTTAATCTTTTTTTTTTAGTGTGCCTTTATTTATTAATTAAAGTCTCGCGACGGAGCAAGGAGCTATAATGGATGAGTGAGTCGAAACAACTTTTATTATAGAACAGCCTGAGGTATTGGATTAATGAATGTAGAGAGACTACATCTATCATAGATATACGAAATGTTATGGCGATATTACGTTATCATAATATCCCTATTAATATAATAGAGTAACATACTACATACTTCGACTCTCTGCTTGTAAATAATTATGTCTCGGTGCTGCGAGTGTGCCGCAATCTCAACATGTAATATATGAAAAGATTATCGTAATTACATACAAAGATGTACTACTTATCACGTATTCACTTGTTAAATTAAAAATCAAAACTTGTATGTGTCATCTGAGCCTGTATCATGAGTTTATACACTTACACACAGACGAAAACAAATGTTTTTTGTAGTTCCTAGGATCATTTTTATTAGTATATTTTTTTAACTATACCTTTTGTGCTAACAGCAAGGACTCGTGAAATACGTTTAGCAGAGCACATTAAAAGGGGTACTGGGAACTACAAAAATCATTTGTTATCGTTATATTTATTCTTAATTTATACGTTAGTTGGAAAGCAGAGGCGTTTCCGTAAAATATTTGCGTGGCAAGTAGACGTAGACGCTAGCTAATTCAGCGTAAAATTCAAGAGTTACTGGAGAGCCGATTGGTTCGGAGATCACGAACATTTTTAGAACGGGTAGCGAAACATCAATGAAAGTACCGCATCCACATGATATTTCGGCTCCGCAGCGCTTACTGCTTTATTGCATATAAGCCAGCCCGTCGCAGATGTCCCGCTCACTGTAATTGCCACCGCCCTGTCCGCACTCACAGCCGTGGCAGATGTTTACAAGTACAGTCTTGTAAGACGTTCCTTGGTTTAGTGCTGTATATTTTTCCTTTTTGCTGCGTCAAGCTTAGTGTCAGACTATTTATTATAAAGATTCATGAAACGGTATTTGTGCTGATTCGTATTTCATGTGCGATTTTATTTTAGCATCTATGGGCTATGATTTTTTGTTGGAATATTTGCGGGTTTGCATGTGGTACGGTCACATAGTAGCGATAATATCGTCATTCTGTTGTTATAAAATTTAAACATTGTAGGTGATGTGCGTTGGGATGCGCTTTGACGCTTGATTACTAAAAGGACTTCACTTTCTATATAGTTACGCGCATGAATAACATAATAATAATAATCAGCTAATTAGAAGTTATACCCATGCCTTTGGATTTACCTTTCCTTGAACAAGGGAAGCGATAGAGAAACAAAAATAATACAAATTTCACTTAATTATTAACAAAACCATAAAAATGTTGTAAGTTTTTTAAGAGAGAATGTTGACGGCTACACTAGTATAAACTGTGCCACAGCTGTCATTATATTCAATACTATGTATTTCATTGCAGGAATATAAAATGTTTCTTAAAACGGTATACGGTAAACGAAGTTTGCCTTCATTGTTATAACTAAATACTTAGAAACTTTCCTCTCAAGTCTCAAATTTCCTAACAATGAACTCTGTTTAAAGTGATTAAATATTAAGTTACGTGAACTCCTAAAAGTTTAGTACATTGTATTCTCGATGGTACACTCGAGAACTTCATTATGCCTGTTGATATAAATAATATCGTATAATACGCTGCCAGGCAAGTGTAAAGCGAAATTAATTTTATTAAACAAAAATAATTTCAGAGCAAAAATAAATTAAATAAATTGACCGTCCCTTTCTGCGTCTATTTCCAAGAGTGTTAAAAGAAACATTTTGAATTATTTTTGCTTACTTTAAAAAGTTACTGCTAATAAAATAATACTTATAAAATAATACGTAACTTCATCTTGAAAAATAGAAGATGTCGTAGTCTTTGTCATCATCATTAATCGTCAAAATATGGGAGGTATGAAGTTTACCTCTGCCTAATCCTTCGGGAAATACCGGAATTATGATGGTGAATCATCTATAGTATCTTGTTTTTATATTCAAAGGCGGCTAACAAGACTTGCCTTACGTTATGCTGTTACCGTAGCCTATAGACGCTTGCAATATTAAAGGCATTGCGCGAACATTGCCGACCTCAAGAGGAGTTGGAGTGAGAAAGAGAGAAGGGTTGGGCTTCTGGCACTCTCACTCATCAAATTCAAATTCAAAATTGTTTTTATTCAAGTAAGCCAACAAAGCATTTATGAATAGTCAGAATCTACCACCGTACGAAATGCAGCTATATAGCTACTTCACGCCATTCTTCTGTAAGAGGGTGGTACTACCCCAGTCGAGCTAGCCCATATTATGAACTGTAATCAATTTCCTACAGGCTGACTCTACAACTGTTTAATAGTAGTTTAGTTAGTATTTTCGTACTCTGTTTTATTAAAACTTAAACAAATTTGCAGCGGTTCTGCGAGCGGCGCGTTCCATCAATCAATAGCTTCAAGCATCAGCGATCGCAAAGAGTATCGGGTGATTAATGCCTGCCCCTCCCACAGGTACAGCAGCCACTAGACCACCGGCAACGAATTAATGATTGTTTGCCGCTCCGGCTATATAACACTCCACGTCTGGCAAGCGGGAGCAGAACACTAGGGTTGCAAGCGATTGGCGGTACTTATTCGATTCAGTAGATCGATTTTAATACCGGAAAATTTGGGATTGTGTACAAATTCCCAAACCCCGACCATTTCGCTTTCTCTGTTCCAGTGCCCTTCTGGGGCCCAAATATTGTTACCGTTCGCTTTTTGCTCAACTCGTAATACGTGAAAACTGACATTTCCACGGCTGAAAACGTCAAAACTGTCAAATCTGATGTAATTATTTATTGCCGAGTGCAAGCAATGCCTTTCGTATTCCAAGCATCTATAGACTACGGTAACTGCTTAACATCAGGCGGGTCGTTCGTTTGTTTGACAACTTTATTATATTAAACACAATAACGAATGTTACGTCACCGCTGCTAAATTTAATTTGATCAATATTATCGGGGTATATTAAAATGAGAGGGATCGGTCTGACGCCGTACTTCTCGCACTCGCTTAAAAAGATTGTACATAATGATAATGGATTACTCTGTTTTCCCTTTTTTATGAACTGGGCGCAGATTAGGAGGGCAAAAACGATATCCCGTTGTTTTTACACGGACACAATGGTCGGATTCCCATTAACTTCCGTCGGGCGAATCGTCGACCGGACTTCCCCCTTTTGTCGTGACCCTACCGTTTCCAATATTGTTAACCTTAATTTTTTTAAACGAGTGCCACCCGATGGCCTGGCGTGAATGAGATATTTTTTTATGTTGTTAGAACCTTATACTCGTGTGCTCATATCCATATTATACCCATTGTTGTCCGCGCCTTTATTGAATTGATGGTATCCGTTGAATATCACGGAGGTCAAGTGGCTTCGAAAATTTTATTATTGACTAGCTGTGCCCCCCGACTTCGTCCGCGTAGTATTTAACGTAACAAAAATTTCGGGATTATCGGGAAAAAAAAGTATCCTATATATTGTTTTCTTATATTTACGCGAATACTACACATTGAAATAAAACTATTTTTACGGATTATAATAAACGCGATATAATCCGTAAAAATAGTTTTATTTCAATGGGTATCCTATATGTTAATCCCGGTTATAAACTATCTGTGTTCCAAATTTCATCCAAATCCGTTCAGTAGTTTTTGCGCGAAGGAGTAACAAACATACATCCACACTCACAAACTTTCACATTTATAATATTAGTAGGATTATTATTCCTAGCCGTGTGCCCCACAGGATTTCTCATTTGACAAAATGACCGAATTCCATACAAATTTTCAGTCCCTATTGAACCCTTGTAGGGGATCAATCATCAAAACATACTACTAGTCGTCTTCTCACCCTCCTTCGTAAATAAGGAACTCGTTTGCAAAATTACTTACACGGTTCTTCACCCACCGGATTAGGGTGTGTAATGTCAGTCGGTCAGTGCATTTGTAGGTTTGATTTCTACTACCACGTTGGACTATAATATACGTATTTTCTTACCTATTACTGTATAATAAGTATAAATGTTTATAAAACTGTAACCCAACTACAGAATTACACGAATTATATTTAGATCTGACGATAGATAGCGCTAGTAGTATTCATTAACGCTGAAATATTGCTTAACATTGTTTTTCTGTGGCCTGTTATACCTATTTGATATATTTATATTTGGACCTACTTATGCAAAATGGAACCAACCCACACACACTTCTGCAAACTGATACCAACCTAGAACCACTAACACAAAGTTGGTTTTGGTCTACAGAAGTGCATGTAGGTTGGTTCCATTTTGCATAAGTAGGTCCATCGATGAACTCAGAATGTTATTCTCTTTCATTAGACCCCCATAGCAAGGGAAAAAAATCAAAATTACATTAACTATGAATTGATATGTCTTAAAGTTACATTTAATAACAAGTGGCTGCTGGTACCAACATTATAATAATTTAATTTTCTAATCGTTATAAAACTGAAATAATACTGAATTTACCGTCGCGTGCGTTTACTAGCTCGTATGATAAGTATCAAAACCCCGGCCTTGAGACTTTGACCTTGATAAGTTAGAGTACGACATCAAGGTTTATACATTTTAGTGGTGATTACTTGAAACAGATAATTAAAATGATCCAAACAGAATATAACTGCTTAAGATGATTGAACATTCTACTATGGTGTAGAATACGAAAGCAGAATATTAATATTTTGGGGTGATGAATGTTCTAAAAAAATAATAAGTTTGCCTGAAAACAACTTTATTTGAACCATAGACTTACATTTTTCATGATGTGAACATAAAACAATCATTAAGTTAGGGTGACCGTTTACCGGAGTCGGGCGAGCTGGCCTATCTGGCACGCTCGCTTCGACAGTAACATCGCATCATTTTCCTCAGCTGATTAAAATTATGCGATCCAATTTTACTATTCTCGTCTAATCAATAGCTTAGTTGATGTAGTGTGTGTATTTTATGTTAGTGTAGGTATTAAACACCACGTAGGTACCTACCTACTTTATGAAGTGTTCTATAGAGTACTAGTCTGTGTGTAGCATCGAAATAATTAGTACTATGTAGAGCTGATGAACGACATCATTACCTCGAATCAATAAACCTTTTGCCCCCTTAAAATAAACGTGGATTAGCGGGCGAACAGTTACACCCCGAACTATCTCTTTCTGTCATCAGTAATTTGACATTCGTGAGAAGAAGACAAATTATGGTGTAACTACACAACCGCTTATCCACGTTTATTTGTAGGGGTGCTTAAGTTCACACCGTTTATTAAGTAATCTCCAATTATTAACCCTATGTTATGGTAAGTTGAAAGTTTATATTGGACATAGGTACCTACTTAATTCGTCTTAGTTAGTGGGGTGTTGGAATCGAACTTATAATCACTTAGGGTGACCGTTCACTTGGCTGTGCCGACCCACTTCGGCCAATAGGATCGCTTAATTTCCTGTCAACGTGAGCTAAGCTAGGTGAAGCTGAGGAAATAACTTTGTGCCTGACACACTGGGCGTCAACCCTTCTAATCAAAGTTCTTAATTTGCAGGATAGCAATGAAAGTGGTGAGCCAGAAAGAGAAGATGGCAAGAAACCGACGCACGCTGAGCGACATGATGTCCGCCACGCCGGACCGGAGCGGTACGTTTTGCAGAAACACTACAAGAAGCTTTATTTCACCACGGTCCCGTTCATCTGTGAAACAATAGTATAAATATCTCATAGCTACAGTCTATGAGTGGAATGATTATATAAACATATATAAATAAATATCGCCAGACTGACACACCAACCGTATGGTCCCAAACTGAGCAAAGCTTGAACTATGGGTGCCATACCATTGACTGTGGGCGAACACAGTGAGCTCAGTTAGACCTGGGCAAATTTCTAAGAGGCAATTTACGAAATTTGCCCTGCCGGGAATCGAACCCGCAACCACCAAGTGTAGTGAGCCAAGCGGCTACGCTCGAACCACTGCGCCAAGCGGTCGACAGATTGGAAGAGGGTACTAACCTGAAAACGTTTTGTGACTGTGTGTGGTAAAATTGACCTTTCTCAATCCGTTGGTTTTATTAGTATTTTTTTATTGCAAATTACCATAATTAATAATGTAAACCTACGAATTAAGGTTATTTCAGGCCAATTTATCAAGTAACTCCATTACTAGATTATGTATATTTTGTGTACCTTCATAGAAATAGGATAACGGTGGTAGAGCCAAGCTGTAAGCAATGACTACGGGTAGTTCCAGCCTCTCACTGAAGATCAGCATAATTAAGCCATTAAAGATGCGTTTCGTACGATGAGCGAGAGAGCTGAAAGCTCAACCTTTCTACCTTCCCCTCCCACGGTCCCAAACCCCTTTCGGTCACCAACGTGCGAGCAATGCTTTACGTATTGCAAGCACCTATAGGCTACGGTAACTGCTTAACATCAGGCGGGTCATACGTTTGTTGTTCGACATAGTTATGAAAAATAAAATTAAACTTACTTTGACACTCAGTGAGTTTTAAGACGGTAAAACCCAAAATGTCATCCAAATAATCAGATGTTAGATCCATAATTACTACAATCATCATCAAGTTGAGGGCTGGTTGGCTCGCAATAATAAGCTTATATAGGTTAACCTCGCTAAATCCCTGGAAAAAGTACAATCTATACTAGGACCTCCTTAATTTCTGAATAATATATTAAAAATTAATGGAGCTACATGTACGTACAGACCAACAATTAATGATAAATATTATTAAAAAAAATCAACATTAAAGTCAGTCTGTGTCCGCACGAAGCACACGGGAACAATTAAAGGAGTTACAGCTTTTATCCCAGGACAATATTAAGAATGTTTTAATCACAAGAATGTATTGAATACTCCTTACAATAGGTTTAGTAGGTACAGTAACGGAAAGTCCATACGAAAGAAGAATCGCGTTACTATAAGGCCGATTATCTCAGTGATCATTGTACACTCTTCACATGACCTAAATACCCACGAGATATTTCTAACCAATTGTCACAAAGACTAACCTCTTGGACTCCGCAATAGGACTTCACAATCAAAATCATTTCAAAACAAATTGCATCGCCATGTGATTGGTCGGGAGCGAAGGCAACGAAATCTGATTGGTCGATCGTAGATCTTATACACCTTAGTAAGCGTACGTGTTTTGAAAACTTTTGTTCTAGAATGCGAAGTCCAAAGGGTGGTCCGTGCACTTACCCCTCGTTTACACTGACTGTAAATGACTCAAAATATAAGACAACAACAAAAAAATACATTAAGTAAAAGTATTGTTTCAGTGTAATCAAGAATGAGAACGTATTTAGTGTATTATAATTATATTTATTGTAAAAAAAGTTAATAACAAAATTAAACCGACTTCAAAAAACCAGGGTGCACTAAAAAGCTCGAAATAACTAGGGACCTTATAATTTATTTCATTTGGAGTCGGTTGAAAAGGTAATTTTCTTTGCGATAATAACTTACATTTTCCTTCAAGTGGTGAATGGAATCATTCATATGGAGCAATATACGAGAGAAACCGCCAACTAGACTTAGTATTACCTGAAAATAAATGGTCTATACATTTATTACACCCAAGTATAATCAGCTCACGAGTCTAGATCCAATTAGTCTAATCACGATCCGTGGTGTCTTGCAAGTTGACTTCAATTAGCTGCAATAGTCTTGTTTCTGTGGCAATCAGCCTCTACAG
This sequence comes from Notodonta dromedarius, assembly GCA_905147325.1. Lineage (NCBI taxonomy): Eukaryota > Metazoa > Arthropoda > Insecta > Lepidoptera > Notodontidae > Notodonta > Notodonta dromedarius. The sequence continues at coordinate 1,694,127 of LR990165.1, read as the reverse complement.
TTATTTTTGTCTTCCGCTTTGCAAGGGAGGGGAATAAAAGGGAGGAAAATTTAAGATGGCGAACCACATTCAAGAATGTACAACCCCATTCTTTCGATTAAATTCGTGCGGGTTCCAGGACAATTTAGCTTCTCTCCAGGGCTCGTCGGGGTCATCCTCAGCTTTATCATTGGACACCATTGCCGATCCTGGCTTGCAGGAGTAAGAGATGGGAGAGTGTGGCGGGCCTAGGCCCAAAAACATAATTGTGCCTACATCGTGTAAGTAAAACAAATATGCACAACCCTACACTTGCGCTCGTCAAAATATTCACACAAAACATGATGCTGTCTCTTTTTTATATCGTTATAAAATAGAGCCCAAACTATTTAAAATATGTAAATTGTTCATCCAGTGCAAACGAGAGGTATCTTACCAGAAAATTTAAAGGATAGTCTGTAGCTCTGATAGTATCCTCCAACGTGTTGTACATGTGTAAGTACTTCCTCGGTGTGAGTCTATTCTGCGGTGAGTTGTCGAATCCGTGTGTTAACAGCGTGTGACGTAGCACCTTCACTCGACAAAATAGTAGCATCAGGATTATTATAATCACAAAACGTCCCATATCCAAAGCCATCGGAAACAATAACCCGAACGCAGCTTCCAGATGATCTGTGAAAGGGTTCTGATCTAGGTAAAAGCAGAGACCCTGTACTCCAAATCTCACTATAAACTTGATTCCAATACAGAAAAGTAATATTTTTTCCAATCCACTATATAATTTCTTCGCATAAGGGGAACTGTCTATGATTTCTGTGCGTCGGTAGTATCGAATAATGTACTTTTCACCCATAAACACTGATACCAAGAAGTACAATATGTATTCAATTGCAGCAATTCTTAAATTATTATGATTTCGATCTACTTTAATACACATTACACTAGTTAATGTTGCAACCACAAGCAAGCAATATAATTTAGACAGTAAACGTAATTTGAACGATGCGCCCGTTTCGTAGTAGAAACCGAATAGAAAACGCAATTTCAAAATGAGATCAATATTGCAAATAGGTGTCATGCTGTTGATACTTTAAAGTATTACGTGAACAGAGTCTACGGGCCGCGTCGGCCTCACAAACGTACTAACGTAAATATGTTTGGATACCTACTGTATGTAACACGATTATTGATTGCACTCAAATTAATTTGGTGCATGGAATCGACGATTTTGGAATTTAATAGGCTGTATGGCGCATGCTGTAATAAATTTTTATTAACTTTGTATCAGACTTGATTATCAAATGCAATTACTTCCCACAGTGAACTGAAAACTTCCTTACATCTAATCTCAAAACTACAGAACATGTTTTGTTCCAGTTTCCGCATCCAAATTAGTTCCTCGGAATAGTTTTCATGCACGTCCGAGACCGGGAAGAGTCGCTAGTGTATTCAAATATTATGTATAAAGGTATGTCCACACAAGGCACTTTAGATAGCTCTCAGCATAGCGCCTAACCTCTAGGTACACAATAAACATCACCCGGGAGAACCTTGAATTTATTTAAAAGCAAAGTCGACTTGGAGACCCTTCATTAAAATAATTCATTTCATTAGCCCAGTTAGACACGCAAGCTTGTTTTTTAAAATTTAATTACAACCAACTCAGCTCGTTGCGACGCAAAACAAACACGGCAAAACAATTTGAGAATTAGGTAGGCACCATACGTTAGAGTTTTCTAAATTTAAACGTTCGCCATGTTTTTGTTCATCTGTGATTATGTAAATTTAACGTGCGGGAAATAAAAGTCACGATTTTTACTCTTAGCCCAAATTGCGCTTCGCATTTATTAAGGAAACGGGTCCACTGAGCCAAGCTTAGTTTCATAGACGCACAAAGTTGTATACACCTGCTTGAAGCAGCAAGGTACTAATAATGTAATTATGGTACATATAAGACTCTGCCAACCGGGCGGCGACGCGCGGCTCCGCGCTCGCGTTGACGTAGAGAACATAGGATCCCTTCCACAGCGCATAGCGCGCAAACACCGCAACCCAACCCGGCTCAAATGGACGGTCAGTCTTTCTACGCCTCCGTGAACTTAATGTGTAAAATACATTACCATGGCAACCAAAGGTGAAATGGACGCATAACGTCCTGAAATTATAATGTTTTTTGTATTTTTTTAAAGATTACTAGCAATGTGGGTTTTCACATTACTAGTATTTTCCTTTAACCCCTCCAACTAAGCTAATGCTTGTGTTAAGAGTGGGCTCACGTCAATAATTTAATGGCCAGGATGGGGATCGAACCCGGAACCCCTCAGCTCGGAGGACGGCCCCTCTAATCACTAAGCTATTAACGCTGAAATACGCTTAATAAGTACGTGTTCATGCAATTTTTTGTGAAATCATATTATAATTAATAATTGATGCGCTAATAACTGGCGCGCTTCAGTCCAAGCCGAAATATCAATCAACTCTATTCATTAGTAAAATATTCACCGGCCGACCTAAATTTGAACCAATTAATTTTATGTAAGGAATCTTCATCAAGTTTTTTTAAAGACTCGGCAGTTTATGATGAATTTTTGCAATACAAATTAAGTTTTAACCCAACCAACCATATTTTAAACTCGGAAGATTTCGAATACACTGAAACTTAAGCAGTTTACAAAAAAGTAGACATACACATATTTTTAATGATGGTCACTCCGGTACATTCAATACTTGTCATATTCTGTCAGAGAAACCCACTGGACAACGTATAATTTTATGTTAATTATATAATGTTGGGCATCATTATTTTCAGTATGTAGTTAATAACATGGAACCATAGTATTCCATGTAATTATCAATCAAAACTGAATAGAGACCGAAGGTCATTACATGTTGTTTTTTAACAAAAATACTTTACCGATACGCAGTGTTCGAGTTACGTAAATTTCAAATGTATTTACGCCGGTATTCATAAACACCACCATGAGGTCTCATAGTGCGCGCGAACGCACAGGCCATGGAGAAAATGTCATAGTTTATATCGAGTTGGTACCTTACTCAGTCAAGTATTGTTTGTGAATGTGGTGGTATGAAAATATTAGCATCCTGTCACCGACCCTATCAGACCGGGGCGAATTGCGAGAAGGCCATTTCCGAAATTTATTCCAACGGGAATCGAACCCGCGACAAATCGGTGCAGTGAGCGGTCTATCGGTCATCAACTTCAATTGATTACATTTGTTTTAACTTAATACAACACTGTAAGTCTAAACTTAATCAACTCATTAATTGTTGTAACAAGTTAATTGATATTCTCTGAATGGAAATAAAATAAGTTAACATATTTCCATCACAGGCTTGGAGCGATAATTTGGTCCGCCGTCCTAAGACAACAGTGCCCGGCGCCCACCGTTCATTATACCACTATTATTCTATTACAGGGGAGGGTACCTGTTGTGAGAAACAAATTTGTAAAGCATGAATAAACAAAATCCTACTAATATTATAAATGCGAAAGTTTGTGAGTGTCGATGTATGTATGTATGTATGTATGTATGTATGTATGTATGTTTGTTACTCCTTCACGCAAAAACTACTGAACGGATTTGGATGAAATTTGGAACACAGATAGATTATAACCGGGATTAACATATAGGATACTTTTTAACCCAATAATCCAATACTACGCGGATGAAATCGCGGGGCACAGCTAGTATAATATTATAAATGCGAAAGTTTGTGAGTGTGGATGTATGTATGTATGTATGTATGTATGTTTGTTACTCCTTCACGCAAAAACTACTGAACGGATTTGGATGAAATTTGGAACACAGATAGATTATAACCGGGATTAACATATAGGATACTTTTTAACCCAATAATCCAATACTACGCGGATGAAGTCGCGGGGCACAGCTAGTAAAATATAAAAAATAAAAATTTATTTCCCTTTTTCTTATGCATGCATTAATGAATTTGATTAAGATATATTTGAGAATTTCATAATTAGATTTATAATTTAAAATATTGTATTATATTAATATTACATAAATAATAATCAAAATCGTACTAAAAAAAGACAATAATTTAATTTGGGATCGTCCATCGCTGGACGAAAGCATGAATAGAAAATATTAATTATTAATAACAATAAGTAGCCCCTTTAATGTCTCACTCCTGGGATAGTCACATTTGACGGAAAGTTTCTTCCTTATTTTTACAAATGAATTAGAAGAAGGATGGAAGCTGTCGTTTCAGAAATCGGTAAATTGCCGACAATTGTGGATACAGGATCTAGTCACGGATAGAAAATATTCCGTGTTTTTTTTATTTTACTGGGGATTTCCCATCCTCCGTTATCTGGCTTATATTTTTCATATTATGCTTTTTTTATAAATTGAATCACTTTGTTTTCAACCAACTTTAATTTTACTAGGACTGAAAGCAAAAGAGCGAATTTTACAAACTGTATTTTTTTATGAAAACCTGACTGTTTTCGGTTGTAAAAACAAAATTCCTGAGCTAACTATGTTTTCGTACCACATTTTTATGTCCTCTTTATTCTAAAGTGTTAGTATACTATAGTTAGAAATGGATATATATACGTATTCCATTGGATTCAGGGATAATCTCGATAAATCTGTAGGAATCCGTTAAGCCGGTCCGATGCGGTTTTATACGACTTCAGTTAGTACGCTCACGTTAAAAATGTATTGATTTCACACGTTATATGCTTGTAATGAAAAACAATAACAACTTCTTCTTCATTCTTAAAAAATATGGCCCACCCAAGTTAATAGGTATTTTGCCAGTGTCAAGTAACAAATAGCAATAACAAACAATTAATAACAATATAATACAAAAATGTGACCGTCCACTTTGGAAAACCAAAATGGAGGCCAATAACAGCTTTCGTACTCTAAATTTTGCGACACCAAATCTGTCACTTTTTAAAAAAAAATTAGAAGACCTGTTAGACATTATAAAAAAAATTACTATTTATACATCATAAAAACTACTATATTGGTAGGAATCATACTGTACGCAGTAATTTTTATACCACTGCCTTGCAAAGATGCCCAATTTGAAGACGATCATGAAAAATAACATAAAACACACTTCCAGTGGCATTAGTTTGCGTAGCTCAAAAGGGTCGGACCGCGTGTCCAGCAAGCGTGTTTTCCTACCAAGATGGCCGCGGTACGTGCTCGGCATTCCGCACGTTGTCCGGCTCTTCACGCCCAACTTTTCCCTTAACGGTTTTAGATCAGCCGGTTTCTTTTCGAGTGTGACTAGAAAAATAACTGTGCAATAGGTTATAAATTTTGGACATGGGTTAGTTTCGAGCGCCGGTTCGGGCAACCCTTATTTTCTAATAGAATCATCTGAGTTTGCCAAAACATAAAAAATATAGAATTAAATCATTAGACTAGGTGGTTATCAGGCTAGGGTGAAAAAAGATGACACTATCTCATATTTTTGTCTACATGAAGGTCACGGATATAAATAATACAAATATGTCGTAACTCGCAATGCTAGTATCACCACAAGGAAGAATGAAGAGAGTTCATGAACAACTAAAGTTACTTTAAGACATAACCTTGGCTATTTCAAATAACAAACTATTAGTCATGTCTTAAAGTAAAACTGACAGTTATATTAGCAAATTTTCTTCACAATTTTTGCGGTTGCTTTTATTTTAGTTATCGAATGTTGATTCGAAACAATCTATTTGAATAAGTTGCACCTAGTAAATTCAAGAGCATATTTCAATATAAGGTGTTATAAGGAGTCATATAACAGTTTAACGTAGTCGGTTGTGAAACGCGCGAAAAGCTGCAGTCAGCGATTAATTTGCCTCAGCAACGTTATGGTAATAATGTCACCGTGCAAATTTTCACATTATCGAAACATTTTCGCGTACATTGCTGGCTTTATAGCGGTCCGTCATGCGAACCTTGGTGCCCGAGTGGAAATAGGCAACGTCGCGGTGGTTGGCTTTACTTACGGCCGATCTTGATATCGCCGCCCGGGCGTAGTACATTAATGAAAACGGTTTCTATGAGAGATTGTTAGCGATGTTTTAGTATTTGGTTGGCTTTTTTTCTTCCTTATCACAACATATTAACGTGATTGTTGATTTGTACAAGGTTGACTTTTCTTTGTTCGATGAGGAGTGAATAAAAATACGTGTATTTCGTTCAACGTTCTATTGGACACTAAATCATAGGAGCTTAAAACTAACATTCATGCATGTATAGTGCGTACGGATTACAACCGACCAGTGATAATAGACCGGCTATCTCGTGCTATCCCTAATAATTTCTCATTTGCTATTAAAACCGAATGACTAATACAGCGAAGAAGTTTCAGCAATAACTTCTCCATCATATCTACGATCCAAGAATCTGCAATCGAATTATAACCGCATGCTAAGTATACGAGTATGACTTGAAATGTTTGCTTCAGAAAAAGATCCTTGAAATAAGGTTTTGTACGATTACAATAATTCCTTGGCAAATAATAAAAGGCTCCCCAAGCTATAAAGCGCGCTGAAAACGTCAGAAAATGCATTCCGTTTACAGACGCTGAAAAAAAAAGAAAGAGAATCTCAATGCAAAATAGGCGACAAACGGAGCGCTGGATGCAATCAACATCTCATTAGCGAAGTTCTTAATTCTCGTGTCTCCCTGGACCTCCTGATTTCTTCGATAAATCGTTTATTACAATTCCCTTTTTTTTCTCTTCGCTGTCCTTGTCTCGCGAATATCAGCATTATCCGATCGGTGATTATGTTAAAAAAATTGAACGAATTTAGATTGGATTCGATAGAAAGTAAATTGAGGGATCGAGGAAAAAGTTTAATGAACTCACGCTTCAGAAGTTCGAAAATTTGGATTTGTTTGACGTTTTTTAAACGCATACTTCATACATTTAAAATACCGAATGTTTGAGGATTTTGCGAAAGTGTTAATTATTTCACGTTATGCCTTGATATTTTTAAAATAAAACGAAAAGTTTTATAAAATCAATAAAGTCCGACAGCGCAGTGTAAATTGTGTTTTCGAGCTGCAAGTAGGTACACAGCACGCGTTGAGCTCAATACATAGATACCACCTACTCGCTACCTCTCACCGGGTTATGTCTACCTCTACGCTGAACATTCACACCATAAAACATTGTACGCAGATCAAACACATTAAGGAACTCAAAATTCTAACATTCGTCGTATATCACCATAATCATTTTGTACAACATTCAAAGTAATTAAGATACTTACACATCCAAACGTTTACATAAAGACTGTGTAAGTCGGCGTCTGTTTGTTTGTAATACTTAAAATCAACAGTTCCGCCCCACGCCGACGGGTACCAGGCTGGCAGAGGCGGTGCGGAGTAATTTAATGAGTTGACCCGTTAATTGGGGAACAGCTGGCTCCTACAGCCAATGTTTAAATTAACTGCCGTTCGCTGCTCTCTTCCGATGTTGCTGTAGCTCGAATGCGCTTAACCCCGCTTTGTTATTGTGTTCCAACTACCTAATTGGCGACTTATCGAATTTATTCCGCACTAATTTATGACGAACGACTGAATTCAGCAGTTTATGTAATTTGAAGCAGTTTCCTTATTTCAGCTAAGATGGATTTCATTTTTACCGTTCTTGAATTGTTTTGAAAGTATTTTTTCTTCAGGAAGCGCAAGTACAACTAGATGTAGTGCGAGTTGTAGAAGCAAGATTCTCAAGCTCTCTTTAAAAATCTTATATGCTAACCAGTAAATTTAATGTATTATCAACAATTTAGGTACACAGGTAACATTATTATAAAAACAATGTTTTATTTAAAACACATTCAATTATTATTTTTATGAAAACACTCTTTTTTTCATATTGCTAACCATAACCATGTCACACACTGAAAAATACATTATTATGTTTTATATTTAAAACACGAGGCGTAAATCTTTTCTCTAATTACAAGACGTTTAGTAAGAATTACTAAAAATAAGGCTAGAATTTATAATAATTATTTTCTGTTGTAATTTATCTCAGTGTAGACAATAGCGTTAGTACATTTATCACAGTGTCTCAAATCACGTCACATCAGTATCGCTAACGGTAGAAAGTCAAATGTAATTCCCGGGTAATTTACAGCGGAGCTAATTTGCTCTAAACAGTATAATCAATCGAAGTTTCCGAAGTAATCATGAATAATTCGGGAAACAACGGATCCGACGCCCGGCGGAGGGGAGAATCCCCTTGTTTCACTTTCGAAATTAATGTAAAACCCTTAAAAACTTTCGCAAACTTTACATTGTACCGTGAAAAAGAGCCGCTGATTACGACGGAGCTGAATTGAAAAATGACATTTGGCAGTCGCATTAACATAATCATGACACTGACCAAACACGATACTTTTGGAAACTCGATATTCTAACAAATAATAATGCTTAATGATATAGCTGTCCCGCCGTTATTTTGAGGTTAGTCTTCTAAAATAATAGTAACAAAAATCGATATTCTACGCGGAAGCAACATCATTATTTCCCAATGAAATTCCTATATCAACAACATATTTCCCTCAAAGGCGTCAATAACCTAGTGGTTATAGCGGCCGCCCTCGTAGCTAAGAGGGTCTGGGTTCGGTCCCCATCCTGGCATTATACTATTGACGTGGGTCCAGTCCTAACACAAGCACTAGCTGGAGGGGCTAACGGGAATACCAGTAAAGTTATGATTAGTTCATTTTTTTAAAAGAAAACAATAAGAAGGATGGATACTATCATAATACTCACGATCTCTACAATAAATCTCTACCGAAGACGCACGATGTCAAGCGACATGTAGCCAATAACGTCTTTTACGTCGTCTGTAGCTTAGGAAAGCTGCTATCCTAGGACAGTACCTCGAGCTATAAAGACTGGGGTTTACAATCTTTGCTATTACCATGAAAACCGCAGTGCAAACGTTTATTCCATAAAAAAATACTTCCTTTATAGCCTCCTGCCTTCAACCTGGTTTTATTAAGAATATTTTATACAAGATATTACGGAATCGTCGTAGGTAACTTAAACAGTACAGTAGATATAGTGACCTACTTTTTACCTGATTACAATGTTTAGGGTGCGGTATTAACATTACATTGTAAGAGAAGTAGGTTCTATTTAAAAATATGGTATTTCAAAAGTTAATTATATATTTATATATGATCGAAGACTAGAGATACCAGACTACTACTGGTTAATTTCAAGTCGAAATTGTCGTAGAATAATCATACCCTCTATTGCCATGGATTCTCAATAACAGTAACCATTGAATTGCAACAGTTTTCAAACACGACGAACTAAATTAATCAGACATCGAGCCGACACCGATAGTAGGTCGCTCGACAAATTGGTCGGAAATTAAACGCAATTCCCCTCCGTACTGGGTACGCGAAACCTTGCATTTTGTATCACATACTCTGATTCCAGCGGCAACAGTGCAGATCCAAATCGTGCGCGAGGCTTGTTTGCTTAACATAAGCCTGATACTAATTTGGTAGGGGCATTTGTATGATTAAAGTTAATTATAATAGTTTATTACTATTAAAATTGGTGTAGGTAACCTCATCACACGATTTAACGCAAACACAGAAGCGAAATACAAAGTGAAACAAATTAAAACAGTTTATAAATAACTAACATTTATTACTGAATCACTTGTTGAATACATAACTACATCTATCTTTCAAAGCAATAATGTAGATAACATTACATTACTGAAAATAGCTACAAACATGATAAAACATATAGATTGAAAGGTTACGTTATGTTGGTTCCATTACTGATATTGGTAGTGTCATTACTTATATTAAGTGCTTGCTTTCAGGTGTTTTCATAATGCTAAACAATATGAAATGTGTTGGCTTTCTTATCCACGTTTCCCAATCTTGTCAAGTTTACAAACTACAACATAACAATCATCTGACATCCCCATGTCACATGCGGATTATCTTGAATAATCGACGGCCCGAACTCATTCAGTATGCAAAGTGTTTCATATTGAATAAAATTTGCATGTGGCGCCCTGTTAGGATCGCGCCAAAGTATGTCCGCACATTAAGGCGGAGACCTACGACCTCCGGCAGCGATTTGGAAGCCGGCCAGGGCGGGACACGTAAATTTTGTTTTCAGAGTTCAGCATTAGGGGCGAGGGTTAAAAAGTTAAATATGAACCGTGTAACATTGGTGTGAGCGAGTTAAGTTATTAATTAGAGGGGTGAATAAAAGGTTAATATGCGTGCAGTGTGCCGAGCTACAGAATCGTCTTATACATAGTGTGTTGAAATATTGATTATTGGGAACCGTGTAAAGGGGTGTGTTACTATAAATCATTTGCTGTATTGATCGACTATATTATTATTTATTTATTGTATTAATATCTACAATAAATTTTAACAAAGACTTCAATGCAAAACAATGGCAGAGTTCTTGGTATCAATAAACATGGTATGTTGTCTAGGTATCTATTCTGCGTAGAATATACCATTATAACTTGTAAATTATTCTTCATACCCAAAACGAGATCAAATTCCTTTATGTCGACAACGCATCGCTTACAATCTCAGTTAAAGAGTAACACAATAGTGATATCATAAAGTTTGCCGCTCATCCGCGAACATAAACGGTCAGCGGGAAATAAATCGAAAGTGCCATAAAATCTGAACGATCTGACCGAAATATCGGTCGTAATAACAGTACTGTCGTTAAAACAGAGAAAGAAAAAAGCCAATGGCGGCGTTATCAAACCGAAAACTAATTCAAAGTTCCGTCATTGTTTGCCGTCGGGAGCCGAGTGAAGGAATAAAAAGCATCTTGTCGCCAAACGATATCGAGTTTCTTGAAGCAATTAAGATAAAACTGACGACAAAAGCGGGGTTGCTCTCCGGGATCGCCTTTGTTGGGGTCGTGGTGGTACTCATAATTAACGGTCGCTCCGGCCCACGCCGCCGCCCGCATGGCCGGACCGCAAAAATCCACGTATGCCCCGCACGCGTCCAACCATCCCTAACTTTAAATTAAAACAAACTTTATCATTTAAACGGGTCAGTTAAGAAGGAATGAAAAACCTCCCCGATGCGTATAAATTGTCATCGACTGAATCCAAAAACCTACAGACATAGCTGAAAACCATGTCACGGGCACCAGCCGGACATTGTCATGATCATTGACAAAGCATTATGTCACAGTCACTCTTATTTTGAAATCTGTCATGTGACCGAGACCGAACACCCTCACGCTAACGTAAAACACTGCGTAAAGCTACGTAAAAAGTTTGCACTGGCACTAGAGTTCAAACAAACCATAGTTATAGAAGATTTGATGAATCTCTTTACGACAAACAGAGGCGATGCAAAAAATTCAAACTCATAACACCCTTTTTTGCGTTTTAATTCAGAATCATTTTAAATAAGACGGAATTTAAGAAATCTATTTCACTTTTATGAGCCGAGGCTAAGATTAGGTAACCCACAAATACAGTGAATATACCACAAGCGAGCTTCCATTAAAATACATGTAGTATTGCGTGCGTAGCTAAACCTAAATAATAGAAACGGCGAAACCCGAAACAATAAGGCTTGCTCTAATCGCGGTAGTGATCTCGTATTTACACTATGAATAATACAAAGCAATTAAACCAGATGACAAAATGGGCACGCAACCTATCTGAAATATAACAAGCGATTTACACCTTAAACGGCAACACAAAGCGATGCATTATTCCGCAAAATGTGGGGCTCGAACAAAAAGATCTTTAGTACAGTTAATGGGTAGTCATATAGCGGGTGCTTCAACTAACAGCCGAGTTGTGGCGACAAACATTTGGAAAGCTTTTCCAGGTACTCTGAAAGGGACCACAGTTTAGTTTGGTTACAATGTTTTAAATGACAATCGCTTTGGATTAATTTACAAATATTTATAAATTATAGTTCGTTCATTCGTTCTATCAGTAGTAAACTCTTGAGTGTCTTCGCTTAAGAGGAACTCCCCAGCAATATTTTTAGACCTAGGCCAATACTTTAAAACCAAACTTTATCTCTTATAAAAGTAATCAAGTGAAACCGTAGTAAGTACGAGTATATAGGTATACTTTCTACTTACCGATATTCCCATTAGGGGGGTAAGTACCTACTTTGCTCACTGTCGACAGGTCTTCATCTTAGTAGTTGAAAAAGAGCTCTATAATTACAACAATAGTAAAAGTACCGATGTACATGTTATATGGTATAAAAGTTATATAACTCCAACCCACTGTAGCTTGGGTAAGAAATTTAATAACATTTACCTGCAGAGGAAAGTAAGGACCATGGATCTCAAGACATTTATTCAAACTGAATTTCATTTTATGGTATAGGACAATGGTGTAATAATACCGACAGTACGTTGACGACCGCTTGGCGCAGTGGTTCGAGCGTAGGCCGCTCGGCTTACTGCACATGGTGGTTGCGGGTTCTATTCCCGCCGGGGCAAATTTCGGAAAAGCCTTTTCGTAATTTGACCAGTCCATTGTACCCATGGCACAAGCGTTGCTTAGTTTGGGACCATACAGCTGATGTGTTTGTCTGGCGATATTTTATTATTATTATTAAAGTACACCGTCGCTAGAACTAAGAACTAAGCACTATTTTCAGGCTATATTATCTGTATTGTTGGTTGGAAATATAATCAATGTAATGTATCATTGGTCCGTTAAACTTGTTCCCGCCACATTATCTAAACACGCTTCAGTCTCGACTTAAGCCGCATCCACAAACAACGCGATCAATCAAACGGTTGGCACCCTCATGAATAATACCTATCCTGTAGAGAAAACTTTTACAAAAGATTTATTTTCTTCCCTCGAACCGGCCGTTCGGGAAATATAAAGCAAAGATTGATTGATTGCAAATAAATATGAATAAACACGATATAATAGGACCGATGCGATCCCATTTAAAGTCGTAGATAATAAAAGTATGTTTTACTTCGTCGGGATTCTTTGGGTTTCACGCGCAAAGTAGTCCACCGATAAGGATGGGATTTATTTTCGATTTCGATTCTTTGTTATATAAAAAATATGACAGAGACTGTGAAAACTGGATATTATAAGCTCGGAAAGGAATAAAAAAGGAGGTGGTAATATGAACCAGAGAGCCAAGACTGCTTATTTAGGAATAACAATAATTATATTGTGACCTGCGTGAATAAAACAAAAAATCTTTAACGGCGATAACTAATAATTCTTATATTAAAAAAACAATAGCTTCATATAAGCTGAGGCTTACTGTAGGAGCAAAAATTTAATACTCTATTCAACTATGGACTCACTCTTAAATATAGAGATAATTTTAAAATAAAATAAATAAAACATGAATCCTTTTTTCTAGCACCGAGAGAGGATTCGCTAAAATTTTGATCAAACTATCCACATTAGTAGACAGAAAACGAAGTTTTAAGTAGCCACCTAATTACAGAAGTTCACGGCGATAGAAGTTTACAAAGTATTGAAAAATGAACGCTGATATTCGATCTTTGCTTAAGAACAAAGTAATTTTAACTCGGATAGCGTTTGCCCGGGGATTAAAAATAAAAGATGCGGCACCGGGTTTAAAGTACAGTTAAGATAATCCAAGTTTGTGTTGCAGCCGCTAAGGATAGTTTATGGAAAATTATGCCAAACTTTTTTCTCTCTTTTGAGAGTTAAAAGTTGTGTACGAGTTATGAATGTGAAGCAACTAGTAAGCTTAACATCGAATGGGTCATGTTTTATTGAAAGTTTTTTACACACGACTTACCTAACATAGTTTACAAAGGAATACGAATAGGTCTTGGTAAGAAAATGAAAAAATATATATACATATGTATCATGATTAATCTCTGCAACATCATTTATTCCGGCACGAAATAACAAGGGTTTTAAAGATGGTAGCGGTTCTTTATTGATGGGAGTTTGTCAACTCAGATTATATTATGGCATCAACATAGGTATCTGTCAGAAACTTTTTGTCAAACATTCCAAGTGAACCTTATTGCTAGCCGGTTCGAATCGTGCGAGTTGTTTTACAAGAAGCCGTTCCCGTAACAACAGACCGGGAATGAGGCTTAGCGTTATTTGCGATTCGTACCTCGTGACTTGATTCTTTTTTCCTGCCTTTGTCTGTTCGCGAAACGACGGCATCACGTGCCGCGAGCTGCGTTATTATTGAAAGAACACGTAAGAGGAACGTTTGGGAAAATTCTATTTTTTTTTTTGGAATCGCGTTGCATATAAATTCGCTTTTATGACTTTCACGGGAACGTCGTACGCATGCCAGATTATTTCTGGTTTTGCTAAACGATTGGTTTTGCTACTGAACTGAAGATTACAGCTTTTTATCGCAAATAGCTTTCGAAAACTGATTCAGCTTTCTCTTATATTGAAAGTTTGCAACAAAATCATACAAATACACCACATACGCTACTTATATCTGAACTAGCAGTGCCTGCGACTTCGTCCGCGTGGAATTTATCTTAACAATCATCCCTTATTTCATCCCCTTGGGGGTAGAATGAATCCAAATCCTTTCTTAGCGGATGCCTACGTCATAACATCTACCTGCATGCCAAATTTCAGCCCGATCCGTTCAGTGGTTTGGGCTGTGTTGATAGATCACTGTGTCAGTCAGTCAGTCAGTCATTCACCTTTGAGTTATATATATATAGATTTGTCAGCCTCGTGCAAGAACTGGGCATTACGAGGCGCTAACAAGGGCGGGAGTCGGGGCGGATGGTGCTGAAGTGGCGCCCACTTGATTTCGGCGGCGTCTTCTCAGCTTTCAGCGCGCGAGGATGCCTCCAATTGTAATTAGCCTTTGTTTTCGCGTTTCTATACGCTAAAAATAGATAAATAGTGCTTTTGAATTTTGTTAACAATGCTTTAAAAAACTGCGGAATAGTACGGATACCTAAGTAGTTGGTGGCAGACTTATACGTAAATATAACGGAGTCTCTTCGTGAAGCGACTCATTTATTGCAAAGTATTGTAAGTATTTGGTAAATATTTAATTTATTCTGCTTGTTGGTATAAAGTACCAACTAGTACTCAACTATGCTATTAATTTTATTTATCTGAATAAATTTACCAATGTATGAGGACATTCTTAAATTATTTAAATATTATTTATCTCAATATTATTGTCCTCATACATTAGTAAATTATAATCTTGCCGCAGGTTATTTATATGAAATTAACTAAATTATGAGAACTACTCTCATGACTATAGAATCAAGTTTTCCGTTCACTACACATAATCCTCTGTAAATAATATTACTGTTACACGATTTAATATCAAACTAAAAGTTCCACTTTGCTATCATAATTGCAGTTTCCACCCGCTCGCTCGGGGCTGATTTTCAGGCAGTTGAAATAGGCAATTAGTGACCGAGAATAACTTTTTTTTCATTTATGCTGAAGCGAAATACTTTTGCGGCATTGTGAAACGGAATGCGGGTAATTTGAAACGGTTTGTTAGGTAAGAGTGGGTAATGAAAATATATGTTGCAGTTTTTATGTTAAACTATCAATTCTGGTGTCTTCAAAAAAGCCTTTAAACTTACTACTATTTGTGAATTATGAATCAAATTGGATGTAAATTTTGCGCTACCATAGCGTAGCTTTTCAAATTGGTGTGAATACCTTGATCTGTATTAAGTAAATTGACATGACGTGCATTACATAAGCAAGATCATTGACATTAGATTCGACTCGCGAGTAGCGGGTCAACCGATTCGATGATCGTTCAAGCGTCGACCACGTCCTCCGGACCGGCATGCAATTTCACACACCAATACCCCCTGATATTGCTAACTGTACGGTTCTTAAGGGTAACATGTATATGACAAAAAATCTTGATAGACAGATGATATGATTCGAATGTACCAAATATCCCGCTTCGATGAACATCGGTGGCCGCATGTTGACGCAAACAAACTAAGAGTGAGGTCGCATTTTATTAACGTTCTGTTTGAAATGCACATGCTGTACATTTTTGTATTTGACATCTTGAGTAAAATACGGCTAAACGCATTATAGAAAGTACTAGAGAAATTATCAGTGCTAGGTTAACATTGGCCTAAGAACAAACATTCGGTTCCATTATTCTGACAAGACACAAAATTTTAAATAAAGATTTTAATGTTTGCTATGAAGTTTGTAGTAATTTAAGTAAGCATTCAAGTATTTACACCGATTTATGTATTCTTATTTCTTAATTTAATCTCTATTTTTTAACATAATTACTTAAATAAGTAGAGACAAAAATCTGTGTACCTTTCGCCAGAGCAAACTCACGGTTGGAATATTTGAAACAAAGCACCAACACTATTGAAGCGAGGTCACGTGCATATAAACAAGAAGGTACAGTCAGATTAAAATGGCGGTTGCCTATTCCGAGCGGGGGTAATACCGAATTCCGGCCGCTTGAATGTCGACACATACGACTCGAGGTCTTATATCAAGTGACATGTACGTACAGCTATTAAGTCTAAAGCCGCGTAATTCTGTGGATGCACCTGCCCGTATTTTCACGGCTCCGCTGTTACAGGATTTCGGGTTGAGCACTAAATTACGGTGGCGTTTTGTGTGCGCTTTAATTGTTTGATTAGTCCTGAGGTGATTCAGGGAGGAGTTAAAAAGTAAACTTAAAAAAGTCTGTCTAATTCATTAAAAGTACTAATAATCAATTAATTAGGTACTTCCATTTATCTTAATTAGAAGTTCTTACCTAATATTACATATGCAAGTGGAAATCCCACCACAACACGAGTAGGTATAATACAAAACCAAATATAAGTAGGTTAAGATGGATAGATAGCAAGCAATGATAGGCGATGGTGACAAGTAATTAATAATTAATTAAAACTTAATGTGGGATATGATTAAGATTAACTTTAAAAGAAGCTTCCAAAAGGTGTTTACTTAATTCTTTATGATTTATGGCATTCAAATTCCCAACTTAACTATAAAACAGTGTTCAACTGAAAGCGGTGACTTAGTGAAAATCCCCCGTCTAGTTTTATGTAGTCGACCCGAGGAGGTATTGATATTACCTCGCCGCTCGGTCGGAATTCGCAATTGCACAAACGTGTAGCGGGGACGTTCGCCAGAATGACAATTGTTCAAGACCTTCTGAAGCGACAGTTCAAACACAATAAACTACGTGAAATTCACCTATTTCAGAAACTATTTGTATGTTTTCTGCTGCGGACAAAACGGGAATGCGAAGCTTGCAATATTCAGGCTAATTGCGACCATGCTCACAAATGCTAAATGCGATCGCTCAGTAAAAAAGATCGCAAATGTACGTTTACTTTCAAAAGGAATCTCCTAAGAACGCTAAAGGCGGGCCCTGCCATCCAAAGGTCGTCTAAAAATATATTAAAAATCTTGTCAGACGTCTAGCCTCGTTTCACTCATCCTTATCCCATTTAGGCGATACCTAAGGAGTATCGTTATAAGAAAAAAAATACTTGAGAGGTTTCAAGGGACACCCGGATGGAACGAAGTTGCGATATCCGGAACTCGTGCAGAAACACTGTCAGGATTCATTATTGTTATTATTTTTTAGTATGTACAAAAAACCTGTATACACTCAACTGACTGATTGACTGACTGACTGACTGATTGACTGACCGACCGACCGACCGACCGACCGACCGACCGACCGACCGACCGACCGAGAGAGAGAGACAGACAGAGAAACACGCGCACGCCGCACGGCTTACAACTATAGCAAAAAGTGTCGTTACAAACAAAAAGTGTCGTTACACACTTAATTTTTTCCGTCTAGCCCCTTTCGCAACGCACGATAAGGAACTTCGTTCCAATAAAGTACGTACTTAGACGTGCGTTTCAGTTTCATACGATCAGTTGGCGATCCAGTAGCCTAACCCTCATCCTCCACCTTTATACCACTCCCCTTCAGGTCATGAACGTGCAAGCAATGGCTTTAGCATTGTAAGGGTAACTGCTTAACATCAGATGGGTCGTAAGCCTGTTTGTCGACATTTTTATACCAATAAAAATACCCGTGTCTCTGTCTCGTAATTAGTCGATCCTCAGAACCATGTTAATCGGCAGGGGGTAGGCATCGTCAGGTGAGGTTGACATTTGAGGGGTTCTACCTCCTCTCACCCCTCGATGTCATTTATAATAACCTCAGTATTATTGTGTTGAGGGCTGTACCAAATCAGAGATCAACGCCGCAGGTCGGTTACTTTGTAAAGGACGAAATGAGTTCTTTGTATACAAAATAGCATGATTGCTATCTAACAACATCCTTGTTTCTTTTAGCGAGCGCTACCAAGTGGAAAAGAAACAGTAAATCAACGTGACTCTTGACAATGGACACAAAGGACTCTTTAGATGTGACATTTACGGTAAAAAATGTTATAGTGGCTGAATAAACCGCTTTTGCTCACGTGGGTAGTGGGAAGATAATAAAGATCCTTTACACATTCGAATGCTTCAAAACTTAACCATTTTCTAATTTATGAAAAACTGAAAAGAAAACCGAATATAAAATAAATTTATAGTAGGTATACGGAACAGGTATACTTAATTAAACTTACATAAGACTTATCTATACAATGTTGATTTGATAATTATTGAACTGGGAGAAATATACATACCATTGACGGAGAAAAATATTGATATAAGTAAAAAAACACCTTTCGCGTCCATATAAATACCGAGGTGCATCATCGATTGGAGTTGTTTTTCTGTTTTGTTTCGACATCCGCCGTCGAACTGTACCGGGGGTTGGAACAATACCGTGACTTCTCGCGTTACCCCCGCAATTCTACGAATATTGTTTCCTTTGTACATTGACGGATTACGACAGACAAAAGATAATGATTTCGCCGTGTATTTCGGCGGAACACCGATGTCTTTCTTTTGATTTCATAAGCATTAGGTACCTCAATTTGTGAGTATAAACAATTCTAATAATTGAAGGAATATTTTGTTATGGTTCTGAATATATAATTCTTATTTTATATTAACAAAGAGATGAGAATTACAAAGCTTAATCATAAGTCAACACGCTGTTACATTTATCAATATTGACAGTCAAATGCCAATTAATTTATTCAATCCCGCTTAACCACTAATTCCTGCATAATTATAGATACCAGGATAACATAAATCTTTACAGATTGAGCCAGCGCAGGCAATCTGATGAGCCGCACGCTTCGCCCGTGTCGGTCGACCGCGCGGGTAATGAGCTTGTTTGTCTCTGTTAACGTTTCCTAGCACGTTCTGCGCTCCTAGTATAACGCTCTTTGTGTCACTAGCTTCCTGTTGGTGTGTCTGCCTGTTAGGAATGAAGATAACGTTGTTTTTCAAACGGTAAAGAAAGTTTTCATGGACCGTCGATTGCAGTGGGGAATTCTAAATATTTTTTTAAATGAACCGATACCAACAACCACTGGCTAACCACAGACGAACTAACTCGTAATTTCGCTTATCAATAAAGGGGTAGCTAAAGCATCGTATAAATATCGAACATAAGATCAACGTAAATCCGGCGAATTTGGCGAATTATGTAAGTTATGAGAACTTCCTAATCCTATATCACTTCTGTCCCCCATGATTTTATTAGCTAAAAGTAAAAAAGCAAAGTAGGTACCTAGGTACTTTGTTGCCTAACGTCTTAATGTGTATAAAATATACTCAGATGAGAGAATAACTTGATGAAGCGCGTAGAAGTATTGAGTATTTATTTTATTTTATTTGATACCAAGAAGCATTCCAATGCAGTAGGTTCTCTTTTTTCGATTTGTTCATGTGTTTTTAACGACGACCACGGAGCGTGCACGGCAACCAAAAAAGCTCAAACTATTATGTGGTTTTATACTTCTTCTGGTTTCATTTACTAGTTCGACGCGTTCCCTCTATGTAAGTTATTATAAAGGTGGCTAGTCCCTGACGCATCGCCAGTGAGCGTAGCAATGCTAATGCATGGATTAGTGTACTACTGGCTTCTGAGGATTAATCACAAATCAATGGATCGAACACGCTTTCATGGAATCAAATTGATTATAAAGCTGATGACGTATCACTAGAGTAATAGAAATGAAACCAAATTTGTGAAATATCATTTTAATAATTACTTTAAAAATATTACCTAACAGACTCAATTGCTACCTCCAGATTCCAATATACCTAGGAGACTAAGGTAATGTGTATTTCAGGATATAGAAGGGTCGCAAGCACATATCGTTCACCTAACCGGTTGATTGAACTGCACACGTGAATTCCCGGAACCAACATTTCGTGGGGTAGCGAAATTATGTAAATTTCGTTAAATTACAATATTTCCAAGCGAAAAACTTCCGACATTGAAGTCGAAGTGTCTCTTTCAGTCGCCGAAAGTTCCTTGTTAGGTATGACTTCGGTAATATTTTATACGTTTCCAATTTCGTCAGCTCCCGATTCGACTATATAAATTACAAGGAGTTTTCGTGCTAGGCTCTCGTATATCTTGCGAACAATTTCAGGTAGGAAAACGTACCTACTTTAACTTAAATAATATTATGGAAATGCAACTTTGAACTTTTTGGTTTTACAGCACTTACTTAACATTGCAGACAAGCAGGCACGTATAATTCACACATTTCGTGTATTGGTAGGTAGGTAGGTTGTGGTAGACGTTTTTTTAAAGATTGGTAGCAATGTGAGTTTATCACATTACTAGCTGTGCCCCGCGACTTCATCCGCGTAGTATTGGATTATTGGGTTAAAAAGTATCCTATATGTTAATCCCGGTTATATTCTATCTGTGTTCCAAATTTCATCCAAATCCGTTCAGTAGTTTTGGCGTGAAGGAGTAACAAACATACATACATACATACATTCATACATACATACATACATACATCCACACTCACAAACTTTCGCATTTATAATATTAGTAGGATTAGTATTCCCGTTAGCTCCTCCAGCTAAGCTAATGCTTGTGTTAGGAGTGGGCTCACGTCAATAGTTTAGTGGCCAGGATAGGGATCGAACCCGGAACCTCTCAGCTACGAGGGTGGCCCCTCTAATCACTAGGCTATTGACTCCTTTAGTAGTATTACTAACAATGTAAAATGAAGGATGTATTTAGGTACTTACATACTTTGATGTTTTAAACGTATCCATTATTGCTGATTCTAAACAAAACTTGTTTCCTAAAGAATCATCTATGCACTTATTTGATCACCTATTTTGTTGGTTTCTTCTGAAAGTTTTTATTTAATAAGTTCTCATGACTTCAGGCTCATAACTTCATATTACTTAAACGGTATAAATAAAAATTACAGACAGCTCCTCGCGAAATTGTTTAGTAGATGTCTAGACTTGTCGTTTCGGTGATAAATAAATTTGGGAAACATGCCCAGGACTTAATCGTTGAAATGCTATTAGATACCCTTTTACGAATAACATAGAGATATAACAGGGAGAATTTATCTAGATATGTACTTATAAGTCTCACTAAAGGGACCACACACAACAATGAAAGACGAAGTAATTCAAGATACGTAGTTCTAATATATATACCAATACACCGGGAGATATAATATTTCCGATCCATGATTGCGAATAGAAGCCAACAAAAAGGCTATTTAATCAGAAACCGGCCAAGTTCACTCGAATGCGTTCAAGAACAAGCTCGGTAAGTTTCCAACAAAGTTCCGTTGAGGAATACCTACAGAACTTAATCGGAGCAAGTTTGATGTGGAAACTATGTTAATCAGCCAAGCAAGTTTGATTGCTAACAGAACAGACTGCTGACAACTTCTGTCGTCGATATTTCGGTTGGATTGTTCATTTTCACAACCTTACCGTTTGATTAAAGACCACCTAGTCTTCTTTATTGGTCGTTCAGAGGCAGCGTTTGCTTTGAAACTTCATTACTATGGCAGGCAATGGCTTGCGTGTACATGCATAAAGTTGGTTGGTTGGAACTAAGTTTATTTAGCTTTCAGTTTTAATGTTAGTTTAGCCGAAATATAAATCTGAGAAATGAGGCAGTAACTGAGTAAGTTCAGAGTAAAGAAGAAGACTTCTGGCCTACAAGAGTTGTGGGAAAGAGGGCCAAGTTCAGAGCAAATAAGAATAAGCTTGGCCAACGTGAGGTGAAATGTTATGTGTCAAATTCAAACCAAGTTCTGGCCTTGATAAGCTATATTTACCTAAATATAATTTAGCTTGCGTGATTAACCAACTCTTTAATTTATCGGCTTGTGTAATTTAAAGTCTTATAAAATAGAGCCCTAATCTCGTCAAAAGTTCCAAAGAGAATACAAGATAAAGAAGGGATTGTACGGGGGCGGCGTTCTGTAGCCTAAAGTTAAAATTATATAGGTACTAGCTGTGCCCCGTGTCTCCGTCCGCGTGGAATGTGGACAACCCTTATCACTTAGGGGTATGAAAAATAGATAGTAGCCGATTCTCAGAGCTACCCGATATGCACACAAAATTTCATGAAAATAGGTCGAGCCATTTCGGAGGAGTATGGTAACTAACATTGTGACACGAGAATCGTATATATAAGATTATATTTTTCAGATAATTTTATTGAAATTATGAAAGCAAAAGGTACCGTTCATTCAATAACAACACATAGTATCCGAAGTGGGTGAGAAGAGATATGTCGGCACATGTGGTATGACCTAAAATTTTAATACCAGTGAGGTCGTCGTTTTCGCAGCGGCTCTGTGTAAACGGAGCGTCGCCATGTTAGTAATAAGCTGCTTAGCGGACGGTGTGATTGTTAATCATTGGTTTTAGTCTAACGAAACTTTTTAAGACACATCTTCAAGGGGATTTTGTGACCTAATTAGTCCGTATTTTGGGATAATATGAGCTGTTTACTGGAACATAATTTTTCTTCAGATAGTAAACTAAGGCTTGATGGAAGGATAAATAATATCGCAAGACGAACACACCAACTGTACGGTCCCAAACTAACCAACGCTTGTACTATGGGTACCGTACAATGGACTGGGGCCGATCGCAGTACACCCAGACCATCCAAAAATTACGAAAAGCCCATTTTCGAAATTTACCCTGATAGCAATCGAACCCGCAACCACCCGGTGTAGTGAGCCGAGCGGCCTACGCTCGAACCACTGCGCCAAGCGGTCGACAATTAAGCGATCACTACGATTTTTTTTACGTGAGTGCATTACCTACTACTAAGATTTGATATACGAGTAGACCAAACATCTAAGGCCCGTCTTAATAAATCGATCTCAAGTCTCAGAGCGATCTTGGAAATGTCATCCTAACGTCATCCCGGTACAAAATGTAATTTCAAACGCGTACTCAAGATCGCTCTCAGACTTGAGATCGATTTATTAATACGGATCCAATTAATTATGCCCAATGATTTCTAAGTTAACTAAAGTAAGACAATAAGACGTTGATTTATTGAAACTAAAACTTGTCTAACCATCGAAAATAAAACGTATTTTCATTACAATAAAGTCCTTGGGTATTATCGATAAGGGTTGACAATATGTTTCGGGCTGAAGCTGAACCTTAATTCTCAGCGGACCGGGCTTCGCAGTGACACTGTGCGAATGAACTTGTGGCGTGTTTATAAGCCGCAGCGAGCCTCGCTGAGCCGAACGATGTAATTGGTTATCACTGGATTAAAGAATGACTACACAGTACACCACACAATTCGGGGTTCAAGCAAAGAGTTATCAAGGTCACAAAAAGAGAGACTATATCTATGATGGTAGAGCCAAGACGTAGCTAACAGACTACAGCTGTTCAAGCACGGGGTGGCTCGACCTGGGTAGTACCACCTTCTCACAGAAGATTGGCTTAGAGTAGCTATTATAGCCGCAATTCGTACGATGAATGAGAGAGCTGGAAGCCCAAACATAATCTTCTAATAAATAAAAATCTCGTGTCGCGGTGTTTGTTGCCAAACCCCTCCGAAATGGCTCGACCGATTTTCATGAAATTTTGTGTGCATATCGGGTAGGTCTGAGAATCGGTTATCATCTATTTTTCATACCCCTAAAAGACAGGACAACGTCTGTCGGGTCAGCTAGTCTATATATATATAACTCAAAGGTGACTGACTGACTGACTGACTGACATAGTGATCTATCAACGTACAGCCCAAACCACTGGACGGATCGGGCTGAAATTTGGCATGCAGGTAGATGTTATGACGTAGGCATCCGTTAAGAAAGTATTTTGATTAATTCTACCCCCAAGAGGATAAAACAGGGAACGAAAGTTTGTATAAAACTTTGTCAATTAAATTCCACGCGGATGAAGTCGCGGGCACAGCTAGTATAGTATAAAATAGTTTTTCTGTCGCTTGGTATGTATATTTAATATTATACTATATTTATATTAATGAACTCAGAATATTCTCTTTTTTTATGAGGCATCCCACTCGATACGACGGCATAAAAAGTTATGCAGATACCCTATACATGCATGCATACATTTTTGGATGCAACATCCATCATATTTATTACTAGCTGAGCCCGCGACTTCGTCCGCGTGGAATTTAACTTAACAAAAAAGCCCGCTCCCGCGTTCTGAGCCC
Source organism: Notodonta dromedarius (assembly GCA_905147325.1). Taxonomy (NCBI): domain Eukaryota; kingdom Metazoa; phylum Arthropoda; class Insecta; order Lepidoptera; family Notodontidae; genus Notodonta; species Notodonta dromedarius. The sequence goes on along the minus strand of LR990165.1, from coordinate 1,669,535 downwards.
GCACGACAGTACCCATTTTTACATATTTTTAAAAAATTTGGTTTTTCTAAAATAAAAGTAGCCTAAGTTACTGCTTATAACATCAGCTATCTACTAGTGAAAGTCCCGTCAAAATCGGTCCACCCGTTTCGGAGATTACCCGGAACAAACACACAGACAGACAGACATACAGACAGACAGACAGACAATTTTTTTTTAAATCGCGTTATTGCTATACGTGTCGTATGTACTTTCATATGCATTTAGTGAAAAGGTGTTATTTTGATATTACAAACAGACACTCCAATTTTATTTATTTATATAGATGTTCGTATAAAATGTAGCCTATGTCACCTAGACCATAATTATGAATCGATTGATATCTAATTCATCAAAATCGGTTGGGTAGTTTAGCCGCTACGGTGGAACATAAAAGTTATACCCATGCCTGCATAGACTGCTAAAAACATAACCCTTATTTTCAGCTTCTCCGTAGTCTGGTAAAAATACGTAATTGGTTATCTCAACGCCATCCATTTTCCTGCATGAAAAGGTATTTCAATTGCATTTGATATTACCTGGTCCACCAATGAAATGGTATAATGAAAATTGGGCATCTAATTAATTAAGTGGTTTACAAAAAAACTTCAAAGGGAACATGTTTATGAATAGAAGTTTTGATGAATATTAATGGAAGGTTTCATCAAAAAACTTGGAGAGAGTTTAATGCATTGTTTTTAATAAATTAACTAGTCTTTTTAGGAATACCTTTTTTCTTTAAAAAGTTTAATTTATTACAAAGTAGTTAGGTAATATTGATTACTCTCCTGCAGAATTCTTTCAGTTATGAATATCTAGCTTGTTTATTTGAAATTAATATTCATAGACTCGATTTTCCTGCGCCTCCGCCCGCTTGGATTTCGTGGATTCAATAAATTAAATACATACAATATACCTATGTAAGAAATTTCATTAAAATCTGTTCAGACATATTTAAGTGATGCCCATAAAAACGAACTTTCGTATGTTTTTTTTAGATTATTAATATTAATACAACAATAATATTCTCTAGACGCTCTGCATGTACGAGAGCCCAACAAACCGAGTAATTTATCGCACGATATGCGTTCAGCAAGTTACACAGAATATGCTTCACGAAGTTACACAATAGGTATAACACAATAGGTTACACGTGATCAGATACGCTCGCTCGTAACAGAAGCTAATGATGTCTTTACATCTCAATGCATTCATTAATTAGATCAATAATTAAACTTCTGGTCTGCTAAACATTACCCTGCCAATATAATTATAATTAATATTCTAACGTCAATAATAGAGTCCTGCCGAAGGTTTAAGCCGGAAGCCGAAGCCGATTGTTTGACTTTTCGGCTAAAGCTAAGACCAAAGGTTTGATCAACGATGTAACCGTGAAAATTCAGGCTATAACATAAAAAAATCTAAATTAATTTATTTGACTATATAATATGTTGGTAATATGAAGTTAGTTTTACTTAAGCACATATTTTATTCGGCTTCGGTCAAAACTTCGGTTTTTTTACCGACACGAACAGGCATAATTCATATTCTAATACACCCCAAGCCCACCCTTGTATCCTTGGAATATAGAGAAATAAAGCTAATACATCCAATATTAGCGCTGAGTTAGAAAAAAATTTCATTTCTTTCAATTTCTTGCAATCATGTGATCGAACGTGGATCAAACTCACTCTCATGGCTCCCATAGGATAGGATGGGATGGGGCTTCTCTAACAGCTTTCGGACACATCCAACCAACGACGCATTTCCTCCTAAAAAATGCCGCTTACCTGCCTGAACTGATATAAAACTGCCTCACCTTTACATAAAGCAATTAAGGCGGCTTCACTCACAGCTTAACTCAAAATTAATATGACAATGAAGGAAGAGCCTGCGCCCTGCCCTGCACCTAACCGGGGTATTATGGCTACAAAACTAATCAAGACGAGTAAATTGAATTTAATATTGCAAGCGGCCGCTAAGAACGTGCGGTGCGGATCAATACGAGACTGCGGATCTGTTTCTTGATAACTTGATGGATGTATATCCGATTGGTCTGATCAAAGTTGTAGCTGAGTAAATCAAGCTTTAGATAACCAAATAACATTATTTATTTAATCTATATACATAGTATTTTATATCGATACCGAACTATTGAATAATTTTAAAGTCTATTTAGTTACTATGCAGACATGATTTAATTAAATAACTCGCCTTAATCTAAATATCTCTAAAATATTGATGACATCACTCAATTTGTTTACTTTAGAATTTTGTGTGTAGGTAGCTAACTAAAATGTGTCCGTCTACCGTCATCTACCTACCCCCGATTAATGTGATATTTTTTGCTGTCGTCCCTTTCCCCCTTTCATGACACTGTACTGACCGACTTCCGTGTGATATAGACGTCTTCGCGCGTGCTCCTGTGCCTAAAACCCTTAATCGTGTGAAATCCACCGAATTTGCTGTGTATTTTGTGTGGTGTGAACTCTAAAACCATTGTGAGCGCTCCAGTGCTGTGCCTGTGCTGAAGAACCCAAGGATACAGACGCACCACCTGAGGAATGCGCCCGCCTCCATCGTGCCGGTAACGTATACAATTCATAGAAATAATCCTGAATATATTTATTTAAAATATAATATATTTAATGGAGTAATCCGTTAATCCGGATGCAGATTTTCCATAACGCGAATCGGTCCAGCCAACACTAGGGTCCGCGCCACCGGTGGCCGGCGCCCGCTGAAAGTCACCGCTAGTCGACATGCTATGTAGATTATGATTTATAGCACCGCTGAAATATGATCGTGTTTCTTATTCAGTTTACCTACATCCATATTATAGCTAGGTACATTAACATTATTTCATATACCTACTCGCTACATTTCCGTTAGTCGCCAGTTCTCAAAGTTGGTAGCTACTTTTTCTCCAGAATGGTAGTTTTATGAAACATGGTAAATTTAAAACCTTCAGTTCCAGGAGGCTTACCTCTTTCAATGAACCGATTCAAGTGCACTCTTGATACCGTTTTCTTACTTTACCATAACCACTACTAATTTCATACTTTTTCATACTTTACATTTACATACCACTAATTTCATACTTTTCCATATATAATCCATCGTAAAGCAATAATTGTTCACTTCAATTATCATCATGCCAAAAATCTCCATTCTGCTGATCCTTATCAGGTGACATGTGTCGGAGGGTAGAACGGGAAATATTGTTCGGCATGGTAGTTTTTAAATTAGAAAAGCTGTGTTTGAGGAGTAACTCAAAAGTTATGCCGATTGAAGCCCGAATCTGTTGACGTGAATGTTAAAATTTTGTAGAGATTGAAAATTTTCCGAGGACTATGGTAGAAATTATGCGCGAAAAGTTAAAATTGGTGGGCATTGGTAGACTTGTCAATGGCTTTGTTGTTAGTAGTCTATTGAAACTGTAAAAAATTACGAAAACTATTTTCATTGAACGCCTCAAGCATACTACTCTTTAAATGGTGCACACCATTTACAGAGTAGGTAGTATACATGAGGCCCAGGTCAGTTTAGGAGGAAGTCCATCAGTTGAGAGATGCCGTTTTTCTTATTGTGGGAGCTGTCAGCATATCCCCGCTCACCTCTACAGGTTGTTCCAGTGGCAGCTGATTTGCGGCGACTGCTTATGAGCTGTAAAATTCCCATGAATTATTTGCTTTCCTTTTAATTTTTATTGTTGTCCGACATGAATATCGGCCCCATTCGCATTCCTACTGCAAATTAAAACTCCAATTAAGCTCAGCCAACAAACCGTTCCTAATTCGATTGAAAATGATAAACAAAAGTTACCGTGGCTTAATCAAGTCTTCTACATTTCCCCAATAGCTGGGTGCCCGCGTTTCGCCGAATTGGGACGTCGCTTGCATTCTAAATGCAAGACAGCATCGCAATTAAACTATCTGAATACGAAATGAATGAACGCCGAAGGGAGGACGTACTTAAGGATCATTGTTCGGTTATACTGCGGAATAATGAACACGTATTGAAAGGCCCCTCTACGCTCCACACTGAAGGTTACGGCGCAGCTTGCAGGATGTAGGGAGCACTTCGGAGATGTCAAGGATTGGCTGTTTGCAGGCTCATACTCGAACCTCTGATACACAGGTTGTTTCAAAATTCCGAAATAATAATTCAGTTTTATATAAGATAGCTGATATGTAGATGCTTAGTAAAGACAGTCTATACGTACCTAACTGTTACTAAGTTACGGGCCTTTGGATATTTTTCACAAATTTAGTTTTGCAGTCTTAGAACACATCCAATGACACAGAAACTACTGGTAATTGCATATACGTATAGTATTGCATTTTGTTAATTTTTGGGAACAGAGATATTGTAAAAATATTAACAAATTTCCACTTAAGCCCCAAGTATTACTTCAGACTTTTGAAATACTGTAGAATAATACTATCCTCCGGTATTCACTGAGGAAACATTCACAACGATTTATGTAGCTGTCTCTAGTTTATGCTGTCAAAAAAGAAATAAGAAAAGGTTCAGAAAAGTAGATAGGCGTATATCCTAGGAAAGGCTCAGTTGGACGCTGATCAATAAATCTTAATTCTAGTAAAATAAGTAGGTACTTTATAAAATCAACGCGACCTTTTGATTGGTATGCATTTTTGAATGAAAGATAAATTACCTGTAAATCCTTGTAACACCGGATTGATTTCCAATTTACCATCGTATCAATCCGCTATTAATTCCGTGAAAGTCAACATTGATGTTTTAATGGCCGGATCAATCGGACTGATATCGCTTTGTGTGGCAAAGAGTTCACGATGAATATGGAATATTTTATTTAGCCACCTACTTGTTGGTATAAATTCAACTGACGAAGTTATTATTTCGTATGATTCGAAAATGGGAGTACATTATTATGGCGTCGTTAAGTTGTTAAGCAGTCATCTGCTCGCATTGAATCTTAGGCTAAGGAAGTAGGTGATACTTAGGTAAATAATACTTCATACACAAAAAAGTTTGTATGAAATAACAGTTCATTTAAAATGGCACTTGATACTTTACCTTAAGGCTAAAGCGCCCATCTAGCCCGCGAAGTTCAAATTTTTTGAGTTCTTTATTATTGTCAGATTTTGAAAAAAATCTAATTTTTCAAAATCTGACAATAATAAAAGACAAATTTTGTAATTCGCGAAAAAGACCGTGTGCAGTGCATTTATTAATATGTCCAACTTACTCTAAAACATTTCAAGAACGACAGCTATCCAGATAATCCGGCAATTTTTGTATATTTAGTGATTTACTAGTATCATATCCACCGTGATAATATTTAGAGTAAAATAAATGTATTAATAAATGCACTGCACACGGTCTTTTTCGCGAATTACAAAATTAGTCTTTTATTATTGACAGATTTTGAAAAATTTCTAAAAGAACTCAAAAAATTTTAACTTCGCGGGCTAGACAGGCGCCTTCACCTTAACTTATTAATTTTGATTGCTTGATAGATTTTGCCATAAAAACCCAGATGCGGCTATCGCCTTAAACCTACCTCCGCTCGTGGCCATATTCGGAACATCACCAATTTCCAATTACATCTCAATTGATTAGATTACGTATATGAAATGAATCCTTGTGTTCCCGTACCGATTATACTACCTATATAAAATAGAAATATAATCATCAAAAATACCATATTACTACGGTTGACTATTCTATTTTTTACTAACATTATTATTAGAGCAGTTTGTTGACGCTGACCTATTTCATATTCAAATCGTACTTAAGAAATAACTTAATCCTTAACGCTTATAACCAAGTTGTGATTCAAAATATAGGTAATTACCTACAGTGTGTATAATTAAGTCTCAATCAATAAATCCAGCCTTTGACTAAACACACATCCTACTTCACAACAAGAAAGTCGAACGCTCAGAATTCAGAGTTAAGTACTCTTATAATGAAGTCGAGTGGTTCAAAAGTTGAAAAGGAGTAGAAACCGCGCCTATGGAATATCAATCTTAACCATTTAGAAATAAAGCCCAAAATTTATAATTGCCCGTATGGTACACATGTCGAATAAGACGAGGCCCATATAACTGGTACACAAAAGAGCTTTTGATGCCAGTTAATTAGTTGAAGAGTTCGTTTTGTAAGGACCCGTATGGCGAAGTGAAAATTTTCTTTAACGTCAATCCTGTATTTTATTAGGCAGTAATTAGGTGAGATAAATACTCGTATTTACTCAAGTAGGTATACCTAACTACTAGAGCCATCGATACTGCTACTGTGAGCTATTAAGTAGGTACTTACAGGATACCAATATTATACCTAAAAATACTTTACTACTCAAATCACGCTTTACTCTCAGCGCACTGCTAGCCGATTAGTTAGTTTTTATCAAAAATCTATACAAATAAATAAATGAAATTGAAATGTCTGTTTGTAATATCAAAATAATAGCTTTTTAGTAAATGTATTTATGAAAGTATAATACGGAAATTATAACAAATAAACATTTTTTTTGTCTGTCTGTCTGTCTGTTTGTTCCGGATAATCTCTGAGACGACTGGACTGATTTTGACGCGACTTTCACTGGTAGATAGCTGATTTTATAAGGAGTAACTTCAGCTACTTTTATTTTATTAAAGTCCAACGTTGGTGGAGCAGTTGCCCGCTAGTTTAAATAAATTCAAAAATATTGCTTATTATTTATATACTCGCATTTTTTTTAGACATCTGTCTTTTTGCCAATTTTAAAATTATTTAACCTCGGTTCACAATTAAAAAAAAACCAAAAGGCTATAATAATATCAATAATAGCGAGGCACATCCACAATATTAACACGTATAATAAGTTTAACCCTTCCTCGCCGGCGGGGGTCGGGCGAGCCAAATTAGATTCGCTGAGTTATATACAACCTTATTGGCTCCGACTACCTCGGACCGGGTTGATTAATGCCTCTATAGTTTCCGTTATATCGTTATCTCCAATAGATTATACGTCGAGGATGTTCGAAACAGTGAATGTGGATATTACGTGATAGGTACGGTTAATGTCTTTATTTACTGTGAGAAATGTTCTATATAATATCGCCAGACGAACACACCAACTGTGTGGTCCCAAGCTAAGCAACGCTTGTACTATGGGTACCGTACAATGGCCTGGGGGCTATCCCAGTGACACCCAAACCTGGGTAAATTACGAAAAGTTCATTTCCGAAATTTGCCCCGGCGGGAATCAAACCCGAAACCACCATGTGCAGTGAGCCGAGCGGCCTACGCTCGAACCGCTGTGCCAAGCGGTCGCCAAATATGCATACACACTTTACTAGTATCAAGAGACTGGGGCCAGTAGTAATAAAATTATTTCAAGTCTGAGAGCTGTGTTGAGCACGCTTTGACGTGTAATTTTGTACTGGAATGACATAAGAATGACATTTCCAAGGTCGGTCTCAGACTTCCGATCGATTTATTAATACCCTATGGGTCTGGGTCTATGGTTGAGTGTCTATGTCAGAGTAATAAAAACAAGATGGTTGATTTGCTTAGTGCTCCTTCTATTTAACCCATCATTCATCACATATTAAACACTAGCTGTGCCCCGCGACTTCATCCGCGTAGTATTGGATTATTGGGTTAAAAAGTATCCTATATGTTAATCCCGGTTATAATCTATCTGTGTTTCAAATTTCATCCAAATCCGTTCAGTAGTTTTTGCGTGAAGGAGTAACAAACATACATACATACATATATACATACATACATACATACATACATACATACATACATACATCCACACTCACAAACTTTCGCATTTATAATATTAGTAGAAAGAAAGGGATTACTACTCGCGGATTATAACTCGCTTGTAGGTACATAAACAAACTAAATGATACCTTGTTACTTTTGCGAAATACTTTCAAAGAAATGGCGTTCGTGATATTTATTTCTTTTTTTTTCTATAACAAAGCCAATTATGCGTACGATCCGCCTGACGTTAAGCGTGTATTGTATCCTATAGATGACTGGAATACCAAAGGTATTGGCTCATAATTGACGGGGTTGACTTTCCGGCTCCCTAACGCATCGTACGAAACGCAGCTATAATAGGTACTTCACGCCGATCTTCTGTGAGAGGGAGGTACTACCCCGGTGTAGCCAACCCGTAAATGACCTGTAGTCAATTGGCTACAGCTTGGCTCTACCACTGTCAAATCAATATCCGTAACTTTGGCCTTTGTATACCAATAATAACTACACAAATAAAATCACCAATCCATACGCTCATTCCCATCAGTAACGGATTCCTAAAATGTTAGTTTCGTTTATTTTTCATTTCCGCGTGAAAAACGCTCACTCGAACCCTTAATTTATAACCCACTCGATAACGCAGGGCCACGATGGGAAAAGAAACGTATGGGGTTTAAATTATTAACCTTTTCATTAACAGGAGCGTTATTTTTTTGTATATTCACATTGGTTTTGCCGGCATCTTAGTTGGTGTAATTTTTTTTCTGTATGTCGCCTACAGCGCTATCTACTGGGGGGTCCAAACATAGCTAAAACTATCCAGGAGATCCTATTATTATGTTTGGATATAAGTTCATAATTTCGAGTAGCGTAACAAGGTACAAGTAGCTCAGCGGGGAACGGCTAAGGATACAAACTACAAGGCGCGGGTTCAAATCTCACCAAGTGCATAATTTTTGTAATTATTGTGAGATCTAAAATTTACTTCCAAGCATTGAGTTAAGTTAAATAAAAACGGGGAGACTGGTCAGATAGTGGCGTGAGGTGGACGTGTCAACACAATCATCCCAGTGCGTGCTAAAAGTACCGTCATTAGAATATTGTCATTGTAATATTGTGGTGATCATTGAGAATGCCGTTGAAATTATAAATTATAGCAAACTTCTATTGGATGTCTAATTAGATATCACCATACTTGAGTTTTGCGTGCAAGGGGGGTAAGTGAATTAATTATTTCTTAGAGTACTTGGAGCTTATAAATACAAGTAGAAATCCCGTAGATAGAAATGTGTTTTTTGTTGTAGCATATAGAAACGCCCCTTAATTACGTTGGAAGTACCCGATTGAGGGAAACAAAACGAAGCACCCGATCAGCAGCCGTGGCTTGGTTTTGGCAGAGTTCCACACCAAATTAAGGACAAAAACTCTCCTGGCGTCCATAAATTAGTATTAGCTTAGATTTAGTTGCATGCATAGATAAGTAATTAGTAAACCCTAGAACCCGTAGTGCTGTATAAGTTGTAGGTGCTAAGGAAATTAAATCATAAATACTGTCACAGGAGACATCTTATTTCCACGACGATAACCCGTAACAAAATAGCGCCCAACGTTAAAATAAAAAACGGGTTAAGTATTTATGCATTAATTAGTAGATAAGTAGGTAAGCAGGTAGTTATAATTTTTATTCTCTTTTGTCTACCTCCATCATTATTAAAGTGTTAACGATATTTATCTTGTCTTAAGTGGATGTTTTGAGTATGATGAAGCAGATTTAGATGCAACTCACGACATCACATGAATCATAAAGGTATTTAGCTTGTACCTATGTATGTTTAAAGTGTACAAACGGCTCATGTCAGTTTTTGGACTTTATTTTGCTTGTCGGTTGTAATATACTAAGACATACAGGGTGAAACATTATACGGGCTGATTTTAAATAAATTAATGGTAGTTGCTTTTAACACCCGTTTTATAAATATATATACAGTAACACCATATGTTACAAATAAAAACAACTACTTAAATATGAAACTATATACCTACCGATGTATGTACATATTATAATCTTGTTATAATCTGCAAGTACTAAAGCCTGGTTAAAATATTTATATACCAGGACGTGACCATTACCACCCTTGTACATTAATTACTTGGTTCAAATTAAATACAGTTATCTTTTTACAATGGACCCTCAATATTTGCTAAAGGATGAGGTGGAATTTGAACTGGCGTCTCGTGGGTACAACCAGCCAGGTTTGGTTTCAGCATTAAAGAGAATTCTAAAAAAAATGATGCAGGTAGAAAGTTTGCAGCAAGTAACCTATGTGATTAAACCTCCACAGTCATGTATCGATAGCCCTAGTGAGGAATTAGACATTTGTGCAAATAAATTAAATACCATAGTTTGTTACATTTCTGAATTAAATGAAAAACCAGATAGGCCACTCTACAAACGCTTAATATCACGACTAATTCACGTGGTTAATAGATTACAACTGATTGTTACTGCGGATGAATTAGAGAAAGACAAAAAAAAAGTACTATTAAACAAAACAGAGTTATTATTAAAAGATTTGGAAGACAAGGATGAATTGGAAGATGGTGATGTAATAACACCAGAAATGCAAGAGGCATTACATAACTCATTAGGTGAAGATAGCAAGAAAATTTTAAACATGATTGATAATAATGCTATTGTAGATGCTGGGTCTCCATCCACTTCCGAATTAAAACCAAATATTCACAAGGTGATTTCTCCAAAAAAACAACTTGAACACAAGAGGGTGAGTTTTGCTCAAGACGATCTTGATAATATACAGTCATTTCGTAATGAAAAACTTGCACAACTGTTTAATTCCACGACATGTGAAGAGGAACAATCTTCTAGGAAATATAAATTAGTTCCGATTAGCCAATGGGGAGTTAATTTTTCTGGTGACAACAGTTATAGTGTGAATGCTTTTATTGAAAGGGTGGATGAAATTAAGGACGCTAGAAATGCTACCGAATCAGATTTATGGCGGCATGCCATTGATTTTTTCAAAGGTGATGCCTTGATTTGGTTTCGGGCTAACAGAGAGTATGTAAGCAATTGGAATGAGTTAGTGGTATTATTAAAACGTACATTTCAGTCTCCATACTATCAAGAAGAACTATTGACCGAAGCTAAGGCAAGAACTCAGGGCAAGGATGAACCAGTACTAATATTTATTGCAGTGATGCAGAATCTTTTCAACAGACTTCCTAATAAGATTACTGAATTAGAAAAAATCATGATAATAATGAAAAATCTACAGCCATATTATCAGAGAGCAGTGTGTAGGGATATCTTTACATCAATTTCCGACCTCATCAATGTCATGAGGATCATCGAACGAACTAAGATAAATTGCGATAACTTTAAGGAACCTAAAACTTCTATGAATTCCTTAGAGCCAGACTTAGCGTACAAGGTCACTCCAATTCCAGATAAAAATACGGAGGTACTGGAAATAAAAAATGTAGTGACAAACAACAACATTCGGACTAAAATGAGGTGCTGGAATTGTCGTGAATCTGGCCACTTATTCAGGTCATGCTCAGCACCCAAGCAGCGGTTATTTTGCTACAAATGCGGCCGTTTTGGCGTCACTTCAAAAGACTGCACTTGCAAGGGAAACGCCCTTGGGGAGGGCACGAAACCTGCCAACTGAGCTTTCCCCTCGATAGACGCAGTAAAGAATGGCAGGACTGGTTAAATTATGTGAAGAACTTTATGGCATGCAACATGTTGACACCATTAACATATAAGAAAGAATGCGATAACAGGCCATATATACGTCTTAACATTTTAGATCATAGCTGCAGTGGGTTATTGGATTCGGGTGCCACTCGTACAGTTCTAAATTCGGAAATTGCAGACACTTTGAAACGTCTCGGTGTGAAAACACAGAAACTAAAACCCATGAATATATCCACTGCAGATGGTACCAGTCATAATATTACGAAAAGATTTGACGTCCCCGTGCAATTCAATAACCAGTTTCATATCATGCCAATGCTACTCATGCCAGGCCTTGCTCAACCACTGATTTTAGGTAAGGACTTCTTTGACAAATTCGGTATATCATTCAAATTTAATGATAATTCTTCACAGTGTACCCCGGAAATTAGTTCTATGTCTCGTCAGTCAACAGCGATTATGAGTCAAGAGGATTTAAATAAAGATGAACAGATAAAACTTTCAAATATTATTGCAGAAATAAGGGAAAATATTGGGATAGGGCTAGGAAGAACAAAAATAATTAAACACACCATAGACACAGGAGATAGCAAACCCACATATCAAAAGCAGTATAACTTTTCGCCAGTTATTAGGAAAGAAATAGAACGAGAATTAGATGACATGTTAGAAAAAGATGTAGTTGAGCCATCTTATAGTCCTTGGTGTTCCCCGATAGTCATAGTGAAGAAACCTAATGGTAACAATAGACTTTGTTTGGACAGCAGACAACTAAATAAAATAACTAAAAGAGACACTTACCCTTTGCCAAGAGTTTCTTCAATTTTAGACAATTTACGAAACGCTAAATTCCTTAGCACAATTGACCTCAAATCAGCATTTTGGCAAATTGAACTGGAGGAATCTAGCAAAGAAAAAACGGCTTTTGCAGTGCCGGGTAGGGGATTATTTCAATTTAAAGTTATGCCCTTTGGCCTGGTCAATGCTTCACAATCGCAACAGAGACTAATGGATATTTTATTTCATGTGTTGGAAGGTAAAGTTTGGGCCTATCTTGATGACATTGTTGTGTGTTCGGCAACCTTTAATGAACATTTAGAACTCTTAAGAACAGTCACAAAAACTCTAAAGCATGCAGGTTTAACGATAAATGTAGATAAGTGTAAGTTTGCTCGACCTAGCTTGCGGTTTTTGGGATTTATTATCGATAAAGACGGATTACGCACTGATCCCGATAAAGTTTCAGCTATAATGAATTTTCCAAGACCAAAAAACATAACAGAATTGAAGAGATTTATAGGTGTTGCTAGCGGGTATAGGAGGTTTGTTAAAGATTTTGCCACCATAGCAGCTCCACTGCATCACTTAACGAAGGGCAAAAGAAGTAAAAAGTTTGTATGGACGGAGGAAGCAGATAAAGCATTTGTTGACCTTAAAACCTTGCTTACTTCCACTCCAGTTATGTCATGTCCAGATTTTACCAAACCATTTTTAATTCAGTGTGATGCATCAAACAAAGGGATTGGAGCCGTGTTATGCCAGAAGTTCGACAACATTGAGCAACCTATATCATACTTAAGTAGAAAACTAAATGATCGAGAACAACGCTATTCGACCTCTGAAAGGGAACTTTTAAGTATAGTCCACGCCGTAGAGAAATTTAGGCCATACATAGATGGTGCACAATTCACGATTGTAACGGATCACAGCGCCCTTAAGACACTAAACAAGATGAAGGACCCGCATGGTAGGCTGGCAAGATGGGCTATGAAGTTACAACAGTTTAGCTTCGACATAATCCATAGACCCGGTAGATGTAACGTTGTGCCAGATGCCTTATCCAGATCTATTAATGCACTATCGGATAACAATTTTAACATACGGATATTGGACAAACATAAAGATGATTGGTATAAAGATAAGGTTGCGAAAATTACAAGTACAAATGATTTCAACCCAGATTGGCAAGTTCAACAAGGTTTGCTTTACAAGAAAATATGTCTAAAACAATACCCGGACAGAACCAATGACTGGAAGTTGTTCATTCCAATTGCACTTAGAACAGACATTTTAAAACGTTATCATGCCGACATTACTGCTGGTCACTTAGGGGTTCGTAAAACCTTGTTTAGGATTAAACAATTCTACTTCTGGCCTGACATGTTGACAGATGTAAAGCAATATGTGGGAAATTGTGAAACATGTGCAAAAGTGAAAGTATCACAAAAACTGCCACTGGGCCTAATGGGCAAGAGTAGAATAGTAACGAGACCATGGCAAATAATCTCCTTGGATCTTATGGGACCATTTCCTAAAAGTAAAAGTTGTAACACAATGCTCTTAGTTATATCATGTTTATTTAGTAAGTTTACACTATTATTCCCACTGAGAACTGGTAAAGCTGATAAAATTTGCGAAATTCTGGAGAATCAGTTTTTACTATTTGGTATACCTCACGCAATAATTTGTGATAACGGTAAACAATTTGAGTCACACTTATTCAGAGACCTGGCACAAAAATACAATAGTCATATTTGGTACACACCAAATTACCACCCCCAAAGTAATCCTACAGAGCGTGTTAACAGAGTTATTGGCACAATGATATCGTCCTACATTAGCTCCAAGAAACATAATGAATGGGATATTCATCTACAGAAATTAGCTCATGCCATTCGGACGTCAGTTCATGAAACAACGGAATATACGCCGTCTTTTCTATTTTTTGGAAGAGAAACGTCTATCCCAGCTATCGTTAACGATAGTGAAATAAATGTTAATTCCTTTGATCATGATCATTCCGTGACGATTGATACTCGAGAATATCATTCAGATCAACAGTCAAAGCAAGATCTTTATAAAAAAGTAGCCTTGAAACTCCAAGCCGCACATGACAAAAGCAGTAGATTTTACAACGAAAAGCGAAGAGTGGCTGACTTCCAGATTGGTGACGTAGTGTGGAAAAGGACAAAATGTCTCTCTAACGCAGGAAATAAGTTTATGGCCAAACTAGCACCTAAATTTGAGAAAGCCATCATAGTAAAGAAATTGTCAGAAAATGTATTTTTATTAAATAACGCGTATGGTAAGTTGATTGGTGTTTGGCACGCGAAAGATATAAAACCCCTGTATAGTGGATACAGTCAGGTGTAAGAAATAAAATATAAAGAGTATACATTTTATTTCTTTCCTTCGTTGGGGGAATATTATGTTTGGATATAAGTTCATAATTTCGAGTAGCGTAACAAGGTACAAGTAGCTCAGCGGGGAACGGCTAAGGATACAAACTACAAGGCGCGGGTTCAAATCTCACCAAGTGCATAATTTTTGTAATTATTGTGAGATCTAAAATTTACTTCCAAGCATTGAGTTAAGTTAAATAAAAACGGGGAGACTGGTCAGATAGTGGCGTGAGGTGGACGTGTCAACACAATCATCCCAGTGCGTGCTAAAAGTACCGTCATTAGAATATTGTCATTGTAATATTGTGGTGATCATTGAGAATGCCGTTGAAATTATAAATTATAGCAAACTTCTATTGGATGTCTAATTAGATATCACCATACTTGAGTTTTGCGTGCAAGGGGGGTAAGTGAATTAATTATTTCTTAGAGTACTTGGAGCTTATAAATACAAGTAGAAATCCCGTAGATAGAAATGTGTTTTTTGTTGTAGCATATAGAAACGCCCCTTAATTACGTTGGAAGTACCCGATTGAGGGAAACAAAACGAAGCACCCGATCAGCAGCCGTGGCTTGGTTTTGGCAGAGTTCCACACCAAATTAAGGACAAAAACTCTCCTGGCGTCCATAAATTAGTATTAGCTTAGATTTAGTTGCATGCATAGATAAGTAATTAGTAAACCCTAGAACCCGTAGTGCTGTATAAGTTGTAGGTGCTAAGGAAATTAAATCATAAATACTGTCACAGGAGACATCTTATTTCCACGACGATAACCCGTAACACTATAAGTACAAAAAAAGTTCACAAAAATCGGTTAAGCCGTTTAGGAAAAGAATCAGTAACATACGTACACCGAATTTGTATGTATAAAGAAGATAAATACTTAACTAGATAATATTATCTAGTTAAGTATTTGTTGTAAACGAATTATCGTTTTCAATAGAATATTGTTTTTAATAAGAAACAAAAACAATAAATTCCAACAGCTCTGTTGTAACCGTAAACCGATTAACAAAAAGGGCAACAAACAAAGAATTTTCTCTTAGGATTCTTTACCCACGCGTAAGTTTTTGTTTTTCGCCCATAAATATATCAAGTAGAGTCGTAATTCACGCCGGTCACACCATAAAGGATTCTATTGTCGATATTAAAAGGTACAAATCGACATCACACTTCGGCATTTTTATTTAGTTTCCAAAATAAATTTCACCTTTAACGTACGATGTGCTTCTTTCAGTGTCTGTTTGTGTGTACGTGGTCTGGTTCACGAATGGAAACGTTTGTGAAGTCTACTTTATTGTGTTTACGGTAATTTCCTCACGTTAGCCCGTATATTTATTAACTTTAATAAATAAATCTATAGGATCTTTTAAAAGTCTGAAATAATACTTAGAGGTTTGGAGGAGTTGGTATGAATTAAATTGTATAAACATATAAAAATTCGAACACTCGTCAAATATTTTTCTACCATCAATTTAAAAAATGTATATGTCAATATTATGCAAACATTTTGCAAACTTTATCTGGAATATTTGTGGCTTCTATGCATAAAAGCAGTTTAAATGTTTCCTACGCCAAAGTGTATTTTTAGAATATTTTTTTATATTTTCATTACTATGACTTTCACTTACCACTACTTCATTAATCAATACACGTATAATTAGGTTAGTATAAACATTAAGTAGGAACATCACAGTACAAAAGTGTTAACAGTTCCGAATTTGTTCAACTACTTAACACAAGTTAGCAACAAATATTTCCAACAAAACTTGCCTCCGCAGTAGAATGCACAATACCATGATGGCGACACCACTAGAATTCGCAATTAATACGAAGATAATTGAGACACGACCGACGATCTTAAGCTTAATTAAATGACCTAAATACGTCCTCTGTACGTAACCAGCACAGTGACCACGTCGGTCGCATATTTCCCAAGTGTATGCCACTCTGACCTGAGGTCTCACTCGCTCTTTCATCCCACGACGATGTAAGTGGTGCTTTATTGAATTGAAGACTTTCGTGTTGAGGGTTCCGCTCAAGGAAATGTACTTAGCGGTGATGTTGGGAAAGTTATTGTTTTAAAGATGAGAACGGAGGAGCTATCCTGATACCTAGGCCGATATACTAGGTGATACAAAATGGGTATACTATTTTTTTTGCAACTTAACTTTGTAAATCTCAAACTATCGGCTTTGTGGGATAGTTGAAGTACTAAAGGTTTTGTAGACTTGTGAAATCGGTCAACAGCTGTATCCCTATAACACCTTTTGTTTTTCAAGTTCCCTCCAAAGCTGATGGCTTTAGAATTCCAAGTTAAGTTTTGAAAAAAAAAGTATACCCATTATGTGTCACCTTGTATATAAATACTTATTTTTTTGATACAAAACAAATTAAATTATATGCTATTTTCAACCCAGTCATCCGCACCTTTTATCATGGTCTCCTAAGGTTAGCAACGTGCGACTAATGCCTCAGGTTTCTATAGACCACAGCAACTGCTTAACAACAGGCAGGTTGTCCGCTTGTTTGCCGACACTGTTTTATACAAAACATTACCTAAAAGTAATTTTAATTAAGTAAATATTACAGCTCAACAAAAACTAGTTTGTTAAAGATAAAGAGTGCTCTGTGCTGTTGTTACGGTACATGTACCTTACTTAAATGTGTTTTAGAATATTTTTGTATCGACTTAAATTTTTGGTCAACAATATTTATTTTATAAATAACAAAAATAAACCGTATTCGAGGCACACTGATTACTTTTTTGCATTCGGTAAATTTTCGGGTGTAGATAGAAAAAAACTATTACAAAAGTTTTCACGCAGTCATTGTTTTTTTTTGTGATTTAATACCTGAGTGATAGACATCAATATATCTGATGACTGTGTAGGTAATCATGGGAGGACAATATATAGATTTACTATTATACAGTAGGTACTCAATGCTATCCAAATTTGCACTTAAACAGGCTGTTGCAATAGTATTTACCATTTTATGATAGTTAAAAGCACACCCCTTACATACTTAACAAATAGTTTTCACGAGAATTTCCAAGTTTCCTTTTACCAAACTATTTATATTTTAACAAGAATCTACCAGCAATATAAGTTTGTTATGTTGGAATAAACCCGATCACAACTTTATTAATTTCATACTTAGTTGTACGCACATTGTGATATAGATTGTGATATTTGTAGATTGATTTGTATGTGGAATGATGTTTGGGGTCGTGTTGAGTATAGGCCATTACGATGCCCGTACCTCTGGGAAATTCGTGTGCAGATTGCCTTATACTGATTTGTCTGCTTAACAATTAAATTCTTGCTTATGAATCAGGTTAGCACCAACATTTTTCATGCTACCAAATACAAATAAAATGTTTAACTGAATAGTTTAAAATTGTCTAACCACACCCCTTAGAGGTATTTACTTACAGCCATGAGCTTAAGGTGAAGGCGCCTGTCTAGCCCGCGAAATTCAAAATTTTCGAGTATTTTTATAGTTATCCAAAATCTGAAAACATTTAAGACAACATTTTGTGATTTGCGACAAACACAGTATGCCGTGCGTTTATTAATACATTTATTTTACTCTAAATATTATCACGGTGGATATGATACTAGTAAATCACTAAATATACCAAAATTGCCAGATTATCTGGATAGCTTTCGTTCTTGAAATGTTTTAGAGTAAGTTGGATATATTAATAAATGCACTGCACACGGTATTTTTCGCGAATTACAAAATGTGCCTTTTATTATTGTCAGATTTTGAAAAAATTCTAAAAAACCTCAAAAAATTTGAACTTCGCGGGCTAGATGAGCGCTTTAGCCTTAAGTAAAAAAAGATAAATATGAACAAAACACTTAAACAAACTGACATTCCTCACAGCAATTTACACTCACATTACACAAATGAGGCGAAGTTTAAATATTGCCGTTGTGAATGGTTTCAAATTGAGCCGTGCGAGCTTAGAAAAGGGGCTCGCTCGGCTTAACGCGAAGACAAACGACCGAAAAAAGACCATTCAAAATACGCAGCGTTGCAAAACAGCCGCACTGACGCGTCCGCGAAACGGTTTCAAAGGAAAACTTTGTGCTGAACTGAATACGATGTGCCGAAATAACTGTTGTTTTTTCACTTTACCGCCCTCGTTCTTTGGATGAACTATTTTGTTATACTTGACTGTAGTCTTGTGGTATTTAGCATAGGTTATGCAATTCGTCTGCTGTGATGAACATTTCTTTATTTCGTACGGTTAGATATAAGTATCATGATTGTAAATTCAAGTGGGAGACTTCAGATCACTGCAAAGTGCTGTTGAAAACAAGTGGAAACTTTTGATTGTGCACTTATAAAAAAAGATGTAATGCGTTCAATTCGTTTGAATTTAAAGTTTTTAAGAAAATTCATTAATTTTAGAACGCCGTAACTTATAATTCAGTCCACTTTCTCACAACTTAGTAGACTTTATATATTATCTTCTTTTTTACCATGATTGTGAAAGATTTGTTCAAAAATATTAAAATATATACAAACGAGTTCATAATTACTAATTTACTATTAAAAACTCTTCAGTAGAGACTACTGTTTTTAAGTGTCTGTATTTTCTCGAAAGTCAAATATTACAAGCTAAAATGTTATATAACTCGTGTTTATAACGTATTTAACTTTTTTGTAATAACTCGGTAAACGTTTATATTTATGCCAAATTTTACGTTGTTTTGTTGAAAATTATTTCATCGTTAGTAATCACAATTATTAAATAAAATATTTGTCCACATCCCCATTTCGTATAATAATTATAAAGTTAACACAAAAGTATAATCAGCAATAGAATTTTTCAATGATTTTAATAGGCAAGTAAATATTTTATTGAAATATGCTTTCAAATTTATGTGAAAGTCAAACGAATGATGGTCCGTCCGTATTTCTGGTCTTAGTAGTAAAAATTGATACGGTGCATTCTATTCTGGCATACCCACATTGTGTTTTAGTGGAACCGTGGTGTACCCCCACACGACAAATAAAACGTGAGCGGCCAATCAATCAGAACATAGCCAAACAAAATCGGAAAATTTTTTTTGAATAAAATTCTTGCTAGCTTGAAAAAGTGTTCCATATTCAAAAATATTACTCGTATTGTGAAATCAAAAATGTTCACAAACATGTACACAAACTTTTTGTTCAATTTGTTCATTATAATAATGCTTTACTTATCTACCTACTTCAGTTTGACTAACCGGTAAACCTCGATCTTTTTATGTTACCGATGATGCTATTTCACAATTCCACCATCTAAACCGTATCTATACAAATAAATAAAATTGGAGTGTCTGTTTGTAATATCAAAATAACACCTTTTCACTAAATGCATATGAAAGTACATACAAAACATATAGCAAAAACGCGATTTAAAAATTTATTGTCTGTCTGTCTGTCTGTCTGTCTGTCTGTGTGTTTGTTCCGGGTAATCTCCGAAACGGCTGGACCGGGACTTTCACTGGCAGATAGCTGATGTTATAGGGAGTAACTTAGGATACTTTTATTTTAGAAAAACAAAATTTAAAAAAATTAAAAAAAAAGGGTCCTGTCGTGCGGGCTCAGAACGCGGGATCGGGCTTTTTTGTTAAGTGAAATTCCACGCGGACGAAGTCGCGGGCTCAGCTAGTATATGAATAAAGGAGTTCTATTAGATAAAAAGATAAAAACAAATGTGGAAGACAAAAAAATGTAGCGATCTTTTTTAACTTTCTTCCCCTTCATAATAATATCCCATTTGGTGAATTTAATATTCAATAACCGCTTTATACACAACTATCGGAGACGGGGCGGGTGTGTGAGGGGTAGTTCAGACCGAGCTGCGCGCAGGGTGTTCTTTTATTATGCAAGTGCAATATCTGGATAATGAAAAATATTTGCTCATTTGAGTCTTATGTTGGAGGCAACAAGGAGTTATAAGGAAAATTTGATGTTCCTCGGCTATATTTATAGTACTTAATACCTACTTAAAGATGTAGGTGGGTATTTATATCTCTGAATAAATTTGTTTTTAGTAAAATATTTCCAATATTAAATTCAGTAGAAAGGCTACGTAAGAAACAGTAACTGCTTATCAATGAATGATTAATTTTATTGAGTGATTATAATATTATTTTCACAATGGGGATGGTAACTTCTTTATTTTTATTGCATATTTATATAAATTATGTATTACAATAAATTATTATTAGTACCAGTAAAATAATTTTCGTGGGCAAAAATGTACATCACAGTAGGGTAGGGCGGGTCTAGTTGAGCATTTTTTCACTTGAGCGGATATAGCTCCTCGACGATAAGTCTCAATGGGTTATTACGCATCCTGATGGATAAGTAATTTATCCTTTTGCAAAAGTATCATAGTAATTTATTTTTTATAAGTTGGATTTAAGAGCTACAGCGGTTTAAATGCAGAAAGTCAAGCATGCTCAACGTACCCCATAGGTGAGGTAAGTTGAGCAAGGGTATGGGGTAAGTAGAGCACTTAGAATGTCTAGCCAAACAATGGGTTCAATTTTAACTGGAGATGAAATAATTTTTCTGTTTGATAATCAACTCTTTATTCAAAGTCTTTTAGTGACAAAACAACAAAACTTACGTAATCTTCTTAGAATAATTAACTGGAAATATAATCAACATAACATCAACGTATCTTAAGATTAACTTTATGATTAGTTTCAGTCTTTCTGTTCAAAATCAGACTTAAATGTTTATGTTACTATCAATATAGCATAAATCTTAAAAGGAAATATTAATAAGATCTTAGAAACTTAAGCGTCGTTGTCACTGTTGCAATTGACACAAACGAAAGTGAGACCAGCACCTGGCACACATTTTGTATGTGCCCATCCCCTGCAAACTTGACACTGGATCCATGTTTCTCCTGGTAAACTTTCAGAATACCCTTCGCAACACATCAAACACGAATAATCATCATCATCGTTGCTTTCCTCATTTGACTGGAGTACTTTTTTACAGACACTCTTTCTTTTTTTTAAAATGTTATTTCTTGGCTTTTTTACTTTTTATTTCGTTGCTCTTCTAAAGCGTTCTTTTCAGGAGTGTCTGTGTAGTCTTTCTTTTATAAGTCCGCATCCTTAAAAAAAAACATACATGACTTTTGTTCTAAGCCGTGAGGCTAGTTGAGCAACTGTAGCTCAACTAGCCCCAGCCCAAAATTCTATAACAAAAGTGAGTTTATGAAAAAATGGTAAGAATTATACTCAGAACCTTTATACATATCAAAAGTACAGTAAATTTATGAAATATTAACACTTACCTGATTGAAAACAGATAACATTTGACAAATACATACGAAAACTTGCGGTAAACGATTTTTTTACTTTTTGGTCACAAAATAAACAAAGCGCACGTATACTTCACTCGTTCGTCGAGCCGCTACTGGTGATCACGCGATGAGTTCCCCTCCCGCGACCCCTTCTTTCCGCTATATGATGCCTACGCGTGCGGTGAATAGTTTTCGAGATATTTCGATTGCTCAACTTGCCCCTCTGCTCAACTAGACCCGCCCTACCCTACAAAAGCTTAAGTGAGTTAATGTTTATAAAACAGTACAAACCAGCTTTAGTAAATTTTAATATTGACTCACAAGTATTACCAGTAAATATTGACCCACTTCTTTGTGGACATACTCGTATACTGAGTGATTTTTTTTTCAAAAATAATAAACACGTACTTTTTTCTGTTTACTGACTACGTTAAGCTAAATCAAATAGCGAATATATCTGTATTAATATAATTTTATAGCAAAAAATATATTACTATAATGTAAAAAACTATTGGCACTTATGAGTTAATATTAAATTATACTTAATTCAATATAAGTAATAATTTTAATTTGGCGTGGTTTCACGTCGTTTTGATTAGATTATATCGTCCGACCATTCCAACGCATCAACAGTACCCATGCCACTATTTCTTTTTATGTTGGCGGTTCTGTATGTCACTCTATTAAATCTGAAGGAGCCCTAACACTTGTCTCCTATTCAGCTCACGTACTCCGCGTCTTAGCATCTGGATTGTTTTGTAACATGCTGTAGCGAAGTGTCTCCGCCCTCAAGTTTGTTTTTAAACTGACATCTGTCTGGTCGCAGTTTTAGAACTTATTCCCTAGTATTTACGAGACCGTAGAACTTTGTAGTCGCATCGTTGGAATCTTAAGCTTGATAGTTTTTAAAGTACTGTTTTTTAATTTCATTTGAAGAGAGTAAAATAGCATTGGGACGTTGTGGTAGTAATTTGGCTCGCCTAGCCTCAAACAGCTCACGAAAGCCTAGTAAGTCACGCAACAAGACTTTATCTTACGAATTTGATCCAGCCTAGTCGCTCCATTCCTTTCACTATTTATAGAAGGTAATATGATGAAATCTTGTTTTTACTTAGGTCGTAAAATTATCGAAGACAAAACAAGTAGTTGCACAACAATTCTTATCAATATTCTTACAGTAGAAAATAAAGTACAGTAGAAATTCAGCACTGCTAGCGGAAGCGGAAGTCTTTCAAAATCGACCTACTATTTGAAACATGTTTGATATCCAGCTCAAATCCAAATTACAAACAATGAACTATTTCCAATTTCAGCAACAACACTACACTACTGATTCCAATTTACAATAGAGCTGGAAACCGCCTGTTAAAATGAGAAGCTTAATGTGAAGAGTTTACCGTTAACTCGGATGTCGGCATTACGCACTGCCGCGCTCGAACTAGTTGGCGCGGTTTTTGCATCGTGATCTCGCGTTGAAAAGGCTGAAAATTGCCGTGAGGGAAGTACGTAACAAAGTGAGGATCGAAGTTAGGCCTGTTACGGGTGCCCATCCAGCCACCCAGCTATCCGGCTGGGTCCGTGGACTTTTTAATTTCGTTCCGCAGCCACTCGCGGCAAACCTCGTTACAAGTTTAAATTGGCATTTCTCGGAGTAATGGTTAGACGCCAGTGGGTAACTTCCTCTCGGTGTCTCCTTCACTTGGAGGGGTAATTCTTATTTAAAATGTATGAGAAGTGGCTCGCAAGGGTATTTACGATGAGAGCTGAGTGTTCGGTACCCACGATCGTAACGCTTAAAGCCGCGAGTTGTTGCTCGATTTAATACCGCTTGTGAAACATGAAAGTCTGATATCGTCATTATAAATAATATGTGAGTGTTGTAAATTATTTTAACACTTTATGTTTATAAGACATAGACTTTATCACTGTCTAAAACCTCTAGTGTAAATTGTGTTTTATTTTCAATCTGACAGAACAATAAAACTAGGGATGTACTTTGATGCCCTTCTGTCCAACGACTTAATGCACTAAAAACAGGTCATCTCGTCATCTTTTGCACAATGGATATTGAGAGGACATTACAATAGGTAAAGTTATAGAATTTCAATTTTTGAATTTATTCCAACGGTAGAAAACAAAGGTGATGCCTTTATCTTATTAACAGTGCCAGTTCCATATTTATTAAAATGCTTACTTTTTTCCGGACGAAATGCGTCCATCTTTTACACCGGCTGAAATGCGTCAGGTCAAAATGCGTTGAACTCCCCGATTGCCAACACTCACCTATCATAGCTGCTATGAATGTTTTATACGCGGCCTCCGTAAACATTTGAAAAATAGCTGTTCCGCCTTATTTGCGTCCGCACGCAACGCACTGGTACATTTTTACGGAATGGCTCGGCCGCGCAGCAACGTGTGGCCCTAATGTGGCTCGTTTATTCTTATGACGCACCCCACTTACCCTCTTTATAAATAGTTATCTACCTACATAATATTCGTAGAACGTGTGCTGCCGTTCCATGTCTACGTGCTCGCTGCTTTTGTAATAAATGAATGCGTGTTTAGCTGTTGAATTTTTAAACAGTTGGTCATAGAGATGATCGATACTCAATATCGTGGGTCATTTTAAATAAGTTAGCTAGAACCAGGTACAGCTTAAAGAAACGTCATTCAACTAGCTAATAAAAACATATTATTATAATCAGAAAGATACACAAGGATTGATTGTCTTTCGTAGTAGAACCCAGATAAAGGCATTCTTCTTTTTGTTAGTCGAAGCCTAGTAATGTAATGATTATTATATCAGGGCCGATTGCTGGGTGTGAATCTAACGTCACAATTGCTAGCTCTTATGAGCCTATCCTTTGAGTACCTATTAGTAAAAGGGCGTAATTCCACTTGAATTCTGTTTTCGATGCGATTAATACTACAAATTGTTTATTAGCTACTCTAGTACACTACTAAGCAAAGGTTACGCATAATTGGTTCAGGTGCTAACAGCACCCAAAATGTGTCGAGCATAAGCCGCGCGGCAAATTTAAGGGCCCCATTATTTATGGTTTTAAACGGGCAATGTTTACAATCGACCGGCGGTAATACCTGTTCAATAAAAGTAAATAAAAGTATGTTTATATCTTTATTCATTAATTACTGATACCTCTATATTAATTTTGATGCCATGAAATGTTCCTAGTTATATTATTTTCTCTGCAATTTCGTCTGAGATGAGATTGTATTCAGACATCTCCAAAGAAAATTTAAATCCCGCAATTTGTACCTGGTAATACCGACGTAAGTAGACAGAATATCTAGTGATCAACACTAATCCGGATCGGGAGGCGATGCAGCGGAGATAAGACGGAGACTCTGCCTGCATCCTGCTAGAGCTTAAGCTAAATGGTGATGTAGATTACTATTTTAAAGACATGCGGTTTTGACCTTTGTATCTATGGTTATAAATGCATTAAAGATGTCTTCGTTCTTGTGTGACACGGGATTCGTATATTGTATAGCGCTCAGCGAAAGCAACACAAGGACCAATAGAATCGCATCAATATGACGCGATAAGAAAATGGCGCAATTTTTAAGCAATCCTATTGATCGACGGTAAACTAAAGTTCGTTTCATACTCGTCCAGACGTCGCAGGTGCGCTGCAATCGTCCGCGATCTAACGACGTGAGACGGTCGTAACGTGAGTGGGACCTATTATTTGCTATCTTTATTGCCCGGGCATAAAGTCGATTTTCTATGGTACCATTAAATATGCTTTAAAGTCAGACTCCGATAAAACTACTAAGTATAAGGCTATTTGATTGAGATTTACTTAACAACAAAATGATGACAGCGCGTGCTACTTGTAGGTGGGTACCTATATTCGCAGTTCAAGCGAATTTAGCACTACAGACGACATACAACAAATGACATATATAACAGCGAGGCAACAAATGACGGTAGGTACTCGGGCAGCGCAAGTATTTAGTCTATTAATACGCCATATATCCGGGCTGTAAACCGACTTCATTGCAGTTTAGATGCGGTTATTTCAACTAAGGCAAGTCTGCGTTTTTGCAGACGGATGCCGTCCGGATACAGTTCGTCTGAATAGAACCTTAGTCTCGGACAAGAACTTACATCCTGGCTGGGTAGTGAGGTGAGGCAGCCTCGTGAAACTGCTCAGTTAGTCTGTACACGGCTAATATAGTATGTCGTTCATCAGCTAAGTGGGGTTTATCGATACGCTCAAGCCTCGAGAGAGGACTTAGTCCTTTGAACTGGGATAGGTTTACAGTATGCAATGTTTGCCCAATATTCCAGCAAAGGTCGTACGTAGGTAGCTATATCTTGAATGGCAAGGTATAGTATAAGTCTATTCCTAAAAATCTTTTTCGGAATTACTCTTAAATTGATCTCGATTACGATGGTAGTCGAAGCGAAGATGTAACCAATTGACTACAACTCATATAAGGACTGAGTCGACCAGGGTAGTACCACCCTCACACAGATTATCGGCGTGAAGTAGCTACTATACCTGCATTTCGTACGATGATTGAGAAAGCCGGAAGCCTAAACCCCGATCTGTTCCCCTCCCTTTTTCCCATTTCCCTTCTGATCGGCAAGGAGCCAGCAATGCCTTAGGTAGGAAGGTATTACAAGTATTTGTAAGGCTACTAAAACTGCTTAACACTAGGCAGGTCAATGCTAGCTGGTCCTTAGTACCGTTGTTAACATATCTACCCACTAGGTACCTATAAATAATAATTAAGCCCTTTTGACGTCCCACTCCTGGGCACGGGCCTCCCCTCACTACAAGGGGGATTCAGGCCGTAATCCACCACGCTGGCCCAGTGCGGGTTGGCGGTTCCAATAAAGAATAAATCTTTTTTATTCATAGTAACTACAGTATATTTGAATTACATCATACGAGTAGTCACACGCTACGCTCTGTTTCAAAATGTCAATCCCTTCGTGTTTCAGTAATGATAAAATTAAAAGAAACCCAGACCTGAACAAACATTCCCGTAAACAGGGCTGAAATAATTAAAATGAGTTGCTATGTACTGAACATTATCCTAAACGAGAGGGATTTAGGCGAGGTTTTTGGGGATCAGCGCGAAATAGCGAGAATTCCTGAAAATGGTCAATTGTTTTGTTTTACATAATTAGAGGTTTAGATTCATGTTCAAAAAGTTAAAATGTTTCAATATAATTAGATTGTGTAGGTACATGTGAATACGTAAACGCTCAGTGAGAATCAGAATAGATAAAATTGGCGAGTAGGTACCTAAATAAGTTAGTTAACAACTCAGATATTCACATAATTAATTATCTATTAATATTACACTTGTTTGATTAAACATAATTTCTATAAGGCTTTTAATTAGCTAATGATCAATTACAAAAATACAATTTGTCATTTTAGTATTTCAACTATTGAACCCTGACCACATAAACCGACTCGGACTTCACCGTTCTAAGGCGACTACAAAATAAGCGTACCTACTTATAACGCGAAAAAAAATAAGAATACCGTTGTACGCCTCGCGAAAAATATTACATTATGCAGATGAGGAATGTATTAAGCATACGCCACGGTACATGTAAATATTTAAAACTCCAACAAATTGTGTCGGCCGAAGCACGCGCGAACGTCGAAATAAAATTTCAACATCGCACCGTGTAACGGGAGATCATAATTTTCGAAAAAGTCCCTTTAGGTCGGCATTGCGTGACGTGTTTGCGGAATCGACCTCTCTTGTAATAATGTGGACTTTGTTGAAAGTGAACATTTTTACCATTGATTTTTATGCTCGATACAAATCATTATGCATATGCGAAAATATTACTACAAGTAACTTCTATAACATGCTGTATAATAATACATAATAGTATTATAAAATATTATATTGTATATTTAAAGAACTCTTAAGAACCTCTTAAAATACAAAGCTACCCGAGTTCAAGATTGTGAACTACGCGTGTACCTAATTAATCTAATTATCTGATCAAGTGTTTACAAAACCCTCTAATTAATTATATACGAGTACTTATTTATTCCATTCAAAACCAAATATTGTTTTTATTCTGCGTGCTATCACCGGCTACTATACAGAATATATCAACTCTAAAGAGTTTGCCGTAAGCGAATACACGTATAAATGGGCAGCAAAATGGTTGCTTTGACGATTTCAACCAAATGAAACGTGCGTTTATCGAGGGTAACGAAATTGTCTTTAATAAGCCGCTCGTTCAAATTGAATATGCTTCGGATATTTCAGAATAACCATATTTTTAAAAGCAATGGCAGGTTACGCAGCTTTAAATGTATGTCATTAATATTTAATATTAAGTTCATTTCATTATCAATAGAATAACAAGTACAGAGCTCATTATATTGAACAGATAACTAGCAGATAGGGATGATTTCTATGTGAATCTCATTTATAAATATAAGAGAGTTTATGTTGTAAAATGTAAGCGGAAATATTGGATTATACATTTTATAATGAGTTCATATAATAACTTCTTAAAAGAATATATACTTATACACGTAGACTGATATATTATATAAGGCATCTGATATGTACGAATCAGAATAAGATCTATCTTTAGAATATGATTTTCATTGTACGGTTTCTCACTCATCGCTTGAATTGCAGTTATGATAGCTACATTACGCTGATTTTCTGTGGGCAGGTGGTACTACTACCCTGGTTGGTACTACCCCAGTTGCTTTTAGCTAGGCTCTATCACCGATAATACGGCTCACGTGAATCTATCGAACTAGAATTCTCACTATTTTCGTTTTATAATAACTTAGGTCCAATTTCCTCATTCCATTTAGCGGACCCAAATATGATTCCAAACGTATATTTTATTTACGTTTCTGTAGAATTAGATAAAATGTTTCCAGTCCCATTTTATATTTCGTTTACAATAGACATTCGCAAGAATCTTTTGCCGTCAAAGTGAGATATCTCTTTGTAATCTCTGTGAATAATATCGGATTAAGACGACTTTGTTACTAATCCGTTTCCTTGGGCCGAATCCCTTTTATCCTATTCCTTGGCTCAACCCACTTATCCATCGCTGGAGGTTAATTCGAAGACATCTTTTATCTTTTTTTTTGCACAAAATGTCGCTAACGAGCATTTGAATTGTTTAAGCTGTTTCCGTATACTTGTGTCTATAAATTACGGTGCCGATTTCTGCTATTTATTTTATACTGAACGCAGCTAAGCCCAGGGTCATTTCCTTTATTTCTGAAGCTGGAACCCTTAGGCAGACCGAATCCAAGTCTACAGATAGATGTGTTCTTCGATCATCTGTCCTCTATCCCAATCCCCTTCGGATCGGTAATGTGCGAGCAGTGCCTTTGGTATTGCAAGCATCTATAGGCAACGATAGCTGCTTAACATCAGGCAGGTCGTACGCTTGGTTGGTTCGACCTTCAGTTATTCGCACCTACGTGGGTACTTTTACATTAACGTAAATCGCAGTTTGAAGACCGCTTGGCGCAGTGGTTCGCGCGTAGGCCGCTCGGCTCACTGAACATGGTTGCTGGTTTGATTCCCGCTGAGGAAAATTTCGGAAATGGCTTTTTCGTAATTTGCCCTGTTCTGGAAGTCACTGGGATCGCCCCCAGTCCATAGTACAAGCATTGCTAACTTTGGGACCATACAGTTGGTGTCTCAGTCTGGCGATATTTATTTATTTTTATTTAATTTAAATCAGTACCACTACATTAGGGTGACCGTCGACTTGAGCCGGGAGGACACGTTGGGCTAGCTAGCCCATTCGCTTCGACCAATAGGAGCGCTATATTTTCCCCCACCCATTAAAATGAAACGAACCTATTGGTCGAAGCTAGCAGGCCAGCTAGCCTAGCCAGCCCGCCCAGCTCAAGTCGATAGTCACCTTAAAACGGTATGCACTCTGAAACACGACATTCTGAAACACGATTCGCTTGCTCGCTGAAACCATTATCTTACTCTGAGCAAAACCAGTTTCAAAAGCTAGTAAAAACATTTAAGGGTATTCGCACACTCTCACAGTTGTAAAGCGGGATTTCATATTAAAACATTATGACAAAATTATAGTACATACTTGTGAGAACGACTGCTTAAAACGTTCGGGACGTGACATTTTAGCTCCAGACCGTACTAACGACGGGTATTTGACTCCACTAAAACGGCACACTTTAGTTACGCTATACCTTCAACGGCAACGAATAATATGAAAAGGACCTTTTGCGCGTGTGAATTGTGGATATTAAATCAGGGGAGATTGTGTATATTGTTCGCACACTCATATAATGTTGTCCATATTTTTGATGTTTTCACCCTTTTGCAGGTTCAGTAGTTGTCCTTCATTACGTCACACTGTGTACTACACAGTGCCTCATCGTGCTTTCTGTGTCCTCGACGTCACTGTAATCTGGCCAAGCGTGTTCAGGACTACTGTCACGAACTTGACCGTGTGACAATACCTATAGTGCAAGTCAAATAGATTACTGATCACAGAGTACGTTGGCGTTCGATGTTCTATGCAAGTAACGTCAGCGGCATATACCGCTGGTCATACTCAATTTTTCAAACCTATTTAAAAATTTAAATACTGTGTAGATTAGGAAACATAAAAAAAAATGTTTTCTTATATTTACGCGAATACTACACTTTGAAATAAAACTATTTGATAAACGTGAAAGAATCCGCAAAATAGTTTTATTTCAAAAATAATGGATTTTATGAAAAAATCTTATGTCACCGACTGTACCATTATTTTAATTTGTTTTTAATGATATCGCGTGAAAACTTGTTCGAAGGCATTAGATTAAAAAGCAGTTGACTAAGTTGAAAATACAGAGAATATGTAATGAAGAGTACTTTAGAAATACACCAAAAAATACACTAAACAACAACATTTAAGGCTAAAGCGCCCATCTAGCCCGCGAAGTTCAAATTTTTTGAGTTCTTTTAGAATTTTTTTCAAAATATGACAATAATAAAAGACAAATTTTGTAATTCGCGAAAAAGACCGTGTGCAGTGCATTTATTAATATATCCAACTTACTCTAAAACATTTCAAGAACGACAGCTCTCCAGATAATGTCTGGCGATTATTTATTTATTTATTATTAATCTGGCAATTTTTGTATATAAATTTAGTGATTTACTAGTATCATATCCACCGTGATAATATTTAGAGTAAAATAAATGTATTAATAAATGCACTGCACACGGTCTTTTTCGCGAATTACAAAATTTGTCTTTTATTATTGTCAGATTTTGAAAAAATTCTAAAAGAACTCAAAAAATTTGAACTTCGCGGGCTAGACAGGCGCCTTCACCTTAATCAAGTTTTGAAGTGAATGAAACTTCTAGGAAAAGGAATTGACTATCTTAATTCAAAACTCAACCTCCAGTACAATGAGATACAAATTATACCTTAAATACAGTCGGCAGGCGGCCCGACCAGTTTTTGACATTCCCAACACGATCCAACGAGATAACGAGGAATTTTGACGTTTCAGCTGTTAGCGAAACGTCCCTTGTAGTTCCCATTCCGCGTTGCCCGCCATTTAACTGCCGGGCCCGAGCATCTGCTCAGCTTTTAATTTTCTGAATGCCTGTAAAACAAACTGCCCCCCCTCAGGGATATGAAAATAAATGAAACACTGATGGCTCCTTAAATATGCCGGCCGGGTTTAGCGCTGATCGTTAATTTCCTTGGAGATTCTTGAGGACTCAATGTCATTTGGGAATTAATAAGCAGTTAGTTTGCAATTTTGAATGGCTTCACTGTTTGAGGAGAGCTTAGGTGTTTTTTTATCGTCTATCAACACATCGTGGAGAACATTAAAGCTACATATTACTAAGGTATACTTGCTGTATATTTAAATTCACTCCCTATAAAAATATTATACATGATTTAGTTTTTTTATTGAACTAAGTCTGCAAACAAGCCTACGACCTGCTTGGCATTAAGTGATTAACATAGTCTATAGATGCTTGCAATGCGAAAAGGCATTACTCGCACGTTACTAACCTGAAGGGCAGTGGCATCGGGGGAGGGAAAGAGATAGGGGTTGGGCTTTGAGCTCTCGCACTCATCATAAGAAACACAGCTTAAATAACTACTTTACGCCGAGCTTCTGTGAGAAGATGGTACTAACCCGGTTGAGCCACCCCGTGTCAGGTATATAGTCAT
Source organism: Notodonta dromedarius (assembly GCA_905147325.1). Taxonomy (NCBI): domain Eukaryota; kingdom Metazoa; phylum Arthropoda; class Insecta; order Lepidoptera; family Notodontidae; genus Notodonta; species Notodonta dromedarius. The sequence continues at coordinate 1,637,327 of LR990165.1, read as the reverse complement.
TTGACTCTACAACTAGGCTCTACCATTGAAATTAAGTTTTCTTAATAAACTTTTTTATTGCGGTATTTCGTCACCAATAACATGCATTGGACATTTAGGCTGGAAATTTTGGAATGTACGGTGCTCACATGTGAGTCACGTATCGGGAACCTGCTAGCTGGTTTGAAAAATCTCGCTCAAAGTAATTGCGGACTCGGAGAGAGGACCGTTTGTTATCGCGACTGAGAGGCTTACAACCACGACGGAATGTTGGCAATAAATACTGAGAGTGCTTGTGGGCTTGTCATAATGCAGAAAAAACTAACATCTGCTGGAGTGAAGTACAAACGAAAAAATGTGGTAACGATGGTGACTATAAAAGACTATAACCTTGGGCGTCCTAGCTATAACCCCGCTGTAACATACTGAGGAAAGAAAAGACAAGAAAATATTTTTCGTAGTTTAGTATCGCTGTTAGTATTTTCTCCAAACGTTCTGGAATTACAGCGAATAATTTATAAAAACGCGGCATTATATATTTTTCTCCTGTAATTAAAAAAATCAAAAACTAATATTAGGAAGAAGTATTACAAAAATCATTTGTCTTCATTTTCTTTTCGCATTCCAATGAAGTGGAATTATGAAAATAACATCTAAAAAATATTAGATGCAAAACCAATACCTATTTTGGGTAGACTTTACCTACTATATGTACACCATAGTCCTGTATATACAGTCATATGAAATATAATAAGGATAATGTTCCTAATATAATACCCTAAATAAACTACATACAGTGAATGTAGGTGCCTATATTTTTATTTCGAATTTATTTGGGTTTTTATCCCCACTCCAATCGTATTGTAGGCCCACACGATACCGATATCGCCCATTCTAAACGATGACAGAAAAGATTCATGAGCCTTAGAACTTTGCTATTTACCGTGCAAAGGGTTCAGTCTCCCGAGGTTTTTGTGTCGCACTAAAGCTAAGAGGTTCTAGAGTAGTGCGTCCCCAATCAAGAAGTTTCCTTACGAAGCCAACTCGGTGAGAAATCGCTAACAGTTCCCGCCTTTCACTAAGTTTTTTTAGCTCGTTTATGTATTCACAAACGATCCTGAAATGTCTAACTTGTCTTGTGATCTAACTTTCACAGGGATCGCCTCCAGTTGCTTTGTACCCCAACACAAACAAGTGGACGGTCACCCTAAAAAACGCTTGTGCTATCGCAAGCGTTGTTTAGGATGACCGTCCATTTGGCTATGCTAGGAAGCGGCCCGCCTATGCCTGCTGCGACCAATAGGATCTCTTTATTTCCTGTGAACTAGAGCTAAGCCGATTGAAGTTGAGGAAATGAAGCGATGCTATTGTTCGAAACGGATGGGCCTGTTTCATAGCACAGCCAAGCGGACGGTCACCTTTTGGGATCATACATTTGGTATTTTTATATCGCGATATTTGAGGATCGCTTGGCGCAGTGGTATGAACGTAGGCCGCTCGGCTCACTGCACCGGGTGGTTGCGGGTGCGATTCCCGTCAGGGCAAATTTCGGAAATGGTCTTTCCGTAATTTACCCACGTTTGGGTATCACTGGGACCGCCCCCAGTCTATTGTACGGTACCCATAGTACAAGCGTTGCTTAGTTTGGGAAAAACAGTTGGTATGTCAGTCTGGCGATTAATTCTTCCGCCACAATTCCTGTCTTGCACCAACCCACTAAAGAATCACCTAATATAGTATGGGGTCCGTGGGCGGTCGCGATAGTGTATTGTGTGGCGGCTACGTCACGGCCTTTAAGGACCAACTCGTTACACCGAATTGTTACATCTTACTTTAGTGCCATAACATTTATTAGTGTTTACTGTTTTCGGTGTGACGGTAAACGGCTTTATGTTGTTTGAAATAGGAGAAAGCGGATGAATGTTATTATTATTATAATCCCAATAATTTAGGGCGCCATTTTGTGTTCGTTAAATTGCTCTATAAACTGACCAAAACTGACGTTAAAACATAAATGATTACTTATTTACTGTGGGAATAATATGAAAGCATGGAGAATTTAAATACTTTCATCCCGATAACGACACACGAAATATATTTTATTGAAAAAAATACAGTTTTCATTTTCAGATTTATTGCAAGGCTATGAAAATCTCGTAAAAAAGCTCTCTTTAGCAATGAACGTAATCCTTCAGATTCTATTGTACTCAAATATTCGAAATAAAAAACCTTTCTTTATTCAGTAAGCTCTTTAACTTAAGACTATTTGTTATAATAAATACTTAGATTATACTGAGAAAAAAAAATACGGCTGCAAATGATTTTTGTAGTTCCTAGAAATCTTTTTAGCTTTTCACTAACGTTTTGTAATTCCAGCAATTACGTATGTAATACCTCGTATTCATTAATTGTTTGCTGTGATTAAACAGCTTTTTGTTTTTCATGAAAAACAAAAAAAAATCCAAAGAATGTTTACTTTTAGTCAAGGTCCGTAGCACATGCTGTAGCTAAAACATTGGAATTCTTGCTAATCAAAATAATAATAAATTATAACGTAAGCTATACCACAAACCATGTACTACCCCAAAACATGGAGTCTGAAAACGTAACAAGCTCGCCTCCCAAAAAACCCGACTACTTTCCTTCAAATATCCGGGTCAGCCATTGTTCCTTTGTCACAGAGCTGGACAAGCTCCGCACAAACTTATCTTTGCCTTCCTTGTCGGCCATATACCGTTAACGAAACACCTATTTCAAGGCATTGCGACCGCATTATAACTTTGTCCAGCAGCACAAAAGATACTGACGTTCTCTCCAGTGGAATACTCCGGTGTGTTGTTCGTTTTCTTAGGCAGACTAAGATTGACCAGAGACAAAACCCTAAGTAATTCTGCCGATGGAAGCGCCTTCCTTGCGCTTTCATTATTCGACGCCTCGCCGCGACTGTAAGCATTTTGTCGCTGTCAAAGATTTGATGTTAACAATTTATTTTTGCTTATAGTACTGATATTAAATTCGAGCTCGGACATAACTTCCTATGCTTATATTGAATTGATGTCACTAGTTTAAATCTTTAACATTTGGACAGAGACGTCGATGTTAGTATATCATTTTCATAAAGTCCGCAATACATGTACATACATGTTCTGATACGGACACATGTCCGTCTCAGAAGCAAACGTTACTAGAACATGTCTGCTGGGCCCTAACCACGTTAGCAACTCAAATCGTAATAGAAAAGCAAACGCTCGCGATTACGTTTCAAACGCTCCGCTTTTGATGTTTTGCTGACACGAGCTTCACGATTTCTACTGACATTGATATGGTATGGTGTCAGCAAAACATCAAAAGCGGAGCGTTTGAAACGTAATCGCGAGCGTTTGCTTTTCTATTACGATTTGAGTAGCTAGCGTGGTTAGGGCCCTGTACGCAAGTGTATCTCCCGTTTGGTGGTAGACTCAAACTGTAGCCAATTGGCTAGCTTATATACAGGCCGGCTCGACCGGGGTAGTACCACACTCTCACAGAAGATCGGCGTAAAGTAGTTATTACAGCTGCGTTTCGAACGATGATTGAGAGAGCTAAAAGAGCAGCCGCTCTCCTTTCCCTTGCCAGGGGAATACTCCTTCAGGTTGGCAACATGCAAGGCCTTTGATTACACTATAGGCTACGGTAACCGCTTAACATCGGGCAAGGCATTAGCTTCTTTGCCAACTTTGTTTTTTATATTTAAAAAAGTTAATAAAAAAAGGTAGCTAACTATTGATGTTGTGCCAGAAGCATACAAGTAGTAGCGCGCTGAAACCCCTGTTTCCCCTAGACGTGAAAATAACTCAAGAAAAATGCCAGGAAATTGCAGGCAAGCTTCTTCCTAGGTCTGTGCATTATAGCCATAAATGTATAGTTGAAGTTTGAGTAGATATTCAAAAAAATATCCATAAGCGATACCAGGATTACAGCCATCAAGTTTTCTACTTACCGCGTAAAATATTAACCGCATTACAGATAATTAATATTCAGCTGTGACAAAGCTTTGATTATGAGCTTGTTTTAGTAGCGTTAATTAATCAACTGTAAACAGGTACTCTGGAGCTCTTAATAGCTCTCTTAAAGATGTTGTACAAGTGACGTAATTATGCTTTCCATCCCATTCAATGCCCTTAAACTAGATAGAGACAATACATTGTAACCTCGATAAATAAAAAAGTTATTTAAATAATGTAGCTATTAACAATCGCTTGGGTAGTATTTGATAGCTTTTGGAAGATAAGTTTCCTTTTATATTTATCTGTACATTTCATTTCAGCCAAGGATTCATAAAAATTGCCAATTTCGATCGCCGAGTCCAGGGTTATGAACGAATAAAGTAATTTATCAAATCCGGCTTTTCTCTGGCTACTCTTGCGACCGCGGGCCGCGGCGAACCAAAATAAAAGCGTATCGCATATAATATACACTATATGATGCATTGAGATATATTACATGAAGTATTTCTTTAAAATAAACCATGGCTAAGGCATTTTTGAAAATAAAATCTAGCTTCCAATACTAAAGCTGAGGAAATGAAGCAATCCTATTGGTCGAAGCGGGCGGGCCAGCTTCATAGAGTCATGGGACTCTTATGATAACAGTTAGGTAGCCCAAACATAATCAGTAATGATGACATCTATATAACTGTCACACCTTAAAGGCGATTTGATCTTTAAGGTTTTATTAGGGTTACATTCACATTGCCCGGTAGGAACAGATTGGGTCCTAATGCTCTGGGGTCCTATTCTAGGAAACATTGTATTATTTTTGACTATATTCATAGCTAGTAAACACGCAGCTGAAACACAGGTTTCTGCGTTAGATGGCATGCGATAAGAACCTTATAACACCACCAAATAGGCCACCCGCAACTCGTATTCTCTCAAGAAGAAAATTGAAAAATTCCAAAAGTACGCCGTCTCTTAGAAAATCATGGACACAGCTAGTCCGTGGACATTTATCTGACTTTACTGCACGTACATGGCGCTCAGTTTTTCATAGAAGAAACACTCTTAAGTTTTCAAAATTAAACTAAAAACATTAAACTTAATTACTGAATACTTTATTACCCTATTTCACATTCCTTTATCATTTATTAGAACATATTAAGCAAAACACAAGAACAGAAAAACAAGTATCGTCCGAAAGTATTTCAGTAAGTCTGGTATGATATTTTACGCTAGAAGAGGACCCATGTCAATAGAGTTCATTATGGTTAATAATTGAGTAGTAGAGGCGACGCGTACAATTTACTATACAAAGAAGTGGTGATGGAAACTGAAATCGCCACCTCTTGGTCGTGGAGTAAATCTGTGTGGTACTAATCATTAATCACGTCCAGTATCCGCTAAGTAACGTAACATAAGGCTCAGTTTTTCCGTAAAGAAAGATATAATATCGCATTAAGCGGAGACATATGGCAACATTATGTAGTATACCATTTCTCTGAGGGCGTTTAAGTTGTGAGACACGTAAAGTGTTGCCATTTGTTCACTTGTAAGTTGTGTTTATTCTTTTTCTCTTCCGGGATCCTTTTCGGTTGGTTATGAGTGATGGTGGGTTGGTGCTCGCGTGACGTAACGGTCGGGCAACAAACGTGATATACATTTACGACGCGACACGGATTGTGGCGACACTGAGATTTTTTTATTGTAACAATTCCTTTTAACGGTCTGTTTCAGCATTAAAAAGGCTCATGTTTAATTAATTTATATTTTAAGTACAGGAAGCAAACAATTTCATATGAGACTCAAATTCATAATCCTACAAATAGTACAAATGTGAAAGTTTGTATATTTGGATGTGTGTTACTCAATCACGCAAAAACGACTGAACGGATTTGGATGAAATTTTGCACACAAATAGTTGGATAAACACATAATATACTTTACTTAAGTCCACATGGACAAAGTCGCAAGGCTAGTAAAAGAATAACCAATTAAGATTCCGAAAATAAAATCATTTATAAATGGAATGACGTCGGTGGAAGAGTGTTCAATAATGGAACTAATTAAAGAATAATAACATACGAGTACTTACTAAGTATTACTTCGACGATCGCTTGGTCTAGTTGTGGTGAGCGTAGGACGTTCGGATTATAATCGATGATTAGTTCGGGATCGTACAGTTGGTGTGTCAGTCCGGCTACAACAATTTTATTCATAGTTTATTTTAGGCATCACAATTTATTATTAAAAGTGTACGAAGGTAGGTAGAAAAAAGGTCTATTTTTATATCTTATAGACCTCAGAAACTTTTCGATCCCGAGGAAACATCTAATCAGCCGAAAAGAGCCTCGAACACCTCGCAGCCGAGAGAACTCGTGTGATTCAACCCAAATTCCATGGCCGCCTTTATCCGCACTACAAATTGATTAGAACTCGGCCCTGCCGAAACAGCGAATTAAATAAAACCGTGTAATAAAAAGTTTATCTCTATATGGACCTAATGCCATTCCCGAGGAGGGTTTTAACCCTGAAGACGCCGGCGATATCCATTACCATTCAGTACCCACCCCAATAAGTATAAAGAAGCTCGAAAAATAAAAGACTAGGTAATTGAATCCCCATAATGGCATGGGTAGAGAAATATATGTAGATTACGGTATTCGGATGCGGGAACACTGGGTGGTATACTGAGATTTTACACTTCGCCGATAGCTGCCAATCCCTCTAATATTATTATGGTAATACGGCCAATTTCAATAAAAGCGTTCGTCGCGAAAGGCATTTTCTTTCCGTCGGTATGTATAAATCTGGCAGACATGTGCCGGCTACACAGACACGGGTCTGGATTTGTAGCTCATATCTTTCCACGCTTTTTGGGGTTCAGCTTTTAAATGGAACGAGAAATTTGCGAGCGAAAGCAGATTTATCAAACACGACTCATTTCCAATAGCTATTTCTTCTTGAACTTTTACCTACGTATGTTACTTGAATCATTCAATACAAAACTAAGTAATTATTTTTGGAAAAAAATACTAAGCAGTTTATTATTGTCATGGTGACCACGCACTATACTGCTTTTTTTAAGAGATTACCAGCAATGCGAGTATATCACATTACTAGTACTCCCGTTAGCCCCTCCAGCTAAGCCAATGTTTGTGAGGAGCGGGCCCACAACAATAGTTTAATGACTAGGATGGGGATCGAACCCAGAACCCCACTGCTACGAAGGTGGCCCCTCTAACCACTAGGCTATTGACGCCTTAAAAATATAATGTGAAATTATCAATTCAAGAACATGTAAAATGATGAGAAAATTAATTCTAAAAGACTACTCATATAAAAAAAAAAACATTTCTACAAAGAAATACTAAAACAGCTATAATTTCTCTAAAATACCATATTATTTGAAGTTGGTTTTAAAACTCACGTACATTTATAAACATCGGAATTGGAACCATTTTCACTTAATAAATAGTGCAAAATAAAGATGCAAGCTTATCGGCCAAGATAACAATATCCACGCTATTTATTACGAGATAACGTTGCACTGCTGCTGAGTTATATAACGGATGCTGTATCGCGTATCTGATACCACTCCAGGGGGCGGTAAATAACCGCCGCTGCATTACATTAACTGGGATATTTTTTATCATAATTAATTATGAACTTATATAAGTACTTCTCTGTAACTTAGATAATAGATTATTTTGAAGCGGTAATTAAACATATTGTTACGTACTAAGGGGTAGGTACAAATAATGCCGACTACGTGTATAAAGGGTTTATTCCGCTCTCCACAAACTTGACAAATACTCACTAGTACAATACTTCACCAACACTAGTTACTCACAACAAACACTGTTCCGAATCGCTAGCAGTCACACAGTATTCCAATATAATCGCCTGGGTCACTGGTATATCACTCTTCGTTCGCTTACTTAAGTTCCGTACACTGTCGCTTCCAAGAAGTAACTAACTCGCTGCCCGTCGTCAACACCTTATATACGGAATAAAAATGCGAGCTGGTATTTTCCTGAACATTCTCGGTAGGTATGTAGGTAATAATAATCCCAATCGAATGATCTCGAGACCCATTGTCGGCTTCCCTTTGTATTCGTTCGCGAGTAGGTATTTGCCGCCGCCGTCGCGCCGATCACGCGTTCACTTTATACCTACATACCTACAGTCTCGAACATTCAACTTTTAGAGATCCTTCGTAATTATTCGATGGGGTTCATCTAGAATAACAATGCGTTTTTGTATCAAGCTGATAAAATAAGGATCCTTCGAGGTATTTGACCAAATAGTTTCTAGGTCGCAACATTACCCCCCTCTTAGTCATGCTCGTCCCGAGCATCATTTGTTCCATGATACCGAGCCAATCTGTCCACATGGACTACCTTTGGCTTTCCTCGAAGTCCCTTCTTAATGCGATAGGTCACATCGTTGATCCTCGTAATAACTGTATAAGGTCCTTCCCAGCGAGCCTGAAGTTTCGGAGACTTTCCTTTCCCGCGCAGAGGATTGTGAAGCCACACCGGTGTCCCTTCTTCAAAACCGTTGGTGCACACACTTCGGTCGTGCCGGCTCTCCGTCTTTCCCCTGCTCGTTGTCTGCCGTCCTTTCACTGACGCACATACAGTGCATTTACGGCACCAGTCTTCGACTTCTTTCCGATAACACAGCCAATAAAACCGCTGTCGCACCTTAACGAGGGTTTTCTTGAATCCAAGGTGCCCACCAGAAATACCATCGTGTATGTGCCGTAGAAGAGGGGTCACCTTACTCCGCGGCACTATCACCTGCATGGTTGTTTCTTTGCCGTCCTTCGATTCCCGTTTCCTATACAGCACTTCATCTTCCAGAGTCAAACTGTCCCATTGGGCCCAATAACACTTCGTTGTCGGACTGTAGACGGACACGTCGCTCCATTGGGGTCTGTTTCCGCTCCGTTTCCAGTGCAGTATAGGTTTTAAGTCATTATCTTCTTCCTGCGCCTTCTTCATACTGACTCCGGTCCATTCATCGTCAGTTCTATGAGTCCTTATGAGCTTGACCTCTTCCCGGACTTCCTTCCTCTGACGATAAATATTACACGGGCGCAATCCTCGTAAACAGACTTCTTGATCAGGAAATCTTAGCACCTCTTTGGCTACATCCAATACACACTTCTGATTCTTCAAGAAATCCAGTCCCAAAATGCAATCATTAGTAATACTTGCAATTAACACTGACTGACGGTATACCCGGTTGCCAATTCTTAACTTGACATCTGTCTCACCGAGGATGGAAACTGGCTGACCAGTGGCTGTCTGCAGACGACACGATGGCGATCGCTTTTCCCACATTATAGTGCGTTTCAGTAGCTCTGGTTTCACAATTGTACGCGATGCTCCTGTATCCACAGTTAAGCCGCAAGGTTGGTCGTTCAAGGTGGCCTCGACGATCAGACTATTCCCATTGCAAACTTGCGTGATGGTAACGGTCGGCGCCATAACTTGACCTTGGGTTTCAGACTCGTCTGTGACCCTTCTCTTCTTCGAAGGACATTCCAGGCGAATATGTCCCTTACCACCACAACCATAGCAAGTTGGGACAAACCGAGGCTTCCTTTCCTCTTTCACAACCTCCTTAACCTCTCTGACTTCATTTAATTTCGTATCCTGCCGAACAGCTTCCACCTCGAGAGCATGAGCCAGTGCATTCTTCATGGTTTGGTGGTGTCCCAGCCGTACAAAGGTCCTGACTTCCGTTTCTCTTATGCCATTGATGAATAACTCCAGCAGGTTCTCTTCAATCATAGCTGGTTTGGATGAGTATGCACGGCGAACCAGCCTCTCCACTTCCAATGCCCATTGTTGGAGACTTTCACCAGGCTTTTGTTTCCTCTCGTGGAGCTGCGCTCGATAAACATGTTCCAGGTGTTTCTCACCGTAGCGTGTATCCAGTGCCTCCATGAGCGTCTCCAGAGTCCTTCCTTCCAGCGGCAGATTTTCCAAAACCATTAAAGCATCTCCCCGTAAAGCCAGCGCCAGAGCCGCAAAGGACTGCTCGCTGCTCCAGGAATTTCCTACTACAAGTATCTCAAACTGGTACTTGAAGGCTGTCCACGAGGAAGTCCCATCAAAGCGCGGAAGATCGAGCTTTGTGGATGACGGTGCGGCCACGGCAACAGGTCCATGAGTTTTCAGGCGTATCAATTCCTTATTCATTACCTCCAAGCGGCTATCGAAAGTCTCATTCTGGGTTACCATATGAGTTACCTCCTTGTTAAGCACATGCAGGCGGTCTTCGAGGGTCCCAGTCTTATGTTTGACTTCCTCGTTCAGCACCTGCATGCGGTCTTCGAGAGTCTTCACCTTCGTACCCAGAATGGTGATACCTGCATCAATTTTACTTAACACAGCCTCCTGGTTGATTTCCATTCGCTGACTGGCCTCTTGATTGGCCTTCATCATCTCCTTGAACTCCTGATTGGCCTCCCTTAGTTCTCTAATCTCCCGCCGGCTCGACTCTTGGTTGGACTGCATCATCTCCTTGAACTCCTGCCGGGTAGCCTCTTGGTTGGCCTGGATCATTCGCTCGCTGGCCTCTTGATTGGCCTTGAGCATTTGCTGCATAGAGGCCATCAACGCTGCCAAGTTTAATTCCGATGAGCTACCTGCTGATACTGCCTCAGCTCCCGCCGAAACACCGGCATCAACTTGACGCTCTTCTTCTTCACGGCTATGTTGACGTGCGGCATCCATCTCCACTTGACGTCTGGTTCGTGGAGTACGTCCTTCTTCGTCTCGCGGTAGTAACGGCATTCCGCTTCTGACACCAATTGTTACGTACTAAGGGGTAGGTACAAATAATGCCGACTACGTGTATAAAGGGTTTATTCCGCTCTCCACAAACTTGACAAATACTCACTAGTACAATACTTCACCAACACTAGTTACTCACAACAAACACTGTTCCGAATCACTAGCAGTCACACAGTATTCCAATATAATCGCCTGGGTCACTGGTATATCACTCTTCGTTCGCTTACTTAAGTTCCGTACACTGTCGCTTCCAAGAAGTAACTAACTCGCTGCCCGTCGTCAACACCTTATATACGGAATAAAAATGCGAGCTGGTATTTTCCTGAACATTCTCGGTAGGTATGTAGGTAATAATAATCCCAATCGAATGATCTCGAGACCCATTGTCGGCTTCCCTTTGTATTCGTTCGCGAGTAGGTATTTGCCGCCGCCGTCGCGCCGATCACGCGTTCACTTTATACCTACATACCTACAGTCTCGAACATTCAACTTTTAGAGATCCTTCGTAATTATTCGATGGGGTTCATCTAGAATAACAATGCGTTTTTGTATCAAGCTGATAAAATAAGGATCCTTCGAGGTATTTGACCAAATAGTTTCTAGGTCGCAACAATATCTACACGAACTTCTATGAATATACATTTCGAGAATGGAGAAAGTTATGTTGTACTTTTTAAGGTTACTGATATTCAGTGATAGCCGATTGGTTATATAAACACGTCTTGCGGGCGGGCACATGGATCCGGGTTCGAATCCCGGCTCGTACCTCTAGATTTTTAAAAATCTACGTTCGAATTATAAGTTTAATATGACTATCACTCGCTTACAGTGAAGGAAACTCCGTGAAGAAACCTGCATGTCTTATAAAATCTTACAGATTTTCTAAAGACATGTGAAATCCGCCAACCTACTCAAAGCCAGCATGGTGGATCATGCTCTAAATCCCCTCGTACTGAGGGGAGGCCCGTGCCCCAGGAGTGGGAAATTAAAAGGGCTGAATTATTTATTTATATTGGACATAATGCGAGTCTCTTTAAACAATAAGCTAATAGACTTAACTGCATTACTTGCAGAGACTTAACGCTTTTCAATACACTGTGATAAAGATACAATTTTAAATGTTAAGTACTTAGTAGCAGAAATTACTTAAACGTGCGTGTATTCGATCGTGGCTCTGCATAAAAAGCTTTCAGTGCATGGCTGAGGTTTCAATATTTACATTCCATTTGGAGTTAGAACTCCTTGCTCGTGCGGAGGCGATTCTGGCAAGTTTCTTATTTCCCCGCTATTAATAGTACATTGTTACACGAGTGGTGAAAGTGACCCTCGAACTATTAGATAACGATAACCCCGTCTCGGGACTAAATAAGTCTTTCACCCGAGGTAAACACTGTGCTTTTCATTACGAATACAAGGAAAGTAAAAATAAAAACAGGAATTGGCTAAAGAAATGATACAAGGAGGTATGAACAATACTCTGCAACTCGAAAAAAAAAAGATCGGATTGCCGCCTATTGTGTTTTTTTTTCGTTGGCCGGCCAACTTCATTATTTAGCCATTATTTTTCATTTTCATCTTTAAATATTTTGCCCAAATCTATGTTATTTTAAAGAAATTGTTGAAACTAAATTATAATTAAGTCATTTAAAAATTTATATTCTTTATTAATACTTAACTTTATGTTATTTCAATTTTACATCGTGCTGTAATTGAGTGACTGTAGAAAAAGTTTGAACATGGTTCCATAGAAATGTGAAAATGGAACTAGTTTTTTTTTATAATTTGACAGCTGTCAGTTGCAAGCGATTCTCCCGGGCCGGAAAAGTATTACTTTCAACCCGCTACTCAGGCAACTTCAGACCTACTTTCAGAGTATGAGTAATGAAAAGTAGATTTGTTAAATAGTTCGGGTTCGAAATGTAAAATAATAATACCTAATTGTACCTTTTATTTTGCAGAATTGTCAACTTGCGGAGACACAATTAGGAAGTGGAGGACTTAGGTAAGTACCTACATGATTAAGGAATTCAACCGATGGAAAGTACAGACAACATCAAAAATAGCTTGGTATCTCAATTGTCCAAAATAAACACATTGTTAAACACGTCAAAATAATTTTACACCAAAAAGTAATGATTTTCGCACAATATTTCGTATTGCGATCTTTTACTTTAGACACGTACTGGTGTAATTTGGACATTTCTGATACCAACTTACTTTTGATGTTGACTGTACCATATCATTATAGTAACGTTTTCACTTACACTCGCAACTTGTGGTCCGTATTACTCGAACTCTGATTATTTTTTTACATAAGAAAATAATTGCTAGAATCGCCTGATAGTAAGCAATTACCGTAGCCTATAGATGCTTGCAATAACTATAGCATTGCTTGCGCGATGCCGACTCTGAAGGGGGCTGGGATAGAGGAGGGTAAGAGGAAGGGCTTGGGGATCCAACTCTCTGACTAAACGCAGCTATAAGCTACTCCTGACTAGTCTATGTCTGGCGATTATTATTATCCAAGTAGCACACAATTGCCATTAAAAAATCAATGTACAATTACGTCGTTGTACAGAGTGTGGGGACGGTCATATGACCCTACCTTCGCTAAGTTTTTAATCACCTCCCGTGGGTCGCGCCGCACGGCGTCACGGTCACGAGACAAAACTCGTTAATGTTCGACCCTTTTTTATGGACACAAAGGGTATTAATACATATTTGAGAGCAGGCATTGTGCGGATGGAAGATTTTAATGGTCCCGTAGTGGGCGCCAACGGGAGTTAAATTATTCTTCGTACTATCCAGGTTCGTACGTATCCAGGGTTGTCTATGCGACAGATGCGACGATTTTCGCGTGGATATTAGCGTGACTCGTACTGGTTAGAACGTATTTACAGTTTTCTTGATGTTTACCGCAAGTTTAATATTACTACGGGCCACCACCGTCCCTAAATTGGGTATCCATGTAATAATAGGGCCAACCTTGCTCAAATAACAGGGAGTTATTTATAACTTTAGTTGCGGGTTGGGTTTATAATTAATACATACCTTAGTATATTATAATACAGCCACGCTAATCGTTTGTACATAATAATTACATTAGTAACATACGCTTTAAATTTTTATCTGCAATCATTGATTCTGATGTGCAACCTATTGTAATTAAAAATATACATATTATAATAATATATATTCTAGGTACCTATACAGATTTATTTAATTCACAGCTCATAACATAGCATTTTATTTCAATGAAAGTTCAAAGGTTAGTTCTAGGGTCATGTGGACTACAATAACTACAATCTTGATAGTACAGACTTGTAATACGGTCACTCAACCACGATAGCAATACGAACCACTTTCCATTTTGTCATGTGAACTTTTTGTAAGTTCTTGATATTTATTATAATGGTCAGTTCTGCTTGGTGCTTTAAATCCATAAAGTTTTGTACCTACATACAAAAAACATGGTAGGTATCAATATTTTTTACTTGTTGGTAGTGAGGGTTTTAATTAAAAGACAGCTTTTATAAAGAAAAACATTAGATTTTTCTGTGGTAAGTACATGGTATTTAATAAGCATTTACTATGGTACCTAGCAATACCGCAATGGCAGCAAAATATGGTTCAGTCCGAACGCAGAATCAAAATTCATCTGTGTTTCTAACGAAATCATAAATTGAAATTGATCACTGTTTGATCAATTAGCAAATGCTTCCCACACACATTCACATAAATAAATAAAAAACAATCATAAGCTCGAATGCATAATCGATAAACGACTCATTTAATATTGCATTTATAAAGTTATTGTAAAAATATCAAAAAACTTATACCCGATAAAGAAACTAAGAATGTTATCACAGTATTTTCTTGTCAGTCCTGTCACAAAACCCGACCTATTTACGTTAACACAGCACCACGTTAAAGTAATTACAAAAGTTCGAACGCCGCCCCGGGGCTTCAAAAACGTTTTAACTTTTTAAGAACTACCCGCATGATCCTGAGAACATCTACACCACATTTAATTAGTGCAGACACTGTTGCTGCGGGGACATTTTTAAAACCGTCGGGTTATACGTCTTGGGATCGCAAAAAACATCAACGAAACAAAACGTGGAAGGTAATTTAGACTTTACACTTTTGTCATAAAGTGTATATTTGTTTGGGAGTGTCTCCGTCGAGAAAAGGAGTGAACAGTGAAGCAATTCATCAAATTGTAGTCACAATCACGGTCGAGTGAAGAGACGCCTGTCTGAGGAGGCGGGTACTCGCCGCGCTTGGTGAGATTCAGCGGGATTTGCTAAATTTATGGAAGGCAAGCTCGTTAAGTGCGACAAACGCTGAATACAAATACCTACTCGAGCTATGGTGTTATAATGGCTTTACAAGGAGAAACTTATCACGTGTTGTATGTAGGTACATATATTCGCCGAGTCAGCTGTATTTAGTAACATCTCTTTACATATCGCTTTTATACCGCATTTGAGCAGATCTGATTTAATCATCATTTGCCGCTAAAGATACCAAACAAATATCATATTCCAAGGCTCGCTCTGTTGAAGGTCTCATTAAAAGTTTCAGTTTCAAGGAAGTATGCCCAATTTGAAGATGATATATCGACACTGCCTTCACACGGGTTTTGTAAAACTGTATGCTTGCATTGGTAGAGCTTCCCAGTGCCATAGCCATGAATGTTTTATCGACTTCTCTACATCATCAGTAATACAGGTGACCTGATTTTTTTTTCAATATTTATAACTATGACTCAGATTATTTATGGCAAAATGATAAGACATTCGGTTGATTAATTAAATAAATATAAACTTGAAATAAACCTGAAAAAAATAAACTAATATTAACAATTGCTCACGTAAACAAATAATAATAAAAAACAACTATAATTTCTCAGTAATGAACTTAGAATGTAATTAAAGTTATTATTCTAAGATTTAAAACACTCGTTCTTCGATGTAAACTCGATTCTATTTTCAGTTTATTTTTTTTAATTATTCAATTGCCAATTTAGCAATAACCCATTACAAAAATAAGGCAATCGTTCTGTAATCAATATACTTAATCAACAGAAGCCTAGACACGTCCGCCATTCCCACGATTTATGGCGTGTCGAATAAAATATGTAGATCCTGTGTCGAGGCGCAGCACTTATTGAAATTGGCTGATTTACTTTAATCACATTATCCGGGAGCGTAAAAGGATTGGGCCGAGACGTGTCGCCGGTTTTAACGGTTCGCGGATCGGTACAGGATGTAAGTTTTTGTGTTTTGCATGTTCTTACACATTGTTTGCAAGGACTATATTATAAATAAAAAACAGTATGTCTATCTACGCGTTTTATGGTCGTTAGCGCCTACACATCACACACTAACCATATGGTTTCAAGCCAAGCAAAACTTGATATATGGCTTCCGTACAATGTACTTTCGATGCCAGTGAAACCCAGACCGGCATTTCTGAAATTGGCCGTGACGGACATCGAACGGGCATTGTCCTACGCTCGAACCACTACGCTGAACAGTTGTGAATCATGAATCCAAAATCTGCTAACAAAACCAATTTGTTAGCAGATTTCAGACGACAACATGTTGACCGCCATAGGTACAATGGGCTACCGATTTTTGGCACGAAGATAATAGTATTAATGACTAATGGTTTTCAGATGAAATGGAAATGTATGAAATTAACAATACAATTTGAAAACAATACACACACATACACATTAAACATTCACAAATACCTACTTGCAAAATACCCACAAGTTCTGTGTAAGCCATTGCCCCAGCCGAGGATAACCCATGAACGGGTCCTCGCGGTAATTCCGACCGACAGTTCGCGATGTTCGCGAGCATTATCATAAACACAGCCGACATTGGACGGGGTCGATAAGACCGGGTGTCGGAATCAACTTTAGCGAATTTAGTGAGCGGTATGCTGTGGCAAGTTTTGGCCCGTGAGGATTATAATGGCGTATATCGTAAAGATTGACTTTTGTCTTACCTCGGTACACGGGCTATTTTTTTCGCAAATTTTGTGGATGTTATAAAAAATTATAATAATATGTCAGTGCCTATTTAGGCAGGAAGCAATGGACTTGGGAAGTAGGTATTCTATTTTTGAATTATCTAAGTACCTGCTTTTTATTTTATGAAAAAAATAAAAAAACAATACTTAATAATAATGTTTGGTAAAATAACGTAGTAGGAAGGATGTGGGGTCACGCTCTTTGTTTTTCACCCTAGTGCTGACGAATAGTAGTGCCGTCATAGCCCGATGGCTTGTTAAAGTTAGTTTTTCTAACCGGAAACTTATAGCGCCTGTATTTTTGTCAATTTTCCATTTTATTTCACTTTTATAAATCGTAAGACGTTAATTACTTTATGTTAAACAAAGACGAAGGAATAGGAACCCGATATAGGTACATACCTACGTAACCTACCTGAGTATGTAACTATCTTAATCCTATTGCATTTATTTCTCCTGGCATCTCTACATCACAAAGAGGAAAGAAAAGGTAAACTCGAAAATTATACAAACAAAATTGTACCCACTTTAGTATTTAAGAACTTCCAAGAAAATCATGCCGCACTTCACCACTTCAAAGTATTTAGCGGTGTTTCGCCTTCGCAACTCTTGAGTTATCATTAAAACATCTCTCTTGATGAATTAATTCGTAATTATTAACTGAGAACTTAATTAGAGCAACTTGCCAAGTTTTTACGAAGGAGTGCATGAGGCGTCTTCACTCGCGGCGACACGGTACGATCTGATATAGGCACTTCCAGATAATTTGCATGCCCTATTTCACCCCATCTTCCTCATCTTATTTTTCTATCAGGCGGTGTGAACAAATCAAAGTCTAAGTTGCGCCTGTTTTGTATGTGGGTGGTGGGCCGGTCAGACTAGCAACAGTTTTTTAACAATCCCTTGTGCTCACCTACGTTATACGGTTGAAACAGAAAGGGTATACTTTTTTTCAAAACTTAACTTTGTATTTCTAAAACTATCAGCTTTGGAGGTAACCTGAAAAACAATAGCTGTTATAGGTATACAGCTGTTGATAGATTTCATAAGGCCACAAAACCTTTAGAACTTCAACTGTCCCACAAAAGTGATAGTTTTAGATTTACAAAGTAAAGTAGCAAAAAAATACCCTTTCTGTTTCACCTAGTATAATAAACTCATGTGCAAATTTTCATGCATGCATTGGTTAATTACAGGTTCGACTATTTGATTTGTAATAACATCGTGATAGTTTTGTACTAACTGTCGTTTTCATTGTTATTAGTAGTAAAGAAAAACTCGTTGTAATTATACTTACATCTAATTTTCAGTAGCTATACCACGGTAATATTAAGGAATTAACGGTAACACATACAACAACTATCTTTCCGTTACCTCAGGGGTTAAATATGTCGTAGTCGTGTCGGGAACAGATCGGTGGATGTGTGTACGGCCTTCAGAGGGAAGATTAACGGCGGGAGGTGATGTTTGCCAGGAGCCACTAGTTTCCCGACCTCATTAAGACGTTTTCTTACTAGAGATGTGTCGGTAGATGAGCAGTTTACACTTGCAAACAGAATTCTGAAGCATTTAAAACTTGTTATCTTCTTTGCGAGTTTGAGTAGTTGATAATGGGTTTGGTAAAATACTTTTGACAATCTACTATAAATTATTGGGTGCATGGGCGTAGGGAGGGGGGCGAGGTAAAGGGGAGGGCGAAGGGGGAGCTACCATGACTTCAACCCCTTTTTCATACCGAATTCCAAATTTTTGTCCTCGTTACCATGTCATTTACCTAAAGGTAATTCCTAGTTTGCCCCTCCTCTTAGGCCAAAAGCTCGGATTCCCCCCCTTCTCCCGGATTAAA
This sequence comes from Notodonta dromedarius, assembly GCA_905147325.1. Lineage (NCBI taxonomy): Eukaryota > Metazoa > Arthropoda > Insecta > Lepidoptera > Notodontidae > Notodonta > Notodonta dromedarius. Next base: position 1,618,671 of record LR990165.1, on the reverse strand, counting down.
AGCTGTATAAGCCCATGATTCGGTGTATCAATAGCAAACCTACACCGCGTGTTGCGGCACTTAATCTCTACTCTATTCTAATACCTTATCCTATTTGACCTGGTTCCTCTATGGAGTTCCTCATTTCTGATTCTATCGTATAGAGAAACCCTATGCATGGATTTTATTCAACGTAAATATACACACATCCATTACCCGGTCTGAGCTAAATATATAATAACGGACGAACATGAAAAGCCTTTCTGCGGATAAATATGCGCTTCAAAATCAGTTTCATAAAGCATAGAATTTCTAAAGTGCAGGTTATAAATATAAAGTACCTATGAAGCTCTATAAACACCTGAATTCCTACAATTCTTACAGATTTTTTTACATAAAATTAATAAAACCCGTATTAATAAATCTATCTCGGCCTATTTTGAGCGGCCTTAAGTACGCTTTTGACGTGTTATTTTGTACTGGAATGACATAAGAATGACATTTCTAAAATCGCTTTGACGCGAGATCGATTTATGAATACGGGCCAATATGTTATAAGTGGCGGTGAACCCTTCGCATAAATCCGCAACTCTAATAACGTGGCCTTCTTCTGTTCTAGAAAAAAAACATACAGACGAATTGATAACCTCCTCCTTTTTGAAGTCGGTTGAAAAGGGCCAAGAATTTGAAATATTTCCTAATACTGAGACCTTACATATAAGGGCATGTTTCACAGTCATCAGATAATGTTTTGACAGACATTACCAAAAAATCCGAAACGTAAAATTTATAAACTTTGTCTGGGGATTGTGAAACAGGCCTTAAATATTGTATGTTAACAATGAACTACCAGATTGCTCTTAACTGTGACTTGGGCTGTAAATAGGTAGAAGATATTGGGTACGTCTACATATAGCATGGCAAAGACAGTAGGGTATCACCACGTAATCAGTTTTGACGTCTGGCTCGTATAGACAAACTATCTTCGGGAGCAAGGCAAAGAATTTACCTCGTGCGGTTGCTCGGTATGTGTGGACGTACCCAAAAACTATGATAGCTTGCTTGCACCGTCGTCGCCGACGAGACAGTGAGATAATTTATCATTAGTTTTACAAAATTTTGGTATGAACGCCGTTAAAATCACCTAGTTTCTATTTGTACCAAGAACAACACAAGCCGCACGGAATAGTATTTTATTATACCCATTACAGTGTTCACAGAATTGTAATAAATCATAAAAGGACGAACACGGAAAACCTTTCTGCGAACAAAATGTGGCGCGGAGAGAGGAAATAGTGAGTCGCGAACTAAATCGTACCAAGTGCGAGCAAGATAACTTAATGAGGGTTGACAAATTAGTGCAGCCCCGTTGTTGGCAAACACTCGCCCGGGCCCCGGCTCCGAGGGAATAGGTACTCTTATTTTACAGCTTTCCTACCGACTTTCCCTGTACTCTTAAAGAGATAATGATGTCAATTCTGTTATCTAAATTACGACTAAATTATAGCTGCCTCACTCATCCATGAGATAAGTTTGTGTACAAGTGAATTGGGACCTTTGTGGCATTTAAATAATTTTATAAGTAGGTACTCAACTATGAACCATATTATCCAAATACATAGATCAATTGTGGATTGTATGCGTATGCGGGACACTTACAATAATCGCCTAATATTATTTTCAACTTTACGAATCGCTATGGCGATTTATTAAAGAAAGGAATCGTTGACCCAGTTCAATATTCTTTAAATTGACTAATAGTAGCGAACATCATGGATCGACTACAGATAGGTACAAATATTATAATGTAACCGAAATAAATATACCCAAGTAGTAGGTTAAAGTAAAATACAGGAACATTAAATACTTTCATAAACAACCAATTTGGCTCTACATTTCGCTTTCACTAACAGACTTCTTTTAAGACTACACCAATTGCTTCATCATAACTTTTTCTTAATTAATTTTTGAGATGTCAAGAGGAATTAACAAGCTATCCGCTGCTCCTGACAACTCGTTATAAAGAAACAGTTTTTAATGCCTTTACTTCATATTTTCAGTTTATTCATTATATTTTATAGGTAGGAACTTGAATCAGTATCTACCTAACTATACCATAGCTCTGAATTGTAACCCTAGAAACGATCCATTTTCGTTAAAGATGAATAAGATTCATTGGTTGAATGGAGTTATTTATCGGGCTTACTAATAAGTGAAACGTTTTCTGTAACTCCCTTTGAATGGGGTGATCAATTTACGTTCTGAGGATTACTAGGAAAACCTAATCAATTTCTAGAATGCTTTAGACAATGTATAAGTACCTAAATGTATTCGATGACGTTATCTGTTGGCCTCTTATTACAATATCTTTGGTTCGAGCGTAGGCCGCTCACCACACCGGGTGGGATGCGGGTTCAATTCTCGCCGGGACAAATTTTGGAAATGGCATTTTCGTAATTTACTCCGGTCTAGGTGTCACTGGGATCGCCGGGACCATGCAATGCAGACGTGTCTGTCTAGTGTGCATTAAACCAATAAGAAAATACTGTAAAAATATCAATTTGTAAGTGGCCCGTAGGCCTAAACAAAATAAACGCTTTGACTTTGTCTTTGTCAAAAGTAGCTTGGTATCTGTAATATCCAAATCTAATTTTACCAATATACCACCAAAAGGTGTCAAGTATATGATAACACAATATTTCGTATTGAGATCATTTACTTTTCCAATTATTGTTTTCAACATATAAATACATGACTCATGCTTTCGATCATTAGTAAGTCTTAATAGCCGTTTGAATAAATTGTACCTCTTTAGAAAACCAGAATATAATCACAAAGTTAGTACGACATACAACAAACATGTTTAAAGAGTGTCGGGAAATGCGTAACGGAGTATGTCGAGGTAAACGGGAATAAGACAAATGACTGTCGGGGCACTCGCGCACCCCCAGGTGGCGCGAGTCAGCCTTCAACGTACTTACATGCGTAAAGGGACACATGGAAATTGGAGGTGCCATTGGCGCATGTTTTATCTTTGTATACACACTGACATTATGCTGCCGGAGAAATAATGGATATTACCAACTGTCTGTCGCACTGGCGATATGTTCCTAAAACTAAACACTGTGCATATTTTGTGAATACATGTAGGTACCACTATGATAAATAAAATACAACAAATTATTTATGTAGTGGCTAGTATTATTTTAAGTAGGTATAAACGTTAAATTTATTACAGCAAAAAATTATGTTAAATAGTAGGTAAAAAAAAGATTTTCACTGAAAAGTTTGCTTACGAAATTCTTACAAGTTCGTTACAAGATCTTGTGAACTAATATAATAAATATGAACGATCCAAAGTGTAATTAATTTAATGCCTCGTGTAATATTCATAATTTATTCGCTATAATTACAAAACGTTAACTACTGTTTTGTAAAACGATCGTCTGTTTCCAAAATAAAGTGAAAAAATCTATCTTGTTATACAATTAGTTTAGTTCAAGTACTATAGTTTGTGTATCAACAGAATCAGAACCTTAGTCTTAAAACTCATAGTTTCGCCGCCTCCGCGTTCACATCTTAGTAGTCTCTGAACAACTGACTCATGAATTTCCAGTTTAAATATTTAATTAACCAGGCTTGGGGGTAAAATTCAAAGAGGCTTAATAAATTTACTATAGCAATAACTTGTTTCTGTTCGCAAGTACCTGACTGACTAAGCTTTACTCAAGTTTTTGCTGAAAACTTTGATATAATGACGAGTTTTCCCGACGAGATCTTATTAGTTCAATTAAATTGAATGCTACAGTACCACGCTATTTTCAAATAAGCCTATGTTATTGGTTAATACATTTTAGATTTTCTCTCTGCTAGTACGAGTACCTAATGCTGAGTACTAGCTTAATACTAAGTTAAAATTTAACAGTCTGATACCTACGGAAATACAACTACTAATTATATTTAATTTAATTGTATTAATTGAATCATTATTATTTGAAGTAAATAAATAAAAACACACACGAATTGAGAACCTCCTCCTTTTTGAAGTTGGTTGAAAATACTTAAACCAACGTACTGTTTGAGACTGCGTTCTTTGTAATTTTATGTATGGCGCAACAAAATTAACTAACACTCAAATTTGAGTTATGAGTACTCGAGGACGGTAAACTAAACAAAGAGTGAATATATAACCACTCATTTGATTTTCAAATATCAAATATATTCTTAATAGCGAACAAAAACTGTTTATTTATCTTGGACATCCATTCTAATTAGCCAGGATTTATAGTGGACAAAATAAAATAAACTGTATTTAGCTTTAAGCGAAGTAGGTAAATGAAAGCATAATATTTCTGTGAGTGGGCCGGATGTAGGGTCCGGCACGGTGAAATTCGGCCTAACTTCAGCTATATACCTACCCGTATCGGTCTTCCTTTTCCGGATTGGGGGTGAACAATGAATAAAAACTGTAACGTAGTCGAAAGCTCAGCCGTCGCCTAGTTAAGCTATATAAGCTTCTTTACGCCGATTTGGTGTGTGAGGGTGGTACTACCCCTGTCGAGCCAACCTATATATGAGCTGTAGTCAGTGGCTACAGCTTGGCTCTACCGCCGATAAGACCGGATACATAACTTTCTTCGTATCATAACAAAAAACTCTAATCTGTTGATCACCAGGAGAGGGTCAATACCAGAGAAGGTAGCGACATTTTGTAATGGTTCCTTATACATCAATAATTATAGTAAATTCCTCAAAATAAATGTGATAAAGTACTTTGCTAGTACTGCTAGGTTGTTCTGAAGGGCCAAGGTAAATGATTAGCATACATTAGTCGTCTCCGGCAACTCGCGTTTGCCCCCGATTCATAAACAATTTTCAGTTTCAAACTCGATTACTACTGTATACACTTGTAAATTCACTTTTGAATTTGTATTCTGAATAACGAAGCCTAGTTAGGTAACTTGTTTTTAATTTTGTAACTTAGTATTCTATTATGTAATGAGTGTGCCTAATATGTAGTATATGCAACTTTAGCAGATAAAAGAGTAATGAAATCATTTTATTATATCTTGAACTATACTATGACTAATCCTATGATCTGATATGCGATTCAATGAAAATGCAGTGAACAAAAACAATTGTAAAAAAGTATCTGACAGAGTTATTTTGTGAATGACACATGCTTTAAATATTAACTGGGTCAAACTCAATTTATCTAGAAATATGTTGGTTACATCAAATCGGGCGCGTTCAGTAATTTTTCCCTCATAAAAATGTTTCGGGTAATGCCTCCCCACAGCCGATGAGATGAAATTTATTGTCGCTCGTAAAAAGTACATCGGCCGAGTAAACCGCGAATTTCGGAAACTCGCATACAGACGTTCTCACGTCACTGAGTCTCGTGACGAACTTTGTACATTCGACCGGGAGTGTTGTGGCGTAAATAATAGAAGTTCGTTCGTGGAATTATCTCATGGATCCTCTCGGGGGCGTAGCTGACAATAGACGACTGAATAATGTAGGCGACGTTGAATAGAGGCGGAGATAGGGCATTGAACTCATTTGTATGATGTATAACATATGAATGACCGACAAGACCAAAAGGGAGTGGAAGCTCCCTCCCCTTTCCTCTTTTTCTCTCGTGGTTAAGACTTTTCCACCTTGCTAGAGAATCAGGAGATTTTAGAAGGTTCCGATTAACAGCCATAATGATCTCAGCGGAACGGAAGTTATACATGTTATTCCGTAAGAAAGAGTTAGCAATCTCCTTCCTACAATCTGAGAAATACGATAAGCCATATCGCCATACTTCCTTCACTTACACTACGATACAAACTTTAGCAAAGTTCCTTTGGCCATTAATAATTCTCCCGCTGCGTCCGGAGCCCTGAAAAGAATATTTCACTCTTTTGAAGCTGCAAACTGGGTACAATCAAATTACCATCTGAAAGGGACCCCTTGTATTGCTATTTAAGACGCTGAACGGTTTTCGTTAGCTTTGTTTGTGCTGTTATCCTCTGCATTGCAATGAAACCCTCTTTTGTTGTCAACAAGATACAAATATGTCGATTTATATTATTCCGATTCGCACTTCTGAAGCTTGGGAGTGTATTTGCAAGTATAAGCAATGGTACCGAGCTTCAAGATGTGATCAACATAATTGAAAAAATAACAGAGCTTAGAGTAGATCGTATAGCAAGTATATCGTTGAGTAAACTCCATCAAGAAGTGACAAGCAGAATTGTTTATTGAGGCGACTTCTTACTGTGGAACTCGATTGAGAACTCCTAATATTGCTTGCTCATTGAAGCAATATCATTTTTATTTACTTACTCCGTTGAGTATTTCTTTGGAGAAAATCAAAGGCATTAACTCAGGTACTTAAGTCGAAGATATTAGAGTATTTTAAAATCAAGAACGCATTATTAAAATCGACCCGAATCTCAACTTACGCGTGTACAAAATGAAAATAACTTTACTTCTAAGCCTATATTTCAAAATTCATTCGTTTTACCGGAGCTGCTCATCAAAATATACAAGCCTTAGATTACTTTATCCTAATACGATTACGAATAATTTATTATGCAAATTGGGCCCAAAGGGCAGATTTACGCTTCCATAATTGACTACATTGCATTACTATGCTAGGTACTAATGATTTAGTTGTTAGCTATTGAGTAGGTAGGTACTTTGACAACAGAACACGGACAGAAATCTAAACATACAATGGTGGCAATTCTGTTAGTATACAATGCAAGCAAGACATGACTGAACTATGTTGCCACCGTCCTTATGATCGGCACAAAAATAAGCAAGACAGCAATAACAGCAGTATTGTTCAATGTATAAACTATAGTAAGACGTGATTAATAGAAGTAACAATTATGAGATATGTGTGCTAAAACAATCTCTAATGCCTTGACAACATCATTTTAAAGTAACATTGTTATCGTCATTTTAAAGTGTCAATAGTACAGTCAATTACATATTGTTTTAATAGTTGGAAGAATATGAAAACCTGCCTTGGAGGGTTGACGACCGCTTGGCGCAGTGGTTCAAACGTAGGCCGCTCGGCTCACTACACCGGGTGGTTGCGAGTTGGATTCCCGTCAGGGTAAATTTCGGAAATGGCCTTTTCGTAATTTGCCCTGGTCTGGGTGTCACTGGGATCGCCCCCAGTCCATTCTACGGTACCCATAAACAAGCGTTGCTTAGTTTGGGACCATGCAGTTGTTGTGTTTGTCCAGCGATATTTATTTATTTATTTACTTACGTCAGACTGGCATTGATCCCGATTATCATTTCCTGAAAGTTGTAGTTGACGGGCCTGAAAACTCCGAGTTGCCCATCAGCTCATACTAACGAACCAAATCAGCGTAGACAAGCCAACCGCCATAAAATTTGTAAAGAGACGAGTTACAATACTGACTACTCAATGCTCTAACTATAGAAATTGTTGATAGCGCATACATACAATCAAAGCAATGATTGCCATTATATTTTCATTATCATCATCATTCATCATCATCAGCCGGAAGACGCCCACTGCTGAACATAGGCCTCCCACATAGAACGCCACAATGGACGGTTGCTCGCTATCTGCATGCAACGGCTCCCCGCGACTCTCATCAGATCTTCGGTCCATCTAGTGGGCGGCCGTCCAACTCTGCGTCTTCCGGTTCGAGGTCACCACTCGAGAACCTTTCTTCCCCAGCGGTTGTCGGTTGTCGGCGATTATATTTTATTTAGTACGTATACCTACTACCATTTCATTGGCTTACTGTAAGGTTGTTAATTAACGAGAAGCATCATGCGGTTCCAAATAATTATGGGACACGAGACTCATTACGTGTAAGCTGCTGGGCAATGGTCTGTGTCCTCTCCCCGTGGCGAGGGGGGGTTCTGCACTGCAGCGTATTGGCCGAAGGAAAAAATGTGGGGGTAGTTGCACATTGTCATATATTGCGGTCGTACATCCGGTTCAGTGACAATGGACGATGGATGTTGGTCATGGCTTTTATACGACCATTTGCACTTGCTAAGTATCTTGCATTCTGGGAGTGACTGCTTAACATCAGAAAGGTCAGAAGCTTGTTCGCTGACTTTGTTTTATAATTTATTTGTAATAAAGTGGTGAACCATCGATGTCATGTGTTGTTTATGGGTTCTCTAAGCGATCAATGGGTTTGGTCGCATGAGCTTCAATGTGGAGGTGTATCCTACTCTAAATGAACTATGCCATTTGCGTCGGAATTCATTCTGTATACTCCATAATTTATACAACACTGGTTGGCATATATTTTTTGAATACACTATATTCCTAATACCAGACTGATAAGACTTGCTAAATCGATGTTCTATAAGTACCCACGTTCAAAATAAGTAAGTATCCATGTGATCATATTCTTATTCAGTTATAATTTGCAAAGTTATTGGTTTTTATTGCAACGAAAGTGTAGTCATATTATTTTGAGAACAAAAATTGTACTTCCATTTCGCATTACGTTGTCGTAGTATTTCACACAGAAGTTACATTTCACATTAAGTAACATTTATATTAGAGCACTGCACTCAACACAGAAATAACTCATACATTATAAAATAAAGAAAAATGCGCTTTAAAACGTTCCTGAGAGCGTGCAACAGCTGAAACAAATCGCCGGCGGCGGCCACTACTCTAATGGATATAATGGAAACGGTCGACTATTGGCTCGCTTACCTTAAGTGGATACGCGACTTGCAAAGAAATGGCCATATTCGATCGGTAATGTACTGCACGCAGTTTCCTAAGTGTATTTAATGAAAATGTAAGACACTTACAACTACCTATAGGGCCGATCACCCCAAATATTCCGGGAAAATGGCTTGTTAACTCAGATCGAAATTCCCATTATGATGTTAACCGTTTATTAATTCCGTTTATTAATTTGACCGTTTTACTTTCAATATATTGAAAATAAAATGTTTCAATAATATTTTCACTCAAGAAATCCTCGATCCAGTATCAGACTTAATTAAATTCTTGCTGGTTTCAAGACAATTTAACTTTTCCCGGGGTCTCATTCATGATCAAACATTGGCAACTTTTTGGAACACCACTACTGCCTATGCTGGCTTACAGTAGATAGTAACAGTGATAGGAGTGAGTGGCGGGCCTACTCCCAGAAACACAAGTAGCTACCGTATCCGTTACTTCAATTAAGGCTACTACAAAATTCTAACCACAGTAAAATAAATAATGGCATTTATCTTGCATGAAATTTTTCTTCATTGCATTAATTGAAGCGAAGCTTCCACTCTCATGGCCGTAGCGCACGTTTCATCCTCGGTATAAAACGCAAAGGATGATGACCTAAATAATAGAGCCGCTCCGCTCAATCGCTGGCCAACAGCGCGTTCCTCTCCCCTCCAATATTTGCATGAAAAATACTCATTGGCGGAGGCGTCGAAGTGCGAACATAAATAATGAGCGAGGGGCCACCTTCAGGAGTATTATTGTCGTCGATCACCGGGGACTAGGAGCGTATTCTTTTACGTCCACCCATTTTGTCAAACGGGAATATTTCGCGAGTTATTTGTAACAATTTGCTTAGCGTGAAAATCGTCCCTTTTTTCAACGATTTTCGCTAAGATAAACTCTTCAATATATGATATGGGCTTTCATTTTTATTATTTTTTTTTCATACGGCTAAGCTTGTTAAAATAAATTTTGTGTAACTACTTAGTTCCTTACTTTAATGTTAGACAAGCCAGGGGTAGCAGAAACGGACAGGGAAATTTTAAACGTCCGTATTTTTGCCAATTTAATCCGTTTCCGGTATCCATTTGAACGATTGAAAATACCCTCGAGGGTCTCTCTTTATTATCTCTTTATGGATACCTTTTAGTTGTGGAATTATCAAAAAAATTTAAACACTGGTTATTATGTTGGTCAAGTATATTCACAAATATGAAAGAAAATATAATCGCAACAAAACTACACATAAACGCCATCAGTAACAGACTACCTACTGTAAAATACTTTCAAATTTATTACTTATATTTCCATTGCTGCATTCCGTTCCAATTGCAACGCAGCTTAGAAGTTTCCCATATTCTCTTAAATTCTCAGCGAGTCAGTACTAAAGGCTAGAATAATATTTCTCTTCACAGAATCAAGAATATCTAGATTGTTTCAAGACAAACATTCTTCGAACATATTCTGCGGAGTAGACAAAGTTACTTCGTATTCTGCATACACAGCGAAACTAAGGGTCTACGTCCATTAAAACAGACATTGAGAATTAATGCAACATTTTTATTTCCTTAATGTTACTTGAATATGTGTGTCCTAATTGAACCGTTCTATTCTAACACTCCTAGGAATTAAAAATGACAATTTCTAAATAACATTCTGATATGTTCTTTAGTAATATGATTATCTCGCCTTCTTATTACTTATCTATTACTTAGCAATATGAAAAACTATCGATTTGTTTGATTGAATGTTACCTTTTCATTGTTTGTGTCGCTGTCTGTACGTTTGTTTCAGTGGGAGCCGCTCCTAAGGCACATTGTAGCCACGGCTGTCCACTAAGAATAGTTTCCGAAACATTAAACCTGGATTGTTGAGCCAATTTTATAATGCCTTAGAATTCATCGTACTACAGGCTATTTATCCACAAATAAATTTTACAAATCGCAGGGAAATATCAGTTAATAATGAGAACGTTGGTTTAAGGATGATTTATAGAGAAAGTGATTTGCTCAAGAATGCTATTATGAGTTTGGTTTGAATTTTATGGAAGTACCAAATAGGTGAAAGAATACTCTGAGGGAGATCACATTCTCAAAACAGAAGAGGAGGCAACTAACTTGAAGGTATGGCTTTATTATTAATACACAATTGCCTACATTAGCGGCACCCGATAATGATTGTTTTGTTATCTAATGAAAGTTAGTCAAACTGAACAAAATACTTTTTCTACATTGAAATTTCAATACATTCATTTGATGATTAAATAATCATTAATCAGATAATAAGATATGCATATAGATAAATAAGATGTGTATATTTTTAATTATGTGAGTGCCGTTGTACGGTGCCGCTAGTTTAGTAAAGCCACTAATCCATTGAGCAACACTTGACACGCAACATGTTGAGTGACGACCTGAAACTTTATTTTTAAAACGTCTATCCATACTCGTACATGATCGTGATGAGTTATAGTAGATTTCAGCTAAGATTATTTTGCTGCAAATGTCTGCACACGGCATTTTATGTGCAACTATACGAGTATATTGAACGGAGACAAGCAACAAGACGCGCGTCATGTTGCGCGTCATCTTACTACGTTGCGCGCTGTTGTGCCACGTTGCGAAACATGTTGCGTGTCAATTGTTGCCTAATGAATACATGGCTTTAGGTGAATCAATTTACTTAAGTGTGATATTACTTTCGAGATTAAAACTCAACAATATTACCTTCGGTTTGCTTGCCCCCGCTTCTGGTAATCTACGTTAATAAATGGTATACTACTATAACCTAAACATCGCTCCATCAACACAGCAAATCTCATGGTGCTTAAGTCAGAAGTGAATAGCGATAAAACAAAATCTTGTTGTGTATGTTCTCTAATAGTGTACCGATGGAAAAAAATACTATGAAATACCAATAAAAAAATGTAGGTTAGAGCATTTTCGTTTTGAGAAATTTGTTACAATAAAATAATCTTTGGTAAATTTTCTTCTTGAAGACAAACAAAACATTACTAATTAACAAGAAAAAAATCTATTCTATCTATTCAAAACAAAAAAAAAGATTGTACATATTATTTAAATAAATTATTCTCCAGTAGGTAACTAAAGGTGCATTGTCCAATACATCTCACGACTTTCTAATGCTGAACTATCAGGAGACTTGGCATATGTTTACAAACATTGTTTTATGTGCAACTGTGTTCTGTCCCGGCCGCCGCCGCCGCCGCCGCCGCCCGTGGCCGGCGCTCGCTCCTCGCCGCGCTTCCTCCGCGCCCCGCCATCTCTAATTTTGTATGCTCCGTTGTTTCACCGCATTTATTTTTCTTCGCGGTCTAATTCTCTTTGTTGTCTCAGTCGTTTCGCAACCAAATTTCGCGGAATGAGGTCCGTGTTTGAAATGAAATTGGTATTCGGAATGAATTGGGCTCCCCCGTAAGTTTTTCGGACCCTTGATTTTTAATTCGATTTGTGTTTCGCACGAACGGTGAATATTAACCCAATTTTTAATCCCATCACGGCGGAAAAGGTTTAGAAGAGTTCATTAGAAACGGTAGAAGTTAATCGAGTTGGATTTGTAATCTTATTGAACTTCACCTGAAAAAGTGTTCATAAATACAAAAATAAATAATTTAGCTCTTTCGATGTCCCCCTCCTGGGCACGGGCCTCCCCTCACTACCAGGAGGATTCAGGCCGTAATCCACCACGCTGGCCCAGTGCGGGTTGGTGGATTTCACATTTCTTTAGAAAATTGTTTAGATTTTCTAGGACATACAGGTTTCCTCGCGATGTTTTCCTTCACCGTAAGCGAGTGATAATCATATTGTGATTATGATTCGCACATAGATTTCGAAAAACCCTGAGGTTCGAGCCAGGGTTTGAACCCAGGACCTGGTACCCGCAATACGCGTGCTTAACCACCGGCTATCACTGCTTGAGCTTGCTTGCAATCGGTTATCAAAAGTGTTCATAGCGGCCTCAAATTGACAATAAGATTCTATTAATATATCAATTATTTATAGCACTTACCTAATAGCTAATAGCTCTATCAAATAAAGTTATCCATCCATCACGTATGAAGCCGTCCTCAAAAGTACCAACTAGAGGTAAAGTTGTCACACCAATAGGTTTGATTCGCCTCACTCTTCCATTTTCTCTGCAATGTCGTTCGGAAATGCATTTGATATACGAATGGATGGAATTCAATTCCATTAGCGATTGTATATCGCTACCTGTTGTTTGGTATGAACACTGTTCTTGTATCCTTAGCTCTTTTGAAATAAGAATTGTATTTGAATCACTATTTCTACCCTCGAAGATCACCGTGGGTAGAAATATAAAGAAATTCATGTGCCTATCTCAAAGGCCTGTCTAGCCAGTTTTTAAAACAAATTCATCTACTGGTGTTCTCCTACGCCGTATCACAAGAAACCTTGTATAATGTAAGATATCCAAGGATCATCTCCTATACCAAAGTAGATTCCTGAATACAGGCAAACACAATGCCCACGCGAGCGCTCCAAAACACAGATGAGGTATTACACCGTATTATTGTTAGAAACATCAGCAAGACAGATGGCGCGGTCAGCGCATGAATATTTCACGAGTGGCATTAGGACACGGAAAAATAAATATGGCCGACTTGACTGGACGCATTTGTACATAAATCGTAGTGCCGCCCGTGTTTGAATTACCAATGAAAGGACCAACTGCGGGGTTATTTATCAGTTAACCGTATATCCATCTCTCGAGTGGGTTGCCCGGAGGAATTTTTATTGAAAATTGTAGAAGAGTGTGTGTTAGATATTAGGGTGGAGCGCGGTTGTATGAAAAATATTTTTTTTTCAAATTTCCATTCGGGCCAGAGCGGAATGGATGCTCTAAGGCCTACTGATTAATAATATAAAATATGAACTGGGGTTATAGTTTTAGAAATACTGCCCCCGAACCTTTGAAAATTTCAGAAACTACGAAAAAAGAGGATATTTACGTGTCACTTTTTAATCATACAACATATAAATTATCAACTTCAATTGATTTAAAACAAGAGTCAGGGACAAATTCAATATGATAATATCCAAAAATTTTAAGATATAGTAAATAGCGCGCCAAAATATAATACTTGAGCGAGCCCATTTTCGTAAGTTTCCCGGCCAAAAGGCCGGACCATTACGAACCCACAAAAGGAGTACTCAGCTACTGCCAGAACCTTAGATCGCTTTGGAATATCAGATAGAGCAGGAGCTGTCATTGTCTCAGCTAAGTTACAAGATATTGGACTAGTGACGCAAAAAAACATGTCAAATGTTGTAGATCGCAGCAAAATTCGTCGAGCGCGTACTAAAGCAAGAATCGCTACGCTTGCTGCTAGTAATTAAATTACAAACTATTCGTCAAAAACTATCATGACAGAAGAACACATCTGTGTTCTCATAGAACCTGGATCGAAATACTTGGGCCACATTCCAACCCAGTCAAGTGATGCTAAAATAAGCGCACATAAGATGTTTGCCTATTTCATAGCAAAATAACTTGTTTTAAAGAAAATCATGGCAATCAGCTGTGATGGAACTGCTGTAAATACCGGCTATAAATCAGGTATTATCCGGTTACTTGAAGGCAAGCTACAACATCCACTTCAATGGCTCGTATGTCAATTTCATGACAACGAACTCACTTTGAGGCATCTCTTTGAGCATCTAGATAGAACTACAACAGGACCAAAAAGTTTTAGCGGCAAGGTGGGTCGGAGTCCGAACAACTGCGAATTACTCCCGGTCACAACTTTTAATGCAATCGAATGCATGTTACCAAATATAATGAAATCTCGAGAAGACCTTAGCACCGACCATATTTGCTAGAGATTTGTCATTTTCTATAGATTTGTCGAGCGATCAACAACGGTCATTGCAACACAGGCTTAGCCAAACGCAATCCTGGGAAAATCTGTCACTTACGCTGGTTGACAACAGCCAACAGGATTCTAAGGGTGTATGTTTCTACTTCATCGCCCTCAGATAATCTTGTGGTTTATTATAGAACGTTTTAAGCTGTCTCGTTATCTGCCTGAAAACTTAAGAAGGTCACTTGTCACACGCAAGCTACAAAAAGATGCATAAAGTTGATAACGGAATCATGTTCTGCTGTCTGTCGCCCAGAACGACGTGAAGGATGTATCCTACTATCCTACTATATCCTACTAATATTATAAATGCGAAAGTTTGTGAGTGTGGATGTATGTATGTATGTATGTATGTTTGTTACTCCTTCACGCAAAAACTACTGAACGGATTTGGATGAAATTTGGAACACAGATAGATTATAACCGGGATTAACATATAGGATACTTTTTAACCCGATATTCCCGAAATTTTTGCTAAGTTAAAATACTACGCGGATGAAGTCGCGGGGCACAGCTAGTAATATTATAAATGCGAAAGTTTGTGAGTGTGGATGTAGGTTTGTTACTCATTCACGCAAAAACTACTGAACAAATTTTGATGAAATTTGGAACACAGATAGTTTATAACCTGGATTAACACATATAATACTTTACGTAAGTCTACGCGAACTAAGTCGCGGGTAGAAACTATTAATAAAGAAATTGGAGTCATGCCGAATAATTCCCATATTAGAATCAATGATTACAAAATTTCGTTATCGTTCATTAGAATGTAAGCTCTTTGTTGTCGATTATTTTATATTATTTTCTTTTTAATTACTTGTTTGTGTATTTAAAATAATAACGCGACTTCATCCGCGTAGTATTTTAACATAGCAAAAATTTCGGGATTATCGGGTTCAAAAGTATCCTATATGTTAATCCCGGTTATAATCTATATGTGTTCCAAATTTCATCCAAATCCGTTCAGTAGTTTTTGCGTGAAGGAGTAACAAACATACATACATACATCCACACTCACAAACTTTCGCATTTATAATATTAGTAGGATATAAATCTACTAACTAAATTTATTATATACTAGCTGAGCCCGCGACTTCGTCTGCATGGAATTTAACTTATTGTTTTCTTATATTTACGCGAATACTACGAAACGTCGGGAATATAAAGTTAATAAACGCGATAAATTCCGAAAAATAGTTTTATTTCAATGGAATTTAACTTAGGTATCAAAAAAGCCCGTCCCGCATCCTGAGCCCTCGAGACACGAGTCATTTTTTTTATTTTGTTTTTCTAAAATAAAAGTAGCCTAAGTTACTGCTTATAATAACAGATATCTACCAGTGAAAGTCCCGTCAAAATCGGTCCAGCCGTTTCGGAGATACTCTTTGATTTCATGTGTTTTTATTTTTTTACACGGAACACTAATTGTTTTTCTAAAATTAAAGTAGCCTAAATTACTCCTTGAAACATCAGTTATCTGCCAGTGAAAGTCTCGTCAAAATCGGTCCAGCCGTTTTGGAGATTACCCGGAACAAACACACAGACAGACAGACAGATAGACAGACAGACAAACAATTTTTAAATCGCGTTTTTGTTATAGGCGTCGTATGTACTTTCATATGCATTTAGTGAAAAAGTGTTATTTTGATATTACAAACAGACACTCCAATTTTATTTATTTGTATAGAGTATGTATAGATATCATTTCCATTCCACTGAGCTCTGCAATAATCCTACTAATATTATAAATGCGAAAGTTTGTGAGTGTGGATGTATGTATGTATGTATGTATGTATGTATGTATGTTTGTTACTCCTTCACGCAAAAACTACTGAACGGATTTGGATGAAATTTGGAACACAGATATATTATAACCGGGATTAACATATAGGATACTTTTTAACTCAATAATCCAATACTACGCGGATGAAGTCGCGGGGCAGAGCTAGTTAGTCATAAAGAGATGCCATGACTAATATTGATATCTGCGACTTAAGTCAAAGTGATATTTATAGGGTTGTCAGGATATAAAAAAATGTCGATAGAAATGATGGATGTTTCTTGCTATCATCAATGCTAAAAACTAATATTTTAATATAAAATGACATTTATTCTCTTAAAGGAGTACAACCCAAATCCATATCTCGGTCAGTTTCTGAATCGCTAAAACAATCTTGTAAATTAATTATGAACTCTTGTTCGCAAATATTATCAAATCGGACGTCCCGCTCCCAAAATTAGATTTTATTTTGTCACTATTATTTTTGATCCAGTATGCACAAATGTAAATAATGTTATGATATTAAAATATACAATCAAATTAAAAGATAAATTAAGTTTTATTTCAAATATCGTCTGTGGTCACGATGATTCATCGCCCATCACTAATTAGATCGGCATGCCCAAAAAGTATGACATTGACAGGTACTGTCTGTACTATTATGAAATTCAAGACGTCATCGGCATGATTTTACTGACAGTTGTCGCAGCGATCAAGCTATATTTTATGAAGTATAATTATGTGAATTTTTTAATCCCAAGTTGCGGACTTCAAATATTTGGGAAAATCTGGCATAGGTTTTTTGCGTGCCGATTACGATTATGACGTAAATTTTAGATTCCAAGATGACAGACGACCGACCTTACTATCGGACGTTTATAATCTAGCTAACTACCGAATTTAAGAAAAATACAAATTTTCGCCATAATTCAATTGCCTTTGTGTTAAAAGACTTATTACCGGTTTTTTTTAAACGGAACATCTTTACTTCGACTATGCCGCGGGCACATGGAATAAGTATACCTGACGCCCAAATTTTGGTGTAATGGGCGACTAAGGAATAAAAAAAAAATAGAACTGACTTCAATAAAACCTGCACTAAAAAGCTAGAAATGACAATTTATTTCATATGGAGTCGCTGCAGTGGTGGAATCTTTACTCTACGTTAGGATAGCTTCTTAGGTACCTACCAACTCCTACTTACTTGAATTGACACTGACTCCAAATTAGGGACCTCAACATTTCTAGCGTTTTATTTAGCGCACCCGGGTTTTTTTTGGAGTTGATATTTTTTTAATAAAGTTTTGGTCATGTTTTTAATGGTAAACTACGTATTGAATTGCTGGTAACTGTAAATAGTCCATCTCCCAAACTACTGAACCGATTTTGGTAAAATTTCTATGGGTCCTACAAGTATCAATAAATAATAATATAAACAATAAAAATATCTAATAAATAAATATTCTTTCAAATTGGTTTATAAATGACGGAGATCTGAGGTAACATACATAAAAAAAACAACTGAACTGAGAACTTCCTCCTTCTATTTTTAATTCTGTTAAAAATAACTATTTAGGCTGCTCCATAGATTTCCGTAGTGCCGACGTCATGACGTGGCTAGCGAATGCGAGTGTCAGATGGCCCAAAATCGCGATTCATTTTTCTGGCCACAGCCCCTTAATATCGTATTTACATAGAGCATCCATCCCGCAGTGGCCCAAAACGAAATAAGAAAAAAATAAAAAACACTCCACCCTATTAGATATATGTTTAAATGTAGGTGCTAAGTATTGATCACTAACATCAATCTTTACATGCATCTATAAGCGACGGGAACAGCTTAACATCAGGCGGGTTGTAAGCTTGATTACCGACTTTGTTATATAAAAAATAGAGTAAAAGGAAAATTGTCACCAACGTTTTATATTTCGATCAATAATGACAACGCAGTTTTCCAAACGAAACACGACGCCACCATTTCAAGGCGGCGGACTCTGTTTACCGAACGTCGTTATTCTTTATTAGTCTCCACTAGACGCTTTCGGTATTTAATTTCGTTGATTATTGTGTGCGTTCGTTTGTTTCGCTGTGTTTGCCGTTTTTCCGGATGTTTGAATTTCGCTAAATAAGCCCGCCGGCTATGAGTTTCGGCGGAACGTAATTGTATAATGCCGAGGAGGCCGTGGAAGCGTTTCCCGTTTGCTAGTGGAATGTTTGGCGCTCCTTATAATAATTGCTGGTACTAGAATATTTTTAAATAAATGACGACCGCTTGGCGCAGTTGTTCCAGGGTAGGCCGCTTGGCTCACTGCACATGGTGGTTGCGGGTTCGATTCCCGCAGGGGCAAATTTCGGAAATGGATTTTCGTAATTTGCCCTGGTCTGGGTGTCAGTAGGATCGCCTCCAGTCCATTGAACGGTTCCCTAGTACAAGCGTTGCTTAGTGTGGGACCATACAGTTGGTGTGTCAGTCTGGGGATATTTATTATTTATTAAATGACATTATTTTTGAATGAGTAGGTATACGAAAAGCCTTTCTAATAGCAGCCTGCTAATCTTGCAATATTTGTGGACGAAATATCGTCAGATTAGAAGGGTCATTTCTCAGCAGAATGTGTGTAATTCCAGGACCACCCAACAAAGCTTATCACTGCAATACATCGTAAAAATTGGTCCCACCCGCGTACCCGAGAGATACATACAGGGTGTTAAAGTCTGATTTAAAAATGTTGGTACGGTAGTTAATGTTAATGATATTTTCTAAGTAGCGGGCCTTTGAAAAATTATCACAATTTATGTATCGCGGCCCTGAGACACATCCAATGGCCTAGTTTACAGTGAAACCTGCACTAACGAGCATCAGCCACCAGTAATCAAGAAAAAGTTTGTAAAAATGTTGCATACCTAATAACTACTTCAGATTTTTTTTTATTGGCAGGAAATAAAATTAAAAGAAAGTTCTAATTTCGAACACAATTTTTACACCTAAATTCTATGCCCGATGCTCATCCATGTCCCCAAGTATTATTTCGAACTTTTTAAAACAACCTGTAGGTATATCAGCAGCAGACAATGTCGCTATGAATTTCCAATAAGGTCGATGCACAAATTACCTATTTAGACCCAGATGTTCGCATTGACCCTACCCTTGATGTCCGCGGCAATTAAAAATAGGCGCTACTGCGGCAAAGGTGACCTAGTGAGCAGTATTAGACGCAGTTGAGTCGGGTTCAAAGGCAGGAGAGCCGCGGGCGGGCTTCTACGCCCGCATCTCTACCCGTAGAGTCAGAATTAAGCCTACACAATTGAAGCGACGGTCTCTTGAAAGACTATACCGTACAGTTATTGGGGGTTTCATAATCATTGCATTGATGTGAATCGGCTCTCTATTTTTTGGCCTCTACCAAACTATACAAACCAAGTATAGGGTGTTTAAAATGTCGCAAACAACACGTAGGGGTTTGGATGCGTTATAGAATTAAATTGTATAAAAGTTTGATCGAAATTAAAACACTTTTTTAATTATTTTCCCGATTAATTATAAAAAAATGTAGTATATGCAAACATTTAACAAACTCTTTCTTGAATATTATTTATCTTAATTATTATTTCAGACCTTTGAAACAACCTGTATAACGAGCAATTATTCTTGTACACGAATCGATAGAATCGTTTTCGGTAGTTTTTTTTGAAGCCACAATAGTCGTTGGCAATCATTCAGGAGTTTTGCCGGCGGACTACATAGCCGGGGCTGTTTGTTCTGCCCGCGACAGACGACCAACAATATATGACTGGCTGTTCCCGGGATTATTTTTGGAACGAACTAACTATATCATCAATAAACCTTTAAATAACGTTTGAGGATTAAAGTGGATTAGACTGAGATAGTCAAGGATATGTCATCATCATCATCATTTCAGCCGAACGACGTCCACTGCTGGACGTAGGCCTCCCCCATAGTTTTCCACAACGATCGGACTGACACACCAATTATTTGGTCCCAAACAACGCTTGACTATGGGTACCGTACAATGGAGTGGGGGCGATCCCATTGACACCCAGACCTGGGCAAATTACGAAAAGTTCATTTCCGAAATTTGCCCCGGCGGGAATCGAACCTGCAACCACCATGTGCAGTTAGCCGAGCGGCCTACGCTCGAAACACTGCGCCAAGCGGTGGTCAAATGTACTCAATAATTAAAACACTGCATTTGCATTGAGTTTGTGTCCTGAAAATCGTTATCAACTGATCAAAACAATGACATTATCTATGGGACTCGTCTAGAAATTAAAAAACGACTTTCGACTTAATTTGTAGGGTGGGTAGGGTTTTGAATGACGCTGCTACAGTGTACGCCTATATCTATATATATATATAATTCAAAGGTGACTGACTGACTGACTGACTGACATAGTGATCTATCAACGCACAGCCCAAACCACTGGACGGATCGGGCTGAAATTTGGCATGCAGGTAGATGTTATGACGTAGGCATCCCCTAAGAAAGGATTTTGATTAATTCTACCCCCAAGGGGATAAAATAGGGGATGAAAGTTTGTATGAAACTTTGTCAATTAAATTCCACGCAGACGAAGTCGCGGGCACAGCTAGTACAATCAAAAACCTATAGTCCTATGAATGAGTGGATCTAGATCGAAAACACACTTAGTTATCAAGGAGAGCCGCCATTTTTTACATCTCCACGAATGTTTTTGTATTTGATCAGTAACGAGCTACCTCAATCTTAGAAAACAAAAATCATATTAGGTATAACGCCTACAGCTTTGGATAGACAAAACTGTAATATTCTGTGATGGACGGGTTAGTACGAAATGTTCTAACAAAAGCCAAAGAACCCTCACTATCCTTACTCGTGTGTAAAACAAAACGATATTTGGAAACAGCCGTTTTAATATCAAACGCTGTCTGAGCGAGCCTAACACGAGAATGATATGTTTGAATACGTTATTCATAAAAGGATACCAAATCTAAGGGTTCTGCCCGCGTGCAAGATACAAAGCGATATCTAAACGCCTGACCATAATATACGCCGTACGCAGTCCGATTCGCTTCGGTACAAATGTATTTCCAATTTTTCCGACGTACACCGGAATGTAATAGAGAGTATTTTGCGGGGTCTTTCCCTTATTTTTTACGATCGAGCGCTGGTCGGTATTAGGTCGCCATGTGGCCACCAGATCGGTTATTATTTGAGGGGGACGCTAGTTTCCGTACGTCCTGGTTTATTTGGTTCGTCCCCGGTGCGTGGACGTGAGCGCTGCGGAGCCTTGAGATTACGAAACCGCTTATATAACACGGTGTTATAGGCTGTCTTTTGTTTAATATTTATTTTATCAACATGTTTATCGCTACCTTTTTACGTAACTATAACTAGCTTACCTAAACTTGAATAAAACTCTTAAGTTCGTGGAGTTTTTATTCTGTTTTTTAAATTAATTATTATTAATAATAAATATTTGATAATAATAGTTATCCAATATATACGTTGAACACCTGCAGCCTATGCAAGTCAGAAAATCATACGACACTCTAAGCTTTAGGATGCTGAAGGGGTTGCCTCGGTTCTGTAGCGCATCGTATGTTCTCCATGGCTAGCACAAACTTTTTCAAAGAGATTTTATGCAATAGGGTTGCCTCCCTGAAGCTATGCGTGCGGGCCAGCGCCATCAACCATTGTATGGAGGGCTGATTTGATTGCCCGTTGGTGCACCTCTGGAATACTGTGCATGGAATCCAGACCGGCACTATTTAAAATTTAGATACTTACATACCTAGTCTATGTGGTTCTTGTTTATTTAATTTACTTACTTTATAGATTTTCGCAACAAAATCCCCTTAGTTCTCCACATCAACCATTTTATTAGGGTTAGCCACCTACAGGCTACACTCAAGACAAATTTAGATTCATTTTAAAAAAACATTGCCAATGTTCACATCCTTTTTTAACAAAATAGGTACATAATAATATACCTACTTAATATTATCAAAGTACGAACTTATGAATGAAACAAAACAAAAAGTTCCAAAACATGTTTATAAATCCGATGATGTTGCGAAGCGATAGATCCAAAAAAATCCACCCTATTTCGCCAACGTAACGAATAACATTTTAAATTAAACATTATAGAATGCTAGATAAACATCGTAATAAAGATAGTTGTCGCACATAAAGGGGATGTGTTACGCCGCACATAATAGAATGAGGATTCCTTAAATGTAAAACGGTGCCGCTCCGAGAGTCGTTGAAACCCCTATAAAAATGTTAGCCCGCCTTTCATTACACGCTGGTACACGACTATCCGCCACCCACAATCTAAATCGAGCTCTGTTTCGTACGTCTCTGAGTGTACTTTCGTTTGTTGAAACATAATATTTATTTCGCCAGAATAGCCGATCTATTCCCTGTGAACACTCCGCTCGGGTACTTATTTGTTTTGGTAACAGAGGTGTTGCGATTTCATATTTTGGATTCATCATTGTTATTGCGCCGGTGTTATCTTTTTAATCGAATACTCGAATGATGTGCAGTGGCGTCTCACGCGTTTAACAAAATACGTGAGTAAGTGAGTTGATGATCTTATAGTAGGTATCTTATCTCTCCACGTTACCGATATCTTTCCGTTCGTCTGGCTATGTTTAAATAAATATAGCCAGGCGAACACACCAACTGTATGGTCCCGAACTAAGCAACGCTTGTACAATGGACTTGTGCGATCCCAGTGACACCCAGACCAGGGCAAATGATGAAAAAGCCATTTCCGTAATTTACCCTGACGGGAATCGAACCCGCAACTACCCGGTGCGGTGAGCCGAACGGCCTACGCTCAAACCACTGTGCCAAGCGGTCGTCGTGTGTTATGTGATTACGTTTGATTTGATCGACTCGTGCTGAGGATTGAACTATTGAATTTTATAAAAACAACATCAACCTTGCAATTTTTTTTTTTGTAAAAGGTACTTTCCATCCATCAAATGTCGATATACATATATATACGAGTATATATCAATAATAATAATAGTATATATCTAAATCTCTGACAATTCTGGTAACTCACGCGTGATTGATTAGCGTTTACAAAATGTATATGTTTTGCGACAATCTTATTCAAATTCAAATTCAAATTCAAAGCGATTATTTCGTTTAGGCCTACCGAGGCACTTACAAATTGTCAATTTTTATTTTATTTTTCTTATATCTTGTCTGTGCCGAATGTAACTTTACCAAGGTCACCCCTCACCTTAACATAGTATTACAGGACCCTTTTTTTGTGAATCCGTCTTTAACAACGGTATAACGGGGAGTTATGTGTACCTAATTACATTATAGCCTACCGTTGCATACCTAACCGCGTGGAGTAGGTACATTAATTTTATATGCATGCAGATTTATTTACAAAATAAATAAAACTACTCGCAGGTTCTTACAGTACAATATGCGAAGTGAAGATTCCTTCAACGCACAAGAAAATGGTATACTTTGCGCTCGACACCCACTTGCGCAATGTAATCTTCTTAGTGAAGTAGCCTCTTCATAGCCTAGTCTTTGTATTCTACCTGTTTAAAATAAAATAACATCTATTACCTAGTTTCTCGTTTTCTTTCGCAGATTTTAAAATAAAATATTTTTCTTAGAGAATATTGTACCTACCTACTCCAACTATCTTTTGTGCCCTCTCGCACTTCGCTCGTAGGCAGTCTGTTATTTCCCATGACAGCCATTTTACACTGCAACACGCCACCAACATAAATTGACCTCCCATCCGTGCGAAAAACTTAACAATATACATAAACATAACACGTATTACACGCAAGTATGGGGGGTTCTCTGTATGTGGTTAAGGCACAGGGTCTTCCCAGCCCGCGGAGCTATAATTTGCACCTGTAGTCGCGGGTGTAATGTGACAAATTTGTTACCCGATTTCATGTTGCGAATATTTGTTTTGGTTGGAAATTTTAATTAAATTTCTGAACATTAATGCCGACAAGCGCAAGTGTAGATTGAGAAGGTTCTAGAAGGAAGAAGTAAGGAAGGTAGTAAAAGAAAACACGTGATCACGATTATGCGAATGAGATGCTCCGAGAAGCGAGCTGATTAAAATTCGGACGCCACAGATTCGAGCTCGCTCAGATGGGGAGGCGCATACTTAGCTCGCTTGGCTGAGCGAGCCACTTATTCGCCAACTCGCTCACGTGTATACAAACAAGACTTTAAAATATCGACGATAAGATACTTGACTTAGAGACCGTAGGTCCCGCTAGAAGTCTAATGAAAAACAGGTGTTCTCTTAGTCTAGCAACATTTATTATTTATTTATTTATTTATTACTACCGCCCCCGATTTTCACGTTTTTAACCCCCGACGAAAAACGAGGGGTGTTATAAGTTTAACATGTGTATCTGTGTATCTGTGTGTCTGTCTATCGCCACGTAGCGCCCAAGCTGATGAACCGATTTCAATTTTGTTTCTTTTGTTAGATAGGTATTCTGATCGAGAGTGTTCTTAGCTATGTTTCTTGAAAATCGGTTCAGCCGTTTGAAGATCATCAGCTCTTTTGTAGGTTAAAAAAGCCACATTCACGGCCAAAACCAATTCCCACGGCTCGAATCCATTCGAAATTTGTGATTATTGGATTTCGATTTATTATATTTTTAAATGATCGTAATAGTCTGAACTGGCTTTTTACAATATTATAAATTTGAAAAGCTTCCCTGATTCTGGAAAAAATGTATATTTTATCAATTTTTATATGAGATTTGTGTATGAACTAAAGACGTTCCATAAGTCACGTTTCAAATGATGGATACGCGCATGCGTAAAATTTTGTTTGTTTTGTTAATGGTCATGGAATATTACGGTATAATAATTCTAGAGGGCGCTGCTCCGCCATTGAGAAAAAATATAAAAAAAAACAAATGTAATTTAAAATAATTTTAGCGTTATTGAAAATTCTTCCCCTGGGCTGCTCCCGTCCGCCTCAACCAGAGTTATTACATCAAATTGAATCATAATTGATAATATTTTACTAGGAATTAAACCTCCGTGGCATCAATATTTAGATTCGTTGTCTATTCTAATGTCATAACAAAATAATGTCTCATACTTTTACACAGATTTTCTGTTGATTATTGTACATCAGATTATAAATGAGGAAGCCAAAACAAATTATGTAAATGGCGCTTTCATAATCTGGCATCGAAACTAGTTGTACCAGATGAATTTGCGAGATGAGTTATGGATACTGAGCTACGAGAGCTACGCAAATCGCGCTAACTTCATTATTTGGAAGAACTAGGTAAATTATACATTTGATGAATAGGTCGTCGCATCGGGGGTTTTTAAATTTTCAATTTAGAGTTATTTCTCTACTATTCATGAATGTTATTGGAATCTAATATCCATATAAACCTTCCGAAATAAATTATCTAATTGATAATGAAAACCGCATCAAAATCTGTTGATTATTATAAAATTGGTTAGGACCTTGTTTTATACTCTTTAGAGAAGAGATTATTTAAATAATAGATATATAGATAGAATAATTAAGACAGATACCTATATAAATAAAATATTGATAGTAAACTATCAATATAATTTAATCAACCCTCAAGATGCCACGTTCCAACGTGGAGAAACGTTAAGTCTATGACGTAGGCAACGTAGACCCTAATTATATATTTGAACATATTGCAGGGCGAACTTCAAAGGCAGCCAAATTAAGACACCTGAATCCTAAATATGTAAACTGGACACAGAATTATTTAGTGCTTTGAATACAATTTAATGAAATCTGGCTTTCGGAATTAATATAAATAGATGTAAATTTCGTTAGTCGTCAAAAGAGACCTTATAATCACAGTAATTACATCTGAATAACTTTAAAATCAATAAATATTATTAAGACTAGCTTTTCCCCGTAGCTTCGCTAGCTTGGATTTCTGTATGCTAACAACGGCGCCACCTACCGGTCTCAACTATAGCTCAGAACCATCCACGCGACCACATAATTACCTGCAAAAAATCACCAAAATCGGTCAAGCCCTTTAGACAAAGAATGATTACAAACACACGCACATCGGATTTTTTGTCTTATTACAATTTTTTTATTGTTCCTAAGGCCCGTATTAATAAATTAATCTCAAGTCTCAAAGCGATCTTAAGTACGCTTTTGGCACGGCATTTTATACATTGGAACTTTGATGATATAGCCAATGTCTAATGCATTATAATTATATTTCCAAGATCGCTCTCAGACTTGAGATCGATGTATTAATACGGACATTACGGACCTATAATGTGAGTCAGAAGTGTATGCAGTGACCATGATTGAATGCATTTCGTGTCGTGAAACCTGTCTGGACTTCTGTGGGCCAAGTTTACTTAAAAGGACTGGCTGAGTAACGTTTTTGTACCTTCTGTTCGTATGATATTACAGACAAGTGTTCTTATTAAATATATAAACTAACTCTATTAACTTTATCAATAGTATACATAAAAAGTAAGGTTGTTATTTCGTCTCGGTGTATTTGAAAAGGGATATCCATCTAAAAAATATTCCAAATGTCAAATTTCAGAATACAAAATACGTACTAAGTATTCTTAAATATACCAAATGAATATAGCTAGAATTTTGAAATACCCCAGTGTTTGGTAAAAATAATAAAATAACACTATTAAGTTACTAATATATCGTAGATCACATGACACGGAACACTTAAGTACATTTCCACGAGTCGTAAAAACGCTAAGATATAGGTACAGTAACTACGCCTCCAGCTACCACTGTGTTGACACAGCAAATTTAATTATTACACCGTTACACAGAAGCTCGGTTCTGCAAAGACACAGCTGTTAATTGGAAAGCGAAGGCAGTGTGTCATCTTCCGCCCCCGCGCTGACTCACGGCGGTTACTATAAACACAGGAGTGATCTCATCATCTCCGTTGCTTCGCACCGCATAAGGAAACTGGCTTAATGGTTTTTTATTCTGCGTTGTAGTAATTCAATCCATGTAATTATAAGTTCGAAGTATTGAACATAAAATATAAAAAGGGAAGATAACAATACAGTCTTCTTTTTCCTACCCTTGTCTCAGGTGTTGACTTTCATCCTTATTTCGCTGATTATAGGGTTACATTACTCGGAGCGGTTACTTTCATCAAACTACTGGGACTATCTTTAACCTCATGACGGGGAAACGCAGGAGCCGAACCAGAAGCAGAACGGCGTATGTTAAGGGTCACAGGACGCTGCCCCTGAAAACCAGCGCTGGGCTGCGGCTAGCGCTCTCCGCGTCCTGGCAACAAACGTGTGGCATCCCCGTTTCACACAGACAACGTGCTCGCGTTTAGTTTTTGTTTACTCTTTGCAATATGTGTTGTGGTGATGCCTTTGTGAAATAATATAACATTATTTCTTTCTTTATTTTTTTAACAAAGAATGTAAAACTCTCTTGTCTGATTTTCTGATGTTTTTCAACGTTAATTCGTTCGTCCTTCGATCTTTGCTTCAGTTCGATAAATCAATACAATAGGTACGTAACGAAATATGTTTTTCAAATAAATTTTAGAAAACACCTTTTTCAGAGTTATGTGTGGCCGGCTACTGTAATGGGTCAGTCCCTAATGTTATAATGTTTATCATCATGGAATCGCCATGGGCTATATAAAAGGTCGTTTTTAATGGAGAGTCATCCACATTAGTCACTCGTCCGCACACGGATGCGTATTCATAAAACACACCCATTTCGTAAGGGGCCAAATGCGATTTTGTGCCGATAAGTGTAATTGGGGCATTATTGGGGGTAGGTTTTATCATTATGAGCCCTGCTGCATGGTCAAATTTAGTCATGAAGGCTTCGCAAGTACATGCTTACTTAAGAGAACATTAAACCTATTAAACATTCCTTCTCATTTACATCCAAAATAAATGTTTATACATAGTCCGCTTGCTAAGCAGTCAAGCCTTACTTGACTGAGTGAGTGACAAAATAGACTCTCTACATTTCCAATTGTCTAACTAGAGCTATCTCTTGGCGATTGAAAATGATTGTAACATTCACTTTTTACTTCTCTTCCTCAGGGAGCCCAATATTGCCAAATTGCAACAGACAACCAATCATTTGAGCTGTACAGTAGAGAGTGGGAGTATCTATTCAAACTGTAGACCTGTCAATACAATTTAGCAACAATCTGCAAAAGGTTGTCAATAACTCTCTAGTTTCGAGAAACTTCTATTAGGCTTAACTGTATCTTACCGTAATGGAGATTTATAAAACTAGCCAAACAAGTTTTGAATATTATCATAATATAAAATTTAAATAATCGAGCCATCTTAAAAATAATGTTCCTATTATCGACTCTATTTAACGCGTTCTCGAAACAGGTACCTAAACTTAACTATAATATTGTTCCGGGTACCTATAGAATTGAAAATAAACTTGTGGCACAATTTCGAAAACTAGACTAATTTCAAGAAGGAATGTATTTAGATTTTACAAGTTGTTGATAAAATTACAAGCTAGATGAATAAATTACTAATAATTATCCTACTTTGAGTAGCGTTTCCCTTCTCTTCTACAATTACAGTCACCTTGTACCAATTGATCGATAGTTCCCACACTGGTCTGGAAATAAAATAACCTAAGTCTCTAACCTTTTTAAATGCTAACATTCCTTGCTCCAAGCAATTACAATGGCATCATCCATTGCTAACAATTACTCAACCAGCTACTACATAATATATATCAGCTGCAGACATCAATAAAGTGGACAACAATAAAATAACATATTAGACGTCCGCTTGGCGCAATGGTTCGAGCGTAGGCCGCTCGGCTCACTGCATATGGTGGTTGCGGGTTCGATTCCCACCGGGGCAAATTTCGGAAATGGCCTTTTCGTAATTTGCCCGGGTCTGGGTGTCACTGGGATCGCCCCCAGTCCATTGCACGGTAGCCATAGTACAAGCTTTGCTTAGTTTGGGACCGTGCAGTTGGTGTCAGTCTGGCGATATTTATTATTATTTATATTCCATCAATACAATAGTTTAGTTACCATTAAATAATTTCAGTAGGTACATCCTTAGTTGACTTATAAAGCACCTGAAACAGTCCCACTATGTAAACAAATATGACACAGTACAGGCAGGTACAAGCACGGTCGGCTGAATGAATACAAAATGCATCTCCGTATGCGAGCGTCCCGATTTTATTAGGCGCATGTCTCACATTATTTACAGGAGAGTATGTGATCCCGACCAACGGTATACGCCTCCATCTTCGGAGCGTATTTACCAAAAGCGTATTCATATTAGATTTCCGAGCTCCCAATGCCAGCCGGCCGTATCGAGAATGTCACCGATACATTCGATACTTTATTCGAGTGAGCTCGAGAACGCCCGCCGCGACACGGAAGAGTGTCAAATAAATACAGGTTGAAATATATCTCCTGTCGCGCTCTGTGATCCTGGTATACGTGACGGTTAAACGATGAATTTTTGTTTGGTTTTCGTGCTGTTCGGCTATTTTTTCGCGTGGAGCTCGGGGATGCTGTACCGGCGGGACCCTGACAATGTTTTGAAACCTGGTAAGTTTAGAATTTATAAAAAAATACAAGTTCCTTTTTTTATTTTAAACCACTAATTTACTGTGCAGAGACTTTTGTACGCATGGATTTTCTTATTTTTTAATAATATAATATTTTTTTAATTTAGATTAGATATTTTATTTTGAATAAAAATAAATTAAAGTACTTTTCTAGTAGGTAAATATTTTTTAAAGCGTATACCATTTTGGTTTCCAATTTGTAATTATAAATTATATTTTAGAAAAGTGTATAATTTTTCTTGATACAATAATAAATTAAATATAATGCCAACCATGAAAATGGTAGATCCAAATTTTTATTTTATTATTAAAATTCCGGCATGATTAAAACCTGTTTTGTTATATTCATAATAATCTAGTACGGATCAAAACAAAACTACAGACATATTTTAAATAGCTTCAACAACATCGCAATCTGCGCAGGTTGCACTGTGTTACCTTGATACCTGCGCACACGCTAAACGGTGCACTTTCGAATGATACAATACCAATTCGGACATACATTAATTGGAATGTATTTTGTTTCTTTAGTAGGTACAGATTAGAGACGTAATAGTCAAATAATACTCGTAAATCTCCTCTCAATTAATTACTATAACTACATCATCTAAAAATGTTATTTATGTTATTTTATTTATACAATATGAACGCAATTAAAAAAATTCTTAGATTTGAATATAATTATTACTGACAAATACTTAGATTTGCATATACAAAACGGACAAAATCGAACTCGTTTGTGTCAAAAGTATCAAGTAACCATAAAGTTTATGTAATATAAAGAATATTGTAAACAATATTTTACCAAACGAGTATCATTCGAAATAGTAAGAAGCCTTGCACTATACAGAACTATAAATATTTACGTACACCTTGTAGAGCGCTCGAGTATTTTAATAAACTATCGCAACATCGCTTTTAAGCTAAGAATTTGTATTACGAAGTGCACTTAAGAATTTAAGCAATTCACTCTACATAGCCGATTGAGCTCGTAGCGCGGTCTTCGGACTACAGATATTAGTTCAACAATGGTTTCAAATATCCATATTATGTTTATTACACGAACATTTTATAAAAATACCGTTCGTTAAATGGTTTGAGCGTGGGCCGCTCTGCTCGCTGTACCGAATGGTTGCGGGTTCAATTCCCGTCACGGGCAAGTAACAAGCCTTTTCGTAAGTATCCCTTGGTCACTGAGATCACCCACAGTTCAATGTATATTCACAATGGAAAATGTTGACAAATAACATAATTACATCTATTTGGAGTCCTATAATTAAGGAAATAACGTATATTTTACCGTGGGATATATCAGTTAAGTGTCACATAACATGTTCTAATCTGTTCGGTTTTAAATTGTATATTATCCGCCACTCCATTAACACCGCTGGCGCTGTGGACCGCGCGACCTTGCATGGCCTGCGCCGGCTCGGGCCACGGTCAAGAATCCACAACCAGTTGTGATATAACCACTTATCTGACCCATTTGGAGCTTATAAAGGAACAAACGCATAATACCAGCGACCTTGCAGTTACCATGCCGCCCGGCTTCCGGGAAAAAAACATTGACAGTTTTTTATTTTGTTTACAAAAAAGGCAAATAACAGATTATGTATCATACGAAGTCCTGTAAATTCGGCGCTGTGGTCGCGTGTTAGCAATACAATTTATGCTATGTACAATTTAGTTCTGTATTTTTCCGCGGGACTTCCTATGTGAAATATATCATAGGTAGGTAAGTAGGTAACATAGGTAGGTAACAATAATTAAACGACCTAAATACTTATCTCTAATATAATATTATTATAATTATATCATAATCATATCATAAATCATAAATCATTTATTAAAAATAAAAGTGAAAAATATTCTTTATGCAGCGGCCTTTACACTAGGCTCTGGGCCTGTATCGCAGAGACCAATGATTTTAATATCATTTAATATCAATGAAGTAGTTACCTACCTACATTATCCAATAACCTTTTTCACAGATCTACTGGCGATATCGTCGACCGTGATGCCCATCCCCTACTACTCCATGTACGGATACGAAAAGAAGTTGCTCCGGGACAAAAACAAGAAACGGCCCCAGGGGAAAATCGGCCTAGTCACCAAACAAACCAATAAAGATATCTAATAGCCGCCCATTTAAGCTTTTTCCTCTAACCACAACAGATTGTGCTCCTATTTTTGGTAAATTACTGCGCAAAAGGCCAGTCGTCGAATCTGCAATAATAAAAAAGTTAATAGTAAAGTAAAAACGAAAATAATGTTATTTGAATATTGAACTCGAACAATTTAAAAGTAAAATACTTATGGC
Source organism: Notodonta dromedarius (assembly GCA_905147325.1). NCBI lineage: Eukaryota > Metazoa > Arthropoda > Insecta > Lepidoptera > Notodontidae > Notodonta > Notodonta dromedarius. Next base: position 1,586,327 of record LR990165.1, on the reverse strand, counting down.
AAAGCTTTCTACAATGTTACAATTTTATGTTGCAATTATTGTAACTAAATAATCTATAAATATTATATTCTTCAATAATATACCATACTATTATGTGATGAGAGTGCAGAATTAATTATAAAATGCAGCTGTAATTATAATATATTTCTGAAAGTAAAGTACCTTCGAATGTTGAAAGTGTTTTTAAATATTTTATGAATTAAAATAATATGCATTTCAATTATTAGGTATAATTACACTGAAATGGGGATTTAATTATACTTAGGTAAGTATCTATTGTTGATTTAATATTTGTTCTCTTGCCAATACTAACTAGTACTCCAACTAGGTACAGTGTTATACACAAATCATTTTACCAAACTATTTTAATCAAACCCAACCTAACAGGTACCGTTGTGTAGACAAGCCAGTGAATTTGGGGTTGTAATAAAACTCGCCTCTGTATTTACAAAGCGCCGTTCGGTGTGAGAACATAGATCTACACTGCGAATAATACGAGTGGCGAGTAGATTTTAATTAAACTGAAATGAATTCAGACCGCTCTGCTGATTTTATATTCAAGTATATATGTGCTCATCTAGACGTACATATTGGACCATTTACATATCTATGGGAGTGTAAAATAGAATAAACAATAGGAATAATAATTCTGTAGTATGTAGGTATGTACCTACGCAAAACGGATTATTATTTTCAACGTTTTAAACGGCTTTTGTGAATTATGTTGTGGTTTGTGCACATCTTTTGAATGTAGAACTTCTATAATGTGACGCAATAACCTGTTGCATTCAAAACACGGAAGGACATTTATACTTTTAAATGTCTTAGCATATTCTCAAGGTTCTATATTATTTGTTTCATTAATATTTTTATTCAGATTTTGTTGAATTCGTTCGCATTGCACAGGTGTGTCCCCGGTATATGGCAGTAGGCTCGCCTCCTGTTATACACCATCGATGAAATATGTGTGTAGTGCAATACACCTCTGTCTACCCTTCTGGAGGATACAGGCGTGATAATGTTTTATTTAATTTATATCTTTTGACATCTAGTAACAGAATAGATACCGACGAGGAAACACTAGAGGTGCATTCACACGTCGTTTATTTTTCGGTGCGTTTATTAAAAGAGATTCAATCGCAGCCACAGGGCAGCTTTATAGGAATTTACGAAGTCATAAACACGCCATGGTGAAACGCGCGTCTTCTGCGCTGAAAAAAATCTCCGTGTGAATGCGCCCTAATTTTGGTTCTGTTACTCTGAAGATCGTTCACAATAAGTACTTAATTAATTAGTTTATAAACCAATTTTATCAACATTAAGGGTAAGCAAGAAACAATGAGGAGATTACTTTTGAGTAATGTTAATATAATATTATTTTATCGTTACGGTACACACGGATCAGCTAATGGACGCTGCCGCAAGAGCGGGTATAAAAATAATGTATTAGGAGGATTTCGTTAAGCTGGAGATATATCGGAAGCGAGAATGGGGAGGCGGCGGGGGGAGGAGGGAGTCGACGACGGCGTCGGGAGGAAAATATTAAATCTATTATAGAGGTAAATGGAACAACACTCCTATACCTACAGCTTCTAAGAAATCATCGTCCAAGAAACATCAATGTTTAGATCACATACTGCGCTGAAAGGAAGATCTATATATAGATAGACTTTCGCTTTGTTCATGTGACTTCTTGGAACGTAAATAGTAAACCCCTGAAGGTACAGAATAGCTTTGTATTTTCTAATAACGAACTATGATATTCTGTCCATTGTTCTGGAGATACTCAAAGCGGAGTCGTAAGACTCCGCTTTGAGTATCTCTAAAATATCTGAACACTAATGTCAACTAGTATTTTAATATTCAAAGAAACCTGTCCACTTTGTTCTCGAGTCCTGTCGAAACACAATTCGAAAATCAAATCAAAAGGATTCGTGATGTCAGGGCGTCAGTGACTGATCTCAAGATAGCCGAGTTCACGTCGCTCTCGGGTATATCTACAATACCCGTCAACTGCCAACCACAGTAGGCCTGTGGCATTCCATACGACTGTAGTAACAAATACAATGAATACCTACTGATATAAGTAGGTATCGTTATTTTATTTGAATCTCTATTCGTTTATACGGTCAAACTCAAAACTTATTGTTATTTATGTAAGCCAACAAAGCATCTATAAATAGCCAGAATCTACCACTTAGAAGATCCGGCAAGAAACTCAATGGTTAGGTACCTACTCTTTTCAATGAATAAAATATGGTGTACATTCTCAGAAACAGCAATAGAATGTGAGCAGGCAATACCATCGTCATAAGTAAATAGTAATTAAAACTCACTCAGATTTAGGTACTCGTATTTAAATTAGAAAGCTAGTTTAGTGAGGTGTGCATACCTACTCACACTTTACATTAATTCAAAACGCATTTGTATGTCGAATCGTTTGCTCCTCGGGTGGTCGATAGAGCAATTGGCCGCACAAACTTTACCACATAAACGCTCGACAACCATACCTACATGCGTAAATCGCATAATACAGCTCATCGGTGAGATTAGCTGTTCATATTTGATGACCGCTTGGCGCAGTGTTTCGAGCGTAGGCCGCTCGGGTCACTGCACATGGTGCTTGCGGGTTTGATTCCCGCCGGGGCAAATATCGGAAATGACCTTTTCGTAATTTTCCCAGGTCTGGGTGTCATTGGGATCGCCCCCAGTCCATTGTACGGTACCCATAGTACAAGCCTTGCTTAGTTTGGGACCATACAGTTGGTGTGTTCGTCTGGCGATATTTATTTATTATTATTTATTTATATGCCTATGCCTAGTGTTACAGCTAGTGTTAACTACGGAACAAAGTATCAACATATATCGCAAGACATGTATCTCGACTTCCACGGTGACCTAATATGTCAAAAGTGCTTAATTGTGGGATGGCAAGTTGATATTTTATCTGGCAACAGTTTCATGGGATTCTGTATTCCCTTTTGTACCTACACGGGGCGTATGCTTAAGAAACCCTACGCAATGATTACGAGCAAAATATTCATCATAATTAACCTTACAAAATGCAAACATCGTTCAAACTTTTTCAAAAGAGCTATCTTTAATAACTGTATTAGGTGGTTATTTATAACGCATAATGGAAGCGCGCCGAGGCTGCCTACTCGGCACGAACTCTTTCGCCGCGTTATTTTAACGTAATTGAGCCAAGTTTATGTTTTCCCGTCTATACAAGCGGCGGCGATGGCACTGAAAAAACGGCAGCATCACTTTCCACTCCGGGAGCTTTAAACAACGCCGCTTTTCGCCAAATAAAGTGGTCTGCAAGTTTATCGAACGCCCCGATTGCTTTAGACGCGGTAATCAATCAAATATTTGGCAGAGTCATGAATAAATCTGGTGGAGAAAGTTCGGTGTGATTACACTAGCCGTGACGCCCGCGCCGTCTTGATTAGCGAGCGGTGCTTGATAGGGAGGTGAGATTATTTATTGTAAAATCAATTAGTTATGATAAGCAAAGTTGCCTATTATTTAAATATTATTTAAAGCGACGACCGCTCGGCGCAGTGGTTCGAGTGTCACTGGGATTGCCCCCAGTCCATTGTAAGGTACCCATAGTAGAAGCGTTGCTTAGTTTGGGACCATACAGTGGGTGTGTCAGTCTGGCGATAATTATTTCTTATTTATTTTAGTGGTTTTTGCGTCAGCTGCTCACGCCAATGCACCGGTTGTAGGTTCGATTCACTTGAAATGTGGCTGTGTATTTTGAAATTTACTAAATGCAACCCCCAAAGGCCTGTGAAATTGCGCTCGCCGACCAGAACACCCAGACCAGCAACATATCATCTTATATGTTACCATGGCCATCCATAGCAATATAGGTACTTATAATACGATATTTTGTTATAACAGAATTATTATTCATGTTTATTTATGTCGATTTCACCAACATGCATGGAATAAATCTTAATCAAGAGTGAAGTAGCACTTAGTCCAAGAATAAACTCTTTTTATGATTCACTACAGGCTAATCTGGGATTAAAACCGCTATCCAAGAATAAATCGCTATGTCACCGATTTTCAAGGAGTTAAGTGCTTATACAGGGATAAAGGTAGATATTAAAACTGCTGAAATTTTAGGCCATTTTATGTAGCACAAAAAAAATCGTACGAACTTTAGGCAGCAATAGTTTGTAAGAGAGATTCAGACTATGCATTTATAAACACTTTTGGCAGATTCTACTTTTTGAACACCTATCTAGGCGATACTTTCTGTTTGGTAATTTCAAATCTATACATTTGTTGTAAAGCAACTCAGTATTACATCCGAAAGCTTGAAAACATCAATAGATACAGCGCAATGTCCCCCTCATTTGGAAACCTAAACCCAGCCGAGAGCAGTTTCCACATCACCGCATCCAGGTCACCCGATACTATCGCAGTCTAACCTGGAAAATAAAACATGCACTGCACGTCACAGCTATAATCTAATCCGTATTCGAAAGCAACAGGGAATATTTTTAAAATCCGCGGATATCCAATGAAACCGTTACTTCTTGCATTTTTCAACACTAAACACTTTTATCGGGAATGGAATGTTAACTGATCTTCTTTCTAGCTTGAGCCGGGTGGGGACGATTTTCAGTTTACCCAATTTTTGCAGATTTCCAATGTTTACAGGAAAGGATTGACAAGCTGAAAATTTTAGACAGATTTCCCCCTCCTTGTTTCTATCAAGCTTCTCACTCGTAGATACCATCAAAGATGTTAGAAAGACACCCGAAATCGCAAGCTTAATGTGCCCTCCGAAGCACGGAAGAGGTCAGTTGTTATAATTCAGCCACCCATCCAAGATTCAACGAAGCCTAGCGTGGTTTTATGAGCTGATCTATCGGGTGTTATTACGAGGTCTTAATATTAATAATATTAACCTTTGGACCATTAAGCGGATAAGTTATAGTTTATTCCACCTCGTTATTTGACCACGAAAAAATATTTCATAATGTGCCCGCGATGTGTGATTTCAGCATCAGACGCACACACACAGGCATACCTTTTTACACTGTGCGGCAAGACAAAATGTGTTACTGTCGGCAATCAAAGTCTAGCTGCTAGGCAAGGCTAAAATCTCGCAGCTTGCACTCACAAGGAATGAACAGCAACTACAACAAACAACATTATTTTTCATAAGAATCTATTTCAAAAGTGCATTTTTATGCCTTCAACGTGCAACCGTAATGTTTCATTTGTTTTTTTCAAGAAAAATATGTTAAAATTTCCCACTTTATATTTTCTCAAAAACATTTTATTCGTGCACCTCTCATGTGTCGCTTCCAATTTGTTTGCTTGGCTTTTGCTTAGCATATCACGGAACAGCCGCATTCCATCTGTGCGATTAAATGTGAGCATCCTATCTTCTGAATACACCGACCGACTACCGATGTAAACTTTTGAAATGTAAGGTTCATTTTTCTATGCACATAAAAATTGTATTGTGACCTTTCGGAGTTATCCCAGCGAGTGCTGCTCGCTTTACCTCCAGCTCATGTTTGCATTCGCGGTACTTGGCAAGCAAACGCTCTTACTTTGCGTTCCTCGACTTTGTGATACGTTCGTATTGTCTTCCGCGCCTTTAAGGGAGTTGTATGCACGTTTTTGTCGGAATAATGATGTAGGAGGCTGCTTCGCGCCGTTATCTGCCTACGTTTATATTTTGTGTTCGTCTGAAGAAGTCTCGGGAGCCTTTCGGATCCTTATGCATGTAAACAACCACGCTTTTTGACACACTGTATATATACATAATATCTCTGGACTCAATTTTTTTTGTATGATGAAAAGCACCCGTGGGAAGTCATTAGTCTAGACGTGAAGGAATTAAACTTATATTTTCCAATAATCATAATCATGCAATGTTGTCAATGCTAGTACCTACTTCGCCTATAATTTTGTATACTTATTATATTGTGTGACCGAACAAAGCAGATATCAAAGAACGTATTGAGAAGTTAGTTAATTTATCATTTCGCCGTCGGGTAAGCATCTTACAAAGAGACAGCGAAGTTCCATCAGATAGCGGCGGGACTCGCTCAATACTTCTTTGTTTATTACACAGAATTTGATGGACCTATTTATTAAATGTTCGGTGAATTGGCTGTAGCGACGTTAATGGCTGAATTTTGAGAAAGAGTCCGTTCGTCATTGCGGTTTATAAATAACTATCTGACCCGGCAAATGTTATTCTGCCATATAAATTATTTCTAGGTATGAAATATACTTTTCAACCTATTCTCGTACCTACCAAATATACATACAAAATTTCATATACCTATATCGGTCGAGCCGTTTCAGAGGAGTGCGACCACCAACACAGTGACACGAGATTTATATATATATATATATATATACACAAATATATTTACATATTTATATACAGGAAATGTCAGTGATATTTTTTTAATATGTTTGAAATGGTTTTCATACCGAAAGCGGTGTAGTAATTAATAATAGTTTAAATACTGCGGTTTTAATATAGGCAATTACTGTTTGAAATGTAGTCTATCATATAGAGTCCTCATTTCTAATAAGTAATTTCATTCCTTGAGTAATTAATAACATAGGCACCCATGATTCATGAAATATGTTCATATTTTCTTCAAGGAAACCTACGCATCCATCTCAATAATTACCCAAATCTAATTATATAAATGAGTTTGGCAAACGAAAAAGCCGTAGCAGGAACCAATCCATTTAGTCTGCCATATATATTTTCCGGGCAGGGTTCTCTGATACCTAGTCATTACAACTGCCGCGCCCACAGAAATGTTACATTGAATGCCCGATCTTTTGTGACAAACGATTTGCTTCATATTAATTAACATAATTAGTAGTAGAGATGCGCAAAATGTATCACTGAGCTGAACCGATATATATATATATATTTTCAGCTCAGTGATATATATCACTCTTGTATATCAGTAGCTCATTAGTGATATAAAGATTTTTTTGAAGACTGAGCGAACTAGCGATGTGTTTTTTACAACGCTATAGCTCAGAAGACCTACTTGTAGGTAAAATCCAATACCGTCTATGCTAGTAATATGTTTAATAGGTAATAAAATGCGAAAGCGTGTTTGTTGGTTTGCCGTTCTTTTACGCAGCACAGATCACGTATATATTACTAACAGACTTTATCTACACAAAATATATTACAATCCGATACACTACTGAGTAATAGTAATTTTGTTTTTGCTATTATATAGCATAAACAAAATTAATAATTAAAATAAAAAAATAAAATAAAAATTTAATAATATATCCAACTTACTCTAAAACATTTCAAGAACGACAGCTATCCAGATAATCTGGCAATTTTTGTATATTTAGTGATTTACTAGTATCATATCCACCGTGATAATATTTAGAGTAAAATAAATGTATTAATAAATGCACTGCACACGGTCTTTTTCGCGAATTACAAAATTTGTCTTTTATTATTGTCAGATTTTGAAATATATCTAAAATAACTCAAAAAATTTGAACTTCGCGGGCTAGACAGGCGCCTTCACCTTAAGTAACTATAATAGCTGCGTGTTGTGCGATGAGTGAGAGAGCCGGAAGCCCAAACCCCCTCTTACCATCTCTCTATTCCACTCCACCTCAGGTCGGTAAAGTACGAGCAATGCATTTGGTCTCGCAATTATCTATAGGCTACGGTATCTACTTAACATCAGGCAAGTCGTAAGATTGTTTGCCAACTTAGGTATATAAAAAACAGAATTCTTGTGAATAAATTTTGATGCTGATTCATCTATTTTAATGTACTTATATCGTATTTAATGAAGATGAAAGGATCATAATCCACCACTATAACAACTTGTACACCACAAAAATGAATATAAAACACGCAAAAAAATATTCACATTTCATCAAATATAAAAGCGCACATAAAACCCACCCGATACCACACGCCATTACAAAAATTGTGGTGAATGGCGAATAAAGTTTACGCCCCTGCGCTAGCGCCAGATACTACAACAATTACCCCATCAATGGAGGCAGATGGGAATCGGCCGTATTCTGATATCCAATAAAGAGTAGCTACATTTTTATGGACCATTCGAAGGGTCGGCCCTTTTCTGAATTCTTCAACTTTGACTTTAATCTTTCACGAAGTATTTGAGCTGCGGGTGAAGTTTCCCGATCCTTTATGTTGTGCGGCCGCCGCCGAGATATTTATGACAGGTTCTTGAACCAATTCTTATGCTTTGTAGCAGTACATGCGTGGTATAACTCCCGACTACTTTTTGTTACATTTTCATAATCTTATATTATTGTCTTTTACTCTCCTTTTGAAATAACTTATTGTGTAGCCACAATCAGTACAGCACAAATAGTAGATAACCTTTTTACAAATTGGGTTATTATAGTATTCATAACTGCAGTAGTTATATATAGCTAGTGACCCGCCCTGGCTTTGTACGCCTCTCTCAAAATCCGTAGCGTAGTTCAGAAGAACTTAGCGGAAAAATAGAGGGGCTGACGAGGATAGCGACATTGTTTTATACTAGAGATAAACTGGGCTTCCTGAATCAACATCCCCTCATAACTTCTATTTCCTACCACGAGAATACAATTAGATCAATAAAACCGTCCGTAAACTAATACTTAACTACAATTCCGATTAAACATGTAGGTACCTTTGTGTGAAGTTGCTAGTAGAATGCCTACGCGGAGTTATCTCAGGTATAGATGTTGAACAACAGTTACAAACGATGTGTCTGGATTGCGCTAGGTTTAATTAAACATGAAACTAGACGTGCTTGTTGAGCTACTAGTTTCCAAATGTTAGTTATTTAAAGCGTTATGTGGTTTAGCAAAAGATATTGCGGATTGAGATATGTACATAGAGTCATGTCATAGACACATGGGATATGGAGCGACGTCTTGCACTGTGCTATGAAATGCTTACGCTTGAATGTATCATTTTGAGCTGTGTATTTTTTCAAAAATATAATCGTAGTGGCCACGGAAGTTTGCTTATAATGCGAAAACCAAATAAATATTGTATAACTGCCCGTCTCTGCAAAAAAAAACATTAGATGACTTTTTAAAACTTGGCAATACAATATAGAATATTTTTGTCCCAGGAAATTACTAAATACGGATATTCAAAAATACATATTACACCGCTAGTAGATATAAACAATAATGATAATATTGTGTGACCATCATCTAAGTACTATGACCTGTTCATCGTTATCTGATTATAACTCTGAATACATTCTAAACTGACATTTTAAAAGAAGTCCGAAAAATTAATGAGATCCCTTATACGAGGCTGTGGTCAATGCTCCCGACCTCGGTGGTCGCGAGAAGTTGTTATTTTCGACTTTATCAAATGCCTCGGGATGTATTATCAAATCTTCAAGTGTATACATTAAAAAACACTCCTTTTAATAATTTATAGAAATTACATTTTTTTCTATAGAATTCATTTCAGATTGTGCAGATAATGTTAAGAAAAATGTACATTTAGCTATTGTATAGATATATAAATTAACAACCATCCAGTGATTTGAGTGTAATGGATTGAACGTGCGATTGGACGTGCGTTTTCCATCATTCTATCAATGAAAATATAATCACTAAAACGTAATCATCTCTATTAATACGCAATCTAATACTTTCTAACCCCCAATACTAACTCATAAGTATTGGACTACACAATACTTATGAGTTAGTATTGTCCATTAATAATAAGCCATGGGGTTCGGCCGATCATGTCTCCGGAACATGGGGGTTTTATCTTAATTGTCTTCTCAATATATAAAAATTATGTATTCTCTGGGTTACGGGACGGCTTTGGGTTGAAATTGTCGGTTCGTGAGAAGCAACTAAAATTCATAGCGTATAAATGTATTTAGTAAAAGTTAACAACAGTGAAATTAAATGAATGTAAAACAAACAGTTATTGCACTAGTAGTTACAAAACAAGCTTTAGAACTAATTTATTACAATGGACCTGAGTAGAGTCAGTAGAGTTTCGACGTAGAATGTTAATATAATGAATAATATAACAATGGATTTTATCCCATGAGAGTCCAAACAACAACCAGTGTTTTACCCGACTGCCCCAAAAGGAATGTAATGTTTATTCCCACTTACATTTTTATTAAATTTGAATAGAAAATACATGAAAAATAATCATATTTTTCCATTTCCATTTTCCGACAGGATTTTCATTTACAGAACCCGACAATTTTCAAAAAAAAAATATTCAAATAATGTAAACGACAACCCGCAGAAATATATCGAAAATGCTTCGATGTGGCAAACCTATTCAGATTTAAATATCACTAGCGACCTTTGGTTCAGTTCGTAATATCGGAGACACGATGGGCTCGAGGCTCGGAGGCGGTGTGGTGCTATATAGTAATGCGCTGGGGATTTCTGTGAAAGGCCGGGCCGACAGCTAAACGTGTTAGTTCGCTTTATTGAATATCGGGAATATGACGGTGTCCTGCGGGACACGAATATCGAAGGTCGAAGTTTCGTGTACGCTGCATTCTCGGCGGGTTTTTTGGGGTGACTTTTACACGATTAGGTAATGGATTTTGGATGGATATTGGTGTTGCGTATATAAAATTAAAGTACGTAGCGTAAAAGATTTTCAAGCTATAAACTTCAATGTTTTTCTAAGCCAACGGGACAATTGGTCAAGATTTCCAACAGGGTTTGCTCGATTGTATATTCAATAACCGATTACAAATGAAATTTTACGCTACGATTTGCCAAAACTGCAGTTGTAAAATCACAGCAACTGAAATGTGTAATTTCCGAACAATTGCACGGAACTCGGCCCAATATCTGGGACTAAGTTGGCGGAACTTCCCGAAACAATAACAGTAGCCATATTTCATTTTCCCGTATCGAACTCGCGCCTACCGCCTCCTAGTCGCTTTGCGATCCAGATATTTGAACAGGAACACATTTGTATTAGTTAGAAAGTTGAATGTACACCGACCTATCATACGTATTATTGTTATTTAGGTAATAGTAAAAAAGAGGTTTTTTTCTAATTTGTAGGTAGGTAACCTACATATTATTTAAGACCTCAATAAAAGCTCACCATTTAATTAATATCGCTACTAAACTCTTACCCACTTATTATTAGCGCGGATTAGCGGTCTTCTTTCTAATGTCAAATTACTGATGACAGAAAGAAATAGTTCGGTGAGTAACAATTCGCCCGCTAATCCCCGTTTATTAATAAGTGGGTTAGTATTTTCTTGTGTTTTGTTAGTATAAAACTGCAATGAAGTTCCTCGCCTTTCTATTGCTCTCCGTTTGTTAAAATCAATAAAGCTCGGAGTTTTACTGCTAAATTTGTTGTGGCCTTTGTATATCCTATAGCTTACAATACAGGCGTCACAGCAGAAGTGACTGGCGGGTGAGTCCCAATTAACGTTTTAATCTACTCGTTTCTAAGCAAATCTCACGACATCCGTGACATGCGTATTCATACCAAAGAGGATACTCGTATCTATGCGTGTCGGCTGCGAATTCTGAACGTTTATCTGTGTACCTAAAAACCCAACGTTACCGGCACAAATTTCGTAATAAGCAGCTCCATAGTAATATCATTACAAGATTATAAGACAGAAAGTACGACATTACGTAACGCGTTATTTTCGCGATCCCAAGATCCGTGGAGGCCTACCAAGGACACCAAAGATTCACAAAGTGTGTTTAAAAAAATAGACTACTATAATATAGTGTTACCGACGTTGTTTGAACACTCGGCTTTAGAAAACAAGGGAATGCAGCACTGTGATTTGTTGTTGTTGTACAAATCTCGTGTTCAATAATGTGCATTTAATAAATTGAATTATTTTAAATGTATTTTATTCAAAATATGATGTCAAACATCGTGAAGAAACTTATACGTCCCAGAAATCCCTTACTACCCATGTGATATTTATATTAAAATCAAGGAATCTGTTCGTAACAATTTATCTGTAGAGCTTTCTTAAAACTCACTAGAACTGACATTTCTCTAACCCTTCAATTGAAATTTGGTTAACGTGGTATACCCCGGGATCGGGTCCCGCCGGCTGACAAGTCTTGCCGCTTACTTGCCATTTATCTGACGCATACGATGTTTGTTATCTACTTAGCTACATAATACTCTTTCGTCTCAACGCATACAGATTAAACGATAGCTATCACATGAATGCAAGTAAATGTAAGGGTTTGGTCGTGCTGATGTCTCTTGTGGACTAAATTGAGGTACTAATATTTGGGGTTCTCCTTATCTCTCACGATGCAAAAGGAAATGTGTGTCTAAAGATGAGAGTAAAGGTCCATTTATTTAATAATCCTTTTATGATTATACTTAAAGTTTATTAAGAAATAATAATAATGAAGATTTAATATCACATTCGACCTTAAATGGAAACACATTTGAGAATATATTCTCCCAAACCCCATTTCAGAGGTTTTTATCTGAAAAAGAACTCAATCTCAGTATTTTGATTCAATCTTCATTGAGTTAACTGGCAGTGAAACCGTAAATAAAGCTTGAATGCCCACAGCAATGTGGTTCGTTTTTACAATGCCCTCGTGGGGAAAGTTTAATTGTTTTGGAACCGACTGAAACTTTGCTATTTTTCACCGCACTGTTTAATGCACTAGACTCCGCTGCCAGGATCGCCAAGTGTAGAGTCCACGAATAAATATATCAAATTATTTTACTGCACTAGTGACTTAGACTTTTTACTTTTCTATTGAGAGCATTTCCAGTACCTATGCTAATATTTGTGTATACAATGATTAGATTTAAAAAAAACCTTTTAAGAGTTTAATCATCCAACTTAATCAGACAAATTCGAACAAAAATTATAAATATTTTACCAATAAATTCAAAATCACCCAAGGATTTCATATACCTGCCCCGCCCGTAGCTCCTCAGCACGCTACAAGATAATAACGTAGAGGCTATTTTCCGAGCCACTGGTCGTTTTTATTTGACGTTCATAACTCGTAAATATGTTTTTTTATGACCCATGTTCTTGCCTGTGTTGTATAAAGTGCGCAATGAACATCAAATTTAAGGAGTTCTAAATACGGTGTTAAAATATACATAGATTGAATATGAATCTGGCTGACATATAGTAAAAAAAACGATAATATTTGACAAAGCTTTCAGCATCACTCTATACATTCTAAATCTACAATAGCTCAAACAGACAGATAAATGAGATATAAACTTTGTGCTAAACGGTGATATCGTTATGAAACCTACACGTCTTCCGAAAGGCGTATGAATTTCGCCAACTCAAACGTGTATACAACCAACATCAAAATTACCTTGTTATTTGAAATGACCATAAGAATCAAAATTGCTCAACACGTCATAATAATGTGACAACAGAAGTTCTCTAATGTATATAATATGATCACTTTACGAAATATTGCGTGTTGTGAAACTTTTAAAGCCATCCCATCTCTCAATACAAACGATGTCGTCACATAACTCGGTGCCAAATTACGATGATAAACTCTAAAACGATTACCTTCAGTAACCGCATACTTTCGTCCTTTATTTAAATTACGTCATAAAGATACATGGCGGCCATAATAACGGAGCATCTGTTGCCGAAAGAAAAGAAGTTTCGATGCGAGTTTTTATGGGAGCGCCCCGGAGCACCGAACTCCGATGTTAGTATCTTCGTTTGGGTTTTGGAGACACTTTAGAACGTGAGCGGTATATTTTATTATTATGAATGTGTATATTAAGGCTTTCACACGGAAATATACCAAATTTTATGAAGTATTATTATTATAAGATGTGTATGCTATTCCCTCTGTGCAAAACCTTGAAATTGGATGGCCGTAACATAGGTTACATATTTTCTGCGAGATAATAATAATATGATTTCTATACATATATACTTCCATATAAAAGGTCTTATTTTAATAATACACGATATGTTGTATTTCACCTGCCAAAGATAATGATATTTTCTATATATATAAAAAAGAATCTCTATTTTCTTGGTCACCGCATCACGCATGAACGGATGGACCGATTTCGCTAATTCTTTTTTGGTGTGTTTATTTATTGTCAGGAGAAGATTCTTATGAAAGAAAAAATTAAGAAAGTTGAGCGGAACAATTCAAATGCAATATTCAAAGTTAAGACAGGACAACATCTGTCTACTATAAAAAAAAATCTGATGGGTTTCATTCTATCCGCTAACATTATAAGTCCCGTAACTCCCGTATTAATAAATCTATTTGAAGTCTGAGAGTGATGTTGAAAAAGTACCTATTTCTTACTCTAGTCATTCCATTACAAAATAACATGTTGTCAAAAACATACTCAAAATCGCTACTAGACTTGAGCTCGATTTATTAATACAGGCCTAAATCACTCTTAACCAACCCTAGTGATCACGTCAGGTAATCATACAAACACCCCTTACAGATGACATTGACATTTACGTCACGGAGCGGTTAATTCAATGCGCCGCGGAATAACTAATTAATCTCCATCGACTAACTCTAACTAGGACAGACGGCCATCAGAGAGCCAATGGCTATGTGACGGTAATCCTATTGCGAAACTATGATGTATTCGTTGAATCCTGGTTATATTTCCCACATAGTAACATTGACACCTTTGGCAAACATGTTTCGTGAAACTTTGCCTTTGTCTTCTTATAATTATGTATTGGAATTTTGTCCAGTCCACATCCATCCAACAGCTGAACGATTGCCCAAGCCACAGCCTCTCCACATCCTCCCCCATTGACTTCCACTCTTCACCATATCACATACACATAATTATCTAGTTGAGTAAATTCTAGTTCGATTCCCGCTGGAGTAAATTTCGGAAATTTCGTAATTTTCCCTGGTCTGGGTGTCACTAGGATCGCCCCCAATCCATTGTACGGCACCCATAGTACAAGCGTTGCTTAGTTTGGGACTATACAGTTGGTATAGGTCAGTCTGGCGATATTTATTTATTATTTATTGAACTCATAGTGACAACTAAATATATATTTGGGTATTATTGGATTGGCCCGCTACACACCCCATGTTACTCCTGTAACCCAGGATTGACAATCGTGTTTAATCCTCGACGAGTCCCGGGGCAAACTAAATTGTCTTGGAACCCGTCCGAATTTAATCGAAAGCGAGAATAATATTTGGAAATAATTATCCATTCTCTTCTGGTACAAAGTGGGAGTCAAACATTTTTTGTAAAGCCTGATTGCCACAGAATCAATGCTGTTACAGCTGATCCGCAGGTAGACAAAACTATCGTCGTCATGATAGTACATATATTGCGAGTCGAGTGCAAGTTGAGCGTTATTGGAACGGTTAACAGACTTCACCAATTTCCCCTGTGGCCAGTGGAAATTGGTGAAGAAAACAGCGCACAGTATCCCTACTGAGTACTTCGTAGACCTACAAAAACTATATGGCACGGTTGTGGCCGATTCAAAAAAGGAAATGAGCATATAGATCCCACTCACAATATCGTTAACAACGATACGATTACTTAAACTACCGTATCGTGAGACTACCGTTAACATTTTAAATCCAAAATGGGTACCCATGATCTCACGATCGCGTTATTTTTGCAAGTTTTTATTCTATTCTTTATGCATTAGGTAATAAGAGTCAACTTATAAGCTGATAATTTGGCAATCAGATTTAGCTTTCGATATTTCGAAACTGGCTGAGTCAGCTTTGCCGTAAAGCGCGAACAAACACTTTGGGCAACATGATGATAATTACTAACAAATTAATGCAGTATTATCGGACATGCTTAACCATTTTTCAGTACGAACGCAAGAATCAGCTTCATAAGGAACCGCTTTGTTTAATCTTACCTATGGCTATATATAACAAGAATCTAATGGCGTTATTTTAGATTAACATAACTTGAGTTCATATCATGTTTAACTTTTTTGTGATAACAAGGTTAAAGTATTAACACTCTGTACACGTCCGACATGACTTCCAACTAAGAGAGATGGAGTTACAGCAAAATACAATAACCTGACAGTGTATCTTATTTCTTTTGTCCTTCCCAATTAGAAGTCAGATCCCCTTCCAATTAGAAGTCAGCTTAAGTAATATGTGTGGTGTAAATAAGCAATGCGGCTTTTCTAGGCAGATTTTACGTAAAGTGCTGGTAAGCATCTGACGCATTGTGACGCTTCGCCACGCGCTTGGATGCTGGTCCATATATTAATTTCTTTATTAGTTTAAACAAAAGGCAAGTCTCGTAACAGATCACTCGGTACGTCATATAGGGGACATCGCAAACAGAGCTCAGCAATCGCGCGGGCGATTTTCAAATGATTCTGAATAAATAGTTTTATAATATTGAGGGCAGAACATGTTCACCTAACCCGAGGCCGTTTGATTGAACTGGGATAAAGTTATGTTGCCAATAAGATATAATAATAATTATCGCGACTTTTTTTTTTATATATGGCTCTGTCCTTTTGGACAATACTGCCAATGTCAAGTGACAGCGAGAACTGTCGGAACTGTCAATTGTCAATGTCAAAAAAAAAAACCTGGATTCCCAATGCTTTACAGTGCAAAATGGCATGACCACAGTTCTGACAAAAAATGAAGGATATTGCCGTGGTATTTCCACGCGAACGTGAAAGCTACGCTGTCTACGCTGGCCCTTAGGCATCGTAATTGGTGGAAGACTCATAACATAAACTTCGCGATTCGTACACGAAGCAGTTTCATTACAAAACATAATGGCGTGTGACAACTGCTAGTTCTGGTATTAATATCGAAAGTTGTCGCAACCAATATCGCCGGCCGCTGTACGGGCGGCGGCTAATAACAGATAAAAGTTGCCAACTCGCCCCGACCCGTGTATAACTTGTTCGACGTTATTAATTTCGTCAACTTTATTGTGTTACTGGGATATCTGGTGTTAGTGTCGTGTAAATGTCATATAAAAATAATTGACGTTAATGATTGTAGGACAGTTATAACCATTTGGTGCTATGTCTAAGGAATCTTTTATATCGGGCAATGCAAATGTTACGGCACCATATCCGCGCTCCCTAATGCTAGTTGCTTTACAGAAATGTACTCCCGGTGCTTGTTAGTTAATTCAATAGCTGACAATACTTAACTTCCCCTTAAGATTAAGACACCTAAATTCTAACCTCGTATCTGTCTTTTACGAACAAATTTCTCCAGCAATTGAAGCGAATTATTTGAATCTATATAACTAACTATAAATTATATATTTAATCATTTTCGTAAAATAATTAAAGCATAATTAAGTAATAGAAGCAAGCAATATACTCGTATTCAGAATATGTACCTCGCATAGGTATTAACATTGTCCCATTCTCAGACCACAGTGTCTGAGCAACATAATTACTTGTATAATTTGTGCCTCCACACACTATCCCTCGCGACGCAGCTCTGCCGTGGAAAGATATTCAAACTTTTCCCTCTTAGGAGCTAAAATTTCGTAAACTTTGTATCAGCGGTTCACTTTATATGAAGAGATATGGTTGTGAAAATATGTAGGTAATGTGTTCAGGTTTATTTAAATTTGTGACGTTGGGGAAAAAAGGTAGGTAGGCGAATATAATGTATTCCACTCGAGAATTAACTTACTTAGGTATCATTAGTATTGTTTTGGTAATCGCGTGAAACTATGCTAAGACCGAAAATTTAAGTCTCAATAATTCTGGCACTCAGTAAAATTAAATAAGAATCTGTTAAAATACTACTATAGCTGGTCGCCCTAACATCGACAAAAAACTCATGATAGTTATTGAACTTTGACATAAATTTCTATCATCTACGAATTCTTAATAGCTCAACTACTTTGTGGCGTTTTGAAAAAAGAGAAAATACGGAAAAAACAGGCAAACGTTTACTGCAGCTGTATTTATTCAAACCATTGGAGTGTTAATGAGGGCCAGCTGAAGGCTTGCAATTTCTCTTTATTGCTACATCTTTATGCAGCGCGGAAACTCGTTTTATTTTTTGTTGCATTTCACGTTCGTTAGTTTGATTGAAAAGTATTTTTTACCAAGAGAATATTGAATTATATGGTTTTCTGTATTCTTGCATTCTGGTTTCATGAGATGCCATAATATTCAAATTAAACTCTGATGGTATTTAGATGGATCAAGCAAGATCAAGCAAGGGATCAAGGTTTAGATTAGAATAGAATGGGTCTAAACATTCGTTCTTGGTAAGCTAAAAACCTGCCAACGCCATGGAGTAAAAAATATTTAGTTAAACACACCTTCGTAATAAAAATATGAGAAACAAAAATATTTTTCGCTTTTCTTAAAAATATACCATTAATGCCTTAAGTATTTAACCAAATCTTAGATAAGACACTGAAGGCACGACGTTTACAGTTTTATAGAAACGTCATATCGCCGTTCCCTGCACTGTTCTCCATGAAACTGTATTTATGGTGGCACAAAACAAAACGCGGCATAATTCAATCACAATAAAAACTAAACTGGTGGCGGTCGCACGCACTCCACTCGGCTCGCTGTTATCAGCGGCTACACCGAGCCCACTATAAAACCTTGTGCAGACCAATCACAGGAATACAGGACGACTATTCTGGCGTCTATAACAGAACACGAAAGAAGCAGTTATGACGCACTGGCACTCAAACCAAAACCATTGCTGAATGTTTAATTTGAACAATTAGTCTTTTGAGCACCCCCTTACCGCTATTGTACCTTCGCACCCAATCAATAATAATATTCTATAGGTATAGTGAGATAGTACTGGTTTTACAACTATTTTTTAATCCAATACTACTTTGACATAATTACATTTCCTAACGTGAGTCCTTTTATTTATCCTTCTATACGCCAGAATTATTATTTATTACTACTGTCGCCAAATATAAATAAAATCTCAAAAAAGGCTTCCCTTTGCCCAGAAGTGGGATAATGTACGTTAATTATTTTTACATTTGTTGCTAAAAAATGTGGTCCGTCTGCATCGGCTTAAGTGGTTATCGAATGGCTCCCGACCTTTCTGGATTAAGGGGCGGAATAGATTCCCCGGGACGGTACGCCATTGTGTTCCGTTACCGATCTGTGTTATTTCGCAGCGCACGCGGCGCCGGACCGACGCGGAATTTCGCCTGTAATGCGCATTGGCCACTCGTAACTTTCGCGTCTGCCCAGCCGCAGGTTTCGGCGGATTTTCAGTCCGCCCGGATTTATGCGAGGCGGCTCCGATTTAAGCCTCTAAGCGACTCTGACGTTGCCTATGTCCGAAAAGTTGATTTTGATATCAGCGATAAAATCGAGGTTCAGACTGAATCTATTTTTTGAAGAAACATAGTATTTTCTGTTATTATGCAATTTGATGTACCTACCTACGAAGTAGTAAGAAAAAGCCATATGTACCTATGACAAGGTTAAAGCACGGGACGATAAAAGTTTTAGATTATAGCTGATAAATTATTGGACGTAAGGACTTTGAAAAGACTGAATCCGTTAAGAAAAAAGTCTATAGGTACCCTAATTGCTAAGGTTTTGCGGCGACACTGAACCATTTAAACAGGTGATAATAGACAATATATTTACGTGCTATAACAAAACCATAGTTAGAGCTAGCCAGCAAACGGCCGCGACACGTGATTAATGCGCCATTATGGACGGAGCCACCATAAATATGCCTCTCCAGCGCCACCAGCGCTGTTAGAATGCTTTTTACTTTGCAGCACATAACACGCTTAAAAACTCCATGCAAGGATGTCAACAATTTTTGAAGAATATTTTTGGTGTATTCAATTTACCAAATTAATGATACTATTTGTAAGAAGTTTCATCAGATTAGAGAGCAGTTATTCTTTTTGAAGATTTGACGTACTTTGATGCTGCCCGTTGTATTATACAAACTTTTAGATCTGAAAGGAAAATTCTTAAGTTAAGTCATAAAAAACGGCAAATGTCGGTTTAGGAATTATAAAAAATATCTTCAAGATTGTATTCTTCACTATAAGCAAATTACTCTTTTTATTTTCTCGTTTTTCAGAACGTAGCAGCCCTATGCGCACGTGAATTATGAGCCGCGGATGGGGTCGCTTTTAAAATAATTATTTTAGTCTCCACACCTTATTTCCTCGGCCGTGTACCTCACCTTTACATTTACTTCTATCATCTCAGCGTTTTTCTGAGATAAATTAACAGACAAACTATATTTATTTCAATAAATAGTTTGCACAAAATATATTAAAAAGATTAAGGTCGCATAATTACCAAAAACTTTACCCTATTCGTTAAGTAACGTGGACACAAATGTGCAGCGTCCACCCCGGGGGACGAATAAAAATAATGTACAACGGGATCAGCTTAATCCGATGATAAATGAGCCCGGAACAGAGATGTATGAGTGCAGTAATGCCACTATTGGGGGTCTGTTCGATAGTGCACCACTGTCACATACTACTGTATTAGTGGGCACAGTCATCGTCGCTATTATTTCATGTTTAGACATTACTTTAATCATGATACCTGCTTCGAATAATTGAATAGGTGTTCCTTTGTGTAAGGTAAATGTATTAATGCTGGGTATCAAACATTATAAACGAATTATTTGTATTCAAGCGTTGGAATTTTAATATATATTGCCGTACCGTGTCGCACCGTACAATGGACTGGGGGCGATCCCAGTGGCACCCAGACCAGGGCAAATTACGAAAAGGCCATTTCCGAAATTTACCCCAGCGGGAATCGAACCCGCAACCACCATATGCAATGACCCGAGCGGCCTACGCTCGAACCACTGCGCCAAGCGGTCGTCAATACTCCTCAAGTAACCATAGAGACTACATACCCTAGACTACCGCTCGTTACGGATAACCTATTACGAATAGTTAGGTTTATTTATTACAACGGACAGTAAAATGCAGATAGAAAGTAGGAGTTAATATTATTAAATGTTGGCTTATTTCTATGATTACAAGAGGCTCAAATGTTCACTGTACCTAATACAATTAATAGTGGCGTATCTTCGCCTCGTAATTTGGTTCACGCATCCCTAAGCTGTCATAAAACAAAATTTCCCCTTAATTACTACAGCTCATAGAACTATTTCTGTGCCAGACTTGTCCAAAGTTATATAACAGTTTCGAAACAATCCAGTTTGAACAATGACTTAGACGCGGCTAAGCACATGTTGACCTTTAACAGTACGCGATAGAGGCTAGAATTGAATGTATAAAGTGTTGAATCGTAATGTATCGGTAATAGCGTAGCGCAGTGGTATTACAGGGAGCAACAGTCGGAATGTTCAGCGTACACCACTAAAGTCCAAAGGCAATAATAGGGAATGCGATTGTAACATTTGTACTTAACTGTGCGAAACTGCGCACTATATTAGTTTAGCGACCGGACGAGTGTCGGCGCTCTCACTCTATTGCGAACATTACATTATGGTCATTTTATATTGACATGGCAACTTGCATTGCCATTTTTTTTTTTTGTTAAAGCTCCAAATTTACCCTTACCTGTTGTATCTTATTTTAACGGTAAATAAAATAAAAGCGTACCTTGGCTGTGTGGACAGGTGAACCTTTCAAATTTAAGTTTAGAAATCATATTTTATCCAGCTACATTAATTCCTGATTGGAGTTAGGGGGTCGTGATCAATTTGTCAAAACCGTCCACGTGACTTCTGCATTGCCCTTCAGTTTGTTTTCATATCTACTTCATTTCTTTACGCGTACCAATGAAGCATAGTCCTTCCCATTTATGCACCGGCTGTTCAAAGCGCATCGCTCAAAGTACGGGCGGCCCGCGAGCGGCGCTCCTAGCAAACATTGGTCTTGAAAATTCTCTTTTCACTCGGAAATCGTTACAGTCCGTAGTTCCACGTTCCGCCCCGTCGATGGTTAATGACCCACTAAATTTAAACGATTGTTAAATGAAGTCTCTAATTTCGGTTAGGATTGTTTAACTCCTATTGTTTCGTAATATATTTCGGTTTAGTTTCGTTATTTTGCCAGCTATTTAGCCGTGATTTAAACGCGATAATGGTGGCTCGTTAACACAAATATATGGACTTTGGTGGTATAATTAACGGCCCAGGATGGCTTTAATGCACATGTAATTAATAAAATAAGAGCTTCCTAACGTTTAATTAGCTCGGTGTTAAATTAATTTCAAATTTATAATAGGTATTTTAAGTAATTTATGTCAGGTCTTTTTTTAATAACTAGCTGAGCCCGCGACTTCATCCGCGTGGAATTTTGATCCTTTCTTCGGGGATGTCTACGTCATAGAAGCTTTATGCATGCAAAGTCTCAGCCCGATCGGCTTAAAATTGACAAAGTTTCATACAAACTTTTATCCCCTATTTTATCCCCTTGGGGTTAGAGTTAATCAAAATCCTTTCTTAGCGGATGCCTAACATCTACCTGCATGCCAAATTTCAGCCCGATCCGTCCAGTGGTTTGGGCTGTGCGTTGATAGATCACTATGTCAGTCAGTCAGTCAATCACCTTTGAGTTATATATATATAGATGCAAGATATTTTGCTAGGTGACTTTGTTAATTAAAATTTAATACTAACAGCTGCCTTTTGATTAAATCACTCACTTCCAACCAGCTTTACCAACCAACAGACAATATTTTATAGGTATTGTCAAATACCTTGTTTTATAGATAGGTACATCATCTTTAGCCTTTACTAAGGCGTAATGCCCAATATCATACATAATTAAAATAAGATTTAATATACCTATTCGAGAGGTTAACTCGTATGTACGTTTTGTATAAAGCGCTTGCAGTCTAAGATCAGAGGGAACGCCTTTGATACAAAGAGATTCCGGTTTGACGTGAGACAACCTAGCTCAAGCTAGTTCTCGGAGGTGGAGCCAAGCTTTAGCCATATGACTTCAGCTCATATACGGACTAGCTAGATCGCGGTAGATTCATCCTCTCAAAGGAGATCAGCTTGAAGTAGTTATTACTGCTGCGTTTCGTACAATGAGTGAGAGAGCCGGAAGCCCAACCCACTCCTTACCCTCTGAACCACTCCCATTCAGGTCGGCAACGTTCGAGCAATACCTTTCGTATTGCGAGCATCTATAAGCTACGTGAAATGCTTAACATTAGACAGGTCGTACGGTGGTGGAGGTGGTAATACTAAAATGTGTTCTTCAGCCATCCAGCAATCAAACATAGCTTAACCAATCTAAGCATCGATACTCACCCGGCTAAGCGACAGCCTCGCGAGCAATACTGTCTATAAATTGACAAGGGAACGAGTTGTGGTCGCCGTCTTACTAACAAGTGAACCGCAATAACTCTCGCGGCAGATTCACGGGCTCCGAATACCTGATCCAGTTGTTTGTTGTGATTTACTTGAAGAAACTTCGGGGTGTTTGTTAATTTTTCACTGTTTATGTACAAACAGACGGTTTAGTTTGTTTATTGACTGTTCCATGAACTTTGGTATAAAGTAACAGAGTTCGTGGAACAGTCAAATGTAGGTGATGTTAAGACATTTGAAAGGTTAAAGACATTTGGGGTGTTAAATAACTTTTATCAATAGCAACCAATAACCACAATGGAGAATGGATAGAAAGCATCAAATTAAAAAGGAGTCCAGCAAAAGCAAGTTTGCTAACACATCAACCTACTAATACTTGTCAAAGAGACCAAAGATACATCTATAAAAACAAAACGAAATCATCATGAATTCAAAGCAGCGATCTATCAGTTGGACAATAACGTCCCTAGTAATTCTTTCGTCTAACGCCCTGGCCTAATGTATCGCCCGCATTAATGATTCAGACGCATCCGCGGGCGGGCGGCGCGCGCGGCGTGGGCGGGCGGCGCGGGCGCGGCGTAATGTGCTATTATCACGGTACTTACGAGCTACCAACGCGCCAACATAAGGCACTCACGATTTATCGTAATGCTAAAGTTTTATACGATAATTTTCAGCTTCCGGCATATCGATATATCAGAATTTAGAACTTTTGAATAGAAGGGCATGGGGCATCTTGCAACATAACATATGTGGTCTTCATGACAAAACGCCATTACTTACTGGGTCAACATAAAGACCGAGAAGAAGTAGTTATAACCCAACTTTGAACGTCTAAGGCCGCGTTCAGCAACACATTACCGGACCGTTAGATAAGCAATCGATTGTTTAATGTACTGGTAACAATCGTTTACTGCTCGAACGGTCTGTTCATAATTCATATGTTGGTGAACTCGGCCTTAAACAGACACAATAGATAATCTATTGTTCAATAGTACACACGAACGGTGGTAGAGGCATGCTGTAGCCAAATCACTATATAGCTCACTAGCGGCCCGCCCCGGCTTCGCACGGGTACATTGCGGTTACATTATTCGAGTTTTAGTAAGGATCCCTAATTTTTTGGAAAATATATTATAGCCTATGTCACTCGGAGATAGTGTAGCTTCCCAACAGTGAACAAATTTTTCAAATCGGTTCAGTAGTTTCGGAGCCTATTCATTACAATCAAACAAACAAAGTTTTCCTCTTTATAATATTAGTATGATTTAATTTGTAAAGTAACTATTATTATTATAGCTGGATTTCGTACGATAAGAGTGAGACCTGAAAACTTAACCTCCGTTCCCCTCTCTCTCCAACTCCCCTTCAGGGCGGCAACGTGCGAGCAAGTTGTTATGAAAAAAGGAAAATATAACTAAAACATTCCATGTAATGAATATCTTCATGCGCTAACTATGTTACCTATGTATCTATTGATAACAAAGATAATTAAACGTTAGATAATCCCGGTAGTTTTAAAGTAGCGGCGAACTGCATACAACTATCGTGATTATCGAACGTTGATTGCATTCGCTGCGAACAAGGAGCCCACCGTTCTAACTATCACCAGCGACACAACATTTCGTTTGAACAAACAAGTACGAAGTAGCAAGAAAGCCGGTAACCTGAACCGAGTTGGGTACGGAACTCAAACACAAGCCACCGCGGCGCCGATCGTGTTTGCCGCCGCCCCGCATGCCGCTGCAGGTAGGCTCACCCACATGCGCAGAGTGGACAAACCACATCCGTTATTACACGACAATAAGAATGATATTTAAATGTCAATGTGAAAATCTGATACACGTGATGCGATATCGTCTGAATTTCTAGAATTATAAGAAGCTTAGTTATATTATTTCACCACAGTTTGAATTTGCCATCAAAAAGCAAATATTCGTTTAGCCAGTAGATTCCGGTCCACAAAAATGTGGTTAAAAACTGCATTTAAGTAATATGTTCCACCCTATAAATTACTAAGTAGCTTATTTCTCTTAAATGGTAGAGAAAAAAATCCAACGGTGCAGTTTCTGGGAAAGGCCTAAAAGGCAATCTACATACCCGGCTGTATCAAAATGAGTGACACTGCTTTTAGGAGATACCCACCATGGGTTTTGATCTAAGACTTTTTCCAGGAAACCGAACTTTGAACGATATTAGACCGACAAGGTACCTAGTAAAAATTGGATTCCAAAAATTCCTCCACAAAGTCGAATTTATCCGGAAAAAGTGGAGATCAATTTCAGTAGGAAGTATATGTTGTGTGATTACTTAATTCCACGGCTAGTGGGCAGGGACCCTCATAAAGATAAGACAGGAATGAGTGGGGCTCTTCTTAATTTATGAACAAGTGTCGCCCCTGGGGCCCCTCATGTACCCACGCTCTGAGACATGGGTATCTTGACGTAATAAAGTCCTTTTTGATGTTTATCTTTGTTTTTTATCGTAACGTCCTACGACATGGCACAGAAAGGGCCCTAAATAGTTCTGGTAATGATAGCTGAACGGTATTATCTTCGATAAGACATAACCCTCTTCTGGTGTTAACCTGATGCCTGCGAAACGTGTACGTATCTACGGTTGCGAAAAGTTTATGTATCAACGTAGTTACGATTTCCGGTTACCCGTGAACGGTAATATGTATTTAAATTGGGGTAGGTCAGAATTTCACCCAAAAATCTAGATTACTATTTTCCTTTGTTGTACGTCCAAGTCGGTAAACAAGGTACGACCAACTTTAGCCCAATGCAATATCAAAGCCATTGCACGTTGCCTAAAGTGAACTTGAAAAGAAAGGGGGAAAAGGTTGGAGGGTTGTAGTTCCAGTTCACTCTATCATCGTACGAAACGCAGCTACTCTACGGTGATCATCTATAGCTATATGTCGAGCCACCCTGTATATTAGGTGTAGTCAGTCGGCGTCAGCATGGCTCTACCACCGTTATATTAGTCTAAATTGGGTTGGATTGGGACTTCTAATAAAAATATCTGAATACTAATGGAACCAAGTCATAAAACTACAGCTCGCAGTTGTTTCTTCATTATTAAAAAACAATTAAGTAATACGAAGTTGTCATGACTAAGGTATCATAATAATCATTACTTTAATATACGTAATTACTTTATTTACTTCTAATAAACACATAGAACGTACAATAAATGCAAAAAGAAAATGGTCGACACCATTTTTTAAATGATTTATGTGTAGCCATGTCAGTCAAACAATACACATAAAAAATAAGAACCGAAGTTTATTAAAGCGACGTGTTCTTTTGAAAGGTTGTTTCGTTAAAATATTTGTGCCTAATGACCCCTGAAAAGTCGTACGTGTATGACTGAAACTTCAGCAGGAGAACAAATTCGGCGCTTTTATCACACAGCTCAGTTCCAAAGTTAAATTGATGGAAAGTTATGTAAGACGGCGTAATGTAAATGTGGAACAGAAATGTAATATATTTATCGCAGCAAAATTCGCGTAGAAAACAATTTTATCACAAAATTGGTCCGTGTTTTATCAATTATCAGCATATCTTTCTTCATTTATGAAGATAGTTTGTTTTGCCTGCGACTTCGCTAGTGATTTAATTTTCTGGACTTCGATCACAGCGCCACTACTATAGCTAAGCTACAGCACACCTACAAAAAAAACACACAACATCAAAATCGATCAAGCTGTTTAGAAAGAGAAGAATTACACTAGAGTTTTACATATATAAAGAAAACGGATTGATTATGGTGACTAAAACGGCCATGCGAATGGTGCAATGTATTTAGTTAAGTTATATTTAGTTGGTGTTCTAACAAAATAAGTATCTACCAATATGTGAGTTAGATTTTGTAGTACGAAGATTGGTACAAATACGCACAGAATATGCTGAATAGTAATTCGTACTATAAGTAAGTACCTATAGTATTTATATTTTGATTTAGTTCTGAAATTGCGAATTTCGATGAAAAGCTCCTGCTGCCAACATTTAAATCGCACCTTGTACTATAATTGTAATCAATAAAAGCTTCCCATTCATCAATTCCACTCTGCGCCGCCTCGCTGTTAATGGATCCTCAAACTAATATCTAAACTTTTTACTTACAATGGCCTCCCAGTAGTTTCCTCATTTGACTGTGAAATCGAGAGCACGCCGGAGTGCGATGCGACCTGCATGAACCGCCGCTAGAACAGAAGACACACAAACTTTGTACAACTTTGTACCGTCGTATGACATTCAACCAAAATTTCACTCTATTTCTAAATTTTAAAATGGTATTTTTTGTTATAACTTTACTTAGTAAGTTTTATTTAATATTTGCTTATATTATCTGCATTTTTATAAAATATCTACATAACTGCCACTGTTAACAAACATTCACATATCATCATGTCTTAATATTATAATATAATACTCGTCCCGCTTACCGCGATTAAGAAATCTTTTCAAGTGCTTGGAACTGAGTAATAAAACTTAACTGAGTGATATTTGAACGAGTTCATTACATTGAAGAGGCTATTCTATTAGATTACATAACGCTATGACTGAGTAACAAGTAAGACATAATGTCTAAGCTACGCAAACTTTTATATTTGAACCTTCTATAAATCTACAAAAAGAGATAAAAACAAAGTAGGTTTCTTTTATTATATAAATCAAAATTGCCGATAACAATAAAACAAACATTTTTATTAAAATTGTTTTGTTATTTAATTATTTGCTCGATTACCACCTAAATACATATGCGGGTGTATAATTCCCCACTTCAGAAACATCCTGTATAAAGATGATACCCAAAAACAAAACAACTTAATCCTGATATCATAAGGTGCTTACTTAATTCCGCTCTCCACTCAACGAGTGGATGTCATCTTTCACGTGTCATTTGTCCGGATTAGCCGTCGCCCGCGCCCGCGCCCGCGCCGGCCCGGCCCAGTTATGTCCGTTATTACCGGTGGAGCGTCTTGCCGGCTAATGGAGGTAGTGCTGTTAATTGGACCCGTCTTACACTTCCACATTATAATATCTTCGTACCGTGTAACCTTAGCATTAAAACGGTTAGGGGCGCGCTCTTGTTGGGATAATGTTTTTATACGTCTATAAGAATGAGAATTGGGGACTTAAATTCTGACGGGTTTTTCTCAGCATTTTCCATGTATACAACCTGTATAATTTAATAAACAATTGAATTTAGTTATAATGTGCGACTATATTATAACTGTAAAATAATAATGCAGTCTTCTAATAACGATAGCCAACAGATCATCTTTTTATATATTTTCAAACTTTACCATCGAAAACATGAAAACATTTTAATACCTATAGAAAAGTGAACCAAAATTATTTTTTATTATATTTATAAGCTGAATAAAGTGATGTTATTTATTTTTAACGTGCTGAATGATATTCTTTCGTTGAAAACCTGCCGCACAAAACAATTATGAAGCCAAATACATTATACGGGTACAATAAAAGCCACAGTTACCGCGGAACGGAAACGTAGTAATTAAATAATGAGTCACGTCATTGAAAACTGCAGAGCTTTATTCGCGATCAGATTAATCCACCTATCGATTACCGAGGCTTGCTGTGGCAAATTTTACGACAAAGCAATTTATACAAAATTTAGCACGAGCTGGTGATGACCGCACGTGCTTAGCCATAGCTAAATGAGGTTTATTACACCGTCAAGTATAGTATCACACGCATCGCGCGCGCGACACGCGCGTATCGCAATCCGTATCAAAGCAATATTGTCAGGAGTGAAAATCCTTTGGGTCACGATCCGATATGTTCATGTAAATCCCCTCAATGCCCTCATTGGTAAGTTAACTTGCTACCTTCACTTGCCCCTGTTCTCAAGCAGGCCAAAGGTAACTAAGATCCAAGTATGCATTTTAACATGATTTGCAAACAGTCCTTTTTAAAAAAAACCTGTCAATTTCTGCCACATTCTGAAACGCAGCGTAACTTAACAACTAGGTTATATTTATGAACTTCATTGATTCCTCAAAGCTCGAATGGTCCCGCATTGTCGATTAAACGAAAGCGCAACAATAACATTGAACAGAAACCGTTCCGCTCGGACAGCCGACTGAATAAGGCAACTTGGAAATAAATTAACTGCCGCGCGTTTAATATTAAATTAAAATGACGGCCATTTCGGATACAGAGCATCGTTTTATGCAAATGTTGCAACTATTGTCCTCGTGATTTATACCTGCGCACTACACATTACTTAAAATGCTCGTAAAAAGTGTCCCAGATTACACCGACCAGCATTTGTGCCACATAAAAGGCCAGTAATAGTCGTTGTAAATATTGTTACTATTCGTACGCGATGTCTGGCTCATTTCTGCTGAATTGTGACCGCACATTTGCCACATATCTCGCTGAGAATTATTTTTTTGCAGGAATTACACGGAATTTTTTGGTTGTAACAAAATTTCATATAATTCCTATTCCAATGGGAAGGTTTGAGGATCAGAATGACCTGTTGATATTATTTATAGGGTAGTGGATGGCTCTATCCGTGAAGTCCAATACACTCTATCATAGATTTAATGATATATTGCGGTTTTAAAGTCAATCTGCTTCCTTATTACATTTCGATACGTCTACTATGACTCTACAATATTCATTTTTCAAAATATATTGTAATAGTTTTGAATTTATGTTTCTTAAGAGCTTAAGATGTGTCAAACCTAAATTTGGGACTTAAACCATTTGAGTAGTTAATTAGGTGTGTTTGCTTAGCATTTACAATTACAATACGACTCAAACTCTAATTTACTCTGAAAGTCAATGGATCAATTAATTTGAAAGTCAATATTTTCTTCACCACTGAAGTTCTAGAGATGTAAGTACATTTCGGTACTTGTCCTAATCCCTTCCCTCAACTAAGTCTATCGGGACCCTAATTTGAAGCGACGCTCAACACGACAATCGACAGTAAAACTTACGATAACGTGGACTATGGCAGTTTGTGTGGAGTCTAACGACGCGATAACTGCTCTACCACTAACTACGGGAGCGACATTAAAATTAAAATCAGTGGTAGGGTTGGGACCACTGAATCAATTGCTATCCCAAGTTATTAACTGACAAAATCTAAACTAGAGATCATTGCTAACACTGAAAATGTTTTACAAAATATTGCATGCCGTTGTAAAATGAATAAAGGAATTATGTAACTAATGTGATTCAAATAACTGATTACATCCTAAAGATGATGTAACTACCATAAATAAGGAACAAGATAAGACCGAAAACATTACTTTACTTTTGAAATAAAATATTGAAATGAGAAGTTCTATGGTTTACATTATAGAGTATGTTTGACTACAAGGGTTTCCATGCCATGAATAAATAAATAAATCAATACCGCCAGACTAACCCACTAACTGTTTAGTTCCAAACTAAGTTGTTACTTGTACCTACTTGTACTTACAATTTACGGTGTAATGAAAACCTATCGTTGATTTTTTTATATAACCAAGTCGGTAAGAAAGCGTACAACCTTTCTAACGTTAAGCAGTTACCGTAGCCTATAGATGCTTGCAGTACCCTGGTGGAACCAGTTTGCATTAATAATAATAATATTATTATGAGTTAATAGGATACAACTTGGCTTGACTCTATCACCAACATAACAGAGAGTAGCGCTAAAAGTTGCCCAACCCTTAGGAATTCCAACCCCTAACATGATGAATGCACACCAAGCAGTCTTATAAAGTTATTGAAACCTTCAATGATGTCGTTACTGTTTCAAATAATAATTAAGTGTGTGTTCTTCTACGCGACATGCAACGCTCATTTGCAAAAGTGTCTCGTCAAACATTGTAAAATTTAATTTATATTAAGTGAAACACAGTCGTAATGAGATTAGTTCTAATATAAGCGTCCTGTGCAAATACTTTGATCTCGTTAGCGAGGGCGCTGCTAACTCACTGTTTATTAAACAGTACAGTACAATGGCAGCCGAGTCGCACGCCACCTCGCATTATTATAGTTATGAAAACAATGTGTAGAGTCTAATTAAGCCTGTAATTATTTTTCATTCCATACATGCATTGTGATTGGCGCTGCGGTCAGTATGCGGCTTTCACGGCCAATCAACCAATGGTATTCGTGGCGGTTTAACTTATATGAGGTTCTCAATTCAATGTGAACACAAGTGTATTTCATAAAATATTCCGGAAGAAATCTTTTTTTTTGTCTAATTTGGTTTTAATTTCAACCATTATATAGGTACCATACTGCGCTTTTTACCTTTTCATAAATTGGTGTGTTGTTTATGGTAACGAATATTGAAATTACTTTATTTCAAATCAATAATTTAATTGATCCAATATTTCTTGGCACGTTGTGATTATGACAAATAATTACATTATTGTTTTCTATTTAACAATAACTTAATTACTGATGAACCAAAGTGGATCCAACCGCTTTCATTCGTAACATAAATCATTTTATTATTTCAAACTTTGCAACAAGTACTGCCATCTATGAATCTTATTTGCGAGTGATTTTTATCCTTCGCTTGCGCGTTCAGAACCACAGTCTAGAAAAGTCGGGAGACGATGTGACTGTTTAATTTTTTTGACTGGACAGAACGTTCAGTTTTTCAACTGAAACACATACCTACTAAATAAGTCATTATTGATGATGACGAGCTAATAATTTTATTAGAAGTAACTAGGCGCATATAAATACGAGTAGGTAAGTTGTCCTAAGTTGCTCAAACACAACAGTTAAGTTACAATTAATGTACAATCTCATTGCCGCTACAGTAAGCTTCGGATCTAATTACCGCATACCTGTTCTGTTAAGCAAATTCAAGTTCCATGTCGGATATTATACGCTGGTGAGACATGGTATTTCGTGCTCCGAAATTCTTAAACATGTTCATTATATTTATATAGGTAATCATTATAATTTAAAAGCTGTGTTAGAGATGTCGGTTGATATTAAATGTTTGTGATTTCTATGCATATTATCTAAACTAAGTAGGTAAGTACAGACTTTTTTTATACTTAAAAAAAATAATATTTATCATCACATATATAGTATGTCGATTTTAACGAGGCGTTTACGATTTTATCGCGTAATGTTAGACTTAAAACGTGTTATATAGTATAATCATCACCTATCACTCCGATTGTCAAGGGACGTCACCATCTCTGGTGACAAGATCGTTGCTTAGGAAAAGTTACCTAATCTAGATTGGTATAAATAAACGATAAAAAATTACCTTCGTCATACTTTCAATAACAAATCTTAATCATATTGCGAAAACTTCTCGTGGACGGCCCGGTCCGGCCTCCGTTACAAAGTTTCCAACTCCTCCACTTTTTCTTCTTTATACGGATTGGAAACTCCACACTAACTCGAGTTTATAACATGCAACGTATGAGCAACAGAAATTTTCAGTTATATCAAATATAGTTTTGTTGTGATTAATGATTGACATGAAAATGATTGAATGATTAATGATTTTCCCTTAGAAGTAAAAATAGTTTTTTGAGTCCATCTATCTTATAACTTACCACTTACCTACCCTGTGCTCAAAATTTTTAACAATCCTGTTTTAGTGCTCATTTACGTACATAAAGATCTCCTGTGCAAATAATTCATGGCTCTAGGCTCATCGGTTTAGGCTGTGTAAAAGTATTATTAAGTAAATAGATGTTGGAAATAATATTACCACACCTACTTACGTTGATTTTTTCTCATTGAACTTAAACTTGCTACTAGCTGTGAATCCTCTGTAAAAGAGGTTGAACCGGATAGGAAACTATAACAGCCTTATTTAACTTTGACAGAGGGCCAAAGCCACAGAAACATTCAAAGAATTTCACCAAGGAACCCGAAGTCGAGTTTGAAATAAAGATCTTGAGCGCGGATAACTGCGTTGGATTTAAGACTTTAACCCTACCATTTGTAACGCTTAAGTGCAGACGGAACGTTTCGCTGGAGCCGTTCCGATGGGTATTAATAACAGGTGAAATATTCCGAATACATACGCATGAAACTGTTAAACATTGGGATAAGATTCCGATGTAGAATATGTACGTTTCTATGAATTTAATAATACTCGTCTCGCCTACAATATTGGCTGTTTGAAATCAATACTTATGAGTTTAATACCTTTCTATTGCCAGCTCAGTTGCCACACGACATAGGATTTTATTCGTAGATCTACATAAGATACGAATACAAAATCTACCGTTAAACGTCACGAATCAATTAATCCATTAAAATTAACAACTCCATTACCCTTCACTGTCCGTATTCCCTGATCATAAGGAACAGGCAGTTCGACTCATTGCTCAGCGCCTGCCATTGGTCCATTCCACCGGAATGATTTCAACGTTCGGACATACAATTCCAGTGGTTATTTTAACTAACCATTTGTTGTTATGTGACCTCCTATCAACCGAATGGCGGGAACCGCCATTGTGACAATCGGAGGGACGGACGCCAACCGTTTGTGTGTACCCTCCTGCGGATAAGCGTGTATCTCTACTTGTCACATGGTTCAAAGATAATTCTTATTTATTTATTATAATAACCACATATGTAAATTTATTTTGCCAAAGCCATGGCCTGTGATACCATAGTAAATCGGTTATAACTTATCAAAGTGTCGAGACGCCACTGTGTCGGTAGGTAGGTACAATGGTGGGGCGGCAATTCCAGACCAGGTCCAATTACTAACACATAATTTCTGAAATTTGCCCCGGAGGGAATCGAACCCGCAGCCCAGAGTAATGAACCGAGCGACCCACGAGACCAAGCAATTGTTGGAATATGTGAATATAGTTCTATCACATGAATAATATATCATAATGATAAATTTTCAGTAGCTCACACCGTCTCATATTATTAATTTTGTCAGCGACCATTATAAAGTTTATGAGACTTTCAATATTACAGCTAGCTTAATTAATTCATTCACTTGAGCCACCGTGTGAGTTTAATAACCGTCAAATGCGTGATTCCCCGCTGCGTACAACACCGGGTAAGAATGTCAAATTGTATATTGAAAAACTATATTCAGTAGGTACACAATACGTAAAACCGCAGAATTATACTTTGAGACTACGTAGTGAATTTATAAATATAACATTATTATAAATACCAGGAAAAATAACCGCTTGGCGTAGTAGTTCGACCGTATCTAGTCGGCTCACAGAACCGTGTGGTTTCGGGTTCGATTCACGCTAGGCGGAAGGCAATGTCCTTTTCGTAATTTGCTCCGGTCTTGGTGTCACTGGGATCGCCCCTCGCCCATTGTACGGTACCCATACAGTACAAGCGTTGCTTGCATTGGGACCACCAGTTGGTAGTCTGGCGATATTTATTTATTGTAGGTTAGTAAGCAATCAATCTATTTCATATGCTTCCCTCCCTGTGTACCTTCCCATACTGTATTAAATCAGAGCATAATAAAATTGTGCACAAAGATTCGGCAAACGTAATACAATTAGATTTAATAACTCACGAGGTAAGAGCACCAATATTAAATAAATAAAAAATACAGCCCGCACCGCCGCCGTGAACTTCTGTGTTCCGTGATTTCGCCTTATTAACACGAAGGCGGGGATCATTATTCGGGAGGCAATTTAATTCAGCTCCTTACAAATTACGAGCGCTCGGCACTCCATTACCCACCTCCTATCTATGTAATACCATCCAACGGCTGAATCGCTTTATGAGCGGGGGTGGCTCACGATTTTTCAACATACTCGCTCATTTGCTTCGTTATTATGACAGACGATTTTTCCTTTGTGCGAGTCAACGCTTAACGTCGTGAACTCTATTTAAATCTTGACGCACAAAGGACCGGCTTTTTCTTGGGTTAACACTGCGTTTATTGTTGGCAGAATTAAGTAGTCAGATTTAAATTGATAACGGCCACAATAAAATTAATAATTTCAAAGTTAATTACAACTAGCTTAGCTTCAACTGGCCAAGTTAGACCGAGATTATATTCTCTTTGTGCGTGTAGGTTATACCTAAGAGATCATAATCGCCAAAGAGTATATATGATTATTTAAGGTGAAGGCGCCTGTCTAGCCCGCGAAATTCAAAATTTTCGAGTATTTTTATAGTTTATCCAAAATCTGAAAACATTTAAGACAACATTTTGTGATTTGCGAAAAACACACTATGCAGTGCGTTTATTAATACATTTATTTTACTCTAAATATTATCACGGTGGATATGATACTAGTAAATCACTAAATATACAAAAATTGCCCGATTATCTGGATAGCTGTCGTTCTTGAAATGTTTTAGAGTAAGTTGGATATATTAATAAATGCACTGTACACGGTCTTTTTCGCGAATTACAAAATTTGTCTTTTATTATTGTCAGATTTTGAAAAATTTCTAAAAGAACTCAAAAAATTTGAACTTCGCGGGCTAGCTGGGCGCTTTAGCCTTAATTTAAATTATTGGCACTGGCATTTACCTCGTTAAAATATTTTCTAATGCCATGAATTCGTTTTTTTTATACATGAATAATAGTCGTCATTATTTTAAGCCAGTAACAAAATGAATAAGAGGTTGAATGAATTAGAGAAGAGCTATATAATTAACTAAAACAACTCCAACAAACTTTAAAACTCTGAAATAATAATGAAAATAATGATGTCTGAGCAAAGTTTAAAGTGTAACCTCTCTAACCTAACTAGATAGTTACCCATTATTTAAGGACTTAATTTCTCTTATTTTAGATATACCTACTTGTATTTTGTATTTACAATGAACCCAATTTATTTCTATTTATCATTTAACTTTCATGAAAAAATTGGTTATCTACAAAACATTTGAGACTACTGCTCTTTAAGTTCTAAATGAAAACATTTTTCTCCATGAAAAAGCTTATACAATAAACTGATTTAATCCAACGTTATTTCACACGTCACGCGGCTGGGAATCGAATAAGCTGCAGTTGGGCTGCCAAGCCCAGTAATCCGAAGGCTGGCAGCCAAAATATACGTGGGATAACTGAAATAATAGGAGTCTCACGACGTAATGCCTAGTGACGCGAAAGCGCTGACCCTGCTTCATATTTCGTGGAACATTCTAGTTTGAGGAAATTCCAGCTTAGTTATTAACGCAGGCTAATAACTAGGCTCGGACTTGAAAAGTTTTTGTTTATATGAGAATCTAAGTTTTACAAATAGGTAGGTATTAATATAGATATATATAAATTATAAATTAATTATAGGTACCGCAGGTAATTGAATTTTCAAGATCTTTAGTAGTTTGTAGGTATTAATAATTTGATAGATCAATAATAATCAATAATAGAGTCAATTCACTGCGTTTATTAATTATGGAAACTTTTCATTTAGCAACAAAAACAACAATCGGCGGTTACAATCATAGATTATATTATTTCTTCTTGTTTTTTTTACATCAGCTTCCAGTTACCTTCCATAAAATCTAGCCGGAATGTTGCCAGCAATTTTCACAGATAACAAATTGTTAGATGTTAGTTATGGTTTTCAGACGTATATAATATTTTCTCAAATTAACAATTTAACAGTAGGTACCTATTATTAGGTAGGTTGTGGACGTTGTGGTGTAGAAAAGATTAAAAAAGTTTAAAAATCAGTCTGTGCCCAGGCCCACCATGGCACAGCGTAAATGCATGCTGAATGAATACCTATTATAAGCAAGAACTAAAACAAACCCATCTATGAGTAACATCAAAGTTAATCAGACATGAACAGCACGCCAGTAATATTAGTAGGAACCATTTAGCGTTAGTAGGTAGCTAGTCGAAATGCGGTCGCATTGAACGGCGCGGTGCGGTGGAGCGGTGCTTAGTTGTTATTGTTAGCGATCGAGTCAATTTTCCAGCTAGCCAAATCGAAACTGCCAATATTTAGTGCGACGCAAATGCAGCCGCGTCGATATTCACCACATGAAATTATGCTCATCTCTCATTTATTTTAATGAACGTAAATCCTCTTTTAAGAGTTGAATACTTAATACCTACTTACTCACAAAATAAATATCCTACCTTGGATAAATTACTGATATTTTAGTTTTTTAGTCTTGCTGTTGTTTTAATGAAAAGTAAAGAGACTATATTAAGGCTCATGCACTTAACATCCAGTACCTACTTATCGCTTGAAAAGCTCGAAAAGTGCGCGCGAGCTTTTCGAGCTTCCAAGCGATAAAGTATGTTCGTATTTTTCCCAGGTCTGGGTGTCACGGGGATCGCCACTGGTTCATTGTACGGTACCCATAATACTAGCGATATTATTTATTTAGAAAAATAAAACTATTTTACGAATTATATCGCGTTTATTTACTTTTTATGTTCCCGACGTTTCGTTTCGTTCGACGTATTTAGAAAAACTTTAAAATTATTTTTTACTGAAAGTGCTCGCCGCGCCACTGCCGACGGCCGGTGCCATCCCAGTGTGAATTGAGCCTTAAGGCTAAAGCGCCCATCTAGCCCGCGAAATTCAAATTTTTTGAGTTCTTTTAGAATTTTTTCAAAATCTGACAATAATCAAAGACAAATTTTGTAATTCGCGAAAAAGACCGTGTGCAGTGCATTTATTAATATATCCAACTTACTCTAAAACATTTCAAGAACGACAGCTATCCAGATAATCTGGCAATTTTTGTATATTTAGTGATTTACTAGTATCATATCCACCGTGATAATATTTAGAGTAAAATAAATGTATTAATAAATGCACTGCTCACGGTCTTTTTCGCGAATTACAAAATTTGTCTTTTATTATTGTCAGATTTTGAAAAATTTCTAAAAGAACTCATAAAATTTGAACTTCGCGGGCTAGACAGGCGCCTTCACCTTAAAGGTGTAAGTACCTGCTAACCGAAGATCTTTGGTAGGTAAGTAGGTACTAGCTCACTGAGTACTTACCTATTATAAGTATACTTAGTCGGTTCGTTCGTGCAAATGAAACGGAAATAGAAAGTGAATTAAAGGAAAATCCGGCACATTCTAACAAATAACATAAGGCGGCCAACCGTCCTGCATTCTGCGAGACCGTCCCGTAATGCCAGATGTAGGCCCACTTTGTAAAAAATAGTGAAATAATCCCGTAAAACATTGGATGCGTCCCGCATGTCCCGCATTCCTATTTTTCAAGTTAAGTCTGGGGAGTATTCACAATTGACGGAAAGCCCCCGATATCGGAAACTACAGCTTCCATCCTTCTTTTACATATGAATTAGAAGAAGGATGAAAGCTGCCGTCTCGTATACTAACTTGTGAATACCCCTTAGTCAGCATGCACTATGACCGTCAGTAAAATCCTCACTGAAAGTCTTAACCTTACGTGCAATGCTTGTGGTGGAATTTAATATGGGGACCCTGTAGAAATACCCAAAATCGAATATTTTAATAAAAATACCGAAGTGACCTTAATAAAAAACTCTGGTGTAAGTACCAAAATGGCAGAAACAACTAGGGACCCCACAACTTCTGCCTTTTGGGGTCGGTGCCACTATCTTTACACTACACTACTTACGTAAAATCTAAGAAACTATAAGGTCCGCAGCCTCTCAGTGCACCCAGGCTTCCCGGCCCAATACATACTCCAATACATACTTCGCATTCAACACCCCCCCAGTCCAAAAAAGTCCCGCATTCCATTTTCTGAAAGTTGGTCGCCTTAAAATAACTTGGTTACAGACAGTCATCTGCAACGTACCTAATATAAATAGGAAATTGCGAGGACCGTCGCAGGAGATTGGAACGACTCCGTCGATAACGTAACGTAGGTAGTGGTTAGGTGTTCTCTTTTCCGATTGCCTTAAACTGAAGCTTATCAAATGAGATAGTTTTTTTAAATGGCTGCTGAAATTAACATACTTAAATGGTATCAGATTTTTTTATCCCTTCCTGAATATTGCATACAATTTTAGATCCTATCCTATGCTAAAGATAATGCAATTTTTATCCTACTCTGTACTAACTATTACAGGAGGTACCTATCCGTATAGAGAGAGTAGTAGGTTGTATAGGTATTCCTTGAGCAGATCAATTTTATTTGTTGCAAGAAAATAAAGAAAAGAAGCTTGAAACAAAGGGTACAGTGCTACAAGCTTTATTTAGGCGGTGTCCAAAGGAGGAACCAATGAGAATATAATAGAGAGAGGAGGAACTAAAATATTCATTGAAAAAATGTCTTATTTTGACAGTCTTGCATCGACAGTCGACAACACAGACTTCCAAATACTACGTATCATATTGTATTCTCTTTGCTACGTATAAGGACGACACTAGCGACGCTCTCAAGACCCAAATAAAGATTGCAGGACTATTTATATTGTATTTTTTTAGGTCTGGTAACATTGCGAAGAAATGTTCTCGTAATTTAGTGATGTGACCCACAAACTTTAATAATCGATTTGATTGGTTGTACTTATAATCTACTTTAAAATGTGTTTCATATTAGCACATGACATTTGACTTATTTTTGTGAACAACCCTTATGCTTCATAAGTATCAAACTATAGGATTTCATATTTATGAAGTATAAGGATCGGTGGTGAGTTTTTATGACTTATGTTACATTCCAAAATGTGCGTGTAGTCATAAAGTTATAAATATAGGTAGGTACAATGTGCCTAAAGAATCGTTTTAATTTTAAATTTGAAATTAATTAATTTCGGCGAAATACGCGAGAATTTACAACTAATGCAATTTCTGATTAATTCAAAGTCGTAATAGACTTGAAACAAATCGATTCCACTGATTCGTACATCACTACTGTGTTGTTGTAAAATTTTATTGTACAAGATAATATTGTTCTGTGGTCCGAAATATTTTTTTATTGTTGGGTACGCTTAATTTCGAAGTTCGCCCTATGCCCAAATGTTAAAAGAATTACAATAATATATAATCGTTTCCTCTGAGTGACAATGTTGCTATTACGTACATAGTTTGTTTATTCACTGTGCCTTACCTACTTATCAAACATCGTGCAAAACACATGAGAACTTCTACAATTGTTGTTCATTTGTTTTCGTTATGACGAAGCGCCGGAGAATCCTGCACGCCGACAAAATCATACAAAATGTTACGAGTGTGTTCTGTTTGCTGATGTTCCTACAGCTAAAAGGTTAGTTTGAACTACAAACATCTCTTACTTCCACGAAAATGCAAATGAAACTTTGTTGGTGTATCCCAGACAAAGCTTTAAAAGTTTCATTGTGCTTTTGTTTCAATTATTTACGAATTAACTAACAACAGCTCTCTCAATAAAAATTGAATACTCCAATAGATTATGCTTAATGAGAGTGCCATAAAAATAAACCTTACAAATGGGTAGATACTTCTGTTGTAAGGCATCAGTTGGTCCATACAGATATCTTGTCTCCTGCTTTACAGTGGATCAATATCCACCTTTAACTCCTTTTCATTTCAGTAATATTTCATGTTGTATGCTAAGAATCTTCTTTCAGGACTCTTCAAGGGTCTTATACAATATAAAACCTTTATTATAATTCCAGGTTACTACTCAGTAGCGAGCAACCCTATATTGCTATATTCAACAGCATCAGACATCCGCATAGTGAACACAGCAAAGCTCAGCAAAGTGAACACCATCGTGAAGGACCTGGAACAGGGTTCAGCAGTGGACTTCCTGTACAGAAAGGACTATGTATGCTGGTCAGACCAGACTGCGGAGTTGATACAATGTATGACATACAATGAAACGCATGTAGGAGATAAGGTAAGTACAATGGGTTGACTGCTCTGGTCATATCAGCAACAATTATTTGTTTCATATTAATTAACATTTAACTGCATGACATATATATATGTATTATTGCATATTATAAATGTATATATTACCATTACCCCACCACAATAGTGTCAAATATCTTGGTATGCACCTGTATCACACTGAAAAGCTAAAAGAAAAGCTCAACATGAAATATAAAACTTGGCTCTGTCTATTAGGCCGTAACAATAAATTAAAAGTGGACAACAAGCTGTGTATACATAAAATACTCCTGATAGCAATATTTATCAATTTATTGAACTCAACAACAGGTTACAATTGTGTTAGCATGAAGTAAATGTTTACAATTCTAGAACTTATACTAAGTATAATTATAACCCAAAAGCTTGTGTTAGGAAAAGTGTATGGTGCAATATGGATGTATGGTGTGCACCTGTGGGGGAGCCCCAGTGACTTGCCATCATCAAAATCAAAGCAAAATGAAATCGTACATACTATATCTAATGTGCTATAGTTTATTAACAACAATATTTATTGCAATAACTTGAATTATCACGTACGTAAGAGACATGGATGCGTAAGCAGTTAGGGCAGGAGTTTAGGAGGTCTTGTCTGCCGCTAATATTCGTTGAATAATATTGTTGCCGCAGCTTTACTTGCATGTCATATGTATATCTATTAGTTATCATTGTTGTTTATGTCATTACAGATTAAAATAGTGTCAGAGGGTCTGATAACACCGACTGGCATTGCAATTGACTGGTACACAGACAAGATATACTGGACAGATGGAGAAACAAACAGAATTGAAGTTATCAGTATAGAGCAGAAGTATAGAAAGGTACTGTTCTGGTCAGAAGTGGATCTGGCCAGGGCTATTGCTGTAGTTCCTAAAGAAGGGTGAGTAATTTATCAAAGAATTTGCCCTAGTATGATTGTTATTCTTATACCAGAACTAAATTATAACGCAACATTCAATTTTAACCAATGGAAGGCAATGAAAAGTCTTGGTTTAAGCTGCAAAGCAAAGCTCAGAGAATTTTCACCAGAAAAACACCCAAACCAGGCAATATGGTGTCTGGGGCAATCCCATTAAAAATTGAAAATTAATAATATCTTCCTTGATTTTCTACAATAGTACCATTTTGTTCCAGTTTAATGTTCTGGACAGACTGGGGCGAAGTACCCAAAATAGAAAGAGCCGGCATGAACGGCGACCCAAGTACCCGTAAAGTGATAGTCAAAGAAAATATTTTCTGGCCAAATGGAATAACAATTGATTACGACAACAATTTAATTTATTGGGTGGACGCGAAGCTTCATTTCGTTGATGTCATCGACTTCAATGGCGACAAACGGAAGAGTGTGGTTAAGGACGGCCTTGTATATCCGTATGCACTCGCATTCTTCAATTATAAATTATACTGGACTGATTGGAAAACTTGGTAAGACAACACAGAACAATTTTTTTTTGAAGATTACAAGAAAAGCCCTAAACTGAGTAGGTTCCTGTGGTAACGGGGCGGTGCGGGAGGGGTGTGCCCTATAGAGTCACGCGTCATTTGACAATCCCCTCCCCGCACCGCTCCACTACCGCCGGTACAATGTGCCAGAGCAATGTGGGTGTATTACAAAAATAGTATTCTACTAACTGTGTCAGAATTGGGCTCACGAGGATGGGGATTGAACCCGGAAAGTCTCAGCTAAAAAAGCGGCCCCTCTAACAACTAGGCTACAGATATTAATGTATAAAATGTGTTAAATCAGGTCCATTCACACCTGGGACATCTCCACGAACGGCCCCATAAAGGAACTGATAAAATCCGACCCTGTGCCTGTGGACATTAAGGTGTATGATGGCAGCAAGCAGCTGATGCCAGCCGGCGACTACCCGTGCAAGGAAAACAATGGCGGATGCTCGCACCTGTGCCTGTTGTCCCCGAAACCGCCAGGTACGTTGCGAACGTCGTTGGTACGTATGTTGAACGTACATGTTGATGAATGGATAAGTAGGCAGGTGCGGATACAGGTGGAGATTATGGGTGCAATTGCCCCATTCCCTTATTTTGACTTAGTTCAACGTTTCCAAATCGTCATTAGTATATCACTGGCTGTTTACGAGAATCTATCCATAAATGATATGATTGAAGCATATATGGTACTTTTAACAAAATGTTTTTTTTTGTGTCTGTTTGCCTGGCTAATCTACAATATGGCTGGGCCTTTAAGGCAGATAGGTGATGCTTAGCTTAAAAGGCTTGAAGGCAGATAGGTGATGTTATAAGTAGTAACTGAGGCTACTTCTATTTTATCTAAGTACCACGGGGAGCTGTGGGTAACAGGGCACCTAGAAGGCGCTTTTGGTCGTTCTTTCTTTACACATCCTATCTTCTAACACCTAGGCTACGAGTGCGCGTGCCCAACTGGTTCGAAGCTGAAGGAGAACAGCACCAACACCTGCCACAGCGGCCCGCAGTCCATGCTGGTGGTGG
Source organism: Notodonta dromedarius (assembly GCA_905147325.1). Classification (NCBI taxonomy): domain Eukaryota; kingdom Metazoa; phylum Arthropoda; class Insecta; order Lepidoptera; family Notodontidae; genus Notodonta; species Notodonta dromedarius. The sequence goes on along the minus strand of LR990165.1, from coordinate 1,542,737 downwards.
CGCAGCGCTCGGCCATCTCCAAGATATCGCTCGACTCCCCCGACTTCACCCCCTACACCTTGCCGCTGAAGGACTTGAAGAGAGCGCTCACAGTCGACTTCGACCCTATATCCGAGTACATTTATTGGGCTGATAGTTCGGTAAGTTTTGATTTTAATAACATAATTCGATATTGCAGCCTTGTTGATGAAACTAATTACATATTCGGCGGGTGATCTATTTGTAACATGTGCTTTGTAAGGAACTTTAAGCTGGAAAACTCTATAGTCTTGTCTTAAAGTCTAGTACTTTACTGGCTAGACCGATAGTAGTAAAGCTCTAGTCTTCAAAGCTGCAAATGAAAGCTTCTCAAATATTCATTCTTCCCAGCATCTCAATGGCATGACTCACATTCCTTGTGTAATATTTTTAAATCAGAATTGGCCTCGATGTGTATCATTTAAACATTGCTAGACTAATCAGGATAGACGGGAACTAGCCCCTTAGACAGACAAATGGGGAAAAAGAGTAGAAAAAGCAATAAGGAATGCAACATAACGTTGTTTCAACCAGTAGCGTTTGAGTGTCGAACCAAGACTATTAGGGTCTATTCGGACGAGTTGCGTCCGGACTGAAAGCCGGCTGCAAAATTGTAGTTTAGATAAATGGAGGTGATATAACTGCACAAAAATTGCTAACCAACAATACACTCCAAATTCTAACGATGCAGCTCGTCTTAATAGACTCTATAAATCCCCGTATGACAATCTTACTTAGGCGTCAATAGCCTAGTGGTTAGAGGAACCGCCCTTGTAGCTGTATGGTTCCGGGCCATTGAACTATTGACATGAGCCCAATCCGAACACAAGCAATTAGCTTAGCTGGAGAGGTTAACAGGAATAAATATAATGTTATTAACTCACATTTCTAGTAACCTTCAAAGAAATCTACTTCTGACGTGGTTACCTCGCGGTCTTTGGTATTTTTTCAAGCTTCTTACCCATTTATGGGGGATTTTCATTATTTGCCCAGGTCTGGGTGTCACTTGGATCGACGCCAGTCCATTGTACGGTACCCATAGTACAAGCTTTGCTTAGTTTGGGACTATTATAGTTGGTGTGTCAGTTTGGCGATATTTATTCATATTTAGTATGTATCGGTAGGCCAAGACGATATCGCGCGCGCGGCTGGACGGCAGCTCGCAGGCGGTGGTGGTGCGCTGCGGCGGCGTGCCCGACTCCGTGGCGCTGGACGCGCTGGCGCGCAACCTGTACTGGACCGACCCCGGCAGCGACACCATCAGCGTCGCGCGCCTCGACGGCACCTCCAGGAAGGTACCCGCTATTTTGAGATTGATGTCGTCACGACCGCTTGGCGCTGTGGTTCGAGCGTAGGCCGCTCGGGTCACTGCAAGTGCACATGGTGGTTTCAGGTTCGATTCCCGCCGGTGCAAAATTTCGGAAATGGCCTTTTCGTAATTTGCCCAAGGCTAGGTGTCACTGGGATCGCTCAAGTCAATTTTACGGTGCCCATAGTACAGGCATTGCTTAGTTTGCGACCATGCAGTTGGTGTGTCAGTCTGACGATATTTATTTATTTTTCATTACTCATACTCTGAAAGTAGGTCTTAAGTCCCTGAGGAGCGGGTTGAAAGTAATACTTTTCCGGCCCGGGAGAATCGCTTTCAACTGACAGCTGTCAAACTATTAAAAAAAAACTAGTTCCATTTTCACATTTCTATGGAACCATGTTCAAACTTTTTCTACAGTCACTCAATTACAGCACGATGTAAAATTGAAATAACATAAAGTTAAGTATTAGTTAAATAATATATATTTTTAAATGACTTAATTATAATTTAGTTTCAAGAATTTCTTTAAAATAACATAGCATTGGGCAAAATATTTAAAGATGAAAATGAAAAATAATGGCTAAATAATGAAGTTGGCCGGCCAACGAAAAAAAAAAATAGGCGGCAATCCGATCTTTTTTTTGTTGAGTTGTAGAGTATTGTTTATACTTCCTTGTATTATTTCTTTAGCCAATTCCTGTTTTTATTTTTACTTTCCTTGTATTCGTAATGAAAAGCACAGTGTTTACCTCGGGTGAAAGACTTATTTTGTCCCTCGAACTATTAGCGCCCTCGCTACGCTCGGGCGCCAAACCCCGTCTCGGGACTAAATAAGTCACTTTCACCACTCGTGTAACAATGTACTATATAAACATCTATTGGAGCACTTTGGCAGTAAAATCGACCAGTGTACCGTCGCGTCAAATGGCATGACGCTCTATCATGATGCCGTCTTGCCCCCTTTACGCCTCCGGTCTCGATTCCCTTGACGTCCCGTGGCGGACCACATTTTTTTTGTTATTTTGTGAAATCCTATAAACTGCATAATATGCCTTGTATGAAACTAACCTGGGTATATTCAGACGAGACGCATCCGCACTGCAAGTGGGCTGCGCAGTCCGGCTCATTCCGATTGCATCTGATTGGCAATTTGTATGAAAATATTCTACGCTTCGCTTTTCGCTTTTGGCAACAAAAACTCTGATACGCTACGCACGGATAAAATAATTCCAAAAATTTACCCACGCATTCGTAGCTGTGCCGACTAATTTGTGTCTTATCATAAACAAAATCGTCTCTCCCGCGTGAATCTTGAACTACGTCAATTTATTAATTTTAAAGGTGTTGATCCACAACGAGCTATACGATCCCCGAGCCATCGCGCTCCACCCGACGGCGGGCTGGATGTTCTGGTCGGACTGGAACGAGAAGAAGCCCAAGATCGAGCGCGCCAACCTAGACGGCAGCGGCCGGATGCTGCTGGTCTCCGAGAAGCTCACCTGGCCCAACGGCATCGCGCTCGACACTGTCAAGAACAAACTGTACTGGGGCGACGCGAGGACGCACAAGATTGAGGTAAGAGATCATTTTCTTTTACTAGGTGATACAAAATGGGTATACTATTTTTTTTGCAACTTAACTTTGTAAATCTCAAACTATCGGCTTTGTGGGACAGTTGAAGTACTAAAGGTTTTGTAGACTTGTGAAATCGGTCAACAGCTGTATTCCTATAACACCTTTTGTTTTTCAAGTTCCCTCCAAAGCTGATGGTTTTAGAATTACAAAGTTAAGTTTTGAAAAAAAAGTATACCCATTATGTGTCCCCTTGTATATTACTAGCAATTTGACGACCGCTTGGCGCAGTGGTTTGAGCGTAGATCGCTCGGCTCACTTCACATGGTGGTTGCGGGTTCGATTGCCGCCGGGGCAAATTTCGGAAATGGCCTTTTCGTAAATTGCCCGGGTCTGGGTGTCACTGGGATCGCCCCCAGTCCATTGTACAAGCTTTGCTTAGTTTGGGACCATGCAGTTGGTGTGTCAGTCTGGCGATATTTATTTGTTATTTAATGTATCTTTATCGCATTACCAGTATTCCCTTTAGCCCGTCAAACTAAGCTAATGCTTGTGTTAGGAGTGGACTCACGTCGATATTTTAATGGCCACGATGGGGTTTGAAACCGGAACCTCTCAGCTAATAGAACAGCCCCTCTAACCACCAGGCTATTGACGCCTTAGAGGCGCTAACTATGTTGGTTCAACTTGACCATCTTCTTGACTGTCCTATGGAGCGGGCCTGCCCGCATCGACCAATAGAATCGCTTTATTTCCTGTTGACCTAAGTCGAGTGAAGCTGAGGAAATGGATCGATCATATTGGCCGAAGTGGGCGGGTCCGCTTCATAACGCAGCTAAGTGTTTTGTGTGTTTAAGTGTGTTGTCTCAATCCAAATACCACATCTTTGTGGGACTAGTCCCGCCAAACACCCCTAGCACTGTTACTCCTGTAAGCCAAGTCCGACAATGGTTTCCAATGATGATTACCTCATCTAAAACCGTGTAATTGTGCAGGTGTGCAATATGGACGGCAGCGAGAGGAAAGAACTGCACAGCAGTGAGATATTGCACATCTTCGGGCTGACGCTGCTCGGCGAGCACCTGTACTGGACCGACATGCAGAAGCGGACCTTGGACAGGATCAACAAGAACACAGGTAACGAAGCTAATGAAGCTTTTTTGACCCCTCCCCCGTCCTTGTCACAGCTGGTCACATTTGTGAGACCCCCCCCCCCTAGCTAGTGTGATGGCACATATTTTGAAATTTACATTTAGAAATTTAAGAAATTATTAAAACAGCAGTTCCGAATTTATTATATAACTAGCTGAGCCCGCGACTTCGTCCGCGTGGAATTTAACTTAACCGCTCCCGCTCCCGCGTTCTGAGCCCGCGCGACATGACCCAGTTGTTTTTTGTTTTTCTAAAATGAAAGTAGCCAAAGTTACTGCTTATAACATCATCTATCTGCCAGTGAAAGTCCCGTCAAAATCGATCCAGTCGTTTCGGAGATACTCTTTGATTTCATGTGTTTTTATTTTTTACGCGCAACCCTAATTGTTTTTCTAGAATTAAAGTAGCCTAAGTTACTCCTTATAACATCAGCTATCTTCCAATGAAAGTCCCGTCAAAATCGATTTAGCCGTTTCAGAGATTACCCGGAATAAACACACAGACAGACAGACAGACAAAAAAATTAAATCGCGTTTTTGCTATGGGTGTCGTATGTTCTTTCATATGCATTCAGTGAAAAGGTATATATTACAAACAGACACTCCAATTTTATTTATTTGTATAGATTTTTAAAAAATGTGAGGTCACAAAATTTCGGACCCCTCTCCACCACTTGTCACACAATGACACGGTTCGTCGACCCCGTCCCTCCGCCTTAACGTGTGACGTAATTTATGGATGGCCCCTGATGAAGTTTTTCAAGTCATACCCGTGCGCGGGCGCTGCTTGTGGGGATTGGTCCAATCATTTTCCTCTTAACAACATTGTTCTTAAACTCTATTCATTTATTTAGCATGGAAGGCTTCCACCTCTGTTTTTTTTTGTTTGTTATTTTCTTATTGTTTATGTAAAGTGTGGGTAGGTATGCAACCCTCACTAAACTAGCTTTCTAATTTAAATACCTAAATCTGAGTGAGATTTGATTACTATTTACTTATTTAGTGATAATGGTGTAGCCTGCTCACATTCTGTTGCTGTTCCTGAAAATGTACATCATCGTGTATTCATTGAAAAGAGTAACCATTGAGTTATTGCCGGATCTTCTTAGTAGAAGCACCATTCCGAACCAGTGGTAAATTCTAATTATTCATAAAAGCTTTTTTGGCTTACATGAATAAACAATTCTGAGTTTTGAACGGCCGAATACTCAAACTCTACCGAAAAGTTCAAGTCCATGTCATATTTAATTACCATCTCATATTTCTGCAAATAATAACTAATTTTCTTTATGTAATTGAACCGATCTTTTACATAAAATAAATAAATTACCTATATAATACTTATAATTTTTCTTGGGTTAGAGTCTCAATCCTTAGTTACAATATGTATCGTAGGTCTAGAGAGGCAGCCGGTAGTGGAGCAGATGGCGAACATGATGGGCGTGAAGGCATTCCGTCTGAACGAGCCGCTCGGCTGGAACCACTGCGTCGACGACAACGGCGGCTGCTCGCATCTCTGCTTCAACAGACCAGAGGACTACGTGTGCAGTTGCCCCTTGGGTAAGCTTCAGTTTATGCGATACTATTCGCCGACCCATATTTCTTCCAAGCACTATACTTTTCATAACACTCTGGTAATGGTTACCGTCAGTAACGTTACAAAAATTTTAGTGTAAGTCGTCAATAGCCTAGTAGTTAGAGGGGTCGCCCGCGTAGCCGAAAGGTTCCGGTTTCGATCCCCATTCTGACTGTTAAACTATTGAAATGGGCTCATTCTTAATACAAGAATTGTCTCAGCTGGAGGGGTTAACGGGAATACTAGTAATGAAAAATTGATACACAAAACAATTGTTGGCTCAAATCTGGCTTCATCTGTCGTTATAACATGTTTGTTACAATAAATCGACTATAGCGGTATTGCAAACTTATAATAAATGTATCTACTTTTAGGATTGGAACTGAGTAAAGATAAAAAGACGTGTGTGGAGCCCGAGGCGTTTCTAGTGTACAGTCGCAAAAACGTGATCGGACACATCAGCATTGAGAACGAAGCTCACGACGCCGTGCTGCCTATCAAGGAACTGAAGGAAGTCAGGTAAATAGATATAAACTATTACTAATGAATAAAAATATTGACAAAATCAAATGGTCACTAATAGACCCATTGATGAGCTTAAATTTCCTAGAACAGTAATGCCGCTATTAATGTATAGCGACTATAACTTAGCGGTAGTATCAATAACTATCTATACCTTTACGGTCACAATCAACTCGAAATTAATAAATAATTATCATTAGACTGGCACACCAACTGTATGGTCCCAAAATAAACAAAGCTTGTACTATGGGTACCGTACAATGGACTGGGAGCGATCCCAATGACACCCAGACCTAGGCAAATTACGAAAAGGCCATTTCCGAAATTTGCCCCGGCGGGAATCGAACCCGCCATGTGCAGTGAACCGAGCGGCCTACGCTCGAACCACTGCGCCAAGCGGTCGTCAAACATTGTTTTAGTGCCCTCACTTCACACGTTATAGGCGCTACGGGCTGTCTATATAGGCAACCCCATCTTATTTATCTAATTTTGCTTCAGTGCTCTGGCGGTACATGTGTCAGGATCAAAGCTGTACTGGTCGGATACCAAAACTAAAACCATCAATCGATGCAGTATAAACGGTGCCAATGTGGAAAAAATTCTAGAATGGACCGGGTTAGTTGAAGGTAAGCATTAAACTGTGTCATGTTTTCTTATGTGTTTGTAAATAATACCGAAAACCTTAATCTAAAAGAATCTAAATAGTCGAAAGCCAATATATCGACATTAAGTAATTGAAAGCCCTCTTTATCTGGTGTCAGTGTAGTATTTCTTATTCTTTACTCCAACACATATCACATACAATTCATCCATGTTTTCCTGCGTCTGTATCTCTTTATCCATATTCATTCATACAACTCTTTTAGTCACCTGATTCGTAATCTCTTCATCTCATGTCGTCCACTCATCCCCTGCTTCTTCCTTTTTCTTTCGGCTTTTCTCTATTTATAACATTAATTAGAAGAAACCTTGCGGAAGAAATTATCTAAACGATAGAGATAGCCGCATCAAAATCCGTTGTGTAGTTTAAAAGAAGGGACAAACAGACATGCAGATAGCGACTTTTTCCATACTATATTGTCAATAGCCTAGTGGTTAGAGGGGCCGCCCTCTAGCTGAGAGGTTCTGGTTTCGATCCCCATCCTGGCCATTAAACTATTGACGTGAGCCCACTCCTAACACAAGGAATCGGTTAGCTGGAGGGGATAACGGGAATATTAATGTGAAAAACGCACATTGTTGGTAATCTCCTACCTCATATACAAATACAACTCTAAGATCCACATGTACAAATTTGTATTGTTAAATTTTCAATAAACCTTTTAGGGTCGAAGATGCTGACGGCTGTGGCCCAGTTTATACTAGTATATCTGTCAACATTATCTCTTAAATAAATTATAACAATGTTATGGTTTGAGAAATTTATACTATTTTTGGTTGGGACAATCCTACTAATATTATAAATGCGAAAGTACAAACAAAAACTACTGAACGGATTTGGATGAAATTTGGAACACAGATAGATTATAACCGGGATTAACATATAGGATACTTTTTAACCCGATAATCCCGAAATTTTTGCTAAGTTAAAATACTACGCGAATGAAGTCGCGGGGCACAGCTAGTAAATTATAATCTTTTTAATGAATATTGTTGTTGAATGACTGTGCTATACATATATTGCAGGCGTGGCAGTGGACTGGTCGGGGCAGAACATCTACTGGACGGACACGGGCACGCAGCGCATCGAGGTGGCGCGGCTCGACGGCTCCAGCCGCCGCGCGCTCATCTGGCAGGGGCTCAAGAAGCCCAAGAGCATCGCACTCGACCCCAGGAGGGGGTAACTACACTCACGTCTATTATTTATTCTAATCTTATTTGAAATTCCACACTATACTGTGTGTCTAGAGCGCAAAGTCGCTTGCTTATTTAGCTGTGTTGAATAGTATTTTGACACTGAAATCGGTAACTTTAGTTCTCGTAATATCCTACAAAATTTAGCGAACTATTGAATGTGTTGCGAGATATAAAACGAAATTTGGCAACTAAAATTATAATCTGCGCACAACATTTTGCTATGAATTCCATTTTTAAGTCTTCTAAAGAAAATTACGACACAATTTTTTTTTCCTGTATAACTTAAATAATGACCTCACCTAAAGTTATTTTTTCCAATTCTTCCTGCAGAGCTTAGATTGATATAAATGTTTGTTAACATCTTTGCTACTTATTCAACTGCTATCCGTGAAGACCTATAATTGGCTTTATGACTTTTTACTTCTATTTGCAATTGTTATTTCTAGCTGTTGGTCTTCCTATCAATAAAAAAATATAAATAAAAAATATTGTTTCAGCTACATGTACTGGTCGGAGCTCGGTTCGAAGACCATAAAACGCGCCGCCATGGACGGCTCGGGCCCGACCGTGCTCGTGGAACAGGTCGGCAAAGTGCACTCCATAGCCATAGACCACGAGCGGCGCGCCATCTACTGGGCGGCGCTGGACCCGCCCGCCATAGAGTCCGCGTACTTGAACGGCACCGGGAGGAGGCTGCTCGTCACCAACGTGTCTATGCCGTACACGCTGGCCTTGTACAATGATAAAGTGTTTTGGGGCGATTGGAATACTGGTAAGTAGAAGTCGATTGTGTAACTTTTAATTTTTAGGCGTCAATAGCCTAGTGGTTATAGGGGCCACCCTCGTAGCCGAGAGGTTCCGGGTTAGATCCCCATCATGGCCATTAAGCTATTGACGTGGCATTAGCATTAGCTTAGCTGGAGGGGCTAACGGAAATACTAGTAATGTGATAAACTCACATGGCTAGTAATCTCTTTTATTTTAAGTTTATTTATTCATTTCATTCATTTTTGTATTGCGTCTTATTAAAATTTTTTAGTAATTAAAAAAAGGTGTCCAGCACCGCAAGAAGTCAAATCAATCCAATCGGCAATCTGTGGCCCATATAAATAACTCTACCTCAAGTCTGGGAGTAGTCTTGAGTACTCGCTTGACATGTCATTTTGTACTGGGATGACGTTAGGATGACATTTCCAAGATCACTCTCAGACTTGGGATCGATTTATTAATACGGGCCTGTTATTCATAGATCTCTGGTATCAGGAATTAGCCCTGCTATTTTTTTATTCTCAGGAAAAGTGGAATCTGCATCAAAATTGGACGGCAGCGGGCGCAGAGTAATCCACTCGGACCTGGAGTACATATCGGAGCTGAAGGTGTTCGGGCGCGGGCTGCGCGCGGGCGGCAACCAGTGCGGCGTCGACAACGGCGGCTGCGCGCACCTCTGCCTCCCAGCCGGCAGTGAATACCGCTGCGCCTGCCCCACGCACTACCGGCTCAACAAGGACAACCTCACCTGCACTGGTAAGTTGGGGAACAAGGACCATCTCCCGTGTACTGGTGAGTTAGGGAACAAGGACCATCTCCCGTGTACTGGTGAGTTAGGGAACAAGGACGATCTCACGTTTACTGGTGAGATAGGGAACAAGGACGATCTCACGTGTACTGGTGAGATAGGGAACAAAGACCATCTCACGTGTACTGGTGAGTAAGGGAACAAGAACAACCTCATCGGCACGAGAAAGTTAGGGAACAAAGGCCGCCTGACGTGTACTGGACCTGACTCTTGACAAAATTTTATTGAATGTTAGGTTTGAGAAGACTGGGAACCTTCTTGAGGTCTTACAGCTAGATACAGCTTTTCAATCCATCTTCGTTTTCAGAACCAGAAGAGTTCCTGCTATTCGCGCAAAAGAACGCAATAGGCCGAATTGTGGTGGCCCCGGGCGAGTGTACAGACGCGTATATACCGCTGACTGGACTGAAAAACGTCAAAGCCATTGAATACGATCCTGTAAAAAAGTAAGCACGTCCATTATCATAACGATTTGCAGTTATTATTTCATGATAGTTATCAATCACATAAGCTTATTTTATGCTCCTTACCAAAAGAATAGAATAAATGATTTAAAATTCATCCATCGAGATATGTGCGCCTGATGCCGACTAAGTTATTTTAGTTTAAATTACTCATACTCGGAAAGTAGGTCGTAATGCTTTTCAGCCCTAGGGAGAATGCATCAATAATGCAGCTGGCCGGTAAACGGAAAAAAATCAAAATAGGCGGCAATCCAATCTTAATTAGTTTTTTCGAGTTGTAGAGTATTGTTCATACTTCCTTGTATTTCTTTAGCTAATTCCTGTTTTTATTTTTACTTTCCTTGTATTCGTAATGAACAGCACAGTGTTTACCTCGGGTGAAAGACTTATTTCGTCCCTCGCACTATTGGCGCCCCAGCGTACCATCTCGGGACTAAATAAGTTACTTTCATTCCTAGGGTAATAATGTACTATTTCATTACTCATACTCGGAAAGTAGGTCTGAAGTTGCCTGAGGAGCGGCTTGAAAGTAATACTTTTCAGCTTTTACATTGCATGCAACGTAGAAATTTCTTTTGCACTATTTCTAACCTATTATTATATTTATCGTAGAAGGGATTGCAGATTTGAGAAGCGTATTCAAGTTGAGACCTTATTAAGGTCTTAAATAATGTTAAATATGTAGTCGGCCGCTTAAAATCTTTAGATGATCGCATGACGAACAACTTTTTGTAAAATCATGCTGTTTAGAGAATAGTTATAGTGAATGATATTTTTGTTTTTTGTGAAGGAATCATGTGACATTTCGGTAAGCTGAGATGTAGGTTATTTGCAGCACAATATAAATAAAGTCTATTGAGATCATCTTGAAGGAGAATGCAGTCATTTATGGTCTAAATTTTAATATCGTCTGCATACATCAAAAAGTTTGAATTCCTAAAGCAGGCTCCTATGTCATTAATGAACAGAACAAAGAGGAGGGGCCCTGAAATTGATCCTTGGGGAACTCCCGAATCAACGATTATAGAGTTTGAAACATAGCCATTGATAACCACTGTTTGTGTACGTATAAATATATATGACATAAACCACCGCAATAAATTTCCCCTAATTCCATTGTATGCAATTTTACCCAAAAGCAATTTGTGATCCACCTTGTCAAAAGCCTTCTGAAAGTCTGTATATACAGCATCTACTTGAATTTGTTTGTCCATACTTTCGAATAAATAATTTGTAAATGTCATTAAATTTGTAGTAGTAGAACGACGTTTAACAAATCCATGTTGCTGAGGTATAGAGTTGATGTTTAAAAGAATATAAGTGACTGTGTACTAGACTTTCAAAAAGCTTAGACAACAAGGGTAGATAGGATAGAAATAGGTCTATAGTTTACAACGCCACTTTTATAGATTGGCGTTATAAAAGCCCGTTTCCAGATATCTGGGAAAGTACCTGCACATAAACATTTGTTATATATAATGTGTAAGGGTATAACCAGATTATTAGCAATGTTCTTAACGAAAAAAGGGGGAAGTACATCGGGACCAGGTCCTTTGGTAATATCTAATTTGTTTAAGGCACATTTTATAACATCACGAGATAAATACACGTCACAAATACAGAATGAGTTGATCGCAAAGTCACTTGGAGGCCGCCAATGAGAAGGCTCGTAAACGGAATTAAAAAAGTTAGAAAATAAGTTACTTATCTCAGTCGGGTTACTTGATTGAATGTTTCTGTAGCACATAGTAGCTGGAAGACTTGACATACCTTTTTGGTTTTTTAGATAAGTCCAAAAGTGTTTAATGTTCAGCGGTATGCTGTCTTCAACGAGACACACGTATCTACGAAAACATTCAGCAGATTCAGTTTTAAAACGATTACGGTGAATTGAGAAGTTGAGATAGTCGGAGAGATTTCCGTACTTCTTCCACTTCACCCAAGTACGTTCTTTATCTCTGAAAATACGAATGAGCGTAGGCGAGAACCAAGCTGGAAAACGAGTACTTTTCACCCTAGTGAGAGGGACTTGCAATTTTATAATACCATAAAATTAAATTAAGTCGTAGATAGTAGTCACCGCATCATCAGCAGATAGGTGTCCAAGTAACATTTCCCAGTTTATACAGCTGAGTTCAGAGTTAATTATATTATAGTCAGCCTTATAAAAATTTTGTCTGGGTAATGAACAACTTTTCATGTGTTTGAAATCAGTTATGAGCGAAGAAAATATAGAAAAGGAGGGTGGTATGCATCTGTCTGTAAAAGTGGTACACAAAGTTCAGCTTGACAACTTGCGTTGGACATAAATAAATCAAGGATACGATCAAGTCTATTTTTAAAAGTTGTATTGAAAAGCATTAGAAGAAATTCTTCAAAGAATGGCCAACATTACTAGTAGGCTGGGGAATTACATGATTATCCTGAACAAGCCAATCAACTGATGGCAGATTATAGTCCCCAGCAATGTAAAAGGCCATTGTTTTGGGGTCAAGAGCGATGTCATGAAGCATGTCAAAATGAGACTCATAAACATCAACTTTACAGCCAGGTGGTATATAAGCAGCGCTAAAAACATATCGCCTATTTGATTGCGTCGTGGGAATTTGTACGACAACGTGTTCCATATCAGAGTGAGGACCAATCGACAATCCAACAGGACGTAGCTTCCGAAGCACAGCTATCAACACACCACCACCATCACGGTTACCAGAACGGTCACGGTCACATCTAAATACTTGATAACGATCGTCTATGAATTCACTATCCGTAATGCTATTTGTGAGCCAAGTTTCGGTAAGTATGATTACGTCATACGAACATGCCAAAATGTTCATATACAAAAAGTGTAATTTAGTGCGAATCCCTCTACAATTTTGCTAATACACAATTAAATCGTACTCATCCATTTATAACCGGTAAACAATAGTACATGATTAAGTGTTTATGCTTGGGTTCCAGATTGCCTGAGTAGGTAAATAATAGTAAGCAAATATTCATTAGTGGAGAACAGTATACGTGTTGAACCCCGAGAAAAAATATATTGACGGTAGATAACAAACATAAAATTAAAGAAAAAATACGTCCAAAACGCGTTGATGCACTAATATGAGTACAGACACAAACATAGGTATTCTTCCTAGAACATAGTATTCTGAAAATGTACGTTAGCTTAACGTATAGAACATAATTTGAATCACACAAAATATGATGTGGGTAATACGATAATGATCGTTGCATTTTAGTGTCGAGTGCGAACAATTTTGTAAACACATAGAGTAGCGCAAGATACAGAGTGAGCTGATGAGATATTAAAATTATTTTATATTTAGTAAAAAATAAGTATGTAACTAATAGAGGTACGCAGAAAGAAACCATATTGGATAACCGACAAAAATTGCGTACAGTACAGAGGTATGCACACACACATATCGATGGAGTCTTAACGATTGGTGTTTCTATTCTCCGATTTGCGAGTAAGCTTGGACAAATCCTTATCAGAACGGATTGCAAAGGCACGAGTTGAATCCTTTTCCCGGACCAGTATGACACCATGCTTGACCCAGACGAAGCGATATTCATTTTGCTTGGCAAGATCACGAGCTTGACGAAATATACTATTGTTCTGCAGTGTTAGATGTTCCTTTATGAAAACTTTGTGACAGGCACCGGATATATTGAGATCTTCTGATGTGATACTTTTCTTAAGACGAGCTGCTGCAATAAAGTTATCACGCAGCAACTGAGTGACAAATTTCACAATAATGTTTTTTGGTCGCTTAGAGTCAGGTTGCAGAAGGGGCACACGATGAACAGCAACGATGTCACGTGTAGACAGTGGATGTTTAATAACACTGGCAATATTTTCTATCAGGGATACAAGACTTTCTCCACGTTTCTCGCATAAGTTGCTGATTTCCATTCTCCAAACTTGGCCATTTACTTTTTGTGTCTTGATTTCAATGTCATCAAATCTGTCACAAAGTGCTTGGATTGAATTTCTTACACCTTAGAATTCGGTCAAGACTGCAGAAAGTCGCTCATCGTGCTTATTAAATGAAGTTTTAAGTAAGGACAACATTTCATTCTTGAAAGACAAAAATTCTTGCCTTGTATTATATTTGTGGACAAGCGTAGGCTGATGATGATGATGATGATAATATTTATCATCCATCCACACTCATTTCTCCACTTTGAACATCGACATCACTTTGATCGAATGTGTCCATGATGAAGTTGCGTTCTCTGTCGGCTACGCTACTCTGCGCAGTACACACACACACACTTGCACCAGTCGGGCGATAACACAATAACGAATGAGCGGTGTGTGACTCAGAGACAACCGACTGTAGCCGATGCTCGCGCAGGAATGGCTTTAAAATACTTAACATAGATTTGGCCAAAACATTTACCATTTTTTCAATGATGAAAATGAAAAATAATGGCTGAATAATGAAGCTGGCCGGCCAACGAAAAAAAAAACAAAATAGGCGGCAATCCGATCTTCCCCCACATCGATCCCCCAGTCCATTATACGGTACCCATAGTACAAGCGTGGCTTAGATTGGGACCGTACAGTTGGTGCGGCAGTCTGGCGATATTTATAGTCGTTATTCCTGACAGACAGTTGTACTGGATGGACGAGGACTCGCACTCCATCCGGCGCGCGGGCGTGTCGTCCTCCAGCACGGCGGCGGCGGAGGGCGCGGCGGTGGCGGGCGCGGGCGCGCTGGCCCGCCCCTTCGACCTGGCGCTGGACGTGCTGGGCCGCGCGCTCTACTGGACCTGCGCCGACACCGACTCCATCAACGCCACCTCCATCGACAACAACTCCTCCTCCGGGGTCATACTGCGCGGGGACAACATGATGCCGAGGCATTTGGCGTTCCATCAGACTAAAAGGTCAGTTGCTACCACTATTTGTTTTATGGAAGGGAGTCCGACCCTGTTGGAACTTCGTTAATCTAGAGAAGTATGATGTGGTTTAGAATCTTTTCTTAAACTATTTTTTGTATAGATTATTAAGGTCTGTGGTGCTACTTTTAGCAACTATAATCCTACTCGAAATTCCATATTTTTACCGCCGTATCGATTACTGAACGAACAATACAAAATTATTGTTCGTTTGGACGATGTGCAACGGCAACAAAATGGAATTTAGAGTAGAGTAGGGATATATCGGTTATCGTTGCTAAGAGTAGCACCCCTAATTAGTAAGATGGGTCCACTTTATTCAACGATGATCGTCTCCATGAAAATACCAGCATCTATTGCACCTACCTACGTTGATAAAATCAATAGGGTCCTATCTGTATTGAACTACTAGTTGACGACTTAGCATCTTTATCTCGATACAAAAAAAAACATTAAATTGAATCACAAAATATTGTCAGTCACAATTTAAGGTACGAAATGCCCATATGTGCAATAGACATGGTAACTTTATAAAACTCAGTCGATCTTTACTTTGTCATGAATTAAGCAATTAGAGAATTTAGTTCCCTACGTGTATGGCCACAAGGTTCCTGATCTGGAACGACGTGGGTCTGGGCGTGGTGATGCGCGCCAACGTGGACGGCA
This sequence comes from Notodonta dromedarius, assembly GCA_905147325.1. Classification (NCBI taxonomy): domain Eukaryota; kingdom Metazoa; phylum Arthropoda; class Insecta; order Lepidoptera; family Notodontidae; genus Notodonta; species Notodonta dromedarius. The sequence continues at coordinate 1,527,109 of LR990165.1, read as the reverse complement.
CGTCGCGCACGGAGCTGGCGCGCGCCAGCAACGTGACGGCGCTGGCCGTGGACCACGGCACCGGCACCGTGTACTGGGCCGTCAGCAGGCAGATCCACGCCGTCGAGCTCGACGCCTCCAACAAGTCAGTCTTCTACTGCTATCTCTCTATTCCAGGGGTCGGCAACCTTTTGAGTCGGAAGAGTCAACAATTTCAAAGTGTTTAAATAGCCACAAAATTGTTGCTTGCCAAGAAAAAAAAAATCTCGCCAGACTGACACACCCAACTGTATGGTCCCAAACTAAGCAACGCTTGTCCTATGGGTACAGTACAATGGACTGGGGGCGATCCCAGTGGGAATCGAACCCGCAACCACCATGTACAGCCGAGCGGCCTACGCTCGAACCACTGCGCCAAGGGGTCGTCAAATAGTACTTGCATAAATAAAGTTTTTTGATTAAAAAGCTAATCTATTTATTCATAAGAAAAATATCTATGAAAAGCGAGTAGAAGTGGCTGAGAAATAGAAATGGTGCCTAATCCTCGTTAATCGATTCAAGCGGTTTTATTTTTTTAATAAATCATATTTTCGTATGGAACTACCTGTATACTACCTGACACTACCCTGAGGTAGTGTCAGGGTAGCGCCAATAACAGATAAAGTGAGAGGTAGGAGGCTGGAATGGTTTGGACACGTGATGAGAAGGGATGAGAAGCATGTTACTAAACGAGTGATGAATATGGTGTATTCTGTGATTTGTCCAAGGCATTCGACTGCGTCCATCATGAAATACTTGCCAGGAAATGAATGTGGATGGATACAGTGCGAGAGGAAGGCCCAAGAAAAGATGGATGGATTGTATTAAGAATGATATGAACGAGGTTGGAGTGGATGTGAGTATGACGGGAAAGCGCGATGTATGGAAGGAAAATACATACTGCGCCGACCCCAGATAATGGGAAAAGGTAAGGCATGATGATGATGATGATTTTCGTATGGAACTAAAGAGCCGCAGCTTCACATCTGAAGAGCCGCATGTGGCTCGCGAGCCGCAGGATGCCGACCTCTGGTCTATTCTATCTATTCCACAGTCGGTTTGTGACCGTGTTTATCAACGCGCTGGGTGCGATTTTATTCCTCCTATGGACCAGGGATACACACCCCAGCATATGTACATACTTTAGTGGCTGTCTATAGTCATAGATACTTCTCCAATGTGGCGCCGCTCTAGTAGCAAAAACCTGGATACCTCATTCGTTTCATTTGTTTACTTTTCAAGATACTAATCTAAATAAAAAAATTAAAAAAATAATAATCAAACTGACACACCAACTGTATGGAACCAAACTAATCAAAGCTTGCACTATGGGTACCGTACAGTGGACTGGGGGTGATCTCAGTGACATCCGGACCTGGGCAAATAAAAGGCCATTTCCAAAATTTTCGTCGACGGGAATGGAACCCGCAACCACCCGGTGTAGTACGACGAGCGGCCTACGCTCATACCACTGCGCCAAGCGGTCGTCAAACTATTCTAGGGTATGAGTGTCCCAAACATAGACCAGCAAAGCTACTCGTTTCCGCTACGGGCGCTGCTGCTGTGAAATGAATGGAAAGATAAAATCATTCGATTGGTATTTGATGCTGTCAAGATACATGGTAAGCCCCTGCGTGTGTCGTGACGTGGTGCGTGGTATGCGCAGGCGCGTGGTGTGGCAAGGCGGGTGGGCGGGCACGCTGGGCGTGGCGGGCGGCTGGGTGTACTTCTTCGGCAACGACCGCGCGCTCATGCGCCTGCCGCTGCACCGCCGCGACGCGCCCGCCGCGCCCGTGCCGCACGTCGCGCGGCTCGTCGCCGCCCGCCCCGTGCACAAGGTACACTGCATTACATCACATTACATCACATTACACATGCGCCTGCCGCTGCACCGCCGCGACGCGCCCGCCGCGCCCGTGCCGCACGTCGCGCGGCTCGTCGCCGCCCGCCCCGTGCACAAGGTACACTGCATTACATCACATTACATCACATTACACATGCGCCTGCCGCTGCACCGCCGCGACGCGCCCGCCGCGCCCGTGCCGCACGTCGCGCGGCTCGTCGCCGCCCGCCCCGTGCACAAGGTACACTGCATTACATCACATTACATCACATTACACATGCGCCTGCCGCTGCACCGCCGCGACGCGCCCGCCGCGCCCGTGCCGCACGTCGCGCGGCTCGTCGCCGCCCGCCCCGTGCACAAGGTACACTGCATTACATCACATTACATCACATTACACATGCGCCTGCCGCTGCACCGCCGCGACGCGCCCGCCGCGCCCGTGCCGCACGTCGCGCGGCTCGTCGCCGCCCGCCCCGTGCACAAGGTACACTGCATTACATCACATTACATCACATTACACATGCGCCTGCCGCTGCACCGCCGCGACGCGCCCGCCGCGCCCGTGCCGCACGTCGCGCGGCTCGTCGCCGCCCGCCCCGTGCACAAGGTACACTGCATTACATCACATTACATCACATTACACATGCGCCTGCCGCTGCACCGCCGCGACGCGCCCGCCGCGCCCGTGCCGCACGTCGCGCGGCTCGTCGCCGCCCGCCCCGTGCACAAGGTACACTGCATTACATCACATTACATCACATTACACATGCGCCTGCCGCTGCACCGCCGCGACGCGCCCGCCGCGCCCGTGCCGCACGTCGCGCGGCTCGTCGCCGCCCGCCCCGTGCACAAGGTACACTGCATTACATCACATTACATCACATTACACATGCGCCTGCCGCTGCACCGCCGCGACGCGCCCGCCGCGCCCGTGCCGCACGTCGCGCGGCTCGTCGCCGCCCGCCCCGTGCACAAGGTACACTGCATTACATCACATTACACATGCGCCTGCCGCTGCACCGCCGCGACGCGCCCGCCGCGCCCGTGCCGCACGTCGCGCGGCTCGTCGCCGCCCGCCCCGTGCACAAGGTACACTGCATTACATCACATTACATCACATTACACATGCGCCTGCCGCTGCACCGCCGCGACGCGCCCGCCGCGCCCGTGCCGCACGTCGCGCGGCTCGTCGCCGCCCGCCCCGTGCACAAGGTACACTGCATTACATCACATTACATCACATTACACATGCGCCTGCCGCTGCACCGCCGCGACGCGCCCGCCGCGCCCGTGCCGCACGTCGCGCGGCTCGTCGCCGCCCGCCCCGTGCACAAGGTACACTGCATTACATCACATTACATCACATTACACATGCGCCTGCCGCTGCACCGCCGCGACGCGCCCGCCGCGCCCGTGCCGCACGTCGCGCGGCTCGTCGCCGCCCGCCCCGTGCACAAGGTACACTGCATTACATCACATTACATCACATTACACATGCGCCTGCCGCTGCACCGCCGCGACGCGCCCGCCGCGCCCGTGCCGCACGTCGCGCGGCTCGTCGCCGCCCGCCCCGTGCACAAGGTACACTGCATTACATCACATTACATCACATTACACATGCGCCTGCCGCTGCACCGCCGCGACGCGCCCGCCGCGCCCGTGCCGCACGTCGCGCGGCTCGTCGCCGCCCGCCCCGTGCACAAGGTACACTGCATTACATCACATTACATCACATTACACATGCGCCTGCCGCTGCACCGCCGCGACGCGCCCGCCGCGCCCGTGCCGCACGTCGCGCGGCTCGTCGCCGCCCGCCCCGTGCACAAGGTACACTGCATTACATCACATTACATCACATTACACATGCGCCTGCCGCTGCACCGCCGCGACGCGCCCGCCGCGCCCGTGCCGCACGTCGCGCGGCTCGTCGCCGCCCGCCCCGTGCACAAGGTACACTGCATTACATCACATTACACATGCGCCTGCCGCTGCACCGCCGCGACGCGCCCGCCGCGCCCGTGCCGCACGTCGCGCGGCTCGTCGCCGCCCGCCCCGTGCACAAGGTACACTGCATTACATCACATTACACATGCGCCTGCCGCTGCACCGCCGCGACGCGCCCGCCGCGCCCGTGCCGCACGTCGCGCGGCTCGTCGCCGCCCGCCCCGTGCACAAGGTACACTGCATTACATCACATTACATTACATTGCATTGCATTACTATTCACAAGTCTACCCTTCGATTACTAAAACACTGTTAATGTCATTTGATTTATATTTAGTACGTGATAGCGCAGCACTTTTTTAACGATGACAGTGATAATACCTATTACAATATCAACCCTTAACATGCATGTAGCTATAAATTGTTTCGGCTGTGTGACGTAAATATTCATGCAAATTTATAGGTCACCTTAGGCCCGGGCCGCACCGGTGCGGCGATTGCGATGCGACGGCGATTTATAAAATATTTGCTTAAACCTGAAATTTGCTGAAACCGCCGTTGCATCCCAATCGGCTCGTCGGCGCGACCGCGGTTTGAATGTGTGGGGGGTGGCAGGTGATGCGGTCGCACCCGTGCTGGGGCGGCGGGTCGTGCGGCGGCGAGGCGGGGTCGTGCGGCGCGGGCGGCGTGTGCGGCTGCGCGCTGCGCTGCGGCGCCGCGCCCGCCGCCTGCGCGCCGCGCCGCTTCCTCTGCGACGCGCACGCACCAGACCCGCGCTGCATACCACACCACTGGAAGTCAGTACTACTGTTATACACATCGCTAAGCACTTGCCTTTGCCTTATCTAAAAAAATATATAATTACGGGCTTATTCTCTGAAACAAGCTATAACCTACTGGGCTTTGAATGCGGCCTTTGCTTGCAAAATCGATCGATTGAGTTTGAAGTATGATGGTGTTTTCGGCCCCAATGCACAGGGGGCGACCCTTTGGCCATTGTTCCGGGCACATTCATCTTCAATGCGAGGGATATTTTGGGCACGTCTCATCCATATGTGTACCTATTATGATTTATCTAATATATCTACCTCACTACGTTTTACAATATTTAACTCTAGCAGCATTTTCAGAGCCACACATATTATTTGACGCGTATTTTTCGTGCGAGCAGTGTGACGTTTATCTGTGTGCGTGTGCGCGGCAGATGCGACGGGCAGCGAGACTGCGAGAACGGCGCGGACGAGGCGGAGTGCGGCGCGTGCGCGGGCGGGCTGCGCTGCGCGGACGGCGCGTGCGGCGCCGCGCTCGGCGCCTGCGACGCCGGCGCCTACTGCGAGCGCGCGCCGCTGCCCGACGCCTTCCGGTACCGGTTCTTCGTTCCATTCATATCGATTTGGCATGTGACGTCTCTATTTATCGATCGACTTGACTTTATACTGGCGTTTGTTTCACAGATGCGACGATAGGCTGTGTCTCGCGCCGCGCTTGCTGTGCGACGGCCACAAGCACTGCGAGGACGGCACCGACGAAGCGCCCGCCACATGTGTATACGCGCAGAAAGACCATGTAACGTCGCCTCCGCCTCTTTTTTTCTGTAGAGACTTCTCCTTGCGATAATTCACACATCTGGTGTCCCCGACCCCACCCGACGCTTGATTTATTGAGATAGACTTACAGAAAATACAGTCCGATGGTAGGGTTATTTTTCCACGCGGCACAAGTCTCACATCTCATCAGGTACGATAGCGCGAGTTTAAAATAGTAATATCTCGTGCAGGTGGTGAGCGGCGGTCGTCAATCGAACGCGTTCGCGGTGTGCGGCGCGATAGTGGGTTGCGCGGGCGGGCTGGGCGCGGCGTGGGCGGCGCTGCGGCGCTGGCGCGGCGGCCGCGCGCCGCCCGCCGCCTCGCCGCTGACGGCGCTGCCGCTGCCGCTGCCGCCCGCCGCGCGCGCGCTCTGCCCGCCCAAGCGCGCGCCCGACCTGCAGCGCGCGCGCCCGCTCGGCGCCAGCGGCACCGAGTCAGTTTCTTTTCATAGTCCGATTCAAAGGCTTACCTGAAATGTTGGACAGTTTGATTACACAGATTCGTCCTTTTATAGGCACTTGATGGCAAAGTGCCAGATATTTTCCGCATTTTTAAGTTCCGAACAAAAATTTCATACAGTTTTTTGTGTACAGTGTTCATTGAATCCAATTTTCGATCCTCAATACTTAAGGCCCGTATTAATAAATCGATCTCAAGCTTGAGAGCTATCTTGGAAATTTCATTCTTAAATCATTCCAGTACAAAATGACATGACTAAAGCGTAGTAAAGACCGCTCTCAGAGTTAAGATCGATTTATTAATACGGTACTAAGACGCTTTCTTTTCGAGATCGTTTTATGGTTAGTCCGTGAGTTTTTTCAATCCGCCTTATTTATTTATTTAAATTTAAAATGTGAACAGTTCATCGGAGAGCATGGTGGCGCGCTACCCGCGTCCGACGGCCAACCCGCCGCCGTCCCCGGCGACGGGCAGCGACGGCGGCGGCGCGGCCCCGCGGCGGCGCGCCTACCGGCACTACCGCGCCATGAACCGGCCGCCGCCGCCCACGCCCGCCTCCACCGACGCGTGCGAGTCCGAGCCCGAGCCGGCCGCGCGCGCGCCGCCGCCCTCGCCCGCCCCGCTCTTGTACTGACGCCGCCGACCACTACATATCGAGACGTTCGACGAAAATGTTGGAACATACGACCTAACGCTCATTATGTGCTATTTTATGGTATACGGTGGGACGGCGAACCTGGTTTGATAGCAGCTTAAAAAAATGGAAACTGGGCAGCTATAATTCATATACATTTGGAACTATGGATATTCTGTACATTTTAATCTATCAACGGCAATATTCGTGTGAATTTGAGATCACGAATGGCTCCAGGTCTTGTATATTAAATGCTACCTACCAACAGCAATAAATCTTGTTCCTGATGAAACGACGGGCAGCTGTTTATTCATGTTCCTTTTAAGCCTTCATCCACCAGCTATATTCTAGTCGTTTCTGTCTGAACATACTCTAATACTCGAGCATTCACAGATTATTTAATGCAAAAAATGGAAGTGACTAAACTAATTTATACAGTTTGATGTTAAATGGAAATGTATAGATCGGTGCTATTTTACTGTTTGTGCCTCAGTTGTAGATAACTAGTATAATAATAAAATCTCTATTATTTGTATTATATAGGTAGTTTAATGTGAATGAAACACATTAAATGTAACATTGCGTATCATATAATATATTACAAATACAAAAAACGACAAACGAACAACATATTTATTGTGTTTTACCTCACTCTGTTGTTGTTGTGTTCGCCATAAGGATTTATTACGGCCTTTGATAAAAGTTTATCAAAGATTACGGCAGCTTTAGAAGAAACTCACATTTGTTGCAACTTGTTGCAATTTAATGTGTTTCGCCTCTAATATTGTAAATAAAATCTTGTACACAAAATTAGGATAAGTATTAGTAAGTAGGTACACAATTATTGAATGTAAACATATTTTCACTTTTAAATAATTCATCATACATATAAATCTCATCTCATACTAACATTATTAAAAATGTACAATTTACTAAACCAGCAAATGCAAAGAGAGATGGTTAATTATTGTTTTCTTAAATAATTTTCCTTAGACATTGTAATTGTGATTAGTTGCAGTTGCCATTATCATTGCATTTAATTGCATTCACGAAATCTTATGCTTAATTAAGTACTAATAGGTAGCTAAATATTGTACGTATTATATTTTCATTCTTTAAGTAACTTGAAGCTGACTGATTGTGAGATTTTTGTAATAAACTTTTGTACCTGTTACATACGAGACTTTTTAAATATCTGATATCCCCAGTGGTGGATTTACAACTTTCCAAGACTGTAAAGTTTTTGCCGCCCTTGCCTCTACAATTGTCATGTCATTGTACACCGAATGTATAATGACAAGTGAGAGGGGAAAATCATCGGCAAAATTTGTTGCAAAGTTCTATCTATAAAACATCAGAAAACCGTCATGCAGAAATCTTTTTGATTTAAGGGAGCAAAAAAAATCGGTCCCCAAATTTGCCGCCCTAGGCTCCAGCCTACTCAGCCTGCTGGTAAATCCGCCACTGGATATCCCCGTAAATATGCAAAATGATTATATCTTTGTATTTTCACATTTTACATCGTCTAATCATTATAATAAATATTACAGAATATAGAGCACCATCAAATACATCTTTCAAACCATCATCAACCACGATCGCCAACGGTTTATACAGCTAACAAGCTCTTCTCGAGCACAAGAGTTGTATTAGTTACACATACGAAAATCGTAATTCAATGTCGTTGATATTGTCCCAGATGAACTCCGCACTCGGGGCACTTGTGATGCACGTCCATGCAGGTGTCCATACAGCACGGGATCAGGCAACATCCGCACACACACCTGAAACAAAGTACAAACAAATATTCATGATATTTTACCTCATTCGCGTTAATAAGAAGTAATAACATTATGTGCAACGAAATTCATTATACAAGTCGTAAACGGTCCCCTTTGTTACAAGACCCCAATCTTGCTTAATTTCAAACATGTCCTTGCGATCGGAAAACCATATCCAAAAATCAGTAGTTCGTTAAATCTTAGGCGTTCAACATGTGGGCCAGTAGACTGCTAAGAGATCGGTTCTGAGTAATTTTTAAATTAGATCATCAGCTTTTGTGGGTAGACAGCTAAAACTATCCAAAATTAGAAAAAAAAACTTAATTTTATTACACGCGGCTATTAAGGTCAAATTATGTCGCAGGGCGGCGCCACGTTGGCGCGAGTGTTGTAGTGACACTGACAGGAGTAAGTGACGGATAACGACAGGCCAGTTCAATCAAGCGACATCTGGTGATCTGAAAATAATTTGCCCCGTCGAATTATTAAATAATATGCCCTCATTAGCAGCCTTGCGGCCCTGTTGTGTACTTACCCTAATATAAATAGCAAAACTCCGGACTTATAAGCAGCTCGGCCCGGCTTTATATCAGTAACTGTGTCGATCTCAGAACTACAGTTACAGCAAACCATGTGTGTCGATTCTGGACCTACTGCAGTTGCCGATTTCTTTAATACATCCTGACGTGTTGAAACGAGTGGCATTTGTAGTAAAGGCCCCTGGGTCTTGGGTGCTGAAAAGTTAAAAATTTGTAACAATGTCTGATTAGGTAATATTTTACATGCGAATGTCGGTTCCTTACTTTGTAGTTCCTTCAAAACCTGATTGGTGTCGCCACACACACCCACCACTGTTACTCCTGTAAACCAGGATCGACAATGGTGACCAATAATGACAAAACTGGACTGTCGCAAATACGGGCTTAAAACTGAAGAGTCGAGGTATTCCTACCTACTTACCGGTTGGGGTTTGAGGATTATAGCGAGGTAAAGGTTTGACCAACCCAACTGGGCGCGGCCACTTTGCTGTATTTTGAGCCGATGTCATTGCTAATGGTAATTTCCAGCCGTATGGATCAGGATGATATGGATTTTCCATTGTAGAAACACCTGGAAATAAACAACAAAACCTACCTATTCCATGTAATTAAGTATATATATTTAACCAACTTTAAAAAGGTGGAGAGTCTCAATTCGATACGTATATTTTTTCTTCTCGTCTCAGTTGAATTCGCGTTCGTTGTAAGTGCCCCCGTAGGCCTATACAAAATAAATATTTAACTTTACTTCCGAATACTTTACTACGTAGGATAGGTCGGACCTAGTTTCGAAAGTACCTAGTAGCCGAAACACTCGACAACTTAAAAGAGCTTCATCAGCTACACTTAGGGCCCTCGTCTTGATAGAGGCTTCAAAATTTCGACGTCGTCGTCGTAAGTAGGCACCTTTATACCGAAAAAGTGAGCTCAATATACTTAATGCAAGTATTTTACTGAGATATACTGTTATAATAAAAAATATACTGTTAAAATTTCTGAATTTACATGCGAAATGAGCTCTCTAAAGGTTAACTGCAAAAGAACAAAGTGTTACATAAACTATAAAAAATTCAAACAAATACAAAAATTCAAATTTATGTAGGTACAAAATGACGACACTTTCTATTTATTATCTAGGTGTAAGTAACTAGGTAATCCCAGCTAACTGAATATTACAAAACATACCGTATTGGCTTTCTTAGCCTTTTTTTCAAAAGAGATGCACCATGAATTGGAAATACAACACTACATAAAATACAGCTAACTCCGCTCTTCCATAGCAAAATACACTTAAACATGAAAGGCTTGAAGACAGATCAAAATGCGTGGGTGTTTTTATACTCGGTCGATGCGTGAGAAATGCAACGTTCAAAACATAAGTATTTCCCAAATATAAGTACATGGGGTGGAGGGGTGTGAAATTACTTTAAACTGCAAAACATCTACTGCTGGGCAATAGAATTATTGATTACGAGACTTCCAGACTGTCTGGACCACTAGACAGACTCTATACCATACATCGGTCAACAATCAGCGTAAAACTCTGGGATGTAAACAAAAGGAGTGGGAATTTGATAATTATTTATGCTTTAGGGGCTACTAGTATAATAATTTGACCTCAAATCATGCTTTGGGCACACGAATAAACAACGAATAACTTTTACCAAATTATCTACTTGGCTGATACTGGCAAAATATTCACAATACGGGGCTAAAAAAGAAAAATAATGACAAGACAATCGTCAAAAGTGACAACCGTCATCGCACAGCGTTCTTTCCTAGGGATGGTAATGTTAACAATATCGATGGACAACATACGTGCTTTACTACCTATTAGTACTATATGAATGAAATTTATTTTTCACGGGATACATCTATTGTTGCACTTTCGCACTAAAATCGACCGGTTTGCCGTCACGCCCCCTCTGGGCCATTGCTCTTTACTCCCTTGTATGTGTGCGCGCGCATACTTTATACTACACTAAGTATGTTTCACATCTGCCGGGCGGCTGGGCGTCTTTTCTATGCTAGTATTTATTTACTTTTAAAAACAAATTGTTGTGAAACGTTGGTCTGCCAATGATACATTTATCTATAGTTGTTTGGCAGCTGTATGTTTTTGTTTTTTTTTTGGCAAGCGTCGCTCGTGGTGCATTTGCCCGGGCATATCTAAAAGTGTTATCGACATATATTTTTTGATTAAGGACATCCCTACCTATCCCCACTACCTCAAAAAAACAATAAATTCGACTAATGAATGATTGCCAAGTTTTTAGTTTACAAACCAACTGATAAGTTCTAGTAATCATGTTCCATGCATAAATTTCACCTAAGGCTAAGTGTAATAAGCTTGTAATAAGTTTAAGTGGAGTACTGTGTTCTGTGGTAACAAGACTAGGTATGTTATTATTCTAACAACGAAATGGATCTCATTTCGCTCGTGTGGATAATTATTTTGTACGGTGTTTTGGCAGCGGTAACCCTACTTTTTGTGGTAAGCACTGTATTAAGGTTTTTATGATATTGTATCATCTATTTATATGTGACCGGCTATATTATAAACACTATTTTATTTCAAAGTTACTTGTTTACATTGTACAGTCATCTCTTGGGTTTGTGTGCCATGTTGGCAGTAAAGTAATGATCATGATTACACCTACATTATTTGATCAATTTTGTAGATATCCATCATTCTGGTCATCACAACTAATCCTTATCCAGTTGTGGAGAGGTACAAAGAAGAGGAAACTTACAATGATACCAAAACTAAAGGCAAACTCAAGTTTCCTAACATTGAAGAACCTCAAACTGTGCACTTGAGTGTAGTGGTACCAGCTTACAATGAGGAAGAGAGATGTAAGTTGTTCTTCTATAAGTATATCATCTTCATGTAGACTTATTGTTTCTGTGTTTGGAAATTTTGGCTATTCAATGTTCAATATTTTTTTCAAATGTGTGAATTATTATTTATATTATCTTCCTTTGGTAAAGTGCACCTCTCTTTTTGTAATGGTAATTTAAAGTAATTTTAAGTGTGACTTAACCTTACTTACTGCCTCCACTGCTTATATCTTCCTCATTCTCAAAATTTTGAGGAAAAAGTAACACACTAATAATTTTAATAATTATGGCACTTTAATAAGTTATGCACATAGGTTAAATAATTTAAATACTTACTATATAACTCAATCATACAGTAATATGTTCAAATTTCTAGTGCCACCAATGCTTGATGAAGCTATAGAATTCCTGGAGAACAGAGTGAAAGAACACTCCTCATATAAATATGAGATAATTGTGGTTAGTGATGGAAGCAGAGATGGCACTGTGAAGGTGGCTGAGTCCTACGCAGAGAAATATGGCAGTGAGAAAGTGCGTTGCCTTGAACTGATTAAAAACAGAGGCAAGGGTGGAGCTGTGCGGATGGTAAGTACTCTCGTGACCATGCACTTGTATCAAGAGCCAAAGGTGTCGACCTTATCGGCAACAGTTTGTACAAATAACAATGCGATTTTGTCATGCGACACATCCTAATTGAAGCTCGTAAGTCATCTTGCAAGCACAGGAAATGCTTATAACGATCTTACATTGGGTTTCATTGTGCAAACTACAATCTCTTTTGAGTGTCCTTATGGTTCATCGCGCAAACAGAGCAACGCGACAGTGGCGCGTCGACACCGCACATTCTATTGGGACAGCTACTGAAACATCCCTCAATCATCTTCAACGCGCGACCAAATCGCATTGTTTACTCGTACGATCAATCGCCAATTAAGACGACTGTTAAGGCTGATATTAATTAATTAATAGATATTAACTCTAAGGGTGCAGGTGAGTATGCTTCATAGATCTCCTCTTGTTGTTGTATTGGAATGACATTTCCAAGTTTGCAGTCACATATTATGTGATCAATGAATGTAAGAATATCAGCAAAGATCTTTGTAACAAGACTATTCCCAATTTATAGAATTAACTTCTTAATTGTCATACTTAAAATATAATTAAGTGGTATGTACTTATTATTAAATATCTCATCCTTTGACAGGGTATAGAGAGCTGTAGAGGAGCCACAGTGTTGTTTGCGGATGCAGATGGAGCTTCAAAATTTGAAGATTTAACTAAACTGGAAATAGCATTGAAGGATATCGTCAAAATTGACACACTCTCTGAACCGGACAAAGTTAGTGATGGTACAGCCATTGTTATTGGCTCCAGGGCACATCTTGAGAAGGAATCCTTAGCAACAAGAAGTGTTTTTAGGTAAGAAATTATTTCATGTTCTAAATTTAATGTATGGGACAAGGTACTGCTTCAATGCATTAAAAATTAAATAATAAATATCGCCATACTGACACACCGACTGCATGGTTCCAAACTAAGCAACACCCAGTGACACCCAGGCCTGGGCAAATTACGAAAAAGCAATTTCCGAAATTTAGCCAGACAGGAATCGAAAAATATTCTTCATGCCCATGATTGGTGTATTTTGTGGCGATGGCAATATTATCACGTCATGTCAGTGTACCATGTTCCTTTTTAAATACTTGCAGAAATATACTCATGTACGGTTTCCACTTCCTTGTGTGGTTGTTCACTGTGAAAGGCATCAAGGACACACAGTGCGGCTTCAAACTGTTCACTAGACGAGCGGCGCGCGTCTGCTTCCATAGCCTACATGTTAATAGGTGGTGAGTATACTAAGACTATGAAAATAATCATCACTTCACTTCGCCTTTCAGTTAACCAATTTCAGACATAATTTATGAGTTTTACTACACTTGTGTCAATAAACAGAATTGTTTTAATAACCATGCAATATTTTGCCTTGCTGTCGTCGGTATGAAATTATCACAGGAAATTAAATTGTGTCTTATTTTCAGGGCATTTGATGTAGAGCTATTGTACATAGCACAGAAACTAAACATTCCAATAGCAGAGATTCCAGTTAGATGGACGGAGATTGAGGGTTCGAAAGTAACTCCAGTGTTCTCGTGGGTACAAATGGGCTGTGACTTAGGACTAATATGGCTGAGGTACACCATTGGAGCTTGGAAAATAAAGAGCACCAAAACGGAATAAACTTAATCAACTTGTATATACTTCACAGAAAATAAAACCTTTTTGTGTAAAAAAATTTTTATTAAGAAAATATGCAGAAATGTGCCACTGGCTTGAACAGCACAAATACCTATGAAATATATCATTTTTACAATAACATAATAATGTAGTAAAAGCTATTCTTGTAGAAGCAAGTCTATTGTGAAAGTAAACATATTGTATGTATCACTTGTACAAACTTTTCATAAGAATTTATATTTTTATAGATTAACACAAAAACATGATAGTTGTTACCTTTAGAAACGACTTATGGACTCAGAACAATTGGTCCGATACATTTATAATTCTAAACAGTAGAAACACTTGTGACTATATAAGGATATAAAATGCGACATTTATCTCTTAACCTACATTATGGAATTAAAGAAGATAATATTGACAGCCTCTGGTACATTAGAGGGAAACGTTAATATCATAGAAATGAGGAAATTTACAACAACATAGCTCCTCCCCTAAAAATCAATGCACTAAAATGTATTTGAGAAATATTAAAGCATCATAAGTTATAATTCATAATAGACAATATGATATTCAACCATTGTCCAATCGATACGGGGCGAGCATTTTTATCATAGATCATTTGTTTACTCATAGACTGTGAAGCTCACTTTTTGAGCAACAAAGATTTTGTACAATTTGGCATTAGTTTTTCTATTTTGAGCGTTATACAGCACTACATAAAATTGAACCCGACAGACGTTTTCTTGTACCAATATAAATAAATTTGTTTGTGGACGTTCCGTTTTCCCGAACTTGTAATTTTTCCGGGAAACTTTTCCTATTTCCAATAAGTCAAATCTGTGCAGCCGTTTTCAAGATGTGCTTACCAATGAACAACATTTCATTATTATTTATATAGGTCACCTCCAATATTCAATGCAGTGCAATACATATTATACATATTTATACTTAGATTGAAATAAAAAAATAATTAAACGCTTTTTACACAAACAAAAATTGCGATTATCACAGTTTTCATGAAGATTCTTTCATAATTTAGCTAATGACTGTTATACAACATATAAGCCAAGTATATTTTGTTCGACACAACTCACAACTCTAATTTGAATTTATATTGGAAGCTATTCTCAAACAAATAACATTTAATTTTCTCAAATTTAAGAAACGACAGTCAGGTGTAGTTATATTTTTATGAATATAGTGTATGCAGATATCCAAATAGTAATTAGATAAAAAATACATATTGTTGCGACCTAGAAACCATTTGGTCAAATACCTCGAAGGATCCTTATTTTATCAGCTTGATACAAAAACGCATTGTTATTCTAGATGAACCCCATCGAATAATTACGAAGGATCTCTAAAAGTTGAATGTTCGAGACTGTAGGTATGTAGGTATAAAGTGAACGCGTTATCGGCGCGGCGACGACTGCGAATACCTACTCGCGAACGAATACAAAGGGAAGCCGACAATGGGTCTCGAGATCGTTCGATTCCGATTATTATTACCTACATACCTACCGAGAATGTTCAGGAAAATACCAGCTCGCATCTTTATTCCGTATATAAGGTGTTGACGACGGGCAGCGAGTGAGTTACTTCTTGGAAGCGACAGTGTACGGAACTTAAGTAAGCGAACGAAGAGTGTTATACCAGTGACCTAGGCGATTATATTGGAATACTGTGTGACTGCTAAGTGATTCGGAACAGTGTTTGTTGTGAGTAACTAGTGATAGTCAACTAGTGTAGTACTGTGTATTTGTCAAGTTTGTGGAGAGCGGAATAAACCCCTTATACACCGGAACGGCATTTAGTGTACCTACCCCTAGTACCTAACAATATATATTTTGGAAAAAATATGGCATTTCAAGAAAAGGTCTATTATTTAAAGTAAAATAGAATACAGCTAGTGATTATTTGAATTATCTTGTGTATCAAATACTGTGAATCTACCACGGCCGGCTGCGACATGACAAATCCGAGTTATTGTCTCATTATCTAACGTACGGAGGTATTTGCAAAGGAGATGGTAACAACGATATTTAACATATTTTTCTACAACATGGCGCGGGTTAAGGTGAACATGTAAAGGTCTAGTGTTTTAATGTAGTATAACCTTTTAGAAATTCGTTTCCTTAATCTATGGTATAACCCACTTCTTGGTGCCCCGGTCCCGGTGTCTTTACGTAACCATCACACGTTTGCAATACCAACGCGAAGCAAACACACAGGGACGCATATGGTTGGTTCACAAATCATCGCATGACATCTTTACTAATACCTCTGTAAAATAAAGAAAGATAGGTAGTCTCATTTTGTCAAAATCCGCGAGATCGTCTTGTCGCGGTCGGAGTAGCAGAACCCACAGCACTGTTTGGTGGGTACTTGCCGTGGATACGTTACGGTTGGGAGGTTACTACCCGACTGAAGACATTCCCATTCGTTCATCAGCGTGTCTACGGCCAACACTAAACGAAAGAGAAATTGTCCTGTTAGTTTGCAATCTTACTTTTTGTCTACTACGATTAAACCAATTCAAGGAATATTTTAATTATTCGAATCATTGTAAATAAATAACAAAAGATGTAAGTGAATTATTATAATGTAAGATGTAAGAGTGTATTTTTTATCGTACTTAAGTGCTTTATAATAATGTAGTTGTTTTATTTTTATTAATTTCACATACTTAAGTAAACGTTATTAAAAAATCAGACTGCACTGCTTATGGTGGTTACAATACAAAGTAATGGACACAGTCTAGTAAATCATACAGTCATCCAACGATAGCCTGAGTAGCTAACAATCATAATCCACATTATTTATGGTCACTCAGGAGATGACTGTTTGATTTTCTAGACTGTGGTAATGAATATTAAATTGCACGGTTTTAATTGAGTATTTTAATTTTGTTTAACGGTTGTTATATTACTTTACTTTTGTGATATACTTATTTTAGATTATTCAAAGGTTATTCTATCTAAACGTTCCAAAAACGTGAAAACCTAGTTACCCATTGATGCTTTTTAAGCAAATTATGTATTCATTAAAACTACATAACTTTATTTCTGTCTTTTGTATCACAAGTGTTAAGATTCCCTGGTATATTACGAATTCTAAAAGTTATATACAAAAAGATACAACAGAACATTAATTTTACATAGAATAATACTAACATACTCAAATCCGAAGCATATGAATTGGTACACATTCAGAGGTTTATAATAATTATATATGCCATGCGTGTTCAAATGTTTCCGTAGTTATATTACTTATACTTTTACCTTCAGGCCGAACACCATTTTGAGAAACTGCTCGTAGTGGATAGTGATGACTCCATCTTGATCTGTGTCGTATTGACGGAATGATGAGGTCAACGTCTATGAAGAATTAAAAAAAAATTGTTAGCATGTTTGCAAGTCTCTTAAAAACTCTTGTGTTGGTAAAGACGGGTAGTCTAGGAACATTTACAGCTGTGCACTCCCATTTGTGCGTTCTGTAATATTGGTAAATCGACAAGTGCCAATTGCAATATTTAAAAGAAATTACATAAAGGTTCCCCTATTAATAATAATGTAAGCTGCCAAAAACAAGTAAAATAAAAACCAATATCGGGCGCCAGGCAGGCTTACCAATAACTAGTGTCCGGAATAACCAAATCGGGGCCTTGGAGCTTTTAATCACAAGCCAAGGAGAAGTAAATGAAAAACCTGAGTACAAAGAAAAGTATCAGTCTTTATTTTATCCATAGGGTCATGAAAATGTTACTTAAGTATATAGAAAAATTAATAAATTAATCACATTTGTGTATGTCTATTATTGCCACCTTTTTCTAAGAAATTATTATTATATATTAAATGTAAAACATTAGGGGAAAATGAGTAGAACAACCAGAAAAATTATATTTTAAGTTAAACTATAAAACCAAACCTCGGTCCTGGTACACGTCCGTGGAAAAAATAACGAGGGGCTTGCAAACTAAATCACATCCAACCCGGAGCCAGGAGCATCACGGCGGAATTTAAATGGTGTCCAGCTTGGCGATCCACAATGGGTTTCAACTTAACCGGCACGCCGCAAACAAAATCTTCACCACACCATCCAGGGTGGGGAAAAACATCATGAAGTATCCATGTGTTGAATTTTAAATGAAGAAAAGTAAATAACAAAGAAGTAAAGTAAAAAAAAAACCCTGAAACAATATAAAATTGCATCAGTATAATGTTGAAATACACTCATGCGCAATTGACATGTTGTAAAGAAAAATCAAAGTACTTACCACAAATGTGGGTTTTTCTGCTAAATATTATGCGCAGGCATAGCGCCGGGCTTATTAGTAATTAACTAAAGCCATTAAACGACATCTCCGCACGCCTAAGCGTGGATTCAAAAAGATTTTTATCGGTTCAAACCGTAGCCATCTTCACGGCCTGTCCTTCGGGAGAAAAGTGAAAAGGGTCCCAACTGACAGTTCAAATGGAAAAAATAACGAATGACAGATGACATGTCAATGTCAAACTGACATAACCAAAACGTCGAAGGACAAGATCCAAACTGAGTATCAGTCCTTTGAGAAACTACAAATTTTGAAAAATAAAACTAGTATGTAACGAGGAAAAAGCGAATGTTACAATACATCCCTCCCAAAAAAAAAAAAAAAAGAAAGATACTTTCTTTTATGCCACAGTTAAAACCGCGCAAAAAGCAAAAGAGAAAAAAAACCCAACACCGAATACTAAAACATCAAACCAAAAATCCAAAGTAGGAAAAAAGTAACGGGAATAGATCCACGAAAAGACAAATACAAAAAAAACAACTCCATCACCAATTAATACCAATTCAAAAAAAGTTAAGGTGGTCGTAAACAACCAATAAATAAAGAAATCCTAAATAGGAGAAAAAATTAAAGAAAAGAAAACCATCCTGAGAAGATATTATCTATGGTGAGATAGACAACACTCTAGGGAACTTTTCAAAAATAATGAAGCAACTGATAAAATCAAATTACTATCTCAAACAATAAACTGCAAATGCAAATGAAAACAAATGAACAAAAAAAATATCCAAAATGGAAAACAAAATTTAAAAGAAAAGAAGCCAACCTGACAAGTTATTATTTATGGTGACATAGAAAATACTACCGGAGGACTCTATCAAAACAAACAAAAAGTTCAGTGAAGCAAAATGCTACTGACTATGTCTAACAAACTTTCCAAATCGAGGTACAGTTAAGCCCTATCGCCACTGACTACATCAACAATTGAAAACCCAATAAAAACCCCATTGAGCTCAGTCAAGCACAAACGCCACTGGCTACAATAACAATTTAGAATCCCAATAACTTCATTTAAGCTCTGTTAAGCCTCTAAGATCGGTTAGGCAAAATTGTCACCGACTCAGCATCTGAAATTGTACAACCAATCTACCAAAACTCCTACCCCTTCGGTTAGGCTCGCGCCGCCGATTACAAAAATCAAACTCCGACTAACGTCCGAAACGTACTGCTTCCCTACGCCCAAGGCGTGAAAAGACTCCCCCACACCTGAAAAAGTGCAAAAAAAAATTGTCATCACACAACAAGACGGTGTGAGAACAATATGTCTTGTGATCGGCACAACACCACCGAACTTCCGAGCACAAGAACATAAAAAGGAAAAGCTTATGTCTACACAACAAAACGGTGTAAACATAAGATACGTTCACACACTCCAAAGCGGTGTGCAAACGCAGAAAAAAAAAAAATCTGCAACACTGTGATCGGCACAACACCACCGAACTTCCGGGCACAATGGCAAACAAAGATCCGGATGGAAAGTCCAGGATCTGTCAAATCCAAAAGAGTGAAACTATACCCCCAAAGCGTGGTAAGTCTACTCAAAACTAAATTGTCATTTCCGAGGCCTTAAAATTACTCGAACACCACAACTAAATATAAAATGTACAAATGACACAAAGCCAAAAACTTAAGGAAAACAAAACATGACGGATAAAGACAATGTTTTATCATCAAGAACAAAATAGAATATAAAATATCCTAACAAAAATATAAGGAAACAATAAAGTGGACATTCCACTACAAACAAATTGTTTAGTAGGGAATACCTAACTATAAACAAATGTACATAAGATCTTTCGACATTGGAAATGTTTTAGTGAAATTAAACTTGAATTTTAACTAAACTGCAATATACCAAAATACCTAAGTTCTTATTTTGAAAATTTAAATGAATATTATTATTCCAAGTTAATCTTATTATCTGAAGCTCACTATCATAAATCACTTTCACAGGGCCATTTTAGAATCATACATCAAACCTCATTCATCAAACCTTCAAAGCCCATCTTCAAACAATAGTTCAAAACTCAAAACCAAAAAATATAAGTTTATAATTTTGAAAAAGAAAATTAATATTTAATAATGTCTTTAACATGATAACGTCCTGTTGAACCTTTATTTAGGTCTTTTAAAACATAAACGTTTTGTGAAACTTTATCAACAATTTCGCATTTAATAAACTTAGGTGCGAACTTTGCCGAAAAATATGCAAGTGCATTGGATTGGACAAAACTCCTTCTCCAAACAATATCACCAACATCGAAAGAAATGACTTTTCTCCCTACGTTATAATAACGAACATTTCGTTTATAAGCTTTCAAAATAGAAGTTTGAACTTTTTCAAAAACTTCACTAAGTAAGTTAAGAGAAATAGCAAAAGAATTTCTAGAACCAATTTCAAGGTTATCTAGATTAACTAAAGAATCACTAAAGCGATGTAAAGAAGCATCAACAATGACTTCCCTACCAAACATAAGGTAATTAGGAGTGAAATCTGTAGCAAGATTAACACTACTATTCAAAGCTAATTGAATATGAGGCAAAAATTTTGACCAAGTTCTATGATCATCTTTCACAAAGCAAGAAATACAAGTTTCTACGGTTTTATTATACCTTTCAACTGGATTATTCTGAGGGGTATATAAAGTGTTATAAAAAATTTTAGTTATATTAAATCCTTTCAAGAAATTAACAAAATAACTTGTAGTGAACTGTGAACCGTTGTCGCAGATAAATATTTTTGGAGAACCAAATTTTAGAAATATTTCTTTTTCAAGAAGTTTACAAATAACTTTAGAAGTAGCATTTATCATGGGAAACAACCAACAATATTTAGTAAAAATATCTACTACTGATAAGATGTATTTATGACCAGAATGTGCTTTAGGCAGAATTCCAATAATGTCAATAGAAAGTGTTAACATGGGACGATCAACTTTTTTAGGATTAATCATAATTCCATGTGGAAGTGAAGTTGAACATTTATAAGCTTTACAAATTTCACAAGAATTTATATATTTCTGAACATCAGAGAACATACCTTTCCAAAAGTAATGTTGTTTTAATTTTCTTAAAGTTTTATGAATACCAAGATGACCAGAATTAAGATCATCATGATTAGATCTAATTGTATCTAAAATGTGTTCTTTTGGAATAACTATTTTCCAATCTAAAATACTATTAGGATTATACCTATTTTTACAATATCTATATAAAGTGTTATTTTCAACTCTGAAATTTTTGAATCTACAAGGAAATTTTTGACAACTAACAAATATCTTACGATACCAAGGATCATAAATATCATCATCAGGAGATGTTATACTATCCGGAATGACATCTATAGCCGAAATTTCAATACGTGACAGAAAGTCAGGAACTAAATGTAAAGAACCTTTTTTATGAATAATATCAAAAGTAAATTGAGAAATTCTAGCGGCCCAACGTGCAAGACGTCCACTAGGATTACTGAGTTTTAAAAGCCATTTCAAACAAGCGTGGTCTGTAACCACAGTAAATTTCATACCTTCAACATAAGGTCTGAAGTGTTCAATTGAATCTAAAATTGACAATAGCTCACGCTCTGTTGTACTATAATTTCGTTCACATTTGTTAAGTGATCTAGAATAATAAGCGATAGGATGTTGTTCACCACTATCATCTTCTTGGGTAAGAACGCTACCAATTCCAACAGAACTAGCATCGCAATGTAAAAAATAAGGTTTTTCAAAATTTGGACAATGCAGAACAGGTGCAGAAACTAAAGCTTGTTTTAAATTATGAAAAGCATTTATAGCATCATCATCCCAACTAACAGGTTTCTTAGAATTCTTACTGCCTGCAGTCAGTTTAGTTAAAGGAGACGCTATATCAGCAAAATTACTAATAAATCTACGATAATAAGAACACAAACCAAGAAAACTTCTCAGTTGCTTAACTATTCCTGGAAGAGGAAAATTTTCAATTGATTCTAATTTTACAGGATCAGTGTGTAAGCCATCACTGTCAACAATATAACCTAAATAACGAAGTCTGTCTTTACAGAATTCACACTTCCTTAAATTGACTGTTAAACCAGCATCTTTAATTATATGATAAATTTTATTTAAATAGTCTAAATGAGTCTCAAAATCAGGAGTAACTAAAATAAGATCGTCTAAGTAACAGAAGGCTACGTTATCAAATTCAGGACCAAGAAGTCTGTCAACAAGTCGTTGCAGCTCAGCTGGTGCGTTAGTTAAACCAAAAGGCATACGAATAAATTCGAACAGTCCTTTCCCCGGAACAACAAATGCTACACGACACGTTCGCTGTATATCCAATCCAGCACGAAAAAACATCTGTTCGTAACTCTAACCTATAACATGACCAACTACCCAGGAGAGGAGTTCCTGGCCAATCTAACAACTGACGTAACCTCCACGGGGAGTAGAAAGATACAAAGAATCGTTGTAGTGTCAGGAGACGAGGTACACGTACCAATATATCGCGCGCGTGTCCATTATGACATCGACTCAACAAAAGTGCAATTTTCTGGAATACGACATCCCTCCACTGGAATGGTTGATACCAACTTTGAAGGAAGAAGGGTTCCGGTAGTAAAGGTTGTAATGTCACGCTTCGAGTCGGGAGAGCATCAATCAGGGTCAATTGAAGATGACCTCAAAATGCTCAATTTCCCATGTCTAGAACGTCCAAAAAATAAAGAAACGTTGGCGAAGAAAGATAAATCCTCTGCCTCTGGGCAGAAAAAGACAACAAGTTCAAAAGGCAAGAAAGACAGCTCCATTCCTACAACTGGAACTGTAATTCCAAAGGATACGCACGACGACGCTGAGTGTTCAGATGAAATGCTATCGCCAAAGGGTGTACCCGATCGCCCTAAGTCATGCGCGTCCGTTTCCAGTAGAAAAAGTGAGTGGTCCAAGCTCATTTATCCCAATAAGAAAATTTCAGATATTGTGCTGAAAACTTTAAAGAAGAATCCTATATGCATTGACCCGGAGGCCAGCGGCTGGAAAAAGATTTCCGATGACAAGGAAATCATCAGCGAGACAATAACTGACGCATGTGAACCTGATTCACTCGAAAATTTATCCGATTATACGCTTATTTTTACCGCGTCAAATCGGTCATCATATTTCCTAGTTTATGACGACCTTACTATGCAGAGTTATACTCTCTATGAAGGTAAACGAACGGCGAAACTCTTCGCCTGCCCAATAACGGAAGTGCGCTTTTGTCAAAGATCTATCGAGTAAAAGAGAAAAATGGTCGACATCGATCCTATCGCGTCTCTTAAGGCGTGACGGGTAGTTGACTGGGCTGAGTATGATTGCAGTACCAGACAACAAATCCGTGAAGGAACCGACCAAAACGTTCTCATCAAAATTTTTAAACAAAAAATATTCTTCTACCTGTGTAATAAATTCCCTAACACATGTTTTTCCATCAAAGTTAAGTTTACTACGTTTTAAATCCGGTAATTTAGTAATAGAAGGTAAATTCTTCTTAAGGTGATCATTCAACAAGACATTCATCGTACTAAAAGTTGGTATTACACTAGAACTGTGTGCAATTCTATCATTATTGACCGAAAATGGGTCAGGAACATCTGTCATGTTCACTACGTCATGAGTCACTTCACGAACATTTGAATGAGTAGGCGTATAAACGTCTTTCTCCTCCTCCAACGTAGGTACTTGAACACTCTTGTCCATGTTGAACAAATAAAGTTATCAATCAACAATCAATCACTATCAATCACTCAAAACCAACGCAATAGAATGCAACCAAATGTAAATGAAAGTTAAATGAAATTAAAATTTAAATGTATTAGTGGAACGGATCCTTAAAAAAAGTTAATTTCCATTGTTTCAGGAAAGAGGTAAAGTTTAATTTATCAAATTATCAAGAATGATAATCCTAAGTATGTAAAGTAAAAGAATAATTCTTTAAAAAGGTGCAATAATGATTTACAAATTTTTTAAAGTTAACGCTTAACTAAATTTATTATTACAATGAAAATGTTAAAGAATGCTAACGCAAATTGACAATATGTTTCCTCGAGAAACGCCTGAGTTTATTTTAAATTACAATAAGACACCAAATATGTTAAACACTGGGTGTCAACAAACACTTACAAACTGCCTCCGTTGAAAGAATATAGGTAACCTAATAGAAAACATGATAATAATAGTTTTGTGAAAGTAAATACAAACACATGTTGTTCAAAATGACAACAGTAACAAACAAACAATAAATTATAGACAACAATTATTGTGCTATAAGTAATAGTAATGCTAATAAAAAGGTGCAATAATAACAAAACATCAAAAATGTGATTAGGAAAACAAAAGAAAACAAAAACCCTATTTCATGTCCCTGTTCCTCAAGCCAATTTGTAATATTGGTAAATCGACAAGTGCCAATTGCAATATTTAAAAGAAATTACATAAAGGTTCCCCTATTAATAATAATGTAAGCTGCCAAAAACAAGTAAAATAAAAACCAATATCGGGCGCCAGGCAGGCTTACCAATAACTAGTGTCCGGAATAACCAAATCGGGGCCTTGGAGCTTTTAATCACAAGCCAAGGAGAAGTAAATGAAAAACCTGAGTACAAAGAAAAGTATCAGTCTTTATTTTATCCATAGGGTCATGAAAATGTTACTTAAGTATATAGAAAAATTAATAAATTAATCACATTTGTGTATGTCTATTATTGCCACCTTTTTCTAAGAAATTATTATTATATATTAAATGTAAAACATTAGGGGAAAATGAGTAGAACAACCAGAAAAATTATATTTTAAGTTAAACTATAAAATCAAACCTCGGTCCTGGTACACGTCCGTGGAAAAAATAACGAGGGGCTTGCAAACTAAATCACATCCAACCCGGAGCCAGGAGCATCACGGCGGAATTTAAATGGTGTCCAGCTTGGCGATCCACAATGGGTTTCAACTTAACCGGCACGCCGCAAACAAAATCTTCACCACACCATCCAGGGTGGGGAAAAACATCATGAAGTATCCATGTGTTGAATTTTAAATGAAGAAAAGTAAATAACAAAGAAGTAAAGTAAAAAAAAAACCCTGAAACAATATAAAATTGCATCAGTATAATGTTGAAATACACTCATGCGCAATTGACATGTTGTAAAGAAAAATCAAAGTACTTACCACAAATGTGGGTTTTTCTGCTAAATATTATGCGCAGGCATAGCGCCGGGCTTATTAGTAATTAACTAAAGCCATTAAACGACATCTCCGCACGCCTAAGCGTGGATTCAAAAAGATTTTTATCGGTTCAAACCGTAGCCATCTTCACGGCCTGTCCTTCGGGAGAAAAGTGAAAAGGGTCCCAACTGACAGTTCAAATGGAAAAAATAACGAATGACAGATGACATGTCAATGTCAAACTGACATAACCAAAACGTCGAAGGACAAGATCCAAACTGAGTATCAGTCCTTTGAGAAACTACAAATTTTGAAAAATAAAACTAGTATGTAACGAGGAAAAAGCGAATGTTACAGTTCAATGGCATGCTGAGCTGAGCTGTCGGTCCTGTCTATCACAGTTGTTAGGCCATTTTGGAGGCCTTCGGGCGGAGTGAAAACCATAGTTGACGACAAGCTTATATGAACCAACAATTGTTATCTTCTTGGTCACAAATAACTGCTACAAGAATATACTACGGCACAAAAACTGCTTTACTCTCAGCAATAAAGGTATCCAATTTAATGATAGTTTACATTTGCTACTATACGGGTTGCATGAAAAAATTATTGTCAATGAAATACATAATCCTATTTGTCAATTTCATATTTGCTTCCTTGCATAGCTAGGTTTGCTTGAGATAAAGAAGAGACATATGAGTCAGATTTATTGATACACACTGTTTCAATAAGATCATTATTACAACTCCATTATTTACAAATACAAATAATACATTATTTGAAGCCTAAACTGTGAGAGAAAAGAGGATAAAATTACTGTGCCGTTGGTTTAGTCATCATGCCTAATTATTGTTATCTACTGTGTTCCAAATTAAACAATATAAGAATACACAGACTCGAAAAATAGGTAAATGACATGGTCATATCATATCACAATGGAGAAGTCATAGATAGGTAATGAGGGGGGATTTTGTGTGGTTTTCCAAATGCAGATAAGGATCTAATTGATTTTAGAGAAATAGTTATATTGATTGATATTAATATTGATACTCACATATAGGGTGATGCAGCATTGAATGAAATCATCAAACAGAATTGTTCCTCTGCCGAACCTGTCGAATTTATGCACCATCATGGTAATGATCTCATCCGAGAGCCGGTACCCGAATGCTGTGAGAGCATTCTTCAACTCTTGCCGGTCAATGTTCCCCGAGTTGTCTCTGTCAAATGACCGGAAGCAATTCTGCCAGTCCGTGACATACTTCCATAGTGCACCAAAGTCTTCAAACGAAATTACACCTCTATTTTGTTTGTCAAACATACCTGGAATTGAGAAAGTCACAAGTTAGTCCTACTCAACCTTTTTTTATTAAGCCACATAAACATAAATAGTTATTATACAATTTATAAGTAGGCCACAACATTATAATTGTAGGTATTGTAAAAAAAAAAATAAGTACTTAATTATTAAACAAAAACAAACAAGAATCACTAAATGTCTTTACTGCAAACTTTTGAGAATAGAATACCTATGGCTTTATAACTTTTTTTCAAGTTGATTACATACAGGATGCATTAAGTACCTATTCAGAGTTTCCTTGTCAATACAATCATTTATTTGACTCACATACACAAAGCATAATGTTGTCAATATTTTATGAAATAAAAATAAGTCGGGTTTTCCTTCCTGATGCTATAACTCCAGAACGCACAAACCGATTTCCACGGTTTTGCATTCGTTGGAAAGGTCTCGGGCTCCGTGAGGTTTATAGCAAAGAAAATTCAGGAAAAATTTCAACAGAACGCGGACGGAGTCGCGGGGCCCAGCTAGTATTTTATGAAATTAAAAAAATAGAGACAATCTGTTTTGTGTGAATGTTTTGTCCAGGACAAACATAGGGTGAAGTATATGAAATCATACCTATCATCAGTCGCACTGTTTCTGGGTTGAATGGATTCCATGTCCCGTTGGACAGAGCCTGCTGTAATTCATCTGCAGATATATAGCCACTTCGATCCTTGTCCACTCTGCAAAAGTAAGAAATAGGTATGTACCAAAAAAAATTGGAACCACATAGGTAGGTTACCTATTAAATAGGAAATAATTTTCCTAAAAACTATTTATGAACCAATTTCCTTTATAAAATTAAAAGTATAAATTCATTATCTTTTTTACACCTATAATATTGACATCCTGTTACATAATAATAATACTGTACAAATGGGTATTTTTAGTAGGTTTAAAAACAATTTTAATTTTGCCTGTTGGAATATAGCACTTGAGAGACATGTAATAAACAATACGATATAATGTACAATAGGTTTTCAAAGGGTACTAGTTATGTCTTGTGGAGTTTTAGTAATGTTTGTGTTTGGATGACTATTACCTTCTGAAAACATCCCATAGAAATTCCCGGCTAGGCATTGGCGATTGGAATGTCATCTTATCTGAAAATAATACAAAAATGTCTTACATCTATATTAATACGACATTCATCATTTATAAGACCAAACCGAGAAAGAAAGTAACTTATTTTTTATCATAGAATACCTTGATACATAAAACAGGTATTTCACCATGATTGCTTACCTACCTATCTATATAATTTCGTTATCTGCACTCGTGTTCATTTAAGTTGATGAATCACACACTAATTTACTAGGTAGGCCATTATAAAAGCATGGTATATTAGTAACATCATAGAAAAATGTTTTTATCGACAGTGTACATGAACTCGACATCCACATTGCCTCACCGTTTCCTGATGATGTCCCCTCTTGAGTAAGCTGTACAATAAATATTACAAAACTGGAGTTCGTAAAATATCGCAAAACTAAGCAGAAAACCCAAAGTTTTCACTATTTTAAGTTTCTTTCTTTTTTTCCTTCTTGGGTGATGGAGTACTTTACAGATTTCTTCGAAATAATAAATATGTGACGTTTGATCAAAAACAAAGACCTACTTCAGATTCTGAAGTGACGAGTCGGGTGACGTAGGTCGTACAGCTGTCAATTCATGTGACAGATAACGCAATTATTCGCTTCCAAAAATATTATAATCTTCTTGTTCACTTCCAAGCAAATCATAGTTCGTGGCTTTAGTTATGGAGGATAGAGATAGATGCAGCGATATCTTTGGATAAAAGGATAATTGCCAAAACTGAAAAAAGAAGAAGAAGAACCACAACATATTTTGTAAAAAAACAAAAACAAACTGGAAGTCTGTGGATGGTTGTGATTCTTGTTGGTATTTGCCAGAATTGTCTGTTTGTAGAACGGCAAAAAATATCAATTTCATTTTTCTTATTTTTCCTTTATCCTGTGGGTGCTGACTGGAGTGAGAAGCAAAAATATACTTATCATAAAAAAAAAATATTATTTTCACAGTGACTTACGATAATTATAACTTTTAGATCTGGCAACACTGGCTTTGAGTATGGAGACTAGGCATGGAAATAATGCTACTTTCAATTCATTTTCAATATGTGAAATTATGTGTTTCTTTTAACACCTCTCTGGTTTCTTTCAATGTTATTTCACCTGTGATTTTTCACAGTCAATGATTTTATTGATAGTGAATTTTCACTGGAACACTTAATCCTATTATTTCTCTTGTTGATGATTTATCACGGAGACAGTGACAGTACCGAACGATCTGCGATTTCATTGCAATTATTTCTAACAGTCCCCGCCTATGTCGGTAACAGGTGCTACGCACGACATGAAATCTTATATAGTATTATGATTTGTGACACGCTGTCTGTGAAAAGTTCCATCATTAGTGGAAACGCGATACACGCGTTAGGATGAGCGGAATGAATAGAGTAATGTGTCTTGCTCAGAGGATAAGTAAATTATACATTTTTTTTTGTTTATTAAGACAGCTCTTTGATGAAAAATCATTTCATTTAATTTAGCATAGAATATTATTTATTAAGGGACTGGAGAACTGTTGACATTTGAGTGTTCTATTGACATTCTTATTCAATGTTTGCCTCCGTTAAAGTCCCTTTTAAGTCCCTTATTTACACTTATTGTACTTGATAAGTATGTGCCACGAATATGCTTGGTGCTACGTCTTCCGTGCATTACGTGCATATTTAATTTGTTTGCATAGACCAGAGTGATGTTACTAAATAATAGCCGCTTAATAGCCTAAGGCATAGACAGACACATTAAAATAAACAAAATGGGTCGACCCTGTGGTCCGACTTTCCCACAGAGATGCTGTGAATCTTCCTAAGTAAACATCCCCAACCAAGAATTTTAAATGGTCGACTGTAGTGCTCGGTGTTAACGTTTTGTTTGTTTGATTTTAAGTTAGAAGAACTTGGTTTAACAAAATAATTTTTTGGGTGCAGTGATGCTATATTGTGTAGAAACTTTAATAAATTCTTCATAATGAAAATATTATGCAATAAACAATAAATAAATTATTGTTATTGGAATTATACTTCCATGGTACTGATAAACTGACTGACTTTTGCGTTTTGTTTTCAAAAGTGGTAGTTACGATGAATTGGATGGATGATGGCTTTGCTTCGATATTAAAATGGCTGATGTCTCAAATATTGAGCGGAAAATAAAGCTCACCAAAAACGGAAAAGTTGTAAAAAGAAGATCACGAAATCCAGAAGGTAAGTTTTAACCTTTCGTGCGCTTTTAAGTTCCTGGACAGTTTGATTAACATCAGTTTTAGTAGTGCTTTGTGTCTGTCGTTAAGTCTTCATTACTTTATCCAATGTTTGACTCTTACTACCTTACTGTACTTTTGTTCGGTACTTACTTAAGTTAGCCTTTTCAAAACATTCTTCACTCATTTATTTCAAAAGTAAATAAAATATAACTTGTGGCTAAACTATATGCATTAGGTACTCGGCGTGCTTTCTGATATTTCATTTGTACATAGGTATACATTTTGAACTTCTTTGTTACAAATCAAGTAGGTACAGTATCTATTACTTTTCTGTTTTATTTGATTTTGTTAATTATTATTTCAGAATGGCACAAACAAAAACAGAAACGTTTAAGGATAGCAGGGCTGGAATATATAAATGCAAATGGAAAAATCGTGCCTCCCAAGCAGCCAGGGCCTGACTGCAACTGTCGGCGAAGATGCTTTCAGAAAGTGCCTGAAGATGTTAGATTAAAAACTTTTCAGGGTTTCTACTCTATGAAAACTCATGATGAACAAAATGCATATTTATTTGGGCTGATGAGACAGGTTGATGTAAAAAGAAAAAGAGTTAAAACAAGTAGCCGCCGCACATGCACCTTTGAATACTTCATAAGAGTCAAGGGAAGAGAGACACAGGTGTGTCAAACAGCTTTCAAAAACATTCATGCTATTACAGAAAGGAAAGTCAGAGTACTCTGTAAAAAGATGGATGATGGTGTCATGTTTCCTAGTGACAACCGTGGCAAGAACAGCCATCGCAGATCTGGAGAAGTTCGATTGCCTAATGGGGTATTTGAACAAATAAAGAATCATATTTATTCCGTGGTTCACACTCACCGCCTCAAGGATTTCATCAGACTGGACAAAATAGCAGGTTTGGAAATAAACATTTCTAAAATGTGGAAAGATTACATCAAAACTTATGATCCTGACAATATAACAGCAACTATGCCCAAGTCCAAGAGGAACATGGAAGTGGTGCCACAGGCAGAGATACAACAGGTGCAGCCTCAGCCTCCACAAGAGACTCTCGCTTCCATTTCATATCCTGGCAGCAGTCACTTAGTAAACATTGCAGAGAACTACTTTCAAAATCAGTATCAAACTGCAACATTAACCACTGCCGCCCCTACCAACTTTTATCAGACTCCAAATGGACCTCAAAGCATGGGGATATTGCTGCAGCCAACTGCACCAAGGCCTGCACAACCAACCACAGCTTTTATTCTGCTGCAAACGAAACCTGAACCACAGCATGCAGCCATTACTATAGATAACTCTTATAATCAGAATATAGAGATTATTCAAGAACCAGAAAAATCTCACAAAAAAAATAAAAAGGAGCGCAAAAAGGGTCCCATGGTAAAACAATGGAGATATACTAATATATTCCATGATGAGATCAATGGGGCAGCTCTGGCCGCCATCAAAACGAGGCTTGGTATGTACTATGCTGAGAGTGACGCAGCGAGAAAGAAGGCTAAGCAGGCTCGGCCCGCAGAACCTGTGCCAACTCAGACACCACCTGAGCAAATCCCACAGATGAGACCCACACACACAGTGACAATTTATACATAGTTTTGTAAATGACTGATCTGCTAAGGAACTCGAATCTTATGTAAAATCCATTTAGGGGCTTGATTTCACACACTGAGCATGTTAGTGAGACATAATCATTTAGATTCTTCTGGGAAAATTCTATATTACGTGCAAGTTTAGTATCCTATATGTGGTTGTATTGGATTTAGCCCTTTATGTTATCATTATCTTTCAATATTAAGTTGTTAAGCATTTTGAGGACCTCACCTTAAAAGTAAAATTTAACAAATGCTTCATATTTTTTTTAAAGATAGTTTTTATTGATCTCATGATTTATAACTGTATACTAGAAATCCAGTGTTTATTACTACAATCAATTTTATATTTTTACAGTAATTTCGTTTCAAGAATTTGATCTATTCATCATGAAACCAGTATATTCTTAAATTAGTATTATTGTCATTTATATACAATGAAATGTAATTTAATTACTTTTATGACATATTTTAATTATAATGTATAATGCTATTTACAATACTTGTTTCATTATCAAAATGCGATCTGGTAAAATAGGAACATTGATCAACTGTGTAATGTGATGTGATTGATAGGGTAGATTTCTGTGGGTAACAGTAAGTGAAAACCATAAATATCGATTTTATATTTTTATTGTAGACTTAAATTACGCAGACAGAACGCACACCCCACCAACATCCTTGATCTTCTTCTCAGCAGTTTTTGAGAAGTACTTAGCTTTCACTATCACAGGCTGTTTGGGGAGCTTGCCTTTGCCGAGCAACTTGTAGTAACCCTGAAACAGATACAAACAATGGTATGAGATTGGTAAGCCAAATTGGCCTTTTTCTTATTATACTGATCAAAACAAACTCGTCAATAAATATTTTAAAGGCACAATTGATGGTGTTGTTGATATGACAAGTTTGGAAAAATCCTTTACCTACTGATTGATGGGATGGATATTAATAGCACCTTTACTAAGAAATTTCCCAAACATTTGACAATGATTGGAGAATGATTTCATTATTGAATGGAGCTTTACTCTATAGGATTCAGATTCATTAGAATTTGAATACTTCATCATTTTGCAGCCAGATTACTTATCAATTAACTATTTTATGTGATTTAGAAACAGCATATACTTACAGCCTTAACAATGTTGATGACTGGCACCTTGCTGTCTGTGGCGCTGGCGTACTTGAGCCGCGACTGCTCTGACACAAGGGTCCACAGCTTGTCGAGGTTCAGCACCGGACAGAAGACCTTGTTCTTCCTCAAGTGGAAGTTCCTCATACCAAGCTATGGGTTAAAGAGAGATTTAGTTAGTGAATGCAAGTATAGATGCAGAATAGAATGAAAGCAGACAATATCGCAGGGTGGCGCCACATTAGCGTGGGAGTTGCAGTGGCCAGTCTAATCAAGTGACATCTAGTGAGCTGGAAATAGTATACCCTCATTAACCCAGATAGATTTTACTTTGACTGAAGGCTTAGTTTAAATGAATTTCAGTGGAATGCTATAGCATTTATTATACTGCAAGTTTTTAGATTACCAAACTTAAGAATACAACTGAGCTTGGCATATTATTATAGAAAATTTCATTGTATGGCTAGTGGGAGTTTGGAGGAACAAATACACTAAGGATTTTTAGGCTATAACATGTAAATAAACTACATGATTCCGAGGACATATTAAGTTGGTGTCCTAATCTAATATCCAGTTAATGGTGCTTATATCATTGAGATTTAAACTAAATAATATATGAGTAAGACATATTTCTAGATGTGTTCCATTTAGTTCAGTTGTGGTTTGGCTACAACAGAATTTGTATAATCTATACAAATAAATAAAGTTGAGGTATCTGTTTGTAATATCAAAATAAAACATTTTCACTAAATTCAAAAAAAGAGAAAAGAAAAAATGTATCCATGGAGTTTCTTGCATGTTCTTCTCCATAGGACTTTGTTTTGGAACATGCACCTAGTTCTTGACTTTTTAAAAGTGCCAGTTAATCTGGCCTATTTGAAATAAAAATATTTGAGTTTGAATTTAAATGCATATGAAAGTACATACAGTATTTATAACTAAATTGTGATTGATTTTTTTTTGTCTGTCTGTGTGTTTGTTCCGGATAATCTCCGAAACGACTGGACCAATTTCAACAGGACTTTCACTGGCAGATAGCCAATGTTATAAGGAGTAACTTAACTTAGGCTACTTTAATTTAAGAAAAACAATTAGGTTTCCGTGTAAAAAAAAAACACATGAAATCCAAAAGTATCTTCGAAACGGCTGGACCGATTGTGATGATGATGTGATGTTAAATTAAATTCCACGCGGATGAAGTCGCAGGCACAGCTAGTTGTAAAATAAAACAAGCAATACAATGGACAACAATAAATAGATACTCACTTTGCCAAAGTATCCGGGATGATACTTGTCCATGTTAATTCTGTGATGGTGCTCCCCACCAGCGTTACCGCGACCACCGGGATGCTTGCGGTGCTTGCCTGGAAAATTGACATTATTTTATTTATTTATAACATACACAATTCCATCTGAAACAAGATAGGGGTTGGTAATTGATAGTAGAACGTGGAGGTTCTACACATTACATCAGTTGACTGTAAAAACTAATGTGGGTGTTGGTTCTTGCTGTGATGTCCTACATGAGGTTATGAAAGATTAAATATCTAGGCACTAAATATTGTTTCCTTGAATTCGAAATGCTAATATTCAATAGGTAAATAGATAACTAATAAATATTATCTGGCAAATGGGGCTAGCTGGACATGATTTTGAATTGGGAGTTAGCGCTTATAATTCAGGGAAACATGAACCGGTGACAACACAATGTTTTCATAGTGTGAAGAGGTTATGTGCTCAATTTCCGAATATCGTGTTTGGGAACATAGTGGAAGTAAACGGAGAATTAAACTCACCAATACGACCGTGGCCATGGCTCACGTGTCCTCTCAACTTCCTAGTCTTCTTCTTGGAGGTGGCCTGGAGTGGAAAAACATTTTAGATGTTGTTTGAAGATTGTTGTCATAAATATATCGCTCTACATCACAAGTCACAGTTAAATCACACAAAACCAGTCATAAATGCGGAATATATTCAACGATTGTAATAATATTTTTTGATAAATCCATAGAAATAAACACCAACCATATTTTCTCCTTCCGTCAAGTTTCGAAAAGAGTTTTTCAAAGTGACAGTTCTCTGTCTATGCTCGCGTAGGGTTGTAGCGATTAGTAGATTTTTTAACTTGAGGATAAAAATACCAATTGGATTACTCGATTCTAATTATATTTTCTTCATCCACCTTTATATGGTAATTTAAATTATAAAGTCTCGTATTTAATTCACAACAGGTTCTACTCTCAGCTTTAGGATCTTCAAATTTTAATTCCTGACTAAACTGTTCTTTACATGCAAAATTCGTGACCGCAAATATCTTCATACCTTTCTAAAGCAGGATGATAGAAGCATTAACAAACATTTCATAACAGCATTGCCTAACCTTGGTAACTTTTGGGGCACAAATCACCTTTATTCAATGAAAATGTTATACGAAAATAATTTGATACGCCTTTCTAATACATAATACTTATTTAAATTATTATAATGGTGGATGAGTATGCGTGACTAATGCGATAGGGTACATTGGTGTGTGGCGTCGACCTCCTTTTTGATTTGTTTGCTGTTGGCAGGTGATACGTTCGATGAATTAATTTTGTAATTGGAAATTGTCAGATGGTAGATGTTTTGTGAGTTACTTCATTATACAGCGCTTAGCAAGAACGTTGGTTGTACTTATTTTCCCAAATTGGTGACCCCGACAGAAATTGAAGACATTTTTTTCTCTTTGTTTCATGCGTTTTGAACGAGTGGACCAGCAGTGCAGGCCCTCGCCTGCCTCCCTCACCTGCCTGCCTTTCCTGCCTGCCTTGCCTGTCTACCCTGCCTGCCTGCCTTTCCTGCCTGCCTACTGCCTGCCGGCCAGCCTGCCCGCTTGCCTGGTTTCCGGGTTGAAAAGAGGATTCGGAGCGGCGTAGCAGCACTACGCAAGGTTTTTCTTAGGGTGACAACGAGGTTTACGTAATACCTAGACAATAACGGCATATCTACGGTATCGGCCAATTGAGAGGTTAGACAATTTGAGGTGCTTTTCCTGGTGTTTTATTATCCTTTTACTGACAGTTTTTTGTTTTCCCGTTTTTTGTACAACTTTTGTTTTTTTATGATGTTTTGTACAATCTTTCTCTATGGTTATTGATTGGATGTGTTTAATTAGTGTTAGATACGTGAATTAGAACTGTTTTATAAACCACCGTTCGCGACGTCACACACCCCACCACACAATGAGTGAGAGTGAACCCGAGTTTTGTGAGGCGACAGGAGGTAGTGCGATG
This sequence comes from Notodonta dromedarius, assembly GCA_905147325.1. NCBI lineage: Eukaryota > Metazoa > Arthropoda > Insecta > Lepidoptera > Notodontidae > Notodonta > Notodonta dromedarius. The sequence goes on along the minus strand of LR990165.1, from coordinate 1,491,056 downwards.
GTAAACCGCGTAACAATTCGTACGCCTCCGTTTTGTAGGGACCGCCCGGCGCTGTGGTTCGCGAGCCTGGAAGCTCAATTCTTCATCAATAACTTGACAAAAGAACCAACTAAGTTCCACTATGCTGTAGCGCAGTTAGACACCAATTGTACGCGTGAAGTTGAAGACATAATTATGTCACCCCCGGAAGTAGATCCGTATACCAAATTGAAGGAAGCTATAATTTCTCGTTTTTCCGTTTCGCATGACGAAAATATTAGGTGTTTGTTAGAGAAGGAGCAAATCGGAGACAGGAAACCATCTTCTTTCTGTAGACACCTTCGATCGTTGGCGGGGAGGTCGTTTCCCGATGACGTTTTAAAGACTATTTGGATGAGCCGTCTTCCACGGTACATGCAGACGGTGCTTACTGTCCAGAGACTTCAAAGCTTGTCAGAATTAAGTGAGTTGGCTGACCAGTTGATGGAAATTAATGCTCAGCCAACTCAACATAGGGTTTGTGCGGTGTCGTCATCTTCCGCTGCGTCTGCCGTTGAGGACCCTCAGATGAAGGAACTGAATAAGAACCTAGAGCAGTTGACTCGTATGGTGGCTTCTTTGGTGAGCCGTGATGGTAACCAAAGAGGTCGCTCACGTGAGCGAGGTAATAACGGTAGCCGTAGACGCTCACGGTCGCGTAATCCGTCATTATGTTTTTACCATGATCGTTTCGCGGATAGGGCGCGGAAGTGTGTACCGCCGTGTAGCTGGTCAGGACCGCCTCCTAGTGGCGGAAACGGTGTTAATTCTTCGGTAAACTAGTAGAGCGAACGGTAACGGCGGCGTCCGATCGCTCAGTTTTAAGTCGTCGGCTTTTTGTAACCGATCGGTATTCAGGACGGAAGTTTCTTGTCGATACCGGCTCGGATCTATGTTGTGTACCTTTTAGTAGCACCCAGGGTTGTGGTAGGCAACATCAGCCTTATGATTTAATTGCGGCGAACGGCTCGGTAATAAAAACTTATGGATTAATTCCATTGAGACTAGATTTAGGGTTGAGGCGCGAGTTTTTATGGAATTTTGTTATCGCTGAGGTGGAGAGCGGCATTATTGGTTCCGATTTCCTGTCTCATTTTAATCTACTACCGGACTGCGCGGAAGGGAAGCTTCGAGATTGGAAGACTGGTCTGTCATCTTTCGCGGAGCTCCAACCGGCGAGCCAACCTAGCGTGAAGACGATTGCAATCCCGGACTCGCAATATTCCGCGGTCCTTCGGATGTTCCCTAGTATCACGCGTCCACCTGGTGCACTTCAGGAGCCAAAGCATACAACGATGCATTACATCTCAACTACGAACGGCCCACCAGTAACAGCCAGGCCGCGCCGTCTGGCACCCGCGAAGCTTCGCGCCGCCAAGAAGGAGTTTGAGGACATGATGAAGGTTGGAACAGCTCGTCCTTCAAGTAGCCCTTGGTCCTCTGCCCTGCATCTTGTGGAGAAAAAGGATTTGTCGTGGCGTCCTTGCGGTGATTATCGTGCACTGAACGCCCGCACCATTCCGGATAGATATCCAGTTCGACACATCGGTGACTTTGGTCAGAACTTGGCTGGCTCCACGGTGTTCAGCACCATTGATCTAGTGAAAGCTTATCAACATATCCCTGTAAACCCTGACGACGTGTGCAAGACTGCAATAATTACACCCTTTGGACTATATGAATTTCCGTATATGAGTTTTGGTTTGAGGAACGCCGGTCAAACTTTTCAGCGTTTCATCGACGAAGTCGTGCGTGGCCTTGATTTCTGCTTCGCCTACGTTGATGACATCCTTGTCCATTCTGAGAACCCGACCTGTCATGCTGCCCACCTGGAAGTGCTTTTCAAGAGGCTGCATGAGTATGGGGTAGTCATAAACACCACCAAAAGTGTTTTTGGGGCTGACGAGGTTACTTTCCTAGGGTATCGGATTAGTGCAGCGGGAACTCGCCCTCCGGAAGATAGAATCCAGGCCATGGTAAATTTCCCTCCTCCCAAGACTGTTCAGGGTATGCGTCGTTTCCTCGGTATGGCAAATTTTTATCGCCGTTTCATCCCAGATGCTGCTAAGTACCAGGCACCGCTGATTGATGCCGTTACTGCTATACAAGGCAAGGGCGCCAAACCTTTTGTGTGGACGCCAGTTTTAGAGGAATGTTTTGAAGAGTGTAAGAGGAGCTTGACATCTGCGAAAATTTTAGCACACCCAGATTGCAGCGCCACGCTCGGGTTATTTACCGACGCATCGAGCACTCATGTTGGTTCCTGCCTGCAGCAGCGTGCGAGTGATGAGGATGATTGGCAGCCGATAGCGTATTTCAGCAAGAAACTGAGTCCCAAGCAAACGGAGTGGCCAGCTTACTATCGGGAACTCCTCGGCGTTTACGAAAGTGTTCAACATTTCAGGCATATTCTCGAAGCCCAGCAGGCGACCATCTACACAGATCATAAGCCATTGGTTTATGCTTTTGCGCAGCGTAGAGAAAAGCTGCCACCTGTCCAGTTGAACCAGTTGTCATTTATCAGCCAGTTTACTACGGACATAGTTCATGTTAAAGGCACTGACAACGTGGTTGCGGATGCTCTGTCTCGCATCGAGTCGATTTCTCTCGAAGAAGATTTTGCCGCACTGGCTATTTCGCAGAGTACAGATGGGGAGATGGCAGTAGCCCGTAGTAACTCGTCGTTGAAGTTGCAAGACATCATAATCCCTGGAACGAACGTGACAGTTACGTGTGATACTTCGACGGGCCGACCTCGTCCATATCTGACGTCTCCTTTTCGCAGAGCGGCCTTTGATAAGTGTCACAAACTCAGCCACCCTGGCGCGCGGGCTACCGCACGCATGGTGTCTGAAAGGTATGTGTGGCCAGGAGTTAATGCTGATTGCCATAGATGGGCGCGTACTTGTCCTGAGTGCCAACGCTGCAAGGTTACTAGACATGTCACGTCACCTCTGGGTAGTTTCAACAGTCCGTCTGGAAGATTTAGACATGTGCACCTCGACATTATCGGACCTCTTCCGCATTCCAACGGTTTTAATTACTGCCTCACCGCTATTGATAGGTTCACGCGGTGGCCGGAGGCGTGGCCAATGAGTTCGATCACCGCTGAGGAGGTGGCGGACACGCTTGTAAACGGTTGGATTTCTCGTTTTGGCGTTCCCAGTTTATTAACAACTGATCAGGGGAGACAGTTTGAGTCCTCCCTTTTCCAGCGCCTGATGTGCGTTTGCGCCACGAAAAGGATACGAACAACCAGCTATCATCCGTGTGCCAATGGCATGGTGGAGCGCATGCATCGACAGCTTAAGTCATCTTTGATGTGCCACTCGACAACGTGGACTAGAGCGCTACCACTGGTGCTTCTCGGCATGAGGACGGCGTTCAAGGAGGACATCCGAGCTTCTTCCGCTGAACTTGTTTACGGAGAATCTCTTCGTTTGCCTGGTGAGTTTATAGCAACTCCGGACGTACCAAGAAGCCCCAACGACATAGCGGACTACGTTTCCGACCTCAGAAGCCGTTTAGACGCGTTACGACCCGTTCCTCCCTCGCACCACGCGCAACCGTCGGTTTTTGTATTTAAGGATCTAGCGACGGCAACGCACGTTTGGGTACGTGACGATACCGTGCGACGCCCTTTGCAACCACCATACACCGGACCACATCGAGTGGTAGGGCGAAACGATAAGACGTTGACCGTAGACATTAGAGGTCGGGAGTCTACGGTCAGCGTCGACCGCGTCAAGCCTGCGTATGTAGAGGGAGGGTTGCCGTTTAGCCGCATTCCTTTTCCAGTCTCGCGCGGTACAGTGTTGGGCACCCCAACGTTTCAGGAATTACTTCCACCCATAGCCCCGCCTACTCCTGTTGTCACAAGATCTGGTAGGAGGGTTCGATTCAGAGATATTCTGGATTTGTGAATGCTCTAGCAGCAGGTCCAGCAACTGTAAGGTCTAGGTTTTAGTTTAGTTGTTAGGTTTTAATTGTTAAAGTTTATTATAATTTATATTATTGTGTGTTATGTTAAGGGGGGTTTTCTTTCTGCGTAGGGGGGTGGTGTGGCGTCGACCTCCTTTTTGATTTGTTTGCTGTTGGCAGGTGATACGTTCGATGAATTAATTTTGTAATTGGAAATTGTCAGATGGTAGATGTTTTGTGAGTTACTTCATTATACAGCGCTTAGCAAGAACGTTGGTTGTACTTATTTTCCCAAAGGTGTACATGTAACAACAATGCCTTCAGACCTTGGGGGAAACGATGGTTTTTTGGTGGTTATTATTTTACTAGCATAGTCTCTTAGAATAAATAAAAATTTAATCAATTGCAATGGCTTTTCCAAGCAACTTTCAGAATAAAATTACTTTGTAATGTCATTGTACATCGAAAGAAATCCTCTTATTTAGCGGGATGGTGTTTTTATGAGGCATGTAAATGATTACTACATTCAATTCATTATCAATTCGTAAAATTGTGTTTTTCTTTCACTGTTATTACACCCGTGATTTTTCACAGTCAATGATTTCAGTCAATTTTTACAATGATTTTTAATTCTTTGAAGTCACTGTTTGATGATTTATCATGAAAACCGGAACAGTACCGACCACTTTGCGATTTAATTGCAATGATTTTTAACAGTATTTATCTATGTCGGTAACAGCTGCTACTTATGAAAACTTATATAATATGATTCCATCTGGGAAGTTTACACATCTAATGAAAAAGACGGATTCACCGAATTGTGATGTATGTGGAACTTTAGATGATGTGCAACACTTACTAATGTAGTGTAAAAAGAACCGCATTCAAAGAGAAACGCTCATGAAAAGATTTAGGATTAATGCCCTTGACGTGAGTTTCGTACAGTGCGCATTGTATAATCCGTATTCCGATGGGGCAGTGGCAATGTATAGATTAGTTGCAGCTTCCCATTAACGACACCCTTAAAACTTGTCATATAATTAGTAGGTAAGGCTCGGATGTAATTCCTATTTTGTTTGTTATTTTAATTGTGTATTGAAGTGTTTTTTTTTTAGTTCGGCTTAGGATTGCAATTTTTTTTTTTTGTTTTATATGTTTACTTTTAGGTTCTATAAGTATTTAATTGTTAAGTTATTTTTGTTTGTCTTGTTACTTTCTACCTATGTTTGTAATATGGTTACCTATGGTTGACATATCCTTTCGGATAAAAATCCCTAATATATAAAGTTAAAAAAAAAATATAATATGATTTTTCATATTCTACCTGTGAAATGTCCCATCACTAGTATTTGTGGCATGTTTGAAAACTAACTAAAATGATTTTTAGTCTAACTAAAGTGTCGCATCACTGGGGCAGTACGTTTCCAGAAAATGGTAGGATTGTGTATCAAAATTGAGTCTGACACGTATTTTAAGAAAAATCGTAATTAATTTGTGAAAATTTTGAAATGTTGTTATATCAGTAGTAATTTTACATCCAAGGCATTGTTAAAAAGTGTTAAAATGGAGTTCCGCGAGACGTTATTGGCAGCTCAACGAAATCAACAACAAAAGTCATCTGTGAGTTTGCTACTTACTTATTTTGCGAAATATTGTGGGTTTCCTTGGTAGTGTTGATAGCCCAACGGTTGGATCTTTTTGTACTTATTGTTTTTTATCAACTACTATTGGAAACTATGCTCTCATCATGTAAACCTCGAGCAACCACTTTTGCTTTGGAAAATGTTGTCATTGCACTACCTACTTAATTATTAAATACATTACAATAAATTTGTTTTACAGGATAGAACTTATTACAAAGCTCGCTTCGATCCACCTAAAAAGGAGCAGAAACCAAAAGATAAGTTGTCGGCCAACATACAGAAGTTTTTGGCAAAGAAAGATGAGGAAGAGAAACAGAAGAAACTGGATGCTGTGAAGAAACGGGACGATCTGCTCGCTATGAGGGACCCTAAACTAATGAGAAAGATTCAGAAGTCCTTGAAAGTGTTCAAATCAGCAAACAAATCAGTACTGGCAGATGCTATCGATAGGGACAACACGGCCGTCACCCGTGAGGGCCCCGACCAGCCCGACCAGGACGACTATGGGTACGAGTCACAAGAAGCTGCTGCCCTGTATGAGAAAATGATGCAGAAGTACAGCAAGATACCTGATGAACCTAAATTTCCTACCAGCAGTGAGCAAATTTTTGATGGTTTTTTTTAGTTTTATCAAGCCCTAGATTTTGGTAATGGACAACATTATATAAATAGTTAACATTATTAATTAATGTCAGTGTTCTTTGTCAAATCTGAATTTTAAATGACTGGCAATTTATAACAATAACCTACTAATTAAAATATTTATTGTCACCAAGACTGACTATGGCTGTAATTCTGTTGAATACAAACTAAATTATCTACCTATAAATCTATTGCCATGTCACTCCTGGTTATAATTTATGTGCCAATCAGAAATATGTTTAATCATGATAATCTTCTCAAAATTAGTTGTCATAAATATAAAAAAAAAAGATTTTTAATAAATTACATTCAGCTGATTGCTAAAGTGACATGTAAACAAATCATTTACAGATAACTCTGTGAAGAAGGATATCAATGGTACTCGGGAGCGAGTGAAACATGCTCTGAGACATGAGGATGACCCCGTGCCCCACAAGAGGAGGAGAAGAACGGAAAATGGAGGTTTGTGTTATACCATAGTTTATATAATGGGATTTGTATGAACTGCCTGGGAATTAAGGTTAAGATTTCATTAAGTGCTTGTGCTCAGTCTGAGGAAATACAGACTAAGTATTCTCATGGCCATAATTCATAATGTGTGAACAAAAGAGTATTATTCATCCTGTTTTCTTCCATGACATGAAAAATAAATGAAATAAGCAGTGAAATTTTTCCACTATATGTATTCATTTAGTATTAATGTTCATTATTTACAGAAAGAGACTCCAGCCCACCAACAAAGTATGAGCCCGAGAAGAACAAAGAGGCCACCAAACCGGATAAACCTAAATTTCGTAAACCGGCGCCGCCGCCCATGGACTTCAACCAGCTCCTCAAGTTGGCGGAACAGAAGAAAAGTGAGCCGATAGAGGTGGCCCAGAAGAAGGTGGTCGCGGAGTCTGAGCTGGAGAGGCCGATGACGAAGAAGCAGCGGCGGGAGTACGAGGAGGAGGTGGCGCGGCGCCAGCGCAGGCAGGAGCGTCTGGACGCGGAGAAACAGGGCGGACGGAAGGGTAAGTATTCTATGTATGTACCCCTGTGTTACTCTATCAGTATATTGATGTAAATTCAGTTAAACTCATTTTGATATTTGGACAGTGGCAGGCTGAGTAGGCTGGAGCCTAGGGCGGCATATTTGGGGACCGTATTTAATTGTTTTTTGCTACCTCATACAAATCCTACTAATATTATAAATGCGAAAGTTTGTGAGTGTGGATGTATGTATGTATGTTTGTTACTCCTTCACGCAAAAACTACTGAACGGATTTGGATGAAATTTGGAACACAGATAGATTATAACCGGGATTAACATATAGAATACTTTTTAACCCAATAATCCAATACTACGCGGATGAAGTCGCGGGGCACAGCTAGTCAAAAATATTTCTGCATGACGGTTTTCTGATGTCTACAGATAGAACTCTGCAACAAATTTTGCCGATGGCTTTCCCCTCTCACTTGTATTTTACAAGCTATTTCAACGAAATTTTTGGATTGTATAAATAATCAAGAACAGCTACATATAGAATTTGCTATGTTAAATAAAAACAGTTAAATTATTTTAATTTTAAGTTTGAAAAATATCGCATTGGGTCTAGCCTGTAAAGATATTTGTATGTATTGAGTAAATAAATAAATCTAGGACATGACAATTGTAGAGGCAAGGGCGGGAACAACATTACCTTGGAACTTGGTAAATCCACCACTGTACGTGGAAGTTAATAGCTGCCTTACTCGTAAATTACAGCCATGAGATTAAAATACAGTTGTTTTAATTTAGTTTGCGCCCACTGAATCGGCACCACCATCTCATTATTCCAAGATCTACTCTTTAACTATAATATTTTAATTAGAATACAATAATATTTAATGTACCCACATCAGATATCTAATATAATATAAATACATATCTTTTACAGTTCAAAAAGACGACATAGAGAAGAAAATACCTGACAAAGAGAAGAAACCTGAGCCGTCTGGTTTTGGTAGAATACCCAAACTCACAGACAAAACAAACAATCACAGAAATAATAGCCCACGGCCGAGCGATAGAGACAAGAGAGACGACAGAGACAGAATAGACAAGCTGCAGCGGGAAAAAGAGAAAGCTAGACTGGATAATAAAGAAAAGGCTGAACGCGAAAAACTAAGAGTAGACCAAGAAAGACTGGAAAAACTGAAAGCTGAGAGGGAGAGGATAGAGAGGGATATAGATAGGTTAAACAAGGACAGAGAAAGATTAGACAAAGTGAAATCGAGATTGGAAAATACTAGGTCAGACAAAACGATTAGATCTGCTGATAAGCCGGTAGATAAATCAAAATTAAACAATAAGGAGAGTGTCAAACAAGATGTTAAAAAGAGTATAGATTTGAAGAGTCAGAACACGTATAGGATAGATAAGAATTCCAATGAGAAGAAGTTTACTATACCTGGTAAGGGTAGCAATGGTAAATATTTGAACGGTCACAATGCCCAGGGTAAACCAGTGCCAAAAACGAAGGAGCAGGCGGTGCAGAGGAATGAGGTCAAAGACAGAGTGATAGGAAAGCAGAGAGCAAACCAAGGGGAAGATGGGTCACCGAGAGCGGGTGAGAGGAAACAAGGTGCAGTTAGAAGGCCTGAGGACAGGAAGGCGGCAGCGGGCGGCGACCGCGCCGGCCCCAGCAAGCCGAAGGTGTCGAACAGCTTCGATTTCGACAAACACGTTAATTCGTTGGGCAAGAACGGTATGCGGAAGGCGAACGGCACGCGCCAGTTCCCGCCCGCCGACGTGAAGCGGAAACAAATGGACGACAGGAGGAATCAGAAACGTAAGTTTAATAAAAAATAATAGTGCCGTCTAGGGACGCCTGAAAGAAGTGAAACTTTATAGTATAAAGCGTAGGAACTGAGCGTTAAAAACAGCTGCGGCGCGCGCCACTTTGTATCCTACTATCCTACTAATATTATAAATGCGAAAGTTTGTGAGTGTGGATGTATGTTTGTTACTCTTTCACGCAAAAACTACTGAACGGATTTGGATGAAATATTGAACACAGATAGTTTATAACGTGGATTAACACATAGAATACTTTACCTAAGTCTACGCTGACGAAGTCGCGGGTAGAAGCTAGTACTTATATATATCGTGTAACGCCACTGACGCTTAGCACGGATAGAGTGGCCGCGCGGCGAGCGCTCCGAATATACATATAGAAGCTTCGCTTCAGAAAGTGGTTTATGTATTGCTGGCGTTCGTCGACAGCTGCTAATCCCCCCCCGTCAATAACCCGTAAGTCATATGTAACTTGGTGTACCTAAATGTTACGGTTCGGTTGTTCGGTTTGTAGCAAAGTAACTAAATGTCCGGTGTGTTCAGGGCGCGCGGTGGCGTCCGATTCCGAGTACGACTCCGAGCTGGACGACTTCATAGACGATGGCGACGAAGAGATGGACTATTCCACACACATCAAGGAGATATTCGGCTATGACAAGTCCAAGTAAGTAGCTATCAAAATATGGTTGAAGTGTGTCTAAGGGCAACATGCACCCCTATTCACCAACAATACTTGTCTAAGGTCCGTATTAATAAATCTATGTTGTCTGGGTACGATCTTGGAAATGTAATTCTTATGTCATACTAGTACAAAATAACACGTCAAACAAAAGCGTGCTCTAAACGCCCTCAGACTTGAGATCGATTTGTTATTAATATGGGCTTAACTAAGAGACCAACACTATAGCAAGTTTGAGATTTATCAATGCGCTGTGCATTCGCGCGCACTGTGAGACCTCATAGTAATGTTTATGAATATGATCCCGCAACTGGCCCTTATATTTCCTTTTAATTAACTTCTAATTAAGTATGTGGATAGTCGTGTGTTGTGTGTGAGACAGTGGTATGTGACGAATGTGATTTGCATTCAATTACGTCAACACATGACGCACGTCCATTCTTGGGCGATATGGAACGGCCAACTCACATGCGTAGATACTTCACACATTTTGCCATTGAATTTAGAACTCTATGTACTTTAACTGACAACGTTTTGTTTTATACAGATATCGGTATATGGACGACGACGATGATCCCGACATGGAGTCCAGTTTCGCTCGGCAACAGCGCGAGGAATATATTAGTAAAAAGATCGGTGTGTACTTTAGAATTGGCTTTACAAGCTTAGCTCATGAGAATCTGGAGAGTTTGAAAAGTTTCATAAAACAGCTTCATTTACTGCATAATTATCCTCAAATTTACCAACTGTATGGTCCCAAACTAAGCTAAATAAATATAGTAGGTGATCCCAGTGACATCCAGACTGGGACAAATTACGAATGGGTTCCTAAATTTGTCCCGATAACGGGAATCAAACCCGCGAACGCACGATGCAGTGAGCCAAGCGGCTTGTGGTTAAACCACCATAGTCTAGTGACTAGCTATATTATGCCGTCAGTGTCATTGATCCAGTGGTATAGTGTCAACTTATTTTAATTTAATTTTCTAGGTATTATGGAAGATTTAGAGGACATGCGGATGGAAGCTATGGAAAAGAAGAAGTCCAAGAAAGGGCGGCGGATTAGTGATGACGACGACTAAACTCAATTATTCATGGACCAAGATCGCTTTATATTAGGACGCGGTACATTGCAATCGAGCTGACGTCACAGATACCTGCGCAAGAGTCGATTTAGAGGTCTGTTTACTGGACGGGGGGGTGGGGGTGTTGGTAGGGTGAAAGGTATGTGAATTGATTCAGACATATAAGGTCATATTGCCATATTCGCAAAAGGGCCAATTCGCAAATGGTCCCAGTCTCAAAGGCTGTATGGGTAAGATACAAAGAAAATTACTAATTCATCTCAACATATTTGACTTTCGATCATGAAGGGAAAATAAGCTTTTTTTAGTTCTTATGTGATTAAAGTACTTTTAGCACTTTTTTTTTAAAGGCTACTAGCAGTGTGTGTTTATCACATTATCACATTACTAGTATTCCCTTTAGTACCTCCAACTAAGCTAATGCTTGTACTAGGAGTGGGCTCACGTCAATAGTTTAATGGCCCGGATGGGGATCGAACCCGGAACCTCTCAGCTACGAGGACGGCCCGTCTAACCACTAGGCTATTGACGCTTATATACTTAACTAAATGGTATACAGTTTTTTATTAACTTTTTGCGGATTTGACTTTGCGTAAATTATTCGTGACATTTTGCGAATACTTATGATGTTATACGGCTGAACGCTATTTCACATGATTGGTTCGACGGCTTGTAAGTGCTCATGGCTCGCGCGGGTGGCTAAATGGCGGACAAATGTTTATTAATGTATTCGTTTCGGTTTCTACTGTAAGTGTAAGCCATCGATCGCATATTGTCTCCTAATTTTAATTAATTCATTGTGTAGAATTTGTTACCTATGTAATTATTGTATTTTTGTATATGATGTGATTTTGTTGATTGCTTTTGAAAGTAAAATTAAAAGAGATGACCACGTTCCAAAAGGCGCATGGGTATGGGTATGAGCCAACAGGCGTCGAACCTTCGTAATAGATTTTTCGCTTGGATGTTAAAATAAAATAAATATCGCCAGACGAACACACCAACTGTATGGTCCCAAACTAAGCAACGCTTGTATTATGGGTACCGTACAATGGACTGGGGGCGATCCCAGTGACTGGGGGTGATGTTGGATCCCATTTGGGCATGTTACCGATGCGTTTTTTGAAATGTGTACAACTGCACCTATTTATGTATTTGCTAGTATTTTAAAATATCCTTTCGAGTGGTTCGTCTGATAATGGAACTATGGCGTGACTTTTTGTATGAAATTATTTGCCGACCTTATTGCTGGTTGTAATGTGACAGATTATTTTCTGAAGTTTCATTAATTTAGCGATTACTATGAAGTCTTTCATTAATTTATTATTTAGAGTACCAAACTTTGTTCACTGATATCCCATGATTTTTTTACCTAATTTCTTATCTCAAAAGCGTTGTGTTGATATGACGAAGCTAAGTTATCCCAACTTTAATTTCATTATTAGGATACATCTCATGTAAGATCAACCTTTGATTTGTATATATTGTATAATAATGTTAAGTTATGTTGTGTTTTATAATTAGATTTATTTCAAAATATATTTACAGGATTACCAGTTAGTTAGTTACAGCTTATGTAATATTTCTGAGCTCTGTTGTTTTATACTGTTGTAATAATAATTTCAAGGGTCCCTCCCCACCCTACAAAGTAAGAAGAAGCTACGGCATAATGTATTATGTATAACATTGGGGGCCCCAGTGACCCAACCCAACTTTGCTTTTTTTTCTAACGTGCGAGAAAAGCCTTCAAAATTGTTATTTTAATATTAACAGTAATTTTCTTGATACACACCATTAATAATGTAATGAAGTAAATAATTATCTTTATGATGTTAATACAAAAATCACAAAAAAATGTATATTAAATTATATATAAAGATTTTCAAGTTTTAATATCTTTGGTTTTTTACGTTTCCCTCCAAGCGTTTTAGGTGAAATTATTAAAGGGAGTGCTTTTTGTGATGCGTCAAATTCGAATTTGTTTTTATTAAAATCTACGGGTTTTCGTTACTCTAGTTTATTAGGTTTATGGTGCAACTTATATATAAATATATAAAATATTACCAGCCTCTACAACTACGTCATAATCTTGAAATACACCACCAGGTGTAGTGTCGGCAGGGCGAATAAAGTTCTTACGTGTGATACATATGAACGGGGTACTCACAACCCTCGCATAACTTAGATAGCATCTTACCTCCAAACTCCCAGGAGGGGTGAGGGACCAAAATGACGTCATCTCCTTGTCGCCAACCCAAATTGAAACGGAACATGCCCAATAAATCCCATGGAATCTTGGGAGAAATACAGCCGAAAGGAGACGTTGCTGGCACGTGAATATTTTAACTATTCTTTTGTCAGTGTTGAAGATTCAAGTTGCTTACCTACTTCGTGATACCTAATGATAAATATCAGTAAAGTATAGGTAGGTAGGTACCTGATTTTTAATACGAAAATTGGGCGTTGCGGTGTATCCTTAGGGGCGCTATGGCGCCAGAAATATTTTTTGGTAAAAAATAGTCTTTCGTTATATTGTCTTTTTTATTAAACCATCGTATAGAACCGCCAAGAAAAAATTTTAATAAAAAAAATAAAACCGTCAACCGGTGCCAATTCAAGCAAGTAGGGGTAGGTGCCTAAGAAGTTGTCCTATATCGTTGTGTAAAGATAGTGGCACCGACTCCAAATGAAAGAAATTATAAGGTCCCTGGTTATTTCTAGCTTTTTAGTGCACCCAGGTTTTTTGAAGTCGGTTTTATTTTTTTTATTAAATTTTTTTTTTCACGATTTTTAGTGGTATTCTACCTATCGAAATGCTGGCAACCGTAAACAGTCCATATCTCTCAAACTACTGAACCTATTTTTATGAAATTTCCATGGTATCACCAAGGGATCCTGACAATAAAGGCCACACATAGTATACCACTTACACCAATATATGGCACTTATAGCCAGAATGCATCTCATGACAATTCCACTAAGCCCAAACACGACTAGGTTATATTGTGGTATTACGGAGAACCGGCCCCTACCTTCCAGTTTCTTCATCATCTGATGATGAAACCGGAAGGTAGGTGGGTTACTGAGACTATTTTAGTGACGGCAACCCCCACTGAAAAGTCACAGGAAAGTAAATCACGTAATTTCGTTTACTTGGATGATGATGTATTTTTTCAGTTATTTTGATCTTAATGCCAAACTACTGAACCAATCTGCACGGACATCCTTTCAAATGCAAAAATAATTTTTCGAATCGGTTTATAAATGATTGAGTTATGAGGTAACAAACATTAAAAAAAAAAAAAAAAAAAACAACACACGAATTGATAACCTCCTCCTTTTTGAAGTCGGTTGAAGTCGGTGGGTTTTATCTCCGATCGACGGTGATAAAACCTTCGGACGACTTATGGGACTAGGCCAGCATACACTCCCACCAATGTTAGGTACTTACCTACTCGTGTACCTAAGCCAGGATCGACAATGGTGTCTAGCTAAATTATCTTGGAATTCGCACGAATTTAATCGGCAGAAAGAATAAGAGTTGTTGGAAAAATAATTAATACAAAAATACTTACTTATGTAAAGGAAATTAAAATTTATGGCTAGTAATTTAAGTTCGTATAATGTCTACAATGTATCAACCTAAAGGTCGAGCGCTTCGTGTAAGTAGGTAGGTACCAATTTAACTTGATCTTTTGTTAATTGACCATCTTAATGAGAATTCAGAATATAAACAACAATTGCTTAAAATGTTACTAAGTAGGTATTTACATTGTAATACCCGGTTACTACACAAATAAATATTGACGCGTGGATTTTCACACTAATTGTCTGTCATAGCTTCACAAACAAATTCCCCATTATACAAAACTAGCTGTGCCCGCGACTTCGTCCGCGTGGAATTTATAATTGACAAAGTTTCATACAAACTTTCACACCCTATTTTATCCCCTTGGGGGTAGAATGAATCAATATCCTTTCTTAGCGGATGCCTACGTCATAACATCTACCTGCATGCCAAATTTCAGCCCGATCGGTCCAGTGGTTTGGGCTGTCCGTTGATAGATCACTATGTCAGTCAGTCAGTCAGTCGGTCACCTTTGAGTTATATATATTTAGATTAACACCTGAGCTGTCGCCTTGTTCGCCTAAATCAGAAACTAAGTAAGTAACGCGACTTACGAGCAGATACCTATTTTCCTTTATTGCGAGATACTTTGCAGCGACGCCACCATGATAGATAGTGACCAATCAACGTGGGATAATATGTAGGTACGTTTAACTGATATACCTAGGTCTCATTCCTTATAACAATTTACTATACTTCGGATTGGTGGAAAAAATATCATCGTCCTTGACTACTGTACCATCGAAGACGATGGCGTCACAACACTGTTGTAATGGCGTCGCGATGCTGTCATAGTGGGCTCGCGACGCTGTTATAGTGGCGTCGTGACGCTTTTATAGTGACGTCGCGAAGCTTCATGAATAGTGTAACGACGCTGTGACAGTGGCCTCACGATGCTGTTATAGTGGCATCGCGACGCTTCTATAGTGGAGTCGCGATGCTGTTATACTGGCGTCGCGACGTTTCTATAGTGGAGTCGCGATGCTGTTATAGTGGCGTCAAGACGCTGTTATAGTGACGTCGCAACTGAGTTATAATGGTGTCGTGATTCTGTTATAGTGTTGTCGCAACGATTTTATAGTGACGTCGCGACGCTTCTATAGTGGCGTAGCGACGCGGCGACGCTTCTATGATGGCGTCACGATGCTGTTATAGTGGCGTCACAACGTTACTATGATGGCATCAGGCTCGACGCTGTTATAGTGGCGGCGGGACGATTTTATGATGCCCCGCAACCACCCATACGCACGAACCACTACGCCAAGCGGTCGCCAAATTAATAATATACCACGTGCATTATATTTATTCCACTATGATTGGTCACTATTCATTATAATCGCGCCGTTGCAGAGTATCACGCCTTTTTTATTTCCACCTATGTATTTGTACCTAGGATATAAATCCTTAGCATGGTTTACTATTGTGGAACTGTGAACCGGGATGCCGCCGCGCCGCCTCGACTAGTAGAAAATGCACTGCTGTATACCTATTCCTAATGCAAACCGACACGCAGCGCGCCTGTTGAGCGCCCGCGTCTCCACGACGCGAGAGCCAAGCCCTTTAACAAACCTGACACCTTTAGTTAGGGCGCCTATTTTGTTCTTTCGTAATGTCATCACTAGCTAAGGCCTTAGTTTTGTACGCGCGTTTAGCGGGTACTACTGCCGTAGTAGGTATGTAGTAGGTACTACTACCGTAAATGGAACTGTGTACATGTTTTCATCAGTTTTTACTTGTTCCGCACACCAGAGTGAAGAAAATAATTAATGCCTGCTACTAAGGTACAATTACAAAAAAGTGTAGAGGACTACACATACGTATTTTTTCATCAGTTTTTTCCTTGTTTAATAGGAATTATTATTGTTTGGGTGCATTTTTTTATCTGCTTCCACACCGGTTTACTGGTGACCACGGGCCTAAGCCAAGTGTACACCAGGGTGTGTATTATTATTCTTTATTATCTAGACTCTGGTGTTCGGTGCAGTGTCGGATACATACGCCTAGTGCCGCTTATTGATACATGTTCTACAATACAACCTATGTGCACGTAAGTTATGAATTAAAGATCCTTAACAACCAGGTAATTGACTGCACCTACTTAATGAAATTTTCAACCCGGAAATCGCTCCGCTCGGCAATCAGAGCGCGGCCTGACTTGCTCTTTGACGTATAAAGGTCACGTGTCATAAGTCGGTCACCCCTACTGGGGAGCGGGGAGCCGGGACGTGACACATTGAAGGAGGTAAATAATTATAAGCAGGTACGTTGTAAGTACTTTCATTAAAGTTCGATAGTTGGTAGGTATCGAGATGAAAGCCAAACATAATTACAAAAACTTAATAAAAGTTTGTACCTAAATATAGGTCAACGTAGAATCTTGTAAATATATTATACTTAGACATAACTTACCTATGTGTGGCCTTAGGCTGCATATTTAGTTTCATTTCATAGTTAGATTCAATAGGATAATCACAAATCTTTGATTGTCATACCATTTGATCATTCTCCGTCTATGCATTTGAAAGTATATCAATCAACCATATTAAACTAAACAGGTACCTACCTACTGACTTATTAATTAATTACTTAGCGACATCTTATACATAAGCCATCTACCAAACTAGGTAGATACCTATGTAGTTTATTTATTTGGTATTTCTATCAGCGCGGTCATACACTAAGCGCGAAGGATAGGAAATGATGAAAATTGAAGAGCGTCTGGTTACGCCCAACGGATATTACCGACCCACCTGACTGATTTTGTACCGTACCATTGACGATATAAACATGAAACGCGGGCACACATGGATATAGTCTCGCTAGCAACACATCGCTATTTCTTTATTGCCGATGGATCGTAGTAACTTTAGATTATAAGTATTTTATTAACACATTAAACTACCGGAAATACATAATATATGGAAATTAGGCATTGGCTCATCTGGGTCATATTTTTTTTTTCATAACATGATCCTTGTAGCTTGTTTCATAATTCCATCATTTTAATCATAGTTCATTAATTTAAATCACCCACTGTTATGCGGAATGCGCTGTGTAAAATTCTCGGCGGGTTTAAATATAATTTATATGAGAAAGGCTCGAAGATTAGGCTCTTAATGGGCCCATGCATAACCCGCCCGGGAGCCATTACCGCATGCGGTCCCGCGTGCCGGCTTGCGTCACACCCTGTACGTGACAATCAGGAAATTGGCCCACTGATTTTTTATTTGATTATGATAGAAAAATAATTTATTCGTAGGTGTAGCTGTATCTACCTACCAGTTAATAGATTAATTTATAACGGATAATTATCTATTAAACGACCATCGACTAGGTGCCTTCATACATTTGCTAACGATAAATACCAGTAAATTAGAAATCCGTCTGCTCGTGGTACAAATGTCTCAATCTTGGAAACGTATTGGAGTTGGTAAGTGCGATATTTATAAACAATTATGTAGTTTAATATCGTATGTTTGTTACAAATCTGACGACATACTTCTCAACTAAGCATTAGCTTTTATATTTTCGCACTGAAAATGAAACCATTTACAAATGATAATTAAACGTTAACAAGTCCACGAAAACGCCGTTGAGGACAAAATAAAGCTCTACCTGGCCTATATAAAACTACACACACAATGAAGGACGATAATGTAGATGAGGTCTTTTCATGTCAAGATCCGAAGGCGGAATCCTAATGAATCCTCTCCATTATATAAAGCTTTGCTTAATAGAGTTTATTAGGCGCATGTTTCCTACCGTTATGTAATTAATATTGGCGTATATGCTTTGCATGAATACGGAACAAGCCTCTTTAATCAGGTGAACTGTCAAATTGGATAGAGCATAGACTTTATGTACGTATTTACTCGTAGGTACTTCAAAAATGGGTCCAATATTTGTATATTTACTGTTGGGAATTAGACAATAAAACCATCTTAAATGCACATGTCAAGCAGTGTTTATCTGATACAGACTTTACACCGATGGCAATGCTACGGACACACATACAGAAGCGTCATATATCGTCTGTTTTACTGCAGGGCTCGTGAAAATGCGACCCATTTCCTGCTTTGCATTCATCGCCATTCGTTGAAAGCAAGATAGTTATGAAGCGAGATATTAAAACAAAATGATGCAAGTTGTTTATTTAACAATTTTAAATATAAACCTTTTTATTCTCCTACAAGTATTGCCCAGTAAATAAAATCAAAGAATCAAAACAAAATGAATGTGCCGTATCTGCAAATATTTTCAATGGCCCGGATGAAATGTGCGCTCAGTTTTAAATGCTGGTATATATTTTTATCGGATTCGCGTTTAATGGGCGGCGAAATAAATCAACGGTCCATGCACAGATAAGTATTTGAGTGTATTTATTATATTGGATCCAATGCTTTAAATACATTTTACAACAACATTTTAACAAATTAATATTCACCTTTAACGTTTTAATATCAGGGCGGATGGGTAGTAAGTTAATACCTACCTGTCCCTCCCGCCGGCGAGCGGCGGCGGAAACTGGAAGATTAAAACTCTGTTTCGCCCCACGGCTCATTAAAATCTTTTCATGTAAAGGTTACTATAGAAAATTACAGCGCAACGTAAAAGTATAATGAAGTTTCCCTTGCTTTACGTAATGAAGGTTGTGTTCAAACACTGTCTAATTGTGATGTCTTGATAAATAATGTACAAAGTCAATCTAATGAGGGAAACAATAACTCGACCGCCATTAACAATAAAAGTTGATAAAGATAAACATGGATGATGTCATGAATACACCTCATGTTGAGGGGTGGCCCGTGCCGAAGAGTGGGACGTTAAAAGGGCTAAATAACTAATATTTTATATATACAGATAAACATAGACCAAACGACTTTAGTAACCACGATAATCGTTGTAGATTTGCTTTTAGTGATGGGTAATCACTGGTAGGCAAGTTTATACCCTAAAGCTATCAAAATGAAAGAATAAGCTCACTCCAAGACGCAGTGCGGTGTGACGATCTCATATTCATGGCCCATGTGAGCTCATGTTATTTTTATAAACTGCCAGCAGCCCGCCATATTATGACACTTCACGAATATTGGATGCAACTCATATTTGGCTTGTGCCAAGATATTTTGTGGCCTTGCAATCTAGAATGGAGGAACGGTACCTATTTCATAGGAAAAAAAAATTAAACATATGGGTAGTAGGTTATACCTAAATGTTTAGGTTATTCTATACCCATAGGTATAACCTAATTATCTTGGTTAATTTACATACCGACGCTAATAGTTTATGTGTGATTTACAGCGTAATTTATCAATCAATGGCGTGGTCTACTTACCATAATTGCTCGGTGCTCTGACAACATTGTTTCAACATCTCCATGAATAATAATTAGACGAAAGAAACAACGTAGATTGAGCGCGTTGAACTGTGAGTGAAGCTAGAAAAAGTAATCGCGGATCGCGAACAGCGATCAGTAAATCATAGAAATCAATCTGGATTAATGCTATTGAAAATTTGCTTCATAAAAATAAAAAAAAATCTTCCAAAATAGCTTTATTCACCAACTCCCACCTGATGGCGGAGATGCAACAATCTTCGAGTCAACAATACCCACTGCGAGTATAAGTAACGAGTTTTTGTTTTGTACCAAATAAGTAACTTTATATTTTGAGTCTAATATTTACTCGGTTCGTTAGAATGAGAAAATTCGTTCGTTCGTTGAATTGAGAAAGGTTTGCGGTTTCCAATATGAACATAAAACATTTGTTTCACGTACATACTGTTTCACGCAAAGAAATTGGTTCACGTACTCGTAACGTGAGGAACTTAAAAATAATATTTGATGCCTTATAAAATTAATCATTAGTGTATATCTTCTGAATATAGTAAAACCTCAAGCGTTCTCTTAAGAATATTAAAATTTATATAAGTGAAAAAAAATCTGGATCGGATCAGTAATTCCAGTAATTATCTCCTAAAAACAACAACATTTTACCTGTTTGTAATATTAATACAGATAATGACTTTGCTCTTCTGTATAACGACGCCTATTGCGTAACTGTTGGAATATCAATTCCTGTTAGCAAATTGAGAAAATTGAAACCAATTTAAACATGATTCAGCTGTTACAAAGCCTCACCGTTTTCCGTTACAAAATTCTGCCCATCAAACATCTTGCTTTGAAATCAGTCCTAAAAATAACTTGTTCTGTAACGTTCACGTGTGGGCCGACACCCACTGGAAGCACCAACGCAATTATAATCTCGTATTTAAGACGGTGTGATACAATAATTTAAGCTTAGGCACGTTCATAATTTGTACGCCGGAGCGGGGCTGGAGCAAGCCGAGTGAATAATTGTGTGTCCAAGTAGGTACAGTCGCTGGGATTTGGGCGTGAGGTAAATATAGTACTTCAGTTTGCCACCTGCTCCAATATAATCATATACTTAAGTATTTCATATACAAGGTATGCGAAATTGTAACTTAGTAGCGTACTGTGATTCGCGTAGCTATCAGCGTCGCGTGAGCCGTAGCAGAATACGTAGTCAACGGCGTAGTTCTCCTCGTAGCATGAGTGTAGTTGCACTTACTTTGGTGTAGTGTTTAACCGACTTCCGAAATA